>CAJVRI010000128.1:4185058-5450116 GCA_911649635.1 Poeciliopsis gracilis
TAAAGTCACAAAAACAGTTTTTGTGATGTGAGAAAAATAACATGTTCCTTTTATTACCTGGTGTACTTAATATTATATTTAAGTTGCCATGAAGTATTACTGCCGTTCCTAAATAGCTAGACCTTGTACTAGACCTTGCAAACACTTCACACACCTCAGCATGACAGACGCTCGAAACTAAAAGTGATATTTCTGCTTAATTCATTTAATTGTTATCTGTTCACTCGGGAGTGCAGCATCAGCTTTGGAATATTATGTAAGTCCTTCAATAGATCACAACTGTCATCAATATAAAATAAGATTAGTGTGTCCAGGAGAGAAGTTTTGATATTTGATAAGGACTTTTAGAAAAACATATGCTTTTAATTTCTGTCAAGAATTTAATCCTATCTCTAGAATGGTCTCAATTTCCAGCAAAAGACCCTTTTTCCATTCAGTACAGGAAGAGAAGGAGGCAATTTCAGAACCCACTCCACACCAAGATCTCATGCATTTGATTGCCCAGCATTGTCTTTTATCGACCACTTGGTGTGTTTGCATGAACCCCCCAAAAAGAAGCTTTTTCTCACATTCTGGGTTCAGATGTCAGACTTCAGAGAAAATGGAGCAATTCAGCTTCTAGGCTTGGCAGGAACTCCTGTTTTATATTGCTCCCAAAGTCCAATCAAAAACCAGGTAACAATGTCACTCCATAAACACTTGAAACCCTGAAGAGGGAGCAAAGAGGCCAGTAAATCATTTTCTGTGCATTTTTTTGAAAGCGTTCATGGTTTTATAACTGCTATGGCTGGAGCTGTGGAGTGAAAAAATGAAAACTAGATGACAAAGTGATTGATGAATGAGACAAAGGAGAAATGATATAAAAAAGCAAGAGTGGAGGAAGAGAGGTTACAAGTGATTAGAAATATATGACCACTATCAAGAAGGAAGGTATAGTTTTTGTTTTATCACCATCTTTATCAGCCTGAAAAGAGAAACTATCAAAGTGATCAACGTTGTTAGTGAATTAACGTGCTACCACAGACACGTCATGTGTCTCATCACTGCATGTTCTGCTGTTAGACTGAGCAGATGGCGCCGCTCAATCTGACATGCTCAGAAAATCTGGTTTTACAGTCAACACAAAATGGTTACAGTCTTTGCAAGGGAAAACTAAGAAATCTGTTTTCATTTGGACAAAATCTACATGCTGACATTGAACCAAACTGCGTGGAAAATTTTGAATGTTTTTTTCTCGATGCACCCAGCAGTTTCTGATTTTCACTGGTGCTCGACGTCAGGTCATCACTCCTTTGCTCAGTTCATCTTGTTTTACTTCTTTTGAGCTCTCTGGTCGTAAAGTTCTGCTGTGTTTTCATCTGTTTGTTGTTTAGGGTTTTGTGTTTCTCCAGTGTTTGCCTTATTGATCACTTGTTTATTCTTTGCTTCTTGTTTCTGCCATCCTTGCTTTACTTTAGATCAGTCTTCCCTTAGCTGTTGTTTATTTTCTTATGTTTAGATCATTCTTTTGTATTGAGTTTATTCTTTATCACCGTTAGATTTGTTTACTCCTCCTCTGCGCCTCATGAAATCATTCTCTCATCCTCTCTGCATCATCCTGCCTGTCTGGTGTCCAGCCTCAGCTGCAGTAATTAGCCACCAGTTTTACAGTAATGTATAATGTACACTCAAGAGTATTTTATTTGCACTTCTCTGAACAATAGAGGTCAATACAAGAAAATATTTTCATCCAAATGCAACATAGAGCCCACAGAGCATGCAAGTAGCAGCAAAACTTAAAAGAAACAAAAACATCTAGATTTCAAAATTAAATCTCATTTGAGAACAAAGACTGTGCTTTTTTCCCTACATGTATTTACAAGTCGCAGAGCAATGACTGTTAGCAGGGGAGCACAGATCATCTGAGCATTGAGTTTAATAGAAGCAAGCAGCTCGAGGTTCTAATTAGCATTTATTAGTAGGATCATACCAGAGCTTCTTAACGTCTATATTTCCAAAAGGTCCCAACTGGCCCACTTTACCTCTTCTCAAATCGCTGTGCGCCTGCTGCGCTTCCATGCATGAACTGATAAGGCAGCAGTAAGTCTCTTCCTGGCACAGTTTCTGCAGAGTAATTCCACTTTTCATGGAATTACTGGAAAACAATCTGATTAGTTTGTGCTGAGTTTTTACATCTACATATGCATGAGAATGATTTCACAACAGCTTTTATTCATTTATTTGCAACAAACTGTTGAGGTGAATACTGTGAAAAAGCAAGATCAACATTTCTCATTTAACAGTGCCGTTTTCAGAGACGTAAAGATTTGTATACTCTTGGGGTTTGTTCTGCTCCAGAAAGATTTTATGTTTGCTGTTGGCTCATTTTATTTAAAGTCTACAACATGAACTGTTTAATGAGACTCAGTCAGATTTCACATATTTGAATTCAGTCTCTACTACAGGTAGAACAGGCTTGATGGTGATGGGAATTATTTAGGATTTTTTTTTGGTTTTGAAAAAATAATATAAAAAAAAATACAATTGTTTTAAAAACGAAATGGTTTTTAGTTTAGATTTTGTTACAAATGTGTTACAAAATATATCCTTAACTCCATTCTGTCGTAGCATAATTATTTTCTGTTTATACAGTCAGATAATTTCATTAAATACACAAAAGGCTCTAATAAAGTATCTCTTTGTCGATTAGGCTAAAATAAAAAAAAAAAAAACAAAGACTAAAATATGGCTAAAATTCAAGAGTTTTAGTTAAAAGAATGTGACTAAAACTAAATGAAAGCCTTCTGTCAAACTAACAGTAAAAGCAAGTATAAAATATTCTTATTATGAAGAACCTCTTTCTAGAAACATACGACTGCGGTGTCTGCTTTGAAAGCTTCTGTTTCACACCTGAAAACTAGAATGACATATCTCTCTCTGACACGTACCTCAGAGCACAGTACAAATCATTCAGCACTCTGAACGACGAGGATCTCAATCATCACACACGCTTTCATGCTCCAACATCCGCTGCATATCTCACTGAACACATTACCATAGCAAAAAAACAATTTCTTTTCGCTAGTTTTAAATTCGCAGAGGAAATGAAGAAAAGGAAAATCAAAGGATACAGATGCAAGGACATGGTAAACAGCAAGCAAGAGAATAAAAAACACAGACTTCATAAGTTTGGAACAGGATGTGAAAAAAGAGACGATTGATCTTCGGTGACGTGCAAAAGTTATTTTTTTCAACCTCTGGAATATTGTGACCTTAAATCCAGAAAAGTCTGTGTATTTTATTAGGGATAATGTATTTTGGTTTTAATTGTGAAATCTAATTAATACTTAAATGACTTAAATGGGCTTCCACGTATCCTTTTCCTTCTACTTTACAAGCATGTTAGGTGTGAAAAGAAGCTCCATAATGAGCTCTACTGTGACAGCCTTGAAGAAGCAGCCCTGCATATGTGAGAGTCCTGCACAGTCTGGGTCACCGGCACAGTAAAGGCTAAGGGTCAACATGACGGACAGCAAGACAGGCGGGGAGAAACGCTTCCCTCTGATTCATACATCGAGCATCAAATAAAAGCCTGCAAGCCACAAGAAGAGGCTGTCATCCTGAGTTTTCTCCCTTCCACTGAAGAGAATGAACAGAGCCAAAGCCTCATACATAATAGAAAGAGAAGTTCTGTATGAAATATCTAAAATTATCAACAGAATTATTCATCAAAGCTCAGTTTTGACTCATCTAATGTTATATAACGAATTCAGAAAAGCCACAGTACAACATGTGATAAATAACCTTCTTGGTGGAGAAAGAAAAACTGAAATGGAAGAAAAAGTGGTGGAAGGAAGTTTGGCCACAACACTGAAAACTAAAAAAGGCTTTATAAGTATTCAAAACTTTATTGAACCATGTTAACATTTTAAATATAGATCGACTTCATTGCCTCGGAGGCAAGACAAGACAACATACTGTACAATAAGATACAGGATTTTGAGAGAATCAGCATTTTGTCACTTTCACAAATAAAGTAAACACATTTTAAAGACTCTGCAAATAGTTTATGATGTCCCTGCTCATAATTTATGTATGTCAAATTCTTAGATGTTCCTTATACCAAAGAAAAAAGTCAACATTCACATGTGTATCAAAGTCAAAGTCCTAATTGAGTCTTAATAAAGTCATATGACCAAATATGTAAGTTAATTATTCAGACATGGTTGTTAGCTTGATAGACAGCCATATACTTTGAGGAGACATCTTAATAAATATCACTTTTTATGCTACAGTAAACTATATCAGCAACTACTGACGAACATTTACGCTGCAATCTGTTCCTCAATCGTCACATCTTATCTCAGTTCACAGTCTGTGAAGCTTTTGGTTGAGAAAAGTAGGTCAAACCTTTTTCTGCACTGGTATTGCTGTAGGTCGACATGTTACATGCAGTAAAGACGTTAATACTGAAGTTTCCCCTGAAGATGCAGTCACCTAATGTGAAATATTTGAGGTGATAATGAGTCTTTGTTAGCTTTGAGCCTGGATCACCTGACTGGCACTAACTAAAAGCATCCACAGTTAAAACTCCGCAACAACGTGCCCCAGATATGTCACATCATTAGGAACATGAAATTATTCAGTGATCACACAAAGTTAAACAATAAAAGCTCAACACAGCTGCAGTGATTCACCCTGGTGTGGCGCCGTAACAACGAGATCCACGCGGGAACGCTTGTGTGAGGAAAATGAAGCCGAACAAGAACTCCTGATGACTCAGTTTCTAGGTCACAGCTTCAGAACTACGATTTCATATTTATTTATATATCATCCACTTGAGGGAAGAATATGTGGGTCACTATATTAGAATTGTGTTGCTGCTAGAAATGCACTGTCATCTGAAACTAGGAGATGGAGGGGAGTTTGGTGAATGGGTGAGTGCCAGGAACACCCAGGCAGCTCATCACTATAAATATCATAAATAATCATGAATACTAAGAATATATGGCCAAACTATGCAATATGAGGTGGTTTATGCTGAAAGGGATTTTGGATCAGATCAGATTGATAATGATGGATTTCAATACAGTTAATTTTAGCTGATCAGAAAAATATCAGAATAATCTGATAATTCACATTTTAGTGTCTATTATGGTATGGGGGTGTCATGATAACTGAATTAAACCTGCTTCAGTAAGTTAAAGTTTTTACATGACACGTGTGTGTTTGGAAACCACATTCAGGTTTAAGACCAATTCACAACAAAATCCCAGAATTTTAGAGTTTGACGACAAAAATCCAAACACTTTTGCTTTTTTCACCTCGTTAAATATGGAGATAAATAATTAGTCTTGCAAAACTTCAATGAAACAAAAACATTTCAATATCAGATGTGAATGGATGGTGGTAAATTCAATATGAAAAGGTCAACATTATAGGGTGAAACACAAGCAAGAGTTTCATTTTCTCCCTTAAATAAATGTAGTTCACATGAATTTCTGCTTGAATTGTCATGATGCAATCTCTGGTTTTTCTCTTGTAAACCAGAGTTTCAGTTTTATTCTTGATGTTTATATTTTGAGATCTGTGTTTTACCTGAAACTCCTCCTTATGTCCAGTATTTATTATGTGGTTGGTTTGTGGTATGGCTTACACTCCTGGGTGTAATTTTTCCTACATCCTTGTGTTTTCTTTCTGTGTAAAACTCACCGTCTTTCAGGTTCTTAATGCCCATAGCTGACATTCATTCTGCTATGTAACTCAGTGGTCTTTTCTCCCTGGTATTTAAGTCCTTGGATTGGTGTCTTTCCATGCTGGTTTCCTTTTGCTGCTCGCCTTTTGGTCCTGGTTCCCTTAGTTGCTCTCTTTTATGTTTCAGTTCTGTATCAGGTTCAATAAATTATGCATTCATCATCACACTGTCTGATTCTTGCTCACTCAACACAAAGTATGATAGGTCTTCCATTTTATATTAATCCTGTTCATGGTTATGGGGAGCTGAATGGGCAAAATGAAAGCTACGCCCATCATAAATCACAGTGATGATGGGAATTCAGCAGGTTCTCTTATGGCTTGATTCACTAAGAGCTAACATCTTTGGCCTCTGAATAGCTCTTTAAGTGTTTTGCTTCTGAAATTAGTTTATTACTAAATTCAAATTAAAATATGTTTTTTAAAAAAACCTTACATTTTAAAGAAAATTAAAATACCAAAGGAAAACAATAACCTATTTTACTGTGGAGCTGTCTCTGTTGACATGCAGAAAGTGGATATATCTCTGGAGGATTTAATTTAATTCCTCTCCTCCTCCTGGATTTCTTGTTGAGGAGAAATCCATGAACAGTTTCTATGGATACAAACATGATGATTAACATGATAACCTCAAGGATGGAGATTTTCTTTTCATTTCGCATCTCGTCTGGAAGATGAGAATACAAAAGGAAAAGCTGATAGACAGTTTAGCTTGTCTCTAATCCCATCAAACATTTGTATATTTTCTGTACCTTCTCCATTGCCATAATTGTTTTAGTTGTGAACATCTGACAAAGAAGACAGCATGGTTAAAATTCAGTAAAAATAATGAACTGATAAGGTGAAAATGATTCAAAATAAACGCAGCTGTTCTGTGGAAAATTTGCACCAACTGCAACATCAGTTGTTTTTTTTCCCCTTATTTGTGCTTGAAATTTTGTACTTTATCTTTCTTTTTTTTTATCCACTTTGTAAATACGTTTGCTAAGCTCAGTTTCCATGGAAACGCTGATTTTCAAATGTACCTACCTAATCCTGAACCACTTATTATTTAAAGTCGTTGAAATTAAATGCTTTGTGTTATTTAGAACAATCAGGCCAAAGGCTCCTCTCTTTTTTATGTTTTCTTTTGTTATTTTGACCAATGAATGTTTTTCTTTCAATGTTCAAATCAAAAACAAAAAATCTGAAAGTAACATGTCTGTGAACAAAAATGCCACAGATTCCACTTTATTTCCATCTTTTCCATGGTAAGTTTGTTTGATCGTATTTTTACAGAGACATCATTTCAACAAATATGGACATTAAATTCTAGCTCCTAATTTAGAATAAAGATCTTATCATATTTATATTCTCAATTTCTGGCAACCACAGCTGTCAGTATATTACCGTAAATTAGGGAAATTTTTTTTACAGTGTGGTATGTGACATATAATTTCTTGATACTTTTGCCTTCCTTAGAGAATGGCTAAGCTGATATGTGTCATTTATTAATTTAAACTGAGTCCCAGTTGCAAAGCTATAAATAGCTCTCTCCACTTTTGTAAACATCTTATGAGTAGTCAGATAAAAATTTCACTGTCATTCAACCGTGCATGTCTTCTAAGAAAAATACCCAGAAATGCAATCCAAGAGGAATTTTGAGAGTCTGATTTAAAGTTATAGTCTGAAACAAAGTTTTAAAAAGTTGGAAAACATGTCAGCCTTTGTGACACGTTACTCTAAACGCCAGAGGCTGAGGAGCTGACAGTCTTCATCCACATTTAGTTTGCTTCCTTCTCATGGAAAATATATGCAAATATCTCATTTCCAGAAACAGGCACCAAGTCTTATTTATTATATTAGTGGCAGCTGGAAGTGTGCATCCCATGCAGATTTTGTCTGTTTGTTATCACTGTTACATATTTTTTCCAAATAAAAACAACCTAAGTAACAACCAAAGTCAATTCCAGATGATAGATTGATTTTTTTTTTTTTTTTTCTGATTGGGCATGTCCATTTATCCATTTATGCATGCCGGAGAAATCCTTCACTCTCTAGCAATAACCACTCAGGGGTGGTTTAACACCTGATCACACACAGCACCTTTTTACCCAAAGCTCCTGGGAGCTCTAATCACCAGCCGAGCTCCCATCCCACAGAGCTCCTCTAGACTAGCAGCAGCAGCACTGAGCAAACACCAGCTGAGAGTAATCATTCTTCGGAGTGTTGTCAATTAGTCAATGATTCATAGTCGTGATGATGAAGGGACAGTATCGGAGAGGGTAAAAGTGTTTTAAGGAGACAGAGGCCAAAGTCCGATGATGCCAAGTCATATATGATCATAATCTTCCATCCTGTAAAATGAGATGCAGGGCAAAGAGTGCAGAAGGAAAGAGCAGATATGTGTTTCCCCATGAGCTTCCAGAATGAGCGTGATGTATTCAAGCCAGAGAAGACATGCTGCCTCTCCAGCATAACCTTGGTCTTCCTCTCGGGTTTCCTCATCAGGCTCATGGCTGAAAAACATGAAAAGGACTCAACCTGGAGACATACTGATAATAAACACTGCCTTAAAAATCTCACATGAATTCTTCTTTTCTTTAAAATTGCATGAAACCAAACTAAGCTGTCCATAATATGCTCATGATTAAAAAAGCACCTTCTCCGGTGTCAGTCCGAGCTGGAACTGATGAGTCCCTAATGTGTTGATATGTGGATTAGGAACAGACAGTCCATCGTCTGTCAAACCACGACAGGCTTTAAGATTAACAGAGAGGTTTAGGATGAGTCATCACCAGCTTTGGTTGAGCTCTGACTAAGTTTGCACCTGTAATGCAGAATACATAATCATTTAGAAGTCAAAATAAACACACAAATAATTCCCTATTTGAAAATAGGACAAAAACTGAATTATTTCTGAAGTGAAAAATGTTTTTTGTCTAAATGAAAATTGATTCACATGCAGTTTTTGATAGTTATTTATCAATACACTGATAAAATTATTTTCACAAAATAATTTAAATGGAAATCATGATTTTTGCCTAACAGTTCCAATATATGTTTTGAAACTATTGATTGATGTAGGAATACCTTCTTTTTGCATTATTTATTAACAATGTTTTTTTTATTATTATTTATTTTGATTTATCTGTGTGTCCAGGAACAGTCAGCAGAAGAATAAAGTGAATGACAGTGAATAATGTATAAGTACTTTAAATCCTGCTTTAAGTCATTTTTGCCACGAGAAACGTTGGACGCTTCGGTCCGTTGCAGTGATGGATCCAACAGGATGTGACGTGGTTGATTATCCGACTGTCACACTGCTAAGCCCACTGCAAACTGACAAACCATCTGACTGCAGCTGACTCACATGTGCACAAATGCATGAAGACTCATTCTGTGAGGACATAAATCCTAAAGACTGAGGCAGTGGAAAAAAATCTTTATCCCACCTGTTACCTGGAAATATTGCCAACCAAAATTTTGACTCTTAAAGGAAATAGGTAAAATCAGAAAAGCAAAACTGATAACGGAGCAGACAGTGCTGGAAAAAATATTTTCTCTTTAGTTGTTCTGTTTTTACGTCAATCAGTGTTAACATCAGACAAAGTTGACCTAAAGTCATGACTTGATAGTAAATGTTTGGGTCCACAGGAGATGCCTGTAAATTATATCATCTCCACGCTGCGCTTGATCATCTTGGTGCTGCCTCATGATAGCATGTAGTTCTGCTTTAAAGTTAAAGTTATACACAAAGTATAAACAGAATTTACGAAATGGGAAACGATCTTAAGGATGTATAAACTCACACTGATATGTGTAGCATTCATGTTTACTTCCATTATTGAGTCAGAAGGTAATATATTTATTTTAATTGAGATAGGATTAAAAAATTGTTCACTTCCTCCTGCTCTTTTTCAAACAAATAAATAATGGTAAACAAATTATTTTGTTCTTGGTTCTGTATGCACATATTTTCTCTGTCCTACTGATTGCATTTTCTTTTTATCTTGTTTTTAAAAGCTTGTTTGAAATAAATAAATCATGTCAAATGTGTGCATCTTTTCAGGGCTCACACTGGAGTTTAATGGCGCTCACAGTTTAATTATAATGTGCACAAATGTTGGGGAAAAAACTTGAAAATAAGCAAAAATATTAACAATGAATATAAAGATTTGCAATGTGACTTTAGTCTGAGTTTGCCAGGAGGAAAGTAACATTTTTATTTTGCACTAAGCTGACATTTTTGCATTGACATCAAATCTTTTCCTCCTACTTCACAATTATACTCAACATTTAGTTTATCTGTTATATCAAACACCTATAAAATACACCAATGTCTGTAACCTCAAAAGCATGTGAAACCGTTAAAGTGCTGTGAATATTTATGATACTGTGATTAAAAATAAACTTAAGATAATAAGTAACCAGGACTCGCTGTTCAAACTTTGACTAAGTTTATTTATTGGCTTTCCAGAAACGTCTTGGCTGTGAGTCACCGTCATACAAACAGGCTTATTTTAGAAGACAATAGATTAATCCACAGTTTCTGAGGTGAGTCATGATATCCAGCCGCCTGGCTGAGTGGCTTCACTTCATTAGCTTATCCATTAAGAGTTCTGCTTTTAAGTGGAACCGAGATAACATCTGATTAGTGGGCTTGTATTTCAGGAGTTTTGGTTTCAAACTAAAATATCATTTGGATGATAATGAGTGTCTCGTTTCACTAAAATGTAATAAATATTGATAAATAAGGAAGCTCTGAACTTAATAGTAGTTGAAGTAATGTTTGTAAGCTGAACTTACAATTCTCTGAAAGCACCAACCTTAAAAATAATCTTTATAAAATGAGTGACTGATTCCAATCTATTTTTACCAATTCTTCTTATTTTCATCAACAGAAAACAAAATAGTCCAAAAAATGGAAATATAAGACACGTAGTGTGACAAAGGGAGCGTTTAATATCATGAGGCATCGTTATATTAGTGCTGTCGTTTTAGAACAGCGTCAATTACACATCAGAAGTGATACAGCTGCATGACCTGTCCACTGTTTTGTTCCAGTCGGTATTTTAGGATGTCTGTCAGACAAGCCATAAGGATGTTTGTGACAACATCTCTATTTTTAATTCACATTCAAAGGGATGCCAGCCTCAGACATCCCTGATCATCCTCTGCACGCTGCTGCAGCTTCACAAAGCCTTTTCACTCCTCTCTCCCCTGGGCGCCTGTTAGGAACCGAGACGCCTTTCCAAATGTTTTGCTGAGTTTGGTTTCCAGGTCACAGGCTGGAGCAGGAAACTCAGAGGTAAATCAGACAAATGGGATAATCCAACTATTCAGTTCATGTTTTGGAAAAGATTTGTGTCTCTGTGTGAGAATTTTACTCCACCTTCTATCTTCTATCTTTTTTAAAGCTTTTTTTGGGGAACTTTATGTAGCAGACAAACTTCATTCCCACGAATTAAAATCCCAAACAGTAACGTTAAAAACATTTGTTCAAAAGCAAAATCTCAACTTGAAAATTTTTTATTTATTTATTTTTTTAGATTTACTCAAGCTACTTTTGTCTGACATCACTGAATCAGAAACATAAAGTCAAACTCAGGACTGTATATTACCACACAGCTAATAGCAGCAAAACCTTCCTCATAATATTTCTACGCAAAACGTAAACTACATAAACATTTGTTAAAATGGTTTAAATGTATGAAAGTGTCCTCAGTTGTTTCTGTGTCTTCATAGATTCATCTGCAAGCATTTTGCTTGACTGATGCCTTGTTTACCTCCAGATGACTGGTGCTCACCCCAATCATTGTCACTGCAATATGCATTGTGAATATTGTCCTCTGAAACTAATATGATTTACATAATTCAGAGATTAATTGATTGTCACTCCTGTGTTTCATTCTGGGTTTTCATTCTTCATAGGTGACCACTTCCATTAATCATCTGACCAATATTTAATCAAGATTAAAGGGCAATGATCTAAAATAGTGCCTACGGCATTCATTTTTAGCATGGCTGATTTCATGAGTGCTACAATTTCAGGAACGGACATGCGCGTACTTTGTAAACTGTTCAGTGTGTAAACATATATCCTGGCTAAAAGGGTTTGCGTGTAATTAAGCTTCATGTTGATTTGTTGCCCAACCAATCTGCTTTGCTGCAAGTCAAGGGTAGCATTTTAATCACAGTGAAATCTAAAGTACTGTTTACATTCTGTCATCAAGGACATGACTGTCAAATTGATTTTATTTAAGCTAAGTGTTTTATATCACAACACACAACATCAATGTTCTTTGAAAATGTGAATTTTGAATTTATTTGGGTCATTTCTTCCATTCAGGGTCACAATCATGCATGTAGGCTAAAATAAACTCAGGACATGCATTCGCAGTTGCTTTTAGTTTAATCTTATTGGGACAGTTAGGTTGCATCTCTGCTCTTCTTTTTGTAATCACCTGGTGCCCCAGAATCACTGGTAGCAAAACTAAGCGTTTAATTTAAAGGTTTAGGTTAAACAACAGGTTTGGCTTCTCCTCCAGACTGTGGCAAAGAGAACAGTAGTCTAAATATCTTAACATTACAAACCATTCTTTAAAATTATACTCATGTTTGAAAATGAATCCAAAATTTTATGAATATTTCATTTTCCTTCTTGAATTTTTTCCAAATCTCTTGGAATCTTCCTCTGTTCTGAGTCTCTGGCAATTCAATGAGTGTTATTAAATAAATCCTTCTTATGCTTCCAAAAAAAAAGAAAGAAATTATCAGCAGCAGTCAATCATGATCACTAATAAGACATTATTAAGTCGAGGCCTGGTCAAAGTCAATAGACGTTTTAAAATCTTCAGCACAAATTATTAAAAGAGTTCAGTAAATAACTGAATGAACTTGAGCTTCTCTGAGTAATTATGTCCCATTTGGATGAGATTTTCTCATCTTTAAAGTGAACATTTTATGTGGTATGAAAAACAAAAACTTCAAGTCAGTTTACAAAATCCCAAAATAAAATCCATTAATATTCAGTCTCCTGATGAGTGCGCATGAAATTCTAATGCCAATATGTTTGACTAATAAAAAATCTTAGGCAGTTTATTTGAGGTCAACAATCATGATTTGAGCTCCATGCGAACTTTTTAAAAACCACCTCGACACACAGATGGCTGCCGGAGAGAAAACCATTTCGGCATTTAGCATCCGTACGTCAGCAGGACACAACAGAGCAACTGAGGCTGAAGAAGCGTGAAGAAGCGTGCGTAGCTCCAGGAAACAAGTCTAATCTGGTCAAGTATGAATGTCTTCAAAAAGGGAGACGGTACTCGTCCGAGAGCACTGAAAATCTCTGCAGAGGTGATATTGTGCATCATTGGTTGTGTCACAATGCAGATAGAAGACAAGGAGCAACAGAAACCCCAAAATAGAAACTGGGAATAAAAACAACCTGCAGGATATATGGAAAATATCAGGAGACTTTTTTCTTTCTTATTTTTTGTCTGTGTTTCTGTCTGCATGTCTGTATGTGGCAAGGAGAAAAGAGAGCAAGTGTAAAGAATGAAGCGCAACTGGATATAAAATATTATTCAGCCTTATAAATCTGATCACTACTTGGGAGCTGTGATGGTTTTTGTTGCTGTATCACAATAATATTAGTAATAATTAAAATCTAGAGAGATTGTATTACAGATATTTTACAACTTAGAGGAATTTGTTTTCTACTTTTTGGACTTACAGTAAATTTAATATCTCTCTCTATATATATATATATCCACATTTTATAATCAAATAGAGTCTTACAAACCCTGCAGAGGTTTGTAAGACGTTGCATCACTGAAAATCTAATTCAAAATACAGCAAAATCCACAAGGTTATTTAAAAAAACAACAACTACAAAACAGTAGAGTCCATAACTGTTCATGAGATTGATTACATTCACGCGATGATTTTGTTCTTAAAAACATTGGATACTTAAAGATGTATTATGAACAAAATCCCAAGAATTTTGGCTCGTGCTGCTACAAGCTTGAGATAAGATTTGGTCCAACCTAATGAGTTTTAGACCATCACTCTCACTGCAAAACTGTCAAAAGTTTCCGTATCCAAAACGTTCTGTGACTGGCAGAACTGATCCGCTTTTATCCTCCTGTATTCTGCTGATAATATTGGAGTGACAAGAAAGTTCTTAAAGTATTAAGACCCAAAACATAAACAGCAAAGGAATTTTGGAGAACATTTCGGTCCATACATTTTCTCCAGTTGCTCTTTGAAATCTTCTGTTGCTGCAAAATATGAAACGGCAACTAAAGTATCTCTCCAGAGTCCACAAGAGGGAAAACATGATAGGAAAAATCGAAGAGCTGGGAAGAAAATCAGTGCTTTGCTCTCAGCCAGTGCCGTCTCTAATTTGGGATTTTCTCTACTGACACAGTCGCTGCTCGAAACCATTATTACAGCTCCGATGAACACAATTAGTCAGGGATAAACTGACCAACAAAGCCCAACTGAAGGTCCAACGGTCTTTTACTCTTCATTAAATGAGATGAAGACCATGTCAAGCCTCAGGTCTTCAGAGTAGGAGTCTAAATTAAATATGAAGGCAATAACTTGAGTCACCATCTAAAACTCAACACAGTTCATGACAGTTATGGTTACTTCACACACTTCAAGTAACAACGACATGCAGAGCAAAGAGCTCTGTAGGTTAAGGTTTGGTCACCTTAACAATAATCTACCGATCGCAGACAAGGATGTCGGAGGGTGTGAGATAAAAGTGGAGGAAGTTTTCCATTTTAAACTGGAACAGCTGTCATTAAACCGGGACAAAGTCCTCAGGTGCAATCAGCCATTTACATTAATTCACGCATGAATTAATGTAAGGCTAATGTAGCCTGGATTGTCGAGACCTTTCGTACCTTTCAACTGACTCCGGTTCTTTTCTTGTAAAACTGCCAATATTTGTTTGTGATTTTATGAACTTAGTTTTCTAGCAAAGATTTATGATGACACCCATCAGTGCTGTGCCTCAACATGGCTGGCAAACAGGGTTAGAGAACGAGTAGTGCAGATAAATTATGCAGTAAGTAAATAGAAAATGCAGTAAAGTCATTTTGTACTTTTCTAGCTCAAAGTGTTATGAATTTCATTTTTCCAGCATAAACTCAAACTGTTGGCAGACCTATATACAACTTAGTGAAGCTGCCGAAGGGGACATCGATATGTGAAAGTCAAAACCTCCAACTCTGAGAACAGTTCACTGATCCAGAACCCTCCTGAAATTTAATGTGGACGTTTTTTTCCCTTCCTGACTGTGTCCATCAGGAGTTGGATTTGCAGCATAATGCATTTTTAAGGCTACTGGGAAAAGACTGATGCCTCATCCAGCCACCTGGCAAATATTTCTTGGAAGTGCATGACCTGGGGCTGTTTACATTGTCCTCTACAGCAAGCCATCTGGTACCTGAAGTGAGGATCAGAAGTGGTTAGCTGAAAAACTGGAGGACAATCTTCGGTGAGACCCAATAAATCTTCTTGAACCTGAAAGACGTATGGTTGCATACTAATTAGGGAGATAATGATGGAAGGTCGTTGGAGAACAGCGAAGTTTGTTGTTGAAGTTCATCTACAAGGACAACTGTGGTTTTATTTATTGCATTTTTTGAAATTATACAGACTAAAGACAAAAAAATAATTTTCTTCCGTACAACTTAATGTATTCTCCCTCAAACTGATTGAGTCTGAAGACAAAGTGTCTTCAAATTCATTTATAAATTGTTGCAGTGCATGAAGAATCAAACAAACATTAAACACACATTTTGAATGAAAAATGGAGCACATAGCAAAGTTTTATGATACACAATGATGTGCTTGTGGTAAATGGTTACAGATTGAGAATCGTTATCTCTCTCTCCTGGCTTGGGTAATCCTTATCTGCACAGCTCCGTCTCAGTTACAAGGACCACAGCAACGGTGCTTCGTAGCAGCTAACCTGTCTGCCCATCAATGAGCAAACAAATCCAGACACAATCCAAAAACCCATCTTTCCCTATGCTATTGGGTTTCCAACATGATAAATTAATTTTACGGTCTTCCAAAGAAACTCGTGAAATAAGAGTAGGAGTCACAAATTTCACCTGAACAACCATAAACTCCAGACATAACCATAAAGTTTGGACCATCTCACCCATTAACATTTCCTTCTCACTGTTTACTGACTTACTGAGTATGCGTAACCTAAATTGGTTCAATAAGGTGAGACTGAGGCACTGCTCCGGTGCCATCAATGCACAGACGGGAGATTTTACGGCGGCGACAGCAGCCCATCTCCACAGACAACTGGACATGTGTCGAGTTTATGTAATCCTCACTGCTGTATTAAAATGCATTATTACATCATTTTGGATCGTACTAATAAATGTCAGGAAATGTCAGAGGACACCAGCTAAGGAGATTCAACAGCTGCTTTTCTGTTGCTCCAGGGAACTGAGAGAAATAATCAAACTATCAGTTTGTTAGAGATAAGAAGATGATAATAAGATAGAGTTTTGTTCTTATCAGAGATTTTTTTTAAAATAAATACATTTTTCAAAGAGAAACGTTCCATTTATAATCGCCAGAACATAATTCACTCTTGTCAATGTTTGCTGGAAAACCAGCAGGTGGTCCGAGGTTTCTCTCGGGATTTTAGGATTTAAACTCCCTCTGCACCTGCAGCAAAACAGCAACAGTCTTCCTTCGTCTGCTCAGAAGAAATGTAAGGGAGAAACAGATTTCAGTGCCAATGAAGGTCAACTATCACTTAAGGGCAATACTTCTGTTTGGCATCTGTCAGTTTCCCAAAGACTCATCTTGTCATCTTTCTGACAGAATGGCCGCTGACGTGCATTCGCTTCCCAGAGGAGTGTGGATGCAGACGAACGAGCCAGAGGCTGAGAAACACAGGCCAGCTTCTCCCAACACGAGAAGCTTGTGGCCTTAAAGCAATCATTTAATGACACATAATCTGATAATAGTCTGTGTCATTACTTGTAATATTTTTTTCTGGAAAGATGGATCTGAAACCGCTACGTAAAAAAGCTCCAGAGATGTTTGAGTCGTTTTCTTAAGTAAAGGACAAAATAATAATTAACCTGCCTTACAAAACAATTCTAACCCCTGTATATTTATATGTTGTATGATGTTACAATATTATTGAATTTTAAGTAATATTGTATTGTATTTTTCCAGTGTTTAAAGAAATGTAAAAATTTATTGTCTCGTTTGTATTGACTTTGCCTTTAAGACCTAATTAAGGACACGTGTCCCTGGTGTGCCGGCAACAACACACAACAAAATATAACATCTCTTTCTGAATGAGGCTGGGTGAATATTCAAAGGACCCGCTGAGGAACAAAGGCACATTCAGAACAACTGTGTCACGACAACACAGTTAACAAAGCAGGAATTGAGAAAGGCTGGTAAAAATACTCCAGTGAGCTCTTTCTGAGCTATTTCTGGTACAGATCTAATTCACAAGCTTTCAAAGGACATAAATACACGCTGTGAACAAAAGGAATGCTTTAAAGCAGAAAATATTGACTGAATCAACCAGCAATAAAAACCACCAGGGCATGCAGTTGTATATAATATTTTTAAAATATTTCTGTAAGCATAAATCAGACCTGAAAGCTTATTCCACTGAGGCAAGATGTGACATCTGGTCGTAAACTTAAAATGATGGCAACATGAAAAACTATGAAAATCTTTCTCATGCAAATAAATTTATACTGAGTTTTGTGTTTGTTTGTTTTGCCCTTAATCAAATAAAGATTGCTGCACCTCTGACCAGCTTCCCCATGCCTGCTGATGATAAGCATCCCCACACCATGATGCTGCCACTGCCATGCTTTGCATCAAGGGAGATAAAGCAGTCTTAGCTTTTTTTGCCATGATTTTTTGCATATTGGCCAAAAAGGATAGATCGATCTTAGTCCTGTCTGCCCAAGGCAGCTTCTTCATGTTTACTCTGTCCTTTATGTGGTCTCTGAAACAACATAAGCAGGACTTTTAATTTGTAAAAATAACATGAACTTTTTTTCTCTTGTGATTCATCAATAAAAGACAAATTTGTGGAGTGCTTAATCACATAAACTCCTAAGAAAACACTTTGAAATTTGTGGTTTTGATGTGAGAAAATGCAGAAGAGTTCCAGAAGTATGAATCGCCTTCCAAAGAACCGGAGAAAAAATTATTTTTCTCACCTAATGTTATGTAGAGTTACTGTTCCCTCAGTGATGAGCTGTGCACCACTGCCCAGCTGAGGTACAGCTGTCCTCAGAGGAGACCGTGTGTGTGTGTGTGTGTGTGTGTGTGTGTGTGTGTGTGTGTGTGTGTGTGTGTGTGTGTGTGTGTGTGTGTGAGCATGCTAAAAGTGAGAGCTGTTGGACAGCAGGGAGGTGTTACCGTTTTCCCCAAGGCTTGTCAAGATTCCAAGCTGCTGCAGAACCGAGCCAGGCAGGCGCAGTCGCAGTCCATGAGACGAAGCCTCTCTTGGGAAATTTAAGAGGATCATGAGCTAGACTTGCTTCTTGTGAACAAACTCTGACTAACTGGAGACAGACACCGCATCACGTCTAATTAGGCACCAAGGACAGCAGAGTGTGATTCACAGAGTCACGCATTGCCACGTGCTGAGCTACATATTTCTGTTCTGAATCTAGATTGAATTTTCAGAATGTATTCCTACAGTCATTGTTTTTATATAAAAAATATAAGTAGAATTAATTCCCTGACTTAACATTTCTGTTGAACTGCTGTAGTTTAGTGTTATTTTTAGCTCCAGTTTTAATCGTGCATTTATTTTTTGATATATGTCAGATGGATCTTTTCATCTTTGTGTTATTAATGGTTGGTTTTATTAATAAATTGCACTTCAGGGACCCGGTAAAGTGCAATAAAATTGAAAATCAAATTGAATTTGAAAAAAAAAATCTGAATACGTTTTACACTAATGAAGGGCACAAAACACTAGAATGAAATGGCTTAATTACCTCCTTGTTGTGCAGATAAGCTCTCTGGAGCTAATTATTCTATTCTGGTCTGATGCAGCAGAGGCAGTTGCCCTTGAGGACTGGAGTTTGACACCTGTGGTATAGAAAGTATTGGGGGAAATGCGCTCACAGATTGAATATAAAACTATAAAACTGTTTTAATGTAAACCTAACTATGTAAATCTGTACCAGATTTTGCTCCAGCCATTTCCTAACAACTCCAGCTTCCATGTCTCCACTGAAGAAGATGAACCTTACACCATGATACCAGCACTGCAGTATTTTGCAGTGAGGATGATGAGTTCAGGGTAATGTTTAGCATTCATTTTGCTACCTGCACTAATTAAAACACATTTAAAAGTGATTTCTGAAAGTAGTTGGTTTTAGAAAGATTCGAAAATCCATGACATTTTGTTTCTCTTCCCTACATCACAATAATACTTTTGTTATCCGAATTTTTGTTGCACGTAGAGATGCACAAGATTTCAAGTGGTTTTTCAGTCTTTTGTAAGGTAATCCATGTGTGCGTGTCTCTGCTACAGTAAGTCTCAGATTCCCACTCATTGCCAGAACTGATCAAACCTTTTGGATAAAATTTGAAACTCCTCCATGACAACACATCTAGATTACATCCAACACCCAGATTTGTTTTCATTTTAATTCAGATAAACAGCTGGTCCTGCATGTAACTACTCTGTAGTTACGGCCTCATCAGAGACAACGATGAGGCCGCCTACAGGGAGGAGGTGGACCGTCTGGCTGAGTGGTGCGACAAGAACTACCTGCAGCTGAACACCGAGAAGACCAAGGAGCTCATCGTGGACTTCAGGGGTCGCTGACCACCCCCACACATCCTCATCAAGGGAAGGGGAATTCCTGGGAGTCCACATCTCCGAGGACCTGACCTGGACGACCAACTGCTCCAAACTCATCAAGAAGGCGCACCAGCGCCTCTTCTTCATGAGGACCTTGAGGAAGAACCACCTGTCCTCAGAGATCCTCACCAACTTTTACCGCTGCACCATTGAGAGCATCCTCACCAACTGCATCACAGTTTGGTACGGGAACTGCTCTGTCTCCGACCGGAAGGCGCTGCAAAGGGTGGTGAAAACTGCCCAGCACATCGCCGGGGCATCGCTTCCCTGCCATCAATGACATCTACAGGAAGCGGTGTCTGAAAAAGGGCCGGCAAAATCACCAAGGACTTGACTCACCCTGCACACACACTCTTCTCTCTCCTGCCCTCTGGGAGGCGTTACAGAAGCTTACGGACCAGAACCACCAGGCACCGGAACAGCTTCTTCCCCACAGCTGTTACGCTCCTGAACGCCTCCTGACACAAACTATAAGGACTGTCCCCCCCCCCCATCCCTGGACTGTTCCCCTCACACACATACACATACAATCTTTATATAATCTGTAAATCTAATTTCCCATTATTTATCCTGTATTATAAAACAACTAATATATATACAATCCATTCTTCATATTCCTGTATATTCTGTATAATCTGTGTAATTTGTATAGTATGTACATATGCTCTCATCTATATTTATATTGTACAAAACATTTTATTTATAGCACGTCAATATTATTCTGTTTATATCTTCATACATCTGTTTATAAATATTTATATCATGTATAGCACTTCTGGATAGATGCAAACTACATTTCGTTGCTTGTACATGTGACATTGCAATGACAATAAAGTTGAATTCTAAATAAATATCAAGTGAAGCAATTCTGAGCCATGTTGCAGCAAACTATTTATCTGAAGTCAGTGTAGACCCCTCACACACACAGAGAGAGATTTGTTTATTCAGGAACGGATCTTGAGAAACTTTACAAAGTAGTCAATTATCTCAACGCATTTTGATTTCCTTTCATTTTCAGTCTGTCTGCACTGCCAGAGCTGATGCATGCAAATGATGCATCCCCCGAGGAGTTCTGCGGCTGTCTGAAATTATAATCAGGCCTAAGCTCAAACTACATTCTCAATGTTATTCTTGCAGAACATTTCGCTCTCAGATCGGCTCCTTGTCTGCTGAGACGGCCGTGCGCACGCGGATTTGCATGCTCCGCAGCCATTGGCTGGGTGGAAATTGCGCTTCAACAGGCTGCCTCGCTGTGATTGGCTACAACCAAAGGATGGGGTCGGAGCGCTGGGAAGCTGGGATAAATAGGAAAGTGTGTAAAGACGCATTCTCAATGAGTAACTTACGGGCGGCTGATGGTAGAAGCCACAAATCTGCAGGTATAGTAAAAAATAGAAAGGTGTGACTGCAAAAGCGGGGTTTCAAAGAATTTCAAGTGGGGGGAAAGGTGTTGGCATTTGTAGGTGCACAGACAGGTGAAAAGGAGCAAACTTGGACTTTCCTGCAACAAGCTGACCCAAAGAGCCGCAAACATGTCTCTGGAGGTGAAGGAGAAGACTCAAGTGCGGGTTGTGTTTCTGGGGGCGGCAGGGGTCGGTAAGACGGCTCTGATCAGACGCTTCCTCCAGGACACCTTCGAGCCCAAACACAGGCGCACCGTGGAGGAGCTGCACAGCAAGGAGTACGATATCGGAGGGGTCAAAGTCACCGTGGAGATCCTGGACACCAGCGGCAGCTACTCCTTCCCCGCCATGCGCAAGCTCTCCATCCAAAACAGCGACGCCTTCGCCCTGGTGTACGCCGTGAATGACCCCGAGTCCCTGGAGGCCGTCAAAAGCCTCCGCGACGAGATCCTGGAGATCAAGGAGGACAAGTACACGCCGATCGTGGTGGTGGGCAACAAGGCGGACCGGCAGGAGGAGCGCCAGGTGTCCGCCGACGACGTGCTGGCCACCGTGGAGATGGACTGGAACAACAGCTACCTGGAGGCGTCCGCCAAGGAGAACTCCAACGTGGTGGAGGTGTTCAAGGAGCTCCTGCAGCAGGTGAACCTCCCCAGCCGCCTGAGCCCGGCGCTCCGCAGGCGCAGGGAGACTTTTCCCAAGGGCCCCGACTTTCGGCCGCCGATGAACAAAACCAACAGCTGCATTCTGTCATAATGAGACGGGCAGAGGTTCTGATCCACAAAGAGATAACCTGGAGGCAGCCCAATTCACTTCTGCTGGACAGAGAAAAAAAAAACTTTGCATTAAACTCTGGAGACTTCAGTCATACAAATGTCCAGCAGTAACTCTGGACAAAGAGACTCTTTGACTTTATACCCAAGAGGACATGTTAAACTAACTCCATTTGTTGCTGCTTGTTAGTGACTTGCTGCTGCTGCTGGTGTTTAGATCAATTTATGGGATTCACATGTCGAATAATGATGCTAAAATATTCAGGCTGCAGCCTGCAGACTGTTTATACTGGCAGAGTGTTTAAACTGTGTCTGCTAAATGTTGTGCATAAGCGTCTGTTTTGTGTAAATACGTTTTTGTAATTGAGCAACTGACATGTAGCACATCGTGTTTACAATTTTTAAATTCAAAATGTTTTTTTTTTCTATTGAGAGTTAAGTGAACTGTGGTGAAATACTGTTATAAACATGAATGCACTTTTCAAATGTGTGTTTTTTTTTCTTTTTTCTTAAAGTAAGGTACCAAATGTTCACTGTTATTAATTGTTAATGTCGTAGCCATTTATTTACAAATGTACTGTACATAAAGGTGGAATAAAAACATGCTGGATTATTTGTGTGAGGTGGTTTTAATGTGGCTGAGTGGATTAAACTGAGATTCAGGAAAAATGAAACATGAAATGATAAAAAAAATAATGATTCTAGTCGATGCTGGAATGAAATATACTGAAAAGAAACAAATTAGCAACATGTGTGCGAATATGTTCTCATGCATGAAGGCTGCAGTGATTTGCAAATAAATTCTTACATTTGAGAATTCTCCAGTAAATTATGAAACAGTATTTTTATATTTTGGGCAACATTATGAGATAAAACCAGGCTCTCCCAGAAACAAGAAGGGAGAGATATTGTGAAGATAAACACAATATCTATATACATTGTATACATTAACATTGTTGATTTTCTTAAGCACAGTAACTATCAGCTGCAGCTGTTTGGCTTTGGTCAATGGGCCAAAATCTATGCTAAAAATGTCAATACTAACCACATCTGTGTTGCCAAAAATTGATCCCTTTTTATCCCTGTTTACATTTCGTTGTGAAGGTGACTCTAACCAGCTGGTTAATGCGCACTGGACTGATCCCTGGCACACAAACTTCATGCTCCACTGAATCAAGATCCCAGCACAGGAACTTGCTGCCATCTGCTGGTGAAAAACATAAATATATGTTTCTTTCTTTTTTTTTTCTCTTTTTTTTCTTTTCACATAACGATTGGAATACACTTTTTGGGGTTACCCTCCCTTCTGCCCCATTTTTTTAATTATTTTTTTATTTTTTACCATTTTACGATGGTAAAAATAAAATAAAATAAAATAAAATAAAATGTCCCACTGAGAAATGGGGCACTCCTTTAAGTGGCTGAAACATCAACAGGTGTTGCTGATTTGCTGATAATTTTTAGACTAATCATAACTAAGAGTGGTGTAAATGAGCATGCATTAGTTTTTTCTGAATTCTGCAGAAAAGCAAAATTATAAAACCAAACATTAGGGCTGTAGTATATAAGAAAGTCTTGAGATGATCATTTTGATAAAAAAAAAAATAAATAAAAAAAAATGCAACGACAATGACAGGTTCATAAAATGTTTTTCCCCCTCTTTCTGATCTGTGCTTCTATTTCTCTCTGACCTTTGACATTTTGGGTAAGGTGACTTGGGCTGGTGTGAACATCTGTTGCAGTCCGACTCTGCCAAAATATGACATTAACATGTGAACTGCAAAAGTACCTGGTTCCATAAATCACAGAAAAAATACACACACACACACACACACACACACACATTTATATATATTCACATATATATATATATATTTCATTTTGTGTACTAAATACTTTCATTTTTAAAGAGAAATGCAAATATTCATATTTTTCTAACAACCTCACATTCTGTAATGTGAAGTTGTTAGAAAAAATATATATATTGTTTTGATTTGAAGTAAAATTTCAGCAAAAAAGCAGTGCAGTGATAGAATGTAATACAATTTACAAATAAAGCAAAAAAGAAACATTGCAGTGGCAGAATATGGAGAAGTAATGAAATGTGATCCACCGCAGAATGAATCCACATTCCAGTTATCAAGGACAACTCTATTGTGAAACTGATGGGTTTTAGACTCGAGTCATGAAAGTACTTCAGGGTTCCAGCAGTTTTGCAGTTTTCTGGAAGTTTATTCAAGGTTATTGGAGCATTGATATGCTGCTTCTCCAGGTTTGGTTCCGATTCTGAGGATGCAGAATTCCTGGGTTGATATGACGACAGCAGGTCTTTAATGTATTTTGGTGCTAAGCCAATCAGTGATTAATAAACTAACACAAGTATTTTAAAGTCTACTGTCTGAGCTACAGAAAGCCAGTATAAGGACTTTCCTACTTTCTTGGTTTTAGTGAGAACACAAGCAGCAGCGTTCGGGATCAACTGCAGCTGCCTGACCTTTCAGGCAGGCCTGTATCAACTGTTACTGTAATCAGTTTGAATAAAGATAAACGCATGAGTTTCTCAAGATCTTGTTGGGACATTAGTCCTTTGACCCTGAAGATGTTCAAACCCAGATTTCTGGCCCGATCAGAAGTTTCTGAGCTAGTCGAAGCATGCATAAGAATTGTAAGCTACATTTTAGCACAAGCACCTTTCATTAACCAAGAAGCATAAGATTTTCTGATCTTATCAGCATACATCTGTGTCAAGGCTGACTGGTAGAATTAGTCTATGAGGCGTGTCATCCAGTGCAGGTGTCTGCCTTCAGTTTCTACACGTCTGAACTCACGTGATTTTTCTGCACAACTTCTGAATATATCACTGCTTCCAAAAGACACAAGTTTGAGAAGTTTTGGCACTAACTTCACCGCCTCTCTGCCTGAGGGGAAAACAGTTCAAAGCTGAACAAACCAAATGAGTCTTCCTCTCAGCACTACATTTGAACACTGAACAATTCAGCTGTTCTCCATGTTGGCCAGCTGACAAAATAGGTCAGTGTGCAGTTCCTCAAATGGTGATGCCTGGTTCCTCAGATCGCAACCTGGAGAGAAGAGACAGTTGTTACTTCTCAGGTTTAGGTGCCCTCCCCACTGCCGCCCCACCTCCTACTCTCTCCTCCAGTCCATCAGATTAGACTGCACCAAGTTTCCTGTTTTAATTTGAGGAAGTGGCTCGGTTAACGTTTAGCGGGCAGTTCCTCTTTCAGTCCACATTTAAACATTCTTCCGCAGTGTGCTCTCTCAGTTGCAAAAGGAAGGAGGCCCGACAGCTTCAGAGTCACGCAGGTGTGTGGGTTTTTATAATTTGTTACACGCTTCCATAGCTGTCAGATAAACTCAGGATTTCAGAGTAACTCTCAGAGCATCTGTGTTTTATCGCGTAAAGGAGACTTTACTTGGAGATCTTCAGGTGGTTTTTTTCGGGTCATCTCAGATGAAGTCTCTGCCCCTGGACTTGGTCAAAGCTCCTCAGCGGAGTAAAATCACCCTGAGGCGTTTGGAACAAGTTCAGGGTTCGGGACACAAAATCTACAGGTGCAAGAAAGCCCAGAGACAGTAGGACTAGGACCATTTGCATAACTACAGTTTCAAATGTCTTCTACTTCTCTCATTGACTGTCACATGTCTACATTTACGCTGTGCCTTTTATGGACTTGTGAACGAATGTAAAACACAGAACAGTACGAGAAAATTGACACATAAACTTATGGCCATAAATAAAGACAGAGCAGTCGGATGATTTGCATGGTGGTTTCAGTAGTTTGACACATCCAGAATCTGGAAAAAAAAAAAAAAAAAATCCAAATTTTCTCCTAAATTTACTGCATTTTAATTACTTTAAAATGTTGCAGTATCAAACATACAGCAGCAATAGTTAATAGAAACTGATGTTTGGTAGAGATTAATACCTTTATGGTGATTTTTAAACATTCAAATCCAGCTAGACATGAACACATTTGGTCTTTCGGTCATGCTTTCAGTCAGGAAGCATGACGTTCAGGTGTGAAGGTAGCAAACTGAAGTAGTTCTTGTTCCTAAAACAAGAACACACTTGTGTTCTTGTTCCACACTTCGCTTGTATCACATCTATATTTACAGCCGATAAAGTCAGAAGTGCCACTTCAGGCTAGAGAAAAACAGACAACACTTTTTTTGAAAGAGTAACAGTTTTATTTGCTACAAGTTGCAGTGTACAGGAAAAAAAAAAACATTCGTGAGGGCCCGGTAGTAATAATGGGCATGAACTTTATTGTTCTTGCCTCACATTTGGTAAATAAAACTGACAGATTTATCAGCAACCTAGACAGGAAGAACAGAGAGTTTGTGTGAGTGGAAATGTGCTGGAAGGTAAACGTCTCTTTGTGTCGTCTCAGTCGTCCACAGTGATGTTGCGGAACAGGTAGGACATGGACTCTCCGTTGTGGATGCGGCGGATGGCCTCAGCCAGGATCAGACTCACATCCACGGTTTTGATCTTCGGACACTGCAGCTTCTGCATCTCATGAGGAACGGTGTTGGTCACGACCACCTGCATGTGTGGAGCAAAACTATGGAGGCTCAAAGGTGCCACAATTCAATCAGTCAATAAACAATTTGCTAAACTTCTATGTACATTGTGATTTATTTCCAACAATCTAAGTGAATGTGATAATAATCCAAAATGATTATCGTTACACACTCAAAGCCAACAAATGTTTATTTAAAAATGAAATGATATTTCAAAACCAACCTTCTCCAACCAGTTAACTGGGAACAAATATTAACTTTGTAAAACGCATATTTGAATATAGAAATTGACCGTTTGAAACATATTTACATATGTGATTGGGCTTTGGTTGAGTTAATCAGTAAAATGTTTGGGTTGACATTCACTCGTTTATGCTGTTTTAGATTTATTTATTTCTTCACTCTGAAAATGATCCTATATTTGAACACTATGATGTACATATATCATTTAAAAAATTTAATGTGCCTCTTGAATCTGTAATATATTTATTTATTCACTAATAAAGCATTTCCATACATCTTATTAAAGTCATTAATGTACTTCTGCTATAAAAACAAAACCCAGCATTTGTCGTGTCTCCTGTTTTAATTCTTCAACAATAATGAGCTCGTAAATAAATGTAACAATGTGGACGTCATGTTTAACTAAAAAAAACAAATACATAGAATAATGTCGTATCTGGATTGTTTGCTGGTCGTGACCACCAAACGGACCTTTTTTCAGGGAAAAGATGGTCTTCAAACAATGACTCTGTTTATTTGCCTTTTTCCAGTAAAAGGCAAATAAACCTAGTGAAGAACCTACATTTCAGATTAATTTCCATTGTTCCACCTGACAGCTGTGTTGATGGGCCATATTTTCTATCAATGGCTGACAGGTGGAAAATATCCTAAAGCTCCACAATCACTCAGGTTTAGCTCTTGACTCAATTCCAGAATAAGACTTGTTCATGTATCTGTTTTAGAAATACCAGTATGAGACTCTGTATAATTTTCTTCAACTGGTCTGAAAAAAGATGAACCATTAAATATGAAATCACTCCGTTATTTTTCTAAAGCCAAGCTTTACAAAGACAGAATGTTTATTTTTTTCAATTTAATTCTCTTGTGATGCATCTGATTTTTTTCCGTTTTTGGTGAAAGATCAAATAAATTAACAACCTGCCAAGTGCAGTAATTCCACATTTCTGCTAAGGGTTGTCATAAAATCTCACTTTTCATTGTTTGTTTCAGATGCATTAACGTATCATCATTTCATAGCTGCAAAATATTTTCTTTCACTGTCAGATCTTTACCTCATCTATAGGAGACTCATCTATTAGTCTGGGAGCTTCTGCAGACAGCAGCCCATGTGTAGCCGTGACGTAGATCTTGTACGCTCCTCTCTCCTTCAGGCTTTCTGCTGCTGCCACAAAGTCCTCAACATCATCTATGATGTCATCCTGGAGAAGAGGTCACATGTTAGAGAGCACAGACTTGTTTTACGTCACAGATATTTTTCCTAGCGGTCTAGACAAAACAGAAATAGACAGCAGATTGCAATATTCTGATATTTCAACTATATGAGAAATGTCTTAAGAGTAAAACCAGCAGCACAAGAGAACTAAAGCACAGCACAGATTAATGCAAAGTTCATAAAATCCCACATAAGTTACATTTTTCATAATGCATATAACAATGCTTTTTATTTTCTTTGCAGCCAGGAAAGCTTACCACAATGATGGCGATTCTCCCTCCTACGTCTCCGACAACGGAGATAGGAGGCTTCTCCTTCGGCATCATCACTGAGAAACAGATAAATTACTGGTCTGAGTTAGAACACGCTCAGTTTGTGCTTCTGCACTGATCAACTTACATGACTGTCATTCAGTAACTCTCAAATTGTACTTAAGTAAGTCTATTTGACATCGTGTTTCATCTGTCTTACATGGCAGCTCCAGGCCTGTGTGTCCTGTCGTGGTCCGGGACAGCGGGGGGGAATATCGGCCGTCTGCCATGTCCGACTCGGAATGCTGCGGCTCCCCATGTATCACTGCCAGGCCGAGTCGCAGCCTCTCAGCATAAGCTTGGGCCCTGGAACAGATAAATAGGCAGACATGGAGGAGTCAAAAGAAAACAACAATGGCTACAGAAACTTTCAATAAGACGAGCTAAGGACTGAAGAAAGGAGTTGGCGAAGGAAAAGACGCATGCAAAGAAGAGTTAAAGCAAAAGAAAAATTAAAGCTACTCTCATAATTCATGAGCCTTGAGTTTTTCCCTTCTTTCAACAAACTCGGGTTTTATTCTTTAACCAAAAATAGGAAAAAAAAAGTTTATATTCCAGGCTATGAACCACCAGCAAATGAGCCTTTTTTTCTTTTAGAAGTATTAATTAACATAGGTATTTATTAAAACCTTCAGAACTCAATTCTTTTAACAGACCACCTAAATAGGAATTGCAGTGATATAAATGTGAGCTTCACTATGTTTTATCAAACAATCGATTTCAATAATTATTATTAAGCTCTGAGTTTCTTGTTACCGTTTAGCAGAAGCAGGAGACTTAGCAACAATGACAGCATTCCTGTAGTCTGGGATCTATTAAGACAAAGACAGAAACTTTGACTGTATTCTAGGAAATAAAAAGGTGAAATACAATAGTCTTTAACGCAAGACTGACTTTGTCAGAGAAAAATGAACAGTTTAATATTTGTGACTTGATAACGATGTACCTCTTCTTGGATATACTGGATGAGAAAAGGGGAAGCTCGGAGGTTGTCAATGGGGCAGTCAAAGAATCCTTGGATCTCCTTCTGGTGAAGATCCATGGTGATGATATGAGTAAGACCTGCAACACAATGCAAGACATCAATTCAGAAGGAGCTTCAGAACAAAATGACAATAGCAAAGCAATCTGCAGAGGTACGTTAGCCGCACTGCAGTGTTCAAAGCGCATAACAAAAGCAGATGCTTATAGTAAGGAAAGTATGGTAATTTTTTGAACAAATGAATGTGGCACATTCAAAAATCTGTAAATTGTTCCCAAGCTCCATAATTCTCTTCCTGACACCTTGACTGATCACCTTTGCCTTTCTGATTGTGTCAAACAATACCAATTAAAAAAATAACCTATCAGAGGTCTCCAAGGCAATGACATCGTCGTCCCTCATTGTTTAAAGAGACAGTAATTATCCTGTATGTAGAGTTCTGACTCTGAAGACATTAAATAAATATCTGACATTCTCTCAATGTGACTTTCAGCAAATAGAAATAATTGGGGTAATATAACCCTGAAACTAATTTTCTACAGTAAAATAACCTTTATCAAGAATAATGTCCAGACTTTAACACTGCACAGACCTCATGTATCCAGCTGCTTCTAAATGTTACAAAAAGTAGGTTAAACTTTGAAATGTGACTGAGTCGTAGTTTGTGGCTCCAACTGCTTCAACTCAGTGGTTTGCTTTGTGAAAACGGAGCTATTTTGAGCTATGCAAAAGCATTGCACTTAGTCACATGTTGACAGCAGTGATAAACTGATACTGGACTGAAACCTTTGACATCAAAGGAAGTCACAAAAACGTATTGAAATTTGATATATTTAAACGGAGCTTTTTGGTTATGAACACAAACATTAGTAATTAGTGGGAATCACTTAGCTCAGTCCACAGCTGTGCAAACCTTACCACAGTATACCAACAGTGACTGGCTTCCCAGTTGCAATGTGCAGCTCTGTCTCACCGGCTTTAACCAACATGGAAGCGAGCAGCTTGCAGACGATGGATCCTCGCTTCCTCATCTTGCACTGCTTGCTGTAGGGAAAGTAGGGAATGACCCCAATGATGTTCTTGGCACACGATGTCTTCAGAGCATAAGCCATCACCAGCAGCTCCATGACGGCTGTGTTGACGTCCCTGAAAAATCAAAGCAGGGGTTAAATCACGGGTTGAGAGTCACAAATAAATGCCCAGCATTTATTTATCATTTAACTGCTTTCTAGCTGGTTAAATAATGAAAAAAAAAGGAAACAAATACTATTTCATCATAATCATGATCATTGGTGAAACTTGCTATTACTAAAAGGATTTACCTACATATAGTTTCCCAATAATGTGCTATTTTTACAATAATAATATCAACAACACAGTTTGGCTATTAAGCATACTTCAGGTGTGAACAGTAAGGATGGTCACAATCCATCCCACTGGCCAAATTTATTACCAATATGCAAAGCATGCGTATTGTCCACTTGGACTATAATATCGTGCCAAATAATGCAAGCAAGTAGCCCTTTGAGATGTTGAGTTATGAAATTTGCTTTTCGATATATTTGGCAGCTCCAGTTCAGATCAGATCATTGTTATATCCTGGTACATGTCACAAGAATTCAACAAGTTCATACTTTATCCGTACTTGTATTCTTCTGAACGTGCTTCCATAATTTATCCAGTATCTTTTGCTGTGCATTAAATAAGCTTAATAATTCAGTTTTAATATAACAGTGTGGAGCTGCACGAATAAAAGTCTAAAATTACCTTGGAACGGTCTGAATAATAAAAATGTCTTGTCCTCGGACAGATTCCTGTATCTCTACTCGAGTCTCTGCAGTAAAGAAAAAATCACTGTGGGTTGAGATACGATAAAGTCCTTTGAGTGGGTCAGTTATCTGGACACAGCTAAGCCTTACCGGTGTTTGACGCCTGAAAAACTGCCGACCTGCCCATCCGCACACCCAGGCGTCTGTCAAAATAAAATATTAAATCTGACTTAAAATAAACACAAAATTAGACATTTTGATGATTAAACTATATTCTAAGAGAAATAAGTGTTTTTCAGAGACATCAACAGACTGGTAATATTCCTAAAAAGAAATCTAACAGGGTTGCACAGAGAGCTGATTAACATTAAATAGATGATGTAGTAAAAAGACTTGCATAGAAAGACGATGTGACAAATCACAACAATAATGAGGACGTATATAAAATGCGATCACATATGTTGATGCCGTGTGGAACTATACAATTAATAGCACAGTGTAATCATCAAGACAATTATCGTAATGCTCGGGTTATAATCTGACTACTGGAGGGATTTTGGTCTCACTTTCTTTCGTGCATCAACCAATCAGTTCATAGAAGACAGCGTCAAAGCAAGCAACAGGGTCAACCACACTTCCTCACTAAAAGTCTTTCTTGTCTCCTTGCTCTCTGCAGATGACTGAACCCCAGGGAATCTGTGAATATGGAGTCAGATCGTTTTGAAGTTCTAACCTTAAACAAGTGGAGCTTGTACTGTCTTTACCATTATCGCATTGCAATCCTTGCAACAGTGATCAAGTCACATCAAATAATGAAGAACCTAAAGTGACTAAAGTTGCCAAATCTACTTATGAGTCTGGAAAACAGTCTACAAATGCTGCACAATCACATTGTCCCCACTATGCCAAAGTCTGGACATACAAGCACATTATGTAAATCCATGGAAGAACAGCATGTCTGTGCATTTCAGATACACAAGTCCTGCCATAAAATAGAAAGGAACAACAGTCAGGAGGGATGGATGTTTTTCTGAGCAGTGGGAGGCAGTGGTTGCTGAACTGCAGTTGTTTTCACATCTTAGAAATGTTTATTTGTACATTTTGACTTGTTAGTTCATTATTCTCACTTTAGTAATGAAACTGAGATTAGAACATTTTAATTTAGCTGGATAATGATTTTGCCCAACAATTTCCCAACGGATATTATCACAAGAAAGTCAAAAGTTTATTTTTATTTTATTAAACACTCATATCTGAGATGTTTTTAATATTTCTGGACCGCGACTTTTGCATTATATACATGACAACATTAATCCTCCTCAGAAAAACAACTTGCCTAATAGCTATGCGCGCAGTATTTTGTGTGTGTATGTCTCCATGTTCATTCAGATCTAAACAATTTCTTATTTTCACACTTTTTCACACAAGTTAGAAACTAGTGTGAAAACAGCAGTTTATAAACAAGGTTATAACCTTATAAACAAGGTTTTGCCCTTGTTTATAAGGGCAAAACCTTATAATAAAAGAGTAATAAAAGAGCAAACATGCAGGAACTACAGCTGTGACCTCTAATTCAGGAATTTTACCTGGAAATACACCAGACCATTCCCATGCTATGTACATAATGTTTCTTTGTTTCTTGATCAAATTATACTCTCCTGCAATGAGGTACCCATGTCAGAAAATGGGCAAATAACTGACAATACTGGACTCGGTATTATTCTTTAACCACATGCACAGACTTACTCTGTTATCCTCCTGGCCAGTTCGGTGCAGGAAGCGGTAGAGTTGGCAGAAAAAACCCGGCAGTCGCTTCTTGAGATATTCATTTTTGCGTAGCCATACGACAGCTTGGAGGTCTGAGAGTAGGGAACCAGCGACCTGTGACCCCCAAAACGCCTGATGGGCATTCCGCGTTGTTTTAGCAAGTATCAGAAATGTGTTGAGGTTTGACCCCAAAAGCTAGCAAACCGAAAAGAAATGTGTTTTTAAAAAAAGTCCCCCGTGAATGACAGGAAACCCACAGTTTGTGTCCTCAGCTCTGTGTGTAAACTAAAAAACACAAAGGCCACATGTTTCCCACGTCACGTGGAGTCAGAGGAGGAGAAGAAACAAAAAGGCTGAACCAACACTGAATTATGAGCTATCGATAAACTGAGCTGAGTGGTTTCATGCGGTGAGGCTTTCAGAACAGACGAGCTGTTTGAACAGCTGACTGGACTGAATCTGAACCACAACTCAAGATAAATTTACACATCCAGTAAAATTCGACTTAAACTAAACTCTGTTCTCAGAATTGAAATCTGTTCACTGCGCAGCATTCTTTCAGCTGCGGCGGTAGCATCGCCCCCAGGCAGACGTTCATTGGATGATGCAAACAGTGACGTTCAAGAGAGCCAATCAGAGAGCTCCCCTTCTTTCTCGTTCTTCTTTCTAGTGTTCTTTATAAGTATAACTGCGCTACCGCCATCTGCTGGACTGGCAAAACTTCTTTGTTTATTCAGTGTTCAAGCTTGTGTTCACTGGTGCTGTTCAGAGAGGACAGTATTTTCAGTGAGCTCGAGAAACTCACTTATATTTATAAAATAAATATATTTTCTTGTCCCTTTATAATAAAATTATTTACAAAAGGTTTGCTGCAAGTCAATGACTTGATGCAATCTATTGGGTTTTTTAGATAGAAACGTTTTTAAACTAATTTGAATAATGCACTGAACCTGACTGGCCTGGTTGATAACTAGGATCGATTAAAGTTACTTTTTTGTGACCGTGAGATGACATGTTATGAATTATTGAGAATATAAGTTTAGTTAGCATAATTATAGAGACAGGTAATATTAGATGTAGCATGAATTTTTAGGAGTAGACTTTACGACTGGTAAACTTAGATAAAAACTCAGGCTACGACACCTGGTGACTCTCTGAGCTTCAACCTTGTACTCCTGTAAGGAGGGTTCGCAGACAGGGGGTGTCTGTTATCAGGAGAAATAAAGTCCTTGGTGCTGGTTCAAAAGTTCAGTGAAACATTAAATGTATAAGAAAAATCTTCGCCACAGTATAATCAAACGTATTAAGCTATTTCCTTAAGCTTTAAACAGCATGTTTGGAATTAGTTAGTTTTAAATCATATTACTTTCATGCAAAGTATATTACTAAGATACAATAGGATTATTAAACCATTATTTTACTCTTAAAATTATTTCAGGTATTTTCAAAAAGAACTTTTCCAAATTAGACAATCTTGCAGTTTTAAATTCGAACGTATAGTTAGTATTTGTAGCATTAGATTTTGTTTCAGTACACTAAATACTATCTGCCTGAAGCACTGAGGCAGAAGACAAAACAGACCTTGGTGGAGGTCATAAATTCTGGTCTAGGAGGGTCTGCAGGAGACACCTGGTACAGCAAGACCCAGTTTGACAACCCATATATTTTCTTTTGGGCTCTTTAGCATGAGGTAATAAAATTAACATTGGAACAGCCCTGCAAGGAGAAGGCACACCTTCTAATGCATATATTTAAATGAGGGGAATACACATTCTTATAAAATGGTTTGTTTTACAGCAGAAGTTCGAATCTCTTTGTGCTGAGTGAGAGATTTCCAAAATGCATTTTGTTTATTTCTGTTTCTGTTTTCCTTTCAACTCGTTCAGGAAATTCTATGTTTGTCATGTCATTTTGATAATCCAGGTGTAATGCTGTTGTAACATTCTGTATTGCATTGAATTCTTTGGATAAAACTCTGGAAATATCTGAAGTCAGCTGTCGTATGATTGTTCTCTGAAACTCCACTGTACACGCAGAGTTCCTGGAACCCAGAAGGTCAGAGGAAAATAACAAGCAAGTAAATATAAGTAGATTTACTCCTCTGATTTTCAACAGAATTAAACTGAAGTGAATTAAGATAATAGATGGATGTCTGAATGGATGGACAATGAAGAAAGAAATATAAATACATGGAGGTTTGCAGTAATAATGTAGATGTTTGCAAGGTGCAGTATGGGTGTAAAGAGGAACCAGAAGGGAACTAAGCTCACAACCCTGGGGAACACCAAAGGAGATTTTACGGCAAATCTCGACTCTCTGACATCCAACAGAGAATTTTCCTGTGTGGTTCTAGAAAATGGTGATGAGACAAAAGGGGAAAAAAATTCTCTTCAAGTTGGTGGTAACACTTTTCTTTATCAGCATAACATTTGAAATAAACATTAGCAGCATGTTATCCAAAGCAGTGTAACACAAATATGAAGTCTTAAGATTAACACTATGGCTGCCACTAACAGTAAAAAATAGGACATCTTACATCCTTTGCCTTAACTCAGCAGCTACATGTCTGTCTACAAACCCATCTTTAATGTTTTAATCAATAAAACTGTGTGACTTGAAACTCTGTACAGTTTTCTGTCTGCACTCATTAGCACAGTGTGTTCAGGTTTATGTCATATCTAAATTCTCTCACAGTTAGTCAGGAAAAAGGCAGTGGCTCGGATGCATCTATTCATGCCAGGGCTTCAGAAACGAATGATTTTATCAGTTGAGGAACTTCCTACAGCAATAACTACTTCTGTTCAGAGAGGTCAAGGCAACCGAACAATCCTGCCCTAATTTTTAATCTCGACTCGCTGTTCCTCTCTTCAATCTTCTCACTTCTAGTTTTACCATCTTTCTTCCTCTTCACTGCAGTTTGTGCCGCCTTCCATGTTCCCACCCCCCACCTATGAATGCTGCGGGTGGTGGCTTCTCACTGTTAGCCTTTCAGCACTTTATCTTTCAGCAGGTCCAAAATGACCTGCCTCTCCTGGCTCTCTAGTTCAAACCTCCGCTCCCTCTCTTTTCTCTCCGCTTCCAGACGTTCTCTCTCCAGAGCGATCTTACCTGAAATGAAGAATGATAAACGATTGTTTATTCACCAAGTACATCTATTTTAATTCCAGTAACAATTCATGAGGAGATGAATGAACAGAGACACCACTTGGCACACTGTAGAAAATGTTGAATTTTAACACTGAGGTAAAACTGTCACATTTGTTTTTTGAGAAATGTATTAAATTTGATTTGATGGTTTCAGCCTTAAGTTAGATGTGTTTTTTTTATTATTATTTAAGATTATTAAAATAATAATTAAATTCTGTCTCTTGGGTCAGCCCTGTGAGTGATTTCATTCGAACAGCACAGACAGATCTTTGAACCCCAGTTTCTGTTAAAGCAAAGCTGAATTTAAAATCAGCAAAAGAAATCCCACTCCTCTGAATCTCCAGCTCTTCTCGGCGTAGAGAAAGCTCCTCCTCCCGGAGCCGCTGCTCCGCCTCTGAGCGCTTCTCCAGAAAGCTCAGGATCTCTGAGTAGGTCTGGCAGCAGCACTGGCAGGGCCGCTTGGCTGTGGGCGCCGCTGAAAGCTCTGCCATGTGTTCACGCTCCTCTTCTGCTTCTGTAACTGTGAGACAAACTTTAGAATCTGGAGGAAATGGAGCAGGCAGGGATTTTTCCAAAATACCTAAGGAACACGAAGAACTACATATACAGGTGCTTCGCCTGAAGAGAAAGCTCGGATTTTTAAAAAAGTCAAAATGCACTTGATTTTCTGGGCCAAACAGCTAGCTCTACATATGTTTATATCAGATTTTTTTGTACAGAGTCATATTGAAGTTTTGACCCTTCTTGATATATCTCTCCAACTGTTTTTTAAATGTACCAAATAAAGGCCTTTATTTTGACCACTGAAGTAAAAGCGCAGAGAATCTGGATTACCTAAGGGGGGCAGCCGTGTGATGTTAGGTTTGTCTGGTTCCGTAAGAGTTAATTCCTCTATTAGATGATTCCTTGGCTCTTCATCCTGAACATGACAGATAAAAAAAAAATGCTTTACAAATAATTTTTTTTTTATTTTTTTAAATGCAGGTTTTGTTTTTAAAACATCAGCTATAGTCCTTGTAGAGAAGTTTGTCAGAAAAATTACATATCAAATTATGGAGAGAATCCACTATCGAGGACTCCTTTGCTGAATACTCAAGATGTTTCCTTAAGTTCATTCTTATGAATTAAATTCTAATTAAATCAAGTGAATGAGACTTCCACCACATGTTGCTGCTCACTGCTTATGAGCTGGCTGCAATGTGGTTCTCAAACAACAAGGACAAATTTAGGTTTTCTGTTGTTTAAGATCTTGTCAGTCGTGACAGTGATAGTGTGAAACTAAAGAAATAGAACCCACTGCTTTAACTGTCCTAATTAATTTACAAATATATAAAATAATGTACTGTTTCTATTTTTGCTCCAAATAGATGTTGACTTAAATAGATAGATTTTAATAAATAAAAAAAAAAAGATTATTGCAACTCTACATGCCAGAAAATGGGCACCTTGAAACTTGAGGCCTTTTTCTTTTTACTGCAAGGCAAAAATGCAAGTTATTAAAAATGTATTATTACTGAATATGGTTCCATTGATGCTCACCTGGTATTTTGCACCGTCACCACTGACCAGCAGCCCTTTCTCAGCCTCTAGCTCCAAAACCTCATGGAGCAAATCTTCCTTTTGGGCGTACAACTTCTCTGTACCAAACCTGTCATTCAAGTTTGATAACATGTCAAGACACATGTTTGACATTCCCTTGCCAAAATTACACTTACTAGTGTATAAAAGTAAACCAACCTGCGCAAACTGGGGAAATCTTGTTTCTTGTAGTAGTCCAGCAGCAACATGGTCCTCTCCCGACATCTCCTGGCATCGACCTCAAAGCTCTCCTCCTGGAGGGCGGTGGTGATGATCTCCCCCACCCGGGCCCACATCCGCCCTGACAAAGTGAATGACAGCAGAACATAGCTTACATATCAAATAAAGGCTGCAGTTTGATACACCTTTGTGTTTACAGTAGAATAATCTCTTCAAAGACACAAAAACCCACCTGGCTCTTTAGAACCGAATGGGTTCTGGGCGATAACCTCCCTCAGAAGGATGATGTCATGCCTCGCTGAGAAACGCACCTGACGCTTTCGGGGCGCTGTGAAAGGGTAGGAGATAGAAAACTCTTCAGTTAGAGGCAGAAATGATCAGAAGAATACGTTGTAGCATAATGGGAAAATGTCTGAAAAACGGGAGTTTGTTTTGTGTCTGAAAACACCATTCTCACCACAAAACATAAAGGCGGCAGATCAGCTTTTTTTTTCCCCAGCATGAATAGCGAGGAGAGGATTAACCTGAGAAGCAGCCAAAATGTGCTTGATACTTCTGGAGGTTCTCCAGACGTCCACATTTCAGGTGGGAAAGTTAGAATGACAAGCATCCTTTCAAAAACATACGAAGCCTGTCTGCAATTCATGTAAAGAACAAAGCTAATATGTAGAAAGTCCTTTGGTCAGAGCATGCAAACGCAAACTGCTATAATTGTGTGAGGAAGCTAAACCCACACCATGAACACACCATCCCCCATGAAACATAATGCTGTCGGGATGCTTTTCATCAACAGGGGCAGGGAAACAAGTCAGAGTAAATGGCAAGATGTTAAAAATAGAGCAATTCTAGAAGAAAATCTGTTAAAAGGTCTTGTGTGACTTGAATGGCATAAAGGTCCAAACCTAAATCCAGTTGAAAATCTCTGGTACCGCTTCAAAATTCAGGTTCCAATACACACCCTAGACAGTCTAAAACAAGCTTAAGCAAAAAAAAAAAAAATTCAATTGCTACAACTCTAGCAGAGACATATCCAAACAAATCTGACATGAGTTTCTACAAGGTTTTTACTCCAAAAAGCTGGATAAATAATAAACGTTTAGGATTATTAAAGCAATTGTTAAGTTATGTATTTGTTTCCTTCTAAATAAGAGTTGCACATTACTTTGTCTTGGTTTATCATATAAAATAAATGCATTTTTGTGATAGAGTTGTGAAGAAATTTGTTATTGTTTTTAAAAAGAATAATGCTGATCTCACCCAACATAACGAACTCTAACATTATAAAAGTAATGCTTAAAGTCACAGATAATGTGTGATGATCACAAATAAACGGCCTATGAAAATACAACTCCACCAGAGTTTTTGCTTTAGCAAAAACAGAAACCACATGTCCTGGCTTTAAACTTCAGTAATGTGAGTTAGAGAGGAATCCAATCAGAGAAGCTTTATTTGATCCCTTCCTGCTAACTTAGCACCTCATAAGTGATCTTAACAAAGAGAAAACAGATCATGTTTGATAACAGCGGCTTTGCATTCTGTGTATAAGCGACTTGCAGATACAGCAGTGTAAGCACTCAGCGTGAACAACAGCCAGTCCCCCCACAGCGGCTGCAGCGGCACTTTCACTGCGTCAGAGGAGGTGGAGCATCTGTGCACAAGTGCAACGAGGCGACTGCGGCGCTGGGCATGTTGGCGTTAGACCTCCCGAGACGCGCCAGGCGTGGAGCTCTGCAAAATCTCACCGTTGTTGATCGGGACTTCCACCACCACCCGGTCCATGTTTGTGTTCGGCGCATCCGGGAACCGCATGACGCCGACAGTACACGTCCACTCACCAGTACAGGTTTCACTCTGACGTGTGAGCCAACTTGGCGGAGGAGCACTGCTGTTCTCTTGCACTTGTAATGATTTTGTATGACCACAAGATGGAGCCAGAAAGCTGTTAATGCCTATGAAGTCAGCGGGATCGAGCAACAAGTATGATCTTGTGTTGCCCAGTGTTTAACCTACATCCACAACCTGACAACAAATATGAGGACTCACAAGCACCAGAATTCTGACATAAAACCAGTCTGTTATATTTTAATTGGATTATATTAAGTCCTGGTCACGGGGTTAACAGTTCCAGGGGTGGTGAACTTTGAAACATCTCTGCTTTGACGCACCCGAGTCAAATAAACAGGTCATTTTATACATACTTTAACTGCATACTGAGGAGGCAATTCAATTATTTTCAGGTACGAAGGACTAGGAAGACATTTTTCTCTGGACGACCTCCAGAAAGAATTGTTTTTCTCTAGTCAGCCGATAAAGGGGCCAATGAGTGTGAAATGCATCTAATTCAACTAGCACAGTTCAAGAGGGCCAACAATTTACATATTAGCTTTGACTACAGAACATAGGTTCCTTGTAAATGTTAGATGAATAGTGAAGTCTGTGACTAACATTGTATCCGGAGCCAAAAATTGGCCCTCTGTTCAACAAGCTTCTTGAAAATCTGTTCTTGTAACAGGCATTCTTCCTCAGCAGACCAGTGAATCTGCAAGATTGCTAAGAAAAGACAAGAATGAAAATATTGCAATGGCCAAAAGTCCAAATGTTGACCTGGGATGGTAGATCATTGGGAAAGTTGTGATTAATGTGAATACCACATGAATTCTTTAGAACTATACTTTTAAAAAAGATCCAGTGAAAAGTACTGTATATTACAATTAAGGACCAACATAATCACAATAAAATGAAGAGAACTAAATGCAGTTCAAACCAATTTCAGAATGATATATTTCATTTGACTTTGGTTTTGTGTTTATTACAAGGTGCACTCTCCATAATGTAATTAAAGGAATTTAAACAGAGTCCTGCTTTATTATAATTACGTGGTTAAGGGGAATAAATGTGTGAAGCATGGGTTAGAGCAGTGTACGCCCTCTAACCTGCCAGTGATGGTAAAGGTTTCCTCTGTTTAGAAGAGAAATGACAGCCGCCATAACAGTAAACCAGCAGGAAACAATGCATCACTCTGACACTGATCAGCTGAAGGTGGTCAGACAAAAAGAAATGAGTGTGATAAGAGCTATCTGCCTCTGCTGCATACAATATGCGTTGTGTAAGTACAACTCATCACCATGGTAATGCACATGAAAGAATAGGAAGCAGGCAGCCTGGCTCCAGCTGCCTGCAACCCAGCAGCTGCCAAACTCTCTGCTCAGATGTCAGCGGACTGTTAATTAGTCAGGACACACAGTCCTCGTCCTGCTGGGATCAAAGTCTGATTCCTGTAGGTGCTTCAGAGTAGAGCAACCAGTAAATGGACAACATGAAGATATTTTTCTCCTGGCTGCCGTTGACCGTGCCGTTACCTTGTAACCTTAAACAAGTTTGTCTTCTTTGTTTAAAAGGTGCCTAATATACCAATATAGGTACCTGTCTCTATTAGTATCTTGATCATATGTGTCAAACTCGAGGTCCAGGGGCCAAATCGAGCCCATCATAGCTTTTTATGTGAGACTCCAGAGGGATGTATAAGATCACCGTTTTGTGTTCAAGTATTATTTTATCAAATCAAGACAATTTTGTAATGCCATATTGCCAAACTACATCAATCGGAAATCAAAATCAACAAACTCCCACATATTTTCACCAGTTTATCGCAAATAAACTTGTGAAATGGTTGAAAACATTGGATTTAAGTGATGCTAACTCTCACCCCACCTGCAGGGGGCAGTATGTCTCACTTCTGACCCACGATTGAGGTTGTTAACAACAGAAAGTCACATTTATAGCTGTAAATAAGCACAAATATTTCTAAGTAAGCACCACAAAATCAGTGATTTTGATTGCAATAAAATCCTGAAAACAATCACAAAATCCTGGAGGGACTGATCAGTGTTAAAAGACGTTCAATATGATTTTATTTCAAGAGGAACTTATCAAACGAGCTAATTATTTATTAATATTTTATCAGTTTGTCAAGAGGTCATTCCGGACCCCCTCAGCCCCCCTGGGAGTTACGTCTATGGCTATGTTGGTTTGTAACATAGAGGGGCTGACATTTAATCACCATAATGTGTTTCCTATTTCTGTACAAAAAACATTGGAAGTGCACCACAGCGAACAGCTACGTTTAGGTAAAGAGGAAGTTTTAGGTTGTCATAAAGAAGTGGTTCAAAAGTTACAGAAGTGTTAATGATTTTCAACAGTTTTTCTTTCCATGTGGTATGAAATGAGGCACACAGTGCATTGTTCAAGTCTTCGTATCCCTTAAACTGTGGTGTTTACCTTTGCAAGATACTCACTCTAGTCACTAGTGAATCTGTCAGTTTTGCTTTCAGCTTGACATTGGAGCTATTGATAACATTGTTTTGTTCTTAGCAAATAATAGCATAATTTTGGCCAGTTCCTATAGTGATGAGTCATATGCTGCCAGGCAGTGTTCTGCATGACGAGCTGAAGCAAGCAGGAGCGTTAGCATCCGGATGTGATGGGACTTGTGGTTCGTGTGATGGATCCCTGCTCAGAACCTGCAAACAATATGTTTCTGTGTACTCAGTGTTTACTCCGCTGTAACAAACAGACTTCTGTTTGAATGTGATGGAAATATAAAGCCAATAAATTCTCATACTGAAAACATGAAGGACTGAATGTAAGCTGAAAATCCAATCATCTGCCTTGTAACCAAGGAAGGACTGCAGATCGTGGCATCTCAGATTAAGCTCGTAGTTTTTCAATATGTTTGGTATCCATGGCACCAAGTGCTTGTTGGGGCCTTCATATTAGTTTCACTTGTCTGCATCCTTGTAACGTCGTACACATACTATGTGAATATATGTCAATATATAAGTAAAGACCTTGGGTTTTTCTAAGCCTAATGTAAACGATTCAGAGTGAAATCTGAATCTGAAAAATCTGAACAGTCAGATTTTTGGTTATTAGTTATTCACAAGGTCTTTACCACTTTTTTATATATATATATATATATATACATATATATATATATAAATGTGTTTTTCATGCAATGACGCAAACCTGCTTGTTGAATAATTTTGAATTTTTATGTATGATTTTTAAGACCTGGTGATCTTCCCGGGGTTTTGGCATTCTGGGAGGCCTGCGGATGTCTGTGGCTCTGATCTCCATGTCTGCCTCGAGTTCTGGGGACGTTCCTCCTCAGACCCACCATTGAACATTCAAACTCTCTCTCACACACACACAAATGTTGTGGTTCACTATCTTTACAGGGGCTTTCTATTGTTTTCATTTCTACTGCTTCCATTTGTTGCTATTGCCTTAAACCTTATCAAAACTGAATAATTGGGTCCTCTGTATCTGGTTGTGTTCCCTAATAGACTTGTCGGTCTTAAGAGGGCCAGTAAATATGCCAGAAATGGTCCTAAATATGATAAACAAATACACAGACATACTTTCTGTTCATTCCCTTCCTAAACAAACAAATGATGTAATCTGACTGACAGTCTTAACCTTTTCAACCACAAGTTGTCCTTGTGGGAGTTCAGAGTGATTCCACCAAAGATGACGCAAACGAAGGATGACGCTCCCCTCAAACACACACACACACACACACACACACACACACACACACACACACACCCCCACACACACACACACACACACACACACACACACACGCACACGCACACACACACACACCGCCCCTATCATCCTCTCTGTCCACTCCCATTCTTTCTCTCTTGTCATCTGGTCTACTTTACTTTCAGTCAGTTAGGCTCTCTTCTTATTACATCTGCTGATTTCGACTTTTAGAATTTCTGTCCACATTTTTGTTTCATCCTTTTTTGCTGCTGTCATGTTTTAAATGCTCTGCAGTTTGTTTATTGGTTACATGAAAATGAGTGAATGAAGGGAAATGCTGTTAACGTGACAACATATTTGTACTATTCTAGCAAACGGAAAACAAACACATTTTTATGTGAAGAGTCATTGAACACTGTTGCTGTACAGGCTGCTAGTGAGACTCTTTGTTGATATTCATGTTTTCTTTAATTTCTTTTAAAGAAAATCACCAGTCAGGAATTCAGGATCACAGTTTCCAACCTGCTGTACTCTCAGCTGCAGCTCTGTGACCGTCTTAATTACACTACACAGACGCAACTTATGAAATATCTCCAAAGTAAGGGAGGTTTCAACATTTTCAAGAGTCATTATTTAAATAGCAACAACAATAAAACCACAGCTGACATAAAAACAGTCCATATGCATGTGTGTTTCTTGAATGTGATCAATTGTGCTGATGTCTACCTCATCTAAAGACACTTTTTTAGAAATTGAGAGGTTTTCTCAGTTTATTACTCTACTTTTTTGTGCTTGACAGGCTTCAGTCAAAACAGATCTCGATTTTTAGATTTTATGTGATAGATCAACACAAACACTGAGATTTATGCAAACGCTTTTTATGAATCTTTAAAATGTTTTCAACAGAATAACAATATCTAAGACCACATTTTGTATAACATGTCCGACTTCCATCACTATACCAAACATTATGCGAGGGACCCTGAAGTTACTCCACAATATTAAAATGCTAAAAAAAAATGTCAGCTGTGTCTTTGTGATTTGTGCTTTTTCTGTCTGTATTTCTTTGTTTCGCTGAACTATCCAACAGTTTTCTTTTCCTTTTCCTTTGACTTCAAAGTTACTGAATGTGTTAAACAGTTTCCATGGTGACTTGTATTCTGGGCAGTGAAAAACAAACACAATACATTATATGAGCACATGTCCCTGCATATGTAGCTCACTGTAGCCTTTATAGAAAGAAACATGGTAATGACATGAAAAACATTGGTTGGAAAAATCAAACAATATGCACAGCTCTGACGTGAAGTTAATAAATATTCATCATGGGCACAAATGTTATACTAATTTTGGGCTTTTAATTTTTTTCTAAATCAGCAAACAACCTCAATGAGTAAAAAAGGGAGTTTGACTTTAGCTTTTTTTTTATTGTAGGTTTTCCATAATTTAAGTTATTTATACAAGATCAAATATATACATACACTACCATTAAGGATCTTTCAGTAAAATACACCTTGATCACTGACTTAATGAAGACAATAAACAGCATTTGGCATAATCTTTGTCAGAGTTGGAAGCTTTTATATAAACTGGTTGGTTTTTTGGCACTGTCATGGTTTTTGTGTAGGAAAATTCTTAGCATCCACGTTTCAATGCTGATTTATGGTGAAGTTGAAGAATTTATATCTTCTTCATTTAGAGACCTCCTCCATTAGAAATGCACCAGTATCACTGTGAGCAAATCAACCCCAGAGCATGACGCTACCTCCTCCATGTTTGGAAGCTTGGTGCAACATTCTTATGTTTGAAAGTCTTTAAGGTTTAATTCCTTTTTGTTATAAATAATTATTAAAATCTCTGTTTTGCCCAATCATGTTCCATTTCCCCAGAACCATTCTGGGTCATTCATGATGGCAATTTTAGTCAAGCTTGTTGCAGCTTGAGGTTCTGACTGTCACCAACCTTTTAGTCCATCACGATGGAAAACTTGTGGTCAGTGACACGTAGGCTCCAGAAAGTGTTAGTTCATCTCTGGATGAAATCTTGGCTCTGGATTTTTCCTTAACACCTTGGCTCAAGAGTGACCCATTGGATCAGAAGGTTGAAATTTAAACATAACTGAGTTTGAAACACAGGAAACTCTAGGCTAACAATAAGCCTAGGGAATGGCTCCAAATGTATGGATTTAAATCTAGGCCCTTACCAAGAAACAAATCAGTTTAAATGAAGTCTACCAATTGGGATAAGAAAAGTAGTTAAATATCCTGATCAAATATTGATGGATATTCTTTAAAAGCCAGGCCTGTGTCTGAAAACCATTTCAGATTAGAAAAGAAGTCAAACAACCAGAAGCATGGATACAAAATATGCATAATATTTGATCATGTGTGACTATAGAATATTAAATTCCAATTTGGGTTTTGAAATTTATCGTAACTGTTTAATCTATAATCAGTAAAAGCTAAAAAGCAGTTAAAATTAATCCTTAAAAGACCAGAATTTGAATGACATCGATATCCATGATGAGTGTGCTTAAACTTCCCACGGGAACTTCCTGGCAATGAACTAAAGAGCTGTGCAGTTGGCAAGCAGATAAAACATCTATATGTGCTTTATATAAACCACTTTTATGTGTGATGTGTGAGCACTGAAGTGAGGTGATAAAGTTATACTGAGTCTGAATATAATGCAGCATATCAATTGAGTGTTGAACCATGACAGATGATACAAACCTGAGAGCAGCTCAGCACAGGGAGGCGTGTATGTATATATATATATATATATATATATATATATATATATATATATATATATATATATATATATATATATATATATATATATATATATATATATTAAACATATGTATATAGTTATATACAGCACTGGTAGATATCTAATTTCAACTTCATATGCAGACATTCAGAAGCAAATCAAAAAAAGCTTCTGAGTGGATTTAGGTGTTGGAGGAAAAAGTGGAACATAAATACTTGGTTTTCTCTTTTACAAACGCTTTTTTAAATGTCAACGCCACGTTTGTCAGTCGCTAAAATACACACAGCTTCGTGCTGACAGATCTCCCGGTCAGTTTCATTGCCATTATCTCCCTAACACTAATTATAAAGTTCTAGCTGCTTCGAGTCTGGTTTCCTCACTGCAAAACGGGAACTCTTTGAAAAGGAGATGACAATTATCGGAGATGCGTGAAAACTTAGAATATACAACTTGTGGCGGAGTCATGATGGTTGAATCCAATTAGTGTCCACACTAACAGCTGCTGCCAGCTTGGCTGCTCTGAGCCTTTAGAGTTGGGTTTAAAAGAAAGAATTTACAGTGGGTCACACTGGGAAGAGAAGCACAGACATAAAGCAGAGGCAAAAATGAATATTCTGATCATTTTTGCAGCAAAATAGTTTCCACAGATGTGCACACCTCCATCAATGTCTCTTCGCGTCTCTTTCTCACACCTAATTGGTGAACTTGGTTATTCGTCTCCCTTGGAAAGGTGAGCTTGGTGCGCGAGTCTTTCGCTTTGGCTATTGTCTACATGATGGAGCACGTAAAGCCACAACACTCCTTCAGGAGGGTGAGGCCTGTCTTGGTGAAAGGGGAGGAAGTCTGCTGAGCTCTGGCTGGTACCCTTCTTGATGATGCACCTAAAATTCAAAATAAAACAAGTCACCACTCCGGATGTAACCAGGTCTCATGATACAAATTCACCATAATGGTATGATTGGAATGATTGATCTTGCAGAGTGTGATCTGTTCACTGCCTGCATGTGGTGCTGTTTGGTGAGGTAAGCTGCTACCAGCCCCAGATATGAAGGTGAAAGAGGCAAAGGCATTATAATTGCCCCTTGTCACCCCTGGCAAGAGCAGATGATACCAAGCAGATATTTTTCCTTGCAACCCTGTGGAGGAGATCGCTTTGATTTCGCGTCACTAAAAGATTTTTCTTTTTTTTCATTCAGGAGTGAAATCGCTGGTCTGGTTTGGATACCTCTTCTACTTCACTTTCAAAGTCTGCCTGACCTTACATCCATGAATTGATACCAAGACATTCTCCTACTGGAACCATGTTTGACTGCAAGTATGATGTTCTTTTTCTGAAATGACTTCTGCTTTGTCAATCCACAGAATATTTTTTCCAAAAGTCATCCAGGTTTTTTTTTTTTTTCTTATTTTTTAGTAAATGTGAGACTGTTTTTTGTTTCCTTCTGATTGATATGTCTTCCAATCAAATTTATGTAATTCGAGTTTACTTCCTGTTGCATATCTATATTACCCGGGGCAAGGAAACCATAAGTTGCCATTCAGGTTTTTTAATTAGTGAATGTGGCTCCAGTGTAAGGCAATTTGAGCATCATATATGCCTCAACAATTTAAATGTCACATATATAATTTAATAGCATAATTATTCATTTTTGCCTGCTTAAATACCTGATTTCTTCAAGTTTCTTGGCAATCTGGATTTCAAAAACTCTGCCATTTCTTTATCTTCTTCTTTTTCCCTGAAAACAAAGTTGGAGTCACATGTCTGTTATTGTTTTTCCTGGGTTGGATGTTTCTAAAACAAACAACATTGTTGGTTCACAAAAATGTTAAATGCATAAGTCTGAAATGTCCATTTTTACCACTTCTCACAAAATTGTAGTAATGGCTGCTTCTCCTTTAAGCCTATGTTGGTACAGGCGTCTGGAAATCCTTCCCATAAATGAGACAGAGCTGTTGAGGTCCACAACTCTCTACCTAATATGTTGACTAATTTCTTCAAATTTGATTGATGTATATTTGTTGCCTTAAATATACGTGTCTATACAAATGTTCTTACCTTAATGTTGTTAAATAGGCCTATCGGGAGAGTGCATATCTACAAAATCATCATCTTTCCATGTCTTACATTTTTGCTCCTGTGAATTAAAATTTGCTTTTGAAGCTTTTTCCCTTTGGACGCCTCTATGTTGTATGTATCGTGTTCTTTGCATCTTATCTTTAGCTTGATCTATTTGTTGCATTTTATCTATCACTTTCCAATATATCAGACAACAACAGAATGAATTAAAAGGTTCACTGTGGAGCATGACACACACCTGAGGCGTTCAAACTCAACATCATCCACTAAGAAATCTCTGGTCTCCACCAGTTTGTGAATCTGCTGCAGCAGCTCTTCCTCCTTCTGTCGGTCTTCGTTGGACTTGTCCTTATCTAGAACATAAACACAGTTTGAAAATATTGGTGTGAATTTGATTTACTGTGAGTTTCTGTTCGAGTAAAACTGAAACGGATTTTTGATTTTCTTTGAAAAAAAAACTTGAATTGAAGTGATGGTACAGACTGTGCTATAAACCCTGAGAAATTTTAGTTAGGTAGGCAAAAGAGGGAGTTATTTCCTGACTATTTTCTTCTTACTAGTAATCAGAAAGTTGTGTGTGACACAGGCAGAGTTTCTTTCATTCTGGCCATTAAGTTTCTCTGTAGTGTTAGTCTCTTGAATAGAGTTGACCATATTTTGAGCCCTTATCAGCTTCTAACAGGTTTTCTTCCAGGAATGCCCCTGTATTTAGCTCAACTGCCCACAGCATGACACTGCCACCACCATGTGTCACTGTGGTGATGGCATTATTATTATTATTATTATTATTGTTATTCAGTTCTTTATTATTAAATAAGTCTTTACAATTCTTCTCTACTTTGTGTTGGTCCGTCCTAACACAAGTATTTCATATGCAGTCCCTTAAGGAAATGTGAAAGGTGGTTAGTTGGGCTTTAGGGTAGAAAGGGCCCAACTGTCTTGGGATACTTTATAAAAAACTTTCCCCTTTTGCTTATAATTAGCAGTTGAATGAGTCTTTTAGGTCATTTTTGAATCAAAGAAAACTCCTCTGCTCATTTCTAAAACCCTGTTTGACCAACAGATTTGGCGATACATTTAGAGTTACGTATGAATTCAACAAAAACATATCAAAATTTGAAGATTTAATTAATTAATAAGACTACATATAAACATATTTTTCTCCTTTTTCGACCGTCATATTATCATATTGTGTGAAGGTCTCCTACCTGGTATAGACACCAATTTGTGAAGGTCCTTCTTCAGTCGAGTAATCTCTTTACACAGCTGAATGTCATCCATCCTGCTCAGACATGATAGCAAGGAAGAAATACACACACCATACATCTCTACAAGTTAGTGCTGCACACTGTACACACGGCATCACATTTTTAATCACGGTGACTTCCATGTTTCTACGCAGGCAGCGTATCAACACTGGCAATCACTTCATCCAGGGTTGGTAATTACCTTCCAGCTTTTTTGTTTTTTTTGCTTTTAAAGATTCTCATGCATTTCACAACCTTCATGCAAAGTAGGGAGGAGATTATCAAGGAGTCTCTGTCTTACTGACAGCAGTGTGAAAATGTCAGACAGCCGTGTCAAAATGGCAGCAATAAATAGGTATGATTGGCACTGAAAACCAGGTCTTTGAATCTGCTGGAACCTTTGGAAATGTCTAATTTATCGATGGAGGCAGAGCAGCCTTTGAAAGCAGGACGGGAAATCTGTCAGAGCTGAAAGAAAGCCTCTAAAAGAAGTTCCTGAGGATTTTTAAAAATCATTTTAAGAGCGATTTCTCTGCCCAATTCAGCACATAAACAGGGAGGAATTCCTAAAAGGAAGGAGAGCTGGTAGAAATGCAGGCTGAAGGCTGCCGCACCACGTCTACCTGGATCATTTCCACTGCTTTATGCTCCGTCTTTCATGGTATTGGTGGATGATTAGTGGCACTGAGGTGAGGTGGGAGACCCTGCATACGCTCACAGACTATCACACACATTTATCTCTGTCATTCGAGTCAGATCCGCTCCTCGGCTCTCATCCTGTGGATTCTCCGGATCTTTAGGGAGAAATGGCAGCGCGGTCAAGGAAACATGGGGTTTGTCCACACGCTGAGGTTTGGTCACCCTTCCCTTCCTGCCCTCCACGTTTCTTCACATTCCCTCTCCACTCTGACAGTTGCTGCTGTCTATCAACATCAGGAGAGTATGAATAAATATCCATGCATTAGCCTGCACAATGGAAAGAAAGCTGGAGCCACAGACATTTTCACCGTCTGAGTGAAAATGAAAGAGAAGACGACATTGGTAACAGTGAAATAATAGAGTGCTGGCTGCAATATTCACCGGGTTTCAGCACAATATGTTCAGGGAGGCATATATTTAATTCCATTTGCAGTTTTTATGAAGCCATTCGCTACTAAAGTATTTTTATTTCAGATGCTCATACTGAGAAAAGAGCAAGTAAGTGAGAGTAACCATCAAAATGAAGAGAGTAATTAATAAAACAGTGAAAACTTTAACACCTATAATCCTTGTAACCCCATTTTATACATTTATGACTTTACTTTTAAATGAGACTGCAACTTTAATGCTTTACATGTTCATTTATCAGTTCGAAGATAACGATGAAGCTCCTATCTACATTTCCTGTGTAAATAATTATGGGTATCTGCATAATTAACAATAAACCTCAACTACTGTTGAGCGGCTCATAAAACAGCTTATGAAGGTAGAGGTCCACTTTGGTCTCAACCATGTTATTTTAGCTTTTAGATTCAAACTCTAAGGACATCTAGACTGGATTTATGCTCAATGAAATTCATAATAAGTGATTAAAAGCTTTCAGAAAAATAAGTCTTCATTTAAAGGGCTTCTATGAGTTTCAGAAGGACCAATTTAGGACATTTAAATGTCTTTTAGGATAACTATGATTTGAATTCTTGGCTTATCCATAAAAAAATAACCTAAGTTAATTTACATCTGTGTACAAGTAACAAATGTAAGCCAAATTGAGGACGAAATCATTTGAGGGGGAGACTTCACACAGGCCTGTTTGCTGCTCTGCACCGTTGGCCTTGTAGTTTTGTTACTGCTGGTGACATTCTCAAATGAATACTGTGGGTGTATTTTTATTTATTTTTTTTTTACAAAATAAAAAGAAATGAGAAATGAAAGGAAATGGAATCAGAGACAGAAAGTCAAAAAATGGATGCATTTGTAATTTCTAAACATGATATTAAATCTAAGCTTTTTTAGGGCATTGCGAAAAACCTTTTTTAATTACATTATTCCATAAAACTCGTTATCATCAATTCAGTGGATTCCTAAAACCGTTGCAGAAGGAGGAACAGTACAGATTGGAGCACCAGGGTTGGGAAGTGGAAGTTGAGCATTATCAGACATCAGGGAGCTGAACCTGAATGCTCGAAGTGACGGAGAGTTGCAGTTCAGTAACAACACCTGCTTTTATTTCTGGTGGCTTTACAGAGTGACTTTCCTCAGAAGCAGCTAATTAAAAGACTCCCTCTGTCTTTCATCCCTCATGCTGACCTCCCTTTGAGATCTGTTGTTGTTCTCAGCAGAATCAATCTCAGAGAAAGCACCACAATGTTTTGCAGCACTGAAGATTATTTTTTTTACATATTTAACCAATTATTTTGAGTATTTTTTTCATCGACTGGCTAGATTGCGCTGAAAAAAAATCAGATGAGGTAAAAAGAGTAGAAACTATCTTTAAAAAGGTTCAATAAATGGGATAGAATGTGTAAATAATGTTTAGTACGAATAAAAGGGGGGGGGGGGGGGGGGATCACTTTAGTTACTTTCAATTAAAAAATGTTAATAGCTAGCAGCAGGGATCCACTTACATGTATCTGAGCTCTGACTCCCTCCTGACCAGGATGTCCCTGATCCTCTCAATCTTGAAGAGCTCCCCCTCAATGTCATCCACAGTAATGGTGGAGTCCGCCATGGACACCACATCGTCCTCTGAAAGAGAGGCAGAAAAAGTCTTATCGCTGGCAAAAAGAAAAAAGAAACTTACATAATATCTCACGGAGTTATAAGTGTTGCTGTGTTTAATCAGGGGAGTTTAAAATTGTTTCAATTACCGCTCACAGACAGGGTGGGCAACACAGTTTTCAAAAATAATCAACTCTGGCACTGCATAACAATAACCCAGTATGAATGTGCATGTTAAACAGCTGCAGCAGGTGGAGTTGGGAAATTGCTCCTCACTGGAGAGCAGAGGAGAGACACAGTGAAATCCCAGTTTGCCAGTGACTGGCACGGCTCACGTCGGCGTCACTCACACTTGCACATGCAGAAACACAACACATACACGCACACGCACACACACACACGACCGCACACAAAAATAGTTTCATTGCAGAAAGCCGAGGCAATTAAGCTGCACACTGCGTCTGCACAGGCGCTGTGCTTCAAAGCTTTTCTGTTAATACTAAGTTGTGCATTACAATAATTTGCACGGACGCCCATTTTTACACTAAGTGCTCTTCTGTATTAATACATACTGACTGAACTGAGTGGTTATTATAAGGAGGACGTAGAGATCAAATCAAAGTTTGATGACCTTCCTGATCACACAGGAATCATTTTTTTCTTCTAGTGTAAAAGGGCAAACCATGCTCTGCTGCAGCCTGAACCAATCACAGATTGAACCATTTATGATGAAAATAATGTAAAAGTGATGCTGATTAAAACACCCTGCATTCTGTACTTTGAACAGGATGCTCACAGGTATCAACTCTATGAGAGATTGCAGTGATTAAAGAGTCGATTGCAATGTTGTGAGATCAGGTTCGCACCTTTTCTCCCTTTCGCTGCTCAGCTCTCACTTTCATTCTGACTGGCTCCTTCCTGTTCAGAACTTTGCTTTGATTGACAGAATGGCGGTCTGTCTTTTTAAGAACAGGACAAAGAAAAAAAAGAGGAGGAACTGCATCGGCTCATCCCTCAGCCCATTCTATTTATTTGAATGTTAACTGGCACTGAGGAAACAGTTTGGTTACTGAGTTTGGTTATGGCTCTGTTAGATTTGCTAGCAGGGTTCTGTTCATTTGTTTTTTTTTTTGTTAAATAAAAATGAAAAGTTTGATTAAAATATTACATAAAAGTAACAAGGCCTGCTTTCATAACAGAACAAATACGTCAAAACGAAAGGAAAGAATAAGGCTGACAAATCTTTTTGAGCTTTGTCAGCTCAAAAAGATTTGTGAACATAGAAAACATTCATATTCGCGAAGTTAAAGTAAAATACGAGGTTATAGATTAACAACCATTCGGGAGCTGAGTCAAAAGAGCCAAACTTTCCCACCTTCAGCCTCTGAGCATCTTTTTAAAGAAAGATTTTGCCACAGTTACTCCTGTCACATTTGCTCTAATAGGCATGTTACTAAAATCGAATTTTAAAAAAAGCATTGGTTCAAAAAACGTTGCCTCACTTTTAGCAATGGTTACTAGAGTATTGATATTTACTTTATAATCATTTCTTAATGTTTATATTTCATTATCTCCCTTTAGATTTTATAAATTTTTAAGCACCTTTTGATAAAGAAATTGATGTTAGATGCTTACAGGCTCGTGACAAAAGCCCAGACTGAGCAATTTCAGGAAATAATGTCTTCCTGTGTGTGAATTGACTCATCAAGCAGCTTCAGCTAGCCGGCAGTAAAGAAGGTCGCAAACAAATAACACCAATATCGCCTCACTTTCTGACTCTCTCGAGCCCTTAATACCTTTTTATTTACACACCTCACTGTTCAGCAGAGCTCTAGTATATCATCTCTATTCAAGTCACACCGAGCCTTGATCGAAGTACAGCTGAGGTTTAAAGTGCACTAAAGGTAAAAAGGCAGAATAGGAGTGTGCAATACTGAGTGAAATTAGATCTGCGGGACGCAAGGCTGCCAGCAAAAGCTCTGAAGAATTCATTAACCTTACTTCATGATTTGTATTAGAGAGAACTGGCAACATCAACATCTTAGATTTTTTAACACACAACTTAAATGTTACTGAGCTGATAATCAAATGGTCTTTACCAGACTGACAGCGGGTATTTATGAAGGACAAACTACGTGGCCCAGTCGAAGTACAGAGGAGAAGATGACTTGAAATTGGATTTTCTCTGATAATAGCCAACATACCTGAAATTCAGACTGATACAGCTAAGCTGAATTAAGATAAGGTACAATATTGGATAAGCAGCTTTGGTGAATTTTAGAATACCTTTTGTTGAAATGACACAATTATATTGTTAATATGTCAGTAAATACAATAAGATTCTGTGCAGAAAAGGTGATGAATGAAATTTACACACATCTGAGAGAAAAAAATAATCTGACCTCTTGCTGCTTAAAAACATTATTTTTCACTGTGGAGATGACAAACATGTTAGTTTATTATAACGACTAGATAAACATATGCATCAGAAAGCCTGGTGTGATGCACGTTATACTAACTGATGTATAGTACTGGACACAGCATGCTGTACTGCAGAGGTTCTGGAGACGAGGTAATACTGTCACTGATCAGTTATGAGTCATCACCAGACCTTTCTGAAATACTCGCTGCTTCATCCAGGCTTACGCCTTTTCTAACTCACTCTCCCTTTACCATTTGCTTTTATTTTTCCTCCATAATGTCGCCCCATAGCTCTATTCTTAATCCAAACTCCTGCAAACATCAGTGAGTCTAATGAGGCCAAATGAATCATTTTCAAAGCTCTATAGCTCTCTTTTACATGGCTGTACTTTGACTTGAGCTTTCTGTCATCAATGATCTTGAGATGAAAATACTGCACTGGACTCATCAGCAATGTTAAACTGCAATAGAAAAGTTTGTTTTTTAAGTTTATGAATATGATTTAGGTACAACTTGTCAGGACGAATTTTATGCTTTTCTTCAAAAACAACACAACATAAAACATTTAGAACTGATAGGATTAACATGAGATATATGAACAAATAAAAACTGGCAAATGGAAATATAATAAATATATTCATTTATAGGGTTGAACAAAAGTAATTAGACCCCTTGAAGTCTATTATATTTAGTTTCATTAAATAACAAATGCCAGGGAATTTTGTCACAAGCCAACACAAAGTAGTGAATATTTGTGTGCAAGAAGAAAAGTTACAGATAAATGGAAATAAAATCTGACATATTTCACAAGTTATTTGTGTTCAGCCCATAAATGATTTGTCCTTTTCATTATTTCTTGTGCAAAATAACTCAAGCTCAGTCATCAACCACTTCATTCTAACGCTGATTGTATATTTAGCATTGTTGTCCTTATTATTACATTATTACATTTAGCTAAATAGTATTGCTGAGGGGCACAAGCACACCTTCTGACATACAAATAAAAAAAAAAATGAAAATTGAAAAAGAAAAAAAAAACTCAAAAAGGGCATTAGGGGCATCAAGGATAAAAGCCCCCTTTGGCCCCCCCTCCTCTCTGCACGTGGCTGAATTGTACTATGAATTAAAAAAGATGTCTCTCTGCACAGAGTCAAAAAACTACTCAACCTTCCCATACAATCTAGGAAATGATGAAACAATAATGCTACATACAATTACACTGAAGTCAGTATTAATTTTGGACAGAACGTTAAAACACTGTTCAGTACTTGCTCAATAGCATTCTACAGTAAGAATTCGGGAGTCAACAGTTCTATTCAATATGACATTATATATGTACACTAAGGTCAAATTCAGCCCAGCCAATAGAGAGAGAAGTTTAAAAAAATGACCTGTTTTTTTGGCGTCTCCGCTCCATGTGGTGTGCTCCAGTGAACCATACTGGTGAGAGGATCCTTGCTTCTTCTCCATCGGTGCTGCAGCTGCTCTCCAGTAGTAGAGGCAGGGCAGCGGCAGAGATCTACAGGGGAGGGTCTTGCAGGCGGACTGTTGATGTATTTGTGAGTCATCACTAACGCACGGAGGCAAAGGCGGCAAGATGTTCCAGAGGTTCCCTCCAGCTCTGGCAGGAGAAAGCTGATGTGTCAATGCGTTTCAAACAAACAGCGCCATCTGGCGACCTCTGGACATAATTACAGCAGCCAACTTTTCCCCCAATAAATAAACACATAAAAATGTAGCTTTTCTCTTATTTAGAAAACAAGAAAACAAAATCATTTATTTAGACAATAACGTTGCCAAAGTCAAAATACAAAATATAATCATAACATAAGGAGGAAATAATGTGCAAAATACATAATAAATTTCAAACCCATGATTAATTCCCTGCCAGATCAGCAGATCCACATACACATGCCCCTAATTGGTTAATGAATCTTATTCATTTATACACACACCACTTTCAGTTCCTGAGGTCTTTAGAAACAGAATCATACTCATTAGGGTGCAAATTACACTTGATTTTATCCTGTAAAAACAAATACAGTAACTTAAAGGGAAAGTTCACTTTTTTTAAAGTGAAACTCTTAAAAATGGAAGACATTAGTATGCTACTGAAAATATATAAATATTGGTATCTAAGTCTGGTAAGCTGAGAGAAACCAAAAGCAAAGCAGATTTGTACCATCTAAAAAAAAAAAACCTTCCAATCTCAAAAATATTACAGCAGTCAATGGAAACACTTCAATAAATGTTTTCATCACATCATAATCATGAACTGAGCCATTATCTACACAGAAGCCAATCATTCGAAGTAGGAGGAAGTGCACAAACGATGATCTCCTTTGACATAAAATGTAACATTTAAAACCCAAAATAACAATTCATTCATAAAAATGAATGAAAACAAATTTTAATCCGCCATAAGGCTTCGGGTTAGGGTTAGCTTCAAACATTGCTTAGCTTCATATCAGACCAGTAGTTGTGTCAGATCACAAGCTTCCCTTGCGAAGCTGAGAGATATCAAATGGTGATTATGCATCAATAGAATATTTTACAGTAATTACAAGTCTTATTTTATGCTTTAAATATATACTTTACACAGCTTTAAAAAAAGCTAATTTAGTGCAACATAAAATTTAAACACTAAAATATACCATTTAATGTATAGCAAGTCCACTTTCATGCTGCAAGAGTTTTCACTTGTATTCATGCAAGTCTGTGTTGTGTAATATTAGGTATGCAACCCTAAACACTGTCCCTATAGTTAGTGCATAATGCCTGGCAAGAGGGTAAATCAGAGGTCTAACAGCACCTTCCTAACTATTAATTTCATTATAATTAATAGTTGCTTCTGTCCTGAGTAATTCCTGACAATGCTCATGCTTCTAACATGTTATGTTAGGTGGTTCTGGAAAATGTCTACAATCAAAATAAAGGCTAATGTCAGTCATTTCACCTTGAAAAGAGTGTACATTATGCAACCGGTAATGTAGCAGAAACAAAGATCCTGAGCATCAGATGAAATAAGAGCAGTAAGAGCGATGTTCCAGCAGGTGGCAGGTCAGCTGAGAGTGCATTCTTGTATCTGTGTGTGTCTGTGTGGGTCAGGAAGCAGGTTTGAAGGTAGTGTGTAAGTAAGAGCAAAGTAAGCATTAAGATCAGCTCTTCAAATCTTCTGCATTTTGTGATGCCTTCATAAAGTATGTTCCCCGCAGATTTGTTGTCACAACTTCCAAATTACTAACTGATTACTTATTTCTAGCACTGAAATACAAACGCTGATCAGCCACAAAACTAAACCCCTGTCAGGTAATGGAAACTGATTAACTCTTAACGACTGTCATGATGCCATAGTAAACAGCAGGACATGTCATATAACACTATTTAGGGGAATACCAAGAAAAATGTCAAAGTGCCAAACACAGATGTTAGGTCATTTTTCCTCAAGTCCAAGTTACGTCTCATTTCTTCAATCCGAGTGCAAGTGAAGTCTCAAGTACAAATACTGAAATTAACATTTTCTCATCATGATCACGTTGAATGTCTGGATTAATTTACTAGGAGATTAGAGTGTGATGTGTTCCTTGCTAAACGAAACAGATTTTCTCGGCAAACAAACTAGAGGTTGAATAAAAAGTGGACTGAACAGGACTGCTGAAAATGCTCCTTAAGTTGCAAACTCAGGCTCCCATCTCTAGAACAAGCACAATGCACGACGGCCGCACCATGAACTTTTAAATACAAGTGGTTTCATTGTGGCTGATCAATGTATATTGGCTTACTAATGATATTGATCATTGGTATTAGGCACAGTTAAATATAATGAATATCTGTGATCTTTAAAGTGTACACAGCAGGTTTTTCATGAAGAGCACAATGCTGATTGAGGTCAATCCCATCTTGCAGCATGATAAAACTTCTTAACACTGTAAAACCAGTGGACATGTTGAGGCAGTCACTTGCAGAATTTGATCATATGTGGTGCTTAAATTACTTCTGAATTGTAAAAATTGTCTTTGTCAATCAATGTCAGTAAGAGCAAAGAAACACTTTGGGTTCAAGAGCAGCTCATTGGGTCTCAAAGGTAACCGTTTTTTCTTCTGATGTTCTTTGAAGATCAAATTGGGAAGACGATCATCATTCCCGCTCACTAAGCAAAGTGAGAATAGCGTTACTCCTTGATGATGAGTTGGGTAACTTTAACATCAGTTGATAATCCCAGCAAATGTATTGACTGGCAGAGGAAGAATTTTGCTCATGTATTTGCTCAGTCCAGCATCTTTAGCTCCGTCAGTGCAGAATTTGGACCCCATGGATTTCTGCACGCAGTAGCCAGGATCCAGACAAGGAGTGATCTCGATGCTGCAATGAAAATGTTCAAAATAGTAGGTCAGTTTGAATTGCACAAAAATGTAGCACCAGTGTGCGGAAAGTTTATACGGCTTCAGAGAAAGCTGCATCAAAATTTAATATCATTCATTTATGTCATGGCTGATCTTCATTTAAAGGTGTGTAGCAGTTCAAATCGTTACCTCTGCACATGTTTGTAAATCCTCCGACTGTCTTTGTCCAGGATGAGAGTAAACGATCGCCTCTCCAAGGTCCGGATCTTAATGTTGCTTGTTCGAATCTTTGATTCCTGTCCAAATAAAATAAAATAAAAAAAATGCACATTAGGTGCTTCACTAAATGTTTACATACAGTGCACATAAAACTATCATGTTCCTCAAAACCTTGAACATATTGTGGTATTATCACAAACTTCTGTGTATTTAATTGTGATTTTTCATGTGACCAAGCAGTACACAATTGTGAAATGGAAGAAAAATCATAAATACGCTTCCAATTTTTGACAAATACAAAGGTTGTATTTGTCAAAATACAATTTTGACAAATTGTATTTGTCTTTCATGATTAATTAATCATGAAAGATTAATTCAAACTGTGGCATTTGAATTCATCCCACTGAGTGAATGTGCTGCTGCTGCTGCACTTTCACTGCTGTTACAGCAGCTAAGTCTTTACCAGCTTTGGACATTTACACACTAATATGACCTGCCCAGATCCTTCTATGTAAAAAAACCCCTGAAACTCATTCAGACACAAAAGAGCGTATTATTTATAATCCAACTCTTATTTAAACTCATTCACAACTTTCTAGTTGTTCCTTTGTCTTCATGATGCTGTTTGTTCACTATTATTCTCTAACTTTCACAGAAAATCTGGATTTATACTGAGACACAGAAGGACTCTTTTTAATAAATAGGTATATAGGTATAAATAGGTAAATACAAAAAAGTATTTTTGTTTTGGGCTATTAGAAACAAACTAAATGCACACAACACTTAAGTGTACCATTTATAAATAAATAAAAAAAGCTGAAAACTATGTATAATTTTTCATTTTACTCCACAATGTTGAAGTTTTCATGTGATGAAAATGCATGAATGCTTTTGCAAGGCAGTTTATTTTAGTTTGGTGCTCTTCACTATCGGTGGTTCTGTCTTGTCTCACCCCAGTCGAGCCTTTCGTCTTTGATGGAGCTTCATTCAGCGTGAGAGTCAAACAGTTCAGATCTACAAACCGAAAGGTAAGAGATTATTCACAACAGACCGATGAGACGAATCAGTAAACTAAAATGCTGGTGTTTGTGATTAAGCATTATGTACAAGAAAAGCTAAACTGAATACTGAACCTTCTTCTTCGCAGGAGGAAATGGCGTTAATCTGAGCGCCTGTTGTTCGCGCTGAAATTCCTACATCAACATCCCGCCCACTTAATGTCACCTGAAACCACAGAGAAAACACACAAGAAAAACAGGCAAGTGTCAGAGGCCACAAATAGAAGCAAATGCCAGAACACAAAGATTAGTAGATAGAAATTTACCGACACCTTTTGGCATTTGGTAAGGCATCTGGCAACAATTCCTGCCAGTGGAATCTTATGAGGAAATGCTGGATGTAAAAAAATACAGCTCACCTTTCTGTAATTCATAGAGATAACAGCTCCACACACTTCCCCTAAGCTCGAGCTCTTCTTATGTTTATCTGTTTGAAAATATGAATTATGCAGTTACATCAATGGATCAGGGTTTGTGGAATGTCAAAAAGAAGACAAAGAAAACAGAGTGCAGCTGGAGTCTGGTTAAGTTTTTAGTTTTTTCCTTTTCGTATTTGCGATTAAGATTTGGTGACTAACAAAGAGTAGCTCACAATGGATTGAACCTGCAGGTACACTTTGTAAAATATTTGAGGGAAAGCAATAGAAAACACCCATGTGTTGTCAAGTCACCTTTCATTGAAGCTGCAATATGTCTGAATTCTGGGAAATCTATTTCCAGGTTAGTCAGGAACACATCTTCCACTGGATCCTTTGTCATGCTGTTGAATGTAATCTAATAGAAAAGGAAACTTTATTAGAACTATTAAATATTTACAGAAAATGTTTTGTTTTTTCTTAAAAATAAACTACATTTTAGACAAACAACATAAAAAAAGCTGAATGTCTACCTTTACAGAATAGATGGTGAAGTAGACAGGCTGCTGGCCACTGCGGATGTAGTAAGCAATGACATCAGAGATGAACGGGTCTTTGGGTCTCTCAGGATTCATTTCTTGCTGAAAGAAAAAAATCATGAAAGATTAATCCACCTGATGGCACAATGTTGGGCCTGGTCACACTCAGGAAACTCATGTGCTATAAAAACACTACGAGAGACACAATAGAGTACATAAAATAAGAATCCAATACTTTATATAAATGAAAATTTGGAAAATGTACAAGAAGCTAAATGGTTAAAAAGGACAAGAAATCTAGACAAGAGCATGTTTGGATTAGCATCCAGAGGATTTCTGGGTCTTTTGACACACTAACTACAAATATTGTCATTTGCATTTTTTACCCCATGCGATGATTTTCTGTTTCCTGTATAAGAATACAGTTGGGACCATTTCAACAGTGCTTACAGTTTCTTTACTTGTGGTTTTGGTAAGTTCAGATCATTTACTTTCCTCGCAGAAATGTTGCAAAGCAACTTCCTGTGTTTGAGCTCAAGAAGAGAGCAATGCTGACAGTCTAAACATAGGGTAACACAGTGATATTTGCACAAGATATATATCTAAGGTGACCTACATAAAGAATCTGGCAATACCAAGTAAGCACACAAGTGCTTACTTTAAAAGTGACCTTTGTAAATGAATTCTCAATTAGTCTCGTTTCTATAGATACATTTTAGGATGTCATACCAATTTAGCCAGTTTGTGAATCATGGATCCCAAACTGTTGATGTTGCTGTTGTACCATGGATCCACGTTGCTCAAGTAGGAACCAAGAGTGCAGGAATCCCCCGTGGACTGACTGAGGTTTACCTACAAATAAGGAACATGAAACCAAAAATCCCAGCATAGAAGAATTATTAAAAATAATCGGAAGAGCTTTCAGTTTGAAATGTTCCACATAAAAAAGAGGAAGGTCTCACTATTAAGAAGCAAAAAAGGTTGTAGGAAAGCAGAGCTACAAAACAGCGGACAGAGTAGGAGAGAGTATGCCACAACCTAACATAACCTTTTTGGGGCTTTTTTTCTGCAAAATGACAAAATAATATAGAGCAATGTAAAAAATTATTTTCTATCAATGAACAATCAAAGTATGTCATAGCAAGCTGCTTTAAAGCATCACTGAAAGTGGCTAATTTCAATTGCATTCATTTAGCATTTCATATATGGTAACCATTACTTATAGAACAAAAGACTAGACTCAGTGGATCAAACGCAGAGCTCAGCATTAAAAAAAAACATTGCGACAATAAAAACTGCATACAATCTGAAACATAAGTCTCCAGGAATTACAGTGAGACATGTATTAAAGTTGTTTTTTTTAAAGAAAATTATGTTCAAGTGATTTCAACAACTACACAATATGTCTGTTACAATTACCCACAATTAGGATTAGGAAATGTTTCACAATTCCTGCATGTTTATTTACGCTTATAAAAGTGGGCTGGATTTCACCCAGGGAGGTTGTCTTACCGTAACAGGAGAGACAGGCAGCTGAGCAGGGCAAACAGGAATGTAGTAGAACTGGAGGCTGACTTTCATGGTAAGAAAAAGCCGCCGTGCTTCTCTCTTTCTGTAAAGGCCACAGCATATATTCACCAGAAGTGTCAGGCTCACACAGTTCTGACAACTGTGGTGAAGCACTTGTTGCGTTTCAGGAAGTTACATTTGCAGTCAAAGAACTTCGGTTTATTTCTCAAGTCAGGAGCCAAAAACAGGAAAACATTTGAGTTCAGACTTGTAATGTCTTTCTGAATGTTTCAGTGATGTATCACTGATTCACTGATTCATTAGGATTTACTTCCATCCATTTAGGGTCAAAAGATGACATCATATGTCTGATGTCATGTGTCTTTAGAAAACCACATTTATTTCTTAATCTAGAGCTACTTTTTAACTGCTAAACAGGCAGAAAAATAGAAAACACAACATTTGCTGCTCTTTTTGTAGCTTTGCATCTATGAAGGTCTTCCTCTTAGATAGATATACACTTTATCTAGATACCTATATAGATATGGTGATCTGTTTCATCATGGCAGCTTTTTAACATAGTTTTAATGCATGAACAAAAACCATTTTATAAAAGTGTAATACAGTGGAGTCAAAAATGATTTCCCTCTTTCTTGATTTCAAATCAAGAAAGAGGGTTTGTCACACTTTTCTGTTTCAGAAAACCAAAATAATTATTAGTCAGTTAGTGAGTTACATGGCCCTGTTTGGAAAAGTGATTGACCTCTCCCTGTTAAACCATTGTGTGGCGTATCATTGTGTCATCTAGGCGTGATTACTGATGTACCAGTTCTCAGTCAAGACGTCACTCAAATAGGATCTGGATGACAAAGTGAAGTTCACTGAAAGATTCTCAAAAGCTAGACATCATAAAGGAGAAAGAAAATAATTGAGAGCTATCAGTCTATAAAGTGATTGAAAGCCATTTCTAAACATTTGGGACTCTAGCAAACCAACAATGAGAACCTGGACCTGTGGTGATGCTTCATAACTAACACCAAAGTAACATAAAACATAAAACATACAAATGGGTTGTGGCAGAGTCTGGTATGGTTCTGTTGAGCTGCTTCAATACCTGGAAGAACCATAAATTCTGCTATCAACCAAAAAAATTGCATATGGCAGGAAAATTATCCAAGACACACCACCAGTTTCACATCTGAGTGTCTGAAGACTGAAGGCAAAATGAAGATTTTGGACTGTCCTAGTCAAAGTCCTGGCCTAAATCCTACTGAGATGCAGCTGCATGACCTTAAAAAAATTTTTGTGTTTGAAATCCCTCCAATGTGGCTGAATTACAACAGATCTGCAAAGTAGAGTGGGCCAAAATTCCCCCACAGCTGTAAATGACTCACTGCAGGTTGTTGCAAATTCTTCATTTCCGTTGTTGCTGCTAAGGGTGGCTCAACTGGTTATTAGAGTTTGGGGGCAGTCATTTTATTTTACACAGGACCACATAGCTTTGGATTTTTTCCTCCCTCAATTATAAACAAATTTGTTTAGAAACTGCATTTTGTCCTGAATCCCTAACTCTGGAAGAAATTAAATCTATCAGATAGAAAGATTAACGTTCCCAATTCATTTACAGATGAGCATGTTTACAATCCAGTGGTCAGTAGGGGTATCTGTGTTATTCTAACACAAAGTAAAAGAATATTGGCTTGATAAAAAGGAAATTGTAGTTAACAGTTGGTTCATTTTGCAGGTAATTTCTATTAGATATCTAATTTCATTTTGGTCATGTACAAATAATGTTTCTTCACAAGAGTATCTCTTTGTTCCCGTCCTGTTTTTTTTTTAATTGTTGTTTTAAATGGAAATGTCAAAGTGAAGGAATTTTGAAATTGATTACAGTCTGGAAATGTGACCTTGAGGTGATATCAAACTTTTGTAATGTTAATGTTTCAATAATAAAGAATATATATATTGTTTAAAAAATGCATTTTGTGTTTACGTGCGTTTTCTTTAACTAATATTTAGATCGGCTTGTTGTTCTGAAACACTAAAATGTGACAAATATGCAAATAACAGGAAATTGGGACTTTCATTTTTCACAAAACTGTAAAATAAATGATAATTAGGCTTTGTGACTAAAGCCTAATTATCATTAGGCTTTGATATCCATTCAATGGATATCATTCCATTCAATGGAATGATATCCATTGAATGGATATCATTCAATGGATATCATTGGTGAAAACCAGATGAAGCATGCCTTCCATTGAATGGATACCATTCAATGGAATGATATCCATTCAATGGATATCATTCCATGGAATGGAATGATATACCATTTATACCATTGACTATCATTCCATATTTAATGGGACAGCAAACAGTCGCACAATTGTTAACTCATTTCTTAAAAAAATGTTTTATACGACACACTTACCTGTAGAGGTAATAAGCCTTAGCCAGGCGCCCCACCACTCTGTCATCTCCCATAACTACAATCTTTGCGATAAAGTGTCGCTGCTGCTTGGGGAAGTGGTTCTCCATCATGCTCGTCCCCGCTCGCCTCTGCAGAGTGGCCACTTTTCTTCCTCCCCTCCCTGGACCTCCTCCACCTCCTGCACTTGAGTTGTCCTCCAGGGTGTCTTGCATGAGCAGCATACCGTCCTTCGCTGTCGGTTTCAGTTTGATGCCTCGTCTCCGTGACAGCCTACTGGATTCTTGCTCACTGGGAGAAAAGATGAGGTCTAAGGCACAATCCAGATTCTGATTGGGATTCACATCACATTGACAAACTGAATATGGATAGTGAAATGTTTAATGGCCTGCTCTAACGGCTGGTGAAAAGAGGAAACCATATTTTTGCTAAAAATAACATCTCAGCTCGGGTTGAAAGTTGACAGGCGGAAAAACATCCTCCAGCTAGACAAGACCAAAGAGGAGATGTTTAGTCATTCCAACCATGCTATGTTGGTGAAAACCAGATGAAGCATGCCTTCATTTGTCAAGCTTGGAGGTGGAAAGCAACTGCTTTGCGCTTGTTCCACAACCACAGAAGACGGGCGCTACAATAACTGACCCCGCCACGAACTCTTCTGTTTACATTCAAAGCATGTCAAACCCTGTCTGACAATAGCAGAAACTGAATCATCCTAAAAGTTGTTATACAGTGAACTAATTTATGAGTAATATAAATACTGTCTGCTTTTTGACATGATACATGATAGGACGGGATATGTTTTGCTTATCTAGTTTTAAAAACTGATGAGCCTCAACGGGTTTGCACCTAATCCTAAAACCTTAAAATCTAAAACTAGGTTTGGTATATAATTGTGCACGTTTTCTTTTTGTGTGTGAGGATCAATAACTTTTGGTTTAAATATTCTGGAAAATCTCTGAAATTTGAGTGTGTAAAAAAGTAAATTATGATTTACTTTTTGCACGGTTCCCACGCTGAAACGATACTAGGGTTGTCCAGTGAAGTTGATGGAGAGAAATCCAAACTGGGGGGCAAATCCTTTTCAATCCCACTGTCGTTGGACATAATAGAGAAGCGAGGCATATCCGCTGGAGTGAACGGTGATTCGCCGAGCTCAAAGTCCTCCTGTTCCTGGCTGAAGGAGAAGTTTTCTGACACGCTGCTGGATCGGAACCACTTGGACAGCTCCCGCCCTTTTAAAGGAAAACAAAAGCACTATGGCAGATACTGTCCAAACAGTTTTCTCTGTTGACTTACTGAGACATGAGTCTTGCATTCAAGCTGTTTTTTTTTCAACTTATGTGTTATTAGGACCAGAAACTTTGCATATTAACACCTTTCATCATACACGGTCCTTCAGTCTGATGATAATTACTCCCTTAAGTTATGAACTTATGCTTTACTGCTAGAAAACATTTAAAAGATTTACATAATTTTAGCAGACCAGTTGTTGGTTTCTTTTCTGCAACAATGCACCTTGGAAATAAATATTTTGCTGTTTAAAAGCCAACTTATTTCCTTTAAATGCTGTCACATTTGTACGATCAATGGATTTGTGAGATAAGATGGATTAGGTTTTTTCACTACTTTCCCCCACATTGTCTGAGTCACTCACAGATATCCAGATCTTCTGTCCACAGGTAGAAGCTCATCTCAGGGTTGGGAATTGGGCAGTCACACATTGGTCCTCCACACAAAAGCTCTGCAGCACACAAAGGAAGATGTAGCAATAACAACTAAAACAAAGCAGTACCCAACATCCACAATTTCCCCTGTTGTCCATCCTTCTGTCTTCCGACCGGAAAGATCTCAGTGGAGGTTCACTGGATGTGTCGCTGACTTGATAAGAGCGGAAGGGTAGAGTGGAAATAGATATCCGGAAATGCTAATAATACCCACAGCTGACTGACCAGATTTGGACATGGAGGAAATCGTGATGTGTTTGATCTCTGTAGCAGCCTGCCTTTCAAAACAAAAACATGTCTAATGTCCACAAAATGAACTTGATTACCTTGGGCACGTTGACTAACAGTGATACCATTTTTACCACTGAAATGTAAAGGTTGTAGACTTTTGGTATGTGCTAAACATGGCCCATCTTGTCCCACCTGAGAGTAATGATGCAAGTCACTACTAATGGGTAAATGAAAATAAAAAAAATAGTAAAGTATATTAATTGATTTGTAGAGTGCAGAACCTGATTCCAGACATTACACAGCTTAGAAAGTGTTTGAAGATCATCAAATAATTCAGACTTCTAAATCAGGTAACGTTGTACCCAGCAGAGACCATCCAAGGCTTGCTACCTAAAAACATTTTTTTTTTTCTTTCTTTCATATCCAAAGGCAAAGTTCAAGTGGTTACAGTCTGCACTCCTAGAATGTTATTTCTCTGTGTACCAAAGGCCCAGACAGAACTTAGAAATAAAGTTTTTAAATATACACATTACTAATTACAGAAGGATCTAGAGTGTTTGGGGGTGAATTGTTTTCACTGAACAGTTTTCGATGTTTCTTGAAGAGAAAGAGGACAGAAACCTTTGGTTGTAGGTGATTTATATTACTAGACTCAAATGTTGTGCCTAGATGTCATGTGACTGCTGAAATTGTTTTTATCTTGTTCTGCTGATGTATAGATCAGAACACTGCGTTTGTACCTTGTATAAAGGTTAAATGAAAATGAAATGAAAAAATATTTTCTCCATTGGTCTAATTTTTAATTCCTACTAAAAAAGGACATGCAAAAATAAGCATACAATAATATCATACGGCTCACCATGTCAATATTTCAAAGCAGTTTAACACAGGTTATCACAATGGCTGCTTACGTACAGCAGAACCTCACCAGGATGTCAGGGTTTTAGTATAAAGCATTGATTACCGTCAAGTCAGTTAGAATTTTAGATTACAGGTATAACCACCACCTTCAGTAAACTTCTAATTCCTGTCTTTATTCCTGTTAGCTGTAAAGTATTTTTGGCATTTGCGGATGTTTCCAAAACCAATGAGATAAGATCACTGAGACTCCAGAGTGTTAACAGAAAAGCTGCACCTTGCTTCTACTAATTGTGCCAGGGAGCTCTACCTGCATCAGGATCAGAGACAATTTCGCTGTACAGCTGCTGCAGACGGCTGTTCAGCATTCCCCCTTCTCCTCTGTAGCCCTCCTCCACGCACTGCTCCAGAGTTGCCAACACTTCCTGAAAGTATGGCTCCACTTCTTGGCCCATGTCCTGTTCCACAACAAAAACAAAAACAATTGGTCTTGATTAAACAGAGAGGTGGAAAACATGCATAGGATGGATTAATGGTAAAATGTTGATTAGTCAAAATGTTCATTTGTCTGCAACTGAATGTGTCTGATTGAGGCATCGTGTCAGGAGATGCAGCTCTCACACCACACACCCTCAGTAAAGATGTTTAACCATGGCAGCAAAAACTGATATACACCAAAATGCACAATCTGACCTGTTGGTCATTTCAGATAACATTTCCACTCATAAGAAGCAAACTTGATCTTTATAGTGAACGCTGCGTAACAACTGGTTTTAACCCGCCTGATCTACCAAAGGCAACAAAAAGTATCTTTATTGTTTTACAGTACATGAAGTTGTAGATAATGTCATTAGTGCTACCTATTCATTTTGAACTTTAAGGGTTTTCTCTTGTTTACTTTTTAAAATAAAAATACTGGTTTGACTTTATTTTCCAGCTACTAAAGTGACTCAACTTTCTGCATCACAGCAGAGGCTCAAACAAAATGTTTCATAAGCTGGAAAGTCAGAAAGGAAAGCTGCAACCTCACTTAAACAGAACAGGAATGAGTACACAAAATACACAAGATAACAGCAGAGAGAAAAAGGAACTGGGAAATTGAGAATGAAAGGCAAAAACAGACAACATTTAAACAAATGGAAAGTCACTGACCCTGAGTGCCTGAGCCAGTTTTGGACCGTGGCAATGCTGTGGTCCTAAAGCCGCCTGTATGGTGTGCTGAACCACGTTGCGCATGTGTTCTAGCGGACTCTGGAATCCAGTTGAACCCGAGGCAGACACTTCAAAGTCCTCCACTACGGCAGGTATTAAGGAACCAGAGAAGACCTCTGGATCGGCTAACACAAAAACCCTGCAGACCATTTAAAAGAGTCATACATTTAGTAAGAATATTGGTTTCATTGAAACTGTAGTGCAGGTTTTGTTGAGTCAATTATTACTAAATAATAATTCACCTCTCTTGAAAAGGATAGTGATCATTTTTTAGCTTCTGCTCTGCTGTGATCATCCTCTGGTACATCAGACCTGTAGATCAAACTAGCAATTAATGACATCATCAACCCTCTCAGCATGTCATATTAAAGAACAACTCCAGAGCTGAAGCAAATCTAATTCGTGTTCATCTGCTTTGATGAACAATATTTACCACAGAGATTGTTTCGCTTGTAAAGAAGTCACTATAATTAGGTGGGTGTGTCTCCAGCCTGAACTCATTTTTCATTTAATCAGTTTCCCAGACAAATCATGGAAGCTGCATCTATTCAATAATTTCCCCTAGTAACTTAAATTGTCTTATTTCAAAAGGTAAATTTAATACTTGTGAGTAAGGAAGACTAAAAGTTAGCTGTCTTCAGTGTGACTGAGGAGCAGAGGAAGCAGAGATGAAAGGATTAAAAAAATTATTTTCTATAACATGTTTTGACTTGTCTGCAGTTTATTGAAGCTGCAGAAGAGAAAAAAACAACAGTTCTGTAATTTGAAGCTTTCAGATTTTGTCTGTCATTGATCATACTGGAATTGAAAATGTTTGCAGTCATTTAGAAATTTTTCAAGTGGATCCATATTATTTTAGAGAAATAAAAAAGAATGATGCTTCTGGTTACTAATCTTTATTGCAGTAACGTGTTAAATGACAATAAAAGCCACTACTAACAATTGAAATATCACTTCTGTAATTATTGTGGCTTCTTTTTAAAAAAGTGAACCCCTGTTTTACAGTTACTGCTCTCTGATTCTCATAGTGTGATGTTGTCTATGCTCCTCATAAACAAAACCTCAAAGCATTTTGTGGGTCATTATTCATTGCTCATTTTGAATAATGACCTTCAGTCAGTACAATTAATGAAATTAAATAAGGAAAAAGTTTTAAAAACTGCCATCACCATTCTGCTTTCCTACAGATCTTTTTTATTTTTTCATCGTTTGGCATTATATGAATTTTGCTTTTATTTCAGAAGTGTTGTCACTAAAATATGGATGGTATTCTGAGCAGAATTTGATTTATGATCTCAACTATCAGTGATGTTGGCACAAGAAGAGGCTCACTACCTGGAATGAAGCGTTCAGTTTTTATTTGTCTTGTGTAGCTGAGGCCCACAGTGCAATAAGGCTGAGGATAGGTCAGTAGCAGCTTACAGAAGTCATACACACGTTTGTACAGCTCATCTGGAATGTAGGCTGTCTAAAATGACAAATCATAAATAAAAATCATGGGTTAATGAGTAGAATGGGAATACAAAAAGCTATTTTTAAGGATGGTTAATGATACATATCACAGGGCCACTAATGAAATATGAGGAAACAACTTTGACCATCGGCTAAATGCCAACATTTCATGTCCCAATTTCCTTGTTAGCATTAGTTCCAGGAATTAAAAACATTCTTCTAGCTCAGTGCAAAAAAACTCCAAACATCAATTGCATATTGTGAAAAAGTAGGAACAAGTAAGTCTGTTGGAGCTTTTCAGAGTAACTGTACCTGAATGATGGAGTGCATCAGTGTGTGGAGCAGAGGAATGATGGATTTGCGAGAGTCCCATCTTTCCGCCTGAGGAGAAACATGCACAGATGACGTTTGCACGTGACTAAAATAAATCTATCTCCTAGTTGACCCAGGGTGACTAAAGCTTCCTTTCTCTTTAAAAATGCAAGCTCAACAAATATTAACCCAGGATGAAGTATTTCAGTGTAAACAGTACCTTTTCCAGCTCCTTTATCAGCACCCACAGCAGAGATAAGCTGTTAGCAGGATTGTTTTGAACCTTCTTATGAAGTGTCCATCTCAGCATTCCTGCACACAGACACAAAATGCAAAGACTAAAAAACATTGTGACTGTATCGCACTTCTATCTAGTATAGCACGGATCTAAGTTAGTCTGATGACTAACAACACAACAGCTTTCACACCACAGACAAGGCTATATTTTACAGGAAGAGTCATACTGTGCACTAAATGTCTGTTCACAGAGGAAAAGTTTATGAGGTGGAATCATTTATGGAGAAAAACAAGACAGAAACCAAAGTCCTCAACAGATGGTATCTTGACATGGTCCCATGCCGGAACCCAATGAAAAACAATAAAGACAAGATCTGCGTTCAAACTTATAAAGACTAATAAGTAGTTACAATGAATTTGCTGGTTATTTTCATTTTACTGGAACAGAGCCCACCTTTGTTACACCAGTCTGGGCCCTGCTGCTGGTCAGTACAACGGGGCAACACAGCCTGGAGGCTTCGGTACAGTTCTGACTCAGGAACCGTAGGGGAGCAGTCGCCTGGCAACCAAGAACATAGGACAAAAGCTAACTATAATAACACACTTTTTTCTTGTAATAACAAATTTTAGTTGCTCAAAAAACAGTCACATAAATATTTATGCATATAGTGTCTGAAAAGGAAAAAAATTCTGCTAAAACCTGATGCTTTACCTGTTGGCTCCATGCTACTCGAACTATCCCAGTGGGCCATGTTGGTCAGCACTCACGTACATTTTGGTCCAATCAGCTGCAAAAACGTAAGATTTTAAGTGTTACCTCTGTTCTGTCATATCTGTGAAAACACACCAAGTCCTCCTAGAAACAGCCTCATTTGGATTGGTGATCTGTTCTTTCTCTTTGTATGTAGACATACACTCTTAAGTGAGTCATACTCTCATTTAAGCGTGTCTGACTACATAGCAATGATGAGTGCAGCTATTAAAACCTCAATTCTGTGGTAAATAGTTGGGCTAATAAGTTTCTCAGTATTTCCATGCATCTGCCTCTACATGACGTATATATGAGATTTTTGCATCTTCCTTCAGTGTTTAGCTATATATAATTTTGGGTAGAAGTTTACACACACAGCATGGTTATAAAAGTCATACTATTTTGGTCTTATATTCACAATTCAAAACTATTCTTTAAGAAGTGATATTACACCATTCATAATAGCGATTGGTGTGAAAAATTTGACTATGGTTACTCTCTAATTAAAGTGTTAAAATTATGCAGAAATAAAATATAATTTGGTTGTATTTGGTTAAACAAATGGTTGAATCTGAACCATTTGTTTTTTTGTGTTTTGTTTTGTTTGTAACAACAAGCTTCTAGTAACAGTTTGGTTGGTTTTTTCAACATTTTTTTTTTTTATTTTTTAATTAAAATTCATAGTTTCATATGAACTGGTTGACTTTTGTCAACCAGTCTGGGCTTTAATCATTCAGTTTTTTTATTTATTTATTTTTTTTTATTATTTTGCCATTGGAAAGTATATTCCAGAAAATAAATGTTAATTCATTCCTAAAATAGTTTTGATGCGTCAAGAATCTGTGTAGCCTTCCTCCTTCTTTATTTTATTTATGTACAATGCACCAGTCTCACTGATGGAGCAAGATGGTTGCCATAGTGCTTCCACCACCAAAGTGCTTGATAGTGGAGTATTGTGTTATTGGGTAAAAATCTCACTTTGAATCTTTCAATTCATGGTGGCCAAACAGCTCAATCTTTGCTTCTCTGATCTGAGCTTAACATTATTCTGTAGAAGACATTTAACTTGTCTTTGTAGGTTTATTCCAAAGCACCTTCTTACTTCATAGCAATACTAAACTTGCTTCACTGTTGAGAGTAACACTGCTGCTCCTAAAACTTTCATTTATTTGGCCTACAGCTTTAGTGATTCAAGGATTTCATTTGAAAGTGACAAATTGGTTCAATTGGGTGAAACTTGGAAACAATCTGATGTTCAAGCTGTACATTGATTCTAAATGCACATGCTTACTGCTAATACTTTGTTCTCAACTCATGATTTTCTCTTTTTTTCCGATCATCACAACCTACCAACCAGTCTGTCCCTCGACAATTCGTATTTCAGAAAAGGTGTAGGTTTTGATGGGAATAGGAGGCCAATTAACTGTCCAATCATTTTACTGGAAGATCAATTATTAATTAGTCGTAGTTGAAATAGTATAGCCAACCAATTATCAAAGGACTGCACACAACAAGAAATAATGTAATGATAATTGTGATCTGAAATACAATGTGACTCTAAAAGACAACAAAAGCTTTAAGACAAGATAAACTTTGTATAGGTCTCAAGACCATTTATGGAAGTATGTACCTTTGAGTCAGTCTTGTAATTTCTGTGTTTTATTATAGTTGCTTATCTTTAGTGTGGCACTGTGTGCTTCCATTTTGCTGCCAATTGCTACTGAAAAAAGCTTACTACTGAGGAACAAATTGAAAATCATTCTATACCAAAATAAACTGTGTCTCAATACAAATAGGGATATGAAACGTACAAAATATATTTTTTACAGCGTAAATAAGAATCTCTTCCCTGCAGATGTATTCAGCAACAGCGTGTGAAATTTTTGTCTTTCTGGTAACTTTGCATAATATTTTCTTTAGTTATTACTGACATCAAGTTACTACAGGTTTCTATTTTTCAGCTGGAACAATTTGTGGAAATGTGAATAGGTCAGTTTTTATTGGTTTTGACATACATGAGTATCCTTGAATAAATAATTGTTCTAAAATAGACCTTTCAAAACCACCTTAGCTGCAATTGATTTGATGTCAAGAGACTTTCACTAAATATCACGTTTATAACTTGCTCACTAACATTGGTAACTCATAACTCAATGTAATTGTTTGCTTCTTACTCTAATAGGCGTTTCAATGGAATTAAATTGGTTCTTTAAAAAATTTACTTTTCTCAATTTCACAAAGCCTTACAGAGTTCTAACAGCCATTTTACATCTCTACGTACGCCAAAGTATTTCATATCTAAATAAGGACAATATATAATGTCGACCCACACAAACACCTTCATACGCACTACGGGATAGTGGCTGCTCTTCCTCCACAAAGGTGCTAAAATGCGCTCCTATAAATATAAACATTGCGCCTACTTTAACTACTTTGTTTGTCCCGAGACCCACACATGTCCATGAGTCACAACTCAAACACACACAACTTTTGCATGCGCTGTGTTGCAATAAAGATCTACCTTAACAGGACAGTACTAATCACAGGACTTGCATGTTTGTTCTTAAATATAATTGTAGCAAAGACATATTTTGTGGTGTAGTCTTCCGTAATACACCCGAAAATAACTATAATATATAGGTGGCACTGAATTAAAGCTGCTATTTACTACAATGTTCCAAAATAAAATCCCTTACTCCTCAAGTTTTTCACATGAAAATGAGCTCTAAATGCATTTAAATGTATCCAAACATTCAAACATAATATAATTAAGAATAGAAACAGCCTTTATAGTTCACAAAGGGGACATTCAGGTCCAACAGTAACAAGAGATATACAGGTTCACAGAAAAAGTTCTTAAAATAATAAAAACAATATATAAAACAAATAAAATTAATGATAACAATAACAATAATAATATACTGTACAAGTCTACAACATTAAGATTTACAAAGTAGTTCCGAATTAAAATGTAGTGTAAATGTTATTTAAATAGAAAATAAAAAATGAAACACGTTGACTTCAAAAACTGAGAAAAACACCTTGACTAGCAAGAGGCTGCAAAAGCAAACTATTACATCTAGTTTCTGAACAGTAGCAACACATGAGGCACCAAAGCAACCAAAATCTGATTCAATCAGTTGGTGACAGTGATAATAAGCTCTAACTTACCCTGATCCATCTGGACTAAAGACAATCCATTCGTTCACACAATACACATCCTGTACTAAAAGCAACATGTAAGCCAAACAGAGGAGTAGTGAGAATGAATGGTAGAGGCCGCGCACTGGTGACTTTATTTCCTCTTTTAACAAGATGTGTGGGTTCATTAGAAGGAGATGAGAACTATCACTCCTACAGGAGCGATAGTATGTGGCAGTGGCCAGTGTATTGAAAAATGCATTGCCTGTATACATTTCACGTTTCCAGACCTTCACCAACTTGTATGCTGTCTCTTTTTCCTTGTTCTACTTCAAACAGTTAACTTATTGTTCATTTGAGAACAAGAGAAATACTTTGCCTTTGCGTCATGTAACAAAAGCTGCAGACTGTGACATGGTTAACATCAGTCTAGTTCGTGAACGCAACCTGTCTGACCACAGGTTTCCGGGTGCCATAAGTTGATTTACGTCGTCTCTGTTGGCTCTCGCTTTTTCTGAAAGCATCTCGTAACTAAATGTTTTTTGTTTTTTTTTCTTTTTATCCATTCACTACTTGCACATCAAATTCAATAAATCAGGTGAAGAATACACAGGCATTATTGATTTCATGAACATGCTCTGTGTGTTTATTTAAAAAAAAGAAAAAAAAAGTTCTAATTTAGGGCAGAAACTGACACGCACACACTTCCTTTCTCTCTAAATGAGTGGGCAGATGACGCTCTATATTTAGATGGAAGCCAAAAGATGTTGAACTTGAGGCAGAGACAGAGCTTTGGTGAAGAAAGATTTAAAAATAGATCCCACTCATAATTCACAGCATTTCAAGAGTCATATTAGATGTAACTGACCACTAACGCTTTGAATGGCACTTTTGTTTTTAAATCCAAGTGATTCTGTGTGTAATTCTTGCACAAAGTATTTCCCTAATCCTAAACTAATCTCGTTACTCATACACAGAGCAGAAAATGCATTAGCACTGCCTCAAAAAGCCAGAGTATGTGGAGATATTTTCATGGCAGAGACATAGCTTGCTGCATCAACACAAAGCTCTCTGTATTTTAGCAGCAAAACAGAAGAAAAGAGAGCTTATACAAATGTAACAGAAACAGTAAAAAATGCGGCTACAGCCACCAGAGAAAGCCAAATGTTTCACCCAGCTGGACATTTGCACCTACTCACTCCAAACTATGGAAAGCCAACTCTTTCATTGGACTGGTGCTCTGCATGCAGCAACCTGGATGACATGTTAATAAACTCTCAACCTACAGCTCTTGTTACCAGAATTGTGGGTAGAGTCATTTGAATGGCCCACAAAACTGCCAGCAGATACAAAGGCAGCTAAAAGCACTGTTAGAGGTGCCAAATCCCCATACCAGTGGAACAAACTTCCCCCTACGACTGTTGATTGTTTGCGGTGAATGTGAATCTGTTCCTGATGTACGTTTCGGCCCCCCAACAAACATCTATCTGCTCGTTCTCCTGCACAGGCAGCTGTCACCGTGCGCCTCAGTGGTCAGCCTGAACAATGAGACCAAACAGAAAACAGGGGAGTTAATTTCCGTTCCGGCACGCTGCAGACATCTCAGAAAACAGGAAGGACCCTGCAGAGCTGTGTGGAAGTGCGTTCATAGAGCAATAAAGAAGTGGTGTTTTTTAAGGTGGGGGGAGGGTGTGGGAGGGTAGAATTGTATTTATAGGTGGTTCTTTCATTGGAAATCCCCTGCAGTGTCTGCCACTGAGTGGATTCACCGACGCCGACATCCAGACCTGGACTGGTCTTTGCACCTTTGACTTGAAAAACAGGCCTGGAGAAACAGTGATCAGGCTTCCTGACAGGAAAGTATGTGTGAAATTTATTTATGGGCTAACAGAGAAAGTTGATACTCTTTTAATAAGGAAAGAAACAATCGATGTGGTGACAGTGAAGAGCAGTTCAGCCACAAACATGCCCGTCATCTTTGCAGCAAACATGCAGAGAGACAAAGAGACAGAAAAACATTGCAAAAACAGACGTAATTTAGATGTGGTACGAGCTGCAGAGGATATCAATCAAAGAGAGTTCCTGTTACAATACTGGACAATCTGAGGAAGCTGTCCTCCACCAATGATAGTGTGTACATGTGTGCATGAACCAGGTTCTAATATCCTTGTGGGGACCTATTGCTGTCTACAATGTGGGTTTGTGGGGACTGCTGCTCCTTGTGGGGACTTTTTCTGACATCAGGGTTAGTTAATATGTGTGCATGTTTAGATGAGGGGGCAGCTGATCCATTAGGACTTTACAGATGGGGCCACTTGATGCAGTACGGTAACACGTGGTGGAAAGAAGTGAGTGATCCGGACAGATGTTACCTCACAACTACAGGTCTGAACACTGTTACACCTGTAGCTATAAACAGAGCTTTATTCACTGATGAAAACCTGAAAATGCACAAATTACTTCAATTACAGAACGCTGTTTTTTTTTTTTTACCTGCCAACTATATTAGCTGGTTCAGTTTTCTAGAAAATATTTTTTTTTGTTTTTAGCCTTCCTGCCAACAGTGATCATTAATTATTCGTAGTAGGAACAGAAGCTACATTCTTTTGCATGTTTGAGAAAAACAACTAATCTTTCCTGGTACATACTGACGTCAGCTACAGGCAGAGGTGGGTAAAAACTGGTTCTTCCTGTAAACTCACTGAGAAACTTTACTCCATAAACATAACATTACTTTAGTAAAGTAAAGTTACATTTATTTCACTCACTTTGGGGGGGGGACAAAACAAAACTATACTTGTAGGAGTTGTTCTACTTCTAACGACCCCTAAGTTAGTGAGTAATATTATTATAAAGTATCACTATTCTTACTCCTGCAGTGAGTAACTTGAATGAAGGACAAGCTTGCTTTAACCAAACTTCCATGGGAGACCTACAGTTAATGTTAAAATGTCACTTATGTATGTTCAAAATGAATCAATTTAATGTTATTTTCTGTCTGCTGAGCTTGTTGTTCAAAACCATGTGTATTATCACTAGTGGTCTCTTAATCTGCTGTACATTATCTACTGCAAGTATTGTTTCCAATAGTTTTACTTTGAAGAAAAATATTTGGAAAAAGGTTTTCTTCTACTATTAGTTTTTGTTTATTTTGCAGTAACGTTATGTGTTTGTATATATTCATTTTTTTTTATCTTTAGTATTAGCATATTATGTCTGTTTAAATCATTTTAAAATATTAAATCACATACTACAAACTGAAAACATGTAATTTTGACCAAATGTACATTTTTACTCTTATTTTAGTAAATAATTGACTACTTTGTACTTATACTTGAGCAAAGACATTTTAAAGTAGTGCTATTTTAAGCTGGATATAATTTTGGGCATCTCTACTCACCTCAGGCAACTGGTCATTTTTGTAAAAGTAATCCTTATGTAATTTCCTGCTTCATAATAAACCTGAACAATGTGTTTTGTGACAGAATATAACAAGAAAACTCGTAAACATTTATTTAAATTAGAGCCAACTTTCTTCAACACATGAAATGACAGCTTTAGAAAAAGGAATAAGTTCAAATTATACGTATCATGTTTTAGAGGCCAATCAAGTAACTATGTTACCTTCAGTTGTTATAAAAAAAAAAAGCTGTATATTAAATATGACTTAAAAACTTTGACTTCGTAATTTAACGCCTTGAAACTGAGCCTCAATATGTTCTGCTCTTTCTGAAACACTGCCTTCAGGAAGTCATCAGATCATTTCTCTATTAACCCTTTAACGGCGTTTTTACTAGCATTGCACTGAGAAGTACCTTGTTTAATGAGCTCAGCAGAAGTGCGATTCCATCAGACTAGCCTAATTCCAGCTGGCTAGTCTGGAGGAGCTGAGTGGGGTAGTCATAGGGATGGGGGCTCTGTGAGAAAACTGCAGCTCCACCTCTGTCTCCCCCAAGAGTATTTCACAACTCTGGTTGCCATGGGAGATTAAAAGGATTTCTGAAACATGTATGAAAGACTGAAGTCTTTCATGAAAGATGAAACATGCACCTTTCATGCATGCTTCAGAACATGAAAGATGTATGTTCTGAAACATGTATCTTTCATGTTTCAGAACATTACAAACATTCCCTCATGTTTGCAATGAGGGAATGAGGTTACAACATGAGGTAATGCTCAAAGAAGTCGATTTACATCATACTGCCCGTTTAATAGACCTTCTCATAGACTGCAACTCTAAATTAGTATCAATTGCAGTTTTCGATGATTACAAATGTATTGAATTTGTTTTCAATAGAAGTTGAAAACAAATTTAGCTCAGTTCTGAAAAGCAGCTGGCTCTGTAACAATCATTTCATATTTTGTTAAAGGTTTAGCTAACAGCTCTTGGTCTGCAAGGATTTTCAAAGTACTGTTTCTCAACCAGTCTACAGACAAAAATCAGCTGTTTACATACTCCTGTTATCAGAGTTCTTCTCAATGCAAATTTTCCTGTGGTATTTTCTTTTTTTTATATGACTTAAATTTAAAATGTAACACGTCTTCTATATTTCTCTGACGAAACATTTTTAATCATCGGAAACTGCAATTGCAGCGACATTTTCCAGCCAGGAAGAGCAAACTTAATTTGTATTTAACACCACAGCACATACTTTTTAAGATAAACGTAAGCAGTTGAAGTAAACTTTGTTGTGCTCACTAACCACTAAAGACTTACTGCAGCTGGCTGCTGCCTCTACTTTCCAAGGAGCCCACAAGTACGTGACTATGCCGAGAAATGCACACTTTTGTTTCTTATAACTCAAATTGAAAAAAATAAAGTCTGTACAACTTTCCCTGTTGAAGATGCACACTGAGCCGAGCGGGCTTTTTAAATACTTTTCACGCCTCTTTAAATGTGACCATTTCGGCGTGTTTTGTGAGAAATTTTTTTCTGTGTGGTCCGAGTACAAATGAACAATCTGCAGCGAAAATACAAACAAAGTCTTACCTTAAGAAGCATTTTATATTATTGTTCATGGTGTGTACTGGTGTATTTAGTCTAACTATGTTTGCAAGAAAATTCAGAAATTTTTAATTCATAGATAAAAAGAACTCAGAGGGGGAAGAAACCATTTGATAGCCCACAAATTTCAGAGTTTTACCATGACCCATGACCAAAGCTCCCACTGAGGGAATGAGGTTATTGCCCAATATTTTGCCTTCCATAGCGCTATCCATCAATGCAATCAAGTTGTGACCATTTATCAGAAAATCACGTCAAAAGCAGTCCCATGCTTCAAGGTTGGGATGCTGTTTTTAAGATATTCATCATTCTTCGTCCTCCAAACACATGAGTGGAGTTACCAGATTGAGAAGCAGAGGTTTCAGGTGGAGAGGTTGAGTCTGATTTAGTAAATGGACAGGTGCTTTTAACACCTGTCCATGGTGTAAAAAACACACCATGGGCAGGTGGTGTCCATGGTGATATACCTCTATCAACTCCAAACAGGTGTAATTGATACAGGTAATGAATGGCTAATAGGAAGACTTCTTAAAGACAAACTATTATCAAATACATATTTCAAATTAATTAAAAATAAATCATGCAATTTGATTTTCTGGATTCTTATTCAGAAAATTTCAGAACTGTGGGAAACTTGTGAACTCAATAAAAAGCAACAAGAGCAACAAGAGGACCATGTCAAAGAGTAACAATATTATATTTTGATTCACTTTGTGTTGGTTTCAGTTTAGCTATATGACTGAACTGCACGGATAATTTACACTTCCCTGAATTTAATTTACGCTTCCCTGCAGGGTTTAAGACGGTTTTATGGGCTATTCCAGTGGTTCCCAAACATGTTCCTCAAATTCCCCCACCCTGCATGTGTTAGGTGTCTCCTTGCTTCCAATTAACAGGCTACTGCAGAATTTGGTGTCTACAGAGGAGCTCATACAATCATTTATATCAGACTGTAACAGAGACATGTCTAAATGTCTCGTTGAAGGGGAAGGCTACTTGACGATCAGGTTTGAGAACAAGGCTATAAAAAATCTTTTTCTAAGAATAATTTTTCTTAGATGATGAGAATTTGACTTGTTCTTCCTCTTTTGAGCTCCTTTCAGAATGAGGTCTCCTGTCACTTGAAATCCAAATAAACTGTTGCTGGACCCGAGTTTCAACTCAATGTTTACCCTCTCACTTTATACATGTGAAAATGGCAGTAGAGAAATGTACAACTGTAAATCTTTGATGATCTTTAATTTTGCCTGGTGAGTCAAAAATAAAAAACGTGTCTTTTCCAGCAGCCATTGTTCAGCGCATACAGCAATGAAACCAGCTGAGCAGCTTCAGGTGAGTTGCCAGGTAACAGGGCAGTGTCCGCTGATTTTGACCTAATTATTGGCAGATTTTTGAAAAGACTTGTTTTCCAGTCACCATCAAAATTTATTTATTTATTTTTTTTGACATATTTGTTAAAACCGTCACTATGTCCAGACAATATCATAACAAACAGATTTTTTTTTTCTTAAATTGACCTCTTCACCTTCTCCCTGAGAACTTACTGTCATCTGCAGAAATACTCCCAATCAGAAACAACCAAACATATCCAGGATTGTCTTATGACTGTCGATCACACTTGTGTACGCACTGCTCACAACCTCCTCTCTGCTTTCTGTTGCACTACAGCTCCCCCTCCTCATAGTGGAGCCCACCATGAATGATCAGATTAGTAAGCATGGTTACTGGTGACAGTTTTCCTGTGAGGTTAGGGTTTGTTTTTTTTCTCCACCATTAGTATCAACATGCATTGTGGGGAGAAGGCTGTGAATAGCGCTTGGTTGACAGTGCCAAGACAAGCCTCTTTTCTGACCGGCAGTGGTGTGCTTCTGCGGATAGTAGGAACAAGTTTTAGCGACAAGAAAATATGTAAGAATACATTGTTTTATAAGCTACCTACTGTTTATAAAGCACTTGGACTATTTCTAGAACCAGTAAAGACCAACATGGAAGTATAAAAATGTGCACAAAGTGAATTTGCACATTTAAGGCCTATGTTAGCTACATCTACAAGCACAGCATGGTGACAAAAAGCAGTAGCAGTTAAAACTGAAAGAAAAATACGGTCACTACAGATCTGAATTCGGCACAAGGAGGATATGCAAAAAGTAGACTGTCTGTATGGTTGCAGAGCAAGGGAAAGAAAATATTAGTTTGGGTATACTAAAGCATACTCCACATTCCACAAATGTACAACACATTTATGAAGCTTTAGATCCGAGCTTACATATTACAGATTTCCTCTGCTTTTTGTTTTATCTCACTTAGACATTTCAGATAATCAAACCCCTCCCAAAGTAGATGGGAGGGGTTTAGTGATAAGATAATCACCCCCTTCTGAAATTATAATTTTCCCCTGACTAACGACATTTTTGGGTCAGTTTTACCAGCCAAATCCAGGCCTGATTGCTTGTGTAACCCAAAAATTACAAACACAAGCCGACTGATGACCTGGGCAAAAAAAAAGTCTCAGAGAGCAACACATCACTCCCAGACTGAAAAAAACCCCAAGAACAACTGAGAAACAACATAATGGACATCCATCTATGTGGATGGGATACAGAGACATTTATGATAAGCCTCCTGAACTCCTGAGAACAACGATGTCAACCTCAATATGGAGAAAATATGGCAACATTAGGCTCTTCAGGACTCATTCACCTCCGTTAAGGTCATAGTTCCACATTCAACAATAACAAAGAAACTTGGCAAAAATGGCTACCATGGAAAATACAAAGATCCAAAGAACATAAAGTATTTTAACACATTTACCAATAAACAACTAGACTATATTCAATTCTTTTGAGAAAATACTGTGTGGAGTGATTAGACAACTATTTTTGCCCTGAAAAAAAAAAAAAACTTAACTTATGAAATTTAGATTTGAACCAGTAAAGAAATAGCATTGCTGTTGTTGCTGTAATATAAAAGAGGCAATGTTGTGATTAACGTCAAGCTCGTTCCCCATTTGAACCTGGCTTTTTACCTTACCTGTTTTATTAACTAACATATTTTGCATTCTCTGCACACACCTGTTGCCCCATCCGGTAAAAATTTGCATTACAGTAATTTACAAGGTCAGAGGTCATTTCAAACAGTTATTTACAGTCATGATTACACTTGATATCATGTCAACTAGTTACTCAGCTTTAACAGAGTATTTAAATGTTAGCAAATGGTTGACCTCTTCCCATTAATCACTGTCTAAAAATAGACTCATAACAATAACTACATTTTTAGCAGGTCATGTCATCCAGTTCTAACTGCAGATAGAATACAATCACCAAATAGTTTGACATAACTAGTAAATTAGTATTGCTTAGTTTGACAGAATGTAAACACTCCTTTATTGAGAATAACACTGACAGCTCAACAGGAAGAGACCCTGGTCTATTTTATAGACAAATATATCACTTGCACATATTAAGCTATCCTGGATCCCATAAATCTCCTAAACGGCACCAGGAAGCCCTGCTCTAAAACAAGGAAGCTGCGGGAAATAAACAGCGGTGCATTCAGGGTCCAGCAGACACAACAGGGGATTTGGTGATGCCAAGCACTCTTATCCCAGTCATTACCATCATCTCAAGAGGGGAAAAAATTGAACCCGCCGCCCCTGTTTCTTTCCGCATCAAAGGTCACAGGGTTGACAAATCTTTTAATATGTTTTAATACTAAAACGGTGACGAGGGGAAGCATCTGGAGCGCAACGCGAGGCTCGGCATCAGCATCACTGCAGAGGCTTTTCTATCAGGCGCTGCTGTAAACTACTGTAAGACTTTATCTGCGAGGTGCGGTTACTTCTACAATAAAGTTACGCTATCAAGACTAATTATCATCCAGGCAAACAACAACATGAAATGAATGGCAGCAAAACTGGTAAAACGTCGTCGAATATTCACACTAAACGTATAGAAAGCTGAGCATTTTTTCTTTTTTTTACTTTTGTGTATTAAGTGCAATCTCTAAAATGAGAGGCTAAAATGTACATTGGTCGACAACTTCGGGGGGAAAGTAGTTCCCTACACAGCTTTCTAAATAAAGGAATAAATCTTACATAATATATTTCAGAGTTTGTGAGCACTTACCGAGAGTGAAGTTACTGAAACAGCTCCATTTGCTTCTTAGCAGGCTACTTTAGTACGAAGTTAACTGTCGGTGACAGTTTGCTCTGCTCATCTGTCTCCAACTGACAGGCTGACGCCGAGCTGACACGAAACCACGCCCACAACCGGATGACAGCCAATCAAATCACTGACCCAAGTGAGCTGTCGTTCATCTTCTCGTGCGGAGCTTCATAGTAGAGCACGTTGCATTTCTTTCCTTCTTTCTTTTAAAATAGATTTTTGTTTAGTAAATTTATTTTTACAACACTGACGTCAGGTGCTTTTCAACATACAAAGTGCCGCTGTCCTTAAAGTAAATTGGGTGAATATTTATATGACTAAAAATTTAAATAAAGTTGTAAAAAGTATATGCAATGACAAAAAAAAATCTTTGTGATTATTTAAATGGCTCAATCTCCATGTCCTGCGTCTCAAGTTCTTGCATAGTTAAAAAAAAAAAAAAAAGTCTCCTGTATTATTTATTTATTTTTGTTTCTTTCATTTGTGAGCACGGATTGCAAAACAGTGTTTTAGGTTGCACTAAATCAGGAAGCTGGAGGTTTCAGATGTCTTTTGTGCTATTTATTAATGGGGAAAGTGGTGAAAGAGTCCATTGTTTGTGTTCACCTGTCCTGCCTATGTCAAGTCAGGTAATATTTCATATTTCTTGAAATATTTCTTGAAATATGAAATATTTCAATACCTTAGTATATTATTTTAATAAGGTCAAAACAAAATACAAAGTTTTTTTCCATAATGTGCAGGCAGTTTTGCCTGCACATGATTCACTAACTGGACTATCTTACATTTTTGTAGGTGCAAGTGTTCAGTGAGAGCACCGAACAATTCAGCTAGTGTTAGACACTAGCTGAATTATCACCATATCAAACAAAGACTAAATACAATGACATGAGCTTGGCGCTTCAGGACACTTTAGAAACAAATGAAAAAGCTCTGTGTGTTGCAGGTGACTCATTATCAAACTTTTATCCTCACTTTTCTAACCGAGTAGTGACTCATCTGTTGAAACTGCATGTTGAGGTTAATCTGGGAGGAACCGGAGAAGACAATATATTTCTGGTTGTCAGAAGAAAAGGATATTGCTGCATTTAGAGTATCGTTGGTGAGTGAGCAAAGTATTACAATAATAACCATGCTAATATAACTCATGCAATACTGATTGAAGAGACTGTCAATTTAAACAAAATATTAGACTAAGAGCTCGCAAGTTCTTAGATAACTTGCATGACTCCAATCAGTGCCAAATAAAAAAAATATTCTGATTAGAAGATACCTAACAAATTAACAACACAATGAAAAACATAAAGATAAGATCAATTTTAAAAATCTACACCAATTCAGTATTTAGTTATTTCATAGTTCAGGTGTTATAGAATATTATAAAATAATTTGAGATGTCAAATGTACAGCATAATCTGACTAGTGACCTTTCACCAACTGCTGATCAATAACCTTGTCTGTAATATTATTAGCCTCAATCTTCAATATGTTTTAAAGGAAGTGAATATAAATTTCAGTTTATAAATTTTTCATATAATTATGTATTTATTTTAAATTATAAAGGATTTTCAATCGTTTTTGTCAGATTTGTGTGTATATGTTCAGCTGTAGCTATAATATAAAAACAAATTCAACTTATTTTTGTGAGCTGTATCACTTTTGGTCCTACATAGTTACAATGTTAGTTGCACCCTTAATATAAAATATTGCAAAAGCAAACAAAAAAGAAAAAAAGAGAGGAATCACTGCCTTATTTGAGCTGATTTCAGTGAAAATATACCGCAATCCAGACAAATTTAGAAGGAAGTGCAGCTGTTTCTGACGCTTATCTGCTGAAACCGAAAAATGACTACTAAACACATAAGAAAGCAGAAGCTGAAACGTAGAGTATTACCACACTTGGCGAGGCAGCACTTTAACTGAGTCCATTATTGTCCTGAAAAAAATGTTGTTCTACTTTTAGAATATATTAACTAAGTTTTCTCTGATATCCACTATGTGTTGTGTGTTTCTAATTCGGATAATAATTTTTTATTATTAATATTCTTTCTGAGAAGCTTAAAATACAACACCAAGCTATGGCTTGGCTTGGAGCTGTTGCAGGTAATGAGCAAATTAATGTTTTCATGTTTGTCAACACTAATACTGTATGCAAAAGATTAGTTTCACTTGATTAAAGAGATAACTTACTAGCTAAATCTTATTGATCAAATGCATTTGATTAAATTAGTGTGAGCAAGTATAAAAGCAGAACTTTTTGTCAGTTCAGAGGTTAGAGATCTGTCATTGAGAATACATCAGCATTAACCTTAGAGAAGCAACTGTTCCTCTCCATCAGTCTGAAACTTTTCAGAAGTATTTCTCTTCTACTTGGAGTTCACTAATGTTCCTTCCAAACACTTTCAGTCAGAGACCAATATTCCCAATATTCTGAAAAACTCACACCTGTTACATTGCGCAATACTCAAAGAAGTTACAAAATACCTTGGAGCTCCATCTCAGACTCTACAGCCTCCAGAATATTAAGAGTTAAAAGTTCATTATACAAAAGTACATTATAAAACTGATCAAGTATGGCTTTTAAAGGGGCTTCAAGAAAGTATTAGTTTTACCCCTTGTCGACTGCCATTGCAAATGCATCCAAAACTATCGCTCAAAAAGGTCTGTTAACCCAGAGGTAGCATATAAAAAATATTTACCTCCCTCTGAGGAGTCAGTTATGATTAATTATACCTTATTGTTTAGTGCATGCCAAAATGTGTATCTATCCTAAGTTCTATAATTAAACTGAAAAATCTCTCCTTTATATAGAATTTGATGGTGAAAAACCTGAAAATATATCATTGTAAATAAATCCAGGCACTAGCGGTTAGGGATGTGAACAGTTATGCAAGCAGATCAGTGTCATTTATTCATTGTTTCCTTTAACATATTTGTCTTTCAGGTAAATACAGAAAGTTCTGAAATGACTTCTAATTACCTTTAAAGCAAATATATTTTCCTATTAGCCACTTTTCTAAGACATTTGAAATAAACAGTAGCAAATGCAAAGGAATTTCCTTTTGAAAAAATTAGATTTTTTATCATCGGTGCAATATCACTTACAAATAAATACATTATTTTCGATGAGGAAAAAAAACTCTCAAAAATGACAAAATAGATTTTATTGTTACACGCTGTATTACATTTTTAGAAAGTGCAGTTATCGGTAATCAGTTGCATAGGAATATGTCCATGTAAGTGCAGTTTGCAGCACCATCATACCCATCTCTATTCTTGATCATTTTATCATCCTAAAGTTGTATTGTAATAATGTCCCTCCCATTATATATTACAGTACTTACAGAGATTTCAAATTATGTTTACATGTGCCATAAAGTGGAGGTTTAATGAAAAGTCAACAGAGACCCCTAGTGGTCATCTTTATAGCTGCGGTTAAAACTGCGACAGAAGTAGCTCCTTGGGAGAAATATTATCAGAATATGATACACATAAAAACATAATTAAATCAAATAAAAGTTATGGTACATGAAATATGAAATATCTTAAGAGCAAAGAATTTACATGTTGTACATCTTATAGTGTGTTTTCTCAGATTTTTTCAAATAATCTGCAAGGGCTCAAACTTGATGGTCATGTGGCATGACCAAAACATGTTGTCATGGTGATGCCAGTGTAAATCCCATCTTACTTGTTAATTTTAATATTTACCCTGTTCAACCATTATATGTTCTAATGTAAATGTGGTCAAAGTCAGTTCTGTCTATAAACTCAAAAAGAGGAACTCAGAACAAAGCAGTCAAACTTAAAACGTTTTTTTATATAACAGCAAAGGTCTGCATTGCACAGATCAAACCTCTTCTGTCTCCAGACACTCTTGTTTTAATATGAGTTAAGAGAACTTATGTGATTAGAGGTCAGCCAAGCCTGGAGTTCATTGTGCAAGAGCTTAGTTTCCAAAACCTGCATTCAAAGTCAGCCATATTGGATTTAATCCAACTTTAAAAAAAACAAAACAACAAACAGGCACAGACTACATAAAGTCCTGAGTGCTTTTCCTCCTGCAGTGTGTGCAAAGTGTACAATGAAGATCTTTCCAATAGAATCCAGTGAAATGAGTGATGAACGTTTTCAGGGCAGAGCCCCGCTAAAGGTTACAATGGGTAGGCAGAGCAGAGAGCAGAAGGTTGGGTTGAGAGGCTGGATCTGAGCAGAGGCCTGGGATTTTCTTAGCCTCCAGTCAGCAGAGCTGTCAGGCTTGTAGCACACAGATATTTCACATCTGGATGAGATAGGAGGACACACAAGGGTTAGAAAACACTTGATCATGAGACAGCAGATGAGAAAACGGCACACCTTCAGAGAAAATACAATGAAGGTAAATAATTATCTGAAAAATGAAGTTAATTTCTCAGCATGTAGCAGTGTTATTTCTATCAAGGAATCTGTTTTATTAATTTCTTATTTGATTCCATACCTGGTGACACTTTGCAGTATCTTCTTTTCATCCTGGTCCAGACAAACAGCAAACGTCGTGTTTCCAACTCCACTGACCTGCACCTTGTCCACCTTCACCTCAGTCACTGTGAGCTGCTACAAAGATGAGACAAAAAAAGCAATAAATCTTTGGGTTGGTTAACCCACTTATAGAGCTTCACATTTTCTCATTATAGAACCACAAACTTCAGTGTGGTTTATTTGGATTGTAGGTGACAGACCAGCACAAAGTTTCAGTGAAAGAAATACAAGTAACGTCAGTTTTTTCTGTGACATGTTGTGTTTCACATGCAGAACAAAATGACAAATTTTGGTTCCATCTTAGCCGAGCACTTTCTTTCACAATTTAACTGTAAAATGGCATGGGGTAAATTTAGAAAGAGAACTTCCCATAGCTTTATTTTCACAATTGGAAACTTCCACGATGGCCAAATTTGAAGCGCACAGTCAAAAGATGTCCTGTCACAGGTTCTCCTATTGAAGTCGTGGATAGTTTTGAAATTATGCCATACTATTTGAATAACCCTTTGGACATAGTTTGAGGTATTGTTTTATAGCCTAACGCGGCTCCTTCGTCTTCATAATGATTCAAGGTAATAGATTAAACAGTTATTTATGGATGTCAGAAGATAAATCTAAAAGCACTTGTTCCTTCCAAGATTATCTCTTGTAAAAAAACAACAGAAAAAAAAAACGGAACCATGTATCATTTTCGTCCCAATTCACAATTATTACAAATTTCTACTGGTTTTCTCAAAATTCCTGTAAAAAGCATAGAAGTTTGTGGTTTAATAAGACAAAATGTGGAAAATGACAAGAGACATGAATAATTTTGCAAGGCACTGAGCAGAAAACAGTTTCTCTGTACTTTGGTTAATTATAAGAAATTGAAACCCGCCTTCTCGCATAATTTTAAAATGACTGAAAACTCTAAGGTGCGTGAGAGTCTGAGCTGTAACGTTGAGAAAAAAATAGTTTTTTCTTTTTGCAAAAGCGCAAAAACAAATATTCTGTGTTGTGGGTTTTTGCTCCATCAAGCCCTTTGTGTGAAAAACTGCTTTCATTTGTGTTTTTATTTGTGAAATCAGAGCATGCGATGCTATCAAAGTCAAATCCAGGCCTGCGTCTTTGTAGGCCCAGCGCTGCAACATTGTTTGCGACACTGTTACACGACAGCGTTCAAACCACAAACCACTGAGACGGGCTGATATCACGTCAAGCTTACCTGGTTGTAACCTTTCTTGCTTTTGCCGTTCTGTCTCTTCAAGACCTCAGTCATGGTGAGCTGCAGACACTCCATCTTCGAATCTGGCACAGATTAATGTGAACATTTAGAACACTTTCTCCTCTGACCGAAGTTTCACACACTTCAAGACCTTCAATGTGGAAATATGTTAAAAAATGACAAGTATATACAACAAATATACTTGCACTCCTTTTACAAATGAATCTTTGTTGCAGTCACAACACTGCTGTAAAAATGCTACAAAAATAAAACCTTTAATTAATTTTGAGTTTCTCAGTTTGATGGGAGCGCTTTCCCAGTTTTGGTCATTCTGGAGTAACACAAGTACAACAAGCTGATAGGAGTTTATTAATAAGCCTCATCGAGCCAAACAGGCTCACAGCTTATCGACTAGACTGAGGTTAGGCACCCTGACAACAGGAAACTACTTCAGATTAAGCCGGCCAATCAAATCTGATTTTATTGTGAGCGAGGGAAAAGTAAAGCAGTCATCTTTCATCCAACTGTAGGTCCTGTAATCACATGCACTACTCTTTGCTTCATCCAACTGGAGAAAACTGTTGGCATATCATTACATAACTTTAAATTGCAGTAACTGTGTGATGGAAAATTAACGTTTTATAACCTCGGCAAGGCTTGATACCACTAACCAGTCATAGAAACAAAAATACGAGCACAAAAATCTGCAGCCATACATTGGAGCATCAAATAGTGGCCTACCTAGTTCCTCAGGGTTCTTGCATGCTTTGATCAAGTTCATTGAAGTACAGACTTTGGTTTCTCTTTTCCACTGGCTTCTTCCACTAACAACCACCTGAATGAGAAGGAAAGATGGATGAAAAACACTCTAAAGCAGTGAACACTGACAGTGTAACGTGGGAATCAATAAAACAGAGTTCTGACTAAGAGTGAGTAACAGCACACTGCCAGTGTCACATTATGTGATGGACACAACATGTAGGGAATGGATGGATGAAACAGAGTTGTGACAGAGTTAACTTGTGATTGCCTTACCCTGTTGTAAACCACCTCGAGCGTAAGAGGCACTGCTTCTCTGTCTCCATCAATGCCGAAGCGTTTGCTGGCAGCACCTGGAATAAAAACAACAGGACTTAAACCAACATCACTATATAACCAAACTAACATCATTATATAACCAAACTAAAGGTTTGGTTATATATTAAAGCATTCCATTAATAAATATCCTGCCTATTAAATCAAAATATGTTTATATGCAATGTCTGGTACCGGAATATTTTTCCATGTAAAAGCTGCAAAGCTAACGTGTGATCATCTTTCCCTGAATATTTACTTCTGTTTGGAAATGGAAAAACCAGAAGTGCAAGCAGCAGTAACTAAATCGGTGAAAGAAGAAGTGACATTGATGGTGTTATATAAAAAGCAGATGTTCCTCTTCTATGCATACAACCCCCGTTCATTTTTAACCGATGACGTATTTAACTGCATGAAAATGTGTAGAGGTTGCTGGGTTATGTGCTTGCTTGCGTGTCACTCTCACCCATGGCCTTGATGGCACGTGTTCCTGCGGTGTGACCCAGCTCCAGGGAGTGAACAAACACCTCGGTTCTCCTCTCTCCACATGCCAGCATCAGCTGCAAAACCCAAAGTATGAGAATCACTCAGAGGATTATGGTGAAGCATGTCATTAAGGAGGAAGTTTAAAGAAACAGGGATTTATCACAGCTGCGTGAGAATGAATTACCTCAGCCTGATAAAGCTGGATGAGAGTCGGACGTGCCGCGTAGCGACAGTAGTACAGAACCAAGTCGGCCAGGATGGGCAGACGCTGCTCATAGGAGCTATCGTAGGAGGACGACTCAGTTTTTGAGGTTTGCTGAAACAACATTTAAATATAAGAGTAAAGTTCCAGGCAGGGCAGTGCAAGCAAGGTCGAAGCATGACATCAGACATCACTAAATCACAGTGCATTCCACAAGTAATGTTGCAGCATTTCTTGTGATTTTATGTGAGAGACCAACAGTGGAATTTAAAGGCCTGGATTATAAGCTTGGCGGGCCACCAAGTGTTGCTTGTACTCCCATCAGGCTAAGCATTATTCATTTTTTTTAAGTCTTTTTAAAATATTTGCATTTTTTTAAGAATTTATAGTTGGTCTTCAGGTATTAATCTTCCAGTCTTTTAATAACACATAATTATCAAGTGATATTTTCAAATTTTCTGTCAACTTTAAACATTTTTTAACTCAAAACTAAGGCAGGCCACTGGCCACCAGGCTTGGCAAGTTTTTCTGGGGGAAACCTTGAAAGGACGTGTTTTTGAATTTGCCTTAGAAATAAAAAAAAAAAGAAAGAAAATTGAGTCAATGATTTGTTCTACTTTGTGCAACAGTAGATGTATTTTACAGGCTTTCTTGTCTCTCTCTTCCAGCTTTGTACATCTAAACCAAATTCTTCACCCCTTTTTTGCAACATCCAGAGCATCGATGAACAGGAGTTTCAGGTTTTAACACATCCTCAGTATTTATCACTCAAAGAAGGTGATTTCACACCTCAGTAAATGTAAAGAATGGACTTTTTACATTCTTTTCACAGAATGTAAAAAGAACAAAAAAGTAACCGGTAAAAGTTGACATTCTGTACCTGGCAGACGACGTTGGTGGGCAACTTGAGGAGACTGAGGGTGTTTCTTTCGTACCACGGGTCCAACATGCCCAGGAGATGTGCAATGTCATTAGTGCTGTCGCCTGTGAGGTTCTGGTCCTAATAAGGCAAAAACAACATGTGTTACTTCATTTTTACATTCCATGTTGGCGTCAGTAGTTAGGCAAGTTTAAGACTTTGTGAAATTCAGTTATTTTTTCAACCTGTTTATTGGTTTTGCTCTGTGCTGCTGTTGCTATGTTATTGAATGGCCTGGGCATATTTGGATCATTTGGGTCTGGAAAAGCTCAGTCTGTCATGGGTTCAGAGAAGGAATCCCTGAATCCAACTTCAGCACTTCATGTTTGAGTTTTGGTTTTCCTCAATCATCACATTCATGCCTGAAATTTACATACCAGTGATTTACGGACTGACATATTTCATGAGCTAATATGCAGTTTAATTTAAAGTTAAAATTAAAAGCTCTGGTGTCCTTTTCTTTCTTTATTTTGTGTGATTTTGAGGCACCAGTAACAAAGGTTAAAAACAAACAATTGAAATTCGAAGAGTTCTCAGTCCATCTTTGATCATTTTTGTAAAAAATATACATTCATTTTGAATTTACAGAATAAATTTCAGTTGAAATCTGTCTGGCTTACCAGATAAAGTCATTAAATATTATATGCAAATATTGTATTTGTTTTCAAACTTTTCACTCTTCCAGAATATCAGTGCAAGAACGCCTCATCTTTACGAGTTTCGTCTGACTTCGGTTCTATGTAAATTGGGTAATCTATGAATAAAAATTGTTATTCTCATTTCCTGGAAAACTATTTTAACATTTGCATTGCACAATATTTGCATTGAATTAAAGGCATTTCTAATCTCATCTTTGTGGAGAGTAGATAGTTTTCAGTTTCTTATCTGGAAACTGGAACTGACTGATCCTTGACAGAAAAGCGCTGTGAATAGATCAGGGAATTTCCCAATATGTTTTTTTTTTGTTTTTTTCACATGGAATCTATGAATAAACAGATAAGAAAAACAATGGATATTAAATAGTTTAATCAGTTTTCCGCTACTCACCCAGGGAACGCCTGATCCTTTTGGAGATCCACTTTGAAGTAAAGGAGTGGAGGCCCTCCGATGACTGACTCCTGAGTCCCTCTTGACCGGCACAAAGTAGAACTGCAGGTTAAAGGCTCTTGTGAGACGAGGACATGTGCTCTCTTTCCTCCTCAAGCTGCTGTAAGCCCGGGCCACCTTCCCTGCTACATGGTCTGCACCGAACACCACAACTCTTAACGTGGTACTCTTATTGTCCTCGTCACTGCTCAGGATGGGCCTCCTTCGAAAGCAGATGTGTCGTAGCGCTTGGTTTTGGAGCCGTGGCAGAGAATCAGAGCTGAATAATTTCACCTGCTGGGGCAGAGAGTTGGAGCGAGTTTCCCGCACCACTAGGATGTCTTTAGATTCAGAGTTGCCCAAGCTCTTTGCCCTGGAGAGCATCCTGGGATTCTTGGGTTTGATAAATAGTCGGTGGAAGTGCTGGCTGAGGCGAGACCTTGCTCGACTTCGGAGAATACTTCTCAGCTACAGGAGAGGAGCTGATGTAGTCGTCGGAGTCGTCGAAGTAGTCGCTGTCAATCCCAGATGTGACAGAGAAGAGGGACGGCGGGTAGGACTCGGAGGTCAGAGACATGGTGGAGAACATGGAGTCTTTGGAGGTGGTCGAGGTGGAGGAGATAGTGGAAAAGGTAGAGACTCTGTGATTGCCGTTGCAGTCGTCTGCAACCACTAGAGCAGAACCCACTTCTTGACCTTCCTCGTCATCTTCGGTCCCATCCTGCTCGTCATCAGAATCATCCTCCTTTTCCTCCACAGCCTCTTCAGAGGCACCAAATTCATCAACATCAAGCTCCAAAATGGTGTGGAGAACATCTGTTCAAGTCAAAAACATTCACATCAGCTGTGGAAAATATTCTAAACACATCAAGATTGTAACTGTATTAAGCTGCAGAATTTACCGAAGTTATCCTTCTCCCAGTGAAACATGTACGTTTTGGCTGTGGGTAAAGGTAAAGTCTGAAGGTTTCCTGGAAATGAATAAAAGAAAAAGTGGAATATGATCAGATTCCAGCTCAAATGGTAATATCTTTCTATATTAGATCAGGAGATACAAAGAGAAATTTAATGATCAAAATCAAATGACTTTATGCATCTGGTCCAGATTGGTAATCGGTGTGTCCAGTAGAGATTGGATATTTTTCCACTGAATGAACACAGTGGAAACTGATATTACACAGTCATAAACATGTTCAACTGTCAGGAACATGAAGGTGTCTTCATGAACGTATGTGATTTTCATAAAGTGACATTTGGTATATACTAACACTTTTAATGCAAATTTGCATTAATAGTTGCATTAGAAGTGTCAACTTACCATTATTTGTTAAATAATGACTTTTATGCAAAATAATTACATTAAGAGTCAATTAAAAATCTTTGCTTATGACAGTACAATGTCAAAAACAAAACGCACCCCTTCAAATAAACTGTTTACCTTCACAATGAAGTGACAGGAAGTGCAGAAAGGTGTTAGAAGCTTCTACAGAAAAATGCTAGCTATGTTTACACAGGGGGTGGGATTTCAGCAAATAACAGGAAGCTAAACCTATTGCAGCTAAGTTAATCTGTTTTATTCCTCTGAAGAGCCCAGTTCTTTCTGTCATGGATCTTGGATTTATTCCTTGGATTAGGAAAATGTTCTTCTAGCCATATCCTAAATCTCTTCCTTATTGCTAAGCATCATCTTACCATCAGACTTCCTCCCATTAGGCGAAGGGATTCTAAGAGTCTTCCTCAAACGCTCCAGTTCTTGGATGACATGACTTCGGGCTGTACCCGGATCACTCACGGCGGCCGTCTCCAAGATGTCGCTCACCAAGGAGAAAATCTCCTTCAGCTCGTTCACAGTTTTTGGCTACAAAAGTAAAAATTTTAAATGAAACGTGTTTTCTCTCATGTTTTATGGTACACAAAGGACTTTGCGTCCAGCTTACCTCCAGGGCCTCGTGGATAATTTGCAGAGGATACTTGGTGCCCAGCGCAGCCTGGAAGGCGTGTTTAATCAAGGTGATGTAGGTGTCTTTCTGCGAGTGCTGAATGCGACTCAGCTGCTCGGCCACAGCGAGAAAGTCGGCAGGAACCTCATCGGGGTTCATCAGCAACACAGTACTGCTGGCAGCAGAGAGGTAGAGTCAGGTAGAGTTCAGTGTCACCCAGGGAGTGATGCAAACAGGATCCTACATGATCGTTATGAGCTTATCCGTGTGAAGAAGGGTGAAAAGGGGGGATTTCCAAAACACTTCTCCCAAAAACAGGAGGTACTGTTAAAGTAGTTCGAGAAAACAGTGGGGCTGCAGTTCCATTTTTTACTGTGTTAAAATGTGACATCAGATCAGATATAGCACCATGAGACAATAGAAAGCAGAAGATGCAAAGTTAAATCATATTCTAATTTGAACAGAACATGAATAGTCCTTTGCAAAAATATAATGGGCATTTCACATTGTGTCATGTTACAGCAACAAGCTTTAATGTTGGGATTTTAGGTCACAGATCAACACGTAAAAAGTGAAAATTGGTAGGTGAACCTACTCTGATAGCCTCAAATAAAATCCAGTGCAACCAGCTGTCTTCAGAAGAAACACAGAGTCAATCTGTCTCAAATTTAACATCAGCTTAAATTCAGCTGAAGGCCTCAGAAGTTTATTAGACAATATTTAAGAACAACAAGAATCGTGACGACCAAAGGACACAGCAGACAGGGAGAGTTTTTCAAAACTCTGCCTTCAACCCTTGAAAAAGAGCCTAAAACACTCAAAAACTTGGCGTCTACACACTGAGTGTTCAACAAACACTTTTGCCAGATTTTGTTGTTGGTCTGTCACCTAAAATACATGTTAAGCCTGTGAGAATAACACCATAGTTTCTTATGTTAATTTTTCAATATGCTACAGCGAAAGGAATTTGTTTTATATTATAAAGGTTTTAGCAAATGTTAAGTTCCAGTTAGGAACTATACAGTGTGGACATACATGGTCTTTGCAGTATAGTCCGAGCTGTTCAGGCCCTGCTCTTCTCTAACCAGCCTCTGAAAGGAAATTCCTGTAAGAAAAGTGAAAAAAAGAGAGCAAATAATCAGCCGAGATCAGTACAACCATCTGTAAGGTATAACTACCTACTGCCGAACAGACAATCATTCAGCATATTCAAATTATTTCATTCAGTTTATCTGATGGCATTTCCATTGCTTGTTTCTGTAAACTTCACTGCTCCACTGTTCCTGATTTTTGTTCCGTAGAGGTTACAGATACATCCGCTTTCACAGAAGAAGAAGAAGAAGTGCCCACAAATCCCAAAGCTGGGACATCATTCTGTCCCGCCTTGATGCTGCAGCTCACAAAATCATCATCTTAAATGCAAAGCCTAAATTTACCACCAGGGGGAGTGCTCTCCTAATAACTGCAAACATTTATTAAGGTCGTCCTGTAACTGGAACTAGTGTCTCTTTGTATTTACCAGGTGCCTTGATCTCCATCTGCAGCATGGAGAGGAGCTCTCTGCACACACTGGAGTACGGCTCCGGCCAAGTGAGGAAGCTGTAAAACACCGCCAAGGCTTCCTCCAGGAGCTCAGTGTCTGGGGGGCAATATGGAGTCTGCAACCAAAGCATAAAGGAGATATTTAGCGAAACAAAATTATTACTCTGGGATAGGCTACATGAACATATTAGCTACATTACTAGAATGTGAAAGTGCAATTTTATATTTTTTTGTCTTACACTACTCGTTGTAATTAGGTTTGAATTTTTTCTAGCTTGCATGTAACACTTCAAACTAACCTCATGATGGTTACAATAGCGGAACTACAAAAGGTGACCTGATGAACTGAGTTTTCCTACGTGTACTTTCAACTGTAAATGGTTTGGCTAATAAAGGTTAACTGTGCTCATGACATTTGCGTTTGGAGAGGTCGTACCTGCAGCAGAGTGGAAGTGAACATAATGGCGAGGGGAGCCACCAGTTCGTACTGACACTGCTCCTGAGCCTGGACACACACAGGGAAAAAGAGATGCTTAGTGACCACTGAATGAATATCATTCTGTAGTCTGAATAATCTCTTTGAAAGGGCGCTCACCTCTTTAGTCTTCCTGATGATCTGTTGCAAAAGGATGAGGAAATTCTCAGGATCTCTTTTGACGAGCTCCTCCAAACTCCAGCGATTCATCGACTGACCCGCAGAGCACATCAGCACTGAAATGCGATAGAGAGGACACACTTAACACATACGTGTGATATACTGGGACATGGTTAATATATCAATCTTTTTTTAAAATACAGTAGGCATAAATAGGGTGCTTGATTTTAAACAACTTAATAGAAATAGAAATAGGAGCAATGCCAGATGAAAGGGGAAATAAAAACAATAAATAAAAAGTGTTTTTTTTAGTAGAGTAATAATTGTGAGACTAATGCAAAGTTTGCATAACAAAGAATAAACCATGTTCAAAAGACTTTGTATTATATATACATTACAGCAGTAACTCTTCTGTTTACCCAGAACATTAAAAATGACCAATTAATGCAATCTTGCCAGTCTTTGCACACGTTTGACCGTTGTAGTATTTTGCTGCCACTTGGGGCAGCCTATTATGTTGGGCTGAATAATTGGAAGTATTAGCTACTCTTCCTCGACTCATTAAACCCTTTCTTATCTTGACATATTCACTTCGTTTTTGAAGAACAGCTACTCTTGTATAGTAGATGTGTATTACTATGAAGTAAAAGCAATGATTGATAATGGACTGGCCGAACTAAACTACAATCACACTAACAAATTAACTTATTTGAAATCAGTTGTTAAATTAAATACAGAGTTTTCTGGGCTCCAACTGTCAGTAGCAACATGTTTTAAGGCTGTTTTTTACAGCAACCTACACAAGATCTAGTTATGAATCTGATTGTACAAGATTATTCAGATGTGTTTCCTGTTGCAAAAAACTGTAAATACATTTACCATCTAAACATATAGATTTACAACAAGTTGTAAAATAAAGAAGTGCTACAATGAAAGATGTTACGAGACTAGAAGATAGTTAAAACTTATAGAATAGACTCAGCAAAGATTTGCAAATTTTTAAGAAGCACCATGTACTTGATAAATGAACAAGTAAATGTTCCGTTTTCCTGAGAAATTGAAGTGTTTCAACAGTTTGAAAGCCGAAAACAACAGAGAAGCAAGATTACCCCGTTTAAAACCACACTCACTTCATACGTTTCACACTTACAAAGAAAGGTGAAAGTACCTCTGCAACAATAACTCTCTAAGTCTGCATGGATCTGCAGAGCTCAGATGCCAAGGGAACAACAAAACTTAGTTTACTGATGCTACACAGAAATATTTGTAGATGACACATCGGGACGTTTCTGCTCTAAATACCTAAGATGGTTATCTGAGAACCTCTAAAACTATTGAAGAATTTGTTTCATAATCACCCGATTTACTGACAGCTCTTTAGGTGCCTAATTTAAACATTAAACTTCTACTTTTACATTATACTGGTACGCTTTAAATTTGATCATTTTTGTACTTTACATGAATAGCACAAACCAGTAAGTAATCACAGTGCAGGCTTACATTATCCTTAGAAAGATGCCCTAAAAAACCTCAAGCTTCAGCTCGAGTTTCAATCAGATTTGGGTCGATCAAGGTAAAAACCCTGCTGTGTACTTCTGCAGTGTATCATTCTGTGTCATCGGTTGACGTACATGCAACAAAATGTTGATCCTCCGCTTTTGTTTTTTTATGCTATGCACCGCTGTACCTCCTACCTCATGACGCCTCTCTCAGTGCGGTGTGTGCCAACCACTTCCTCCCAGCTGTCTATTTCACACTACTTCCTCCAACCCCCAATAATACACCGCTCAGTAGATCTAAAAGCAACAGTGTCACCGCTAACAACAACAAGCTCAAACATCTACGTGTTGATATGCAGTGAGAGCTGTTCCGAAAGCGTAGGGCGCTCAGAGGGAGCAAACCGCTGCATTTTGCAAGAATCAATCTCGAGGTTCTGGTATAAATATTATTCAGACAATGGACAACCGTTTAATTTCTGAGAAAACTGTTTCCTGTTAAACCACCTCGCCCATAGAAATAGACTACACTGTACTAAAAACAACCATGGGTTTCAAGCCCATGCATCGGCCCAGGGGCAATTGCACAAACCTTTACTTATAGCTTCACAACCAGTTTACAACTGGTTGTACTAAAAACAACCAGTTGTTTTTAGTACACTGTACTAAAAACATGATTCCTCAAATAATTCAAGTACCTCGATTATTAAAATTCCCCTGGTCTACCGTTCGTTTGTCTCCTCCGGACTTTATACTTTCGTCTGTCCCTTGGTCTATTTTTTTTTTTTTATAAACATATTTGTGAGCCTGCCTCTATTATTAAATTGAATATAATTTTAGATTTTTGTATAATCTCAGGTTAACCATAAAGTGAGCTGTTATTGTTACAGGTTAGTTTTCTAAACTACAAAAAGGTAACTGTTAGAGATGCTCAAAAATTAAAAATTAGACTGATGTTGATTTTCGAAAGTAACACCGGTGTCATGCCAGATTTACCAATATTGTATTTTATGTTATTCTTATCCGATTACTTGATTAACCGTAAGAATAATCGATGGATTACTCGATTACTAAATATCAGTTTATAGAACATAGAACCTCATGTAAGGCATCATTTTGGCAAGAAAAATCTTGCTGTTTTAATGTCATGAGATTTCAGAAAATAAGATCTTGTGAATATTTTAGTTTTATAAAAAATTAAAAGCATATTCTAATTCCTTTCTATGGGCAGCTCAGTTTACAATGAGACAAATATTTTTTCCTCTGTGATATGAAACCGAAAGGTGGCAAGCAAAAAGATGTCAATATTGTGTTTTTTTTTTATGTAAGATGTTATCTCTTTAGTACTAATTTTAACTACAGTGGATATTAATAGTTCAATATCGCAGATTCACCGATTTTTCTATGGAGCACACCTCCAAATTATTCACATATTTGACTAACTGGGTTTTTTTTTTTTTAAAGAGAAATTATACTCAATTCCCCAAATATGATATTAAGATTTAAATTTCCCTATTTTATCTTTAAATTTAAATGTAAGGACCCAAGTTTCATAGATAACAAAATAAAGTCATGTATGGGTGGAGATGCATCTTGGTTACAGGTCAATTTGCCACTTTGTTCTCCTGTTTCAAGCTCATGCATCGGCCCAGGGGCAACTGCACAAACCTTTACTTATAGCTTCACATATTTCAACAATCTCTCAGAAAAAACTGAAATCAAATTACTTTTTTTTTATCTAAAGGGTCTTGAGAGTCACAATGTGGTTTGTATTACAGTGCAAAACGTTCCTGTTAAACCCACTTGAACCAAAGTTAACTTGATGAACATTTATTAGTGTCTGGATTCTTACCGTTCCAGTGGTGGGCCGCTGTGGGACTCTGTCTCAGCCCGTCCAGACAGCGGTCCAGAGCGTGCTGGATCCGGTCCTCTGTGCATGTGGTGTGCTGCATCTTCACCACTCAGGTTCTGCAGAGAAGCATGAAACGAAGTGCGGTTATTAACCAACAAAATAAATAGCGCCAAGCCCACTCATGTTTTCAATGGAATATGGCCTGGTAAATGTCGCCGCAGTCATCGATCGCGTCACCTTAAAAGCAGGCTTTTCATGGACACCTTCTTGTGCTATCGTCACCGCTTTGCATAAAGGCATAGCAACCGGTAAAGATGAAAATGAGGCCATGTTGATACACAAACCATAAAGTGTTATTTCCCAGTGAGAGGAAGATCAAATGGGTATGTTTTTTGTGATTCAAAAGTTTTGTTGCTATAGTGACAAAGGCCACATCATCCTAAAATTGACTTATTTGAACTTTTCCATCCAGTATGGTAGCTGAACTTACTGCCACTTATTTCATGTCTTTTAAAACGATTAAAATGAAAGAGTAAAGAAAAAGAAAAATAAAGAAGTGAATAGTTGCTAAATATTGGAGAAACTGCATATACTTCCAGATTGAAGTAAATGCGAAGTGATGAACTTCACTTTTTTTTTTTTTTTTTTACTTTTTATTCCATCACTACATCTGTCTGTTTTTCTATGCACCGACTGAGGAAAACCCAGGTGTGGCAACTTGTTTCAGTTCTGTTATGAACACGTCTAATTATGTACGAAACAGTGATTTCTCAATCTTGCTCATCCCTCTGAAACCATAAGCTGAGGCTTTAATGCGGCAGCTCAGTTGCTGCAACCTTTCCAAATCCAAACCAAAAACACCAACCCATATGGCTGAGGGGAGAACAAAGGTCGGGCAAAAACAGAAGTTTGTTAGAAGAGTGCAAGTGCCCACTTATTTCCAAGTAACAGTCGGGGTTTCGATATTGTTTAAACCTGATCCTTATACTGTAGGCTTGTGTAGCTGATTTAAAAATAAAAGAAAGTCTGATTGTGTTCCATTTGTGAACATATATAAACATGAATCTAGTTTGGATTTGATCTGTGTGGTGATTACACAAGTAAGCTGTCGTTAAACTAACTGAAAATTTTTAAAGAGACGGTGTCAATTTATAATGACACTATTAAGTAACAATGTGACTTTCAGTTGTTATAAAAATGTTGTATAAATCAAATATGACTTAGTAGAAAATTTACTTTGTACAATAAGGCCTTGAAATTGGGCCTCAGCCTTCAGAAGGTCATCAAAACATTGCTCCTTTGGCAACGTTTTTACTAGTGTTTCACTGAGAAGTAGATTTAATGAGCTCAGCAGATGTGCAGTTCCCACAGGTGTTTACCAATTGCAACTGGCTAGTCTGAAGGAGCTGACTAAGATGCGAGCTGGTCTGTGAGGAAGAAGCTCAAACCGTGTTCTTAAAAGCTTCACTCGCTTCACTCGCTCCCCCAAGTGTTTTGTACAGCTGACATTAAAGAATTTTTCAAACATGCGCGAAAGAATCAAAGTAACATTCCAGGTATTTTTCGGATGAGGGAGAAATAGACTTTACACAATACTGCCCTTTAGATTAACATCCACCTTTCTAAGCTGAAGAGTAAGAGACCCAACGATGCATTGGTGACTTTTCTGTATATTTTTAACTCTTCTGGTGATTCATAGAAACTTTCCCAAAGCAATGCATTCTATATAAATACTTTAAAAATGCCCAGAACTAAGAAGCAGAACAAAAGCTTCCTTAAGCTGGAAGAAAATCTTTTAAAAACTTTGAATTATAGAAGTGAAACAACTCATCTGTGTTTTGTTTTGTTTTATTTAGACAAATAATAATAATAAAAAAAAGAGTCATTTTCTGTTATGAGAACGTCTCTTTGTCTAAGTTTTCTTTTTAGCCTAAATTAGAAATCACAATTAAAGCATCAGTTGACACACAGAGAGAGATTTAGAGATGACTGATCACTTCAAAAACAATTGTGGCAAGCTGTGCTCTCAAAATTTCCCCTGCCACTGATAAATTCCCCACACTACATGAAAAGGACATAAAGCGTGACTGGAAAATGAAAACTGTTAATGAATTACTCACACGAGCTGCACACTCCCACTCAGCCAGATAAAACCACTACATACACATGTGCTTTTTGTTGAAGCAGGTTGGCCGCTGGTGAAACGCTGCACATCATCATATGAGAAAAACTGAAAAAAGAAAGAGATCGGCCTGGATCTCATCATCTGCATACAAACAACTCCGAGCAAATATTTAAAAAAAATAACTGTAATGTGTCCAATGCCTCAGTATAGAGCAGGTGCACCATAAGGAGAAGCTACAGTCCTCAATGCAGTTGCCTACAGTTCAATTCCCACCCACTGGTCAATTGCTCTATATTTTCCCCTTTCTCTTTCTGCCCTTCTCCCTGTCCAGCTACTTTTAAATAAAGGCCACTAGTGCCATTAAAACCCATTTGTACAAATTCAAAAAACACATAATAAAATAAATTGCAATATTGTGTCTCGCTTTCATCTACAAAACACTAAAAAGTATCTTGACTAGCAACCTTAACATTAAAAAACAGTGAAAATGTGCTTCTGTTACAAATCAGAAAATCCTTTCTTTTTTGGTAGTTGTGATCAACAGCCATTTAAATGAACTACGATTAGCAGTGCTGACTTTTCAATGATAACAGAAATGTTATCATTGATGCTCAAATAGAGTGCACTATTAGGGAAAGTTCCACTTTAAAACCCAAAAATTAACTCAGCAATTCTGTTTTATGTATACAAGTTGAAATAAAGACTCCAGTAATTAAACATATATATCCAAGTTTTACTTTCAAAACCTTGATACAAACAAAATCTAGAGATGAAGCACAACCTTGTCTCACTAGAAAACTGATGAATGTGTTGACATAGCCAAAAGAGACTGGGGGCTTATAGTAGAGGTGCAAAAATTGTGGGTTAGTAGTATTTGCCTATTGGCTCCAAATGCCAAACTTTGTGTTTAATATTTAAGCTTGGACTTTAAAGTCAACAAGGAAGGGACATTAAAAAGTCATTTGAAGGTAAAGACCCAAACAGGGTTCAGATACGGTTCCGAGTCATGACTTTGAACAACAGTCACCTGATGCTAACTATTCAAGTATCAGATGATGGAGGACATTACCTCTTCTAGTTTTTGTCATGTTATTTTGTGAGTCTTTATTTTTAAGTATTGTTCCCTGCAATCTTCTAATTCTTCTTCTTCTGGCTTTGTAAGTTTGCAACAGATTCATTTGAAACATTCTTCTCTTTTGTACAGCACAATTTTGCACAGGTTGTCATGCAGATAATATTAAATGTTCATATTCAACTATACCCCAAACTCCAAATGAAAAATGTCAGGTAACAGTGAAAGGACGACTAACGCCAACAAGAACAATCTTCGGTGAGATGTTTATTTCCACAACAAGGGGATTTATGCAAGTCGTTCCCCGTTTTAGTCAGGTGTTTAAAATAAAGTCAACAGAATCAGAGAGATGCAAGAACCAATCAAAAATCAAAATCAAACTGTTTTTTTTTCCCGCAACATGGCAGCTGATGTCTGCCGTTCATTCAGACTGAAAGATGGTGAGACTTTCTCACCAGAAAGGAGAATGTGCTCTGTTTTATCGTACGTTTTTGTTCTGGAATAATTAGATCTGGAAATGTTTGTAGAATGGATTTCTTTAGCAACCTTTAGGTATCAAGTAAGATTCTGAATCCCTAACAACTTTGATTTTAATTGCTAAATCCTAAAGTGTTGACAGTTTTTAGAGGACAAAGTATAACTAAACCAAAGATCTAAAATAAGTCACAAAGTTTGGATCGGTTCATCTGGAATAAAATTAAGAGCTTTACACACACTGTGTCGCTACTGTGAACTATTAACAGATGTGAAATAGCTGAAGAACACAAAGTTGAATCAGACAGCAGTGAAACTGTCTTCGCTTATGTAGCTCTTCCAACCATGACGAATTCACAGTTGCTCAGATGGATGATTATGGTTTAAACATTCTTCCCCATTTTGATAATGAATCTAAAATTGTAATGTGTACAATTTGTGTTTGAAATTCTCTGTAATTCCTAATTATCATGCCTAACGTTCTACATTAGCTGTCTGCACTTTCTCACAAATATTATTGCTGTACTGTAAAAACATCCCAGCCACAGACCTCAATGCTGAAGCGGGACAGGAAGTGTCTGGTAATTCAAGTTCAAGAGATCTCAAGAACCGAAATGACACTCTCCCAACCTCAGCACTCTTTATTTCTTTTTTCCTGCAGCAAAACTGTTCAGCAACAATACCATCAATGGTGAATGTAAACAGCAGGGAAAAGCAGCCCTTTTTCTGCGCTGTCCCTTCTCCCCGAGTTGTATTGTGTCTGAGATTCGTCCCGGATGGCTCTGAGCAGCGCCTACCGGCCGAGCGTGGCGGACACTTCTGCTGTGGGCTCCGGTCATTGTCAGGGCAGGACAGAGCTGGACACGGGCCCGGTGAGAGTGGAAGGAACTAATAAGTTACAGCTCTACTGACTCCTGCATCCAGGATGGGGTTCAATGAGGACATTTAAAAATAATGAAGATGACAAGCATCTGAATGGGGTAGTGAAAGTACCAAAGTATGATTCTGGGTTAACTAGCTTTTTTATGCAACTTCTTTGAAAGTTTTATCAAACAGATTTTAAAAATAAAACCATAATTAACGTATTAGTAGTCAAAATCTTTGTTAGTCATTTTCAAAACGAAAACACCCAACCTACTGGTTATGACCTGGATCGGTGACTAAACAGCCCTGTCATCACAAGGTTGTTTACAAAGTTTTGTGCTACAAATGTATGAGTCTGTGGTGTTTCATAAGAGGATGTACGATGTAGATCCCTGACAGTCAACAAGCTCACTTCCACTTTTTTACAAGTTGCACTCGGCAGAAGTCAGACAAAAACATGTAGCTGCCTGTGATGTGACACATTTCATTAAGGTTGACCAGCAGTGTTGCAAAACTGTGGAACGGTCTGTGATTTTGAAATTAATTTCTTAATATTGCTCTTGGCATTGGGTAAATGAGAGATGCTTGGCCTTGATACCCATTTTTTTTCACCTCACAGATGCAAACATGTGCCGAATCAATCAAAGCCATCCATTTCGACAACACATTACGTAAACAAGACAATGAAAGAAGAGAGAATTTAATAGCAGCTTATTTAAATACACCTTTTTACTTCATCTCTATTCAAACAGACACCAAGCAAAATTACAAAAGTTCAACAGCACAAACCCCTTAAAGTTAACATGGATTAGAGTCGGAGATTTTCTTTTCAGCTCCTTTCACACTGCTTCTTATTTTCCTGAGTTATGTTACTATCTATAAAAGTATGTTTACATGGGTCCAAACCAAATGAAACATCTGGTCCAGCTGCAATTAGGACCAATGTGTCCAGTTAATGTTGTTTCCAAATACATGTATTGGATTAAAGATTGAAAAGTAAGAAAATGTAAAAAATGTTTTTTTATCTCTCCAGGTACATTGGTGGAAATTCTACGTGGGTCTAAATGTGATCCTTGTTTGGTATAGTACATGTGCAAAACATTGTGTAAAACTCGATGTTGGCCCCATTTCACATAATTTACATCAATAAGATGGAGCTTTTGCAAGGGATTGTTTGACATTATTGCTTTTTGTGATTAGATCTATTAATGATGTTACAAACATGGTGGGTTCACACCATAGAACTGACCAACAAATCAGTACCAGCCTGGCATTGTTGGAGACCACAATTTGTCTGCTCTACAGCCAAAAGTGCTAAAGCCAATGTTGTGAGACTGCGTTCTTACAGCCATGAATAAAACACAAAGGAATAAAAAGTGGAAATCCAAACGTGAGATCCTTTCTGGATTCTCTATTACACAGTCCCACATCAAAGAGCAGAGCAGAGTGTAAAGTCTCTAAATGACCCTTTTGTGCGCTATAATAATTAGGAAATTTATTTTCCAGACTAACTGAACTTTTCCAGCCCTTCATCTCCCGGTGTGATTTTCTCATTCTCGTTCTGTCTTTCTGTTTAATCTGTTTGCATCTTCTCACAAGCAGCTTCCCACATCTCCCACTGATGCCATTACCAACTGCTTCCTAACAGGAAGACCACTTCCCTGCTTTGCTGGGGAAGCAGGTGCTTCTCTATTGTTGCAATGTGATCGCTCTCTTAGATATGCTCCCACAGACCTAGACGGACAAGATCTTTATACAGTAAGTGTCGCTGCCTTTTTTTGTTTCTTTCCTCTGTCGGCCCACAGAGCTCTTAAACCCCCTTTCTCACTCTGCTGGATGTGAACTGGCTTCCTACAGCTTTAGGAAATAACCTCAGTCCAAATCCAAAGCCTGTCTGTAATTAAAGGCTTCCCTTCAGTATAACAACTGCTAACTGTGGGAATTTTCATTAACTGGAATGGAGTAGAGGAACAGAAAGACAGAGATCAATGAGATAAATATTCATAAAAAACAACGTGTTGTGGAAGGTATTCCAGGCCAACAGGTGGCACTGTAACACTGCCACAAAACAATGCAAAACACCCCCCCACCCCCCCAAATAGCGCCATTTTTGTTATTTGTGAGAATGAACCACATCTCGGATGTCATAACTTCAAAAAAGATGTGCCTCACATGTACACAATGAAACGATTACAATTTTTTAATTCATATTTTCCACTCTGATGCTCGTTTCTGGAGGACGACGTCTTAGCATTCAGTCGCAAGTAGCATTCAGATGCTACAAACAAATGCACTGGAAAATTGCAATGAGACACCACAACATTAAAACACACGACATTTCTCTTCCCGGTGAGGTATTTCTAAGAAAGAGCTGTTCCACTGAAATAACCCAGGAAATGAAGGTGAGAGTTCTGGATTCAGCCTCCAGTGTCTGAAGCAGATCTTGAATGCCAAACACTAATAAATTAATGTAGGATCATTCCAAATATTGCATTCAAACACTCCTTAGTGATTATAATATTCCATATACTCGCAATGCAATGTCGAATTTCAGTTTAATCTAATGTGCAGCTCTATTCAACAATGAATCTGGCTTCTTTAAAACTCAGTATTAATTTAAATCATGTCCTCAGTTTGGGAAAATACCACCAAAAAGTTTCTTTTAAAGCATTTTTATTAATATTAACACTACCTTAGAGTGATCCAATGTCTATGTATTTGTTAAATCTGGACTGAATTGATTCCCGCTGATATGAACTCACAGTTTGTGATTAGTTCACTGTATTTATGAAAACAAACATATATTTTTTCTCAAAATATTGTTGAAATTTCAACTTGTTCTCATTAAACTCAAATGTATAAACAGCCTCATCTTGTGAACTGAATGTCTAATTATGCACAAAATACACAAGGAAGTGTTTAGATTCCTGGAATCAACACAGCCAACCAGGATATGTAATAAACAGAGTAAAGACGATGCCGAGATGAGAAGACGTCAACAATGAAGTTTAGAGAAGCAAATATCACAGGATATCAATCTGTCAAGATTGATTCCCACACTTTCCAAAGTGTGTTATTCTACAGGAAGAATTATTTATTAGACAGAAGCCGATGTTAACAGTCGTGGACAGACCATTGAACTCAACCCAAAGTCAAGCCATAACTTGTCATTTAACTTGTCCATAATCCATGTTTTCTCCTCAAAAGCTTTTGAGAGCTATTTTTATTTAAGCTAAACTATAAAAAAAAGCTAAAATCTTTTTAAGCAGGTTGTTTTTTGTTTTTTTTAAATAAACTTACCACATTTCTTTGAGACAAGCTTATTTTATAACAAAGGATGTAAAAGTGTCGTTTTACAGTCGTACTCACTTCTGTACAGCACAGACAACAAAAACTGCTTGTTTTACAGAGGACAGAAAGCTACTCTGTATAACACGACTTTACTTCCTCTGTACTCACTGATAAACACATGGAAATTTAAATGCAAATATTATGTCCAGGAATATTGAGTTATGTCGCTTTATCCCAAACAGGACAGAGGCAAAAACAGGATTGACAACCTGTCCTCTGCATATACATAAGCTTTACAATGAAACAAATGACTGAAACACAGTCATGTTAGAAAGACACACAATCATTGTTTCAGTGTGATGTGGGAAGAAAATTTAGTACGCTTTCATCTCCGCTTATTATTGTCTTTAATAGCAATAGATGTACATAGTGCATATGCACAGGTGCACATGTTCACATAGACAGAGGCGCCGACCGCAGCAGTATGCGTCGTAAAGGTGAACGTGAAAAGATTTCACTGATACCACAGTTGTAGTGACAAACAGGAAGCATTTGTGTGAATAACACGGTGCTGCACTTGGATGCTGCCTTCACTTCAGTCAGATCAGTGTGGCAACCTCCTTCCCTCGCCTAATCTGATATCTGTGATCAAAAAAAAAGAAACACGCAAACTATGTCAAAATCTCTTCCGTGCAAAGAGGATTGATGGTAATTTTGCCTGTCCTGACTCAAAGGAACTCCTACAGTTTTTATTTCTCAACAGGGGGTGGATGGTTGTGCTCAAGCTGATTGTGTAATTCAGAAAATTCTTAGAATGCCTTCCTGTATAATCTTTAACTTTCAGCTTTGCCCTTTTGAGGACTTTATGGTAAAGTCTTGTACTGACACTTCCTATGTTTTTAACCACAGTGACGGAAAAGTTGTTTGTCAAAATTGTGGTTAAACTTGTACCGTATTTTCCGGACTATAAGTCGCAGTTTTTTTCGTAGTTTGGCCAGGGTTGCGACTCGTGTGAAATTATTAACACATTATATCATATCACCTGTTATTTTCACACTAACCCACAAGAGGGCGCTCTAGGCCTCTGTTCTTCTACCTCCGGAGTTAGCGGAAGTAGAAGAACCTCCGCTTAACGAAGATTTCATTCGATTTAGTGATTTGGAGTGACACGGCTGGTTTGGTAAACTTGTTAGCATGTTATTCATGCTACAGATATCTGAATAACTCTTAGTATGTTATGCTAACACACCAGGCAAGTTCTCAGTTCATGTTTGTCATGTAACGTTAGCATACTGTACAATTATTCAGCCTGTTGTTGCCTCTATTCTATTTTTATTTTAAATTGCCTTCAAAGATGACATATCTGTTCTTGGTGTTGGATTTTATCAAATAAATTTCCCTCAAAAATGTGACTTATACTCCTGTGCGGCTAATATATGTATTTTCTTTCTTTATTATGCATTTTATGTCTAGTGGGACTCATACTCCTGAGTGACTTATAGCCCGGAAAATACGGTACACAGAAATGGAGCACGGTTTACCAACATGTTCTCTCTAACAGATTACCACATTCTGACATTCATTTGGAAGTTCATGTGTGTCAACCTCTTTTTGAACAACTTTTCTGACACGTGATCAATGTCAGCTGGCCTTTCACCAACACCAATGTCAAACACATTATTCAGAGCTCAATCAATAGCAGGTAACAAGGTCCTTCAACAGAGGTATAAAGGAATGATAGAGGACAGTTACAAAATCTATTAATGGGAGTATACTTTCCTGCATTGGCTTGATTAGATTTAGTGTATGAATTTCATCAGATTTGGCAGCAGAAAAACAATAAAGTGATAGGTTAGAATAAGGGTTGTCACGTTATCAACATTTTAAGCTGACAACAAGAATACCCTTCTGCAAAGGGTTATTTCTATATTAACAGTATCTATCTATAAATTTATTTGTCGTGTAAACGAGCCTAATAATAGAATTATTCTATTGTTGACAAATGTTAAATATAGTGCCGTAAAATACTCATCTGTACTCTGGAGACTTTGGTATGATTGCCTCCTGATGGGTTAGTTGCCATTTTTTGACGCACTTTTTATTCTTTTATAGTTTTTTGTTTTCTTTTTTTATGTATATTTGGACTTTGAGTCTGTAATAAGATCTAAAATCTATCTATCTACAAGCTAGAGCAATAAATAGCCAACACGTTGTGAGAAACTTTGTCTAAAAAATACCCTGATGGTTTAGTAAGTGTAAAAACAGCAAATGTATTCAAAGCAGCCTGGCTCCATTCCCGGTCAGTTTGAATCATAATTTCTTTGTTTATCAACTGCAGTCAACAAAAGCAGGTTGCCATGGGCAATTTTTTATTTTTTTATTTTAGACCTTGCTGTACATTTAATAAAGCAAGGTTGTAGCTTTATTAACCAACAATTGATGTATTAGTGGAGTAGTGGGTGTTAGTACCACCCATCTTGCATCAGTGACAAAGGGTAGAACAGGAAGTAGAGGAGATTTAAATGGATAATGTTAACATATGCAATTCTTTGCTGTTGCACATACAGGAGCTTTAGTGACCTTTTTAAATTTCCCATAGATATTAGAACAGGGCTATCCAACGACCAGTGACCTGCAGCTGTCAGATGTGCCTCTGAATCAGCACATATAAATCAAATAGATCATCAGCAGGATTGTGGAGGATTTTTCTGCATAGAACAGGACAGGCGAAGTCTTTATATGTCAGCAATGCTGCTGTGCCACATTGTGAACCAGCTTGGGAAGATGAAACAGCTCAGTTATGTGGATTTTGAAACAAATGAGTATTCTACAACAAAGTATTAATTACAGCTGGATTTCAAAGGGCTTTATCCAGAAAAGCTCTCCCTTCACCTCTTCTTAATCTAACAGTGTTTTGCATTGTTTCATTCCGCCAGTTCATTGAAAAACAGTCCTATACTGGAGGCCTCAGACTCGAGGATATGTTATATACGTTTAATTAACTTGTAGGCAAATATATCAAGTTCTCCAGAGGCCTGTCAATGAGCCTCTTCCATTTGCTGAAGAAGGAAAACATCTAAAACTGTGGTTCTCAAATGTTTAACCACTTCAGTAAATTTGTAAGCTTTACAAGCACTTCCATGGTGCCAGACATTTTAAAACTGAAATCCAATGGCAGTAAACTTTCCTAGTTTGTTATGTTTTCTGTCACAAACAACAGCAGCAAATAAAAACCGTTCTTATTGGTACCACATGTTCTTGGCTTGATTCTGTGGTCTATGTCCAAATTTTCAACAATGACTTTTCAAGAGAGGAACTGTAGGTCAAAAGGGATACATATGTGGTGATTTGTAGCACTTCCCCATTATAGACTACAAAGGCCAAAAAATTCATGCATTCATCTTCTGCTTCATCATGTCATCACTCGTGAACAACCTACCCACAGATCTTCTTCTCTATCACTTGCAGACCAACTCAGATGAAGCAATCCCTTTTCTGCAACCATATATCCAAAAACATAGATGACGTCAGACTCTTGAGGCCCAGAGTTATAGAGTTCCTTCCCTTTAGAACACCTTGCAAGTCCTCCTGGAAGGCTCAGGGATATAAAGAGTAATCAGTCAGTCCCAATTATTGTAGTGTTGGTTTTTACTACAATAATTATATTTTCACCAAAGTCATCCCAGCAATCGATTCATGCACTATCGCAATCTCAAAGAATATTCCTTGGATGAAAAAAATCTCCATTCTTCTCCAGTCTGACGGTTGCATTTACTTTCAGCAAGTGGTCTTCACCAAGACTAGATGCTCTGTCTTGGTGATTCCTGCCACAATATTGTCTGACTCACCATCTGTGGCAACAGGGCGATTCAAACAGGTGTACCTCATGAAGTGGACGGTCAGTGCAAGTCTAACTGATGTCCCAAACGGTGAAACATTTCAGATAGTTGACGCCACCCACGAACAGGAAGGTAGAAGACGATCGTCACCATTTTTTCGGAAATGCCCACTCGTGTCATCAATCAGCTCCGTTATCCTGTTGCAGGTAAGCCACGCAACAACTTCCGGGCAATGAACGTACACGTGCTTTTTTTTTTTTCTGCATCGTCTCTACTTCCTCTCTTTGATAAGTGTGAATTATAAATGAAGAAAAGCAGAAGTCTCTAAAATTGTTGTAGCACTTAGGGGGGCCAGAGGGGGCCAGAGGGGGCCAGACGGAGGGGGGGGGGTTCTGCGTTCCCCCATGACAAGAAACCAAGAAACCTTTTAGCGGCTCTGAATGTTTTGACAAACAACAGAGGAGCGCTGGCTTTTAAAAACTTCTTAATGAGACACAATGAGATGACAGCAGCCATCATAAAGTACATTTTTGCAACAAATCGTGTGCAACCAGGAGCCAAACGTCAATCCTGTTAACTATTAAACACAAGCTGTCACTTCCATTCACGACCCGAATTCATCACCTTACCTGCTGTTCACTGTCCAGCCTCCATCGCTGTCTGCGTGTGCTTGAAGAATCAAATAAGTCCGCGCACAAAGTGTCTCCTGATCGGCGTCGCTTCCATTCATTCACTCACCGCCCGCTGCACAACTGAACAGCCTCAGAGAGCCACATCCTGGGCCGGGCCGAACCGAGAAGTTTCAGGTCAAAGCAGAGAGGGACCAGCCCCGTTATGCTCTCAATCAGCCGCTTCTCGGTCTGCTCTGCGCTTCACAAGCGCTTGCGGCTCCAGGCAAACAGGAAGTGCTCCACCGAGGTGCATGTGAGCACAATGACGGAGGCTGCTGCTGTGTGTGCGTGCTTGTGAATGTGTATCTCCACAAGGTTGCATGCGAATTTTTGCAGGGATGTTGAACAACCCCAATGAAAGGAAGTCATTTGTTTTGTGTGATTTTCATTTAACGTTTTTGAACTCCTTTGTTCACGGTTTGCTGAACATGCAGGGCTTTGCAGAAGTATCCCACTGCCTTGAACTTTGTCATGTGTTGCTGTAATCAGGGTTTTGTGTGATAAACCAATAAAAAGTTGTACAAAGCTGTTAATTATATATATAATATATATATATATATATATATATATACTTTAAAAAAAACTAACAAATTTGCTAAGCCTGGTGTTCAGCCTCTTTATCTGCGATGCCTCTAAATTAAATCCTCTTAGTTTGGTTTCACAAGTCATCCATTTGGTAATATATGAATATTGTTGTTTACATTAGGACACGGAAGAACTGCAGATTCATGACTCAGGTGGGGAATAACAGAATTTGTATGCATAAATCAATCAATCAATCTATCAATCAATCAAATTTTATTTGTGTAGCACATTTCAGCAACAAGGCATCTCAAAGTGCTTTACATCATAAACACAAAACACAAAGTCATGCAACATAGAATAAAAAAAAGTACATTGTTACATATTACATTTCAAATGCAGTTCTAAACAGGTGTGTTTTTAGTTGAGATTTAAAGGAAGTCAGGGTTTCTGCTGTTTTACAGTTTTCTGGAAGTTTGTTCCAAATTTTTGGTCCATAGATTCTGAAAGCTGCTTCTCCTCTTTTGGTTCTGGTTCTGGGGATGCAGAGCAGAACCAGAACCAGGAGACCTGAGAGGTCTGGCAGGTTGATACAACAACAGCAAATCTTTAATGTACTGTGGTGCTAAACCGTTCAGTGATTTGTAAACTAACAACAATATCTGGGCAAGAAGATTGTCATCATTAGAATAAATTTGTAACAAGTTCTGCTTGTAGCTATAATAAATCAATCAAGGGATGCAAATATATGGAAAAAGATGCTCTGCTCAGATGAAGCAAATGTTGAATACATACGTGTAAAACATGGTCATGGCAGCATCATGCTGTGGGGATTTACTCACCCATTTTGCATGTCTGCTGTCTTATGACTGGTTCTCTGTGACCTCCATATAAAATTAACTGTATGATTAGATTGACTCCATTTACTAATTAAGAGACTTCAATTGGTAAATCAACTGTAATATTTAGAGGTATCAGGTAACAAATGAGGGAATATCTAGTTTTTCTGATTATGCTCATGAGCAAAAGTTTAATTCAGCCATTTTGATTTTTGGTTCCAGTAATTTGCGCACTGTTGAGTAGTATCGCAGTCGTACTGATGGAAAGCAAATCCTCACACTGAACTGTTACTGATTGGAAGTTACCATATATTGATGGCTCCTTTCTCCTTTCACCAGTTACAAAATCATATTCCTGTAATATCACTTGCTCTTCAGAATTATTCTTCCTGTAACCCTGCAATAATTATGTTGATAATTCAACATTTTGACTCCATTTTCTGTCAGCATTCACCCCTGTCAGGAAAACACTACTTCCTCTCCTGCTGCTTTGCTTATTGTTTACATATTATTCTAATAGAGCTTCTGTGAATTCCCCTTCTCTTATAGTGCTCTAAATAACAAGACAGTAACCCAAGCAAACACGAGCAAGCACAACAGCGGTTCAACTTTCATGGATTCTGAATTTATTAACATCCGATACAGTGTATTTAATCTGAATCCCAATTGCTTTTCAGAATATGGAAGAAAGAGTCCATTTCATTTTCAGGGCAATGTCATGCTAAACGGTTTGGCGATCATACCAGTAAGCTGTTGTCTTTCCAGGCCTTTCTAGTATAGATTGCTGGGGAAATTATACACATTCAAACATCACTGTATAACACTGATATTAATGTCATCTCACCTGTTTCTTCAGTTGAAAAACAGTCCTTCACAATAAGCAAGATTTTGCTGAAAATACATAGAAAATATGAATTTGTACTCTGCCGAAATCTAATATTGTATTAACTTTGTTTCTGATTTACAATAAACGTAAAACACCACAATTATCTGTTTTTCAAAGGCAATTATTACTGTAAAAAATATCTCATGTTGGATGTGTGATCCATGAATATTTTAACAATATAAAGGTTGTATCAGTTGAGTTGAGTCGATTGATTGATAGTACCTGGAATGGCCCCAAATCAAATGGTGCTCTTTAAATGTGTTTAGATAGAGAAAGGAATAAGCCATCTTTTATACAAATGGGAAAATCCTTGTTGCTTATAATGTGAAAAATAAACAAACAAAAGAAAAAAACTCTCATTTGTAGAAAATATGACGATATCATGATGTCTAATGTCAATGAATGACTGGATTATTAGGGCTAAACCTGAAACCCAACCAATGTGGTAATCAAGGCTAAATTTCAGCGTCTATCTGAAATTGGTTAAACTTGGTTTATCTCCTGCTTCTTTCTGTCTATTTCTTTTGTTTTGTACTTGTCCTCCACAGTGATCTTAGCCTCTTATCCTTATCATCTGACGTCTTTCTTGGCCTACCAGCATGTTTTTCTTATATGACCTTTTGCTGCTTAATGTTGTTATTCCAAATATTACCCAGCATTGTTCCATAAGACTGTGCTTCAAAAGACCTTCTACTAAGAACTAATAATAATTTAAAAAAAAACAAAAAAACATTTTAACTGGGACATTTTGTTCCATCTATTATTAGTTTTCACAAATGCTTTGTTTTGGCTTCAAACTCATTTCCATACAATGCATATAAAAAGTGTCCACTCCCTTGGGTATTTTACCCCTTTTTATTGCTTTTATTAATTTCCTTTTGGGGTTAATAAAGTATTTTTTTAATCCATCACATCTTCATATTGTTTCTGTATAGTTTTAGCTTGAAGCTTTGGGTCATTGTCTTGCTGAAGCTGCAGTTCTTTTGCAAATCCCATCTAAACTGTATGCATATATGCATTTATGCCCCTATATTTACTTTAACAGCCGGCCTAATATATAAAGTTTCAGAGAAAAAGACTTCCAGGAAGCCATAAAATGTGTCTTTTGCGATATATTCTTGAAATAATTCTCGCAAAGTATTCAGCCGAGTAAACAATATGAAATACTAGTGAATACATACATATTTTTGCAATTGTGTTAGCACAGAATAAATCAGTAAGAATGAATCTGGAAGCTCAAAACATAACTAAAAGTAAAAGCCAAAGAAAGTAGAGTTCCTGTACCAACAGTGTGTGCAGCAAAAAGGAAGTAAAAAAAAAAAAAATATTGAACAAAATGTGCACTTCCGAGATTGTAAAATAAAAATAAATCATTAATTCTTGCATCAGTGGAGCGGTCCTTACAGATCAATCTAGCAGAACTAATAATCATTCAAAAGAAATTTATTGTCAATTTTTATGTTGTTCTCATTTCTGTGACGGGTTTACAGTAAAAAAAAAAAAAAAGAAAAGAAAAGAGAAGTTTTTACTGTAACAGAGAAGTTCAGAAGTAGAAGTCTAGGACATGCAGACTTCACTCACGTGGCTTTAAAAAACGCACAACGACGATGCGTTTGATGTTAAGACCAGTTGGATCCTAAACATTTCTTATTGGTTGATCAGCTCTAAAGCACACATAAGGTTTAATAGAGAGGACATTCAAATTCAGTTTAATTTATCTGCTGAGAAGATCAAAAACATGTCAGAGGAGTTCACTGACTTTAATATTTTCAGTGCTATAGAAAAAGTGAGAACATGATAAGCTTATGAGAACCAAATGAAGTCTTTTGGATGGGAGGAAATTTCTTGGCAAGCTATGAACAATTTCCAGTCATGATTGTACAAAATAAAAATTAGCTGAAATTTCAACACAATATGTAAACTTGGGCCGGTGCGGTGCACATTTAGGACGTCCTCAGGTCTCAAGGAAACATCCTCACTTTAGAACAAATGACCTCAGATGTCACACCAAAACCTCATCAGGCCTCTGACCAAACGGCAGCAGAATAAAAAGTCTTAGCAAAAACGACCTCAAATCAAAAGGGCTCAGGAAAACCAGCGTCAGATTGACGTTTCAGAAATAAAGACTTTTTATGAAATATTCAACATTTCTGAAACACTAATTATTGGGTTATCATTGTCATTGTCCACAATCATTAATATCACAAGATGTGAAAGCTTTCTGTTATCTAACGAAATAAAACTGAATTGTAATGATTTGCATTAGATCGGGCAGAAAAAAGGTGAACTTGTAACCCAGAGAACATAAAGTACCAAGGCAGCAGCATCATGCTGTGGGATGTTTTGCTACAGTAGGGGTTAGTGTAGGCTACTTCATAAAAGTACACCAACTAAGTGGCTTAAGAACATCAAAGTCAGGGCTTTGGAGGGTCCATCATTCTGTAGGACTGTAGAAAATGTGTGGTCAGAACTGAAAAGGTGCATCTATAAACTTGACTCAGTTACACCAGTTCTGCCTGGATGATTGGAGCAAACTCCAAGTTATTGAGAAATGTTACACAAAACATTTCATGAAACAATTTGAATTTAAGACAAGTTTCTGTACACACAGGAAGTGTACAGAAACATGTAAAGAGCATAAATTAAATGCCTTCTCATTATTCTGCAACTTCGGAGAGAGAAGTTGTTTTGGTCATCCTAATCGACCTAAAAACTGATTTAATGTCAATCAATTAGGATACATTTATCTGACTTTTTACGGGTATTTGAAAGAGTCTTAACGTGAAAAAGCATCTCCTTTCAGTCCCATCCAAGGTCTGAATGCTCTTCAATAAACTGTGCTGTGTCTCCCCCGCCAGGACTCAGCTCTGAAACGCACCTGCTTGCAGTTCGAAGGTGGCGCTTTCTTCTGCGGCCACCAGATGGCGGTGTTACGTCTGGAGGCGGCATGCAACAGGTTTAGCAGCAGAACTTTATAGCGCTGCCACTCAAGAAATGGAAGGTGCAAAGCGTGTCTAAAGTCTGCGCCTTTGTTTTGGAAAAGAGGAATAACTCATTAGGGTCACGTTGTAACTAAAGAGACTCTTGGTTGGCTATTTAAAGGCACTTTTCAAAATACTATTTTATCAATTCCCCAATTTAATGATCTCATACAAAACTGATCAGAGCCAATATTCAAATGAGGTTTTTCTACTCGTCCTGATTTTGCTTCAGCTGTTTTCCTCCAGAGCCAAAGCGCGTCCCCGATGTCTTCTGATGATGCACCACCAGTGGACGTCGTTGTTCCGCCCGGTGCCTCCCCCCCTCCTCAGCTCCTCACTCCATCAGGATGCGCTGACCTCATGCATGGATCCAAGCTGAAATCTCGGAGTGAAAGAGCGGTAGGGGGAGAGAAAGGAGTTTTGAAAAGACCGGCAGAAGGAGCGGGACTCGCAATAAGGACACAGGCGACTCTTAAGTTCAGCTGGAAGAAACAAACAACCACACAGGAGGAGGCTTGCGAAAATTAAGAAAAGTAGCTGGTATCTTTTTAAATCTTTCCAGGTGAAGAGATCTTTATGTTTTCTTCCATGTTTACCTCAATATTGTGCAATTTATTATTAAAAAAGGGTCCCCCTCCATTAATTTTCTGATTCTCTCCTCTCAGCCACAGACACTTTGGGGACCAGCAGACCGACCATGATAAGGGCTCTGGATGCCGTGCTGCCTGCGCTGCTCGCCGCCTCCCTGCTGTGCCGGAGCGCCTTCGGCGGCTACGGGATGAGCCTCTTCGCGGCGCAGACCTCCCCTCCGGACCCCTGCTACGACGAACACGGCAACCCGCGGCGCTGCATCCCGGACTTTGTCAACGCCGCCTTCGGCAAGGAGGTGAGGGTGTCCAGCACCTGCGGCAGGACGCCGAGCCGCTACTGCGTGGTGACCTCCGCGGAGAAGGGGGACGAGAAGACCCGGAACTGTCACACCTGCGATGCCTCCGACCCCAAGAAGTACCACCCGCCGGCGTACCTGACGGACCTGAACAACCCGCACAATCTCACCTGCTGGCAGTCCGAGAACTTCGTCCAGTTCCCCCTGAACGTCACCCTGAGCCTGTCCCTCGGAAAGAAGTTTGAGGTGACTTATGTGAGCCTGCAGTTCTGCTCCCCCCGTCCAGAATCCATGGTTATCTACAAATCCATGGACTACGGGAAAACCTGGGTGCCCTTTCAGTTTTACTCCGCGCAGTGCAGAAAGATGTACAACAAGCCCAACCGGGCCGCGATAACCAAGCAGAACGAGCAGGAGGCCGTCTGCACGGACTCCCACACCGACATGTACCCGCTGACCGGCGGCCTGATCGCCTTCAGTACGCTGGACGGCCGCCCGTCCGCGCACGACTTCGACAGCTCCCCGGTGCTGCAGGACTGGGTCACGGCCACGGACATCAAAGTCACCTTCAGCCGCCTGCACACGTTCGGCGACGAGAACGAGGACGACTCGGAGCTGGCGCGCGACTCCTACTTCTACGCCGTGTCGGACCTGCAGGTCGGCGGGCGGTGCAAGTGCAACGGGCACGCATCCCGCTGCGTGAAGGACCGGGACGGGAGCCTGGTGTGCGAGTGCAAGCACAACACCGCGGGGCCCGAGTGCGACAGGTGCAAGCCGTTCCACTACGACAGGCCGTGGCAGAGAGCCACAGCCCGGGAGGCCAACGAGTGTGTCGGTGAGTCCGTCCGTCCTGCAGCGACTGGCAGATGAGGAGCGATTTGTCTGTTTCTCTGAAGCAATAATAATAATAATATTAATTCATGATCTATAAAATGATAATAACAGGGGTTGAAATATTACAAAAGTGCAGGGAAATTAAAAAGCTTTTGAGGGACAAAATGCATCAAAACCTCACATTTATTAGAAAATAAATAAAGCGCATTTTGAAAGCTTCAGGGTTTTGAAGCGGGACCTTCGAGCCTAATTACCTAACCAAGATCTTCCACCACCAACCAGAAAGACACTTTTTTTCATTTTATTTTGATCTATTGAGGGAAATAAATAAATAATCCCCTCATCTGATTACTGTGATATATGCACACAGTACTTCTGAGATATTTATCATGGATTTTAATATCAGTATCATTAACGTTCTAATCTGGGAAAATTTGTTTGACTCTAAGGAATTCAGCATAATTTATGCAAACACACACCCATGCAAAAATCATAAAATATCATCATCTGATGCATCAATCAGTCTCTTCCTGGCTGGTACCAATTTCTGCCTTTCTTTGAGGCAGAAATTCTTATTTTTGACCATTCTATTTTTTAAGAACTAAAACTAGACAAAGTACTAGCAACAGAAAACTAAAGAATTAGGGAATAATACATATTTTTACAACAAGGCAATATAGTCAGTGATATTTCAGGTTGCTTTAGTTAAGAAAAATTGCAACACAGTACATGTTTGTATGCAAAATTCAATGGAGTTATCCAATTTGATCCATTAAAATTAATTAGAAAAGACCCTACTTTTTATTTTATTATTATTATTTAGCTTTTTGACCTGCCAATCATTAATTAAAGTGAATCAAACAAAAACTGGCCTAATCCAATCTCTGCTTAATTGGTTCATCTTTAGTCAGTGTTTGCTTTAACACAAACCTACAAAAACAGACTGAAAAAATGACGGCTGCACCAAGTAGCCTATATTTCTACGTTGTTAAAGATTAATGTTATTTATTAGAGGGAGCAAATTAAAGCCATAAAGTGTAACATCTAAAGAGCTTTCTTAATCAGAGATAAAAACTGTTTCACACCTCCCTGGCTGGCCAGCCTGAACACAGTTACTGTGTTTTGTCCTATAAACTGAACTCAGGTGGTCAGCAGTGGAATACTGATAATTCTGGCTTTTTTAACTTCTAGGTTTCAGATTTAGGGTGAGAAAACCTTCCAAAACTGAGCAAAAACTAAACGCATTTCACCAAAAACCAACGCAAAACATTTTATGGAGCTTTGAGATTATATTTTGATGTCCTTTAATCACAATTAATCATCAGCTTATTCTATTTTTATAGGGTTAGTAAAACTATAACCGTTTCATTTAAGCATAGATCTAAGATGAATGTAGTCATCTTAATTTTTGTTTTTGAGAGAATAGCAGCAATTATTCTTGAAAAGAGGAATCTGATATCGGCTTTTTAATTAATGTGTAGTTAATAGTGCTAACTTAAAAAGACTGATGGGTGACTGTCCTTTCCATCTATGTCTAGAGAGGTATTTTGAAATAGTATAATTTAGCTTTTTGTAAAAGATAAAAAAATGTAATAGCTTTCTTTCAGCCAGCAGTGATCAGAAACAGGTGGGGGAGGAGCAATCCTACACTACATTGTGAACCCTATGGCTGATGAAAACTCAGGTCAATCTGGAAATTTCCAAATGTGCATTTACTGTATCAGTTACTCCTCAAACAAGATGAAGAGGAAAGTTTTATTGTACTTTAAAGTTGCAGCCTGCATCTCCTGCCGCCAGGGGATTCTTACTTACGCTCTTGAAAAACTCTGCTCCAATCACCTCAACAACTCTGTTAATATAAGGGAATATTATTTAAATTTATAGTTGCCAGTAACAACAGAATCGTCAGCATTGACCTTTAAGGGCTGCAGGGCTGGATATCTGTAGCTAAGAGTTCAAATTTTGCTGTTTTTACGCTAATATAAATGAAACATATGTTTCCTTTACACCAATATAAATAAATGAAACATCTATTAATGAGGTATGCTCTTACTCATAGTTTGCGGAAAAAATATGAAACGTGTCGGAAAAAAGAGTTACACTTTTTGAGGAGAGTGTTAGAAAATCAAGTCTGCCGACGTTCTTTCACGAGAAAGTGCTGCAGTGTCTGTAGGTGTGTGAAGGTGATATATTCTGCTTAATTCCTTTCACCAAACACCAAGAAACGGGGAAAATGAATCCACAGAGAACTTTTAAACAATTGCGTTTCTCTTTTAAAGCACTTTGCTGATTGCAACCACCTGGATCTTAAAGGTTGCTCCAGTGTTCTTTGCTGTGCATCTCAATCCATTTGGCTTATTGACTCGCTGCGGCGAACCAACAGCTTCTAATGCAATGAGTTCAGCCAGCAGATGCTTTGGCACATCAGAGACATAAGAGATCTTAGGAGCTGCAGTAAAGGCAGGATAAGGCAAACTATGGCTGCATCACACTGGATGCCAGTTATGATGTAAAAGGGATTTTTTTTGTGTGTTTTGGAGAGTGCCATTTGTTGAATGATCCAGGCTAATCAAGTGATTACCCTGAGGCATGTTGAATGAAGGGACTTGCTTCGTTAGCGGGGTTCGGTGGAGGGGCTGTCAACAGCAACATGGCTTAAATGGCAGCTAAAAAGACAGGAGTGAGGGAAATGAGGAGAGGAACTTGGTTTAAAAAAGGGGCATGCAAAGACAAAACGTTGCAGTAAATGACTTTTTCGTACATCCTGTTCATTATTAGCTTTTATTGGTACCAATACAATAAAAACTCCTTTTTAGCACAGATTCACTAACCAGGTTTTACGATGACCAATTTTGCAGAGCTCAGAAGCTGTACTGACTTAGCATCATAAGTAACGGCAGAATATTTCTGCTTTCTGCATTTGCTGAAAACTGATCTGCATCAAAAGGAAAAGGTGTAAATTAAAATAGAACAGGGGTTAAATCAAACACATCGCAAACACACGAATAAACTCCAGGTTTTAGAACCGGTTCAAATATATTACTACAGACATTTACAACTTCTGCATTTTTTACTCCTTTACAAGAGAAATTACAGGTTGCAAAATGTTCTTGCACACATCTAATTGTAGAAGAGAACCATATCATTAAGTCTTGCTATGTTTTTGCAAGATTATTCCAAAATGTGTGCGAATAACTTCGTAAGGCACTGTGCATATTATAATGATGCACGACAGGCAGGATATCAGATTAGTTCAAAAGTATCCAAAGTGTTCGACGTGTCAATGTAGAGTGAGTCATATGTGAATCTCCCTTTCATTTTTACTACAAATTCTTATTACACATTTGTTGAAATGCTGCCTGATTGATTTTATCTGAAAACAAAGATTTATATTTTGCTGTACAGTCCTATGAATCAATGCATTTGCTCATGTACACGATTCTAGCAGATGTAAAGCTACGTTGTCCAGTTTTATCAGTCTACTTTATAGAAAGCACACAGTGTTGTTTGCAATATTGCTCCCAGGTGGTGTTCTGACAGAAGCTCAAAACATTCTCTGCAGAGTGGTTAGCAGTGCGCATTAAAACTTGTTTTAAAGACACAGCCACTGGGACAGAGCAAAACATTTTCACTTGGTTTTTTTATGCCCTGTGATATTCTATGGGTGTCTTAAAAAAGATAGGAAACTGTTGAGTTGTGCTAAATGTTGGTGTTCGCATGTGTTAATGGTTACAGGCAGCTGCTTTCGTTCTATGTGTGAGGCACTCAAAGCTTTTAGGATTTCATGTATTTCTGGCCAAATTTTAATGAGGTTTCAGATAATTTCCAGAGCAACAATGAGGAAGCGTGACAACCGAAGCGCTCACCAGACATTTCGCTAACAGTCGTCGAGTTCTGGGTTTTGGACAGTTTCCCAAGTTACTCTAACTTTTCATAAGTCTTGCAGTTCTTGGCAAAACTATTTATACTCCTTGATCTTTTTCACATTTTGTCACATTACAAGTACAAATTTTGAATGATTTTATAAGTGAGGAGAAAACGATATGTGCTTCTCTTGTCTGGTGCTTTGTAAGTAAATTCTAAAAAGCGTCTATTGTCTCTATAGAAATCTATTTGAGTAGTTCCAGCTGTAATTATTTTGGCCAATTTTTGTACCAGCTTTGCAAATTTGAAGACTGAAATGTTGGCTTTAGATCTGGACTTTGACTGGGCCATTTTGACACATGAACAGGCATTGATCCTAACATAGCTCTACCTGTGCGAAGGTGAACCTCCACCTGAGTTTTGAGTCTTTTGCAGCCTCTGACGTGTTTTCTCTACATGGTTTGTAGCAAACTTGACTTAAGGTTTTCTATTAACATTGATCGTTATTTCAGTGCCGACACTGCAGTTGTCCATCCAACATTTCAGATTTTTATTTGTGAAGGAATGGAACTTGCTCTTGACATTTATATCCTTCTTTGTGCTGATCTATCCCAGAAATGTCAATAAAAAGCAAGTATGATTTATAGTGAAACACGTTAAGAGATGTGAAAACTTTTACTGGCGATAGACTAGACAAAACACAGAAGAGATCAATTATAATTTGCATTTTGTGAAGTCTGATTGTGAATATTTCGTGCCACTTCGTGTTGTCAGACGATTTTCTGCTGTTTTGTTTATTAGGAACCTTCCACACCAAAGGTCTGGTTGATGTTTAAACAGCTCGTTGTGCACCTTTATAAAATCGCTCTCCTTCATCTTCAAAGGTGGAGACCAAATCCATGGTCAGACACAGTGATGGCAAACAAAGCTGGGAATAAACTGATAGAGAAGCCATGCACTTTGCACCGTATTACTCTACTCACACTTTTCTTCAAGTCTTCAGGTCGCAGGTTAAGACTGAAGAAGGGGGGTCGGCCCTGCTCTCACTTCAAGAACCTGTTTCCGTGAACTCTTATCAGTGTTTATGACTGGTTTTGTAAACCGGTATAGAAATAAATTGAGCACAGTCCAGACAACTGTCTCAGCCTTCTGTTTTAGATCCGGAGACCTGCTGTATCTCCCAAACAGACAAACACCAGTCACCATTTGAGCACATACTGTAAGCAAACCTGGGCGTACGGCATATCAACTGCTGGAGCTAAACTCTAAAAAAGGCAGCCAGAAGATGTGTATGGAGAAACACACTCACATGCAGAGCGCGAAGGGCAGCAATGCTGGAAACCTTTCTGCAGCCCAGCTCTGCAGATGTGGACTTGGCTTTTCTACTAGCTCCGTGCAAATTTGACTGAGAGTATGTACAAGTAAGCCTTTGATGTGCAAATATCGAAGTGCTTGAACCTTCCTAATTCAGAATCAGGAGTCTTTGTCCTGGACAGTAAGGATGAGAAGATGGTTCTGGGGTTGGAGTTCTGGACCTGACATAGAATCAATCCTCCCTCTCCATGATTGTTGTGAAATCTAATTTTAAGTTAAGTCCCCAATTTGTTATGGTCTGGCTCTAGAACCATAACAAATAAAGTGAAGTAACGCATGGCATAACTTAAAATTAGGTTTATTTAACAAAAATCATGGCTGGCTGGAGAAGCGAGGGCAACGCGAGTGACAACAAGAGAGAGAATGAGTGAGAGACTGTGGTGCATCTGAAGCTGGATCTCAAGTTGTTCTACCTCCATTTCCAATCAGCACCAGTTAGGAGCTCTGAAACAGAGATGTTAGAGAGACACCCCCCAAAAAACACCGACAATACACAGACACCAATGAAACCTGCAACCCTGAGAAAGAAACAGAGTCAAGTGTATAAAGGAAAAGGAGAAGATAGAAATGAAGGAGATGGTGTGGAGGTATGGCCCTGGTATTTCACCTGTGTCTGGAAGCTACTTTCCTTACATAAGATTTTACAAGGCGAACAGCTTATTACCAGGAATCACTGACTTTGCAGGAGTCGCTCACCCTTGACAAGCATTTGGCAACAGTGGAGGGAAACAATTGCATTATTGCTGCAAAAACCAGAGGAGCATCAGGCTGGTGGAATTTTCTATAGGAAAGAAAAGCAGAAATCAGAGTTAATGGCAGCAGTGGTCCAGTAGATCTAATTTTAGATCTCTTCTGAAAGATACAAAGCTTGTCACTGACTTTCTGTGTTCTCAGTTTGTGTGTCTCCTTTCAGTGAGACAGTCCTCTTCCTTGCTCTTGGGCTTTTCTATAAAAATATCACAGGTCAGATGGATGACAAAATGGACCTGTTGTTGTTTTTCTTACGTTTCTTACATTTTACAAAGTAAAAAAAGAAAAGCAACAGAAAACTATCACATTTGAATCTCTCCATCCAGAAGCAACATAGTCACCAAGCGCGAGCTCCTTTCTTTTTCAAATTAATTTGCCACAAATGGCGAAATGATTTCTATATGACAGCTAATGTAGATACTGTTGAATATGTCAAATCATGGCAGATCTTGAAGCTATTAAAGTCGGGGCTTGGCAGCCGGCCTCAGATTGAAAAGGAATTTTGGAGCTTGTTATTGCCTGTCTTGCAGCCTGTTCAAGAAGCCACTCAGTTTTGATGGAATTTAGTTTTGCACAGATAATAAATTCTGACAGCTCCGTTTGAAGACTGGGGATGAGTTTTTATCAAAAATGAATTTGACAGAAAATGTGCACGTCTGCCTTTGTGCTCAAAGTTCTTCCTGAATTTTCTGCGAGTTGTCCGGTATTAATCTCAGGGGACAAAAGATCTCCTTTCATTATTACCATCTTTGTTTTCAACCTGCTTTTTGATGAAGCTCAGGCTGCACTGCTTGAGGTGATGGAATGTGTTCAGATGTCAGCGAAGGCAAGAACTCATTGTGAAGTTTCACAGGCTGTGTATCTGTTGTTCACTTCAGCGTCCTCTGGGCTGAGCGAGCGGTTCTGAGCTGTGGTTCTGTTTCATTGCTTTGGCTACAACACGTAATTAAAGCCAGATCCTGCTTGCAGCGTGAGCCTGCATTTTAGGCCTGTGTCTCTGCTCGTACCAGAAATGTGGCCTCGCTTTTGTTTTTGAGAAGCAGTTTGGTACGAAGCCATATTGCCTGTGAAAGAAAGCCATATAGCATTACTCTGTTGGCTTCTGGCCCGGACTCACTTCCTCTTGTCACCCTCTCTTCAGCTTGGACTCACCATGGACTGCGCTGCCTTATTACAACATCCAAACACGCCTGGAGCTTATTCTTTTTTATTGATATCAGATTATTTGTTATGAGCACAATTATTATTGCTCTAAAGCTGTGGAAGAACACTTAAATGACTTTACTCAACTTGACCTGCGCTATTAGGACTTGGCGTACGCGTGCATGTCTGCATGTCAGAACCGTGTTTGTAATAACATCACTTGTATTCTCTAGAGAGAAATGTGAACAATCAACTTGCATCCTGAAGAGGTTTGCCCATCCAATGAATGATGTTTCTGTGAAAAGCTTTGGCGGTAATGTTACAGAATTAGTTTGTTTTTCTCAATGAAAGATGTGCAGTTCAGCAGAGCCGTGAGCCCCGTCATGGCAGGCAGTTTTGGTTGTGTGAAGGTACAAGTCGGCGTTGCTTATGAGGACGAGGCTTACAGCTAAACTTTCTTTAAAAGTTTCAAAAATGCAAAAGTGTTCAAAAGCCTAAAGTGTGGTAGAAAATCTTTCTGCACGCCGCTGGTCAGCCGGCTGGATGAAAATTGGCGACTTAAAAGTATTTTGGCCTTGGACAACATGCACAGTTTTAGGTTGGAAGATGTAGAAGCACCGTCTATCACTTTTATGAAGGTAACTTTGCTTTGACACTACCGTTGTCAAGCTACATATCTGGAAAGCATTAGCCTAATATCATCTAATTAGACACCAAGTGTTTCTGCAGAAGAGAAGGACTTTTCAATATCTGACTCACCTGTACTTTTATCTTGAAGAATAATAATATGAGATGATAAAAGAAAACACTGAAGATGCCATTTTTGACCATTTGCTCGTACCAGAAGCAGAAATTTATTCTTTATGTTAGAAACAGAAGAAATGTCACAGTGTGTGTGGAAACAGCTGTGGTGAAACAGTTTTTTTTTTTTTTAACTAAACCAAAACATTAATTACGTCTTAAATTAGCCATTAATGTGAACATGGTGTGCTGAGCTGCCATTCTAAAGACATGAGTCTCTGTGTGAGTTTCCTGAACAGACTCTTGGTCTTTACCTTCACTGTTAGATTTCTGAAAGGCATTTTAAAGGCCAGCATATTCCATGACTGACAGGTTGATCTTGAAAAGGCTAAGACTGAGCATCTTTGCTGTACTTTGCTTAGTCTTCCTGTTATCTGCTCTCACAGCCTGAATGACACCCGACTCATGTCTGGATATGTTGCAGGAAATAAAGATGTGTTTCAAATAGTTTTCTCTGTCTGCATATCCTCTGATTTCCTTCTGAAATACCTCAGTTGTCCTGAAAATAGTAAACATTTAATCTTCTTGCCAAGAAACATCTTCACACCAAGAAGTGTTTTTGTCAGTCCACGTGTGATGCTCAGAGAAGGATTACATTTTTGACAGGTTACTGTTTCTGAGCAAAAATCTCAGCACATCACTGATTTGCAGCCAATCAAGATCTTAGCAGTTCTCAACATACAGCAGCAAGAAGCCCCGTTTCTGCCAGTACCTGTGTTTACCGCCGTTTATCCTTTGTATTTTGTTTGTTTGTTTTCTTTTATTGCTGTACTTTCTCTATTTTCTATCAGTTGAAGTTGGAATTACACAGCTTGTTTGTTTCCACGTGTGTCTCTCTTAGTCCACATAAAGTGCCAGTGAGTGTTTATGCAGCTTTTCAGCGCCTGCGGAGGCGTCTGTTAATGAATTAATTGGTGACTTGTTGCCGCAGTGAAAGCTCATCTTAAGCACAGAGAGGATCTCTGTGTGTTGTGGGTTTGGCACCAAATGCATTTCAGTGTTTGTGTGAGTGTGTATGTTTCAGGAGAGTGAGTAAGGGGGAGGTGTTTGTGTGCAATGGAAAGGGTTTAGTTCAAGGAAACCAAATGATTAGGGGTAATTAAAACCCACAGCAGACAAAATCATCTTGTGTTCACACAATAAACACAAAATGCCCCAGCGCATGGCTCATAAATCGCATGAATCACACCATGCCTGTCTTTCTCGTGTGTCATGAGCTGCGTCAATTACTAGATGCTCTAATGTGCAAGGAGACTGAGGTTGATCAGGCTAATCTAATTTTTTTATTTTATGGAAATATCCCTACAGAACTCTGCTCAAAACTTCTATAAATGCAAAATAACCCTTTACCAACTTTTTCCTTGTGGAACTGATTTGGAAACTTCTTGTTTTTGACTCTAATTTCTCCAATAAATGTGCTTGGTTAAATCTGTTTTTTATTTCAATTAACACCTCCAAATAATTTTTGACTTTTTCTGACTGTGATAAACGGTTTAACACTTCAGCTTTTATTTTAGGACTGAATCTAATTTCATTCAGCTCGTGTTGCTAATAACAGCTAGTCTGCTCTTTGTTTTCTGACTCAGGGAAAACAGATGTTTTGCACGGATCTGCAGGAATGTGGAAAAAATTATAACTGAGATAATTCTGCCCAATACTGGGAACATGACGAATGAAAAATAATTACTCACTGAGTATTGGAAAAAAGGCATTTATTGCATAAATTGTCTCAAACATATATATAGAAATGACTTTATAAACAAAATAATTATTATTATTAATCATATGCATGTATTAAAACTATTAAAGTATTAGCTGTTTATATCATGGTTAAATTTTACATGACTGAACAGATTTGTTGAAAATCTTTTAAAAGTTTTTGTTTGTTTACATAATGAACACATCTAAATTATTTTAAACAACGAACTTGTCCACCCAGTGGATCAGCAATTAAAAAAAAAGTATAATGTCCCTGAACAAAGGAATTCAGACTTTGAGCATGAGCGAATTTTTTTTTTACCATCTTGTCTTCAAAATAAAAAACGACTAAACTGAACATAATGAGTGGCGATTTCTGCACAAGCTCTATCAGCCAATGTAAAATTGTTTAAAGTTTAAATTTGTGTCTTTTTATAATTGCTGCTAACAGCTAGCCCAGCTACCGAGCACAACAATTAGAGATTGTTCTTTTTTTTTGTCATGTTAGGACTATCGGTGTTATCTATAGAGATTTTCTTTCCCATATTAGATCCCATCTCTGCACAGTTGTTGGACCATTTCATGCACACAATTTTGGTCACTACCACTAAATCCTGGGCATAAAGGTGTCACAAAGCATATATAATAAGGAAAGATGTGGAAAATGGAGTGTACATAATGGACGAATATAGAGTTTGTGCATTTGGCAGCTAGTCTGAGTTAAAACCCTGCAAGCGACTTTTTATATGAGATCTGATCCTGGAGCTGAGGCCAGCGGTGCTGTTGAGGATCAAGGCATATATGACCTCAGCACCTCCGTGTGGCAGCAGGCTACCAAGAGAGGGTCACGTTTTTGCAGCCAGGACAAATAAAATGTGTGGACTGGAATATGACAAAAACTGTGGACCAGTAAGAAAGGAAGGAACTTTAGAAGAAAACTTGCAACTTTTCTACATCTAGCTTCATCTGAGCCTCATATCTTGGTATTTTATTGGGATTTACTAGAAAAATCAGTCCAGATTCATGAGCTAGAAGGGAAATGATGCACGGTTTTTATATTTTACTGCATTTGTATCTTTTAGTTAAAGCTTTATAAGGCCATATTTTGCTTCAATCACAAATGCACGTCTTTTGGCTAATTCTCTGCCAGCTTTTCATGTGGAGAGATTAACTTTTCTGCATATTTTTTTTTAAATTATGTGAAATAGCTCAAACTCACAATCAATGGAGAGTGTCTTTAACATCCATCGTTGAATATTCCTGCAGAATCTATCTCAGATTTTAGTCTGATCTTTGATTAGACCATATTAAGCTTTGAATGTTGCTTGATCTAAACCATTTTATAGAACCTTCCTCCACCTTCCCATTAACTTGGACTGGATTCCCTGTTCTTACAGAAGAAACTCAACCCCACAGCATGATGCTGTCATCACCATTTTCTTTGTGAGGATGGTGTGTTCAGGCCCACTGGTTAAAGTAATTTGTAGGAAAGCCAAAAGTTGGGGTTTTGCAGTCTTATTACAAATTGTATTAAATTAATCTATTTCCTCAAAATTCTGCACACAAACACCCCATTGTGGCAATGTGTACAAATATTTTTTGCAAATTCATTAGAATACAAAACCAAGAAATCACATTTATGTCTGTTTTCACAACTCATATTAGAGCTGGTCATGCTCTAGATGTTTCTGCAGCTTGGCCAGAGTCCACCTGTGGTAAATACAGTTGATTGGTCTGGATTTGGAAACACACTCCATCTTTAGTAAATTGATGAACTCTTGCTGGAACGGAGCGATCAGGGGGAAAAGAGCAGTAGTTAGAGATGTAACCAGAAACCCGTTGATCTGTGCAGAGCTCTAGTGTTCCTTTAGCCTCAAAACTTCTGCACAACATTCTCCCTGATCTCTCTGCTGTATTCCTGATCCCCATGTTTGATCACTAATGTTCTCTGAGCTTCATTCATGCTGAGATTAAGCTACACAGGTTAGCACTGGAATATTGAAAACCATGTGTGCTTCCACATTAGTGATCCATGCTGCGTTCTGCCAGCTCTCAAAATCAAATCTCAATATGATGCAAATATAAAAAAAAACATACACTGGACATGGCAAAATTGTTATCTACAACCTGTTTAAAGAGACATCAGTATACATCTTGCATCTACAGCATTATGTGTTGCTACGTTTGGCTGTAAACACCCAAATCTGTTCTCAGTTAAAAATGAAAGCCCTGGCACAGTTTGCTTCAACTGGTCCAAATCTAATAGCTGATAGGGCTGTTGCAGCACCAGCAAGAAGAACAATGAAGCAAAAGCAAACAATGATGCCCTCCATCCTGCACATGTGTGTGCAAGAGGGAGCAAAACAACAGAGAAGGAGGCTTTTGTCCACGCAGCAGCTCAGCGTTTGGTTCAAGGTGAAAGCCCTGGCAAAAACTCCTCTGGCAACAGCCGCCGTGTTCGCCGACAGGACCACCAAGCACGAGTGTGAGCGCTCTGAGCTCAAAGCGCCGGTCCTTAAGACTCACAGCAAGAAATGATTAATGCCTGGATGCAGTTACACCTCCGTACGGCGGCCCACTGGGCAGATCAGAGCGCCCCCCACTGTTCCTGCCGCCTGTATCTGTCGTCATCCAAGGCAACTGCAAACAGCTGGAGCCTGCTGCCGAGGACTAATGTGTCAGTGGGACTTAATTATTCTGTAAACTCTCAAACACTTCGATGTGGATAAAGTGTGGAGAGCGTGGTAACCAGTCAAAGATAGCGCATAGTGGAGCTGCACGTAAGAGTGATTGTTCTCCAACTTTCATGTCTCACCAACACACACACACTTGCACGCACACATGCACGCACACACACAGTCTGAAACAGTGGGAGAAAGCACCTGTGACAGATCAAGCTGAGTTAAACAATTTCATTGTGCGTCAAACACACTCACATGCTGCCAGAAACAAAGACCCTGTCTCCAGCTCCTCCAACGTGTGTGTGTGTCCATGAATAGCTGACAGTGATTTATCAGCAATGTTTTGTCTTTTCCATATAAGTCATGGAGCAGGCCGCTTGTGTGCGTAGGGGGAGTGTGTGTGCACTTTAAGGTCTGCAGCACTTGGGTGTCACGGAGGCCTGTAAATCACACTTGTGCTTGTGTGTGTCAGAGTGAGGTCGTACAATAACTTCTGTGTGTTTCATCCTGAAGGCTGGTAAACGCAGCTGGTTAGTGAAACTGCACAATGAGACCACAGTCAGCAGAGGTCAGCACAAAGTAGAAAGATTAGAGTGTTGCTTCAAGCTTACAATCAGATGTTTGAGATCAAATATGAGATTTGTTCAACTCTTTTTTTTTTTTGTTTGATAAGATTGATCAAATATGTCTTGGTTTTAATTCTCAGAGATCACATTTGATGTTTTTCTTTCCTCCAAAAGTCAAACTCTTTCCTAGTCTGAGCTACATTCATTTCCAACAGTGATGCTAACGGTTGGTGTGTTTTTTAATGCTAACAAATGTACAATGATATAAAAAATAATAAAGATAAACTTGGATTTTCATAAGGTATTTCCAAACATTTTAAATAAAACAATTAAAAGTGCAGTGAATTCATAAAAAAAGAAAGAAAGTATAAAAAAATCTGCTTCTTGTGTATTTGGCTAGATTAAGCTTGGAAACGGGTGTTTTATTTAAAAAAAAGAGTTTGTCCTGGTTCACTGAAGGTTAATTGGAAAAGTTCAAATTTTAAATTTAGGTTGATGACATCACAGGAGGCAAAGCAACAGTATAGTGGTCAAGGAACAATTGATTGTTTTGACAGTCACATAATTAAGCAGCATGTAGGAAACGTGGCCAGAACAATGAGTTATATCATTATTTCACACTTTCAGCAAGATAAGAAACTTGGATGTTTATCCTTGTAGATAGTGCTGTCTCATGCCTTAAGGGTTTATAAACACTTAAAAGTATGACTAATCATAAATGAATACTTTTAGGCTTTTCTGATTGCCTAAATTTTAAATAAATGTGACCATTTATATAAACAATGCCTTGAATGTTTAAACAGATATTCTGTCAAAAAAAACTTCAAGGTCATGAAAAAAAATGTCACATTTTGAGGAATCAAGATGCTTTCAGCATGGGACTAAAGTTTGTTGCAGGGACTTTGTGAAGGTGGTTAAATGCATCAAATCTATGGCGTTCTGTTATTAGTTCCTCTGGAGCATTAGGAATGCTCTGGAGCTGCAAGAGGTTCAGCCTGACGTGTTAGAACATATAACCATGCAACTGTGGTTGACAGAGCCGAGACGTCTTCTGAACTCTCACTGGCATTCTCCCAGGACAGTGAGAGAATTACTGCCAAATTCATAATCCATTAGCAAACAACTTCTTTCTTTCTGGTTGCTGAGCACTGGTTTGTCTCACTTCTGTTGACTGGAATACTGGTGATGTTTTGTGTGTACAGGTGACAGCGTGGCGGGGCCGACTGCTGGAAGTGAAACTGTAATTATTAGCAGAAATGAGGAATAACGCATGAAACATTTGGACTGAAACAGAACTCATCATCCAGATCTTAGTTGTTAGGTCATGTCAATCTCAACTGGCCCTTCACAAACCTCTTCCAGGTGTTTTATAAGTCACCCAGCATTGTGTGACTGGCATTAGAATGCAGTCTTTGCCGTGTGAGGGAAGAAGAGGGCTTTTTGGGGGGGAAAGTTTGCAGGGTCATCTCAATTTGCCAGGGGCTGATCCCAGGTTAATCCATCACTCATTAGCTCTCACAGATAAGACACAAAGTGGGGTGAGGGGCTGTGGATCTGTTCTCTCTGTATCTCTTTCTTCCTACCCAGGAACTCACATTATATTCACTGGCTGCAGATAAAGACCAACAAAAGCAAAGGAAATAATGTATTGAACTAAATAGTCTCCTGACTTTACAAAACAAAACACATTCTAAGTTTACAGACACCAAATACAATGACATGTGCTCCTTTTTTTCTCAGACTTTGGCAGCTCCACATTTCTCTTTCTGATATTTTGACAGATTCTGTTTGACAGAATCTTTTACCTACTGAGTCACATTCCTTCTGATCTACACATTTCTCCCCTTTCTGTTTCTCTTTGCTCTTCTTGGACAATCCAAACAATTAATTATAGTTTTCGTCCACACTGAGAGGCCAAAAGCAGCTGCCTCAGCTCATTTAACTCCTCCGTATGCCACATTAGAGACGACGCAGGAAAGGAGGGACGTTAGTTTGGGGCTGATCTCGTGTGAGCTGAAGAAAAACAGACCAAAGAAGACGTCGAGACAAACAGAGACTCCTGAGCGTCCGCACTCCAAGCAGCTGATGCTTAAACATCTTCCACTGCTGAAGAATCAGACTTCGGGATGAGAGCTTGTTGCAGCTCAGGGGGGACCCCCCTCATGACCCCTACCGCTGAATGAATAATCAGGTTCCTGTGTGACTACCCTCTCTGGTTCTCATAACAAAAGCCCTGCATCACTGGAGAATGACAAAGAAAACAAATGGGCCTAATTATGGAGGTTGATAAGGAAACTGAGTCATTAATGCTAATATTTTTGTTATGAGATGAGTGAATGAGGTTCACAAGGGGCCCCTGACTGTTTTATTTTGAATTCTTTTTATGAAGTTAAGACCTGAACCTGTGTGACACACGAGGGAAAAATCGACATCTGTCTCAGATATTTTGTTGATCCTTTAACAAAAAAAAAAAAAAAAAAAAAAATCTGATGTCTGAAGAGGAAGAAAAACTGACAAATGCTTTTCATATTTTTACTTCTCTTTATTTTTCATTTGATGCATTGCTTTGCACAGCCTGGACAGGTTACTGGCTACAAATGAAGGTCGAGGTGGAACATGAGGAACAGCTTTTGGAAGCTGATTGTCTTGTCTCCCAGGAGAGACAAAAAACCTGAACTAAAGAGGAAGATAGATGGGTGGAGGGCTGGATAGGGAATAGATCTTCTCCTTCATTTTTTCCTGCCTCCTGAACGTTTTGGTACATTAGCCGAAGCTCAGATCCAGTTCCCTTCCACCCATATGCAGGAAGTCACAGACGTGTCATTAGGTTTTGTTGGTTTAAATAACAGGGAAAAATGTCTCAGGTCTAAATGGTTCAGACTTTGTTGTGATGATGAGGCAGGGTAATGGGGAAACTGATTGATTTGTCTGCAAAAAGATTGCAGACAAAGATTGTCTGCAATCTTTTGTAAACATATTTACAAATTAGTAGCTTCAGTAGCAGCTAATGTTTAAAAAAATGTTACGAAGTTTAGCCATCTGTGAAAATGAACACCAACAAACAACTGCTTTCTGGACAGTTTCTAAAATCTAATGATATTCATTTACTTCTGCGTTAAACATAGGTACAATTTACAACGTGAACTTTAATCTCTTAGACTTTTTCATATTTCAATGCATTAGAAATAAAAAAGGTAACAGTGGGTTATGAAATATAAAGAAAAGGATTCATAGTTTTCTAAATGTTTAAAGAAACTGTAAAGGGTCGTATTCATTTGCATTGAGCCCCCTTTTTTCTAATACTCTTAAATAAAATCCAGTGTAACCAACATCCTTCAGAAGTCACCTGTTCAGTCAATACAGTCCAGCTGTGTTTATGTGAATGTCAGAACACTGACCTATGTGGAAAACTGGTTTAAAAGGTAATGTGGAATGAGATCCATAAAGTCTCCTATCCGGAGTTTACCAGAGGTCATGCAGGGATCATGTGGAAGAAGCTGTTCAGGTCACATGAGGCCAAAATTCAGCATCTAAGCATGTATGTGTGCTGGGAAGGCTTCCATATCACCCTAAACACACACACACAAAAAGATCGAAAGTATCATTGTGCACACAGGTTAGCAGATGGAGTTAAATACAAGACAATACTGGACTTCTCCACCCGTCTGAAGCTGCAAAAGCACCAAACTGGGGCAGAAGTTCACGTTCTAGCAGGACATCAAATTTAATCATGCTGCTAGAACTTTCATGTTGTGGCTACGGTCAAAGCTCATTCATTTGCTAAAATGGTCCAGTTAAAGACCAGAGCAAAATCATGTTTAGAATTTCTGGCAAAACCACAAAATATTATGTTTGTAGTTGTTCTGATTGAGCTTGAGGTATTTGGCAAAGTAGTATGGGAAAAAAGTTTGGTCTCTAATGGTGCAAATCTGGTAGAGACATAGCCCACAGGGATGGCAGCTGTAATTGCTTCAAAGGGCAGTTTTGTAGAGTATTGAAAACAGATGCATGACACATTTCAGATTTTTTTAAACACCATCGACTTTTCACACTTAGAAATCTCTGATTCTTTTGCTCAATCACATAAAATCCCAAGGAAATACAAAACTAAATGTGACAAAATTCAAGGATATCACATTACATTGTACTAATGTAATGTTGAATACATTAGTACAAGATTAGTTTTCAACATTAGTACATTGTGTCCACTTCACAGTAAGCCTGTAACAGTAGGGAATGCTTACGGCTTAGAAGGTGTCTTGGTTTTAATGTCACAGTTTGGTTTGGGTTCGGCGCAGAAGACTGATCCAAAGGCAAAACGTCAGTAAATGGCTGAATAAGGCTGAGCTGTACACTCCCAGAATGCTCTTAAGTAGCTTTCTGTTCCACTGAAGTCCATCCATCACATAAAGAACAGCTTATTCAGCTGACTACTCCTGAATAAATACTCTCTGTGCTCATTTATACAGGCCACAGCAGACTCATTGCATGCATATGTGAAAGCCCCCATAGCGGACGTAAAATGCTTTAACCATATGCGTTAATCAGTTACCCTCTTTGACCGATCATGGTTGCATATTCAGTGTGACAAACATCCTTTCAGAATAATTTTATGACGAGAATTGTAAATTGAAAAGTTCTTTCCTGTCTGTTTCTCTTCCATTCTGCGCGTCTTTATATTCAGCTCATGTAGCTTTGGACTTGTTCTGCATATTTGTCTTCCCACCTGTCATTAGGGTAGAAGATGAAGTATCACTGACCGTAAGTGAACCACCATAAATGGATAAACAAAGAGGACATAATGTCTCTCAGTGATCTAAAACAAACGATCCGAATGCAGTGCAAGCTCTGATGATTTCAGAGCTATAATAGAAAGTCATCAAAATGTGTTCTTACACACAATAAGCTGACATCTCAAAATAGATCAAATGTGCAACATTGTCAATTAAAAACACCTTCTTAGCTGCTAAATTATTTTTAAAAAGCAGATGTCAAGAACAAAACTATTTATTGTTTTCTTTAATTTGGTTACTCAGCCTTCAAATTAGTCCAAAGTGCCATTATTCCCACTTTGTTTTCCAGTGTTTCAGGAACGCAGGATCGTTTATGTAAATTTTTGAAAAATTACGTCTTTAGAAAGGCGAACTGTAGATGCCGACAGAAACTTTGGGGAGTTCTGCTGTTTGGCGCTGAGATGCTATTATAGGCTTAAACAGCTTCAGTAGTAGCCTAAATCCTTTTTGCATTAGTTGCCTGCAACAAAAGTCTTTTCCATCATGAAGCAAAAATTAACCACCGCTGGACCAAGAGAAGCGCTTTAGTTGTTCACGCTTTGTGGATATTGCTTCTGCGTGAGATTTAAGAATATGCCAGAAACAGGTGAATAAACAGATTTCACTCACAACATTTGCATATAAAAGAAAAACAAAAACATGCTTAATTAACGTTTTCTACACTAATTTAAAATTTAATTTACCACAATGTCCTAGTAAAACGTTTTAAATAGGAATCTAAAAATAATCTAACTTATTTCTCATGAAGTATTTGTACTAGTGATCCTAAACGGTACTAGTGTAACTATGCTAAATTACATACATGTAGAATATTTAAAATATCTTTTATTTACACAAAGCAGGATCCTGTACTGCAGGATCGCAGCAGCAGATGCTAAACACGGTGAACAATCAATCTTTGGTGTATATTTATTCTTAAAATAAGAATAAAACACCTTCATTGATTTTAGATATTTTTACTCTTGTGTTCTCTTTAATCTTTGGTTCATTAATGATGACATTTTAACTTGTTGGACTAGTAGACCCCCCAGTTAAAGTACTCAATTTTGACTTGGTGGTGGGAAGTAACTATTTGCTATGAATTAATTACAATTAATCATATTTTCACCATAATAACAGTTGACATAATAACCAAATGTGTTTGTTTTCTTAATGGCTAAATCCCAAAAAAATTGAATTATAGTGATGTACAGCTATTTCTAACTCAATTTAGTGAAAACCAAAATGTTGTTTTTGTAAGAGTGAGCAAAGAGAAAAGACAAAAAAAAAGAAAGAAAAATGAGGGAGAAACAGAAACAGAAGCACAGACCCTGGTAAATTCATATCGTTGGGATTAGATAGAGAAACGACAGGATGACCCTGAAATAAAACTCATAAAATTATTCTTGAACCGTCAGTAAATGGAAGGACAGTGTTGGATAACGGGAAATGAAATGAACTCATAATAAACAAGGTCTGAGCAAAAATAAAGCGAGAGGCGATGACAAACAAATACAATGAGAAAGAAAGAAACTGATCAGCTTGACTTAAGAAAAGGAATAATTGGTTAGTGTTCAGGTCATTGACCTGTGACCTCACAGGAAATGACAGCTAGCAAAACACAGCACTGTATTTTACATGGTCTTCATTGCTTCACCAAACGCACGGTGTGAATGTGAACACCCAACTGTGTTTGTGTCGAGCTTAGAAGGATTTAAACTGTCATCTTTTTGGGTTTTCATCTCTTCGTTAACAACCTTCCCAACGTTTCGTCACACACCTGCACTTACATGCCAGCCTATTTTCATAAGCCATTTTCATTTGCTTTGCTTTAAGTGGTCTATTTGATAATTACCAGCAATTTTTCCGCAGCGCTACAATCATCTTGTAACTAGGAGTCAAACCTCCTGCCAGAGCAAATATGAGAGAAATATCCACACAATGGATAGATCGCACTGTGGGGGTAATATTCCTGACACAGATTTCACAATTCTGTGTATTTCAGTCTGAGTCTCATTATGGGTCTCTTTAGAGTGAAATCTGTGGGGAAGGAAAATGATTATCCTCAAAATAATCGTACTGACAAGTTGTTAACCTTTTTCTAAAATTGGCCTAAAGCAGCTGAATATTTAATTTTGTAAAACCCGGCATGACCAAACTGAAGTAACCTCTAAAGTCAGAGGATTTGCTGAACTAGTAACAAAAGTCGGTTTTACCTGTTCTATAAAATACACTTTATTATACTCTAATAATATATGGTGATTTTTTGCAGACACATTTGCAGTGTGTCAAGAAAACCTTTTCAGTGTTTTATCTTGACGTCAATCCAATCACTTTTAATTTCTTTGCCCACTCAGCAATTTTACACTAAATCCATATTGAGATGCCCACATTTTGTTATAATGATCAGTTTGGCTAGAAAAAAAAAAGAAGAAGAAGAATGAGTCCCGTTACTGTGAAGCTGCTATGAAAACATTATGATTCGGTTCAGGTCTGAAGTCTGAACAAATATTAAATGAAGCTTCACACAAAAAAGGACAACGTTCTGGACCGACATTTTCTTACTTCCAACTTGCAAAGAAAGTCAACATAACAACAAAACAAAACAACATGTGTATGAACTATGCATATGAAATGCTTTAAGTTGCACGTATGCATTACATCATGTTGTAAAATATAACCAGTGATGCATAGGGTTTACTTTAATGGACAGATGATTAATTGCAATTTCCCCACAACATAAAATCAATATCTCGCCTTTACCTCATTATGCTAGTCCTGAATTGCTGATCAGTGTTAGTATTTTATTTCCTGTAACAGAGACACACCATAGGATGACAAATGAGAGCCTTTTACGTTTTTTTCTGCTTGTAGACTAAATGGGTTTGAACACATTGTTTGTGTGGTGGCAGCAAATGAAGTTGCTTGTATGTCATTACAGCAAGTTGTTAAATGGGTTAAACTGTGTTTTGGGAATAAAGGTTGGTTAGGAAAAGTAAAACCAAGCATGTGGTTAAGAGTTTCTAAGATCACTTTGCTCTTTCAGTGGGTCTATCACTAATTGTTTCCTACTAATTGTTAAATTACAACAATGCTTCTTATCTGCACTTCTCTAATCTATCTTTCTCGTTGGCGTTAAATGTTAAATTGAAAATATCACAGTCTACATACAAGGTAACCTCATTGAAGAACAGATCCAAATTCGCAATAAGACCAAGGGGTGTAAGTAAATATTTGTGCACACCACAGTGCATGCTTGCAACATGCTTCACGCTCAGCAGTAAGCACAGTGCCGCAGCAGACGAGTGTGGTGCTTGTGGTTCTGAAGCCAGCGCTGTAAAAATATATCAGGTCCATTAGTGTCAAAAACAATATGGACCTCAGCGGCCGCCACGACGCCTCAGGGAGCCGATACAGGATGGGATTTACAACCCAGGTTTATTATTGAGCGACGTGAATTGAAACATTTCTGCTGCAACAACTTTCAATGCAACTCCAAGTGGGACCCAGAAAAATCTCTAAATGAAGGAAATATGGGAATGTAACGGGATGCAATATTCAACTGAGTCTCTGCTAGTTTTGTTTTCTTCTCCTCCCTTACTCTGTCTTACTTTGAAAATCATTTATATTGCATCTAATGTTTTACTCTACCATTGTAGACCTAGTTTGCATTTGATTCTTGACATAATTTTGTTGTTGTCCTTATTATGTGGTCAGTTGTGCTTTGTTTTGTTTTGCTTTTTGAATTTCTGTCAAACACATTTTGTATCAGATTAAATAGTCCAGGAAAAGAATACCAATTTGCATTTGCATCCTCATATTCCACGTGATCTGGCATTATTATAATGATAGCTGTAGATTGAATCTATTTTCAAAGTCCAATAATAATACGTGACATGAAAAGCATCCATATGCATAGACACACTTTTACCAGATTGTGGTCATTTGGATTTTCTCTTCCTCACATAGTTTCCTAAGAAAATCATACCTAAGCACAAGATTAAAGTACATCCCGTCCCTCTTGTCGCGTCTGTCATGTATTGCTTTTTCTGACCCAATGTGGTTTATCTTGTTGATTGGTCTCTATTCTTTATCCAGCTATCTGCTGCAGGTTTCCAAAATCAAATGCTTTTTCTTTTGTTTTTTCTTCTTGGGCTTGTTTGATATTCAGGCCCACTCTCTGCAGCGTCGTCCAAGAAAAATACATGAGCTGTGGCAAAAGCAATGCTAGCCTTTTGGCGTCGCGTTCGATTTGTGACCCGTTGCAGACCAATTCCACATCACGGGTAAAAAAATAAAAAAAAAACACCATCTGCAACAGCGAGGCTTTATTTTTCCCTGCTCTCTTAATATACAGTGTGAGAGGGGGTTAAATGAAGAGTGCAGGACATGTGGGAATTCAGGCTCGAGTTTAGGAAACCGCTGTTTTGGAGATGGATGTGAGCTGACGACAATAAATGTGTCACAGAGAAGAAGGAGTGGGGCTTTCAGTGGCTTCCTGCTGCAGCCTGTGGAATGCACACAGGGTAATTCAAAAACACCCTCAGTTTGCTCAAGGTTGTTCTGTCTGCTGAAAGTGTGATTTCAAGGCCTGAAAGAGACATTAAGTGTGTCATATTATGTAGTGGGAGGATTACAGATCGACAAGAAGCCTTGTACTACGTAGTTATTGGTCCATTAAGCATGCAGGTTCCTTTATTAATACATGCGGCTTGTGAGCACTTGAAAATGCAATGGATTTAAATTGCAGCACATGTCATCAGTATTACATGGCACTCTTTAGTTTTCCACTTAACTCCCTCATTGACCTTCCAGATGCTACACAATCTGTCCTTCTTGACACACATCTTTTCCCAACAGGCGTTTCTGCAGGAGAGCAGAAAATCCTTTATAAATTCACTTCCTCCCCCAGCTAAAAGTTTTAATATGAACCAGTTTTCTGAAGCCAATTCTGGCACGTTTTCTCTCTGCTTTAGGATGGCGTGCTGATAAAATTGCACTCAACACATTTCGATATCAGTGTTTCCTCCAGTACACCGTGTTCCAAATTATTATGCAAATTGGATTAAAAGTGTCATAATGATTCTTTTTTTTTTTTTTTTACAAAAACTTCATCGGATTAAGAGAGCAGCTGCTAAAATGCGCTTACCAAGCAGCAAACAGTCATTTGAAGCTGCTGGTGCCGCTGGAACCTCAAGGTGGAGGATCCTACAGAGGCTTGAACCTGCTGCTCTCAAGCAGAAACGGTCGCAGTGGGTCCAGCCGTTAATGAAGATTAACTTTCAAACAGACTTGTTCACTGACGGCTGCCGCGCAACCCTGGATGGTCCAGACGGACGCAGTAGTGGATTGGCGGTGGATGGCCACCACGTCCCAACACGGCTGTGACATCAGCAAGGAGGTGGTGGAGTCATTTTTGGGCTGAAATCATGGGGAGAGAGAGAGAGAGAGAGACAGAGAGAGAGCTGGTCGGCCCCTTCAGAGTCTCCAGAGGCGTGAAAATGACCTCCGCAAAGTATGTGGACTTTGCTGAGCTGGATGCTGTTAAAGTGGGAACAAACATCTTTTGTTGTACGCAGGATAAACGGACATAGGATGATTCTTAGAGGTTTGTAGCAGCCCTCCCTCCCTGTTAAAGCTGTGTTAATAACTGACTGGTTGTAAAAGAGGTCAAGCCGCCAAGCAGTAGAACTTTGAAGCGTAATGAGCGTTAGCAAGAGAGATGGATTTGATGTGACGAGAGGATTAGAAAACAGGAGGAAACTAAAAGATTTATTTCTTTTGCACTCCGTCTCTCCACTCCAATTTGTCACTACATCAACTCGATTTCCTCTGCCCTCCTGCTTCTGTTTGACTGCTTAGCTGAAGGCACCTTCATGGATAATAAATTTTATAGAGACACTTGTTAGAGTGCTGCTCACTAATGACATCTGCAGCGGGGAATGCCTGTTTTCCCCAAAAGGGAAAAGAGGAGGCAGGATGAGGAGGAGAGTCACAGAGCGGTTTAGAGGAGAGGTAGCTGGTATGATGGGATGTTCACAAAGGAATGCAGGATGTGTGTGTGTGTGTGTGTGTGTGTGTGTGGAGGTCAAAGGTTTCACACCTACTTAACGCAGCCATTGCGTTGTGGTTCCCATTGAGCAATAAAGCAGCTATCTGTAGAGGCTGGAGTAAACATTTACTGCCCAGTATGATGAGATCACAGCCTCTGTGTTCATCATGAGTTAAAGCGACGCTTCACTGCAACGCGACTCAAATGGCTGCACAGAATCCCTCAAAATTAAAATTGAATGCGAATTGAATCATTGTGTATATTTTACTTCTTATTTTGCACCATGAGCTGAATGATACTGAATGAAGTGAGAACGATCAAGGTTTGCAGCTGAGCTTTTACTCTGACCCACAGTGAAAATCCGATTTACAATTTTACGGTAAAGGATTAAAAAATGACTTGCTCATGTGAAAAATGTTGCATAAGTTCTTAGTTGTTTCACCACGTTATTTCATGAATTTCATCGCACTTCTTAAAACAACCGATAAATGCCGACATTTCAACAAGATTTCTGCGTCAGACAAAGAGGTTGAGAAAACTAAAGTCTGTTTGAAGAAGCAGGCTGAGAAAGAGCTGAGCTAGAACAATCTTCTAGGTGCTGAAAGAGACGTTCACAGTTTTCTGTTCAAACTCTCGGGACCATAAGAACAAACCAAAAAAAAAACTAACACTCTGTCTTTATCTGCCCTGTGGGCCAAATTACCTCCTAATCTTCTAAACATCAGATCTTCAAACACTGTTTATTTTCTCAGCTCACAGCTGCCAGTTTGTGTTGGCAAACTGCGTTCTGTGATAATACCTTGGATTTAAGCCCTTTTGCTTTACACTGGCGGAGAGGAGTGATGGCTTTAATTGCAGAGGCTGTGGGATCAGCGTGAATCGCAGATACGGAGGAGAGCCGGAGTTCGCCTCTCTTGAGCTCTGCCTCATTGTCTCGCATTGACAGCGCCGGCCCAACCCTGTCAGCCTCCGGGCCAACAACGCACATGAGTTACGTGAACCCGAAACATGATGGATCTGGCGGGCCCATAGAAATCAAGCTCACAGAACAAACAGATGTTAGAAACGAGGAGCAGGAGCCCTCGGCTTTATCACCTGCGATCCATACATGTCCTCTGCATTAGAAAAGACCATTAGCTGTGATGCTTAAAGCAGAGGAGACAGATTTAGGTGATGGTTGAGTGTAAAACAACCGAGTGCGTGAAGCAGGAAAGACGTTATTAGGCTTTGACAGGCATGCTGCGCACATCCAAACTTTTTGCTCAAGTGATTAACCGTCTGGGTCTGAATCCTACTAAAGTCTCAGATTGTTCAATTAGAGAGTGATGGCAGAAAGAAGCAGCAAGCACTTGTTGCAATTATCTCCACCCTACTTCAGAGAAGAAAACTCTTCCACGCATTCATACGGCGTTCCCACTTCTCTGACAAACTCAACAGCTCTCTTAAGCCAGCGCAAAGATTTCTGGTGTTTCTTTTTTTTTTTTTTTTTAAATCTCATTTGGTTCCAATCATCTTCACGCTTGGCAAGACAATCTTTTCCCGCCATGCCGCAGCATCCGTTCACACATTGATGCTCCTGAACATTGAGGTGATGTGGTTTCGCCAACGCTGTCAGCTCAGGTTCCCTAAAGACTCAATGTACAGGATGTGTTCACGCCTCCAGCTCTGCGGCTCAGAACGTGATTGTTACCACACAGCAGATCGTTGTCTAAACCCAGCTTGTGTGGATGCGGCTGAGCATCGGATCGCTCCTAAAGCTGTCAGTCCCTCCGCCTATTAAGACAAGCGCCTGTAGAGTTTATTGTTCAGCAGGGAGTGATGGGGGACCTGACAGGCCAAAGAATCTTTATTCACCCTAAAAAGGGCTTTTCATTGCTGTCGCGCTGAATAGGACCTGCCAGCGTCATCCTGCAGCCATGGCATTTTTATGGCATAGCTGACATACGGACAACACGCTCCCGTCAGTCCCGCCGTAGCTCAGGCAGGTTCCCTTTATCCCCTCACTGTATGTCAGATGGTGTTTTTTTTTTTTTTTTCCCATCACCATGAAGCGCAGGGAACTCTTCTCCAGGGAGCATCACTTGAATTACTCTCCCAAAACACCCGCAAGGAGACACACACTTTAATGAGACGGATGCTTAAATAAAGACAAACTGGAGAGAATCTCTGCCGTGCATACACACTCGCTTTCGCTCAACACTCACACACACACACACACACACACACACACACACACACACACACACACCTTCTAGCTCCACACACACGACTCAGACAAAAGCTTGTTGATTACTCAGCGATCTGGATGCACCGCTGATCACAGGGCAGCTCTTTTACTAACTGGCCTATTATGTGGTCCCAGCGTGGGGTGGAAGTGTTTCGGAGGCCTGAGGCGGAGTTTCTTCGAAGAGCCAAATGTCCATGCATGTGTGTGTATGCGCATCCATGAATGCAGCGAAGTGCTCCCATGCTGCGCTGCCTAACGAGAGGGCAGGTCAGCCATTAAATGGGCACTAATGCGGGAAATTGGAGGCCATTAGGCCTTTCTTTGTCGGCGTGGCTCAGTGTGGCTAGTTAGACTTTTGAAAAAGGGAAAGGCCTTATTATTAGCCCCCACATGCAGACGCACCACAGTGTGAAAGGCTATTCATACTTTCATTTTTATAATCGTCAAAAATGCAGAAAATCAATAATAGTGCAGATTAGGGATTGGGTGATATCACTTTTAAATTGTATTTTGATATTGTGGTATTTTCTGTGATTTTGAAAAATCTTTTTGCACTTTTTTCAAATTACTTTCAATCATAAAAAGAGGCTCTGAAAAATCCTACACATTTCTAATTATGCTTCCTATTTATGTCAATGTCTCATTTATGACACTGATATAAAAACCTGTCATTATTATAACTAAATTGCACTCAGTAACTGCATTTAATCATACATTTTTGGCGTTTATTGATATTTATTGATTCTCTTATGAAAGAAACAGTGGAGAAAATGCGAAAAATAACAATTCAGCCAGATTTGGGGTTTTCAAACCTCATTATTTAGAATTTATCTTTGTCACAAGAAACACAATATCTCATCAAAAAACACACGAGGAATTTGGCAATTATTATTTTTTATTTTCAAGAAAAAAGGAGACTCTAAATGTTGCCTTGTGAAACCCAGGACCACGTATTGTCTCATCTGCTGAAGTGGATGCATTACCTAAACTTAATTTTTTGCTCCTGTTCCAGATGAGAAGAAAGACTAAAATCTGGTAAAACTTGGCTGAAGTTAGTTAAATACAATTTCTTTCTTTTTATTTAATCTTACTTCATTCATTTGTGAAATTGTATTTGCAGTGAGTTTCATAAAAATTGTAAATTAAGCAAAAATCTTAAGTATATGTAAAACGACAAACGTTCTTGCGTTTTTATCTAAATCTAATTTTTCAGAAGTTATTTACTGTTAACTAACACATCAAAAATACGTAATATTCTGAATAATCTGGTGAAAAAAAAGATCCAAACTGTGAAAGTGCAAAGAGCTGCAAATGCCCAGAAAAAAGTTGTCATCATAAAGAGTTAGTTAATTATTATAGGTATTGTAGAAGTGCAGTTGCAGCATTACATTTTATTTTTGATGGCTTTCGAATTTCATTTTTAATGTTGATGGGCTCTTAAGAGACTTTTCCCAAGCTTTTCAGTGGTGGACCTCCTCTGCTGGTTTCTGCTGTAAATCCTCAGCTTAGTGTTAACCTTCACTCCTGCTGCTCTGAGCTTCACCAGGGATCCCTGGTTTCTCCACAGCGGAGCGGTTCTCACAGCTCTTTATTAATCGAGCTGCATTTTATCATCCGCTGACAGAACGCGCACTGAAGTCTCTGCCTGCTCGCTCAGGGAATTGCATAATTTGTCCAAATCTGAGAAAACGTCTGGGTGCTGAATAATGAAACAGAGCAGGGAGAAATAAATGAAGCTTTTCAGATTTACCAGAAGAAGGAGTTAAAAAAAAAAAAAATTGTATGTTTTGGGATGTTGAGGAAACGAGGAACGGCTGCTTGACAGCAAGTGGAATGTGTCCACTGGAAATCGGTACTGTGAGCATATTTAATTTGTCTTTGAAACTCCCGACGGAGTGATGAATATTCTGTATGACTTGATCTCACTTGGCCAAGTCTTGTCAGGCCACGGCTCTAAGAAGCAGAAACAGTAGGTGGATCTCTGTCCCTCTCGCTGATCTCCTTTCTGCTTCCTTTACGAGTTTTTTTCTCCTTTGTCACCTTTTGTACAAAAGACAAACTGCTGTATTGAAAACCCTGAAACAGAACAGGACCTCCTCTGGGCCTGATAGAGATCCAGAATTTAGTCAGGGTCATTAGAGACAAAAAAGAAGGCCAAAGGGCTCATGGAGAGCTGAAGCGTTACGGCTAATTGGCTGCAATAAATGAAGTACGTTAGCTGGATATAATCTCCTCAGGAAGCGATTCACTCTTCCCACCACTGAACCCTGGAAAGATGAACTGATGTGAATAACAGTTCATGCCTTTCTGTGGTTCTGTTCTGTTTGACAGCTTTTAACTCTTAAACATGTTGCAATATTTTCAAAATGGGGATTGGTGATAATTTGGGACGTTATTTATGGAGTAATTATTTCTTTGAAACGCTGCTTAGACATTTTTATTTTTTTAAATGTAGCACAGTAACTACATCAAGAAGCAACTAGTTTCATATGATATGATTAATAATAATAATAATAATAATAATAATAATAATAAATGTGTTAATTTATGAAAATAAAAATGAAACAATAATTAATCTGTCTTGTGCAAATGGCAAACAATTATATTAATTGCAGTCACAAAAGTGATTTATAATGCCATAATAATCATAATAATCATAATAATAATATAATTTTTACATCTCTCTTTGAGCTTCAGCAGTTAATATGTGATCTTTTTTTTTTTTAATTCCTCTGGTGTTTTGGGGGACATTTTTTTAGCGAATTACCAAAACACAAAACATCCAGAGTTACTGTCACTGTTTTTAAATCCCTCCCCCTTTCTGTGAAAATATCAACAAAGAATAATTAACTGCAGAGTGATGGCTGTCGATGTCTGCTCCCACATCCCAAACATATTTCCAATGTTTTTAAGCTTCTCTTCCACTATGTATGTCTTTTTTTGCATAAAGCCTTTTTCAAAGTGTGCCATTACTTCAGCTAAATTACAATATGCTGTATATGGTAATTTCTAAAAACCTTTCTACCAAAATATTAAAAAAACCTAGAAGAATTAAGAAAGTTACTGTTTTAATAGTAAGTTGTTGCTCTTTGTGGCTTATTGGTTGAAAAGAAACTGGATGGTTAAAACTTTTTGTATGTTGTATATTCAGGAGTCATTTTTGGATCCACAGCAGTAAGACAACATTTAGCTTTTTGCTGATAGATGTAGTAACATTCACAGAGGACATTTATTTTCCTAAGGAAGAACAATAATGCAGTAACCATGTATGAGTCTCTTATTTTGAAGTACAAAAGGAAGTTACCTTGTTGTGTCCTCATTTGGCAGGCTGATAAGCATGTGGTACATCTCAGGTTTCAGGCTTTTTCTCAGTGTTTTGCCTTTTTACCAGCAGTCTGGATTTAATATTCTGAGATAATATTAAATTATATTGTGCTATCGTGCTAAAATAAATTAGATTGAGTGTTTATCAGACCACTAACATAATTAGATGTAAGTTGTTTTAGTAATCTGATGTGTTTGGTTGAATTTAAAATACACAACACAATCGAGAAGTAACTTTATAAGTAGCTATTTAGGTGTAAAGATGAAGCAATGAGTGTTTTTTTTTTTTAGGTTGCTGCTGCTTGGTTCACAACCAGCAGCTAGAATCAGCCCAGCATGTCGATTTAGGCCATGAGTGGCAGAGATCACTTGCTGGAGTGTCTCTTTACAACACATCAAGGCGCTGGCCAACATCCCTCAATTACCAGGCTTATCGTAAATACGATGAGCTTAACCTCAACCTCCAGCTCTGTGGCTTGAATTTTCCCTCTAATTAGCAGAGGCTACATGACTGAGGTCAGTTGATGGTTTCTGGAAACCACTCAAAGGGACTAATTAACCGGCTTTCCAAAACACATTCGGACACTCTGAAGAGGCCCCAGGTTCCTGAGCATGCACAGGAAAAGACATCATGAACTACTAATAACTAAGAATTAATTTCCTGTAACATTTAGCTTCTCGGGGTCAAAACATAAAATGGCTGTGCAAGTTTAAAAATATAATTTTTAACCATACAGAACAGTTGCAGACTTTACCTTCAACAAAACTGTGCATATTTCTTCTTCTTACTTTAAAGTTGTTGGTATGTCTCATTTTAGCAGCAAAGACTCTCACCGCTGATGATAATACTTGATTAAAAACAGCACACTTATTTTACTAAAATATTTTTATAAACGCTTTTAAAAGAAAGAAATTTGGCAATGTTGAGTTACAGGGTGCTCCAAACAAAACAATTGTCAACTTTACTAACAAAATGTGCAGTTTGGATTTACTTGGTGACAGATTTTTATCAACCCTAAGCAACTTTTTAACCAGTTTTAGACATTAGCAGACGTCTTCATGTCAACGTCTGACTTTTAGCCACATTTCCATTTAGAAGGCAACGTTGGTCCATGAATAAATGTTATTTTGTTAATCAGGTCTCAGTTTTCTCTTCATTTGTTCCATAGAGAGTAAAGAAAAAAATCTGATGTGAAAGTAAATATATAAAACCACGATTGTGTTTTAGACAGTCTGCACCATGACACACATGAAAGTGAAGAAGAAACATGAACCTGAAGTCTTTTTCTGAAGGGCTTTAGACCAACGTCACATTTAAAAGAGCTTGTGTGACGCTTATTGCCAAGATAAAGTGGTTCCCAATTGTTCATGCTTAGAGTCGTAATAGGCTGAAACACAATGTGAACTTCGGTTTCACACCTTCTCAAGCAATTTTAATAGCAGCTCCACTATATAACCGCCGTGCCCTGCAGCACAACGGCATTATTCTCTCTGGAGCCTTGTTGAGTGAGGCTGTGAAACAATCCTTGAGGTGTAACAGAAACCTGTCTCCTGGTCTAAGGCTTTACACTGATCCTCCACCAGCTTTACACCTTCTGCGGGGATCTCTGTTACCTGCAGGCATGCACAGAGTAGTGCTGACTAACTGCGCCCTGCAGCCAGAGTCTGAGAAAGACGGAGCCCGCTTCGTGGCATTCCCAGGCCACATTGGCGTTGGGCTTGATGTTTTCAGCACAATGAGACAGATCACTTGAGCGCTGTCCAAACAGGAAAGAATTGAACCCATTGTGAAATAAAATGCAGCCCGGTCACACAATATCTATGAGCAAAACTTTATTCATCAGCGTCTGTGAGGTTGGACGTATCAGGTTGTGGCTCTTGGTGGGCTTGAGGGGGATTCCACTGGACACATGAAATGTTTCTGTGAAAAATAAATTAGGAAATTTGTTTCACTGCATGCCTGGAAATAGCACAAAGAATAAGACTCTAGATCCACTTTGCCCTTCTCTGTTTTATAGCTTAATATTGACAATTTGTCCCAAATTATCTCCATTTTGTGTCTGTTAACAAACCATTTCATGTCCAGTATGATAAATTATGTACGTACAAGTCAAATCAAAAGTAAAATCAGCATGCCCCAGGTAAAAAAAAACATGCTTCCTCCTAAAGTAAATACCTGGTTGTGCCAAAATTTGTGAAAACTGTTACCAATTAGGATTGGAAATTTCACACGCTTATTTTGATTAATTAATTCTGTAGATTATAAAGTGTTAAAAATTTAAACAATCACTTTTTACATACAAAGCTTCCTGCCAGAACCTTTGCATTCTGGCGGGAATACAGAGATAATTAAATAACAATGGTTACTTAATTACAAAGAATATAAGGTGTTAAAAATGTAAACCCAATTAATCACTTTATTTTTACATTCAAAGGTTCCTGGCAGAACCTTTGTATTCGCATGTTTCTGGTTCGCCCATACATCTGATGCACACGCGACATCAGCAAACAGCGTTGGGTTACACGACATGACTTTAAAATGTCGTAGACTAGTGACGGGTCATCTTCCTGCTGTTTTCTGCTAGAAAGCAAGATTATTCATGTCATCCCGGTTCTGAACAGCCTTTTTTTCCCATATTTTGATCACAAACACTGGAGTCAATGAAGCGACTCAACTTGCAGGGCTTCAGATGCAGCTTCTTCTGTGACCTACTGCATGATTCATTGGTGCACTAGTGGAATAATTTTGGTAAGCCAGGGATTCCTGGGAAAATTTATTATTTCACTAAAGGGGTTTTGGGTGTTGGGGGCAATTACTGTTTGACAATGTGAGGCTGCTTTTGATGACATTTCCCCCTCAAAAGCTGCATTATGAGTTTAGTGAAGCATCTTTAGCTGGTATTAAAATTGGTTTGAGGGTCTGAAACATTTACCTGTGATTTACAAAAAGCAACAACTAGAAACTCTGCAAAGCAAAGGGTTTCACACTGTAAATGTTAAGAATGTTCAATACTAACATGTTTTACATTTTTTCCACACAAAATTTTGTGATGATACCAATACACTATTAGGGAATGTTATTTTTTATTCAATGTTCAATCTCAAGCTGTCATCTAGGAAACAAACTATGTTCAGGGTGTTTTCTGTGTTATAAGTCTTAGCTGTTGTAAGTTAAACATGAAAAGTCCAAAAGTCTCATTGATTAAACTTCATACAGAAAGTACCACTGAAAATACACAGAGCCAATCTGTTTGTTTACTGTATGAGATATTTAGATACAGTAATTGGGTCCTTGGGGTGAAAATATCTCGTAGGTCTCAAACAGACACAAATATTCAAGAAAGAAGAAAAAAAAAAAAAGTAAGCACAGTAAGCGCATCAGGAAGAGGAACGCTTCAAGGATGTGCTGGTTTGTAATCCTCCAGGTTTTCCTACATAAAGAGGAAAAATTATGGACGGATGAACCAATCAACTTCAATAACTTGGGATCAATATATCCCTACTTTATACCCCTGTGAGGTAATGTGCGTGAACACACAAACTGTATTAGAAGTACAGCTGTTAATAATGCATGAATCTGTCTGTGGTGCCAGTGCAGGAAGACCGGAGTCTCGGACGGCCGGGCCCTAATGAAGCTGGGCATGTCTGCGTCTCTCCTCTGCCAAAAAATCATGAATAAACATTAGCTGGCTAATTAAACTCAGCTCTGGCAACTTTACCCGCCAGTAAACAAGCGGCAGAGAGGGAGCTCTCGCACACGCTCGCAGGGATTCAGTGGGAATGTAGGAATGGCATTTCCAGGCCTTCGTCTTCTGGTTAGTACAGTACAGCATGCACTCTGGAGAGGAGCGGAGGACACTGATAAAAGGGAAAAGGGAGATAAAGAGTTAGGAAGAACATGAAATCCTTCACCTCATTAGTCCCCAAGTTTAAACTTCCTGGGAATCTACTGTGGTGTTTCTGAATCAGAGCTTTTCATCCTGGTGGTTTAAACTTAGAGAAAATGTTGAAGAATTGACCTTTCATCAGTATAAATGTCAGATCGAGTATGCGTGCTTAATTTTAATAATTTCTGTGTTTTCTTGGGATTTTATGTGATAAAGAGACTAAAAATTTATTGTGAAACAGATAAAAAATTTGCAATATAAAGTATGTTGTGAATTTGAATTCAGGCCTTTCTTATCTAATACTTTGTAAATACCTTATTAAAATTAGACTGAATGGCTAAGAAATGAGAAAACTTTGATCCAAATTATTTATCTGACCAGAGCATTTAGGGTTGCTGGTTCTTTTTTAGCCAAATTCTTAGACATTAAAGACTTGAAGTTGAATTGACAAAACCCAAGAATCTGCTTTTTTAATCTTCTCACTCTTAAAATACCCAGCAGCAGCAACAAATAAGTGCAGAAGTTAATTTAGAAAAACTGTTGCTCTGTGATCAGAGAGTCTCAAAAACTCTCACTAAAACATCTGAACCTTGTTGCTTTCCTGACACAGCCTGCCACTGCAACCTCCATGCCAGACGGTGCCGATTCAACATGGAGCTGTACAAACTGTCGGGGAGGAAGAGCGGAGGAGTCTGCCTCAACTGTCGGCACAACACGGCAGGTCGCCACTGCCACTACTGCAAGGAGGGCTACTACAGAGACCTGTCCAAGCCCATCACACACAGGAAGGCCTGCAAAGGTACAAGGCCGGTTCCAGTCTTTAACCAGAGCGCTGTTGGCCCATTCAGTAAAGTTTCATAATGTGTGTGTGTGTGGGGGGGAGTGTGGGTGTGTGTGTGTGTGTGTGTGTGTGTGGTTTTCCAGAGAGTGAAGGAACGAAAAGCAGCTTTAATCAAAACTATATTAAAGCAGTACAACTTGCTGCCTTTCCCCCGCTGACGAGTTCGATCTTTCGAAGAAGCATTTTAATTGCTGATCCAGTTTCACCTCTTCCATCAACAGGGATGAGCCGGGGGGCCTTTTGGGATCGGGGAGGTCAGGGTGGCATTGGGTGGGGTCAGCCCGGGCATTCCCTCATTGACAGAGCAATTATGCTTATTTTGAGCGGGGTGAAGGGATGACAGAGCAAGCAAAACAAACAGAGCAAGGAGCGCTAAGTGATCCCCGGTGAGGACCAAAGATGAACGAGAGGCAACTGGGACAGTGGTGGGAAAAGGCAGCAATAAAGCAAAAGTCAGGTTTGGAGAGGCAGCGAGGGAATGAAAGATGGCAGGAGGAAGGATGATGGGAGAGGGCGACACACCCCTACACAGGTGTGCTCACAACTCAGCACTGAATGAATCGCCTGCCACCAACCCTCACCGTGGCTAATAAGGGTCAAAGACAGAGAGGTGGTAGAAGAGGAAGAGGTGGAGGAGGGGGGAGAATGTGTTTTCTCACCTCTTCTATAGCTGCAGGGAAAGATAACAAGAGTCCAATCCCTGCACAAACAAGCCGAGGGACACGGCAGAACTCGTGCACACATACACAAGAAACGGATACCTGCTGGAGGATTTCAGAGCCGCCGCCTCTGAAGGCGCCCCACGAAGAAATATTAGCTGCCTGCTGACAATTTAAGCCCCAGTTTTCTTTTGTCACTCAGCAGGAAGTAAATAAATAAACGGAGCCATCAGTCAGTTTGAAAGACATCATGTAGTAAAACATCAATGAAACAAGTTGAAGAATGTGATGTTAGTTTAGATGAGACGGGGCTTTTCATTCAGCTGTGCTCAAAGGCTAATCCAGCTCTGGAGAAAATGATACGTCCTCGGAGGAGACGTTCCTCCTTTTCAACCTTTCTCTGCTAGAAATTTAATTTTTTTCACGGCTGTCTGACCCGCTTCATGCTTCGGTGACAGAACATTAATCAAACTAACGCAAGGGAGCGTCACCTGCGCTGCACTCGACTCCACCGGATTCCTTGCTTCCTGCAAGCATATCAAACACGTTTCCTTTTTTTTTTTTTTTTTTTGCACAACACAATTCTTCAGATTTATCCACCCTCAGCTCAGTCACTCATGAGCAATATTCCTAAGGTGACTTTTAACATCCTCCGTGGCTTTGGGCCTGTTCTGGCGGCCAGGAATGCAAACACACCATCCATCACAGAGTGTATTGTTAACCCCATCCTCTGCTGCGTGTTGCAGGACCGCTTGGAGCTTTGGTGTGTTACGTGTTAAAGTCCCGTCTCATGTGTTCCCCTCTCAGGATTCATATTCAGTTTTGCTCCAATGAAAATTAAGTTACAGCTTTATGCTCTTTCTGCGCTTTTCATCAGTGCAATAAAATGAAGCGAGGTCTGCCAAATCCTTGGCAAAACTCACTGTATTAATCTATCTTTACTATATAGCAGAAAGAATATAAATAGTCGTCAGCATATGTGAATAGTTTTACTGTCTGACACATCAGCTAAATTACCTCACTTTGTCACTTTATTGCTTTTTTTTGTGTGGTCAAGTTGTGGTTTTAGTGAAAAATTATTGTATTTAACACAAAACAGACAGAATGTAGATTATCTAGTCATTAGCATAAGTAAGGGTTCTTACCTAATTTGTAATTAATCTGCCAAATGACATAATTACATTTTCTTTATTCATTTATTGAATTTACTAAATATTATACATAAAGTAAGCAAAGCAGACATCAGCATGAGTGATTTTTCAGCTTTTTTCCCCTCTTGTTTTTGAGGCCTTACATCATTTAGTTGATTAACCTGATAAATGATCTTATTTTTTCTCCTTTTCATTTATTTTGTTTTCAAGTTGGGATTGGAGGCCAGATTCTGTGTATATACTATTACCAAAGAGAATGGAAAAAGTAGTCAAAGTAAATTTTGACTACTTTTTTTCTTTTTGTCACTTAATGACTTGCAAAGCCTGGAGAACTTTTCTGCCAAATGGTAAAAATTTTATGCTCTAGTTTTTGCTTTTATTCGGTGGTTTATTAAGAGGTGAGTTGAGCAAAAGTCAGCGCATTTTCCAATTTGATACCATACATAATTTATGTGATGAATTTGCAAAATGATCAAATGTTCATTTTTAATTGTTGTGCAGTCAAGTTGTGAAGACGTAAACAATATACTGTATATAGCCATAAAAAAAGATTTATTTATTTTTTTTTTTTTGCCATTTGAACCTTTAAGTAATTCGGGGAATCGTTCTGCCATTCTGTGTGTTTGGTGTTTTATTATCTATTGTATTTACTTGGTTAATCTGTTAAAACATAAGCAAAACAAGTGATCATCATAAATGAGGATATTTTGGGGGTGAAGGGGAATTTCACCCCTTAGATAAATTGGATGATTAATATGCCAAATAATGTAATTTGATTAATTGTCAGTCATTTCTTGGTCAAGTTGTGATTGTAGGCAAAGCTCATTATGTTTAATTCATACCAAACAAAAAAAAAAGGATTCATCAGAAGAAGTGAGAATTTATTTACCCTTTGCTGTCTTACACAATTTAGACAGTAATTCTGCCAAATTATCTAAATGGACATTTACTGTCTCTCAAATATACCAAACGGAATGTAAATACATTTTTTTAGATCATTAATTCGACAAATTGGTTTATGAAACAACATGAAGAATGTGGTGTTAGGTTTTTTTCATAACTCAGTTTAATCTACTGAGTTTATTCTAGATGTTCCTCCATTTAAACGCACTGCGTTTGATTTACGATGTGGCTGCTTTTCCCAGCGATCCCTTCAGATTTTGAACATAACCGCTTTACAGACGGACCAAATTCTCACAGCAAAACAGGAGTGAAAGTTCAGACAGGAGTAAAATAAAAACTGCCCCCATCATGTCAGCAGGAATGAGAAAAGAATCACCAGTGACCAACATGGAAATCTGTTTTCACACAAGTCACATTACTAACATGATGTTAGGGAAAACGGAGAAATGAGTCCTGACGGGAAGTCAAAACAGCGAGTCGAAAGCGGTGAAAAATGTGCCTGGTATGTACACCTGACGTCTGGAGTGAAAATGATGTGGAGTGTGTGCTTCTGGATTAATCTGTTGGCTTCTGAGGATCTCTAAATATACTAAAATATTAAGGTTTCTGAAAATGTTTACCTTTTTATGACATGATCTAAATCCGAATAAAAAAATATTTAAAAAGAGAAAGAAGCCTTTTATGCAGAACCTTTACAGAATTTCGGCACCATTCTCGGATATGATTTAAAATAATGTTATTGCTTTGGGATAATGATAGTCCCGCAGGCCCCCAGCCAGAGCGTGGTCACGGCATACTCTCATTACAAGCGATGTGAAAAAAAAAACCTAAATCCTCTCACCCACACTTGGGATTTATTTCCCCTCGACTCGTTCACGTTTGCTGCCGCCCTTCACCGTAGTGAAGCGTAAACAGATTTCATCATTGTTTAAGAAATCATCGGCTCACCCAAAACGGTTTTGTTCAATTTAATCTATGAAATTTGCCAGAGTGCATGCGCCTCCCACCTCTCCCTGGCCCTGTGTGATTATAAGCAAACACTGTCCACATTCAACCCGGGGATTCAGTTACATCAAAATAGACTTATAATAAAGAATCTGCTGCAATTACCCCAAACTGACAAATGACACGAAACATAGACGGACTAACAAAACATTTTTTGTTAGCTAAATCTGGAGCATTACTGCTAACGAATTTGTAGATTCCTGTTTTACATGGTCTATTTGCTGGTGAACAAAGTGACCACACACTGCTTTTTTCCCTGTGTTGGACACTTTCATGCTCTGGCAAACTCCCGCCTCAGTTCAACCACATTATAACTCATGATAATTTGATGAAACCCAAGCCGCGAAACTGCTTTCATGCCCACTTCTCAAACAGTGTGGAAGCTGGAACAAAGTGACATCGATTAAGAGTTTTTGGTGATTTACTGAAATCAGAAAGAGAAAGCCTTGGGACCCCGCAAGAAAGCGCGGGAGCGCAGCGGTAATATAATCCCCTCAGAAAAGTGGCTCATTTCCAACGGAGGCCGCGGCGAGAGGACAGCGAACGCTGCCTGGTGGCTTCATTCACATGCCGAGAGTCAGAGATTCACCCCTCCTTGAGTGAGAGCGTCTTTTACTCGTGTTTATGACTGCTTGAGGGCTTGGGTTTAAACACACTGATGGGATTTTGACAGATACATAAAGTTTGGTTGGAAAAAAGGGAAACAAGCAAAACCTGCACAACAATTATGCTGTCTTCACCTTTAAAGCGGCGACTCCGCAGTTTCGAGTTTAAGTGTTTTTATCTGATTTTAAAAGCAAAATAATGTAATGTTGTCTGCTACTCCAGCAATATTTGTACATTACAACCATAAAATTCAATGAATGATTTTTTACACACACACAGTTTAACTTTGTCTCCTCTGATAAGAGCATTTCAGCCAAGTACTCTTTGCTTTGCAGAAAGAATAATTTAATGCGATGCTTTGAATTAAAATTCACTGCAACTAATTGCAACTAGTAAAGCAAGTCTGTTATGTCTGCAGTTTAACATCAGTACAACTCCGGCTGTTCTGTGAACAGAGTTTTATTAAAGAGTATTAGTGAACTGCCAGCGTCATGAAGACCAATGAACAAAACAGATGGGCCGGGGAGAAAGTTCAGAAGAAGTCAGAGCTGGGTTAGGAATCAGTTAATGGGGAAGCTCTTAGTCATTTACTTCACAAATTTGACTTTTATAGACTAGAGGCAAGAAGAAACACATTCTTCTTGCCTGCTTAAAGTTTTGCTTAAAGTTTTTCACAAACAAACATGTGGAACAGAATGTCCTAGTCAGATCAGACCCAAAACCTTTTGAGTTCATGTGCAAAGACTGCTAACCACTTTCTAAAGTCCACATTCATCATAATAAAATGGTTATAGCAGCATCATGCTATGGGAACGGTTTCATTCAGCAGCGTCAGAGAAGCTGGTTGGAGTTGGTGGAAAAGTAGATGGAGCGAAGTCAGACTGCGGTGAGGATTGGTCTTGCGACAAACAATACAGTGTGGAGTGTTGTCGTTTGAAGTTGGCCTAGTCAAAGTCAAGGTCCAAATCCAATCGAGCATCTTTAGCAAGAACTGATAATCAATAATCCCAAATCTCTCTGTCTGATCTGATTGAGCTAGAGATATTTTGTAAAGAAGAATGGAGGAGAGGAATAACTGAAAGAAACTATAAAGTAAAGAGTGCGTCTGCAAAATACTGACCCCTGAACAATTCTGCATTTTTAACATTTCAGGGTTTTATTTAAAACTTATTTGAAAAACCATGGATCATGTTCCTTCCACTTCACATTCATGACCTGTTTTGTGTTTGATTTTCATGTAAAACCCCAATTAAATACATAGTTTTTGGCTGTAGCATGCAGCTTGTAGCCTATCTATTTTTATTAAGTTGAGCAACCTTATAAAGCAAAATTAAGGTATGGTTCATGTCTTAATCAGAGTGAAATCTTCACTATAGGTCTTCAATTTGATTATTTATTTATTTTACCTTGCTGTTTATTACCTTTCAGTGATTATCGAGAGGTTTCCACTTAAAATAACAGAAATGTGCGATAAGTGCTGTGCAATATCAACATCCCTCACAAAGCAAACCATCACTCTCAGTGGCCAAATAAAAATCAGTCTTGTGGCCATTTTACCGCCATCAGTAAAATACTGAAGTTGTTGCAGATAGAAAGTGAGCCGTCCTTGAAGTCGATGCAATTTTTTTTTCTTTCTTTTTGCACTTTACAGACACTTTAGGGAGGAGTTGAAATCTAATTATAATCTAAGACAGACTTGGCTCGACTGGCTGCATTCCAGGTCCAACAAATTCCTCTCACTGGCACACTGAGCTCAAACCAAAACAGGGAATGCAGAGCAGACTTCAAACATCAACTTTATGGTCAATGGTGGGCATGTTGTGAAATCACACATTACCCACTTTTGGAAAGGTCTCCATACCCCATTTCTTTTTATGCGCAGCTCTTGTTTATGTTTATTCCCTTTTTGTAGTTACAATAAGATATAACTCCTGCATGAGCTTTTTGTCATTGCCTTGTCCCTTATAAGACAGAGAGGGAACCTTTCCACTCTGGTTCCCATATCTCTCCGAGCCATCTGGAGTGGTAGCCATGAATCAGCCACTTAGCCCCTGAAGTGGACACACACTTCATACTCTCACTCACACCCCTGGAGTGAGCCAGTCATTGACACAGCAGCTGTGTCATCCAGTCGGAGAGCATCTGACAGCACAGAGAGGAGAGTTGTTCAGCGAGGCAGACCAAAGGTGACGAAAGAAGAGGAGAGGGAGAGCGTTCCACCTGCATGCCATGTGCTTCTTGATTTACAAGCGGGCTCGATGCCGGGCTTTATGGTTCCGATCACATGTTCCTAAAAACATAACCCACTGCAAACTGCCTCTATCCTCAAAGCCCCCCCCCCTCCCGACATGCTCTCCTGGATTTACTGGCCTGAGGCCTCGCCGCGCTGGTCTAAACGCTGCTTAGCGAGCTCCCCAGGAGGGCATGTGTGTGTTTGCTCGGTTCGCCCAGCCGCGCTCAATGAAAGCGGTGACAGATTGGTCTGATGTAGGTAGCAGTAGGCACACAGGCTGTGGGAGGACTCGAATGAGTGCGATAAGAAGGGCGAACAGCACACACACACACCAAGGACTGATAAGAGCAGCAACAGGAGCTGAAGCTCAGGAAACAGGCAATAGAGATAAAAAAGAGAGAGTTTTATAGATAGTCGGAGGCCTGCTGGGACACAGACCACTTCCACAAACGTACAGCAAAGTCGTGTCATAGCATTAATTTGATCATGAAGGACGCCTATAAATTTTTAAAAAGTACAATCCACTTGGGTTTCTCTGTGACACTTTATTCGAAGGTAAATAATGACACATTTAATGCAAAGCTGAGCATTTTAATACAAGTTTTAATACAAATGTGCTTTAAAAGTGTAATTAATTACTGAATGACATTTCATGACAACAATCATAAACATTCATGAAGTCTCCTTCATCTTCATGACAGATGTTATGTTTATGACAGTGTCACGTCAGTCTTTATTTGACACCCTGTAAAATAAAGTGTTACCAGTTTTTCAGTTAGTTGTGTTTTGTCATGAAACAGAAAGTATAAAAAATATCATAGGACTTGAACCATACCTGAAATTAGCGTTATAAAGCTGCTCAACTTTTCTGTGTACATTAATATGAAATAACTAGCCAAAAACTACATATTTAATTGTTATATGAAAAACAAACACAAAGCAGGTCATGGATGTGAAGTGGAAAGAAAATAATATATATTTTTTAATTAGTTTTAAGTAGTTATTATGCTAGCTATAGTTTCAGAAAGTAGAGACATACATTAGCTTGTTAGCCTCACCAAGTTTCTACTTAGAAACGTCCTGCTTCTACTTTCAGATACTTCTGGAAAGCAAAGATCCACTGGCCCAGATAATGTTCCTCATTAATCCTACATCACATTTAACTTGTTTGCATTTTACTCTGGAAATAATTTATCCCAACATTTTTTCTACATAGAGCTAAAGGCAATTTAAGCACCGCTAGTTGTACTTGTGCCAAAGAACTATAAAGACATAATGTGTCACCCAGTGAGTTTTGTTTTCCCTAAGCAGCATATTGAATAGCAGCGGTATCGCTGCACTAAGTCAAAGCAAAGATTAAAAAGCACATTGCATTCGGACATGTCAGCTTTTATTAAAATGATTTAATTCATTCAGAAGCAGTTGCATAATATTATCATCTCTGATTCAGATTAAGCCCCCTCATAAACTCCAGGCCAACTACAGTAGAGATCTGGAATTTTAAGCATGTGGACAGGGCTCAGTATTAATTTCTTTCGACATTAATACATATTAAAGACTGAAGTCAGTCCAGTGGAATGAACTCATTGTTTTTGAAGCTGCATGTCAGCTGAACAGTTAGGCTCTCAGAAAGCACAAGACGTTTTACGAAGGTCCGATCATCAGCAACAACACAAAAAAAAAAACAAAGAGCATTAATTCGTCTGCAGCCCTGAAAGCTCACAGAATGTCATGTGACACGACGGAGAGGAAAATCTTATGGCAGGAAGAGGGCGGGGGGCATGTAGCGAATGAGGCTGAACGTTCTAACATCACAGGATTTCTGGGAAATCAGCAGAAAATAAAACACTTATGGTGTGAGGCACGGAGTGGTGAAAGTTTGGTCATGAATGCTTTTTGTGGGAAAATGGTAAGACATTAATATGTCAGCTCAGACTTTGAGGAGGACTAAGAGTTATTTATCTCCCGGAGTAGAAGAAAAGAAAGAACTTTTGTAGCACACTCCTTTCAAACCTGGCTGTGAAATGAATAAAGAGGGCTGGATTAGGCTGAGGAATTTAGACATGATTACATTCCTGGAGCATATGTGTCAGATACACTCACCAACTCACCGCACCCACACCCAACAACCAGTTTCTGGAGGAAGAGTGAAGGATGTCTTGGGCTCTCGTTCAAAGCCTGACATTGATCAGAAACAGGCTATCAGAATTATACCCCATTATTTGATCATTTTGCTGAACGTGCACAAGGTTTTCTCTTCATCCAACACAAAAACACCGACATGTTTTTGCCTTAATGCGATTATGATGAGGTGCTGTTGCAACAAACACCTCAAAGACGTCTGTAAACCTTTAAGAATTGGATTCCCGTTTAGTCTTGTAGTAACACTGGTTGTGTTGGATGAATGCCTCCACTATGTCTCTCACCACCCTGTTGCCGCCACTGCACCGATGCTGTGTACCCACCTGCACTCTCTTTGCATAGTTGTTGTTAGTTCCCCCCCACTCCTTCATGTGCGTGTGTGTGTGTGTGTGTGTGTATGTGTGTGAGACCACTTACTGTTCCTCTCTTTCTTCCTCTGTTTCCTCACAGCATGTGATTGCCATCCCGTGGGCGCTGCTGGCAAAACCTGTAACCAAACCACAGGACAATGTCCCTGTAAAGATGGCGTGACTGGTATCATGTGCAACCGCTGCGCTAAAGGCTACCAGCAGAGCCGCTCGCCCATTGCCCCCTGCATAAGTACGTGGAAGAAGTCTACATCACTTTAGGACACAAATTTGCCAAACTCCAGCTGTTAAAATGCTTCAACATGCATCCACACATGATACTTATGTTGCAGTTTCATGCCAGTTGACGCTAGCAGCTAGCTTAACCAAAGCAGGATGAAATAACTCTGAAAACAATATAAAAGGTTTTTTCTGGATGCTGTTGATGAGCCTTCAGTGTTTCAGTGCCATTATAGTATCCATTGGAATATGTCGGGTAAAAAAAGTAAAAACCTTTAGAAAATTTCATCTTAAAAAAATCATTTAGTTAGTACAAATTAGCCTTATTTTGCATTCTTTTGTCTCCACCCATCTTAATTGATTCAATTAAGTCCCTTTAATTGATTTATTTAGATTACTTATAATAATTATGTCAATTATTTGAATATAATCAGATTTTGCATTTCCTCTAGTTACACCTTAACTAGTATTTTCTTACTTTTCAAATGTTTTAATTAGATTGTTTTTTGGGGGTGTGCACTGGTAGTAGTCTTTGGTTCTGGCTAATGAATTAGGCTGTTATTTCACCAAACTGTAAGGAAACAAATATTTCTGTGGCATTTTTTTTTTCTTACCGATTTTTTGTCTTCCTCCACAAATCTTTATGATCTGAGAGAAACTACGTGGTTCTGAACCTGCCTGATGGTAGTGTGTTGGCAGTCACTCAATAATGTTCAATACAATGCGACAACCAGAAGCTAAGTGGCTAACTAAATGAGCTAGTGCTCCTGAGTTATCAAATTAAATACAAGTCAGACTTCTGTCGTCTGCAGAAATACTCAGATGACTCTGCAGCCTTCAGGTTTACTAGAGATGGCCAATAAACTGAGCACAGAGATCTGGCGAACCTCTTTGTGTTATGAGGTGGGAGTAATCATCTTTTCTTATCTTGAATGGGGACAAAAAGGAGATGACTGTAGATTTCAAAAGAAATAGGGTTAGGTCAATTAGATGAGATGATTATTTTAATAAAACCAAGAAAATTACAGACAACCTTGAGTACTTCTTTACAACAGAGTGTCTTCAGTCAGAGGCTTCAGTCAGCCGCTGTAATAATGGCCGCTATGGAGATCCGTCCTGTCCACAATCATCAGCTTCTTCAAAAACTCTTTAAAGAAACTTGGATAATCTGAGTTACAAAAGTATTTTTGAATTTGAAATGAAATGGGGGCAGATTGTAATCTTCCTGTGTGACACTGAGAATGAAAACATGTCAAGCATTAATCAAATGCTTGACATTTGACAAATGGAGTAAAAACCAAAATGTTATAGTTGTTGTATTCATTTTAATTTTGTCAGACAGTTAATTTGACCAGACACAGTTTACTTTTAGCGTTCTCAGGTCACTTCATCAAAGCATATCCCAGTTTTATAAAGTTTCTATTTCAAAACTGTTAAAATTGTGAGTGCCACTCTTCCAGTCACTTCAATCTAAAAATCTTTACATCATTTCTTAATGTGAAGCGATATACATGAAAGAAACCGACTTCACATTTTCTCCTCCAAAATAGACAAATTTGTAAACTAAAACAACACCATCCATCCGCCCTGAGGGAATTTATCTTTTAAAGCTTCAAAAGGTTTCAGTTAAAAGTTCAGGATGGCTACTGGAGCAGATAGCTCAACTAACTGCCTTCTATAAGCTTGTTGTACGCTGTGTTATTTTATAATGGTAAGAATGTATCCTGTTCTAAATACTATGTACTTTAAACATGAAAAACAAAAACCAGTAAAATCATTGCTTAGATAAAAATAAACTGTATCAATGTGTTTAGCCGCATTCTAATTAATGCTGCTAAACACGTGTATTTTAAATAAAAGTTGATGTGCTTTAAATAAAAGCAGCTAAACCACGTTTTACATTTGATTTCAAATCTTAAAAAAGTGAATATTTTTGCTCAAGGTCATCATTCTGTGAGAATCACATTCCAGTAGCTACTTCAGACCCAAAACCTTCACTGTTACACACCTTTTCCCGCAGTGTGTCCATCCTTTTCCTTTGCATGTGTCTTTAATATGCCTTCTTTAGCCATCTTGTTTCTTTTAGTAAGCGATCTTTTACTTGTGCATGATTTCCCTTTGTGTAAACGGTGTACCCACTCTCAAATAGACAGTTCATGTCAAAGTGAAGCAAATTTTCCTGACATACAAATGGCCAGCGGCTCTGTTGACCTGCCTTTACCTCTGGACCAAAGCTTAGAGAATAAACTGATTAAATTGATCATTTAAACAGTAGCCAGGTTTATTAAGCAAAAACTAGATCCATCTGTGTCAATACGTCACACTCAAGTGGATGTTTGGTGGATTTTGTTTTATTAAATTGAAGTTAAATATTTGGCTTAACAATGGCAATAATACAACGGTTACAGTCATGTAACTGGTGACGCTTGGTCTCTCCCAGTGCTTTTAAAGAACATTTCTTCCTAATGTTTCGACTCGCTGGGTTGGACATGAGACTCTCACAGCAGGAAAACCTTAAGTTAGAATATTCCACGTTTATGAGATCTCATTATTTATAATAATAATAATAATAATAATAATAATAATAATAATAAAGATTTTACTGAGCTTTCCATTGCAGTTGATTTGTTAATTTAGATCATAGAAAATTTGCATGACCATCAAAAACTTGTCTGTTGAAAAAGGAAATCTGCTTTGGCACCTCACCGCTTTAGTACATATTTGAACTATTCTAAACATGAACACTCTTTACATAAACAAAAAAAAAAAAAATCCATCACATGTGCTTTCTATTTGATGGATTTATTCATTAATGAATAAATGAATTATTTTCTCTCGTTTTCTCTGAGTAGAGATTCCAGTTTCGCCTCCCACGACTCCGTCCAGCATCACAGAGGAGCCATCGGGTGAGTACAGCTGAGCGGTACACATTTATTTTTAAGTGTGAACGCATACGCGGGTGTGCATGCATGCATGCGTGTTTGTGTATGCGTGTTTACACACCAGCTGTGCAGTAAAATATGCACAGAATTTGGTGGAAATGTTAGTGAATGCAAATGGAATTTTTCACCTCTTTCACTTCCTCTCTTGATTCCAGTAAAAAGTGACTGTGGGATAAATTGGATCCCACTTGCCTCTTCCCTCATTACTAGAAGGGTTCATGAATATTAAAGCCATTAGCAGCAACCATGGGATGTGCCTCCTTTAATCTCTCACACTTTCACAATTAATCAGTCTAACTACGCCACAGTGGGGTGTTTTTCCCCCCTGCATGGGACTGGGATTTTTCACTTCGTTTGACTGAATGATACTTTATCGCGCCAAACTTCAGTGCTTTTCCAGGCTTCCTTCTCCAGGGTAGTGAGAAATAGATGGAGGGACTTTTGATCCTGCGATGCAATGAGAAGGAATCCAAACAACTTTTATTTCATTCACGCTGCAGATGATTTTCTGACTGCACATTCGCACAACCAGAACAGCCCAGGAATCGAGTTACACAAAGATGTGTAAAACACCTTCAAGTAAAATCATCTTTTATTTCAGCAGCATAATCTGACAAGGAAAAAATCAAACCTATATTTTGTTTTTACTTTGTAGGAGAAAATATTTCTGAGCCAATAAAACCCTCCATACTTTTTGGCATGTATTGCCACAAAAGCAGACTGTTCATTGTCTAGCAAACCTTTCTTTGTTGTTGGTTTTTTGACAAAATTTGAATTAGCATCCTGCTGAAAGACCTAACAATAACCCATACCGGCTAAATCCACCAGATAGTTATTTAAAATCTTCTGTTTCAGATCCATTGACACCACGCTCTCTAACTAGAGAAACAGGCCCACAGCATCACAGATTGTCTACTCTACTTCAAAATGACCTCTTTTACTACTTTCTCATTCATTACGTTGGAGCATTTGTTTCCAAAACCTTAGACTATTCAGCTAAACAGGTTAAATATAACCTCAGAATATTTTCTCTTTTTTAAGTAACAGCTGAAAAACTCATACTGTGTTTCTCTTTTGTGAAGCTAGCAGAGGCTGTTAGTGCACGTGTGAGCGTGCATGAGAGGCTCCAGCAGCTGTTCCCTGCAGAGGCCTCAAGTGCACTCTCAGGATATCGCTGCGCTCTCAACCCCCCCCCAACTTCAGCTCTCTTTTCAGGGTTTTCCACCTCCTTCGTCTCCCTCTGTTTCACGCTTTGTCTTCAGATAACACTGTGGGTGGTGGGGCGCTGGAATATATGGGGGCTTTCTCTGGGCTCACGCCTCAGGAATTGGAAAACCGCTGGGATTTGGTAGTCACCCAAAATGAGTGACGGTAGAATATTGCATTTATTTACACACAGTACTTTGCAAAGTATTCATACTCGTTTCTACATTTTGTAAATTTGCAGCCATAAAATTCAGATTTTATAGTGTAGACCAACACAAAGTAGAAAATAATTGAGAAAGGGAAGAAAAATGAGAATAAAATCTGTTGACTGCAGCACACGGTATATTTAACTTGTTTTACTCTGATATAACTTCTGAACCACCTGGCTTCAGAAGTCCTAAATTAGAGAAAAGAGATCAACATTATTTACAAAGCATCATAGTTGACAAGTTAGGGATAATGTTATAGAAAGGTCTAAAGGGGACCTATTATGCCAAAAATTCACATTTTACACAGTTTTTATCAGGGTCTCTATTGCTTCTAAAAGCAGCCTAAGCACTTAATGAAACCACCCAGTAAGTTAATATTTAGAAAATTATTTGTTTCAAAAACCTTCCAAATGACATCACAAATCAACAGGTACAGCAACTCAACCGCAAAGCCCAGCTCGTCACCCAGCAACCCCAAACAAGCTCCAGCATGTTTGGTCAGCTGGTTTTACTGCTGTACAATGGCTGCTGGAAAAGGCAAGTGTTTTGTCCAAAAACCACTTCCTGCATTCCTTTTGGTTATGCAGGACGCTCCACTTCTGCTTTTCAAAGATGTACAGTTGTATAATTGCGCATCTATTTGCAAGCTGCACAAAGCTGCAAACAGCAACTTATTTACAAGTAGCAAATAAGTTGCTACCTATATGCAGTAGAAGTAATAGCAAAGTGACTATTTTATAAAATAGGAAGAAATGATCAGACTAAGATCTCATGATCTATGAATGAGGGAAGGAAGGAGGAGACATACCGGTCATGCACTGCACAAATCAGGCCTTTATGAAAGAGAGGTAAGAAGGAAATTATCACAAGAAGTCCTATTTGCAGTAGAAGTAAAAGCAAACAGTCAGAAGAAGGTTCTCAGGACTCCTCAGACCAAGACTGGACTTTTTGACTGACATCCCATCATCTCTATGATAAAACACGGCAGCATCATGCAGTAGGGATGCTTTTCTTCAGCTGTGTTTTCTTCATCCAAGCGGCTGAAGTCACACCGGCTGTTAGCTGTAGCACCGTGAAGGAGACCTTGCAAAGCCAGGGGGCCCTTTGGCCCACCCAGGTTTGACATGTAGAGGATGCAAACATCACCCACAGAGCCTTTAGCGAGGATCGAACAACAAAAGTACCTCTGGTATTCGAGCGGCTGTGATATCACCTCGTTGGTGATTGCTTACAGATGTGGCATGTGTACATGCACGTGTGTGTGTGAGAACGTTTGTAAGGACTTTTAACCTCCTTTTCTTAAGCAAAATGACTGCCAAAGACATACTTTATTTTCAGATGCATGCTAGACTTATAGAAAATTTAACTAAATGAAGTCCAGAGGTGAATTTAACTGCTGATTTACTGATTATGCAATGGTAAGATGTTTTGGCCGAAAGAGACGAAAGAACCAAGCGGGGAGTAAAACCACGGGAAGATCCGTGACAGCTGAGGAAAAGACGAGGTGGATGGATGTGAAGTCTAAAGCAGAGCGGAGTCGTGGAACAAATGACGGAAGATCTGCGGCTCGACCGTGGCGGCTCGACCGTGGCGGCTCGACCGTGGCGGCTCGACCGTGGCGTTCAAGACAGAGGAAACGATGGAAAACACGAGCGTGACGCCAACAGCTGTGAGGCAGGTGTCTCGTTGTGGCTTACGTGAAGTAGGGGAGTGGGGGTCTGCTGGGATGGAAGATGGAGTGGATATTAATTTGTCTCCTGCAGGAGGCCCCCCACCCCCACACCTCGACCACACGGAGGGCTGGAATGCGTGGAGAATAGCGCCGATGGTGTGGCCCAGACAAAACACACATTGTGCTGGTGGGTCACGGATGGTGTGAATCGCCACTCCCACGGGTCACTACAGAGACGTCTGCATGGCAACGAAATGTGGAGGAGATTAACCGCTGGTGACCTGAGCTGTGGCCGCGCGGGCCTGTCAGGATGTTGGAGTAACTAATGATGATGAGGAGACGGAGAATTGGACTGATGAGGATGATGGTGTTCATGTCCAGTGTGTGTGTGTCACGTCTGAGGCTGGAAGTGATCAGAATCTGTAGCGGACCCCTCCTCGGATTTTTTGGACATGAGTCTTTCTTTGCACACCCTTTTTAGTTCCCTCAGACTCCGCGGCGCTTCGGTCATGAATCTTATACCACCACTCAGTTATGTGAATGCTAAGAGGAGGTTTGGACACTGAATGATAGTAATCTGCAGGAAGCACAGGTAAAAGTAGACAAACAGAGCATAAACCTGCCATAATCAACAGACGAGCCCTGTGTTGCTGAAATTTGTAGTGCCAATTGACCTTTTTCACAATTTGTCAAGTCACAACCATATTTTTTTAGATAATCAGAAATAATTGATTATTAATGGTTCCATCAATGTCCAGATCCAGCAAAGTGACCCCAGATTCTCACATCACCACCCACAATGTTTGAGTATTGATGCTTTTCCTGAAATTGTGAGCCAGTTTTAATTTTATCTTCTGCAGCAAAATGACCCCAAATAAATTTGAAAAAAAAAAGCAGCGATAATCAAAGCTGTCTTATGATTTAGTTAATGATAATTTGTACATTTTGGTTTTGATAACTTTTTAACCTATAATTGATCAAAATATTGTTCCACCTTTAAGGTTAGGCACAGTGTCACCTGCAGGATATTTTGTTTTGCAACAAAACATCTTTGTTTTTTTAGAGACTCAGACTAAGACTCTGAAGAGACAAATTAGTTTTTCAGCTCCTTTCTTTTTTAGAATTTGGGTGAAAACATTTTCACAGTACAGCGGCTCCCTCTCTGCTACTTTCCTGTTAAAGAGAAACCATCGTTACTCAGTGGTAATACAGCGAGGAAAGAGGTTGGAGGAGGAGTGTCTTTTTTTTTTTTTTTTGCTTCTTCTGCTTTCTCTCTCTGTGTGTCTCCTTCCAAGACAGTATCCAGGCTCGCAACTTGAATGTGAGCAGCCCAGTGAGGAGGAGCTGAGCAGAACAGCCGCTCTCTAATCTAATTACGTGCTTTATTTGCTGCAGTTTGTTTCTCAATCAGTCTGGTTAAATGAGAGAGAGCCCTCCTCCTGGGAGCCATCATTTACACCTCCTTGTTCTACCGCTCCCGTTCTTCCAGCTCTGTAGAGCGTTTGTCACACTTTCCATGTGGAGCCTTTTGATGTGTGCTGTAAGAGTTTTGTAGCTTAGAAACTTGGACGTTGCGTTGCATTCGATCATCTGCAGCAAACATGTCGGAGCAGCTCGGATTGTGACCCGAATGTTTTGACAGGAGAGAAACGACTCGGCGTTTTCTTGACAGGTTTTGCAGGCCGACCCACATCCACTCTCAAACCTTACACCTCTTAGTAGCACAGAACTATGAAATGACATATACAGAAGATTCAAACTGTGAACAAATAGAAATTTGGAAAGTGTGGCAAGCATTTTTATTGCCCCCATTAACCTCCAGTGCAATTAATTATCTTCAAACTTAATTAGTAAATAAACTCCACCTCTGTGTGGTTCAATCCCAGGATCCAACATGTGGACAAAGGTTGTCTCATCAGATGAGACCAAACATTTAACTTAACACATTCCCTAAAATCCACACAGGTCGGATTTTTTTATGCCTGATCTGGTGTAGATTTCTCCTCCAGATGTGGACCAGGAGGAAGTTGTGAGGCTGTGTATTCAGACCACAGCAGGTGAAGCGTGCGTAATTTAACTGCCATCATTTAATTTCATTCTTCATTGTTGTGACAGTCAGTGTTTCTTTTTTCTTTTTTTTTTTTGTCACTGCAGAGAAAAATTAGGTGTTCATCTGCTTAAAATGTGACAGGATCTGGGTTCTCTGTTCATATTAATTACGCCAAATGATAATTAAATGCAACCGGATGGCTCATCTCATAATTATCATTTCGAGAACTGATAAATAAAAATAGATTATGACGGAGAATTTTGTCAACGCTGTCAGTCAAAATGACGGAAAACAAGAGTCTAATGCAACTTCAAGTATTGTAACTGTATTAACATTTCATAAACATTTAAAAATAGTCTATTCCTCACTATGAGTGATGTAATACATATTCAATATAAACTTTTATTGAACTCTTTGAATTTAAACACAGACTTTGTGTGTTTAGTTTTATTTCCACCAGTATGAAACTTGTTTAGGCCTCAAGTCCATCATTACTTGTAGCAAAACATTCCCTACACCCTGAAATTGGAGATGGTCAATCTGGATGGACTGTCCAGAGGGAGGTATTTGGAAAATACCTCAATGTGCTTATTTCAACAGGTGAGCTAACTTGTCTCTTTTCAATAGAAACTTCTCCATTTCTCATGTTTAGTCTTGATTTATAGGAGAACAATCTTTGAACGACTCGATGCTTCCATGTTCAGCCTCTAAAACGGCCTTGCAGTTCATTCCACCTACTACCGGCTGTTGACGGGACTGCGACTTTTTCTTTTACCACTGTAAAGTTTTGGCTCCAAGACGAACTGTATTGGGCCTGGAAGCAGCTTGAATGAAAACGATTAGTTTAAAGGGCTGTGGGGTACTTTGATAGAGGGGGCAAAGGTCCACCTCTCACTTACCAACTTCTTAGTGCACTGAAAGGCCAGAAAACAAAGCGCTGTAGTAACTACATCTACTTAGAACACGCAGAGCACATTTTAGCTCAGCATTACAAGACCGCTTCCCCTTCTGCTGCTTGTAACGCAGCCACAAAGGGGACATTTGTCTTCGCAGTAGGGGACTGCCTGGTCCTAAACAGGCATCTCGGGGTGCTCTCAGCGGGCCCCGGAGCTGTGTCTCAGGGGTACACTAATGGGGAACGAAAGGCTATCAAAGGGAAGTATCATGATGGCATCAAGGGGGGGTTATGAGAAAACAAAGCTGCCCTTCCACAGCCCCCTCTTCCATCATTTACATGGTAATCAGCTCCAGCTTTTATAGACTCCTCTGTTCGGTTTGTACTTTCTCTGCTACGACCGGCACCAGCTCTGAGCCCAACCACACTGTAACACAACCAGCAGCTCTGCTCATTTTTACTCTCTTCTTTCTCTTTCCCCCTCTGCCAAATTACATTTATCTTGTTTTGCTGCCCGCCTGTCTTCCACCATTCATTCTCCCTCCTCCCACTTCTCTACTCTGGCATTTCTTTCTGTCATGGCGTTCCCCAGGCAACCTCATTGAAATGGCCTATAAAGAGTAGTAAAGATTTCCTCATATCTGTGAGGTTTGTTCATATTTGGAGTTCAAATCCTTCTTCCATCAGCCAAACAACATCCTACAACTTTCTGTCAAACAACCCATTTAGGTTTCTTTCACCGTGTTTGTATCAGCTAGTGAAAACAGACCAAGGGAGCAGAGATTAAGGGATTTTTGCCCGGCATTTATAAGTTATTAAGTGCTTTGAGCAATTTTGAAACTCCAGTTTTTGAAAAAGGTTTGATATGATTATAGCAGTTTTGCCTGATTCCAATTTCTCATTACAAACTATAGCTTAAGAGGCATTCAGCATATTTGTTTCCCCTGATCTTCCTGTCATTTTTTTTCCATTTGGGTTTTCCCAATTAAGCATTTTTGAATTTGAATTTAAATGAACAATCATAATTTATGTACCCGAGGAGCAGAGGCGATGTCACACAGTGTGTTGCACAGAGAAGTTGCTAAAGGTTTTGCTAACGTTTTAGAAAATATTAGTTTGTTTTTGTTATTTTAAACTTGGAAAACATATTAAAAATGAGTGTGGCCAGTGCAGCTAGCATTACTCAAACATCAGTTTTAGTGTTTATGCCTTGGGGAATGAAAAGCATCGCATTAGAAGTGAGATTTCCAAAAGTCTGGGAACGTCTGCAAATATTTAATGTTCCATGACAGTCAGAGGTTAAAAGATGTAAACAGTTAAAGCAACTTACTAGTAACACGCTTAGCCTTCCTGTTATCTTCTGACAACCTTCAGCTTGAATAAAGTGCAGACATGTCTGTACTGTGACAATACAGTTTAACTTTGCGTCTTACTTACTTAGTAGCAACATCCACACTGAAGAGTTTTGTGGTGGCATTGTGTGCTCACTGAGAAAAACATTTTATTTTAAAGAGTCAGGGAGAACACCTTTTTCCCCACTACTGCAGTGCTTGAACTTTGCTCTATTTAAAACATAACCTGATATTGCCCAGGTTCATACTTTGCGTATTAACTTTATTTTTCATCACACATTGCGATTACAGTATCACAGGTAATTATTTTTGTCAGCAGGCCCAAACCATCATTGCAAAAAGAACTCACACTGTTTAATCAAGGCCCTTTGTGTATTTCTAGGCAAAAATTTGCTGCCTTGTGCAACCAGATGACAAACTCCAAGCACTCTTTCAGCAAGCGCTCTCAGAGTGTGTTCATTCATACACCACTGGGCGTTTGACAGCTTTTCTACAGCGTGGAGCTGTGAGGCAGTGTGGGTAAGCCCACAGCCTGCTTGAGGTATTTATTTGTTCACGGCCCCAACGTGGACAACCCCGCCTGCCGCCCCCCAACCCTGTGCAAAAAAAAAAGGCTCCCCTGCCTAACGCTTCATGGATGGCTAATTTTTCCTTCCTGACCTCCCTTTGTGTGGCAATGACCCACTTCACCGCCCCCCCAACACCGTCCACTCCCTGGAATAGCTGCCAACTCTGAGCACCCCCACACATGCAAAACGGAAAGCTTGACATGGTCCTCCTTGGGAGACTTTTTTAGTTTTATGTTTCTTATCGGGGCGTTTGGGTGACAAGGTCTGCACAGACCTGATCCCTCAGACACAGTGAGAACAACTGGTGTTTAATGTTTGGATAGATGTCAAATGGCACACTTGTTACTGGACACATTATGTCATAAAGCAATGCTGAGGACGTCAGACAAAGCAATCAAAAAGAAATCATTCATCAACCCATTAATTAATGCACGTCAATGTACTTATTTTGTAACAAACATATATTTTTCTACTGTAAATTTTCACAAAACACACATACATACATATTAATCTTTGAAACTTATTGCAAAAATACAAATACAGTACATTATTATAACTTCTACATTTTGACATATTACCTTCATAAACCCCCATAAAACAAACAGTGATAGATTTATCTTTTATGTCACTATTATAAAAAATAGTGATTGAATATTTTATATTATCATTAAAAAATATGTTTGTTATTTAATCTAGTGGAGTGTGAATATATTTTTTTAACGTGGAAATTTTTTATATATATATATAACACATTATTTATTAATAAAAAGGTTAACATGATTTAAAAAAAAATTGTCATTGGTTTGAATATATCCTTTGTTTGTTTTTCCTCATTTTCCTGCTCTTTATGTTCATGTTGCCGAAATCAAGTTATGTTAATTCAGCAATTTTGATGCCATGCATTAGTCAGCATAGATTATTAAAAAATATTCAATTGTGTTATTGATGTCTTTATTTTTCTACTGTCCTTGATGCACAATCTTTTTTTTCTTCCAACAGACTGTGACTCTTACTGCAAAGCATCAAAAGGCAAACTGAAAATCAACATGAAGAAGTACTGCAAGAAGGATTACGGTGAGTTAGACAAAACGCTGGCCACTAAATTCATTTTTATTGTTAGTCTGCCAATAACACGTTCTTAGCAGAATTTTAAACATTCGGAGCAAGTAGAATAAACCTCAGATATCAATGAATAAATCAACTTTTTTTTTTTTCTGTAAATGTTGCATTTTATTCTAAGCCATAGAATCACAGGCCCAGTTCATTCAAAAGAGCTTTTACAGTTTTACTGCTTTACGACTTTGGCTCTAAGTAAAGAATCAAAACAGACGAAGAATCAGACAGATCTTTGAGCAATGAAGAGATGAACAGACAAACAGAAAGGGAGAACGAGAGCTTGAAGGAAGGAGCGGGAAATAGAATTAGACAGAGGTGTGTGTGTGTATGTGTGTGTGTGTGTGTGTGTGTGTGTGTGTGTGTGTGTGTGTGTGTGTGTGTGTGTGTGCGAGTGTGCGTGTGTTGGGGTGGTGGGTGGGGGTGATATCTGCGCAGTGAGACAGACAGTGGGGGCTCACTAAGAGATCCTCATTAAGGATCAGCCTTCTTCCCCCCACAACCAGAGCGCCCCGTGCTGCATTCCTGCAACCATCAGTCTGCCACACCATTCAAGGTGTGGATAAGACATATGACCTCTCCCCTCTCCCACCGTCGCCCGCGTCCCCTCCCCTGATTGAAGTCAGGCTGCAGAGCCACTGAACCAAACCGGGGGCGTCCCGCAGCATACTTCAGGAGCTTGACGGATAGGTCCGGGCTTTGTTCCGCTGGGATTTGGAGGAGTTAGGGGTCAGCTTATAGACACCTCCTCTTCAACCCGGGTCTACCTCACTGGTGGTGTCGTGAGAAAAGCTGGGCCTCTGGATCGTTTGCTGTTAGTTCTGGGGCGACTACATCAAAATCGGGGCAGTGGTGAGAGTCTGCATTTTGTAAAAACGTCGATTAAAAGGAAATTTTATATCAATTTTAGTCCAAATGAACACAAAATGTTGACAATTACCATCAGGAGAAGACATTTGTTCAAAAAGAGTAAAATGAAGTTCTGCTAGTAGAACCATCAGTCAAACCAGAGTATCATCATCTATCCACCCAACCCAAGATAACCATGCATTGAAGAGCAGCTCTCAGATGATTTGGTGTGTTTCGTGTGAACTGAAATGGACTGATGGCTGCAATAATATCGAGAATTAAAAAATGAAGGCTCCGCTGAAGCACAAAAGTGTTTGTGTGCAGCTATACAATATATTTGCTGGTATGAAGGAGACTGACCGGTTAAAGCAGCTGTGTAACTCATGTCAGGGCAAACTCTCGGGATCAGTGTGATTTAGCTTTGGCACACAACAGATCAGATCTACACAAAAGACGGTTTCGCTGTTTAAACTACTGAAGCATGAAAACTTTTTTTCACTAATCCATCTCTCTGCTACTGGTCTTACAGCACCTTGTGAAAGTATTCAAGTCCCTGTAAATTTGTCACATTTTGGAACATTATAACCACAATGTAACTCTTTTGAATTTCACATGACAAACCAATGCAAAATTACTGCTTCATTTTAAAGTGGAAGATTAAATTATTTGAACAAATAATGCTCTAGGTGTGGTATGCATTTTGATTCAGCCTCCCTGAGTAAATAGTTTGTAGAACCTGCTTTAGCTGCAAATACAGCTGCAAGTATTTTTTTGGGGTGTGTCTCTACTGGTTTGCATGCATAGATACAGAAACTCCTCTTTGTGAGTCGGCTGCAGCTGAGTCAGACTGGAGCGTCTGTGAATAAGCTGTTCCACAGATTCTCAATCAAATTTAGGTTACAGACTTTGCTGCAGATTCAAACATTTGTTTTGCCTTTACTAGCAAGGCAAACTAGGTTTGAAATACACACTAAAGTAGCTTACAGAAACATACTCAAACTTGATTCAGGGGAGGACATATACTTGTGAAGTATATGTGACATAAAAAAAGGAAATCTGAGCAGAAGTCAAACTCAGTGTGGATCTATTGAATTTGTCTCAGAAGAAGGAAAGCTTTGGAGTGTTTTAAAAAGATCAGCAGGGAGCTGGAGCTCCATGCTGTGCCAGAAAACCATGCTGCGATGCTTTGTATCCGGGCCCATGGAAAGCATTACAAGCTGCCGTGGGGTGCAAGATAAGGGTTGAAATGTCTGATCTCAGCAGAACCAGTGGATATAACCAGTTCATCCACTCCAGTCTCCCCAACAGCTGTTGACCTAATGTAAAGACGAGCCGGTGGACACAAGGAGATGCATGGGTCACCCTCAGGTCACTCAGCGCAGGCTTAACTTATGCAAAATTGAGAAGTAAATGCAAGGTAAAAACTAAACTTAAAAATAGGGAGAACAGCTTCCTATTTTACATATTGAGCTAAATAAAAGATACACACAATTTTCCTTGATATGATTTAATAAAATACTGGAGTTTAGTCATAAAGAGAGGGAGGGAGATCGCTTTACGAAATTAGAGCATGACATTTCCAGGCAACACGCCTATTGAAGCTAAGCTCAAACGCAGCCTATTAGCTTCTGAATAGGGGAAAGAATGCAAAAAAGTATTACTGTACAAATAAGGATGACCTGAATATCACCAGTCATTTATTAAGCTTATAGTATAATGCGTCAGGCTCAACACTTTCAGACGCAGTCTTTAAAAAAGCGTATATTTTGCTCCTGCTGGTGACATGTTCATGCCGAGCAAGGCAAGTGCAAGGTTAAAGTTTGCATGTTTAGTCTGCTTTGATGTGACTCATTGATATTTAAACGCATAATGCATTTCACTATAATTCCACTTAAAGGTGCACAGAAAAACTCTAAAGAAGAAAAATGTTCTTCTGCTAAACAAAAGTGATATTTTGATTTGAATGTTATAAACTTGAATGACTAGTGTTTCAGCTTCTCTCAAAGCATGTTAAAAATGCTCTGACTGGAAAACCTGAGCCAAAATGTGGGATCAGACTTCTCCTGCTTATAGGGCTCCTCAGATAATCTAAAAATCAAAGTTCTTGCTCAGAAAATATTGGATTTAATTCTCATGTTCAGAGCGTGATATTAAAGAAGGTTTCAGGTTTAAAAAAAAAAAAAAGAAGAAAATGTACAAGTTTAGATCACTGGTTGGAGATTGTAGATACAAATCCTGTATCTACAATCCCTTTAATGCTGAAGGTGAAAGCAGTGACCCCATCACATGATTGTTCATCTTTAAAGCTCCCTCATAATTATAGGAGAAGCTTAATGGAACTTAATAGAGATCTGGTCAATATAATACATATTGATACATTCTGGCGTAGGATCCACGAGCGTCTATCTGCTCCCTGAGGGCCACGTCTGTTCATTCCTCATGTAATATCCCTGAGTGTCTGCTCAGCTAACGTCTCTAATAGCCTCCTAATCCCATTACTGATCACACTGCTGTGTCAGTATAATAGACAAAGTGCATGTGGAGCTGTATGTGATAGCTGGGCTGCATACCTGGCTTTTTCACTTTGTTTAAGCGAAGAACGAACAGTAAACTACGAATGTCCATTTTTGAAAGACGATCATATTTACTTTAGTGTAGTTCACTGTTATTTATTGTACATACTGTGACTGCATGTACGCTGCAAAAACACTAAATCTTACCAAGAAATCTTGGTCTAATTTCTAGTGCAAATGTGTTAGTGCAATTGAAATAAGACAAAACTAACTCTGTAAGTATCTTTTCTGCAAACTATAGAGGCTTGTTTTGAGTAAATAATTCCTTGATATTGATGGAAAAAGTATTTGTTTCATCGGCAGATAAACTCACTTTTAACCAGACATTTTTCCAGTAACAAATGAAATAATCTGCCAATGAAAATGTACTTTATAAGGAATTATAAATTACAATATTAATGAATTATTTACTGAAAAAAGCTCCTATATCTTGCAGAAGAGTTACTTATAAGTTCATTTGTCTTATTTCAAGTGCATTTAGAAATTTGCTCTTGAAACTAAAGTACTGTGTAAGTTTTTGTGTTTTTGCAGTGTACTCCTACAGCAATAGGCTTTTTTTTTGTAATGTATTGGTAAGTATCTTAAAGACTTTATAAAAATCACAAGAGGCCCCAGATTGTATTATAAGTAAATAGAAATATGTTGTGCATGTGTTGAAAGCAGTAAAATCGACTTGACGTTAACCAAGAATGCTTTGTCCTCCAATATCACATTGCAGCTGTCCAGGTGCACATCCTGAAGGCAGACAAAGCTGGCGAGTGGTGGAAATTTACCGTCAACATCATATCCGTCTACAAGCAGGGGGAAAGCCGCATCCGCAGGGGGGACCAGTTCTTATGGGTCCGTGCCAAAGACGTGGCCTGCAAGTGTCCCAAGATCAAGCCCGGGAAGAAGTACCTGCTGCTAGGGAACGACGAGGACTCCCCCAGCCAGACTGGAGTGGTGGCGGACAAAGGAAGCCTGGTCATCCAGTGGAGGGACACGTGGGCACGCAGACTGAGAAAGTTCCAGCAGCGTGAGAAGAAAGGAAAGTGCAAGAAGCCATAGGTGGGGAGCAAGCAGAGAGGAAGCTGGAGAACGTAGAGGAATCGTCAACAGGTTCTCAGAAAAAAAAGAAGAAAAAAAACGAGAGAAAGTGAGCTCAGAGAGAGACAGAGGACCCAGGACAGAGGACACTGTTTATGTCGCTGCTTTTTGTGTAGAAGCATGAAGAGAATTATTTAGGATGATTTGTATTTTCTAGTGAACTTTTGTTGAAGGAGGTCACCTTGCAGATTTGGTTTCATGGTTTATTTTACCCTGAGATTCGTCTCTCTTGTGGATTTGGCGAATTTGCACCTATTACCAGTATATAACATTATTTGTGTTTGTTTTCTTTACTCTAGTATGAAAACCCTGTATTGAATGCTCTAATGTTTTATGGACATCCTACGCTGGTGCAAATGACAAAAAGTCACTTAATTACAGCTGCAATATTGCCTCTGCATGTATTGTTTTTTTTTTAACTGTATTTTTCACAGAGAACTTAACTGGTTTCATGGAAAGCTGTCGTTTATCTGAGGTACGTGCTGTGAAAGCTGCTGTTGCTATGTCAAACCAACATACATGTAGTTGTCTTTCGTGTGCTCCGAGTCAGGAATATCTGCAGTCGAAACAATCATAAATCTCTCAGTTCTCTTTTTCCTGAGTTCTAAGATTAAGAATATGCAAGTGGAAGAAGAGGAACAAGGACAGAGTTTAGTTTTTATTTATAGAAACTCCTCAACTACACATCTGAAATCGCAAATGCTGTGGTGTGTTATGCTAAGAGTACATATTCACCCTTCTTATTTGATAACGGTCAAATCACTTAGGGGGCTGTTAGAGGAATAATTCAAGATTTTTCAAGTGAGATTGTGTTTGTAGGTTCTAATCAGGCAATATGTCAGAGCCTCTCATATAATCAGCGAAAATTATATATAAATACATATATATGCATTTGCTCAAAAACATTGGCACATCCTTGAAAAGTCCTGAACTACTTCTTTAAGGTACTTTCATATTTTAATTCATATTTGAAGAGTTGCTGTTTCATTTCTTATCAGTTTATTAAAACGGGTCATTTTCATTACTGGCCGTTAAAGAAGAGCTTATCGACCAGAGGCCACTCACAGTTTTACATGAGTTTTTTACATCAGATCTTAAAATAATGTCTTGGAACAGTAAAGATAACAACAATAAAGAATACGGGACGTGGATACAATCTTTGTTTAGCAACAAAATGCGATGCGTGTCGCCTATTTAGAAAGTAAAAAATACTTAATTGCAGCTGCAAAGAAAACAGTAAATAGCAAAAGTAAACAGTACTGCATGTCACATTTGTAAGGGTTCAAACTCATAATTACTACACTGCTGACAGCAGATTATTAAAACTTACATTAATTAGTTTAAAAGAAGAAGAAAAGTAACTAACTAAAAAAAAGCAGGAAAATGGAAACCATGAAAGGATTATGCTCGTACCTCATGATGCAGATATACATTATATTCAGGACCTTTAGTAAGAGGATCACTTTATCTCCACCTTCATTTGCAATGTTTTCTTTATTAGATCTCAGATTTGTACTGTTTTGCAGACATTAATGCAAGAATGCACATCGACTATAAGGACACTCCATTCACTTCAACATTTTGCACAAGGTGGAATGGGTCATAGTCATCTGCCTGTTGACACCACTTTGCTCATCTGTTCGTACACAGTTCACTTCTCTTGAGAGGAGCTCAGGTTACGTAAAACATAAATAATTAATGCATCGATCTTTGAAAAACAACATCAACAAAAACAAACCCAGGAATGAACAGTTTCTTGCCTCTCAGAATCACATGCATAACCTCGTCGGTGAAGTTTAATTAGGCCCCGCTCACAGCGGACTGCAAATGCAAAAGTTTACAGGTCGCTACTTGCTCGGCTACTAGCACCCACACCTCCAAATTGCACCGAATCTGCCTTCTGAGAGATCGAAGGAAGTTGAAGGTTTTTCAGGATGCATGGCAAAACATGAGGAAATATGTTTGTCATGCTCTCAAACAGATGCTGTGATATTTCTCAATGAGAAGGGAGAAAGATGAGATTACATGTAGAATTAGCAGGAAGAAAAAAAGTATGAGTAGCAGATCATATGGTTTACAATACAATTATACAATGGTTGTAAAGCATAGAAATCAAAATCTGCATGATTTCTTCTGATGACTCTCTTTCACTGCAAAGTGTAGAATCACACACACACAAAAAATGGGGTTTTCTGAATGAACTGAGATTCAGTTTGAGCGATGGAGGAGATCTAGTATAACAGAGCCTTATACGTCCCTATAAAGCCATAGTGTTAATAAAAGGGTTTGACTGCAATAGATGCCTGACAGATGACTGACATCATTGTGATTTAACTATACATCTAGTGTTTGACTTGTATTTGAATTATCATGCTCTTAAAGCTCTAAAGATCCAGTGCTGTTCATGAACATGGAGCATATTTACATACTCCTGCCTTTCATCGATAAATATTTTAGTTTTATTGTCATCTGATGAATTGTAACCTCTAATCACACTTCTCTCATCCATGTAGCCTCATGCTGTGTTTTTTCCAGCAGTCTGGATAGCAATGGTTTGACAAGCCTCCCAGATGAAACGCCATAAACACGTCAAAGCATTGCTTTGTGTTCATACTATGAATTGTAAATGTTCTTGTCACCATTGCAAAGACGTTTAGCAATGTTGTTTTACAATGCCTACTAATATATTATGGTTATTATATATGAATATATTTAATGACACAAGACATTGTGGATTTTGTCTTTTCAACTTTTTTTTTATTACCTGTATGTGGTTGTTTAGATTGTTGACATTAAAGAAGGAAAATAACTACTGAACACAAACTTGGTAGAACTAAATTCAGATTATCAGTTGAAATAAACTCTTGTTACATTGACAGATTATTTGTCTTTGTTGCTGTGATTTCTTTATTTCTCCATTTGCTGATTACACATAAAAATAACTGCAAGATGTTCAAAGTTTGACGTATTGTTTTAAAATGTAATCTAATCTGGATTAAACTTCTCCACAACCCACCATGTTGCAATTTGCTCTACAACAGCTGCACTTGTACTAACATTACATTATGTGGATCATATTTACAACTTAGGTGACTTCTGAGTTGTTTTAAAAGGGGATGGATACAAACTTTTTGCTAACTATTTGTTGCTGGTCTGTCAACTAAAATCCCCATAAACTATGTTATCGTTTGCATTATAATGTGACGGGATGTGAATGAGTCTGCATATTTTTCCAGGCACTGTAGAATGAAGATGTGGTTCATGTGTGCAGAAATTATGTCAGCAGCCCACTCCAACTAAATATCACGTTACAAAACCCTCCAGTACTCCAGAGAAGCATGACGAGTCTCTGACATGAAGGCAGACAGACAGGTATCAAGGGACTATTAACTGAAAATGTCATTTATTAGAAGGTACAAGCAGAGCTGATTTAACAGGAAGTAAGAGAGGCGTGTTAGTAACACAGTCGAGCTGTTAGTTCTGGCTACAGTCTGTTCGATAAACATTAGAAAGTCCTAGTAAACTTCTATCATTACAGCTCCTACAGCAATGCATGAGTGAATAAATGTGAATATTGTACCTGATGTAAACCTGAGTCCAGCCACAGAAAGTCTGTAGACCTGCAGGAGGGTCTGCTGTTTGGACTAAATTACATTAAAAAAAAAAAAATAGTTCACAATCTGCCAAATAATTTAACATCCAGATGATCAGTGGATGCAATGATTCAAACATTATGTGCACTACAGTAAAAGACGATTTATATTCCCACAATATTTACAGGACAGAAAAGGAAACGTCCTCAAGCCTCTTCTGCCCACAGTATAAAAACAGGCATTTGTGCTGCTAAATGAAGGAAACTTTATTTCACATTCTTTTAGTTGGATAATTTCCAGTGATCAGAAAGAGAGAATAAGCAGAAGACCCAAGAGAGTATTTTGGTGAGCATCTGTGATTTAAACTGGTCCAGAGCCGCCGCTGCTACACGGGCCACACAGCGATCACAACGATGGCTATGAGCAGCAGCACGATCACCACCAGCATCCCTGAGAAAAGGAAAAACAGAAGGATGAGATTAAGGTAGTAAGAGAAGGCAACAAACCTCCAAAAATTCAAAATTATGTCATATGAACTCAGATACAATAGGGAGGTCAGGAGGTCAATCATCGCCGAATCTCTTGAATCTTAATTAGGAACTATCATTAGGATTTGAAACTAACCTCTTTAGCTGAAATGCCAACATTTTTATCGTTTTTTTTGTCCAATGAAATATTTCAGTTACACCAACGATTTGAAAACTGATCCAGAGTCACCTTAGTTAATTTCTCTTAAAATACAAACATTTTGAGTTTTAAATTTACAGAAGATGGCCGGATATTTATGATGGTTGCAAGAATGTAAAATGAGACTTTTTAACTTTAACTTAGCTTCACCTGATAGTAGCATCCCATTCCAAACCAGTGATTTCTTGGGAAAAAAAAAAAAAGTTTAAAATTGAGAACATTTTAGAAATTACAGCTAAAAACTTCTTGTTAGATCAAATGTCAAAAATAATTCCTGCAATGTATCCTAGAGCCATATACGAGCCATCTGTCTACTTGCTGAAGGTTGGCTCCAATACAACACAAACTTTACACACAGGTTGCAGTGGCTCAGTCAAAGCCCAATCCTCAAGCCTGATTTAAGTAAGTTTGTGGAACCTTTCGACAATTTTGGACAGATAAAAGCCAACAAACCTCGAGCAAAGTTGCATTGGTGTCGTTTTTTGTGACTTTTACTGTGGTGCTGAAGTACTGATCATAGCTGTTTGTCCTCTCAGTCAAACTGTCCAACGTTCTGCAGCATGTGGTTGGTATTTCACCCAACCATTTTTTTTAGAGTTGCATTTCTCTCATTCTTGCGCTTTTTACTCCCACTCCCCCCTCTGCTGCCTAATTGGCTGTTTGTCCCACAGGTGAAAAGTCAAGGCAAGGTTTAAGCCATGCTGGATAAACTATGGTTAAAAGGGGGTCCAGATGACTTTGAAAGTCTTATTGTTCCACTGCAAGTTGCCTTATTTATTTTGTTTTTTTTAAAGTAAACTAAAACGTGGAGGGCTTATATTTTGTTGTTTTTCCATAAGTAGGTAATAACTTGAGCATTTTGTGTTTTTATTCTGTTTGAGTGGAAGGTGTTCACACAGGACATGCATGTTAGGTGTTATCGCTGGACGACACAACACCTCTCCCCACTAATCTCCAACATATGTGAGCTAAGTGTACATGTCAAAGCAGAAATTTTTGCTCCAACATTTGTGATGACTCTTTGAACGTCTCCAGCTAAAAGCAAAATACACATCAGAATTTACTGCAATTATCCTTGTTTGCATGTAAATGATATGCAAGCGAAACCCAATGCTTATTGGATTCAGACTTGAGAATTTCATTGATCCTGATCCAACATCTGACAGAAACCCCACCTCTCAATCCATGGCAACAACAGCATTAAGGAATGAGCTTTGCAAGCCATGCATGTATTACTGCGGAGCAAGGCTCTCACACTCTTCAACTTCACATAATAGTCACTCATAAAGCCACAGTTGACACCCAAAGTGACCCCACCCGTCTTTTGTCCTTGCACCGTCACTGTCTGAACTGAACATGGCCCTCCTCGCCCTCAGAGGGACCCCTGGGGTCTCATGACAATATTGGGCCTGGCATCCCCGATAGATTAGGGCGGTGCTGTGACTGTCCCGCTGAGGGAGTTGGTTGGTGTCTGCTGACAGACTGACCACCCAGGAGTCCTGCAGGAACAAGTCTGGGTTATCCCATCTTAGCAATTTTCAGACGCATCAATAAGACAAATCACAGGAAGAAAATAATTGGGGAGAGTCCTGACCATGCAGAGACAACCGCCCCACCCCCAAAGCTGCCTCCCCACTCAGAGTTCAAAGACCTTTTGGACCACAAAAGGAAAGCATGATTAACAAAAAGATGGCACATCAATAAAAGTTCTTAAATTATCCTTATTTTCTCTGACACATGCAAATCAACAGACATTTAAGTCAACAATCTTTTGTTTCAGAGTTTTCTGCAAACTGGATTAAATTTACCAACGACTTGTTTTAAGCAGAGGCTCATGTAGTTTTTAGAGCCCATTTTCAAAAATTTCTGTGGATAACATTTGGAATAAACCAAAAAACAGCTATAGTGGATGTTTGTCAGCCAGCCTGTTGGCAGTGTGCAGCAACAGATAGAGGAGGTGAAGAAATGAATGACTTCTCTGCTCCATATGACCAGAGAAGACATTGGTCCCTCTGGTCCCTACTGAGGAATTTCCTTTAAATAAAACTTGATTAAGAATATAAAACAACTTAAACATTTAAATATTATTGCTTCTTTTTTCCTCCACCAACACATCTTAACCTGAACAAGAAATGACACAAACATTAGGAGACAATTAAATCAACACAAACATTACTGTTGTAGTTAAAGTAATCCAAATCACACAATACTCTGAGAAAGTTTCCTTGGAAATCTCTCATAGTTCTGAGTGTGTGACTTAGTCGGGATTCAAGCCGCCTCTGGGTTTTATAGGGCTGCTGAAGTGGCTCTCTACAAGCTGGGGATTATATAAGTCAATTGGCGTCATCATGAAGTGATGCTGTGTGTTGAGGATCTTCTGACTCACATTGCACTACAACAGATCCTGTAGTCCTACAGACTAATCTGACACGCTAATCCAACTAAACTAAAAAACACTTCTTAGTTTCTGCCAAAGCTGATAAAAGTGGTAATGACTGGATATCCAGTTCATCCAACCATAACAGGAGTAGATCTGTGCTTGAAATGTTTGTAGAAAAATTTGTGTTTTTGTGTTTTGTTCTGGGTTTTTTTCAAGTTAGTACTGTTCCTTAACGATTGCCGAGTATGGCTCTCATCATTCTCATTTTGAGATTCTGATTCAAGCTGCACTTGTTTAAAAAGGACGTCAAAATTAACTCAGACCTGTGTTCAAAAGTTTTTTTGTTATTGGTGTTGAATCAAAACTACTTGCAGGATGAAGCAGAAGCATGTAAAGTATCAATAGTGCTTTCTCAAACCCCTGTCTGATTAAAAATTAGCGGATCAATTTATGACAAGATAAATGTCTGTGATATTTATTCCTGACCTTCAGCTGCAAGGAAATTAGCATGTACAACAATCAGAGACTTGAGGCATTTTTGGTTTTTGTAACACAGATCACAAATAATTTCTTCCAAATCAAGTCTTCCACAAGTCCAAGTCAAGTCTCTACCAACTAAAATAAATACTTTCTAAACAAATCTTCGAGACCTGCGTCACCTCTGACCTCTAAGGTTAGGATTCCACACCTTAATTGTTTTTCCTCAGGCCTAAATCACCACATGAGCATATTCTAATTATTTTTCAATCTCTTATTAATTAATAACAGTAATAGTTTCTTTAACTTTTAATTCACTATGCTAGAATTTCCTAAAGGCTGATTATTATTGTTTTAGTCTAACCTGGTAATATCTTCCATATTAGAAATATAAATTGTCATGTATGCTCTAAAGAAAGAAGTGATAAGAAGAAACCAAAATCCATTAACGTCAATTTCTAAATGTATCAGAGTAAGGTGATTGTTTTAGGGAAGAAATTTCTGCAGGAGGAAAAATGGCCACTGATTGACTCCTGACTGAAAAGATGATGTGCATCATTACACGGTTAGAGCAGCAAAACTACCGAAGCATTAACGGTGAGCAACAGCAATACGAAGCATGCTCTGCTGCCATACCTAGACTATCCTACCGCTGCAGGGACGCGTCTGAGACATAATATCAAACAGCGCCTTTGGATGAACAGAGCTTTTAAAAATAAATAAAGCCTTAACGCTAAGGAATTATAAACACACTGCTAGAGCAAAAGAGGGAAAGCCCTTCGAACAATCTGTGGCATGCAGTATTTTCACTTCTTTCTTTGCTTAACGCAGACATGAGTGTCAAACAACTGAGGTGGTGAACAGAGGGACGACAGAGATGAATGAACGAAAGCGAGCGAAGGCGCAGAGGTGAGAGTGAAGAGGATCAGAAGGGGAATTTTCCGTCCCTGAAGGGAAGAGGCACAAAACCCATAACTGCAGCAGGCATGTATACTTTCTAAACACAGAAAAATAGCATCAAACATAAATGCAATACCAACATGCAGAGATCACGTGTACAGGTTTGAAAAAAATCAGGCTGCCTCATGAAGCCTTTACTTCTTCATTGCTCAACCTGGAATGTGTTTCAAGTCACACCACAGCACTGACATGAAATCATGATCTGGGCTTTGACTAGGCCCAGGACTTTTAATTTTTTACTTCTCACACAGACATTTTTCAACTGATTTTTTGGTCACTATTATGTTATAAGATTAAGTACTGCTTCAGATAAATTTTTTTACGTATGACCTCACCTAGGACTCACGGTGGATTCTGGTCAAACCATGACACTTCCACCTCTGTGCCCCACAGTTACCATGGAGCCTCAAATGCTGCATTTGGTCCACAGCAGACATGTCCCCTGCTCTTAGGTCTAAATAACGTGACTATCTGTCCTAATAAGTTCTACACCAGTCACACTGACTACTTTAAAAGGCGTTAACACTACACATTCATGCACACTCCAACGATTCGCATGTAGATGGGTAACTGAATTAGATTCACAAAAGGTAAAAAAATATGAAAAACAAAAAGTCAAGACTGTACAGTAAGGAGAAATTATTAAGAATGAAAGAAAGAGCCTTTTAATTTTACTTTAAATTTAGAAAAAAATGGGTTAAGTGCCTTGCTACATGTCGTTGTGCCCTTGAGGGCACAACGACATGTAGTGGAGCAGGAAGCTGAAATCAAGTCTTCTAATTGAAAGACGACTCTCCTCCCAGTGAGTCACACTGGTATAACTTCCAATATCTTATACATGCTTTTCATATGTTGTCCTAATATTTTCACAGAACCCAACCAAAACATACTGGAGCCATAAATATTCCTCAACCTCAAACAGAAGAGAAAGATGGCAGTAGATGGGAAAGCAAAAAGAAACATGTTGAACCAAACAACAGACGGATCTCTGGGATTGTCAAACAAACTAATACTCAGCCACCATGGGGACACAAGCAACAAAAAGAGGAATTCTGCAGGCTGACCTTCGCTTTGCGAGCTCTGTTTCTGTCTGCGACAGACCGTTAGCCGGGTCGAAACAATGCAGCCTCAGCCAGGGCAACAGAAACTGGCATTTCACAAGGCGAAAAAAGAAAACAAGGGCTTTGCTGAGACACTAAAGGTTGGTGCTCGTCAGCTAACTAACACAGCCTTTTCCCTCTGAAAGGCATTTCTCTTTCAAAAAAAACACAAAGGCTCTTTGTGAAAATGATAAAACAAATGTGATATATGGTAAAAAGGCCAAAGGGCCTTTGCAAAACTTTTTCAGGAAACTCCTCAGTCCAACAACATGTGGAGTTTTAAAGAAGTTGATGACATGACCTGATGTGTGACTTTGTGGGATTCATCAAGACATCTCCTTTAAACGCCTGCAGCATGTTAGGAGGCGTGACAAGCAGAGCTCACCATCCAGCAACAACATGCGCCAAGGCTTGATGTCATCATCTCCATGTTCTCAGGTTCATTACCCATGATGCTTTCTGCTTTCGGCCTACTAAACAACAGCCCACTACCACTAGCTTAACTAATTGGTAACATTTTTGACTGTACAGCTGCAGTGCTCTGCACAGGTATCCATGTTTTATCTTGTTGCAATCACAAACATCAATGGATTTTATGTGATAGACCAACCCAAATTAGAGCATTATTGTGATAATTACGAATCAAAATCTGAACAGTGTGGCATACATTGTATTATTCCCACAACAATGAAAACCTGGAGAATCTTTTGGATTTTGTCCCTACCAGCTTTGCTCATATAGAAGCTGACATTTTTGTAAAATTTTTTGCAATTAGACTGGATACGGAGCAAAGAACATTTTTCAATTACAGACAAAGTTGTATTTAGTTAAGCTAAATACAAGCTCATCTAAGACATCGATGTGCATATCTTTTTTGAAAAATAGCTCAAGCAAAGTCAGAGCTATTTTCTTGCAGCCATTCGTTGGCTTATGAATATTAACGCACATCTGCCTTATTTTAATGGCATGTTCTCTCGTCTTTACCATTTTGAGGAGTAGTAAAATAAATAGGTCGCGCTCTCATGTCATTTACCCAGGGAAATAGGAAGCTGTGGGTAAATAAAGGCTCCTAGACACTGACAACGAGACAAAAGAAGAAAACAATATATACATTTATAAAGAGTAACTTGCACACTGTAAGTGTAACTATTCGTGAGACCAGTGATTTTGTATTATTTGGTAAAGTAGTACACATCTTTATGCAGGGTGCTATTAAATGTGAAGGGACGTAAGTGAGGCTCACCGCATGACGCTGACTTGGTCTCTACCAGCTTCACTCTTCGTGTCTCATTCCGAATCCGGCCGTCTGTTTTGTCCACAAGGTGTGCAAGGTCGTCAATGATTTCTGAGACAAAGACAGGAAAAGAAGAAGAAACATTTTTTATACTCACCATTTTTAATTATTCCTGATGCTAAAGTTTTGCAAAAAAACATTTTCTCCATGTTGGACAACGGGAATATTTTTAAATGCTTTGGTGAAAAGACAGGACTCTGTATATATAGCTACATTTTGCTTTGAAACCCATTGTGCCTGAACCTGTTGTTAATGGGGCTTTACTTTTCTGCAAATGTTGGACATTGAGTAAGATTGTTCTTGTAGAAAAGAATTGATTACTTGAAGCTCGTTTAAACTGAAGCCAACAAGATTTGCAAGAGCCGCAGTGTTGACATGGCATTCCCCATGCTCTAGCTTCACAATAATAAGCAAAAAAATGGATTTATTTCATACTGACAAACTTAAAAACAATTAAATACAACTATAACTAACCTCTTGATAAGCAATGCTAAAATAAACAGAAAAAACTCAACTTAGCTAAAACAATCCCTCTTTCTGCAAAGGAAACCCATCAGTCTCTCTCCTGATTCCAACTGTCTCATTGACAGAAAACTGTGAATAAACACAGTAAGAAACATATGAGAAAAAGCATTCAGCGAAAACATGCCTCATTGCTCTTGTTGTAAATTAGTAGATTTACAACAGAACACAACTTGAATAAAAAAAAGCAAGAGTCTGTGTGTCTGGAGCTGCAGATTGGTGGCCTGCTTTTTATCTTTGCTCCTACTGTGTTGATGGGTGCTGTGCAGTAGCCTTTGGAAAATAAAAAGTCCAAAGAAAATGAGAAATGTGGCTGAGTAAAAAAGAACGAAAAAACATTTTCTGTGTCGAGGAAAGGTAAACTCCGGTTGTGAATAAGTGTACTGCAGTAGAAACGTGCAGTAACAAGGGCTTTGTGGTAGGCCTCATTCGTATAATTGCATTTTATGGAGTTATAATAAAGCAATCTCCACACCAACAAGAGTATTTTATAAAACAAATTTTCTGTGACAGAAACTCCTGCTGATTTTTATGTCACAAAATGCAATAACAAAAGTATTTCAATACGAACCAGAAAACACGAAGACTGACATTTTCTTAAAGGGAAGAATTTTTTTAACAAACTTCTAAAAAACATATACAGATCCACATCAGTCTCGTTTTGTTGTGACTCTACTTTCATTACACTTCAAAGGCAAGCTCGAAAGGTTATATGACAAGGAAGAAAGGATTTGTAAAAAAAAAAAAGAACACATTTTTGGGAGAAGTTCTTCAAATATATTGCTTCACACTGCTTTAGTTTAAGACTCTACTTGAACAGAGAGGTTGGACTTTTCAAGCTTCTAGTCAGGAATGCAACAAGAAATCCAAATGAAGTCGGAATTTTGGCTGGGAAAGTTGGAGGTTGCAGAGCAATCAATATTTGCGCCTCTAAAGCAGTGAAATGTGCAGATGTGAGCCGCTGGTGCATTTGATTTTTCCCAGAGGCCAGAGCTTAAATCTGGGAATGACAACACACCCACATTGTGCAAGTTTTAGTAGCAAGCTGGAAACCAGTGAAAGTTGCCAATTGTTGTGGTGACAGCGCCTAGTGACACAAGCCACTAACCAAGTATTTCGCTCCATCTTGTGTGTTCAAACACATGATGAACCCATTTACAAAAAAGGCTGTACAAAACCCTGAGTACCAGTGGTTTATTCATTATAATATATAATGATTTAACAAGTAAATACCTCTTTGCTTGCGACTTCCATTACATCTTATTTACCTGGCAGCCATGTTGGAAAACTGAACTTGGTTATTTTTGGCAAACATCTTCACATTTGGACTTACAACTTCAAAGGGGAACTCGGTACATTTGACTTCAGAGTACCAAACAATATAGGTTAAACAATATATATTTCATTAAATGTACGTCTTCTATTTGTGAAAATGTCCTTTTACAATTTGAACACATAAAGATGAGAGAAATACACTTACTGGGTTTTATTGGTAAAGTAGTTAGCACTACAACAAACAATAAATCCCCTTATTTTACAAATTTCATCTTGACCTACTCAGCTTCAATATGATGTAATTTCCGTATCCCAGCCCCGACGACTGAGACAAACTGACATTGCAGAATCTACTTCTGAATTTTGATGTAGCTGATTTTGACATTATCGTGTCCTGCTGGTGCAATATTGATCTGAGCAAGGACTTTACAGCACCAATTTTCTTGAAAGGACAAGGAAAAAAAAATCTCAGAGCAATGCAGTTGGGCTGTTGGTCACGTCACATTGAAGTTTAAACTAAAATTTAACCAAAATCACATTTAATTGGAAATGTAAAAAGACGGTCTTACTTTTTGCCGTTGCTTAATGGTGAAATGGTGCTTAATCTTAGTGATTCAAGGTTTTATTGTTTCTTGAAAATTGGCGCGACATGACTGATTTCCCAGTTATGTAGCCCAAAGCCGTTTCCAGCATTTTCCTTTTTCATCCCTTTGCAGAACATTTGTCCAAACATAAGTCATCCCTGTTACACAAGACATTTTGTGTTTTGACTGATATGGCGTAATTAAGAGTCACAAATTTGGAAAAACTAAAGTGAAACATGTGGCAGAGCGGAATAAGAGGGAGTTGGGGAGACTGGAGATGTGAGACTGTGGTATGTTGTGTCTCTGGAGACTCCCACCTCATCATGTAAGCATCAGGCAGCAATTTAGGCCGAGGAAACCTCTTCCTTTACTGTCAGGGAAAGGGTGTAGATATGGAGACATTTGTGCTGCATGCCACTCCAAATAGTCATAAAGGAAGCCGATACTGAGCGGGCGCCAAGTTTCCTGATTCAGTTTTGGCCAAACTGTAGCATCTCGATTCAATGATGAATAACTTAAATTCGCAAGAGATGTGACTCAGTCGCTCGCTGCAGCAGAAATTAAACATGTTATTTATTTCAGGAAGGATGAAAAACCACTTACTGGTTTTTCATATAAACAGCCTTTCAGTTCAGGATATTATTATGCTGTGTCTAACAACATAATTCTCAGTTTCCAGTTACAACTCTCTCTTTCACATATGACATCTTCTGGCTCATGTTTGGATCTGCCATCTGAAGACGTGTTCAGGACCTCAGCTGAAATAAATAAAGTTAAGGCGCAGTGTCTAAAGAATGTCCCACTTTGACTCTGAACAGCAACTGAACATAAACAAAGAAAAACAATGAGCTGATTTGAATTTGCTGTGAAAGAAGTAAACATATTTACTGCCTGTGCAACTTAAAAATCTGCTTTCTGATTTGGCCTGGGGAATAATTACTCAACACACTGTTGTAAACAAAACAACAGCTGATTATTTATGAGGCATTTTTATATGCACACAGGAGAAAACCAAAGTGCCAATATTGATCAAATAACATGAACGACAGTCTGTTTTAAAGTTATTAAAACAACTGGGACATCGATTTTGTTTGATTTACAAAAGAAAATGTAAACATTCTCCTGTCTATCATTCCCTTATTACTCATGTGTTGGCAATTAATGCATTTATTTTTCTTTGTTAAGTGTTTTTGGTGAAATGTGGTTGTAAAAATACTTATTTTGTAATTCCACTTTATTTTATGAAGACTTTGAATTGCATACCATTTCTTTTTCATCTTTGTTGGGTTCTCATGAGTCTTATGCAGTATGACAGATTCTGAAACATTCCCAAACGATCTCCAGAGGACAGTTTAATCCATCAGAATTACATATCCAAACTGCAATCTGCTCTCCTAAGCAGATTGCAATGTGCAGTTAATGAAAAACAAGGTAGCAAATGTCAAAACTGAAGGAGTAAAATGGCAACAGAGCAAAGAAATCAGCAAACGAACATTATTCATGATGACTTTTCTTTGAACAAATGGACAAAAATTTAGCTCTTAAATGAAAGGTATTTTACAATATAAATATTAACGACTAGGCTTTATGAGTGACAGTTCTGATGAAACAATTTGAACACCACTGAATGCCTTTCTCAGCCAAGCTCTGCAAAATGGCTCCATTGACAGTCCACTCCTTCAGTGGCTTCTGTCAATGTTCCAGCATCTTGCCTATAAAATAAATAGTCTTGACTTGAAACAATATGCATACATTCTGTGATAAAATAGATTTTATACCATTGGCTTTAAAACAACAGCTGAATTCAGGATCCTCTTCATTTGTTTGCTTCTTCAAATGAAAATATTTTAAATGTCTCTGGATCAATTTATCCCTTCATCACTTCATATCCAGATTTAGTCAGGCTATTTTATACCTAAATATTATACAATCTCACCATATTTCCATTTTGTAATTGTAAACAAGCCTTTTAAGGTTATCAAACTAAACGTATGCATACAGATATATGTTTTTCATGATTAAGTATTTAACTGAAATATGGTTGTGAACAGTCATAAAAATGCTGAAATGCCACAGTGATCACTCAGTGCGATTGTAAGTTATTTACAGAAAATGTGACATATTTTTGTTTTTCCCAGATCAATCCAAAATAACTGGGCACATTTCTGTTGGTACATCTGTTTTTCTGGCGTAACATGACCGCATTTAAACTAGCTGTGTCCAACAATTATTTTGTGTCCACACATTTGCCAACTGTCAGAAGTTGAAAGTTGTGGAGGGCTACAAAAATTTGAAATTTTTGTGATTTTTTAAAAAACTTTTCAGGCACCTTTAAGGCAGTGCAGCATCAGCATCCAAGTCCAGTCCTAAAATAAGAAAACCCTAGGAAGGCAATGACAGAAATATTAGATCCCTGTCTTGGTTTATTGCTACCTACAAAGTGTTTCAGTCACAGACCAAAATAAAAACTATATGTGTGAAACCTGTCTCTTTTAAGGCATGGGAGCTATTAAGCTCACACACATCAATGGAAGACAGATGTTGCTCTGGCATGACGTCACCAACGACCTCATGTTGCCGGATCTGTGAGTAAGCTCAACGGCATTTCATCTGGGCTCCAGCATCTTACAAGGTTTATATGAAATACCTGTCCATGTGGCCGGTTATGCTGTTTGGGGTAAACTAACATATTTTCTGTGAGTATCATCATAGTTTGTTTTTTAATGAATATTTCGCTTCAATTTGATCCTCAGCGTCTGTATTTCCAGGTGGACGGACTTCCAAGCTTTGCACCTCACAATTTGATGTTTCTTTCTCTTGGTTCTCATGACTAAATGTACAAATCTGCCTTTCATTTTGCGCCACTTCCCTCCGTATGTTTCCCTTAGTTTCATCCCATAATGTGTGGTCTTCATGTTAGCTGGTTTGCTGAGCTCTGTATTTAAGCCTTGCTTGTCGTTTTGTTTCTGAACCAGTCTGCCTTCATCCATGGTATGATGTGAGGCAAATAGTCTATGCTTTAAAGGGTTTAGCCACTTCAGTTTTATGACATTTCAGTAAAACATATCTCCAAAGTGGTTCAGTGAAAGCTTCTGTCAGTGTCAGAAGTTTAGGTGAATCTTTAACCTATTATCAACACAAAGAAAATGATCAAACTGGTAGACAGATGGCCATGACAAACTGTTTTTGCAGGATGAAAGTAGATTTAATAGTAGTCTGCAAGATAACTTCACACCTGTATCATCAAAGTATGAAGTTAATAATGTACAAATAAATAGCTTATTTAACCTTATAAATTATTAAAACCCAAAGCGCTTTAAAAAAAGATGTTCAAAAAAGCAATAGAGTTTATTGGGACTAGAACACCATGGCCTTTCTCTTCCATCAGAAATAGCTGTTACTGACTGCTAATAAACAGATAGCTAAGCATATACTAATGTTCTGGATCTGAAGACGACGTTGTAAGAAACTAATTTTTTAAAGAAAAGAGCAGTGTTGCCTAAAGGTTTATGCCAAATGGCACAGCAGCTGCTTAAAAGAAAAGACCAGTTTTCAAACCAGATGGTTTTATACAGGCCTCTCCGCTCACACCTACTTATATCTCAACACGGTCTTCATTAAAACCAGAAGCTCTATTGTTGGTGACTGTGGATTAGCTTCATCAGCCCAACATACAATGCACATGATCAAAAAGTACCCTTCAGTACCCTATATGCAACCACTTGCACTTTCGATGTCAACTACAAAGCAATACACCACAAGAAAAGACCATCTGCACACAATGACAACACTGACAGCATGATGTTTCTTTCTTCTGCTCATGTTTAATGGCCTACTGTGATTTTCTGCTCCCATTTGCTCGGTTAGAACCTGTAATGTTGAGAACCCACCACATTGAGTAGTTAGTGGACATGATCCAATGTCATTATAGAACTACTTAGCCAGGACAGATTACACAGATCCAAAGCCAGGTAACTACAATAGGAGAAAAACTGTAATAGGGCCAAAAAAAAAAAAAGTAAAGTAAAGGAGCAGATGAGAAATAATAATAATAAAAAAAAAAGTGAGGTAATTACTGTTTTTATATACTAATCGAGAATTAATTACAAAGTCCAGTTCAAGTTAAACAGCAGAGCTAAAGCTTAGAGGAGTGAAGTCGGAAATCATTATATTATTTTTAAACCGCAAAAATCTGAAGTTTATTAGTCCTAAGTTCTGGAAATACTCATCCCAAAAGACGCTAAGAGTTGCGGCTGATTATTATTATTTTGTATATGTGCATGAGAGACTGGCGGTACCATTATAAACAGTGAGAGTTCAGAGTGTCTGTATTTGGTGGGCCACCAAACGCAGACCTATATTAAGCCAGTGTTTTAGTGGGCGTCCTTCCCAGAACGGGCAAAGAGTTTCCTTCAAATGACTTAAACACAACCTAAGACAGTGGGCTTAATTCTGTTCCGATTATCTCCATCATGATTTCTCCAGAGGGTATGGGAAAGAATGTTGTTTTACTTGCCAAACCTTTCTCTGTATCTCCTGTTTTAACGCCGGGGGCTCTGAGCATAAGTGTTAGCAACCAGCCAGAGTGTGACTGACTGTATATGGACGGTATCGCTCATCTGCCAACCAAAACACACAGATTTCTGGAACTAACTGGAACTTCACATGGCAAACATAGAGGCGCTCAGCATGATGATACAACTCAGAGCAATTATGGTATTTACTCAAATATACAGTGTCTTGCAAGTGTTTCCTATCTATTTTCCTAATCTTGGCTGCATATTGTAAATAAACTCATCCTGGAAATGTAAAGCGAGCAGGAGCTTTACCGGTTAAGAAAAAGTATGAATGAAAAGCATTTTAAAAGTATAAATATAAATAAAAATATGCAACCACCATCCTGTGATGTTGTCTGTCTTAAAAGCTGTTGTTTGGGGTTCTTCTCTGACTATTTTGGTTTGAAAAGAATGAGCGTTATGCTACAGTGAAAAATGTCCCAAAAAAACAAAAAGCAAGCATTCAGCAATCAGGCATAGTGTTAATAGCAGGATGGGAAACCTAATCGATATGAGGTTTGTTGTACTGAACAAACTGTGACGTGTTGTGAGACTTTCTTATCAGAATCAGCATTACCATGGGCGATGCAAGCTACAGAAACTTGGATTGGACCACACAGATCAGTCTTCACTTTGCAAGTGCGTAAACTGGCCTTGTTACTGGTTTACTGTGTTTTGAACACTTCATAAGAGTTGGAGTTTTGGAGATGCCTGACCAAATAAAAAAACTAAAACTGGCTGGCAAAAGCGCTCGAAGACTTCAGTAAAATTATCTCTTAGAGTTAAGATGGCATAATTTATTTTAAGTACAACCTGTAAAAAATGTGTATCTTGAGATGCATCACTTTTTGAGGCCTGCAATACAAATTGATTTGCTTTTTAAAGAAGAATATAAGAAAAGCAGCAAATTGTGTTATTTTATTTGTATAAAAACATCTATCCAGCAACCTAGATTTTTATACGTTTGTAGACTTACAGCTTTCTCATAAAAGTTTTCATTGACATATAATCAATTATAGCGCATCTCTAATTGAATATTAAGGAATATTTTGTAGCTAAAATTGTCCTGAAAGATGAATGCCAAAGAAATTAAGCAACTCCTCTTTCCATATTGAAAGAAAAAGAAGTACATTGCAGCCAGAATCACCAGCATATCTGATTCAATAAAGCTCAGTTTCACCAAGCAAAGAACACAATGACCCCGAACTAAATTTGCTAGTGCGTTACACACAAATAATACAAGTCTAATGTACCATGTCATCTTTGAAACAATAAAAAAAAATCACGTAAAATCCTAAAAAGTTCAAAAGATGTGAAGTCTGAAGAATTCCTGGCTTTTTACCATCAGCCCTTATATGGCCAGGTGCCACTGAACAATGTGAGCGTGATGAGCATGAGGGTGCCGGCAGCAGCAGCAGTGTGAGGCAGGGACCACCCTGTCAATGGCACAGCAACGCCAGACCAGTCCCAGTTACACTTCATCACTAGTATCACACTTCATTAACAAAGGGACCTGGGAGCAGAGTGGAAGATGAAATAAATGGGAATTAATGAAAGGGAGAAAAAGAACATGATTTGCTGTGAATTCATATTCCCCTGAGTCAAAATATTGCAGAACTACCTTTCAGTGAAATTACATCCATCCACACTTTCAGTCTCTACTGAGATTTTTTACTGTTTTTTCTTTGTGAAATATCTCAGCAAGTAATGCTAAAGAGCATCTCTGAACATCTCCTTACCAGTTATGAACTTTGACTAGGCCACTTGAACATTCAAGTAGAAAAACAGACAATCTTTATTAGAATTACCCCCAGTGTCCAACGAAAACTAGCTGATTCAAATAGAATCAGAAACTTAATGCTGATTTGGTCCATCTGATTAAGCTACATCATAAAAACAATGAAAAATATTCTATGGTTTTGACACTCATTTCTTAAAAGTGTGTCATTTTGGTCCATTAAACAAAGAGTAACAAATTTCAAACCTCTATTTCTTGTAATCTTGAAGATGAGCGATTACTGATAATAAAAATCTAAATTCTGTCTGTATGTTGAAAGAATATATAAATGATTTGACTAAATAGAATAACAGTTGTTGTTACTACAGTGCCAAGCAGCAGTCTCCAGATCGATTTTTTTTTAAATACCAATTCAAATGAGCAAATAATTACATAAAAGCCTAAGGAACTGTGCGTGTTCATGAAGTTGTTTCCTAAACTGAACAACTGTGTTCTAATTGAAATGATCTGAGTCCAATGACTCGACGTCCCCTGTGGTGCGCGGAGCTTCCCGGCAATACGCGAGCTGGCTGGCTGGGAAGCTGAGGAGTTATGGCGGGACTTTGATCTTCTTGCCAGACGTGGTTTCACCCATAATGTGCTCACACACGCATTAGGACACATATGCTCCCATGTACTGACGCTGAGAAAAAACACACACTCTCACACATTCTGGTCTTTGAGCAATACACAGAACAACTGAGGCTCACTGGACATTTATTTAGAGGAAGGTAGACAATCAACATAGCATTTGTCTTCCATAGGAAGGATAAACATTTACAGTGTTAACTCAACAATTGGATCTGATTTTACCCAATAGCTTGCATTTGGCCATAACGTATGAAATGCGGCAGCTCGATCGTTAAGGAAGCTATGCCATGAAGCGCACCAGGAACCGAGTGCGCAACTTTTCACTGCGAGAAGAGAAGTGTTGAGTCAAACAAGATGTTTATTAATGAGAGAGGCTACAACGTATTTGCTAGCATTAAAATGTCGTAAGCATTCGTCGTGCTCCGACTTTTAATTGTTCAATTTTGAAGACTGGCCAAAATGTCCCAATAGCTTTGTTCACTTTCTCCTCTGTCACTGACAAACTACAACCATACGCAGATTACAATGCAAACAACGCAGAAAATCAACATTGTTCATAACTTCTCCTTTTCACAGACTGACCCACTTGGCATTCATCCCTAGAAACCATGCTCAATGAGAGAAATCCCAGTAGCTTTAATCCTCATTTGGGTGACCTAACTTTTGGAAAATTTGGAATTAAAAAGCTTCACTGAGAAAGGAAAATTATGAGTGATCTCCTGATAAAAGACATGACTTGTTAAAGTTGCAATGACCATATTTTTATGTAGTGAAGAAAATCACTACATTTTCTTTAAATCATCAGCGGGAATGAGACATTCCCAAGCCAGCAATGGAGGTTTGGTCAAAAAACCAAAACTGCAAAAGGACAAAATGGTGAAGGGATCAAATTTTCAGAAGCCGCCCAGCTTCTTTATGTTTTCCCTCAGTCTGCTTCCAAAGACTCACACACTGTTGTAAAGTTTTGAAAGTCTCTAATTTAAGAATTTTCATTAGAGCACATGATGTTTTTGTTTTTAGGGTTTTTTTTACCCATTTAAAGCAGAGGAAGGTCGTGTGACTGTAGTCCTTCTCGCTGCATATTTCACTCATCTTTACACAATCACATTGTACCTATTAGGTCTGACAGTGAACCACCATCTGTTTAGTAATTACACAATTCCTCCAAAAGACGAGCCAAATGAGGAGGTGCTGATTGGTGCAGAGGAAGACCAGAAATCCCCAGATGACTAAAGAAATGCATTAAATCTCATGCCAGGTCTTATGACTTTCCATTCACCTGCTTGGATCAAACAGTAACTAGACAGCGTTGAATCATCCTAGCGTGAACGTCTACCAAAAGCTTTTTAACGAGGACTATAACTGAGGTGTAGCAACTTCCTGTACTGCCCACCAGTGGGCTCTTGTGTGATTTTTTTTAGACTCCAAAAAAAAACAAAAAAAAAAACGTAAGATCCGCTTGTCTCCAATGTGTAACAATCACCACTTAGGAAGAAAAGATGCGCATCAGATTACACGCTGCTTCAGGCTAAAGATAAATATTAGATAACAGATCAAATGTCTATCTTTAGGGTGATAGGGGTTTGGCTCAAAAATCTTGGTGGCACACACGATAGATTAGACACATGTCAGCCATTAATGTCATAAAACAGGCAATCAGGGGCTCCTTGTTTTATTTGTGGAACAAAAGAGGTTTTGAAATTCTCTTTTTTTTAAGGGAGTGTGGTTCCTGTGTTTGTGTCTGACTTAGAACATGGTGTGCTGAGATAAGAGATCAAATGGAGAGCATGTAGAGCTTTACCCACATGAAAGTTTGTTTTTTTATTGTTTTTAAAGAAAAGTAGCAGCTACATCTTCATTTCTTTTCCTAGATGATTAAAGACTTACTTCAGAATGTTAGACATTTTGAAGATTGCTGACACTAAAAATCCACCTGTTGCCTAATCCAAATAAAACTCTGCTCATGTTTTGTCTATAGGTAGTTTGTACATATTTTGGTAATGCATTCTGTTCTCTTTGAATTATCCAGCCAATGGTTGTTAGTTAATGCTTTCTACTTAGAGCCACTTCCTCTTTGGTAAATTCCTATTGGACGAGAACTGAATGTTCTCATTAAGAAGCTCATATAGAAACAATTACTACCACACCACATCAACCACGCCAGCACAGGTGGTTCATGCAAATGGACATTTTGTAACGTTCTTAGGGCAAGATTTTGACTGGCAATTTAAAATCTTCTTGAAGTGGAAAATGTACCACAAAGTATGTCAGGTTTTCATTTTTGTTTTCATTTCATGAGCAGGACAACAAACAGACAGCTGATTTATTCATAATGAATAAGAACCAGTACTTTCAACTTGACCATTTTGGTAATTACACAACATGTGTTTGACTTTAACTCAACAGTAAATAGGACCACAGACATACGGCCAATTTATTATTTTATAAATATATATTGGCCACTTTGGTCAGCATGGAAAGATTTTTGAAAGCCACAGGTTTGTGGCTTTCTCTTTCCATTATCCGACAACAGACTGGAATAATCGAAAGATGTTCACACCTAACTCCACTTTAAACATCTCCATAATGTTCTCCCATTATGTCCTCTAACAACGCTCTGAGACCATCAAAGAACAGCTGTACACTTGGATTAAGTTGTGCATACGTGGTCTCTATTCCCAATGAATTGAGTCTGGATGTTATCAAGGAGTATCAGAGTAAAATTTGTGTTGGTCTCTTATAAAATCTTAAGAAAATACAGTAACTTAAATTGTGTCAAACTCTGAGTGTGAATACTTCTATAAGGCAGTGGGTGTGGATTCCTTATACTTCGTTTTCTTCTTTTTCCCTAAAGGTGTTCTGAAAGTCATACAGTAATTACAGGAATAACTATGACTTTATATGGGTCTTTGTTATATCTACATCTGTCAGGATGTGTGCGATGTTCCTCTCTGGATAGTGTTATAATAACTCGCCATGTAGTTAGTATTACACAAATGTAGATGAAATGCCAATCACAATGTGAGAACATTTGTTAGACTCTAATTTATTTTTGCGCAAAGTAAAAATACAGTGATGTCATATTCAGACAGGAGGCATTTGCTGTCAAACCAACATGCACAGTGACTCATTTGACTGTATATACAGTCACATAGGTCACTCCTGTTTAAAAAAGAAATTGGATGCTTTTTCATTAGATTTTTTTTCTGAGCCTAACATTTGTTTTGTACAATTTCTTTAAGAACTATAATTTAGCATTAAATATAAATGCTCATATTTAAACACTTATCTTTCATACAGCAATTTTCTTCGATTTCTGTTTTAAAATAAATAGTGTCGTTTTTACATGCTACCACTAAAGTTTTTGGAAATATTAAATCAAGCACTCCATTTACTAGTCATTATTTGTAAAACCAAGTTTGAGGCATAGTATATGGGGTCATTGTCCTTACAGCGTATGCTATAATAAGGGTTTTCAGTTGTAATGAATAATAATCAGCAGCAGCATTTCCCTTTAAAATCAAATGGTACACTGAGAAGACTGAAAGTAACTTTTAAAATGAGAAACTAAAATCCAAGGAAGAGTTTGGACTCCCTTAATGATACAATAAAGTCCAGCTAACAAAAGGTGGGGTAAGATTTTTGCTCAGTGCTATCTGGGCATTTATACACCATCACAAACAAGCACATAAAAATATCCACAAAATGAAGGTGCAATATCTTGCTAATGTATTGAAATGGAAACCACGTGTTAGCATGCCTGCGGCAGACTTGGTAAAGTAAGTCCTTCCATTCATTATGCGGTATGGCCAAAGGTTCCCTGAAGCTGAAGAGAAAGCAAATCAGCCCTCTGCTTGTCGGCACTTTCAAGACGGCTTCCAAACCAGAGCGGTTAGCGATTAAATAAACAGAGAGGGGATTTGTACCCGCTGTCACTTGAATTAGCCAAAAAAGACCTGCCACACCATGGCGGAGTCAGTCATAGGTACCGTTAAATGGAAGGGAATCCTTTGCTCTGAGCCAGCAGAGCTGGCAGCCGAAACTACAGAGAGTCCCAAACTGCAATAATGCCAACACATGTGGCTAATGTGCTCTCCCCACAAAAATTAGCTACAAATGCTCTATAGGGATAGGTTACAGAGCAGTAACATTATATTATTGTTGAATGTACACATACCACTCAATGTAGACAAATCTCCCTTCAAGAATCAGTAGGATGTCTCTGCTGCACAAACAAATTTCAGCAACATCACAGCTTCTTTGCTTGAACCTGGAATTTATTTAAAATTTTAATATACATAGAAAAGCTTGTACTTAAAATCAAACTTTTAACGTATACACAGGGCCGGCCCAAGCCTCCACGGGGCCCTAAGCAAAATTTGGTTTTGGGGCCCTCTAGTTCTGCTAACAATGTGGACTGGCTGCACTCAGCAGTCTTTAGATCATTCACACACCTGCTATAAACCTATTGCATTTCTGGCAGTGCTGTATACATTATATACATGTATAATTTATTGGCCAACTGATTTATTGACCAGTTGATTTCTGTGTGCTTATTTCCTTAATTTTGGGGGATTGTGATCTGATGTGAAGCCCATCTTAACTGGACTGTTCAAGCTCATTTTCTTGGCCGCTTTACAAATCTTTTACATTACATCACCAAGACACATTAAGACAAACCTTTATCTTGGCTTTTCTCTATTCTTCCTCTTTCTTTTCTCTCTCCTCAAAGGATAAGTCCTTTTTTGAGACATTGTTTTGCTAACTTATCTTCTGACCAGAGCTTTGAACGTTTGGATACGCTCTGCACATTGCACGGCAGCTCACGTTACCGGTGAAGCGTGCGGTAACTACTGCGGCCACCAGGGGTCCCCCAAGAGCAATTAATTTTTTCTTCATCATCAATAAAATAATAATTTCTATATACATTATCAAATATATATTATTGAATCAACAAATCACATCACAGTGAAATTGTGTGTTTTGATACTATAATGACATAAAGATTACTACAAAAAACAAAACAAAAAAAAACACAGCTCCACTGAGGGACCCCAAGCAACCGCTTAGTTTGCTCATGCCTTGGGCCGGCCCTGCATATACATAAACAACATTAAAAGCAAGCATTTAGGGTGTGGTGATAGCCCATAAGTAAAGTGCGCGATCCATAGACATCCTCGATACGGCCAACACAGGTTCGAGTCTAGACATGTGACCAATGTCTTTCCCCTCTCTCATAAAATGCTTTCCTGTCTGTCCACTGTTAAATAAAGGCTGCTTGAGCTTGAAGTTAACTTGAAAGATACCATATTTCCAACATAATGGGGAAAAAAAAAAAAAAAGCAAAAAAAAAAAAAAACAACAGATTTTAGCCAAAATAGGACTTTGTACTGTTCACACTGGGGTATCCTACTCAAAAATTGTTAAATATTCTGAAGAGAGTCTACGTACACCAACAAGTCCTTGTCTCCAAGAATTGTCAAATCTTCCTTTCAGGCAATGGAGGGATAGACCCTCCTTCACAATTGATACTCTGCCAAAAACTTATGAAGAATGGATGTACTTGGGAGTAGAAGAAAAACAACTCCACCCATTCTCATGACATACTTGATGGTGGACATGTGGAACAGAGTCTGTTGATGAACTGAGTAGGATTGACCACACCCCAACTCATTCATTGGACCTTATACCTTCAGGCTTGTAACTTGTGGATCAAAATATGTGTTCAAAAGAGAATATAAAAAAAAAAAAGCGTCTTAGCCACTGAGGCATTTTTATTCATGCTGTCCACCTTCATTTTTCTAAATCCTGTATTGTGCTTTTTCAGATTAAATGTTTTAAGTTTGAGGAAAGGACCTCTATGAAGAGAGAAGACGAGGTTCAGGATTATCTAAGGATTTTTTTTCCCAACTGGAATAGCTTAAAGAAAGCAATAAGAAAGCTGCAGTGTCGATCCTTGCCCAACAAACAAGAGAAGGGTTGTGAATTCACTGACAGAAGGTTTGATAAATGAAACGCCGTGAGACAACTTTCTTTATTCAAAATGTTAATTTCTTCACAGTTCCTAAACTGCAATGCTCGTCACTTGGCGCTGGCTGATGTGACTCAAGTCATTCATGCCATTGTTCGCCTGCTCTTATCCACAGCTTTATCAGAGTGGCTTTAAAAGGCCCCATTCCTGCACGGATATACAGAGAAATGCAACCATGAGGGTTTGTGATTAATTGTGAGCTGGTTAGAGTGGTTCACATGTTTGACCGTAAACCACTTAGCTTTTATTTGCCTATTATTTATGTTCCCATTACACGTTTGCTGAATTTAATGCCCCTTAACACTGATGTTCTGTACAAGTTAAAACTCCTTTCAAACATCCACCGGTGGCGCAGGGATCCAAGAATGTTTTGTGAAATTCCATCCATCCAGTCTGGTGGTCACAAAATATCAAGTTCACCTTTCCGGCTCATTACAAGCCTGACATTTGTCTGATGAAATCCTTTTGACTGTCATGACATGATTCTGAATTTCTATGGCATCTGGATAACATGGCTCACTACTAACAACTTCATTTAGGGGCAGAAGGAAGCAAACAATCAATCAATCTGAAACTCAAAACATGCAGGCTTCATGTCTGTTCCCAGCATCAATGTAGTTCATTTGCTTCTGCTTTTAAACGCAGAAGCAAATTGATCCCTGTGTGCTTGTTGCCATGTCACTGTACTGCAGAAAGCCTTGTGCTCCCCATTTACTCCTGCTTTTTAACAAAAGTTATCAGTAATGAGGGTCCTATGCAAGATTAAAAGTAATGAGATTGTATGCAGGTTCAACAGACATTACAATGCAGGAAATGTTGCTGCAGGGATGAGCTTGGGTTTCCAGCTCTAATTGGAATGGCTGTGAATCAGTAACTGAGATTGGCATAAAATAGTTTAGGGTGCTGTACAAAATAAACCACAAAACATACACCATGGATTCTTATGCAAATTGAGCTGTGACTGGCCATTTGATTTAGTTGGTGATTTCAATAAAACATAATTGATACAAACAAGAACTAAAATAGTTTGCTTTTAAGTTACACATACTACACATGGTCATAATAGAGCAACGTGAGAATACACCCTTCAGCTACTTAGCCTTTTTCACTGCTGCAGCAGTAAAATATACAATTAGGAAAGAACCATTAAAATCAGACAAATGAGACGGCTTCTAATTTTTGCCGGTCTTTTTTTCAGAGAGAATACATTTAATGAACAAACCACTGTCTGACACTTGTGAGCTCAAGACATTGTTGAGCCTGATGTCACTGTTCCAGGCCGCAAATGCGAAATATCAACACCAATAAAGTCAAAATAGCATTAGCTCTTGGTAAGGGAATCAGATGCTAATGCAGTCCATTCTCACTGGTATGTGTCAGACCATTTTCAGCAACATTTACTGTGGAAATAAAAACACTGACGTCTGAAACACGGAATGAAAAACTGTGATGGCAAATTGTTCAACTACTTTCAACAAAGCAGCAGCGATTGAATTCCTTCTTTCTGCTGTGATTGGCGAATAACAAGGAAATTCTGCTGTTTTGCAGAGGATCAGTGCTCTGCCATATAAAAGACCAAAATTAGGATAATTGGTCTGTTTTTTGACACTTCCTTCCATTGTGATACGACCAAGACTGAAAGAGGCGTATTTAATATCCGAGTTCTCTGGGTTCATTTCTTAACCTCTAAAGAAAAGGTTCACGTTCTTTGCTGACCTCACCTGAAACGGTTTCCCAAAAAGGAAATAAGCAGGACCACTTGGTTTCAGCCAGACAGGAGCAGCCCAGCTACAGGGAGCTTAATCTATTTATAGGAAAACACCGCTACAGTACAGCAATCAGGGCAGAAAAGGAACTCCAACAAGATGGGAAGCCTATTCTAGCTAAAACTACAGAGAAAACAGATTTAAGGATAACATTTTTACGTTCAAGTCCATGTGTGATAGCATTACTCAACCTTAACAGTTACTTCATATTTTACAAGTTTAAAAATGGCTGATTCTAATGACTTAACTATGATTTCTTGCCATTTGCCATTAAGTGTCATGAAGATATTGTTCTGTAATAATCAGCATAGCTATAAACCTACAGATAATAATTACAATTAATGACAATGACAAGAGTACATCTCCTGCGGTAAGGCAACACTCGCTACGTCTGGCGTATCAACTCCTCCAGGCCTCCAGGGGCAGTGCATTAAAGTATCTGATTGTTCACAGGCTGACAGCTGATCTTCTAGAAATCTAACATCTTGAGTGCCGCCTGTCTAAAAATCAGCCAGAGGCCACTGTACTCCGTTCTGAGCAGCACGTTCTACCAGCGATAGAAGCTATTTGAGGATGGAGAAACCTCCCTCACTGTTTTGCCAGGAAAATCTCAAAATGACCATTAGCTCTGATCGGATCTGATTCCATGACCCCAACCTTCCGAGCTGCACAAACAGCCAGATCCCATTTCTCTGTGGGTTGTATGACACGGTCATGACCTCACTCTAAGGACAAATGCTCCCACAATAGATGTGTCCGGGTACATGTTCACATGCAAGTAGAAATATTCAAACTCTTAAGTTTTCCACATTTTGTGATGTTACAACCTAAAATTTCACTGTATCTGCATGCAATCTGTACAACATGTATCGTTTTTCTCCCACTTCACATCGATGCACTTCTTTGTGTTGGTACACCTAATAAAATCCCTACAAAATACAAAATACCTTGACGTATTTTGTTGGGATACAAAATGTGAAAAGGTTTTCAGTGTTTGTGGTGATGTCACAGCATATTTCTTCCCGTCTGGGTCGATGAGGCAAGTACTTCTATTTATAAGCAACATCTGTCTGTCTGATTTCACACTCTACTATGTTCTAGGAATATGGAAGGAGAAAAAATACACAAAAATGAAGCAGTGGATCATTAACTTTACCGTTCTGTTCATCCAGCTCGTTGCCGATCTCTTGGCCCATTATCTTCTGTCGGCTGATGACTGCTGCCAGTGCGTCCAGGCCTGCGTCCTGGACTGGAGGAAAAGACAACAACCATAAACAGAAGATACTAAATAAATCAATTTTGATTCATTTGTTTCTTTTAAGAACTAGAGAAAGAAACAAAAAGAAAAGAATTGAATGCAAAATGTGACTGGCATGAAAACATTAAAATGCGGTAGAAATACATCGAGGTTTGACATTTTCCACACCACAGGAATTTCTTGTAAGCCACAAGTTCAGAAATGCACGTCAGCCTTTTCCAGGAATCCAACCTTGGTGTCAAGATTTCACTGTTTTAACCCAACTCATTGACTGTATGCCGACAATAAAGGAAACTCTGGAGAAGTCACATCAGGGAGCCAGGTGGCAAAAAACATCTCAGTGATTAAATTATATCAGACAGGAATCAGAAAATAAGATAAAAACTAAAAACATATGTTGTTTTGTAATATAATCCATAGATAAATACATATTTAAATTACATTTCAAATATAAACATGGGCAATACAGTGAATTAATGTATCCATCAAGTTTTATTAAACTACTATATTTTAGAGCACTCACTAAAAATCTCATCATGACTTAAATGATCTTTACTTAATATAAACTTCTTTTTAAAAGAACTGGTAAGTGAAGTCTAAAAACTCTGACGTCCAAAATTAATTACATCTTTTAGTCAAAACAGGCTTAGCCAGTTAAATTATCCAAAATGGTCTACACGCACAACATATTTAAAAGCTAGATTTGGTTGTTTGATCCTAATATAATATTTCATCTATGAAGTGGAAATTACCCTCAATGATTCTCTGCTGTTGTTGTTTGATCTCTCCAAAGGAAAGCCCCTTCGTCTCCTCTGACTCCTCAATGAGCCATGGGTTGGGTGGACCTGCGGCTGCTGCTGCTCCTCCGCTCATCAACGTGGATCTGAGGTTCATAAAGATGCCAGTTTTTAGCAATCAGCTAGCACACAGAAAAAAATAAACCTTAAGCGCACAACAAATCAGCAAAGATTTTAGAGTGTACAGAAATGCTTGTTTTGTCTGAAAGCTCTGACATCTCACGCAATTTTCATCAATCAGTAAATTCATATGGATACTTTTTCAAAAATGAAATTCTGAAAAGTGAGACATGATTTTTGTTCACATCCTCTGAATTAATAGAAAAAAATGGATATTTCTGCAAGCTTACAATCTTGTGGTACGCCTCCACCAGCTTTACAGAGTGCAAATTTTTCTGATTCTTTTTAAGCTCAGTAGAATAATTTTTCAAGTCTTTAAGTTCTGAATTTAATTTTGGTCTGGACTTTGACAGGGCCATTCTAACAGCTTCCCTGCTGACTAAAAACATCCCCCAGCAATATGATGCCACCATCGTGTTTCACAGTGAAGATTTTGTGTTCAGCGTAATGAGCAGTGGTCATTTTCCCATACAAAGTGTTTTGCATATTGTCCAAAATGCTACATTTTGTTCTCATCTGACCATAGCACACTCTTCCATATGATTTCTTTCTTTAAACACAAATTATTCTGCCTTTTGTCCAACAGCAGATTTTTTTTCTTTGTACTTTTTCCATAAACTGCCAGATTTCTGGAGCATAAAACTACTAATAATTATTCTGTCAACAGATGTTCCACCTAAACTTGGGATCTTTTCAGCTCTTCCAGAAATCAAGAATGCAAGCAAAGGTTGATACAATCAGTGAAGCAGAGGAGACGTGGCATTCAGTCGAATCTGTCTTAACGGGTCTGATTATTATTAAACCGAGTGCCAGACATGAACTTCCTCCATTCTTGTACCATTCTTGTGTTGAGATCCAATTAAAACAGTCAGGGAGTACCGAAACCAGTCAGACGCATCTTTTGGCAGACACAAGTAAGATGAATGTCATCACTGAGCATCCAGATCCTGACTGAGCCACTTGGACAGGCAAGACTTAGCTAATTACAACTATTTCCTGTGTAACCAAAGACACAGGAAGGTTAGAGGTATAAAAGTGTTTCCAAAGGGCAATGCCCTGTGCCAAGCTTTTAAGTGGCACCATGTCCTTATTTTTTTTATTTAAAAGTTAAAGTTCTCCTGACGCTGTTCATTCTACTAAATTTTTTCAACCCCCCAAAAAAGTAGCTTAGATCATTCAAGCATGCCCAAATTCATTCCCTCCCACACTTCTGTCCTCTCAGACCACACAGTGGGAACGGGGTCTTACGCCTTCCCTCAAATCCAAATTACCCACCACATATCGCCATTAAAGTCAGGTTTCAGTGAGCAAACTGAAAGCCGTACCACCACATGATTACAGTTTGCCAAGCTAATTTATTAGCGTATGTCATTTGGGTTTTTTTTTTTTTTTTTTTTATTTGCAAGGAATTCTTTTATGTAATTGAGTGTGTGGTCTGTAAAAAGATGAAAGCCTGTGCAAAACAGTGCTAAATAGATCAATCCCATACCCACAGCTTGTGAAAGATATCAGAGAAACTCACAGGCAGAACTCAGCGGCAGGGATCCTTTTAATGCGACTAATCTGATTAAACTGATTCTGCTGTAATTTAAATGATTTCCATCAATCACCTACATCATTCACTTAGCTTTTTTTCCCCCTGTGTTTCACTTCCACAGGATTAAAAAGGTTTGAAATTCCAAAATTTCATGAAGAAGAGAAAGTGGGAAAAGTTAAGAGCCGAGCATCACTTCTTCCGGTCCAAACGTATATCACCTGTGTAAAAGTCTGGGAAGGTTTTTCCACCATATGTGAGATGAGCAAGCAAATAAGTCTAATGACAAAAAATAACATGGAAAGTCACTAAAACTCCAGACAGATGGGCTTCAGTTCAAGTGATGATGCCAGTAGAGGTCAAAGCACACAGCTGAGGACCTTCACATTCAGTCCCTGTGTGTGAAGGACTGTAACGCTTCATCAAAGCCATGTACAGATCCTGTGGCAACTTAAGTTAAAACAGCGGTCTATGACGATTCATGTTTTTTATATTATTATTATTATTTATAGTCATAGAGTCTAATCTTACAATTGAAAAAATAACTACATCATCTTTAGTGGAAATAAAATGCTTGTGGTTGTAACGTGGCAACATGTTGGAAGATTCAACAGAAGCAAATACTTTCGCAAGACATGTAAGTAATAGGAAAATATCTTCCAGAAAACATAGCTAGGAATATTTTCTTTCATTCCAATACTTATTCAAACACACGCACAAAAAAAAAACAATCAAGGGTAACTTCCATTCTTTTCAAGTAGAATAACTTAGTTTTCTGCAACTTTTGATTGGAATTAGGAGCTGGAGTACAGAGGGCTTCCTCTCCAAAACAATTTACAGGGTGTTACCACCTTTAGGAGTGAAAGGTCACACACATTATTTAGTACCAATGGATATTAGTGTGGAGTAATCTGTATTCTAAAAACCAAAAGCCACTTACATAAATTCAAAATCATGTGAAATGTGTCTGCACACTGTTTTTTATTGAAATTCGATTAGACACAGGATGACCTAGTTCTGCTACAGGTTAATACCTGGATGGTTCAGGCTCTGTGATGTCTCCTTTGAAGGTGGCATTGAGTTGCTTCTCTCTGGTTAGCAGATTATCAATCAGGTTCTGCCTCCTGTCAGCTTCCGACTGCATTCTGACAAGAGCAAGTTAAGATCAAAGCATCACCTTTCATCACCATCTGTCACAATGGACTCAATGAGGTTTTCCTGATCATGAGTGAAACTGTCCACAATGTATTAGTTTCCTTTTCACAGAACACCAACACCCTCTACAGGATCACCACCGTTACTGCGAGCAGAACCAGCTCTCCAGGAATGACACTAATTTCAATCTCATGACCTTCAGAACTTGTCATCGTCAGAAAAAAAGGATACATGCGCCGAGACGAGGAGCTTCTTAACAAGCCTTCTTTGAGCTGAGCAATATTCTGTTTAAGTTTCTGAAGGGACGCTCGTAACGTCATATTTATCTGGGGGAAAAAAAAAAAAACACACATGCACGCAGGTGAACATGGAGGCACATTGTCTCAAGAGAGAAAAAGAGAAGGTAACACCTCACCTTTGCAGGGTTTCCTCCCGTTCGCTGCTGCCTGTTTCTTTCATGGATATTTTCTGCTATCTCCTGGGCAAGGCGGCAGGTGGCGTCATAATTCTGCAACCTATAGGAGAAGTGGATTGGAAGCGAAATGTGTCACATATGAAGCAACAACACATATGTTTCTCAAATACAATTTAAAGAACAGCAGAACAGAGCCTTACAGCCAAAATCTCAACTAAGATCAGATTAAGATCTTAGTTGAGATCTTGATCTGTAGAACAGTTTTTCAGATGAAAAATATCCATCTGAAAACTGAATAAAAAAAATTCACAGTTTTGGACAAATATACTATGTTGGAGTAAAGACACAACAAAATGTTTTGGATATCTGGCAGTTGTTTATAACTTGAAAGCCTTCCCTTTTTTATTGTGTCATGCAGTGAAATGGTTTGTTTTCAGTGGGATCCCGTCTTTATTTTCTGACCAAAACCATTTTAGATAATATGCTTAGTGTCTTTCTTCAGTTAAGGATATGCGAGTCTATTTGCAGTCAGAATCGGTTGAGTTTTCTGCTTAATAAATCCTACAACTCATTCTAATTACTGCAATATTTCTTGAGCTCCTAATAACTGATGAGCAGATGTGACTCGCATCTGCCTAACGTAAGAAATACACCAATAATACTGTCAAAAATACAAACAGTGAAACAAAAAAAAAAAACAGCATTTATCATCTCAATGTGGAGCTGAACTACACCATTGGCCACATTCCTGCCAATGGTCATGCGCAGTACTGTGTCGCTTTAAGAGTAAAATAAGCGTCTAATGTTGTTTCCATTGCAGCTCTTTTACTTGTAAATTCAACAACAAATAATTAATAGAAACAAAATATAAACACTATTGTATATTTGGTTGAATATGATAAGAAACAAGCAACCAATGAAGCTAACTGGGTACAAAACGAAACAACCGGGTTTAAAGAAGACATATGTTGCTGTTATTAATACATTTGATACGGTTCGTTTTATTAAAAGTCAGAATCACCTACCAGGGATCTTGAGACATCGTGGTAAAAGTTAACAATGAGTCGAAATAGCACAGCTTCAAGCAGAGCAGTAATCACTGACAAGCCGTTCCTTGTTTTGGAAACGACGTCACTACGGCGAACGGCGAGGGCCATTTGACTACAGAGACGCAACCGTTTTCCGTAGAAAACCAATAATAATAAAAGCTACATTCTGTCACTGTACAACAGTAGCATAATGCCACAACCTTTTAACTTAAATTTGAATACAATTATTTTTATCTATCTGCTTGCTTTCAAACAAACAAACTATTATTTGTTTAGAAATGAAGCATTTCTAAAACATGGTTTATAAAAAGAAAACATGTTTTCTAAAAATAAAACATGTAAAAATACGTTTTTTTTTATGAGGAGTTAGCTGCAGATTGGGGTGCAGGTCAAATGCAAGTGCAATTTGCACATCAATCCAGTTTCTTTGATATGTGTGTGTGAAGGGGAGGGGATACAGGTGCGTGTGTGGGGGGTGGTGTGTGTGTGTATGTATTAGAGTTTGTGTGTGTCCTTTGAACTCTTTTTCTGGTGTTTAAATGCTTTTATAATTCACAGGTCAAAAATGACCCATAAGACAATACTTGTACCCTAGTGGTGTACAGCCCACATGGAAATATAAACAAAAACAAAGTATCACTTTTTCTAATGACGGGGTCAATTTAGGAAAGTCAGAAAATTCCAATTTGGAAAAATATCCTTTTGGGTATTTTTTCTACAGGTAAACATGGTAAAGGGTCACTTTTGACCCATAAGACAACACAAAGGTTAACTTTTACATGTTTTATTAACAAACTCTGGAGTTTCATCTGGCAACTAAACTCCCATCTCTCGAAGAAAAACTCATACAAACATAACAACACTTTCATGCATGAATTGTGATTCTTTATGTCATAATTTTTTTCTAAAGTGTTTGGGATTTTTTTTAAAGCATAAAGAAGGTAAGAAACATTTTTTTTGTAAAAATGTATAGAATTTCTTTCTATATGTTCAGTTTTAATTTCCTCTGAGTACAAAGTTGGGTTCACTTGATGTCACAATTTTTTTTTTACCTGCCATCCTCTACAGTAGAAGGTGGGTCTGTTTATTCCTGAGTTGCTTTTTCTTTCTCTGCCATAGGACATTTTTTTGCACTTGCTTTATTTGCAACATTTTTCTGCTTTTGGTGATAATTGACAAAATGAGTTTCAACTCAGATAATTTTAAAAGTTTCATTAATATCATAATGAAACAGATACATTTGTCTTTTTTTCAGTGTATGTAAACCTCTGGATTCAACCATAAATATTCAAGCTAAACTGTGATATAACTGCATCATTGTATTGGTTTTTGGTTACAGTTTTATTTGTTAATTTTTATCATCTTTTTCTGTAACTTGCTACTTATATTGTTTTAAGTATTATTTCAGATAATATATGATAGATGAAAGAGAACTATGAACATGAATTAATTCCTTTTAACCTGGCTTATCTTAATTTTGAACATCTTTATGGCACAACATAAGGATGTTGTGCCACCAATGACATGTGTGTTGTGCAGTGCAACAAATGTAGGAATTTTGAGAGCCTTCTTGGAAAACATCTTGATATTTTGATTCCACAGTACATGTGCATTTTGACTTTTCTTCATGAGACATGAACTGATACAACCAGCAGATAAAAAAGTAAACTTTGGTTCTGTTACATGAAGTGCCCACATGTGAGGTAAGGGGTAATAGATGTTCCATACCCAAACAAACCTTGTGTTTACCAATGACATGTGTGTTGTGCGGTGCAACAAATGTAGGAATTTCGAGAGCCTTCTTGGAAAACATCTTGATATTTTGATTCCACAGATGAGGCAATTTCACAGAACAAGTAACATTTTCTGATTGACCTATTCTGTCAAAATGGAACCTTGAGAGATGTTTTGCCCCAAAACATTTTTTTAACCTTTAACCTTTACCTTTAGCCTTTACATTTCCTGACTTTGATAAGTTGTAACTCAAACACAAGCCATTAGAATACTTTCATCCAAACCAGTCAGTGAACAAGTTAAACATGCTGCAGGGTCTAATTTAATATTGTTTTGAAAATGACAATAAAACATGATTTAGAGGACTAGCTGTAACAAAGTTGTCTATTTGAATCTCAGTCTCAAACAAAATGTAATATGACACAGATATAATCACAGTAAACATAAACTCCAGTTTTCATTTTTATATATTAAAAAGGGTGGTGGGGGAACTGTTCAAATTAACCTTACCCTTTCTACAAGTAAGGGCTACAATACTTTCACACAAGTAAGGCATTGTAGATTTTACTTCTGTGATTTAAGGTCAAAGTTCATGATTCAACAGTGAGTAACAGATGGGGCAAAAGTGATCAAAACCACTGCTGAGGAAAAGGAACATAAAGGCCTTTCTTATATTGGTCAAAAGGTATTTTGCTGATCCCTAATACTTTTGGAAAAATATGTCGTGAGATGATGACACAGAGGTTAAAGTTTTCTGAACACGTATGTCCTGTTGCATACGATATGAAAACCAACACAACATTTAAGAAAAACTCATATATAATGGTAATAGTGGGATGTTCTGGGGTAGCTTTGCTTCTTCAGAACTGGGTGGTGTGCTGTATTTAAAGAAATCCCCAAAAACAAGTCTCTACCACAAAATTCACTAGGATATGCCAGAATAAGTGCTGGCATAATTTGATTGTGGCGCGGTATGAGCAACCTGCAACAAATATTCAAAATAAAAAAAGATAATTGAAGATGTAGAGTGACCTATTTAAACTCCAAGCATAGACTAATCTGAGGTGCTGTGAAGATAAGGCAACAATGGGTAACACAAAAAGTTCTAGGGACCATAAAACAACAAAATCGGTATTAATTTGTTGGTAAAACAATGCCTTAAAGCCTTATTTATTCTTATACTTTAGTGAAGTGGGTCAGAGGCTCTTAGAGGAACAAAGCTGAATTTACCATTTCTAGTTTGAATAGATTTTTTACTGAGAAAAATTACATCCTCATTTGAAAAGAGTATTTCCTCTTACAGTTGTCTGATATTAAAATTTGTTTAATGGTCTAAGTGCAACAGGAAGGCAAACCGGGATGAATCTGTGAGGAAGAAAATACTTTTTCAATGCACTGTACAGATGCAGCTTATACATTAACATCTTCAATCAATAAGTAGTTCAGATCCATGACATCCATCCATCCATCCATTTTCCGTCACCCTTCTCCCTAATGGGGTCGGGAGGTGCTGGTGCCTATCTCCAGCTGCGTTCCGGGCGGGAGGCGGGGTACACCCTGGACAGGTCGCCAGTCTGTCGCAGGGCAACACAAAGACAAACAGGACAAACAACCATACACACACACCTAAGGAGAATCTGGAAAGCCCAATCAACCTGACAGTCATGTTTTTGGACTGTGGGAGGAAGCCGGAGAACCCGGAGAGAACCCACGCATGCACAGGGAGAACATGCAAACTCCGTGCAGAAAGACCCCGGGCCGGGAATCGAACCCAGGACCTTCTTGCTGCAAGGCAACAGCGCTACCCACTGCGCCACTGTGCAGCCCGATCCATGACATAATTTCCTCAAAGAGAGTCTATTTTCCTCCAAAGTACATGAGGGAAATTTTCCAGTGGTAAACATAAAGATGGAAATTGCTTAAAGAAATACTTTATTTCAAGTAGGCCATTCTACATCAAAAGAAAGAGGACAAGGCTGTAAAGGGTGACTACGTTTTTACCAGACAGCAACAACTAAAGAAAAGTGTTTACTCCAGAACAGTTGATCCACAGAAAAGGCCTTTATTTTGGTTAATTTGTTAGACATTATGATGTCTTGTTTCTTTGACTCAAGAAATGATGGTGGCACTGTAGAAACAGTTCTCGGAAACAGACCCTGTGTTGTGAAAGTTAAAACAGGAAAATCACTGGTCCTTTGTCCTTTCGGTAAGAGTATCACCATAAACAAACGTGGTTACATCATGTGGTATTAGTTGTCAGGTTTATATAAAGCGCTGACGCTCAGAAGGTGCTCACTGAGAATAGAAGAGACATTACCTTCTGAGACATTGTCCTTCGAGGGTTGAGATGATTCAGGTTCCAAGAACACCAGAGTTTTCAAACTTTGGGAACATGAATATGATTTCTTTTGCATCTCCTGAACAAGACGTGAACTCCATGTTGACAGGCAGAAGACCGAGGTCCCATTCCTATAACAACCCAGAGGACAGTAAAAACTGTGGTTTTCAAGTAAAAACAGAGGAAACCAATGCAAGACCTCGCTCCAGGTATGTTTTTATTCTCAGCTTTGTGGTTCATTTAATCTTAATGCATTACGAATAAGGTAGAATTTTGTGTGTTTTCTTGTGCTTATACAGATTTTTGTTTTTTCCAATTTTTAACAGGACAAATGAATGATGTTACTAACTGAGGAATCTTCCTTTCTTCTTCAGATCGTTTTACAATTATGAGACATCAAGGTTGTTCTCCAATTCTGACACAGAAAACTTTTTGCAGTCCTGTCCACTGAGGCAGAGAGCAAGCTCACAGTTAACAAATCAAATGTCCAAAATGAATGATAAAGATGGGAATCGATCTGGTGTTCCTGTCCACCCGAAGAAGTCTAAGTCAAAAAAGCTCTCAAAAGATCTCAATGGTATTGAAACAATGCCTTTTAATTTATTGCAAATTATTTTCTAAGAATTGTGCACACTGTAAAAGAAAATTAGATTTAAAAAGCAATTAAATGAATGTGGTTATCTCACTCAGGCAGTAAAGGCAGTGGCAGGTCAGTGTCCATGATAACTATCTCTGAGTCAGACAACTGGGAGATTTGCTCCAGCTCTGGTATGAAGTACGGACAGTTTGTGGACTGGGAGAAGATTGATCCGGAACCTGCGAAGAAATACCAGCAGATCCTGAAGAGCGGGCATCAGCAGCTGAAAAGAATGGGCCGAGAGGGTTTCTGGGCCACCTCGCACACACTGAGGGCCAAATCATACTATCATATCATCCACAACATCAATTCCAGGTTAAGACAAATATCATGTCATGAATGTTCTTTAAGATTAGTTTTACTGTATGGTCTTTCATAAGATCATATAGTAATTTTTATTTCAACCTTTTATTTCACTAATTGCAGGGCTATTACTCCAGATAGGGATAATTACTACGACCTGGCCAAGAAGCTTTTTGGGGAACAGAAAGTTAGCACTCACCAAGTCCCGGAGTATATGGAGGATGGGGATATACCAAGGTAAGTCAGTGGATTTAGTCCATTTTCCCCCAGAGTAATAATAGTTTAATTTGCTTATAATGTCTATAATGAGTATTCTCATGTTGTGAAAAAGTTAAGTTCTTTTTTTGTTACTGAAAATTAAATGTACTTCAGTTGTATGACAATCTAAATAGATTTGCTTCTTTATAAATTATTAATTTTGTGCCTTACCTGTTTGCATAAATGAGTAAAAGACACTAAATACAGTCTTGCAAAAAGAGCATACACCATTTTGTTCTCATATTCTGACCAGTGGGCATCTTGCTTCCTCTCTTTCTTTCCAGATACTGCCTCAACAAAGCAGGCATTAATTCTGTTAAAAAGATCCTTATATGCCTTGGCAGCTACTTCCCCGACATGAACTACTGCCCCATCCTTCCTGCCTTGGTCTCTCTCATACTCCACTTTAGTGAGGACGAAGCAGAATGTTTCTACAGCATTTCTCAACTCATCTGCTTCAAGGACCCTAACAAGCGCTACATCGACCAGACATTTCTTACTTATCGTGCTTCTTGCATGACATTCGGGGACCTTGCCAACAGGTGTTGCAGAGGGATCCGGAAGCTGATTGCCAGCTCGCACCAAAACCTCTTTGAATTTTACTCTGACTGGATAATGTGGATTTTTGCTGACCTTCCATTCACATATGCAATCAGAGTTCTGGATGTCTATTTACTGGAGGGTTTCAAGGTTCTCTTCAGGTTGGTTGCCACTCCAGCTTATTTGTGAACATGTGATTTCTTTTCTGGCCTGAATATTGTAAATATATTTCACAATCTCTGTTTGTAGGGTTGCATTAGCTTTGCTTGACCTCTACAAAGTGTCTGTGTCGTCTCGAGTAGCAGATGTCGAAGACTTTAGAACTGACATGAAACGCTTTGTGCAAAGTGTAGATCGACACTGCACAGCTGAGAAGCTTTTGGAAAGAGCCTTCCAGATTCCAATTGCTACACGAAATGAACTTAATCTTCTGTTCAATGCAAATAAGGATGCTCTAATGCAAAAAGGTGTCAGCACACACCAAAAGAGGTATGTTTACAATTGCATTGTAATTGACTGGCTACAGAACTCCCCAGAAACAAGATTAAGAAATAACATCTAATGTTGCCGTTATGTTTGATGTTCTTGATGGTCCTGAAGGCAAACGGTGGAATCGGTGGATTTAAACAACTTCAGCTCCAGTGTTGTTACAGAGACAGAGATGAGGGTCATCTGGGCCTGGATTCCTGAACGTTTTGCGCTCTTCAACCCCGTTCGGTTGTTTCATATCGCAGAACATGGGAGAAATCTTTCTTCGTGAGTGACTTTTATTGATCCCAATAAAAGCACTGCTTAGAAAAATAGCAAATGGCTCATACTTGTATGGCGCTTTATCAAGTCCATAGAATACCAAACTACTTTACACAACATTCAGTCATTCACCCATTGACACACACATGGTGGCAAGTGACTGAATAGTAGCCACAGCTGCCCTGGGGTACATTGACCTAGGCAAGGCTGCCATGCACTGGCCCTAAGTGTGTTGCCCAAGGACACAACAGAAGTGGCCATAGCGGCAGCTGAACTGACAACCCACTGACTGCGGAGACAATTCTTACCACTGTAGCCACTGTCATCCTTATAAATTATAGTAATAATGTATTTTTTAAAATTTGCACCAGTGAGTTGTGATTAAATATCAACACCTGTAGGGCAGTTTGTCTCTTCTCCTATAAACTCAAGTCTATGTTTTAGTAGAGGGAGAGTAACCAGAGGCCAGTGATATATTTTCACCATCAACACATTTGTCTTGACTTCAAACATCACATCATTAGCGTGATAGTTAATGACTCTCACATTACATCTGTTTACAAGTTTGTGCAGCCACTAAACGTTTCCCAGTGAAACTTTTATATATTAGCCTGCTGTGGAAAAATGTTGGGTGGATAGACAGACGTATTTATTTTCCCTTCCTCCTCATACAGATTGTATTCACGTGTTGAAGGACATGAGCCAACAGTACTCATCATCAAAACAATGGGTGAAGAGGTAATTAATTGAGTGGTTTACATGAACCTCAAATACATTTTATTATGGAAATATTTTTAATATAAATATTTAGAATCAATTAAAATGTTAACATGACACGTTTCTCAGGTTTTTGGAGCTTTCTTGTCAATGGATTTGATGGAAAGACAGAATCACAAATCTCCAGGACTTACATACTTTGGAACTGGGGAGTGTTTTGTTTTTATGGTAAGCTAACTACCCCATTTTTAGGCTTCTGTTAATAGATCATGGCAATAAATTGGTATCAGAAAACTACAGCATTAAAATTGATTTAAAATTTTCTGTGGTAGTTTATCTTTTTAGGAATAAAAATCAAATATCACAAAATATTTTGATATTTTGTTTTATCTGCTCTTTAATATAATGTAATGACAGAAAAAAGTGAATCTTAAAAACATATATTATTTAGATGTGAAATGTAAAAAGGGTTTACCTGCTGCTTCCTAAAGTTGAACAAACCCCAGTTTGTTTTAGAGGAAATATTGCTCCATGTTTTCAGTCCTAGTTTCTATAAATGAAACCAAAAGTGCATGGTTAATGGAAGATAGAAAACTTTGTGTTGTACCAACATCTTCCTTTTTAACATGGTTTCAATCTTACAAACGAGGCAAAAATAAAATTGTTCCTCAATATCAACAGTAGTATCAACTGCTGGTGACCAACTTGGTACCTTTCTTGAATTGTTGTTCAGGGTCACATTGTTTAAAACGGTTAACATCCAGATTAAACATGTGTTGGCATACTCTTATTAGGTTTCATTATATTTAATTAATTTTAAAATGACAAATAAATAAAAATGAAAATAAAAAGGATTTCTGGTCCATTGTCAAACATGGGGAACTCCAGCCTTTGAGAGCAGCTAATTTGGATTTATACCAGTGATCAAGTATTGGCATTAGCTTCCTAAAACCTTCAAATAATCAGAATTAACCTTTTAATATTATCACACAGAATGCATCTTTCTTTTACAGATTGTGAACTAAACTCTACTGACTGTTTCAGCTTCGCCCTACCATGGAGCGCTACCAGCGGGCTATGCTCAACATTATGACCAGAATAGCCTCTCCTCAGCAGCACAGAGATGGAAGCAGTTCCTCGTCTCAGTTGGCAAACAGCAGCAAGTCTCAGCTCACCACCAAAACTGTCAGCTGTACGAATGGGACTCCCCAGAATCCATCCTACTTGACGCTCCCCCTCAGTGCTCCATTAGGAAATTCCAGATCTGCAAAGGAGGCCAAGAGACCAAAGGAGCAAGATGCTTCAAATTTCATCGCAGGAGATGACAGCCAGCTCATCATTGGTATGTTGTTTACACAGGCTGAGAGAGTTGTGTTAATGACAGTCAGGCCAAAACATTATGTGTTATTTATGTGACTTGCATGTCATTTTTCAGGTGGTGATGGGGGCCACGCACTCTGCTTGTGTGATAACTTAGAGGAAGGAAAGTCAGAACCCTGTGACACATTCAGCAGCAGCCCACTCTGCAAAGGACACTTCCAGATCCAGTCCCTGGAAGTCTGGGGCATTCAGAACTCCATCTACCTATCTCACAGCTTTCATTCTCAATAGAGTAACAAAAGGAGTGGTATAATTTTGGATTTGTTGTAGATAACATTTTTTTCCCCCCACAATTAAATGCAGATTTTGCTTATAATAAGTCAAGACAACAATTATATATTTTGATGAATTTTTAAAACTGTAATATGAGAGAAAAAAACTAATCTTGATTTGAATATAATTTACTGTGACTTTCACTACTAAATCTTTTCTTTGTGTATTGTATAATAGTTGGTCAATCAGTTTGTTCTAACCAGCAAAACACTAAAGGAATTATATGATGAGCCCACGCATTGGAAAGCTACTAAAGTGTACAGTGGCTCACTGTTTCAGACAAGTGGATTTTAAGATCAACTCTACATTTAACAGACAGACAAAACATTAACACAAGAAGAAAATTGTCTCTTCTTCTGGTGCCATGAACAGTCTGCACAAATATGGAATAAAATGTTGTGATATATATGTGAATATAGTAAGCTATGTATGAAAAAGTATTTATTTTGGTTATGTGCTTCCTGTATTTTGAGACTTTATTTATATCATCTTTTCTTACTTCTCCTCATAGATGATAGAGAGATTGTCATTTTAGATACACTTACAGATCATAAAATATATTATCTTGTCTATTGGACTAGTTAGAGTAAGTTACATTTGTCTTATATATAGCTTTCAAATATTTATTTCTATAATATTGTCATGTGAAAAAAGTACAAATTAGCTAAAAAGGAAGAAATAGGCATTAATTTAAAATGAATATTTCTCTATTACAGTCATTGTAACCATAATGCATCGGTGGAACTTCTACAACTCTGGATGTGTTGTGCTGTCTTATGCTACTGTTTACTGCGTGGGATGCTCATACATCTACATATTATTTAGTGATTTTGTGCTTTAGTATTATTTGAACACATAAACCATTTCTTTATAGTGTAATCTTTGAAATTTGTTCTAAATTACAGACTTGTGACTTTGAATCTTTAACACATTTATGATAATCTCATAAAAATGTTTGACTTAAAAATGAAATTCCACAACTGTCTCTGAGATGTAAGTTCTACAACAAAATGTTTAAAAGTGAATAAAACATATGTAAATTTCCACTTTAGAGTTGTTTTTTTCAATAATATTTTCCTCAGTTAATGTTGTTATTATTCATACAGTAAAGCTGAATTCTACTTTGTACTGTGTGGTAAAACAAATACCTCTATTGGGTTTCTTTTATGTAAAATATTAAATCTAATATTTAAACTTCGCTCAAAATAAACAGAATTCAGTACAGTGTGAAAAAAAACATTTGAATCTCATGATTGAATTTTGTCCTTTGTAAAGATAGAAAATATATAGATGGATCAAATAGTAATATTTTAAATAAAATTTAAATGTTACAATAACATTTTTTCATAATTCAATTATCAACACATTTGGTAAATAGTTTTAAATATGACTGCATAAATAACATTTACAAATCTAATATATTTATCAATAATTATTTAGATATTTGAATGATTTATTCAACACATATTTAAATAATGACGTGTGAAAAAAAAGTGAATTCTTCAATATTGAAGACATACTTACGCGTACACAATAGATGGGCACTTCTTTTTTTTTTTTCTCACTCTCTCCCATTTAATGAGTCTAAGGAAGTGTAATGAAATTGTTTCTGTTTTCTAAATGCCAGAACAAGAGGGGGAATTTTTAATTACTTTTTCATGACTTTATTTCACCGTTGCTCTGAAAAGCTTGTGCTGCCTTCTCGGACAGTTTGAACTAAACAATAGAGGTATCTAAAGCGTTGAGTGAAAAATGGTGGAAATTCCATTGGCATTCATTGTATGACTTGTGAATTCATGAAACATTGTACACATTTAAATTTTTTTTTTAAATACTTCAAAAAGAACCCAAGTAACTCTTTACCGGCGTGTGACTCTTGAATTTACGTTGAGCCACAAATGTCTCACGAGGAGTAATGCGCTTCAAACAGAGCTGCTGTGGTTTACCCTTTGGAGAGTTGCTACGGTTTTTTTCCTTCCTCCTTGTGGTGGAGGTTAGATTTAAGCTGCAAGCGAAAGGATACATAAGAGAGCCTTCTTTAGGTTCATCCGAGAGGTGGGATTTGGTTTTCTGACCTTGCTGTACTATATTGTTTTAGCTAATACGTCGACGTTAGCTTTAGCGTGCGTAGCTTGGCTGTAGCTTCATCTCTGTTTGTATCCCAAACAACTGTCATCCTGGGTGGCGTAGGGGTCTGTGTTATCCACAGGACAGCCTACCTGCTGTTGAGTTTATGTTTAAACATCAAATGACCTCCTTGTGGTTACTCACGCAAAGCGAGCTCAGATGCTAATTTGCAGATATTAGCTCACAATTTCAATCTAGCTCCGCATGCAGCCTGCATTGCAGAAACCTAACTGGTTATATTTACAGTTAGCTGTGATAAGTAGAATACAAGATAATACAACCTAAAGCAGGCTAGACTACAGTTGGGTTTCCACATTTGTAGTCAAAGATATGTCCATGTAATTTTATTAAATTATAAAGCATCTCATGACACATATCATGATAGCTGCTATCACGATATCTCTCTTTATTCCCTCAATTTCGTGATTTATATTTCGTATGGCTGCAGCTGTTGCTTTCGGGAAGTGTTGCAGGATGTTATTTCTCCTCACTTTCTGAAATTCCTAGTTTATAAAGAAATTGGTTAAATGTTTAGGGTTTAAGTCAAAATAAAAACCGCATTCATTAGGGATGGGTTTTACATGAGTTTCTCTGGGTATGAGAACTGTCAATGTTAAGTCAAAGTGCCTTTTTTACAAGGTTGGTGTGTGACATGTACAATCAATGAAGCTAAAAGTTATGCCATGATCTAAGCACTTTCATTCAAAATCAAAAATGAACAAAGATTTCCACTTCTGCTAAAGTAACATGATCTTTATTATTACAATTTTAGCAATGTGATTGTTAAATACACACTGGCTTAAAAAAACAAAGACCTTTCTATTCTGCATCATTTGGGAAAAAAACATCAACATAAAAAGCAGATATCAGAAGATATTTGCTCTGTCTGTAATTTTATGTGAAACATACTTGGGACTATTATTAGCTTTTCTCTTGTGGTTTTGAAATAGTTTTATCTCACAAATAGTGACAGGTGATGCGTCTTAGTTTTTACACCAGGATAACGGTTCAATCATGTGTTTTTTGTTTTGTTTTGTTTTTTTAATACTATAAGAAAGATGGAAGTTGTAGTTGCCTGTTTTCAGTCAGCTGACTTGTCAGTGCACATCAAGTAGATGAGGGGCAGAAAGGCGCTGGTGTATTCAAACAAATAGCTTTTGTCACTCCATCACTTCCTCTGGCATCTTATACAGATGTACTTGCACCCATGTTTGTCTAATAAGAAAAAAAAAAGGTCAAAATATTTAATGCGGAAAAATATGTTTCATTTTTGTTGTCATAATTTAAGAATCGCATGCAAAAAATATATTTTTCTTACAACTATGTTCGGTAATACGCTAATTCATTTAAAGAAAAAGACAAAGAAAGCAAATCAGCTTACATTACATTTTTGCTGTTTCTTATGTATGTATATTGGTGATACTAAAACACTTTAGTGCCGAAGTCCAAATTTAGGTCTAATAATTTTTCTAATTATTTTTAGAGTAATATTGCAGTTGCATAGATTGTCCACCAGAGTGCAGTCAAGCTTATATTTTCACACCTTTTTCCCCTACATCCCTCAAAAGTTAAGTGATGTTCTAATATCAGCCATATAAATAAGCATCAGGAATAAATCAATGGCATGCAGAGACTCTTTCTTGATTTGAATTATTTTACAATAGAATGGGACATGGCTGATGCAATACATTTTTACTTTATGAAAGGAAAATAAATTGTTGAATAAATTGTTCTCTCGCTGCAAAAATGTCCTAATTCAAACTTCTGCTGTTTTGTGTGCAGTTTTTGTGTTTTAAATGTAAATGTGCTGTATAGTTTTTCTCCAGTTTCCTACCACAGTACAAAAGTGTAGGGTAGATTCATATTCAAATTTATTTCAAAAATACTTTATTGATTCTAAAGGGAAATTAAATTAGGTTTAGTGGAGACTCTAAATTTACTTCATGTGCAAATACGTGTGAGCAGAAGTGTTTGTCCTATATGTCCCTGTGTTGCTCTGTGATGTACTGACCTCATGTGCTTCTCTGTTGTCTATCTACAGTCTGCAGACATGGGCCCAGATGCCGCAGCCGAACCAAAATCTGAATCTGAAGACAGTATGTAGAGATGGTTACGTTTTTGTTTCCTGTCAATACAGTGTAGCAGACAGTAATCCAAACATATTAGTAGAAGAATAACTTAGGACTCTGTGTGAAGGCCCTTTAAAATGCGAACAAGGGACTTTTCTGCCAGTTCTTTTTGTTCCAACTGATACAAAAGCTGATTACAGCCCTGAAACACTAGTGCTAACCTGGTACCACTATGTTGCTAAACCAGAAAAAAGAATTTCTTTTGTTTGGAGGTAGGCGTTTGCTCCTGAGCAGCAGTAGCCATTAAAAATATACCAAACCATATTCAAAACAGGCAATTAGTGTCAATTTTCATCTGTCAAATATAAAACACAAAACAGGGAAAACGTCACGCATTGGTGAAAACAGAATCAGCATCAGAATAATTCAAGCCAGCTGGATCAGAGCATTATCCAGCTTTGTTCACTTTTGATTATGTTCCCATGAATTCATAAACATCTTTTTTCACTCGGTTTCTAGATGCCATTGGACTTTTAATTTTTCTTTTATGTCTAAAATGTTTGCTGACCTTTTCTCTGGTCCTGATAGTTTGGGTGAGAGATCGGCTGTTTAGGGTTGTGAAATGTTCACGAGCATCTTTTTTCAAAAAGTGTTAATAAATTATGGCATATGTTTGCAATAAAAACTGGGATAAATACTGTATGTAGCATAATGTTCATTTTAATTACTCCTAGAACATTTTTGGGTTTGTTCTGATTCTGATGAAAACAGATATGTTCTCCCTTGGAATTTTTTAAAATATTAATTTTGCTCTGCATAATCCACAGGTTTTGGAGTCGTGGAGGTGAATGTTGACCTGGATTCAGAGTCCAGCGACGCTTCCACTGACACCGACTCAGAGAATTTCAAACAACCAAAAATACACAAATCCAACAAGTGTTTCCCTTGCCCCACCTGTGGTAAGATGTTCGACAGGCCATCGAAGGTGGAGAGGCATAAACCTATCCACGAGAGGAAACCAAAATTGCTTTATCAATGTCAGCATTGTGAGAAGAACTTCACTCAGGAGGAGAGGATGATTCGACACCAAAATACCCACAGCAGAACCAACAAGCATCCCTGTCCTGACTGCGGGAAAGTGTTCAACAGGCCTTCAAGGTTAGCGAGACATCAACGCACGCATTCAAGAACGCCAAAAATACCTCATCAGTGTTCATTCTGCATGAAGACATTCAATAAACTCCATAAACTTCTTCGCCATGTAAGGGTTCACACAGGAGAGAGGCCTTATACCTGCCCTGTCTGCGGGAAGGGATTCTCTGAGGCGGGCCACTGCAAAGCCCATGAAAAAACGCATGAGGAACAGCCGGAGAAACCTCACCGCTGTGCCGACTGCGGAATGTGTTTCTTCAAGGCATCCTCCTTGCGACGCCACTCCCGGTCCCACACAGGGGAGAAACCTTTTAAATGCACTCTGTGCGAAAGCAGCTACTCCCGCTCAGAGGGACTCAAAAGACACATGAAGAAACACACAGGAGAAAGACCCCACAAGTGTATTGTCTGCAGCAAAAGATTTTATTCCCGTCAGGACCTGCTCCTTCATGGACTCACTCACTCAGGAGAGAAGCCCCATCTGTGCCCTGTGTGTGGTAAAGGCTTCTCCCAGCTCGGCAACATGAAGGAGCACGAGCAGAACGTCCACATCAAGTCTGAGAAGTATATCTGCAACGAGTGCGGCGCGACATTCAACAGGTACAATTCGATGACGAAGCATCAGCGTGTGCACACAGGAGAAAAACCTTACATGTGCCTTACATGTGGTATCAGATTCTCCTGGAGCCATTCCCTCAGCAGGCACAGAAGGAGTCACGCTCACAAACAGGCGGCGTCAGAACCTTCAGAGGATTTGGAAAGTTTCGCAGGGCCCTCTGGAGATCCAGAAAGTCATGAACCTAATTAGATTTCCTTGAGAGACAATCAAGCAGCTCTGTGGCCTGTAGTATTTGCGCATATGTGGACCATTGACTTAATGTTGACATGTACCATTCAGATCCAGAGTGAACCATCTTACCCTGCTTTATTCCAGTAATTGAAATTTCAAGTGTATTTATGTGAGCCCAAATACAACTGACAATTTTGTTTGTTGCAACCAAATTATGTTTTTAATATTTACCAATAACACATAATGCAGTTTTATGCGTTATGTAGTCAATGTTGGAAGGTGCTCAATGAAATGTGCTTTATTTCTTTATACATGTATTGTAGGTCTGTAGTGAAACGATCCTATACAGCAAGCATTCAGTTACATAAAAACGTGTTGGCAAGGTGTCAATAACAGTTTGAGCAATGAAAATAGTACATTGAAATATTGATGGTTCAGATTTTTTAAAATCTTGAAATATACTGTACAGTTTATACATTGCATTAAAAAAAGTATTCTTTTTTTTTTGTTTCACATTTTGTCACATTGCATCTATGAACTTAAGGATTTTTCACTGTAATTTTACAATAATCCAACACAAAATTGTGAAATACTTCACCTATTCTGTTACAATGGCAAAGCTCTACCAGGCTGTTTAGTTTTATGGTGCTTTAACAGAAGTGCACAGCATGGTTAAAATATTAGTTGTTGAAATGTTGGAAGTAAAATTCATAAATCCTTCACCAAAGTCTCTAAGATCAAGTTCCTATGTGTTCATAAAGACATGTTTCTTGCTTATCAGGGTGTCCTCTGCCTTATTGTGAACATAACCTGGGTTAAATGATGTTCAAGAACCAGTTTGCTTTTTTCAAAATCTGTTGGATCATAAGGGCAGGGGCCCGCAACCTGCGACTCCAAAGCTGCTCGTGATTCTTTTGGACCTTTCATAATGGCTCCAAGTAATGTTGCTAAAAATGACAAGAACCAACAAATGTTTTTAAACATTAAACATAAACTGCAGGTTTTAGCAGTCTTGATGGAATACCTTGAATTTCTACAACAAAATGACACAAAGTGGTGGTAATATTTAAAATCTATTTTTCTCGTCATTAGTTGGGAGCTATGCTTTTATTAAATAATGTTCTTCAAATGACACCCTGTCAAAATGTATCCATCCTCTTTGCAAAAATGTTATTTTAAAACCCAAAGATAGAAAAGAAATGATAGATCCTTAAAAATGGCAAACTTTTCTATAGTATTTATGGAAATTCTAAGTTTACTTTCTTTAAAAGGTCATGTAATATTTCGGCTTTAAACGACTTTTATTTAGCTAGACTAAAGACTAACAATAGTTGAATTTCGAAGGTTGCAGATCACCAGAGTTAGGTGGGCCTTGCAATAACGTTGCAATGCTTCCAATCAGGGCCGTGCAGAGGCCTTTGGAGGGCCAGGGGCTCAAATTTAAAAAAAGGGGCACATTGAACAAAAACACCGTACAACAACACAGCAAACACCCATACTGATCAAGAATCTAATTGGATCCTAACTGTATCATTGACATCATGTGGGGACAATGCAAAGCAAATGTAGTATATTTTCCCCAACATGTATAATGTTGCTGTTTCTGCTGACAGTCCTGGAGGGCTGAGTTGATCTGAAACTGTAGCTGTTAAACAGACCGGAGGAAAGAAGGTCGCTGATTATGAAGTTATGTGTAAAAAAATTTGCTGCCATTTTACGGTTCTAATTATTGCTCCAGTATTTTCTCTGATGTTTATTTTGTGAACTTTTATTGGCCCGAATCTTTCTTTAACACTTGAGGTTCTGCAGTAACTTCTATTTATAGTTGCCAGAATTCGTCAGCAATAGCTTTAACCTGTCTGGTGGGAACGTTCAGAAGAAGCAGTCAGCAGGTAGTACCAGGGCTTTGAGCTGCGTTGTGACTCGCGGTGACAGTTGCAGAACCGACTCTTAATCAGGACGTCTCATGCGCAGTAGAGTGGTTGCTGACGCAACGTGACTTATTACGGGGTCTTTATTTGTTCGTTCTTTTTCTCTAACCGTCACTTTGCACTTGTTGGTCGCAGAGCCCAGATCTACTCGTTCTCGCTATTTTAGCAAACCTGAAAGCAATCATGCCCAGAAGTTCTCCATCCTCAGAGACACTTACCATCGAAGACATGGAGGCAGTGGTCGACCGGCTTTTCTTCGACATGACACCAGAGGGGTGGAGACTTGGATTGGTGTTGTAAGGGTTCTTAGTTCAAGACCCACTTGCGGAATGTCAGAAGTGCATTGTGTATCACTGACATGAAAGGGAGGGTCCACCTAGACAGGTGGGAGGAGCAGTGAGTTTTAACTTTTTTTAAAAGTAACATCTCCCCAGCATGTGAGGAAATGCTCATGCCAGGGAGTAGGTAGTCCAGCTGACACAGACCCTGATAAAGTCTCCGCTTCTGACATTCCTCACACAAGCCTTGAACTCAGACCCTTCGGAACCGTAAACCTTGTCTTTATCCACTGCGCCAACAATACACCTACCCTTCAGCTCGCTTGAAGTTCTACAAGTACCTGAAAGTGAGTTTTGGATGAAAAACTTCATTTTTTAAAATTCTTTAAAAAAACTTTGTTTTTTTAAATTCTTTAAAATTTAAACAAATTAAAATTATTTGATTGAAAGAAATATAAAAATCAATGTACCGGTAATAAACAAAATGATTTGTCCCACAACAGTCGTTATACAATAGCGCCATCATGTGGACCCTAAACATTACAACTCTTTTTATTAATCCCAACTTTATTTTCAAAACTTTTCAGGCTGCATCGTATGTAACTTTTACAAAACATGCTTTTTTTTAAACATACTTTTTTATATTATTACCAGGTCATAACAGTATAGTATGAGACAGATAATCTGAAAATCACTTTGTTGTTGTTTCATCCGGTTCTCTTCAGTTTCCACTTGATCTATCTGAATCCAAGTTCAGCTGAAATTGACTCTGTTTATTTTCATATTATGTTGTGCAGGTTAAGTGTTGCATATGTTTGACAGCATTTGGTCATTTAAAGAAACCCACCTCCTCAATGCTGAGGCATCATAGGGCATCAGAATGAAGACCCAGATTCACCAGAGATAAACTCAGGTATACAGCCATTCTACAAACTACTCAGTTGCTTTTTATAAATTATTTCATATAAAGGTATTGTTTACTTCATTTTTTCTAAAGAAGGAGATATTGTATCAAAAAAGCATGCAGACTAAATTTCAGCATGTTGGAAAAACTTTTTTTTCTTTTTAATAAAAATTTGTGAAAAACAGTCCAGAGGCATCTAAACACGTTCACTTAAATTTTCACTTTATGGTACATGTTCACATTATTTATTGACTGTATCCAAGAATATCAAATATATTTTGAATTTAACTGAACATATGGCATAATACAATATATAATATGTAATAAAATACAATGCCGTAAATCTTATTGTATAGATTTGGTCATCAAATCAATCTGTCAACTGCGTTGGCTGTAAGGATTCATAATGTCCAGCAGGTGTCAGTATTCAGCGACACGGTATCAACACAGAATCTTTTGCTTTGGGTCAAAACGCTTCATGACGCCTCATTTACCCAGACAGATTATTTTAACATATGTTTTAGTGCACATGCTGCCCTGTAATGTTTTATTCATTTGGCCAGGATATATCTCTCAGGTCTTGCTTGAAATGTGTGTGGTAAGAATATGTGAAAAACCATTAAGTTTTATAATGACTGAAATGTAAATAGGCTATGTCATATGAAAGCTTTGAATTATAACCTAACTAGTTATATTAATTAATTTAATTAATTTATTTTTAATTTAGTATTATTTTAGCTAGCTACAGAAAACTAAAAACTATAGTTTAAATAATAGTTAAAATAGTGTTGTCTCTGCCAAGCAGTCATGGAATCTAAAATACCAGGCTGTCTTATTTTGTGTAGAGCCCAAATGAAGAGAAAAGGGAATATCTCCCAGTTCTTCTTAAAGAGGCAAAAACCAGGACCAGACAGAACCCTGCAGCAGTGACCAACCTGGAGAAGCCAGCCAGGAGACACCAGGCCCAAGTGCATCACCAGCAGGTTAGAGGCTGTGACAGAGAGTTATTAAGTAGTAAAATCCAATAAGCCTAATTCTAAAGGTTAGCATGATGCTTTTTGCATTTTTTTATTGTGTCTGTTTATGCATTTCATAATTAAGTTCCAGAGAGAGATGAGGGTCATATAGATTCAGAGTCAGACTCTGGGGAGGAAGAGGTGTCTTTTATCAGATACTTGACTGTCTCACAGCTGAGCTTGAGAGACGTTTTTCACAGAAGAATTGTGAGATAATGCTAGGGGTTCAGTCTCTAGTCCCAAAAAGCCCATTATTCTTGAAAGAGGAAACACTGTATGCTTTTGGACAGACATTTGAGTCAGATCTAGAAGATCTTAAACACGAGGTTCACCAAACCAGATGGCTTCTTCTGAGGGGAGAAAAAGGTGGGTTAGAGAGACCCTCTACTTTACTTGACTTTGTTGTGTTCCTGGAACCTTATAAAGAGGTTTTTCATGAGCTGTGTAGACTTTGTAAGATTTCAGTTGTAATCCCAGTCAGTACTGCGTCCTGTGAGCAAAGTTTTTCTGCTCTAAAACTGATCAAAAACCACCTTAGAACAACTGTGGCTGATGACAGGTTTAGTCATCTTGGCATTCTCAGTGTTGAGTCAAGGAGGGCACATACCCTCAACATGGATGACTTTGTAAAACATTTTACGTCTTCCCACCAAAATCGGAGAATTATGCTCTCTTGAGTGTATCCTGGCTTTGAGTTTGCAGTATGTTGTTCCCATTCAAAGCTTATTTGACCATAGCAATGTTTCTCAAACCTTTATAAATGCCACCAGGGTAATGCTGGTCAGCTCTGGTGGTATTGTCTTGCAGTTTACTATTTGGAGCCAGTTTTATTTATTTATTTTTGAGGATTTGTTTTTGGTCATATTCTGGACTCTTAGTTTACATTTACATGTTCACTGTTCCATAGTGCCGTTTAACGTCTTGTTTGGTCATGGCAAATCTTTGTTAAATAAACCATTTTAATTTGAGTGTGTGTGAGAAAATATTTGTTTCCTTTCATTCATCATTTGTATATGAACCCCTCTGATAAAGCCTTGCTCACCCTTTGGCCACCCCTTGAAAAAAAGTCTAGCTCCGCCACTGAGCATAAGGGGGGCTAATACATAAGATAACAGGAGAGTGATGGGAGATCGTACATGTGCTAATTGCACATTTTCTAACTTGATCCAATATCATTCTTGAAGATAAGAAGAAATTAATCCGAGAGAACGTTTGATGGGGTTGAGAAAAAAAAAGTATAATCTCTCTCTCTAGAGTTAGTGACTCTCCAGGTGTCATACAGTTCTAAGTCTTGGCAAAAATCTCCTAGTCTCAGGCTTTTTCTTGAGGTTGTCGTGCATCTAGGAGGAAACTGGTCAACACATGGATCATGAATGCAATTGAAATCCACCCCCAACACAATATACGGTGTGTGTATCGATGCAATATCCGACAAAAGTTTTGGGAAGAAAGTAGCTTCATCTATATTGGGACCATATATGCAACCTATTAAAAAGTCTTCTCCATAGAGATAACCTGAGATAAGAATATATCAACCATCATTGTTGCTCATAGTTTTCTCCAATGTAAAGGGAAGACTGCGATGGATTAGTATGGCAGCTCCTCTACTCTTAGAGTTATGTGATGAGTAAAACACCTGGCCTACCCAATTCCTCCTCAGTTTAAGGTGCTCATTGTCAGTTAAGTAGGTTACTGATAATCACACTATTTCTCTGTTTTCCTTTTCAAGAATGTTAGGATCTTTTGTCTTTTTATCACATTATTTATTCCCTTAACATTAAGGGAGACTATTTTGAGATCACTGATAGTACACCTGATGATAGCTTGGCAGTCTGCGAGAGAGCGTTCCAAGAGCTGCAGTAGACCTCCATGAATTTACAAAACCTAATCGAAAAATCGGCTGTTTGGTGACGTAAAAAATAGGTAGCTCACAATGTACGTTGGTGTAGACAATAACAAAAACAAAAACTCATGAACAAACGAACAGCCATCCCCAAACGATGGCCCCCAGAGTTCAACCCGCACACCCTACTCCCCTCTCCCCTGTGCAGAACCCTGAGGTTCTTTAAATCAAAACTAAACCCCCACCTGTTGCTTTTGGTCCATGATAAATTAACATATTTGATCTGTATTGATGATTTTGATGATGGTATGTAATGTTTGCTTCTGGTTTTCTCGATTGTTGACTGTATGGTGTCTTTTATGACTGTATTTTTGTGTTTTTATGGTGTAAAACTTTGAACTACTTTGTTACTGAAATGTGCTATACAAGTAAACTTGACTGATAGAATGATTAAAGTCAAAGAAGGACTTTGAGCAACTAAAGAACTAGCCTCTTGTTCATTCTCAGTTTAATACCTTGTCATATTAGGCGGCCATAAATTGGTAATTTTGCAGTTATTCCACGTGTTTTCTCCTTTCAAATGATAGATTGAACGGAGCTCCGTCTGATATTAAGAGCTTGGAATGTTATTTTATAAGCTAACCCTTCTTTAAATCTTTCTACAAAGTTCTTCCTGACCAATCTGTTGCATGTCTTTCTTTTCACAAGGAAGAAGTTTGATCAGATGAGACGATACGATCTTGTGAAAACAGAGAACAAAGCTGACCACAGGCAGAATGCGTGAATTTGTTGCTCATGCACAGAGACCAGTTTGCGTTTATCTAGTGCAATCTGTAAAGAAATAACCACACATAAAAAAAAAAAACGCCCCCAAACCTATGTTGCAATTTTCTAAGAAAAACTTTAAATGAGAATCACATAAATTTTTTATCATGAGATCACTGATTAAAATGTGAGATGCATCTCATGAGTGTCTTGTCACGTATTACTTTTTTTTCTTCTATATGTTACTACAATAATACTAAAAACTGTTTTCTGTCTGCAGAAAAATAGCTTCGATTTGTATTGCTCTGAGTCATAATTGCTAAAAAGATTTTGCTAAACAGACACTATTGTGATCTAAATAATCTAAAGGCCATTTAAATGAGCCTATATTTAAGATTACGTTGCTGCTTGCATGTTATTGGTAGGGATATATCAGTGCACCCTGTTCACAAGATAATACACAATAAGAGGCTCTTAATAAGATCAAGCTTAAAAGTTGTTATCGTAGGATACAGAGTAAAAGCAGATAAGCAATAGGCCAGCTGGATTGTGCATATCGCAGTAAGAGGAAGACGACATTTTGACAAATACCCAAAGGGAACCGGGGGCTCGTTTACACAACAGGCACAGTTCAATGGTGAAGCACCAGCTTTCCTGGCCAGTTACACTGACACAGGGCCGTGCAGAGACCACTAAAGGGGCAGGTGCTCAAAAAGAAAAAAGGGCACATCTAATCGCATTTTAGGACAGAATATTAACAAAGTCACCCAGCTTTCAGAGAATTAACAATGATAAATTACAATATTGTGAGACATACAATCAAAGTACATCTGCCTGGGTTGCTGTACTTACAGTGGAGATGAAGACGGTCCATTCAGAAAAACAGCTGCATCAAACTTTAATGTGGAACTGCAGAAAAAAAACAAAAGCAAAAATTTAATTAATGCATGTCACTATGAGAAAAGACTACTCTTAACATAATAAAAGCATAATAGCTGCTTTGTAATATTAAATATGTGTTCACTACCAAACACTGCAGGTTGATGATGGTCAGAACCTTTACTTTTTTTGTTCTTACCTGCGGTACTGGTTCTGACCCAGTTGATCAACAATCCACTACCTTTGGCTGCTTCTAGCAGATCCTTTCTCTTTTGTTTCTGACGTCTGTCTTTACGTGGCATCTTTGAACTGAAACAAGCAAAACGTAATGAATTATGATCAGAACACTATAATAAACCACACTACTAATTCTTTACCCTTGTGTTTAAACCAATATGTTTTTCAGTCCATAGCCTAACAATATTAATTTCAGAGAAAATGAGACCTCTCCTATGGAGGTCAATTTGTTTCATAATTATTCAATTAAAATACTAACCTCAATTAAATAATATACAATTGTGATCAAGACATTTTGAATTGTAGCATTTTTTTCCAACAAAAAAATGTTTAGCTTAATTTTTTTTTTTTTAAACTGAAATCACAAATTTTTATCTCATGACTTAAAAAAATTCTTTGCAGAATACATTTATTTGCGCATGTCAGAAATCTTTGCTTGCTATTCAAAGTTTTGCTTGGGATTCTCACATGATGCCTTTGGCAGAGCCTGAAATCAAAACCAAAGATTTCTGATGTGTGCAAATAAAAGTTTATGTTTTCCCCTTCATTAATGACAGAAGCAGTTTGATTATTACATACATTATATCTATCATGGTAGCTCAGGATGAGTTATTTTTTAATTCTAAATGAATGTCCTTGTTGGACTTTTATTTACTATTCTCCTTCAAGATACATTTACCTAACGCTAGAATAAATGCAATGTAGATCATTCACCAAAGAAAATCGGACATATATCCATGATGGAGCTGATTCTGGTTCTGGACGGGCGATGTGCCCCTATTGCATCAGTAATACTGCAGAATGACCGCCGTCATTAACAATACAGGGAAGCTTTTAGTTATCTTGCTTTGCTAGCAAAGTCATTAGCTAGCAGCTAGCTCATAGCACAACAACAACAGCGTAATGTCTGTATGATAAAAATACTGGATCGATAGATAAGAACAGCTTTTGCTCACCTGGCTGTTTCCTCCCGCTCAGCAGATATTCAGAGAAAGGCGGACTCAGAGAGCGGACTATATTTTCCTCCGCCGGTCTTGTTATATTTCATGTCTGCTTAAACCGCGACTCCGTGCTGAAGGAGAAACGATACAACATTTAACGTTTTCCGTTATCTGACAGAAGCAAGCCGACTCCAGTTTTTTCACCAAAAATCTTTTTTTTTTAATTCACCAAAAACGTTCGCTAGCTTGAGCTCCGCAGTTAGCCGCCGTATCTCATCGCGCGAGAGGCAAGTGGCGTCGTGCGTCACGGGCAAAAGGTCAAAGAGAACAATGTGACCCGAGGGCTTATTGTGTTGTTTTTCTGGCAAAGTAATAATAATAATAATAATAATAATAATAATAATAATAATAATAATAATAATAATAATAATAATAATAATTGTAGTACATGTGTAAGAAAAAAATAAATAAATAAAAAAATAAACCAAAAAGGCACTTGGGGTCATGGAGCAAAAGGGGCTGGTGCTTAAAATCAATATTTTGAAAATGCTATTTTCTGGGAAATAATTCAAGCTTTTATGTTTGTTGCCATGCCATGTTGTTCAGTGAATTTGTATTTTGAAATTCCAAAAACTTGATTTTTGGAGCATGTTTTACTAAAAGTACCTACTGTTCAATTAACCAAAAAAATATCACTAGGCTAATTGATTACTAAAATAATTAATAGTTACCATCCAAGTTGTTTTATTAACGGCACAGAAAGGTTCATAAAATGTTGGAAGTTAGTGGAAATCCAAGAGAGATGTGAACATCGATTAACGACTTCCCCATGTTTTTATTCAAAGTTTGAAAGAAGTAAAGAAAATAAAATGCACACGTATCTATTTGGGTAAACGTGGTATGAAACTAAGCTGATAAGCTCCACCTTCACATCAATAGTATAAAATCAGCCAGACGCTTGACAGACGATCAGAGCCTGCAGTCTTCTGTCAGAGTAAGACTTTAAAAACTTTCTCCTAAACTGAAATTTTTGCTGTTCCACATAAATGGTGTATTTACTAAAATCCTGAAGCAGAATTTTTCTTTGTGTGTATGTCTGTGAATCTTTTGCGATGCAATTTAAATATTTAAATGATTTTTTTCACAGATGACTGGACTTCTGCAGCTCCTGCTCCTGACCTGGACATTCAGTCCTCTGTGTCTCTCAACCTCTGTGAGTTTCATTGGTTCACCACAGCAATGTAAAACTGCTCCCTTTGTTCCAGGTTACAACCTGGGTGGAGAAGGCTTCGACATTGTCAAAATGCAAAGAAAAGCTGCCTATGTCATCGACACTGAAACATGGGACCTTGGAAATGGCACTTGTAGAATGTATGAAAACAGCTACCAGAATGGAGAGAAACAAAAGGTCCCAGTCTCTGTGGTGGACTGGAGAAACCTCCCGAAATGCAATTTGGAGGTCACCAGCATGGTCTATGATTCTGTTGAATCTCTCATCAGTAGTTTGACATCATCTGTATCCAACAACTGGACAATTGGTTTGGAAATCCCCGTGGACCCTTCAGCCACTATTGGTGTTCGGTTTGGAGGTTCCCATTCCAGGGTAGCTGAATTTGGCATGGAAAAGTCAAAACAAGACCGCTACACCTTTACCCGCCATTCTGTTCGCTGCAACTACTACAAGTGAGTGTTAAGACAGACCTTACTGTGCAATGTTTCATTAAGCTAATGAGCGTAAAATATGACTGTGACAAAAAAATGACTGTTTTCATTGTTTCCATAGCTACAGACTAACAACAAACCCACCTCTGCATCATGAATTTGAAACGGCTCTGAAGTCTCTTCCTCCAAATTCTTCTGGGTTACCATATCGCGATTTGATCGATACTTACGGCACACATTACATCACAAAGGTTTATCTTGGAGGGGAGATGAAAGCAACAACATCGATTAGGACCTGCCAGGCATCCATGAACGGGCTGTCAGCAACAGAAGTTAGTGACTGTCTGTCGGTTGAAGCTTCACTTAACTTTTATAATACGACAAGCAATGAGGCTATGTATGAACACTGTCGGGCAATAAAACAGAAACTGAGCCATGGTCAAAATTTCAGCACTGAGTTTCATGAACGTATCACAGAAGTTGTTGGTGGGGACAAAAATGATGTTGTGTTCTTCCAAGGGTCTGTTGATCCCAGTATCCATATCAAGTGAAAAGAGTCTCTTAAAACTACACCTGATATTGTGAGTTACAACCTGAAGCCTCTGCACACCATTCTGCCAGATGGTCATCCTGCCAAAAGTGGGCTTAAAGTAGAGGTGGAAAAGTATATTAAGGACAATGCAGTGTTAAGAAAATGTTCAGAATCCTGTCAGATTGGACACAGATCCAGCAGAAGAGATCCCTGTGCTTGTGTGTGTAATAGCAACTAGAACATTAGGTCAAACTGCTGTCCTGCTGGGAAAGGTCTTGCAACATTGAAGGTGTACAGCCTTTATGCAAGGGGACTGTATGGTGATTGTTGCACTAAGACAGACGCTGCAGTGGTTGTTACATATGGTAATCAGAAAAAACGCACTGAAATTATAGCTAATAATGACAACCCCAACTGGCCAGAAACTTTCAACTTTGGACCCATTAACATGAATATGTACAACAGACTGAAATTCATGGTTTATGACGAAGATAAAGTTTTTAACAATGATTTCCTTGGTGAGTGCTCCTTTAACCTTCGTCGCGGAAACGTTTCAGACAGCTGCATGTTTAATCATGGTACCTTTTATTTTAGCTACTCAGTTGAGTGTGCACCAGGTCTTGGTGGCAGCCAGTGTCAGGAGTACATTCCTTCTCCCATGGATCCATCTTTGGCTAAAGTTTTCTACTCCAGAAACGGGGTTCTGCTTGGAGATTTAAATAAGAGGTTTGCTAAATCTGCTCCTCAGCCAGGTTTGGGCCAGCAGCTGTGACAAGGATTTTGATTTGAACCATTTTTGCTTGTGGCATTTCTATCTTTCACTTTTATATTAATACAAAGAACAACATAGTTTGCAAATTCAATCTAAATGTGATAATCTGTACTGATAACTTGTTTCTTCCTTTGTACTCGCAAATTACCGCAATAAAGCATTCATAAAGACAACACTTGCTTCCATGTTGTAATTTGAGTATGACAAATAAATATTTTAACTTAAGAAGCTCCAATGCACATGATCAACAGAAAGTTACACAAAAATTTCTTGCTCACATTTTTAGAAACATATTAAAATTATTTTACATCGTATATTAAAAATGTGGGATTTACATTAAAATGACAAAAGTGCACTAAGTCTGAATTCTGCTTTACAAGAAAAAGGAAAAATTATTGTATCTAGAAAGTTAAATTTTCTGACACATAATAGTGACCCTTTAACAAAATTTAGAATGCCATCTTCAAGATGGCATCTTGATATGACATCTTTACAGAGCAAAATTGTCTTGGCACATAAAGACAACCAGCTTATCTGCACAGTGTGACTGGAATACTAAGACAAGACATGTTGGGGTAGCATCTGATTTCTTTGACCTGCACAATACCTCACATACCTGGCCCATCCTGTTCATCATATTTAAAATGGTATCCAAATCTGGTATGTGCATTTACAACTTGTGTGCTTAATTATTGCAATGCAAACTTAACTCAATGTCCAAATAGTTATTTTATAAGTCTACAATCTCATCCCTTAGTCTGCAGTGGGATATCTGACTGGGAATGTGAAACAGACCCACATTTATTCTGTTCTGTTTTATTCTATATTAATGCATCAGCTTCCTTTAAAATTCAAAGGTCAATGTACACAGTTCTAGTTTTAGAAAACTGAAAGATATAACAGCCTAATTTTGATTCCTCATATTAATTATAAGACTTTCTGTACAATACAAGTGGTTATTTGATTGAAAGAAATATAAAAATCAGTGTACCGGTAATAAACAAAACGATTTGTCCCACAACAGTCGTTTTACAATAGCGCCATCATGTGGACCCTAAACATTACAACTCTTTTTATTAATCCCAACTTTATTTTCAAAACTTTTCAGGCTGCATCGTATGAAACTTTTACAAAACATGCTTTTTTTTAACATACTTTTTTATATTATTACCAGGTCATAACAGTATAGTATGAGACAGATAATCTGAAAATCACTTTGTTGTTGTTTCATCCGGTTCTCTTCAGTTTCCACTTGATCTATCTGAATCCAAGTTCAGCTGAAATTGACTCTTTGTTTATTTTCATATTATGTTGTGCAGGTTAAGTGTTGCATATGTTTGACAGCATTTGCTCATTTAAAGAAACCCACCTCCTCAATGCTGAGGCATCATAGGGCATCAGAATGAAGACCAAGATTCACCAGAGATAAACTCAGGTATACAGCCATTCTACAAACTACTTTTTATAAATTATTTCATATAAATGTATTGTTTACTTCATTTTTTCTACAGAAGGAGAAATTGTGTCAAAAAGCATGCAGACTAAATTTCAGCATGTTGGAAAAACTTTTTTTTTTTTTTTTTTTTTATGAAAATTTGTGTAAAACAGCCCACAGGCATCTAAACACGTTCACTTAAATTTTCACTTTATGGTACATGTTCACATTATTTATTGACTGTATCCAAGAATATCAAATATATTTTGAATTTAACTGAACATTTGGCATAATACAATATATAATATGCAATAAAACACAATGCCGTAAATCTTATTGTGTAGATTTGGTCATCAAATCAATCTGTCAACTGCGTTGGCTGTAAGGATTCATAATGTCCAGCAGGTGTCAGTATTCAGCGACACGGTATCAACACAGAATCTTTTGCTTTGGGTCAAAACGCTTCATGACGCCTCATTTACCCACCACTATTTTCTAGTTCAGCCCCTTGGTTGAAACTTTGGTGGTTTCTTTCTTTGCATTTTATTTTTTTGTTCTTACTCCTTATTCTGCCATGGATTTTTTGCAAGTTTTGTTTGCATATTTTCATTAATGCGTGTGGGGAATAATTTTCTCTAAGGTACGTCTGAAATGTCAGACAGGAAATAAAAATAAAATGATGATCACAGTAAGCTTTAATGAAAAACATTATAGTAGCATTTTTTTTTTTTGTTTCCTTATGTTGTACAACGTTTAAGAAAATCTGTAAGAAAATCATCATCAAAGACAGTAGTACTGTTATGTGAATTTAATTTTGAGTATTATATTGGGTGTGCATACTCAACTGTAATACATGGAGAAATGCAGCTTTTAGAAATTAATGTTCCAGTCATGATCTCTAGGTTTTAAGGTTTCTGTATATTCCTAAGTTTACATCTCTGTTTATTTAAGTGTTTAATGTATTTTCTGTTTTTCCTGGTTCTCTCTGTGCCTTTCCTCGGTATCTCATCCAACTGTTCTCTGTTAGCTGTTCCTCATCTGCTGACTAACTCGCCTTTGTAATATTCCAGTAATCAACCTCCACAACATTAATAGTTCTCCTTCTAAAATCCTCTGTTGTTGTTGCCATCCTGCTCTTCTTGTTTTCTGTGAACTTATGCCAGCTTCTGGTTCTGTTCATCATCAGAATCCAGATTCATCATGCACCTCCCATAGTCTTCTCTTTTTTTGGGTCTACAACAATGACAGGATTATGATAGCACCACCCTCTGTGTTTGACACAGATTCCTACGGACATGTCTAAAAATTCTACAACATGAGTGTCATACTTTTGACATGCTAAAAACCACACATTTGCGGTAAATGTTGCTAGAGTTGCAGCAACAACCTACATTTACATTACTTAACTCATGCAATACTGTGCAGAGGTTCTGTCTGCGCTAATAAAGATTCAGTCACTTCAGGATGCCGAGTGGTTGAATCAGCTTTGTCGGACACATTCACACTTGCTTTCTGATCAATCAATGTAGGAGTTATTTCACCGCTGCGTATAAAAGGTTCATATTCAAAACATTAGGTACAGAAAAAATGTAAAACAGGACCATGACATTATGGCAAGACTATCCAGTCAGTTTATGACCTTCATCCTGATACGCAACACGTACAATATCATTATGCTATAAAAGCAACACATACTTCACAAAGTTAACTCAACTTGATGTTTCACAAAATGTGCTTCCTTTGTTTACGCTCTGATCCATGCGAAAGTCGTTTTTAGATACACCATTTCCTATTTGGTGACAGTTTCCCACGCTTGATGAAATATCAATGTGATTTATTTTGTCAAGAGAAAAGTTACAAATCAAAATGTATGTAAAAGGAACTCTGAAAATGTTTAAAAACTGGTTTCACTTTTACAGGACCTTTGAAAAGAGAGGTACAAATACACCACAAATACAAGACACCGTTCCCCTCTACTCATTGTAATGTGCTATTAATATGGTGCTTCAAAGAGCCTTTTAAGTTTTCTCTTGAATAAATAAAGAGCCTTTTCTGAGGATTCTCTAATTTTAGGGCCTTCATTTTTAACAATGCATTCTTTTTAATATGGTTTACAGAGGAAAACCAGAAAAACATAATTTTCAATTTGGTAAATATAGAAGCTCTCTTAAAGAACTCTTTTTTTTATTTTTACAAACCTAGAAAGCTCTTACACTGCATGATCTTTTCTTTTTACACAGTTTTACACAAATAACAAACCTTGAAGAAAATAAATGCATTATCCATTTCAGAACCTAAAGAACTGAATCCAACGTCAAACTAAGCAGATTATAGATTCTTCTTGTCAAGGAGATCCATGATGACAACAGTGGGCAGGGCACTGTGTACCTGGAACCGAGTCTGGTACACAGTGACTCTGTAAACTGATGCAAAGGTGTTGATACAGTGCACTACAACAACTCTCTGATGTATAATGAAAAACAGCAGATGGAGCCACATCAAAGTATCAAGATCCAAGCCTTTATCCTCGCTTTCCTTGAGCTTCCAATCAAACAATGACCCCTTCATGAGCAGCCATTATTCAGACTCAGCCCGTCTTCCAAAACAGGTCATCCAGTCCTTCAACTTGACAGTCTCCTGCTGGTCTGGCTTATCCACACCCCATTCCTTTCTCCTTCCCCTGCTCTTGGAAGAAAAGACACGGAGACAAGGGATTTGCCTCACGGTAGGTAGCTGTTTTATGTGTAGCGTATGAAAAAAAAAAGAGGGTTCTCTTTTTGTGTGTGTGTGTGTGTGTTACATGGTGGGACTTTGCAAAGAGAGCCAGGAGCCCACTTGAGGAGCATCGGGTTTTAGAACTGGATGATTTGTTTGGAGAAGCCCTCTACACCCAAAAGGGGGATTAGCTGCACGCAGGTTCCCATGAAACCAAGATGAAGCGAAGAGGCCTTCACGGACTGCCACACCTCTGCATGACTATATGCACAAAGACATACCTGAAATACAGTACAAGCATGAGCAGCATGAAACTTTTTCAATCTTTATTTAAATATGTGAGTCTCCTGACACAACAATACAAAGGTTGCCTTCATTAGATAGGAATTCACAGCTTTTCCATGATCTCCTTTTCTGCATCGCATTTCCACAACTTAAAGCAAATTTCTGCAATAGCAGAATAGAGCAAAGTTACAATTTTTTTTTTCTTTTTCCCTTTTTCTATTTCTATCTCTTTATTATGGATTGTGTATCTTTAATGAAGTTTGAATTGAATTTCTACTATCACCTGAGTTTCATATAAATAAATGTACTAAATAAAAAATAAAAACATGTCACTGAGGTGAAGGAAGCGCCGTCTCTCTGATTGGGTCAACATGAACTCATTCAGAGTTCCTGCGCTGATGGCACAAATGTTTTTCAGGTGCAAATGCTGCCATCTGCTGGTCAAGATAAAAAAAAATATATATATATCTGTCATCCTGAGTGAAATTAGTACCAACCTCTTGAGGAAAAATAAATCTGCCTATTGAAGCTGCAAACTTTATATCTGCTGGATTCTCTGGTCAATGTGGAAAAAGCATGTTCGTTTAATTTTTTGTACATGCATATTTCACAACAAGCATATTAATTAGGCTTTGATCTGAGTAAAGACAGAGGTAGAACAATTTATTAACTCCTTGTACATTTCAAAAAAGTACTTTACATTTGTAACTGGAATATTGTCAAACATGTAAAGGTCATGATAAGAATATTACCAGCAAAACCCTGCAATCAGTGGCTGTCTGCAGTATCCCTGTGTGGTATGTTTTAGCTTTCACTCATGACAGCAGTATTAATAGGAGCGTTAAGCACTGACTCTCAGATAAGCATTTAGTTTCTTTGCAACTTGTTACCGAGCCCCCATTCCTCTCAGTGACAGCCGATGTGTGAAGGAACCGAATATGTGCTTGCAAGAGAATGATACTTATGCTACACACAAACGTTCATCTTCTGATATGCAGTACATATAAGTTTGTTTGTTTATTTGAATCCCCATTGCTGTAACATTGCATATATCTAATTAACGTCATTGTATGTATATGACCTAATTAATGTCGTTTGTGTGCCGCATGCTGTTAGATGCCCATGGTGAGATCACAATGACAGCAGCTGCCATGAATAAATACTCCCGTCATCAAATCAAGCGTTTGCTGAAGTTGTCCACAGCAACCTGGGAAATCCTGGGTGCCTTTCATCTCCTCCGTGTGCAAGACTGAACAACTGGTCACAGTCAACACTTCCTTGTGAATGCCACAGACAGCTTCTCTCAGCCTGGTGGCAAACATAGTGGAGATTAGCATGCCAGCAGTTCTCTTGCCCAAAATCTTTGACAGCATTAGCACATGCTCAGTCGAGGGCATACACAAGAGCCAGCTGTCAAGCGAAGGGAGTCCCTGGTGCTTTGTTCAAGGTTGCTCTCGACATTTAAAGCAATGGTGCTCTGTCATGTCTCCCACGGTAGGCGTTAATTCGTCAACTTTTCCATGGATGCCGACGTGTTTGAAAAACTGCTTTTTCACAGTTTCACCACAAGACAAGGTAATCACTGCAACTATATAGAGAACAGAATGGGACTACCTCCTACACCATAAAACCACTGGCCTGGACTGCGGATACAAAGCAGGGTGGTTTGATGCCTTCTGTTTTTTATATACTGAATTCTGACCATCATCTGAATGTTGTATCTGAAATGTTAGTGAACCTGTCCTTAGGTGACAAGAGCGTGGTTTTCTGCCACAGAAGACCATCTACTTTAAGGTTTATGTGCATTTTTGGAACGTTATTTTTCTCACCTTTGTTGTGACAAGTGATTATTCCAGCTACTGTTGCTGTTTTATCATCTCAAACAAGGCTGCCAGTTCTCCTCTGACCTCTGAAATTAACGAGGCATTTTTATCCACACAGCCATGGCTCACTGAATAGTTTCTCAGAACATTCTCTTTAAACCCAAGAGATGGTTGTGGGTGAAAATTCCAGTAGAGTTTGGCAGTCGTTTCTGAAATACACAACCCAGCCCATCTGGCACTAACAACCGTTAACATTTTTAAAGTGTCTTTATCCCCATTTCTCTGCATACGTCAGATTAATCTACTTGTCAGCATCAACTTTTAGAGCTCCAACATCTTGGTAAGGTAAATATATGCATTTTTAATTTTTAAAGTTTGTGCTCCATTATATTTAATGGATCTGGTAAACCCTAACCAAATTAAACGAAAGTTGTGAAAACGTTTTACAAAAGTAGATACTGAAACACATCTAACCAATTTTACACTTGGTCACAAATTTATCTCAGCTTGTTATGTTTCCACACATCAAGCCTGGCTTTGGACCAATGCCAAAGATGCCCAATACTGCTGGCTTGTATTCTAAATACCAAAATATGTTTTATGTATGTAAAATAACAATCTGCATGTAATTAAGCCAAAACATCTCCAGTACATTCAGATCATTTAAATAGTAAGGAGTTTATGTTGTCACTAGAGCTCCTTATTGTGGTCAAAAATACAGAGTTTCAATGAAACACTAAATATGTGTAGGTGAAAGAAATAACTTACAATGAAATGCATTTCCTTTCATGATCATTTCTTGGTTTGCTGAAAAACAAAATATGTTGGGGAAAAAAAAAGACAATTTATTGTTTGCGACAATCCAGTGCTGCCAATTCAGTGCTGATCATGAGCTCCTGTGGAAATGTACTCATCAATGATGTACATATGATTGCTCGTGTCAGGTCAAAGATAGTGTTCTTTACTTATTTTGATAAGGTTGTGTTACCAAACAGAAAGTTTCTGCAATGTGTGTGCAGGAACAGATATGATAGGCTTGAGGCAACTCTAACAATTCACGCTGATTTTAATTACAGCCAACAGGGCGGCGCGCACCACATTAAACACACCAGACACGCAGGGCTGCGTCTCAGGCGAAGTCGTCCTCTGTGTTTTATCCTTCCTTGTCACTCTTGCTAGTCATCCCACCTTTGGATGCCCCCTCCTTCACTTTAATCCAGTGGCGGAATTTCACTCGAAAAGTGATCAAAGCCCAGTAGCTCGATGCCAGGTGCGGCTGCAGCTTCAACTGTTGACAACCACCTAGCAATTTTTCCTCCTTTCCTTCTTTCCCCTTTCTGAAAAAAAGAGCAGAAAACCTAAACAAGGCTTGGTGAACCGCTGTGAGTTTGAGTCTCTGAAAAACAGTTTTTTTCTTGTTGTTCTTTTTTTTTTTTAACTTTCTTCTCTTTCTTTTTTTTTTGCAGTAAGGGAAGTTGGTATAGTTGTTTCCTTCTTTTGACGGTGATCCGTGCTATCTTCTCTTCCTCCCCCTCTGCGCACTGTGTGGTGGCCGGTTTGAGGAGTTCTGTGACAGTAAATTACGGTACACTTGAGACAGACGAGCAGCAGGAGTTGTGGAACAGAGAGAGGAAGCGCGGCGGGGTTTAGGCTTTATTAAGACTCAACCACCAGTCACTGGCACAACAACCCAACATGTAGGTGAAGGATGCAGCACAAAGTATCTTTCTCAACCTATAGGTAGTCCACCAGTGAAGCAAGATTCACGTCAGCTATAATGGGTATCTCATGTCAAAAAGTGTCGGAAAGTGCTGTTGGAGAATTTTCCTTGCTACAAATGGACAATACTGCACTATTAACCATAATCAGTTACGGTTTGTTAGTTATGGTTACGGTGTTTTGACCTGGAGTTCATTAAAAGTTGATTGCTGAATGGAAGTGATGTTGAGATTTGTTTTTCATTTTCTTAAATCTGCAGCTGCGTTTGTTAATCTATAGAGAACAAGCTGTGATTGGAAAAAAAAAAAAAAAATCGTTCTACGCAGACGCACGGCTCTCATCCTGTCTCATAAAATTAGGCAGGTAGGATTAGAGTAATCGCATGTAAGTTTTTCTGTGTAACAAATTTGATGATTAGAAGGCCTCAGAATGAAAGACTTTGTTTTTAGAAAAGCAGAAGAAATATTCAACTGCGCTTGCACAATTACTTCGTTTGATCTGAGCTCTTTGTTTGACTTTATAAGTTTAAGCCAAGCAGAGATCAGGCCAACAAGACCAATCCTGGGCCAACAAAAATAAGACCTTGATCCAGATCCAGGAGAGCTACGGATAAAATTAGCTTATGATAAGAGTGAGGACAGGAATTGTTTATAATAAATCAAATACTTTTCAGGAAAGCTGTGTTGGGGAATTCAAATAACCTGCCTGTTTTATTACTTACTGCTGAATTAGAAGAACAGCAGGTAGAAGTCAATTTAGTTTTAACTTTATAAATTTCAAAATTGCACAATAAACTAAGAGGTATTTGTCATGTTCTGGTGATATTAAGTAGGTTGCATTCCTTGTCTCCTTCCAAATGCTATAAGATCAAACAGCAGGAAGCAGGAAGCAGTACCTGACATGCTCGACAGTCAAGCAGCATGAAATCAGTGCGAGTCCTTGGTCCACCTCTGTCTGAAGTTGCCATGGGAACCAATGTTTGTACTGTGACTAGTGCAGTATCTGAACTCACTGCGTCAGTTTAGTTCAGTTATTTGAACTGAAACAGTGAAAAATTTCTAATTTCTTTAACAAGCACTGTTAAAGACATCCTGTAGTCACGAACAAAAAATGTCTGCTTCAGAAGGATCAAATTATTGGCAAGCATCAAACAAAAAAAATCATCTAAGGAGATTGGTGAAACTGAAAAAAAAAAAATGGCAGAAGAGTTCAAGGATTTGCTAAAAACTGAAAAGAAATCTGGGAACCAGAAGCAATGTTTTTGCAAAACATTTTAAAAATGTTGAATGATTGGTGATCAGGTAAAGGTTTGGTATAATTGAGTAATAATATTTAAAAAAAACAGCAGTGATGTTGGCTATGTTAGGTAGTGGGAGTAAAAGGATTTTCAAAGCAAAATGCAAAGAAAACTTCAGGCTATGCGACTAACCAGATGTGCAGCCTTTGTGAAGGCTTGTTCAGAAAGCACCACCATGCCTGGTGTTTACTGAACAAGCCTGTGAAATCAGTGTCTTGACCTGGAGATAATGGCTGCATTTGGTCAGATCAACACATTGCTCATTCTTTGGGTTCTGTTCCCAAAGAATGAGGTCAAATGTATTTTTCCATGTATAGAAGCCAAGCCCACATAGAAACAAATAGGAACATTTCACTCAGAGATGCACCACACAGCAAAGACATAGCAGATGGATGGTAGTTGGAAATACCTAAAATCAAGCTAGATTCAGAGACTTTGGTACAGATGCGTTCAAAAACAAAAACACAGCAGTTTCTTGCTTGCTAATGTATTTGATACAAAACAATAATTCACCTGTTTTTAGAAAGATCTATGCAAGAATCAATAATTCATTCTGCTTAACCTGAGTCTCCAAGCATCTACAATACTTTGTATATGTAATACCACATGTTCTTCAATGCTTGTCCAAACTTATGCTCAGAAAAGCAGGAGACTGCTTTTGGTGCCCTGTACACGACTCTTTGACAAAACAGTCTGTCTTCCCATGTGTCATGGCATTAATGGATTCAGATTAACTTAAACTGCAGAGATTATAGTGATAAGTGGATCAAGAGGAAGGCAACTTTGTTCCTTTAAGACGTTTCACCGCTCAGCCTGAAGGATTGTTCGGTTCTGGACATGGGTTGGAAGCTTGGTTGTAGTCACAACGAAGACACAAATAGGCATCAGTGACTTAAAGAGGCATTTTCAGTGTCATTTCGGTCTCTGCCGCACGTAAAATAAAAGACTGTAGCGTTAAAGTGGTGATGCTAAAAGAAATGTGCCGTCGTTCAGAGAAATCTCGTCTGCTCTCTTTGAAGTAACGGCTATCGCAATAAATAAGACAGAAGATTATCAAAATAATGGAAGGAGTAACGAAAACAAATCTAACATATTCAGATGATTCCTTTAAAGTACAAATTAAGATGGATCATCACAGATGGCAAAAAAAAGAAAAAAACAAGAAGCTGTTAAATTGAATGTTCATATAAAGTATTTCAACTGCAAAAAAAAAAAAAAGAAATGAAAAACGAGAGAAGAAAGGGTTGGGGGTGAAAAACTAGATTTACATTATAAATGCCCAGGTTTCCTCTCAATAGGCCTCTTCAAAACTCTGTCAGGTTTTTTATGGTGGGCAAGTTCAAAGTGGCAGCAGAGTCCCACCGCTTCCAGAGATACAACAGGAACAGTGTGAGTGTGACCGTATCCACATGCGGCCTTTCTGTCCTACACAGACACTCACACTGTGTCCCGGTTCTTCACACCAAAAATCCCCTCACACTACCTGCCGCATTGTGCGAAGTGTGCATGTGTGACTGAGGAGTGTGTGAGAGAAATCGATTGCTGTCACTTCTTTTGCCTCCTTCCCTCGGATCCACCTCTGCTTCACCACTCCGCACTTCTTTCCCCCCCATCACTTTCTTCCAGCTCCTTTCACTCTGTAATTTAACTTCTTCTTCTTCTTCTTGCTTTGCTTCTTCTTTTCTCCCGGTTTGTCCTGGATTGTTGGCAGGGGATTGCTGGAAATGGTATCCCGGGGAACGTTACAAACACTCTGCAAGGCGCTCCGGATCCCGGCACCAGCCAGCCCCAGCTAACCAGCCGTGCCCCACGGTGATATCGCTGCATCAAAGCCACAAATCTCCCCCACCACCACCACCCTCTTTTTTTTTTCTCCTTCTTTGCCTCCCTCCGCGTTTCTCTGTCTCTTCTTCCCTCCTTCTGTGGTGGCACTTCCAGCAGCCTCGAATGTTTAAACTTCACACTATCAGCCTCATTACGGAGGCTCAAAGCTTCCCATCCACTACTAAAGGCGCTCATTTGAATTTTTAATCACACGTACGTACGAGTGCTGCGCTCAGCAACTCTGTGACGCGCGTGCGCGCGCACGCACCCTAGGTTTCAGTCACGTCGCTGCTGCTCCTTCAGCTCTTTCTTTCGCGGCTTTCTTCCTGTGAAGTTTTCAAGTTCAAACTCGGGGGGAGAAGAAAAAAGAAGAAAAGGAGAGAAGAGTCCCCGTTAAACGTGTTTGGAGTCGCAGCCGTAATTGACGGCGTTGTGAGCGGCGGTGGCGTTTCGCTGCTAGGGGGCGGCGGACTATTGGCTTGGGGTAACTGGAGCCTTGGACGGGCCTGCAAGCCGAGGCGCTACTTTAGCTCTGCCTCTCTGTCTTTGATGTCAAATGCGTAGTCTGAGCGTGGAGAATGCTATATATGTGTAAAAAATACAGTGACACATCACTGGGTTTCCTTACTGGATGTACTGTAGCTGTGGAAGGCCTTCTCACGCTCGGTTACCATGTGCATACAGTCCTGGCTAAGCTACAGAGGGACTTTGTATCTTGAGCAATAACAGGGAGAGAGAGAAAGAATCCTTTAGATCTTCCTGCAAGAAGTACACCTTTGAATCTGAATTTCCTTACAGAAAAAAAAAAAGCTCTTTGAAAATCTAATGCATAAACATTATCTCACCCCCCCCCCAACACACACACACACACACACACACACACACACACACACACACACACACACACACACACACACACACACACACACCATCGTCACATCCTCTTCTTCTTACTGCTTCCATTCCCTCCCTCTCACCTAAAGCGCAAAAGCTTCTGAACGACTTTGGAAGAACTTTCCCTTTTTTTTTCTTTTTTTTTTTTATGAGTCTTCTTAAATAAGAGGCGGTCTGGGATTTGGATATTGTTATGTCTCATCAAAGGAAGAGATCTTCGGCTGTCCTCCCTCGCTGGTTTTCTTGTTGTCTGTCAAGAAAGATGCCCCTCCTCAAGACTCGCTGCAGTCTGAAACACCATGCTTTGCCCCGTTCCATCTCTCCTTCTTTTTGGGTTTTGTTTTTCTGGAAACTAATCTTTGCTTGGTTGCAAGTTATGCCTCATGGGATCGGTGGCTCTTTCGGCTCCTGAACGTCTCTTGTTGTCATCTGTGGCCTCATGTATGTCAATAAATTGTTTTGCGTTCACTGTTTTTATAAGAAGCCTGTTTTTATTCATTTACTGGAAAAGCTGTTATTCTTACGTTTGCGAAATATCTTAATTAAGCTTAATTTTTGTTTGACTCAAAGACAAAAACTGTAAACGGTCCGAACAGATACAAGTCTTCAGTCTGCCCCTGTCTGTTTTCACATCATGGTATGATCCCTCATCCTCAGAGGTGATTGGCCACAAAGCCACCTGCAACAACCACAAGCTGGTTCTTGTTATTGACTACAAGGCCTCGACTCTTTGAGCTCATGACCCATCACTCTGAATCACCCAATGAAAGAAATCAGCTGGAGAAAGTCAGCAATCAATGGTTGCTTTTCTGCAAACACTTTAAAAAAAAAGAAAAAAAGAACAGATCTAATTTCTTCAATATAATGTAGAGGTTTTATCAAAGACCAAAAGAATTGCCAATAATATTCTCTACGATGGACTATCCAGGATGTACACACTTAGAAACAGGCGACAGCTCCCTTCTGACCAAAATCTGTGTACAAAACTGTACCCTGGGCTTTTATGCCCTTCATAAAAGTGTTGCCTTTTATTAAAGGCAGCACTCACAGAATAATCACTACTGGACTCACTCATGTTGCACTTATTGATTTTTTTTTGTAATTCACAACCTCTGCTGACGACCTCGCTGCTATCTGCGAACCCCTGCAGTGAGTGGCAGGCAGTCAAGATCGCGTCTTCCCGATGTCGCCGTCAGGCTTTTGCAGCTCGGGAGTCCAGAACGTCGTCATAAGTCTGATGGCTTGGTGATAAAAAGCCTTGCAGTGACTCGAAACTAAACCATAATCACATGACTTTGAGATTCATTTAATGCCACCCACGTGTCACCCCTCTCCCACTCATTCTTTTCTCTCTTATTTCTATGAAAAAAAAAAACCCCTCTTATACACCGCGAATGCTGCCCATTGCTGACAACCCCGTTTCTCCTCCCCTCCTGCACCTGCCGCTGTGAACAGCAGGGTCCCAGTGTGCGATTCTGTTCATCCCTCGCTTTTTTTCTCTGCACTTACTGCTCGTCCCTCCATCCCTTTCTTTCATGTGTGCACTGCTGTCAAGCCCAGCTGGATCAGGCCTGGCAGTCTATTCGCATGCTGTCTTTGTTGGTGTTGAAACAAGCAGTGCAAGCCACTGATGGTAAAGCCCCAAAACTCATCTTTTCATGTCTGTCTGAGAGACTAAGTTGAAAAGATGCAAAAAAAAAAAAAAAAAGGTGCTTATATAGACTTATTCACAGTTGTCATGCTTATACTTGTCTTCGTGGAAAAACACAACTAAGGTCAGTAATTTTGTTTTTATTGCTTTTTTTCAGTAAAAATACTTTATATTGAAGACTTTCTCAAGGTTTTACTGTCGAACAAGGGAAGGCTCTCTGAAGTGTGGCAGAGAGACTGAACTTAGTCTCAATGCGAGTCATGAAACCGCATTTTCATCAGATTTACTAACAAATCCAAAGGTGCTTCAAATGTGTTTGTGTTCTTTTAGAAAACATCACTGAACTGAAGGTCTTCAATTACAATCATGATCACAGCTGATCTTGGTGAATTCAACAAAAACCAAGATCACAAACCGCCTGCCCTGCATGTTTTAGGTGTTTTCCTTCCGCCACACACCTGGGTTGAATATTTTGGTGATTAACAGGCTTCTGCAGTACTTGAGGGTCGTACAATCATTTGAATCAGATGTTCTGGAAGAGATGCACATCTAAAACACGCAGATCTGCGGGGGCTGAGGACCAGAATTGAGAAGCAATTGGCTTAGTGTCAGCGGCAATTAGAAAATGAGCCAGAATTAGTTTTCACATGAAGGAATAGACGCATTGCAAAGTCCAGAAATATTTGAGACGTTGGGTAATTTTTCAAAAATTGACAACAGAACTAATCTCAGGAAATGCAGCTACAAAGAATGTCACAGTATATCAGTCGTTTGTGAAAAGAAAAATGGAGACTCGTTTTTCCTGAAAGCTTGGATGAAATCTCCTTTCGCCCTTTCCCTATGAACCCTATGAATGCATCGTTTGACCTCTCATGACCTGAACTAAATGGAGTTTAAGGCTCATACAGGAACTCGGAAATGCTGACCATTAAGTCTCCTTTAAACAATTGAAGCAGTATATCAGTTGCAAAATTGTTGGTACTAATAACTTAAGTTTGACTCAATAAGACCTGTAATGGTGGTGAGTTCAGCTCTGCCCACACAGACACACCATCTGTACACGCTAACACACACAAACAGAAACATCACTGCAAGCCAGCCCTTTCAAATTCTAACTTCATCCTAATTCTTCTCAAAACATCCGACGTTTTTTGATGTTTCATTTACATGGACAGAAAAAAAAAGAGGAAAAAAAAAACATCAAAGATGAACATTTCAGCAATCAGCCATCACTCAATTAGCGCTCAGCCACTTTTCCTCTTGTGCACTTCCGAAGTAGAGCGTGGAGGGTTTTTGAAAAGTCTTTGAAAAAAAAATCATACTTTTCCCTTTATCACTTCATCTCATTGCAAAACAATTTCTTCCTATTATCCTCACAGCAGGGAGCCTCGATGTCCTGTAAAGGTGTGCTGCCATGCTTTATAGGCAGAGACGAGAAGTCTCTTTTATGCTCTGCACCTTGTACCCCGGATACATTAAACAGAATCAAAGACGACATTTACATACCATTTGTGTTTCATGTTTGAGGAGCTGAGACAGACTCTGCGTTCATCCTATGTGAACGTTGGAACGTTTTGACTTCCTGAACTTTTGTGGAGAAAGATATAGTGGGACTGGATGACTGAAGGATGGAAGCAGAAAGATGAAGAGTTCCACTCTCAAAGTTTTGATACAATTCTGTTTTGATATCTTGTCACAAATCTCCTCGTTTACGTTCAACTTCAGTGGCGTAAATTAGAATTTGCATGCAACTTCCTCTTACTCTCAAACCTCGGCTGAGACGAGTTGTCCTTATGATCTTGTCCTTCATAAGTCTGACGTGCTGAAAGACAAATTAGCTGTGATCTTTATTATATTTTTCTTGGAAAGAAAAGATTTCCAACAAAATGACATGAACTTGCAGAATTAAACTGGTTTCGTTTCATGATATGCCACAAACACTCCTCTGCTCATCCGGAGTGTTTGTTAAACCTGTTAAGCTAACGTCCTCCCTCAAACAAAAATGGCTCAGCAATGGCTTGAGAAGCAAAAAGGTTGAGGTGTTGAAGTAATCTCCATATTCCCCAGAGCTTGATCCTATCAGGCAACTATGATGGACAGGAATTCAGACATATGGAGGACTAACCTTGCAACTTATAAGATGTAAAAAAAAAAAAAAAATCTGCTGAAGAAATCTCAGCGGCGCATTCCTGAAGAACGCCTTCAGGAGTCGGGTTGACTCCATGCCTCTGTGGGTCATATTTATATAATGCAATGCTTAATGATGTATATTTAAACAAATATTTAAACAAGGCAAAAATTAGGGGGGAAAAAAACAATTTCTGAGAAAATTGTGCTTTTTGTTTTTTAAAGTCATGAAGAAACCACCCCATGCTTTGAGTAGCAGTTTAGGACGTTTTAGAAATGGTCAAATCTGTATCTGAATTCAGTTTGTTTACACAATAAATTTGATCCACGTGTTTAACATGCCAGGCTTCGTCTGGCTGTTCACACACTGTTGCTCTGGTTTCGGCCCATGCGCTTAACGCTGGGCCGTTCACTCCTCCAGAACGAGCCTGTGCTGACAGCAGACAGTCACTGGTGTTGTCATTGTCTTTAGAGCAATCCCTCATCCTGTTGAAAATAACTGGGGTCAAAGTGCTTGCCACACTAACTTGCACCTGCTGTGCAGCCACTCTGACCAGGGCTCCTCTGTCCAAATACTCTTACATTACTTTTCTTTCAACGTTCAGCTCACTTCAAGCTCCTTTTCCGCTTCCCAAACTCTGCCTCTCCCTCTCTTTTACTATTCCTCTCTTCGCGTTCCTGTACACTTTTATCTCCCCTCCTCCCCCACCGCCGCCCCGCCCCACCTGCAGGTTTAATGAAGTCTGCTCTTGTGTAATCTTACAGCGATCAGGCCCTCTCACCTCCCTTCTCTGACTCAGGTGTGTTCTCCAACAAAGAGCCATTGTTCCTGAGAACCACTGCTGAAGCTTGCCTGGCACAAGCACACACCTGCAGCCAACAAAAGATGCCTTTATCCACCTTACGCAGGCGTGCACACGCGCCCACACGCGCACGCGCCCCCACGAAACATGCCAACGTGCAGAGGATCAACCTGTGATGCTACATGCTAATGTGGACAGTTTGGAATAACTTATCTCTTGTGGAGGAACGGAGACACCGAATTTTAAAAAGTGGGGCATACAAGAAAAAGAGAGAGGGCCGAGAAATGCAGCCAATTACGATGCTATTGCTTTGGTTTTGTTTGCACAAACTGGTAGCGACAAACCCACATTTTCCTTTTAATTCAGGACTGCGTGCCACTTTGTGCTGGTGTCTCACGTGAAATCCGATCAAACAAACCGAAGTTCTTGGCTGTGACGGGATAAAATGCAAAAAGCTGAACTGCGAGCAGTACTTTTGCGAAGAGCCGAAGAATCTCAAATACCAAATAACAAAGATGATCTCTGCTGTGCAAAAGAAGCCACACCAGGGGATTTCCCAAGCACCTGCTGCAGTTTATTTTGAAGGAAACAGACAAATAATCTTTGTTTTCCCTCTTCGCTCTTCCATCACCTGAAACCTGAAGTCAGTGTGCACCTAAGGGCAGAAAGTTGGTGAAGGGCTGATGACAGCCAGGACTGAGGAGGAAGAAGAGAATGGAAGCAGTCGGGGGATAAGCAACAGAAAACAATGCAGTGGCGCGGATAAGACAAAAACAGGAAGAAGGGGTAATAAAAAAAAGAAAAAGAAAATAGAAGGGAATGAGTTCTCGCAGTTGAGATGTCGCCTCGCCGTCACCAGCTAAAGCGTGCAGACCTGCAGGCAGGCTTTCTCCAGCTCTCAGATATCGCCGTGTTTTAGTCTGTGCACGTCTCTGTCAGAAAGGCAACGTCTGCTCTCACTGCGATTGGATTTCACCTCGCCGTGTATGGCGAACACACGTTTCGCCGGAGGATGATGCGCCGACACTAGGTAGACAACGTCCGCCCTCTGCGCCCCCCCCCCCCCACCTCAGGGTTAGGGAGGTGGAAACATCATGACATGGCGGCGCATGCAATAGCTGACTCGGAGGCAAGAACAACAACGCTGGAAGCAAGCGAGCACGGCATGTGACGCGGTGTGACTACACAGCACGGGAGTGTTGCCGTTTTCTGGATGAGGAAACGGCTGGGGCTAAATTAGAAGATCTGTTTCACGCTTCAGACTGAAGGAAGTTCACAACCTCAGCTTTGCACCTCCACTTGTTTGCCTGAACTCCAATTTGCAGCAAGAGCACTGTAAAGTTGTGAAGTATTTTGAGAATAATCTAAGTGGGTTATGAGCTTCTCTGACGTTGGAACATGGGGGAAAGGAGGGAGGAATATGACTGAAGGGGAGGGGTTCGGGTGTGGGGGTAAAGGATGCTTTTGTGATTTTACATGTGACAGGAGTGAAGCGAGGGATGGAAATAGAACAATGGAAGAAATGCTGAGCTTCTGAGGAGGCCCTCAAAGACTTCCAACTCAGAGCCTGATAAAAGCTCCTCTATTTCATATCCCCGCACCCCCTTTTCTGTCTTACAAACACACACACACACACACACACACACACACACACACCCCCACACACACACACACACACACACACACACACACACACACACCACACAGCCATATCTCACTAAAGAAAACAGTATCAAGCCTTGTGTGTGTGTGTGTGTGTGTGTGTAGCTGAGCGACAGATCGCCAGGGTGTGACAACCATGATGGTTTCAAGCTGAGGATTGTTTCTTGAAACAGAGTCAAGGCGGTGTCATATTCTGATCACCGCAGGATGAAAGTAGAATAAACATGGTAAACATGCCAGGAGATTTTGGTGAAAAATATCTAAAAGTGAGCCGTACAATGGGAGGATGGCAAGAGTCTGAGAAGTGGCACCTTCTGTGGTTGGCTGTCAGTGACACCGCCTGTAATGAGCACTTTGTGGATTAATGGGAGCGTCCTAAACATAGAGGGAAAATGGTACTGATTTCAAATGTTAGAACTCTGACGTGGGGGAGCAATAGAAACGCCTTCAAATCAACAAATTGAGATCATTCAGTCCATGCCATGGCCACAGATGCATAAAAACCAGCTGAGGCATGAAGACCTCTGCAAACATTGGAGAAAGAATGGGCTGGAGTCAGGAGCAACTTCAAGATGTGTCTCTTGTCCTGCATCCTTGAACTAAATGGCTAAACTGTCTCAGTAGCATGCAGTCATGCTCGACAGGAGCCAGGTGTGCTGAAACAGAGAGACGTCTGAGAGCGGCACACGTCTCCCCAGCCCTTGAGGACTGGAGTTTGAGACCACTGATCTAAGCCACGAAGTGGTAGGCCACATTAAATCACACAGCAGGATCGGTGGTCACCAGCCTTTTGCAGTCAATAACTGCAGACTTCCAAACTTCACGTGACCCTCGGACAGCATGCTATTACAGTCGAGATGTGCCGTCTGGAGTACTGGATCATGTCCCATTGTCTGGAAATTTGGACAAACTGCTGGCAGTTTGCAGGAGAGCAGCACCTGCCCGACTGCATCGTGTCAAGTTTCATGTAGAGGAGATTATGGTGTTGGGTTATCCATCGAGAGTTTGACTTGACAAATTTGTTCAAGTGAAAAAAAGACTTTATGCTGCTACAGAGAAATACATTTTGGACAATTTCATGCCCTCGGCTTTGTGGGAGCAGATTTGGGATGGTCCCAAATCCAGAGACCTAAAAAAAGGATGACACCAGACTGAACCAAGGGAGAATGTAAGCTAAGGGTATTTACTAAGTGGGAGCAGCTGAGTGGGGAACCTCAAAAGACAGACAGAGAGAATCTACTGGAATGATCACCTGAACTGGAGCCAGACATTCAGAGATCAGAGGCTGAAAAACAGAGCACAGCTTAATGCAAGAATTACTAGGACACTAAGACAAAATGGGAAAAAGGAACTCAGAAAGGGAAACAGAAACAGAGGAAGGACCAGATTAAACGAATAAAAACAGTCCGACGTATCACAACATTGTCCTGTTCAAGCAGACAGCAGTTATCCTGACCCATGTGCAACAAAGTTTGGTGTATTCTGACACCTCTCAGTCGGTACCAGCAGAACCTTCTTCTGCAATTTGATGTGCAGTTGCTTGCCTGTTCCACACGAGTCAAATTTTGCTCCTCCAATCACAAACAGTACGACATGCCCAGGTGCCGTATGTGCCAGAATCAGCAGTACTTGACAGTTGATTTGCATTCATTTGTCTTGATGTATGCTGTGTTATTTCTATAATGTGCACTGGCCAAACATCTTCTCTTTGGTCTGTCTCTGTGTTGTTTCAGTTTAAATGTTGTTTCAGTTTGTTTGGCTGAAACTTTGCAAATCTCATGCAAAGCCTTTATGACAGGCCAGAGTCTTTCACACCTCTGTTTATTGTATTTTACTGAACTTGAACATTTATCTTGTAACTCAGCCTGTTGATTTTGTACGCCATGCACGCGGCTTGTGATGCAAAAACTTTTTTTTTTAGTCTGTCATTTTGCTAAATTGCAGTCTTATTTTCTTTTTATAAATAGTTTTGTAACACTCCCTAGATTGTTTGATGGTGAGATTTACTTCAGCATAATTCTTGTTGTCTTTCCTTGCAGGTGCCATAATGACTGTTTGGTTCTTATGATCTGTCTCGCTCTTTTATGAACGCTTACTTATTCAGAAACCGGTAGAAAGTCATAGTCAGGCCACAGAGTTAAAAAAAAAAAAAAAGAAAATCTAAAGCATTAAACTCTCTGGAGAGCCACCTATTGTTTTTTATTGTCTTACTATTCTCTTTGTCCTCAGCTAGTGTGTTATGTCACTGCAGGTATCTGTAGGTGATAGCAAAGCTCAGGGACTGAGAGTATAGGGAAGCACGATATGGCAGATTTGTTGCATCAGCAACATAATGTGTCTTTAAATATGCCTCTGGTTAGCAGGAGCAATTGTTAGAGGAAATAAAGAGATTGTTTTGTTTTGGTTTCTTTGCAAAACAGCTCAAGTGCAGTGAGAGACATCGTCTAAGAACATCGGTTTTCCAGTTTCGACAGCTGGCCATGTTGAGGCTTACAGTAGCGCCACAAGCTTTGTAATTTTGGATGATGGGTTCAACAACAGCAGCTCTACAATATCACAACATTTCCCAGACTTGTCTGCCAGTTGTCGTTATTTTGTTTGTTCACTAATGTTAATTAAAAATCTGACGCTTTCACATAACAGAGGGATTATACTGAGATTAAATAAAACACAGAAATGCTTTATCTCATCAGTAGGTGCATTCCGACTGCAGTTGGTTGCACTGTATTTTAAGAAGCGATATCCGGGTAGAGGGGAATGAATACAGATTTAAGAATTCTTTTAGATTTTTATTTGCAAACTTTGCTGAGAACCTTTTTCTGGATTTTCTTTGAGTTGCTCAAAGATGTGACAAAATGCAGAAAGGGGGCAAATATGGCATCTTCACGTTTGCAGTCCAATGAACCTCTAACATATGCTAATGAAGGTTTTCCTTATGGTTCCTGTCAAATATGAATCAGTTCATAGTGCCAGTGTGTGGGACGTTTTGCTGTGTTTTACTCGTCTTCTGTCTGAGTGTGATCAGAACTCTCTTTATGCCGTTCTTGGTTTCCTGCCTTCTGAAGCATGTGGAGAGAGGGAAGCTAATTAGACTTGCTCAGCCTTGGAAGTTGAGGAGCAGGGGGGATTGTTAGCTGGCGGACTCGTGGCGGCTCCCTGCGACATGATTGATTCGGACTGTCACAGCACTCAGCTGGGTGTCATTGCGGGGCGACATTACAGCGTCTCATGGTGACATCTCCCCACCACCCCGAACCCAGGCACCATTGTTCGACCCACATCAAAGCACAAAGGAGACACATTAGCATTTTTAATCAGAGGCGAGACTGGACGCCGTGCAGGCACCCTGGGTTTGAATTGTTACTTTATTCTCCGGGTGCCCGCTCTTTCCCTCCTCAAAACCATCTCACCTACAACACCCCGTGCGTGCAGTACGCACACATTTACACAAACACGCAAACAAAAGGGGCATGCCAAAGGGGTTACCGCGTGACCCCGTGGTGGAAAATTAACGAGACCCATCTGCAGTCAGACTTCAATTAGCATTCAAGAGTTTGCCCTCATTTTCAGAACAAAAGTCTTTCCTTCTGAATATTTTGTTGTCTTGCGAATCAGAAAAACGAGGGCCACCAGAAGGTTCTCCTTTGCGTTGCGCAGGGCCTCCCTTGGAACACGCAGACGGATAATTAGGGCTTCACTCCTGGTGAGAGGACAAAGATGATGCTAATTCAATTCATGAAGGGGTCTCCCGCTAATTACGAACAGAGTTTCTCTCTCTACTGAGTGAACAATTGCACAGCTGAGTGGTTAAGGTTAAAGGGAGCAGCGTTCATGTTTGGAATCAAACGAGATTAGCTCTGATTGGTGTGTCCCTTCAGCCCTCTCAGGAATAATTTGGCTAATAAAGTACCTGAACTGCCTCTTTTATGTTTCGGAATTAGCCTGAAAGGGGAAAAGGAAGTGAATAAAAGCTAGCCGTCGATAATTAAGATGCTAAGGCAGCTTATTCCAAGCCGATGTCAAAGCAAATAAAGACAACCAGTTTTCTTTTTAAATTAACGCGACAACAAAAAAAAAGTGGTTGTATTGAGTTACCCTATTGCCAGCTAAAAGATAAAGAAGAAACCATGCCAACTATTAATGTGGAATTGGTATTAGAAAGACTCATGGCTGTTTTTCCATTGAACAGAAATTTAATACATATGATTTCTGTAAAATTTTGAAGAAATGGTGGACTTTTGAAGTTCCACCATTTCAAGTGATGACAAGCAGGAAATTGGCATAAACGAACAGCGCGTCCGCTCCAGAAAGCTCCTGTCAACACATCCAAGTTTGCCAGTTTTTGAATGTTCATTTAAAATAGTTCATTTTTGTCACTTTGTCTCAAAGCTAGCTTGCAAACTTGTTCAAAAGACATAAAAAAAAAGGCACAATATTTCAAGTTGCTGTGATGACTACACAGGATGTAATGAATCAGAAATGCATCAGTACAAAGAAGATGCAGATGCAGAAATAAATGACTGTTGCTATTGTGGCTGATTTAAAACCTTTATTTAAAGAAGCGAAGGCCAATATTCTGTATCTCTACAGCAACTTACAACTGACTCCTTGCCAGTAATCATAAAAGGCCGTCAGCACTTGTTGCCACAACCTGTTATTAGGTTTATATTTAAGACTTCATGTAATCATTTGTTTCTACTCTGAGTGTCTTTACCTGACATTAAAATTTTAATGACGATGTAAAACTTTTTAACATGAAAAAACCAATAAAGCTGGCAAGAACCTTTTCATTGTACTGAATGTGCAAAAACAATAAAAACATATCAGACAATTAAGTTTCTCCACTGATGTTTCAGTAGCTCACTGTGTTTAACCTGTTTTTTTTTTTTTTTTAAAGAAAAATACTGTTCGCTCATACTTACAATTACAAATGCAGCAAAAAAAGAGAGAGAAAAAAATCTCCAAACAGGAAAAGCAAAGGCGTTTAGCACGGTGAGTGGAAGAAACAGACTTAATCTGCATGATCATCACTCTGGCGCGCGCTCGTGATCAAATACAGAAGGGGCTAAATAATAGATCACAAATGTGCTGTCACTGTCTTTTGTTTTGACGCGAGCACTCTGATGAGCCAGAAAGTCTGCCTTGCAGTTTAACTTACAGACTCATTTACAGTCGTGCAGCGCGTTTGCCCTCTAACCCAGCAAACATGACTCGATTTGAGAGCAAAAAAAAAACAGAAGTTGAGAAGAAGAAGCTGTCACACACTGAGGGAGAGAGAGAGAGAGAGAGGGAGATGATGTGATCTGTACTAAATTTAGCTGATGGAAAATTTTCGACAGAGAGCCTGAATGAAAGTGAGCAAACTGAAGCGAAGGTTTTGTCACCCCTCTGCAACTGGTACGGTGACTTTGAAACAGAGGCTGTGATGTGCGCCAAAATGAAAGAGATAAAAATACAGCAAGGAGCAAATGGCTGCTGATGATGAGGAGGGAGGGGAGGAGAAGGGGTGGAGGGGCAGAAACAAACTCGAGTCATGATTGCTAATCGTGTTATCGCACTTTGATGTGTCAGCGGTGAACACAATGTACTTCCATCATTTATGACTTTTAAGTGAACACATGATGGCAGAGGATTACATTTATCAGTGGGGAGGCTGGGGAGAGGAGCTTTGAAAGAGATATGCTAATTTAGCCACGGAGCAAAAGAACAACATCAAATATGTACCAAAGAATAGCCAAGGGACTTTCAAGTCTTAATATCCTTCAGAAGTGCTTTATCTTCACACCACAACCTGCATTTACAGCACAAACAGGAAAAGAGCCCGTCGCCGCTTCAAAGCGCTGCTGGTCCACGAGTTTAATTCCAGATCAGGCCTAATAAAGGTTATCAGCCGGACCACTAATGAAACAAAGACAAGTGCACATGTGCAAAGGGTGTTAGGCGTGACACTCGTTTCGCGTCACGCCCTCTTTCTCCTCTCCGTCTTCTCCTTTTCCTCCTTCTTTCATGGTGGATGTTTGAATATATATATATTTTTTTCTTCCCTCCAAGTGTTTTAAGTTCTGCATCAAAGCGACTGGAAACAATGTGCGACCCGTCTGACTCTGACTCTCTTCTCGCTCTCCCGCAGTCAGCGTTTGGAATCATAGCAGGGTGGTGCTTGTTTGATAGCTTGATAGTCATTTGTTTTGATCTGCGACTCCTTTGTCTCTGTTTGGGTCTGAAACAATAAGAGATTAGAACCCCAGACTCGGGGTGCAAGCACGGAGAAAGAACAAATGCCGTCTTTGTTGTTCGCCTTTCAAGTTCACTCCTTTTTCCACCACAAATCTTGCAAAAATATAAAACTCTGCCTCCAAGTGACTTGCTGTGCTCTTAAAGCCCTCCAAAAGCCCTCTCTCAGAGGGATGCTACAATCTCAGGCAGTAATGATTGTGACTTGCAGCACAAGCAAACGACTGCCTAGCTAACTTTCTAATACACGACAACTGGCAAAATTAGTTTCCATAGTTCAGTTATGGCATCCCAATTATGAGCATAAATCCAGGGAGAAAGGGCGCATGATGAGAAAATTGCAGATAGAAGGTTGGTAATCGGATGGGGACTGTATTTAAGATCTTTTCCTCCTTCTTTGCCATCAGACATCAAGGCAAGAGACAAAGAAGAACGGGGAAAGAGAAAGTGCACTCTACCAGTGGGGACCTTGACTGAAGATGAAAGCTTTCAAGGAATCAAAGAAGTCCCGTCACTCATTATCCCTTGGTGGAAAACTTCAATACCTGTACACCACAGTCGCAGCACTGGGTGCAGCACTGGGTGCAGCACTGGGTGCAGCACTGGGTGCAGCACTGGGTGCAGCACTGGGTGCCACAATAGGTGGACGGGGATCCAAGGTGAAGGTCGCAACCTGTCGCGATCTTTCAAAGCCGCTTTATCCATCATCTGAATGTTGAGGCAAAATGGGGACTAAATGTACACTTCACATCCAAGGCCTAAAACCCGAGGCTCTGGTTTCCTGTTACCGTTTTGTGAACTCACTCTTTGCTCACCTGACTCCTGCATGCTTCTCCATAATGTTTTAACTTATGAAAGTTACTGATGGTTTGTTGGTTTACTGTCATGTTTTGTTTTTGTTTTTTTTTGAGTGTCCTTGAGTGTTTGGAAAGGTGCTTTAAATAAAATGTATCATGAAGCTGAACAAGCAGTGACGAGGAAAATCTTTAAAACTACAAATCGATTTATGCATTTGATTCGTTTTCCGTGCCTGTTTTCCTCTTGAAAGGGCCTGAAAAACAGAGTGGAGGACTTGCTGTTGAGAGATGTGCATTGCCCTGACCAGGAGCTGCAGTTTCTACTTATGCTTGAAAACGAACCTTAGAATCTGGGACTAATTGACTGAAATGGACCCAGGGTTGGTTTATCTGCCCGAGTTGACAGCTGTGACTGGAAGTGATTAAAAGATAAAAAATAAAATAAAAAAACTTAAAAAACCCCAGATAGCTGACATCTACTGTGGGATCCCCAAGTTGGTTTGATGTAAAAATAAACTTTTTTCAGTCAAATCATCATTTTAGAAATGGGAGAACACAACACAAAAGAACAGCAAACATGTTTCTGCAGACATATTAAACTTCCATGTTTAACATGCACTATTGATTTCCTCAATAAGATCACAGCATTGAGGAGCGAATATATTTTTAATAAACATAACTTCTTCATAAACACTAAATATTCTGAATTAGCTGTTAATTTACTTGTTCTTATTAAAGAATCAGAGCATGAGTTATGTGGATGCAGAGTTGTTTTACTTTGATTGATGCTTTATGAAGCTGTTGTTAAATGCTCGCAGTTTTAAACCATCTCTGTCTATTTTCTTTGTGCATAACTGAAAAGCAAATTATTATTTATCTGTATTTCCGGTCTGTTGAGCTATTAATGAAGAAATATGTCACCGGGGTTGAGAACGTGGAATATATCCAATTTGGTTTGTCAGGTTTGTCACCTTTGACACGTGTTATTCTTATTTTATAGGCCTTTGCCAAATGTATGAAATATTTGGCAACACTGCTTTCCTAGCTTGTATTTTTATGTGACAGGAAGTTGCTGCTTTTCCAAACTTCTGCTTCTGTTAAGTATCATCACAAATCCTGTCTTTACTTGCAACCGTCTCTCTCTGCCACGGTACTGAAAACTTTAACTCTACTTTTGCCTCAGCGGGCGAACTACGAATTCCAGGCACACCTGGAAGCAATAGAAAATATTATTAGATTAAAAACAAAAAAGAAAGAACTACGAGGCAGCGTTTAAAGCACCAGTGCAGTGAAAAGCAGAAGCCATGGTCAGCTATTGCAATAAGTAGGACACGACCTGATAATGATGTGACTTCACGTTGACACGCGTTGCGAGGCTCGTCCTGGTCTGTCACCTACCCTCCCTGTGCTTCCTCCCATGATGCCCCCAACCAAGCCGCCCCCCGCCACCCCCCAGCCCCTGCGTCTCCTCCCATCCCTCTGTTGTTTCGTTTTATCTCTTTGAAAAATAATGAAAGCAAGCACTTGCAACCGGGGCTCCATTGATGTTCGAATACACAACCAGCAGATTCAAAAAACACATTCTGGGATCAAAGTAAAAAAAAAAAAAAAAGAAAAAAAAGAAGGGTGGGTGGTGTGGGGTGGGGTGGCGGTGCTTGGTTGGGGTGGGGGGTGGAGGACGGGGTGGGGGTATCTTCTTGTTAGCAATGAAATTATGAGCGCAGAGGAGTCTCGGGTGCAGAGCTCATTTGCTAAGACTGTGAGGCAAATAGTCGTTAAAGAATGGCCTATAAGTAGGCATTAAATGAAAATGCCTGTGCGATTCCGGCGGATTAGCATAAGAACCTTTTCTTGCCTGGCCAGCTAATAATATTCATTTAAAATAAATACATGGAAAATGAATCTGTTTGAAAAGACGAGCCATTGCACATATTTACTGAAGGGGCCGACGGAATGAAAGAGCGGGAATGAGCAGAGCGCTCGCAGGGATGTGGACTTGCGAACATCGTCAGTTCTTTGAAGTTATGAAGACTGGAATATTTAAGTATTCACAAAAAAAAAAAAAAAAAAAGAAAAAAAAACTTTTGGGGAGGAGAAAGGTTTTACATTTTACTAGGCTTGTAAGGAAACAACAAGGCTGAAGATGTCAAGTGCCAAAGATTATTCATCCTTCTACAACTTCTTAAAGTTTGGTTACGTCGCAACTGCAGATTTCAATTTGGGATTTTATTTTTTGTGACAAAAATACTGTTATTTTTTTTTATTTTTTATTTACAAAAAACATCTGAAAATGTTGTGTATCTGGTCTCTACAAGCATCCATTTTTGCCTATTTTGTTTGGGGAGAATTTCAAATGCCAGTTTTCAAGTTTTGCTAAAATCTCCACTGTATTTAGGTTTGGATTTTGATTGGACATAATTTGATTAAAACCATATAATCGTAGTCATGGCTGCATGCTTAGGCTCTTCTTGGACCTAAACCTCCTTCCCGTCTCAAATTGTTTGTAATTTTTCTCCCAAAATGACTTTGCAGTTCACCTCCATTCCACTTCCTGTCAGTTCTGACCACTCCATTCCACTTCCTGTCAGTTCTGACCACCGTTTGTTTCAGCTCCTATAGAAAAGCATCTTCAGGAGAAGTTTTTGTAGTTACAATGGTAGATTTCTGCCATCATATTTTTAATATAGACTTTAACATCCGTGTGTTCTGCTGTGTCTCTCACATGGCATTTTGTAACCCAGACTTTTTTTATGGGTTTCTTATTTCTTCTTGTCAGTCTTCCATCAAAGCCAGATTTGCAGGGTTCACAACTAAATGCTTTCTCTGTCAACAAACTCTCACCTTTGAGCTGCAGGTCTCTGCTGCTTCCCCAGAATCGATGTACAATATCAATATCTTCCTGCTCTCTGCTTGTCTCTCCCCGTCCTGTGCAAAACTCTTTCCGTTTTCAGGTGATGGAAAAAGTAGTGCTACATATTTTTTTTTTAAAGTCCAGGCTCGGACGACAGTTTTACAATCTAACCCTCCTTTCATAATTTAATGCTGCCGGTGTCACTAAAGCTGTTTCCTCTCTGACAATTCTTTAGGCTCTTCATAGAGCAGCAGGAATGATTACAGTATGTATAAGTTTAGTGAGAAGTTTTTTATTTAATTTATTTTCATAGAGCCAATTTCCAACAAACATCTCAAGCACTTGAAAAAAAAAAGAAATACTGTCAATTTTCTCCAACCACACAGGCAGATTCAAAGTGAATTTAGACATTCTCACCTGATCTCAATTGTCAGACGGAGTGATTAAATGTAGTTTATTTACTAAATAGATTTTTGGTCTATAACCACCTGAATTCATTCCCTGACTTTGCAGCAATTCCTCCTCTTGAGTGAACGCCTTGGGCTTCATGCATCTTTCCAACTACAACTGAAACCAGCAACACATTTTATTCAAAAGGCTCCTTTCAGGGAGCAAAGGGTCACCAACCAAAATGTAAAAGCAAGAGGAATTTTAAAGGAAAATATTCAAAATATGAAGCAAAAAAAGAGCATTTAGAGAGTAAAATGATGGGATGCATTGATCAATCAAAGTGAAAATCAATGAACAGCTGAATTTTCCAACAGGATTCAGATATTATGTGAGCCCAAAATGTAGGCCACATTTTCTTTGTGTTTATTTAAAAAAAAAAAAAAAGATTCTTCCACTTTGCAACCATCCACCACTTTGCGTTGGTCCATAAGATCCAGTAAATGAATTGAAAATTAAATGAACACTTTTGCAACATAAAGTAAACTCAGTTCCTTTACCGTCGACCTGTTGAGTTTATTATTTTTTTTTTTGATGATTCAACTTATTTGCCACAAATTGTTCCTCCTGATCCAGGATGATTCAAGGCTAACAAGAGATGCAAAAGTTTTATTCTGTTCACAAAGTCTGAAATCCAAGACATGAAAGGGGATTTCTCACCAGTCCAAACCCATCAGGCCTCTGCTGCTCGCGGGCTTTTTGATGCCCGTAACGTTGCGGGCCGAGCCAATTAAAATGCCCCCCCCCCCCAAAAGAAAAAAAACAAACACACCCGCACGCGTTCACTTCCACAGAGCCTTGTTTATGTACTCAGTGTCAGCAAATGTGTCAATATGTGTCCTGCGTACGGCAGCCTCTAATGATGTCGGCCCGTCACGATAGCCCAGTCAGACGCTGACAACCGGGCCATAAAGTGGAGGAACTCCAGCCGTTTCTATAGCTGCTGCAAAGTTCAAAGGCGGCCATCTTTTTCGAAGCATAACAAGAAAAAAAAAAAAAACAGAAAAGAAAGAAAGAAGCCGTCACAGAGCAATAGACCAAAGACGCCCTCAAGGGTTACGCGTCAAACCTCCCTCAACCTGCAGACCCCGCAGCCCACACCTTACCTCCTGGAGAGACGGCATTGTCCTGAGATGTGTGGTTGGACTGTCAGAAGCTTAAGATGAGGTCAACAGAGCCAGGTAAAGATTCTCCTATCAGTATTATATTAGCCCACTTTCTTAAAGTCAAGGCTTTGAAGTGACACCAAAGTCTGTTGCAAGTATCTCTCATCTTATGTCCTTTTTTCTAAAACACTGCAGTGTCGACATTTCAAGCATCTTTCAGCGTTTAATGTTGAGCCTTTGATTTTTTTTTGAGACACTAATTTTAACATCTTCAAGGGAGAAGTGAAGTCTCTGCGTTTGGGTTCTTTTGTCTGCTGTCTTCTGCCCTTTCTCTCTCTCTTTGAGATTTGAAAAGATCTCTAGTGAAGAACTTGTTAAAAGGCGGATCTCCATCAAAAGTAATGCAGAATGTGCTTTTTTGGTGACATTTTTACTACTTGGCCATTTTAGCTCCGTGCCTGTCATCTCCACGACTTCTTCTTCTTCTTCTTTTTTTTTTTTTTTTCCCCCCTCGCACTTTCAAAACGAAATGTTTTCAAAGGAGCAGCAAACACAAGAAAGACTGCATTTCAAGTGGAAAACAAACTTAGATTGGGAAAGCTTTGATTCGTTATCATACAAAGTTGAACGGCAAGCGGCGCAGACAAAAGGGCATGAAAACCTGCAATGTGCCGTGGCATTTTGGGTATTCAGCACTGAGCGCTGGTACGTTTGATTCACTGTTGGTCCATGTCTGAGACAAAGCCGGAAGAGCACGTTTACACTTTGGTAGTTATCAATTTAAATGTGATGAGGTTCTTTATTTATTTATTTATTTTTAACATATGTTTACTTACAAATGCAGTTCCAGCTCTTAAATTTTCACAAAATTTGTTTTGGCACAACTGCAACCTTCAATGTATTTCAATGTGATTTGACAGAGGAATGCTAAAAGCACACTCAACCCTTTGGAAAGTGTTTTTTTATTTTTTTTTTATTTTTTTTTTTACTCTAACTACTGCACCTTTGCTCAGAGAAACTCCTACAAGGATTTCTTCCCAAATTATATGGATTTAGTAGCTATTTTTGGCCTCAAAGTAAGAGTTGTCTGTTTCTAAGTGACATCCTGTGGTTTTCCTGAGGTTGCACGTTGCCAAATTACAGACTGAGACATTTATTGTGTTCATAAAGCGTCCATCGCCCGTTTTCTTTTCCAGCACAACTGCGCCTGCAATCATCAGAAGATGGTGTCAAAATACTTCACCGAAAGGTCAACACCCAACGTTGGGGGGGGTGGCGAAAGTCAATTTATGTTTGCATTCAATCGTTTAGTATCTAAACTTAAAAATCTGATAAGGGTTGCGTCATGGTCATGCCGAATCCAATGAGATTAGTTTACTGTTCTCTATAAAGCTGTGTGTCCTGGTATATTCCAGAGGAGGTGAACACCCATTAAATGTACATACAGATGCTGAACTAACAGGACAGCCATCAAGAGAAAGATAAAACGAAACACATATGTAGCACTTTGTGAAGAAACGTGAGCAGAACGCCTGGCTCGCCTTTTTGTCACAGCTCTCGGAACAACATGCAGTAACAGGTGTGTGGCGCGGCTACATGTGTCAGGGTCTTCATCCTCCCATCTTCCCCCCTTTTTTTTTTTTTTTTGCTCCTGATCGCACTCTTTTCCATCCTCGGATGCCAGTTTTGTATCCATGTATGGATTCATCAAACAAAAGTGAGCCTCACATCACATCAGATAAAGAAGGCAAGCCTGGGCACTTCTAACAGCTTCCATAAGATGCCTGTTTCAAGTCCTCACAAGAAGGCTGCCTCTCACTGAAGTTCAAATGAATAGCTCTTGGGCACGAGTTTTCCACAGAGGGAGGGTGGGGGGTAAGCTTGCTCACCTCTGTACCAAATTCACATATCCTACCAGGGAGCTACGTGAGGGGAAAGAATTTTTTTAAAAGTGCAGCTCGTGGGCAAAGAAACTGATTCCCTCTTTTCTGTCTTTCAAGTAGCCCCCCCTCCTCCTCCTCCTCCTCCTCCTCCTCTTCCTCCTCCATCCTATCCCACTTTTATCAGCCCGCCCCCCCCCCCCGCATCCTCCCCCCTCTCCCCCTCCCCCTTGAGCCGCCAGTGCAGTGTCAACAAAATTCAGTGAATGCGGCCATCTGATGAAAATCAGCTTTGCTCAATAATTTCCACATTCAAAACGAACTTAAAAGACCCCCCCCCAGCCCTCCCCGTCTCCTCCCCATGCGAACCGGGTCTATGGTGAAACAGAACTAATCGGATGCTTTGTGTGGTCCGTCGCCATAAAGAAAGACAATTACAGTAAAATAAGAAAAAAAAATAAAATAAAAGACTTTGATCAGGGAACAAACATTCGACCCGTCCCAGACCTCATGAGTACCTGAGGGTTAAACATTGAGGGAAAACAGTGTTAAGCTGTGTCAAATGAAGTGGGGGGGGGGATGGGGGGGTTCATTTAACTCCAGCTCTCCCACTAAACATCTCCTCCGACGAGCCTTTGCCCACTGCGCCCCTCCTCTTTCCCTTCAGTGAGGCCTAATTTTGCTGTTTTCTCCGAGAAGATTTCACGGATCATAAGATCAAAAGCTTGCATAAGCTCAGTGTTTGTTTACATCAGCCTACACCCTGGCAAAATAAAGCAGCGCCGAATATCCTTCTCTTTCACTTTCCCTGGCTCGCACTCATCCCGCTGTCACTCATGACCTTCCACCTCCACTTACTTCATTGCTCTGATTTGCTTTCTGGTTTTATTTATTTATTTTTTATCCTCTTAAAATGATCCAAAAGCAGGAGATGGGATCGGGGAAACAGGATCCTTTACCCCTCTATTTTATTTTATTTTTCCCCCACAATAAGATCCATATTCACGAGGAAAGACCAGCACGTGTGCGGCTGCGGCTAAAGCCAAAAAAAACTCGCACCCTTTTATAAAAGCGCCGTCTCTTCCTCTGACTCGGTCCCGTCTCTCACACGTGGCACTTCTTCTTTGACACAGCCTAAATGAGGTCCTTTGACATTTGAAATGGAAGTGTGACAAGAGGGACCAAAACAACCGTCAAATCAACACATGAATAAATAATCTGTTTGCCTTTTCGGTGTCCCATTTCGACAAACGACAGGCCATGCCTCCTTGAAAGACGTCTGTGACTCATTTAGTGCTCGACTGTTTTGGATGAACACATCGCTTTGATGTTCAGCTGAGTTTTGACATGCCTTCATAGTCCTGTTGTTTTGTATGGTAATTTTCCACTGATTCAAATCGGGCAATATCTTGAAGCAACACATACTGTCGTGATTAGTTGCTGCTCGCTATTTTACCGAATGCTAACTATTTTCAACAGAAACTCCTTGATAAAAGGAAAGAAAAGGAGAAAAAAAAACTACATAAAATGTCAATTTGTTTAGTTACTTACAGCAAAAAAAAAATATACAGATATTTATATAATACTTTGTATAAAAAAGAAAAAAAAACAACAACCAGAAAACGCCTTAGTTGGTAATAACAGCTTAAAGATGCTTCCTCTACAGAAACGAGTCACATGCACCAATCAGACTTTAAACCTTACAGGCTGTGAGCCTCTTCTACCATCTCAGATTTTCTTTTGAGATGATAGAAGTCAAATTTAAAAAATTGGGCTTTTCCAGCAGCTTTATATTCTCCCTCTTCTTCGCGTCTGGCGGATGGCAGCAGGATGTCATCGTTCACTTTTTTCTATTCATCCTCCCTTGAATTATAGGAGTTTTAACAATACCGTTAAGAAGGAGGAAAAAACAGCCCCACACCATTATTTTCTCGCCTCCATACTTCACCGTCGCCACGGTGTTTTTGGGGTGATGTGCAGTTCACTTTGTGTCCTGAACATGTCGTGTGTTACGGCATGAAAAGAGTTAAATGATCTGATCGGGCGGATCACTTTCTCGTCCAAATGATGCGCAGAAAACGTAAAGCAGAAGTATTAATGACTGTATTAAAAACACTTATTGTATTAATGAAATGCAGTAAGCGATCAGAGCCTGTTCAGTGGATTGCTAGAGCTTCTGGGTTTCAACTCCATGCTTTTAAGGAAAAGCCACATTACATAATGTTTTCCGTTAGAATGCACTGTTTTTATTTTTGTATTTTTTTCACTGTGTGCCACATGTATTCGCTCTTACTCAGTAATACAACTGTTGATTTTTAGACCTCTAGAATAGAGTATTTTGATACCTGAACCAGTCAAATACACCTTGTATTTCCTGAGATATATGGAATTATTTTTGGGGGATGTCTTTTTCGAGAACTGTCCGGCATAATATACAAAAAAAAAAAAAAAAAAAAGAGGCTCTGTTATCAAGTGGTGGAGTTCCACATGAAAGAAATCACATGAATCAGCTGCCTCCCACAATCTGTGGAAAGAATCATAGCAGAACATTATATACAAAGTCTGATCCTGAGCAGATTAAATCCCAAAAAGAATGGAAAGCACCATGGATTCCACTACCATCCCCTACAAGGCATTTGGTTTGGTTTCAGACTCAGCAGAAGAGAAGAATGGGAGCAAAGTACCTGGCTCTGGTTCTCATAATGCTAATCAGTCCTTTGCCAACAGTTCCCAAGACAAGTGAAAAGAGTCGCAGGAGCAGAACTTCATGCATGCAGTGAGGCGCTTTAGCGTGTGGAACCAGGAGAGTTTCTATTACTAAACCACTAAACATTTTTGGAAAACTCAAGCAAGCAGATGTATTTTCTAAAAAGGAATTGTGCGTTACAGTGGACCAGGCATTCCTATCAAACTGCATTTTGTTTACATCCAGTATTTATACGTGTAATAAATCGTGACCACTGCGTGGGCAAGAGCCAGGCTGGAAAATGATTAGGACAATGCATTTCCTTCTGCTCATCGCAGGAAACAAACAGTCCAGCTCTTAGCGCAATCCTGCAAACAAGAACCATATGCCTGTCTTTCTTCTCCCAGCATCCTCTTTCACCACCCTATTTTCCATGAGAAACATATAAATATTAAGACCCAGAAACACATGTGGTTAGTCATAAAGCTGGAAATGCACCCCACCAACTCCCTGCTCTCTCTCTTTTTTTTTTTTTTTTTTAACGCCCCCGGCCCTGACCTCCTCACCCGCGAAACAAACCCGCAAGAACGGGCGAGAGAGAAAGAGCAGCGAGGAGACTGGGGGAACAACAACAACAACAAAAACAAAGAGCAAGAACAAAGAATCTTGTAGGGCATTGGGAAACTTGACTTAATTGTCTCTGCATAAAAAAGCAAATGAGAAGATGGGCAAGCTGGCGGCAGGACGGAGAAAGGAGACAGACAGATATGTGCCGGCATTTAACCACAACAGCGGTTAGTTGTGGCGGGGCGGGCGCGCCGGGCCAGCCAGAGCATGGAACAAGTGATGATGAGCGCATACGAGGGAAGTCACTGCTCATTATTTAAAACACAACTGGGCAGATGCACACGTACCCATTTGTTTATTTTGAACCCATTCCCCCTGCAGACAACCATTTCTGGCCCACAAACTTTCTTCCCCTCTCGTCCGACTTTGTTTCTTCCCATCGTCAAGACCAATTAGCCTAATCGCTTGTGCTCAAGGGGTTGTTATCTTCTTGGGTGTTAGAAGAAAATGGCTTGCAGCTGGATTATGTACAGCTCAATCTGTAACAGGTGCTCGGATCTGCGGGGAAAGAGTAAACAATGGCGGCTAAGCCCAGAGCTTTACCAGGCGGAGTGTCTTGGATGGGAAACAGTCGGAGCTCACAGCCCAGGTGACTCTCTGAGAATCATTTATGCATCTGTGATCTCTTAGCCAGGCTTTAGAGTTATGGGGGATATGAATCACCAATACTAAAACTGTAATCGACTTACAGTTTTAAACTGTTTAAGGTGTATGAAAATCCAGCGGTTAGCCCTCGAACGCCTCTCGCCTGTTTTCTGGGAGTCACATGACAGGGTCACATGACCAAGGCCAGTTTTTATCCCTGTGGTGCCTGGGAGGCGTCCAAAGCCAGAGTGGCCTCACCACATTTCCCACAGCTGTCTGGGGAATGGACTGCGGAGCTGAAGGTATGTGTGAGGCACAACACTGAAGCACTGTGGTCGTCTTAGGATAAAAGCGCAGAGAAATTCCCCAGTTTCTAAATACAAGCTCAGTTCAATACTGTCTGTGGCGGCCACACCCAGGCAAGACAACATGTACGGACAACAATGTTGGTCGCTGCAGCAGTTTGTTTTTTCAGGGCCACCGAACATTAACTACATCTGTCTTATGACTCACCTGCTTTCAAATTAAATGATTTTTGGTGATGATCTTCCTTTTGTTGGCTATTGTTACGTTTTGTACGGGGTTTTTTTTTTTTTTTTACTGCCATGAGTCGAGAGCTTACATTTTCAATTTGAAAACAGGATTTCGTCCCCTTGGTGACGGCTCATTTTTTTTCAATTTGAAAACAGGAATACTCTCAAAACATGCAATGCTTTTTCAAATATTCTCTGTATTCTCTCAAACCTTTGTGTTCATGCTCAGATTTCTCCCTCACGTGCAAACCTTCTCTCCGCACGGATCAAATCTCCACTTGTAAACCTCCACTCATTTATGGATTCGCCCTGCTGTCTCGCAGAACGAGCAGCACCGTCGCCTTGATAGTCACCTGAAGTCATGACAGTAAAATTCCTCCATCATCTCAATTCCCCCAACCCCCCAAAAAACGTTACTGTTGGATGTAGACAAGCCTGTTCATTGTTCAAAGAAGAAACCACGGGACTTTGTGTGAGGATCAGTTTATGACCTCTCATAAACTCTCAGTCCATCTACAGTTTCCAGTCATTTATCCAGCTTGATAAGGCTGTCATAAATTGTTCCTTGACATGCTTGGTTGTCTAGGGTTTGCAAAGCCGCCAATCCAGGGCTTTATTCATGACCTTTCACCTCCAGCACAAATCCTGTGTGCAGGTGAAGTGTCTGGTAGTAATGTTATTCTAAAGCAAGTTACAAACCAAAACTCAAACTCAGAGGTCGTGTCAATGGCCAAACCATTATGTATATTAGGGACATTGGGCAAGTTCTTCACCACAATAGCAAAAAAAAAAAAAAATTAATAAAAGTTTATGTAACATGAATATTAATCCTGCATTCTTATTCACACAGGACATTTTTTATTTTTTTTACCACAACTTAATATCGGAGGCCCCTGATCTGCCCTGAACCGAGGACATTTACCCCCATTGTCTCCTCCCTGTGGATCTCAGCGGCATCTACTATCGTTTCATTGTTCTCACCTCTCCCAGTTTCACTTCATTACTGCGACGTGTTGAAGCCTTCTCTGATCCCAAACTCCAAATGTGTTCTCCTGCTGCATACCAAGCTGCCCACACTCTGATGTGGGCTAGTGTGTTAACCGGACTCAAGACTGAAATGCATTGGCACAGCGGCGCACACTGTATTTGTATCACGGTGCAAACAGAGTTTGATTGAGCCATTTATATGAATTGCCGCAAAGTCCAAATCACAGTAATTTTAGAAATGCCCATTCCAATTTAAAAGACTGTACAAGAAAAGACGAGCTTGAAAATATACCAAGCAGCATCCAAACAGAGGCCACAGGCGAAGTCTTTTGAGGAACTGCATTCCAGTCGGTCACCAAGGAATGTGGAGTGTGTGTCATGACAAACCTGCGCTATCGGCTCATTTAGCCGCTCTGAACTTCCAAACAATGGTGATTTGAGAAGTGGCTGGTACGGACCAACCTTAAACCGCAGCGCATAATTCTATCTCTATTTTTCCTTTTGAGATCAGACGACGACTCCGACCTGTGGTGTTTACTGACGAAAAAACACGGCTAAATGGAGCTGCGGTTCACCAATCTGTAAATACGGCTGTTGCCAGCCAAATTGTTCTCCTTGTTGACAGCGGTTTTTGGCCTGAAGTCGAGTCTTGCCCAAAGAACACAGGCTTCCCTTGGGGGGTGGTTTGCAACCCCGACAGGGGGTAGTTAGACCGAATAGACAATGCCTATCCTAAGCTGAAAGAGAACTGGCAGAGGAAGAGAGGGAGGGAAAGAGATGAATGGATGCACCCAAAATAAAATGAACAACTGCCCAAAAAGAATGCTTTATATCAGAGCAGAGCCAATATGCTCCTTCCTCTGTGTTTAGAATTCCTGGGGACGCAGAGCATCTCTTGGAAAGACAAACGATGCTTTCCAACATCGAACAAGACAAAACATAACTTGATGGCAAAGGTAATCTTTAAAAGAAATCCAGCTTTCTACCCTTTGGTGACCACTGAGTCATCTCTACCTGCTGATTGGGTGGCTCTGTAAAACGCTGTGGATGGGAAAATAGGAAGGTGAAAACGTTGTGGAGGATATTTAGTGCCTCTTAAGCAACATGTTTTGAGCTTTAATGTCCAAGTGTTTGAGGTTTGGACCGCCTTCAGCTCCACCCAGATAGCTTATCTAAGCTATGCAAGTCAAGGTTTAGCCTGGACCTGAGGGTAAACTCTGAAATGTCCTAAAAAAAAATACCTCCAAAAAGTAGAAAATCTTTCTTTCATTAAAACTATAAATAAATCTATTGTCAGAGTGCCATTCTGTAACCCGGCACATTTGGAAAAACAAAAGAGCAGCGTCACTTTTGCTTTTCAAGGATCGGTTCTCTCAAGGTGACATCGCCAACACACCCTTTGGACCCTCGCGCCCACAAAGACCCTCGCTAATAAACTGCAAGCAAGACAAGATAGTTCAAGGAAAGTGAAAGTCATGAGCACAGCTCACAACAAAGAAGAGCAGAAGAGACAGATGGCGCGACTGGAAGAGAGAGACAGAGAGAGGCAGATCTCCAGCAGTGCCAGTCGAGAGAGGATCAAGGTGATTTTGGATAAATTTCTGAGGTAAGCCGTGGTTTAAGCTCCAAGCTTGGACCAGTTTACTCACGAGAGCCAAGTCCCATTGACAGCGTCATGAAACATGAGGCAGTATTCACAAAACATGTTGATGGGAGCGAGGACAGTCTATACATTTCTCTGTTGGTGATATGTCGGCGTCACCAAAAGTATTCTGGGTGTTATTTTATATCTTATCATTGTTCTTAAAGTTGGTTTACTGTGATGAAGTAAACAGATGAATCGGTTTGGAAACGATGGATTCATTTAGTCAGGAAAATGAGCTGCTCAAATCAATAGCTATCAATCAATCAATAGATGGCTAAGCCTTTGACCATTCAGCCAATCAAATTATGGATTACCTTTACTGCAGTAAAACAGCTTGAAACAATCAAAACAATATAAAACAGTGTCGTGAAGGCAACCTAGTCACCTCAGATCAGGCCGTTTGACCCATATCTCCCTCCGTAACTCAATCTTTAGTCGTTACAGGAAATAAAAGTGGGCAATCTAACTAGCTTCCCTCAGTCTCTTTTTCTTTATCTCTGTTCAATGCTCTAACTTGTACTGGCTTCCAATGTTTATGCATTTACCGAGATGGCTGGCGGGATTGTCAGAGAAAAAGGAAGGTTTATTTTTTTCTTCTCTTTTTCTTTTTTCTTTTTTTTCCTCTGTGCAATCTCTTGCCTTCAGAAACCATTAATGCCCATTCAACATCAACATCAAGGCACGGCTTTGATGTCTATTCTGGCAACAGACTCCTTTCTTTCTCCGCTGCCTGCTGCTCTCTCTCTCTCTCTTTCTCTCCCTCCTTCTCCCTATCCCACTTTATCCCTTCCACTTCCCCCTTTGCTCACTCTTTACGGTTTACTGTACAATCAAATAATTAAACGGATTGTCGAGCAAATGATTTTACCTGGCAATTAAATATGCAAAGTGAGGCGGCAGGCGGTGCATGAGAAGGCGATTAAAACGGGGGGCCCTCTGCAAATCTACAAAGGCTTCAGCAGTACAATAGGCAGCAGTCCCTGCCCGCTTCGCACGCTGGCTTAGCCCGCGGAGCGTCTGGTGTCTCTTTATAGCCGTTTCACGCGGCCATGTTTACAATAGGCCCAACCATGCTATGCCAATTACAAGGCAACGCAAGAGGAATAAGAGCCACCATTAGGAGGAAAGACAACAGCAAAGGCTGCAAAGTTTGGGACGTCGAATGAGGAAGAAGCCGAAATCAAATTTACGGCATGGAAATGTCTTCTGCTCTCAAAACGTCGAGGACGTGTGTGCCTCAAATGAGAATTTTAAGGATGAGGAGCATCGAGCTCAAGTCAAGTTGCGGTGAAAGCTGGAACCTGGTGAAAGCTGGAACCTGTGCCTAACCTGCACTGTACCTCAACAAAGCACCTTGAATGTCATAGAGGCGATGTGGAAAGATCAAGTAATGGGCTCCAGGTGAGGGCTGGTAGTGCAAAATGTGAGCAGGCTCCCCGGACAGGTTGTTTGTCAGAGCCAGCGTCCCCAAAGAGGCTGCAAACTCAGAGCTGAGAAGAGTCGGGGGAGGGCAGAGCCAGGGCAGGTGAGAAGGGCGTGTCGCGGTTACACCTGCCCCAAACCCGACACATCAACAGAAACTAGCTGCTTAGGCCCGATTAATCCCTCGTCACTGTCAAGTGAAATCCACGGCATAATTGATTTCAGGGTTTGTGGAGTATGTAATGCAACAATTATGTCACAAAGCCTCGCCGCCCTGAGCTCTGGCGAAGCCTGGAAAATGAATCTGTCAGTGGTCCGTCTGCACCGTTTGGCTTCGGAGGAGCGTTTATTAAGAAGTGTGTAAAGATCTTGGATACGACAGTTTTCCTTCTGCTTTGTTTTCCATTTGTACTCCCTTATAGGGAAAAGGAAACATGGGATTAAAAAAAAAAGAAATAAAATTGTGCGCAGCATAAGCTCATCAGCAATGGCTGTTTGAATCTTATGATGTGGCAACTTCTGTTTTGTATCAACGGCAAGCCTTTTTTTTTTTTTTTTTCCCTTTTAATGGAAACAGTTTGAACTGAAATGCGCGAGCGAGTGCATCTGCATGATGCAGACAGCATCGCAGTCCCAGGCGCTGAATTATTTCCATGGTGTTAAACGATTTTTTTTCCCAAATGCTGATATAAAGCCAGATAATTGAAGCAAACATGGGGAGCCCCTCTGATAGGGGAGGCAGGGTGCTTCATTAATGTTTGTGTTGACTTACAGAGAGTAACGCTGGCCCTCATTGCTCTTTAATAGCACCAATTAGCACCATGGCTTCATTTTCATGCTTAATGTCTCTCGTTTAAGAGCCGAGCAAAAAGCCTGCAGAGTTAATCACAGAGGGGGAACTGGGTGATTTCTGTTTGCCGCTCCGTTCTTGTCTCTTTAAGCAAAGACGTTTTCAGCTGTAGAACTTTTGATTTGAGGAAGCGACGTGAAAGTTTAACTGACGTTAATATTCAGTGGTTTATTAATTGCAATACCGATTAAAGCTGCAGTATATAACCTTTATATCGTCACCTTCTTAAAATAATTGCCTAAGTCATTTTTTTTCAAAAATGATTTTTTTGCCTAAATCATCTCTTCATGATGCTGGCCACCTCTGGTAAAATTGCCTACATCCTCAATTAAACAGATCATGCCATTCTAACCCTTTTGTATAATTGCCTATGTCAAGAGTGTGACTTAGGCAGTTTTATTTTGCCTAAGTCACCAGACAAATTGACTTAGGCAATTTTAGAAGTTTTTCAAAATGGTGGATAATTCAACCTGTGATGAGTCCTCCTCTCCTGAAGATGAAAAACAGCCTATCTATGGTGGCAACAACTTTAGAACAGCAGGAAGAGGATGTTGAATTAAAAGATGCAGGCAAAAAGAAAAGACATAAACACCTCAGTTCAAGAACATGGAAGCAAAATGAATCCAAGCAGACACGTCTGAAAGGAATGTCATACAGGAGCAAAAGTGGCAAAGAAATAAGTGCAAAGATTATGGGTCCTCCCTGCAACTCCCAAGTTCTGTCAGCGAGTCTCAACTCGAGACTGCCAAGTCCTTACAGAAGAGCAGCGGCAGTGGGTATTTGACAAGATTTGGCCAATGAACACCTGGGAAGAACGTCGGTTATATGTCACCACTTTGGTCACAAAAGACTAGCATGAAGCCAAAAAATAGTTACTGAGGGATCCCTGACACAATTTATCATTTTCCTACCAACTTAAGCTTGAAGATAGAACAAGTGTTAAAGTGTGCAAAGCACTTTTTTCTTCTACACCTGGTCTCCCTCTGAAAGAACCATTACAAAATGGCTGGATGATCCCATCAACCCTGAAAAACAAGCAGAGGTGCCTTCAAAATCTGGACCCAAAAGTGGCAAGCATACAAAGGTTGAAACTGATGTCAAGGATTTCCTTAAGAACTGGTTGAGGGACCAGCCCAGTTTTGACTCACACTACTGTAGAAGCACGGCTACCTACAAAGACAAGAAGTTCCTTTACCAAGGCACAACCATCTCCCAACTACATTGTAAATATGGACAGGCAGCTGCAACTGCTGGAGTGAGAGCTGTTGGAATCCAATATTTCACAGCTGTGTTCCATGAGGAGAACTACTCCATATTTATTCAAAGAAAAGATCAGTGTGATGTTTGTGTTTCATTCAAACATGGAAATATCAGTAAGGCTGCATACGACGCACATGTCACCAAGAAGGATGAAGCGAGGCAAGAGAAATCTAGGGACAAGGATTCTGCTGATGAAGAGAAGTCCGTTTGGACAATGGACTGAAAGTGCTACTGTGTCCAAAAAATCCCAAGCCAGCAGCCTGTATTACAAAACAAAATTGCAGGTCCACAACTTTACCCTTTTCAACTTGAGATCAAAGGAAGGCTACTGCTACGTTTGGGATGAATCAGAAGGTGACCTCTGTAGCGAGGTATTTGCACATCTTCAGAATCATCATTTTGAAGGTGTGATCAAAGGCCATCCAGACCTCAAGGAGATCATAGTGTGGAGTGACGGTTGCGGTTATCAGAATCGCAATGCATGTGTAGCGAATGCATACTCTGAGCTTGCAAGGAAATATGGGGGTGCTAATAACCCAGAAAGACCTTCTTGCAGGTCATACACAAATGGAGTGTGACAGTATGCATAGTACTATTGAACGAAAAATAGTTGCAGATATCTTCACCCCAAGAGACTATGTCGTTGTACTCCAGACTGCAAGAATCAGGCCATCACCTTACTATGTGAAAGTGCTCAAGCACAATGAGTTCCTGAAGCTGAATGGATCTTACTTCTTCAGCATCAGACCAGGCAAAAAAGTTGGAGACCCGACTGTGCATGACTTGCGGGCTCTTCAGTTTAGCAGTGAAGGCAAGGTTCATTTCAAGCTGTCCTTTTCAGAAGACTCTGTGTGGGAAGAACTGCCACAAAGGGTGCAAGTACCAAATGGGGCCAATGGCATGGATAAGTTTGTTTCCATGTGCTCTGCCAATCAAAGATAGAAAGATCCAGGACCTCCAGTCAATGAAACCCATCATGCCTGTCGAGTGTCATCACTTCTTTGACAATTTGCCATACTAATAGGCATCAGACAAGAACCCAGAAAAGAGCTGGAATGAAGAAATGGAAAAAAATGCACATGCCTCCTCAGCATTATGTTTTATTAGTTTGTACTGTAAAATTGCCTAGGTCACAAAGGCATGTTCAAAAAATTTGCCTAAGTCATTTAATTCTGTCATGTTCCATGTTTGACTAACCTTGCTGTTTGTATGTAAAAAGACATCTATTGTTACAACATTTTTTGATTAAAATTGTGTGTAAATATCATTTATTCAACAAATGGTTCAGTTTTTTTGTGTTTCCTGAAAAATTGCAAAAAAATGACTTAGGCAATTATTTTAAGAAGGTGACGATATATATATATATATATATATATATATATATATATATATATATATATATATATATAATTTTTTTTACATATTTGTTAAAGTTGTCATTCTGTCATAATATGTGAAGAGATCAGAGATTATCCATCTCGTATCTCTGTCAGAACATGGTGACTTTTTTTATTTTTTAGGTTTTGTCTAGTAATTTATATGTGCTAGTTCTCAGATGGGAAAGTCAGTTGGAGGGAAGAAATGCTGCGCAGCTCATCCAACCCTGCTGTACTTTAGTTCCTGCTATTGTGATGTTGCCCCATTCGATGGTGCTGCTCACCGCTAGAAGTTGCAGCCACTTCCACAAGTTACTCATGGTGTTTCAAGCCTCAAAATATTTTACTGTACGAGCAAAAAGTCTCACACTTAGGATGAAGACAAAAAGATTTTCACCTTCACTTTTGTTCAGTGGGCAAAACAATCAACAATAAGACTTTTTTTTTTTTTTTTAACAAAAGCTCAATGGTGACAATTATTGATAACTGCAAACCCATGAAAACAGAGTGAGCTACTAAAACTAATTGATCAAAGCAGGTGACTGGAGGACCAGCAGAGATGCAGACGGTCAGTCGTATCATGGATATTTATGACGTCTCTGCAAAAACATGAAATGAGTACATCTGCTTTCATTTGAAAAATATAAAACTTTAATAAAGGCTACATCTCTCAATAATTACAATAATTATAGATTCATGTAAATCTTTAAATGAAACTCTGTATATAATGTATAATTTACAGTTTAGATATTATGAACCAAAAACAACAACCAAAAAAAAGGCCATGGTGTAAAAAAAAAAAAAAAAAAAAAAGGAACCCAAGCAAAAGAAAAGAAAAAACATGATTACAGGACATTATTAAAAGCATAAAAATATCTTCTCAACATAAAACCCTTCTGAAAACCAAGGGATATATATTAAAACCCTGAAACAGGGTAGCACATGGTATGGCATCCATGTAGGCACAGGTGCTGTAGTCAAGAAACACCAGCAGTCATGTGTTTGTGTTTCAGTATTCATACTTCAGAATGCATAATTACAATATACGCAGGAGCGCTGCTATATTCGGTGTTACTGTAACAACATTCAAAAGATACTGGAGCGGAAATTCTTCACGATGTTTTTGCTGTTTTGTGTCTTTTTTTTTGTTTTGTTTCGTATTATTTTTGTTTCTGTTTTTTTTTTTTCTTTCTTTTTTTTCATTTTTCCTCCCGCACACGTCGACCGACTTCGTCGAGAGGTCGCCGTCAGTGGCTCAAACTGATTCGTGGTGTTAGCATGAGCTATTCCGGTGTGCGGGCTGTAAACACTGTCTTTGTTAGGCCTCCTCTCTGTGTGGATCCTCCCACCCCTCCATCCAGCCCCCCCCCCATCCCTGTGCAATGCCTGGTTTACAAACAAAGGCACAACAAAAACAAGATTGAGCTCTGTCGCTAAAGGCAGGGAGAACGGGAGGGACGGGAGAGAGAGAAAAAGAGAGAGAGAGAGAGGGACAATGAGTGCTGGGAGATCCTGGTGCGACAACTTTGAACAAAACTATCAGCAGCATATAAAACTGGGATCGACCGTGAGCGTCGTGAAGCTTTGGACTCGGCCCGCGCTCAGGTCGCCGTTTCGGGTCGAAAGTGGCAACAAGGCGAGCGTCGACGACCTTTGCGGAACATAAAAAAAACAAAAAAAAACGAACAGACGTGAAACGGCGTCGCCACGGTATTCTCCCAACATTCAAAGCAGCTTGATCATTGGCTGGAGACGGGAAAAAGGGGGCGGGGTCAACGGGTTAAGAGACGGGAGGGGAGAGGGAAGGGTTATTTTAATAAATACTAAATAAAACTTTAAACTCAAGACAAAAAGGATTATATATACATATATAGATATATATGTATATCCATATATATATATATGTGTATATATACATATATATCTATGTATATGCACACGTATGGGCGTTTCTGCTGGCGCCTGCTGAGCCCTCTGCGCAGGACACCATCAGTCTGCCGCCGTGTCGCAACTCGACGGCTTCTTCAGTGGTTATCTTCAAGAGGAGTCGGGGTCTCTCCTCCTCTCCTCCCCCATGGCCTCCGGTTCGTGCGTTGGTCTTCAAAAGTTTCGTCCCTTTTTGTTTGTGTGATCTAAGGCTGATTGGTTGAGCGAGTCAGGGAGGGGGCGGCTCCTCCTCTGAGTTCGGCATACTTCATTGGCTCGTCTTCCTTCAATCGCTTTTTCTTGTGCTGGATATATTAACTCTGTTTAGCTTAACAATAAGAAATATTAAAAAGTCCAGAGGTTTTTTTGTTTGTTTGTTTTTTTTTTTTTCATAGAGTCTGTTGCTCAAGTTCTTAAGGGAAAGCTTAACTTGTGGTTGGGCGTGGGAAGGGCACTGGTTGTTTGTGTTATTGTTTTGTTTTTCAGTCCATCCTCTCCACTTTGCCCAGGACCTTGCCCTCGTACATGGGCAGCACAGTGGCGTCTTCCCACACTTCCTCGAACACCGCGCCACACTCAAACTCGTCGCTCGCCTTCTTGAAGTAGTACCTGAGGAGGGGAAGAAAGAAGAGAGACACACAAAGAGAGAAGTTTGTGATTAGAAAACGCGTAGGTGAGTGTTGGGAAAGAAAAGAAAACTAAGCTCAAACAACAGCTGACAGAGCGGCAGCAGGAGGGCAACCGATACATTTCATCTTGTTCTAAACAGCTTTGAGGCTCCTACACGACTACTTACGTGTACACGCTCCCTTTAGTCCAAATCAAACACTCGCACTCTCTCAGAGCCAGAAATGGATCTTGTACAAAACAACTTAGTCATAGCCTTCAATGCCATCCCTGAGCACTTCAAAGGTAGAGCCTGACTCCACATCGCACCGCTGCGCAAACACAGCTGAACCTCCCGTTTAAACACCGCCTGTGATAATTCGAGCCGCTAAAAACGGCTCGTCCGCGAGCGCGAGCTCGGCTCCTCGTCGCAGATCTGCCCTGCCAGGACTTATTAAGGTTGAAGGGTTAATTAGAGGCTGTCCTTAAGCACCTCCCCTCCTCCCTCCCTCTCTCTCTCTATGGCTGCTGCCCCCCCTCTGCCTCCGCCTCCGCCATCTTCCTTCCTCCCGGTGTCTCCATGGCTTCTAATTGGGCTTGATGTCAAATCAAGGGCCTCTGTGTCACGCAGGTTGACGTTTCAGGTGCCCGAGAGTCTGCCTGCGACTGCCCTCCACCGCCTGCCTCAAAACCCGAAATTCTTCAGACACAAACACGCACCGTGGGAAGCCTCCAATCGAAACGGAGCTACGCCACACTTACAACACTCTTCAGTGTGGACGCAGCGTTTTCAGGACGAGCGAGACAGGCCGGGCTCGGTATGAGGTTCTCACGTAGCAACCCTTTGTGAAATAATGTTCTGATGAGATCAGAGTACTGACGTTTTGCAAATGCACTCCACAAACAAAGTCTTAAATATATTTTGCCTTGATTTTAGTGCAGATTTCTTAGTACACTTGAATCAAGACAAACTTACCTTGTAAGTAACTTTTCAGCAAGATATAGGAACTTATTTTAAGTCAATAGTTCATTAGTATTGATTTCAAAAATACTGGTTCCAGATTATTTTGCTATTTCCCACATTCTATACAAAATAATCTGCCAGTGAAGCTAACATTTTCCATTCATATTGATGGAATATTTACCTCCTATTTCTTGAATAAAAAGTTACTTTTAAGTCAGTTTCATGCTAATTCAAGTGTGCTAAGATATCTGCACTAAATACAAAGCAAAACACTTGGTAAAATGTCACGTTTTCTGCAGTGTGAAGTGAAAATAATCAACTTTAGAATAACTCTGATGACGTTTACATTCGACTATGTCAAATTCTGAAGCGAGAAAGTAAAATCACAGCCCTACAGTCACTTCCTGTTTGGACAGAAGGGCAGAAAAACAAACAAACATGGTGTTCTTATTTTTTCTCGTCATAAAAAATGTGTCGAAACTCGCCAAAATCAATATGAGCAGCACAAAAACTGGCAGCCACAAAATGCGGCGCGTCTGCAGCAGCGGCTCAAGCAAACGTGCGCAACAGTTTGGACGAAGGACCTCTGACCCTCAGACGGTATTCCTCGAGGTCACGGGTCGCCTCGCTAACCCGCTGCTCTTCTTCTTCTTCTTCTTCACACAAGCGGAGATAACTCCCCAGGCCAGCTCAGTCCCAGTGGCTGTGAAGCCTCCTGATGTTTCTAATGATTCTACTCTCTACTTTAAACCCAGCAAAAAGATCAGCAGGAGGGGATTTAATGATAAGCTTTGTAATGGAAAAATGCCTCATTTTGTCCATGTGTGCCTGCATTCGGAATATAAAACGGAAGAAAAAAAAAAAAAAAAAGTAGGGGGAGCCGAGTGTTTTATGAGCTCAGCTTAGAGTCATTCACACAACACATGTACGGGGAGGGTGTACATAAATATACACATACGTCGTAGTTTTTTTTTTGTTTTTTTTTTTGGATTGCGATCGCAGACGAACGCGAAGGAGGTTTGCTTCATCACAGCTGCAGAACAGGCAGCGCCGTTAATGTGACAAAAAGCAAAAAGCTTGCAATCAAACTGCATTTCTAACAACAAAAAAAAAACAAAAAAACAGCTCCATCTGTTGTCTAACTTCTTCTGGGCATGACTCAAATGCTTTCAATTATTTATCTTTCTCGTTTTATTCTTCTCCCCCCCCCAAAAAAAAAACAGCCACACCACTCATCTTAATCTAACTGGCTGCATTTAAATAAATAAATAAATAAGAAAGACTACATTATATGCTCACAAATAGTTCAAAGTCATCACTTTGTTGCAGAGGCAGAGCGACAGAAGGAGTCTTTCCACTGGAACATGTTTTATGTGGCAGGATTTTTCTCTCCTCACAACATCTGGCACCAATATCGTCTGGCAGAGCTGCGGAGTACTGTTCTCTGCTGAACCGCTGCCATGTCCAAATTAACCAACTCCACACATTCTGCTGCCATTGAAGCCAGGCGCTTCATCCCCCCCCTCTCCCCCCACCCTGTTCTCACAGGCTCGCTGAAGAGTTATGGGATGGCTGGGGGAGCGCCGGCTTGTTTGCGAGCCTTCCCCTCCGCTCTTGCCTAACAAACAGATGTGACTGCGGAGGCTTCACTTGCTCAAACGCCACAGAGTCGTCCCCTGAAACAGGTATTTCGGTAGGCGGTTCGGCCATTACTCTCCTGCACTCGTTGGTACTTAAAAGCCGAAGTTACTTATGAAAAGTCCTGATGTTGGGAGTTTGGCTTCCGTCTCGTCGTGTGGTACCGACAGTGGCGGCTTTATCGCCGTGCCCAATACCTCCACCAGAGCAAGGTGCTTAGCGCAGCCAGATGCAATCGTCTGGCGGGGGAATTTGAAGGCATCGCGATGGTCTTTGCACACAAAATAAAATAACCTTAGCTTCAAAGCCATATTTATTAAGGCTGCCTTAGCATGTAAATCAGGACCAGATGTGAGAAAAATTCACTCCAGATCCCCTCTTTCTCTCCCCCTCGTTCTGAAAAAGCTCTAAGTACAGTGGAAGTGGATGAGCCCGGCTTAGTTTCTTTGTCAGCTTCACACATACAAACAAGAGAAGCATAAAAAAAAAAAACTCAACGGGGAGTTTTCTAAGTCCGTCTGCCGCGATTCTTGTCCGGTCTCAACAGGTGTCATGAATCATAATTCAGCGTTAAGAGGTGCACCAAAAATCGGCACCAAGGAGCAGCTGCTGGATGGCTTTCAGTTTTCAACCCGTGAATTCTCCGTTTAAGCAGTTAGCGGTGAAAACACTACAGCTAGGTTGACCTTAATGCTACATATTTAATGATTACGCAGGTGGCCTGGGGTCAAAAAAGAAGGAATTAAATGCTCCGAGGTGTAAGAAGATATTTGGAAGGAACATATATTGATGTCATGTCATTTCCTTCAGGCTGTGAGAGAGAGAGAGAGAGAGAGAGAGAGAGAGAGAGAGAGAGAGAGAGAGAGAGAGCAAGACTTGCTGCAGATAACAGTAAGGCTAAACAGAGTGCAGTGAAGTTGCTCCGTCATCTTTTTTGAAAGTTCAAGTACCTAAATGTTCCCGTTTAAATTTCCTATAATTTGAAAATAAAATAAAAATATCAGCTTCAAATGAATTTGCTTGTTTCAACCTCGTTTGCACAGTGATGGTCCTTTCACACTCCTGACATCATGTGGCCTCTACTCCTAGTATAAAAGGGAAACATCTCCCATCATGAAGACATGCAACATACTTTAAATGCTGGTAAAAGCAGCTCTTAAGAGAAATCAGAATCAGCGTTAACGTGTACCACCAGCAAGCGAAAGCTTGAGATTGTAAGTCAAAACACAAATTTCGGATCAGTCCAAAGCCGTTTGTGGTTTGATCTGAGGCGTCGCGGCAGCGTATTTACCGGTAGTTGCCTTTCTTGCTCAGCTGTTCTTTGAAGTGACCCAGGGTGAGGCAGTGGGTCTTCATCATGCTGCGATAAGGGATTTCCTCGCCACAGAAAAAGTACGTGACCACCAGCTCCTTAGACCTGAAAACACAAAGTGAAACCAGCTTTCAGGGAACTGCTTACAAGTTATTCTGTTTGGTTCTGGTGGTGCATGTGTCTTTGGGAAAACGGTGAGGCTTATGGATGTTGTACTTAAGCAGGATTAATGTCGAATGAGTAAAACGGCAAAGCAAGAGAGGTCAGCTGCTCGTTGCATGAAGGACGTGAGAACGCCTGGGAGGAAACCCGAGAAGCCCAGGTTTCTTCAGCAAAAATCAAATCTCAAATATGAATCTAATCGGACATAGTTTGGGAAATTGTGTGCAAAAGTAAAGAGCAACCAACTGAGTCAAAGAACAGAAGCAGAGCTGGGATTAATCAGGGTCCAAGGAATACGTACTCTTCCGGGTTGGTCTGAGAGGAGCCTGCACCGGTTCCAGCAGGTGGATGGCTCCTCTCTCTCTGAAGGCTGATACACGTTGTTGAATGCCTGTTAGAGAGACACCAGATTAGAGCCTGACCATCAATAAGTTTGGGTGCAGTCACTAGGAAGTTAAAGCTGCAGCACATAACTATTATAAACAAATATGTTTTGCCATATTTGTTAAAAATTGTCGCCATGTCGTGATAATATAGTATGTGATTGATAATCTGTGAAAAACAAATAAATAAATGAAATCAAGCACCACCAGTTCCTCCCAGTGCTACCATTGGGGTCGACACAATGCACCGCTCCCGGTTAGAAACAACCAATCAGAGACACGAGGAGGGTCTTAGCGCTGTCAATCATGTTTGTGAACATGCTGCTAAATGTGCTAAATGGTGAAGAAACAACTTAGTTTCCCAGGAAAACTGTTTATCCGTTTAGTTATGAGTGGCCATGCTAACTATCCTTAGCATTTGCGGCAGGCTGTGTGAACCAGCGACAGTGTAGCAAAGAGCAAGGGGGAGGATATGAGCAGCACATACACAAGAGTGATTGATAGAGCTAAAACCCTCCTCCTGGCTTATTTGGTTGTTTCTGACTGAGTGGTGTATTTCTGCAGTTAGTACTGGGAGCACTGGGAGAGAACAGGAGCTCAGGTTTGTTATACTGTCACACCGTCGTGATCGTTTTTTTTATAATTTTAAGTAACAAAACCTATGTTTTTATAAAAGTTACATACTGCAGCTTGAAAGAAAAAAGATTTTCTCCACTAGTAAGCATACTACCTCTGCTTCGGCGGCTTGGAAACCTCTTCCAGTCTGCGACAAGCCTCCTCAAGCTGCGCCAGGGTGTTGGGAGGGGGTAAGGGTGGCATAGCAGGATCCTGGATGAAAGGATGGCCCGGGTGATGGCCACGGAGGTGACTCCCGTTGCAGGTGCCAGCTCCACCCCAGGTGTTGGTCCTAGCAGGCAGGATCTTGGAATCGAGAGGACTGGACTTCTTTAGGCCTTGAGTGCTGTTGAGTTGATGGAGGAAAATGCGGGTCAGTACGGGACGTGACTCAGAGGCCTCTTGGTCGTACAGGTGGCGCTGCGAGCCTTGCCTGTGGGGCTTGTGCTTGCCCTGCCTCTCGCTCTCCAAGATCCACTGCCAAACATTCTGAGAGCGGTCGGTGGAAACCATGGGAAGGCATGGTGAGGACACACCCTCATCGGAGGCCTTCACTGGTCGCCTGGACAAAGTGCTGCAGCGACTGAAGCGTTAAACATGGGAGCCGTTAGGCATTTTAAATAGCAAAACACGATGACAGATCAGAGCGGTAGCTAGGATGCTGCACTCACGCAGGTGTGAAGTCGGAGTAATTGGCGCCCCCTTGAGGGCAGAGGCACTGCACGCGCTGAGCCGCTTCGGTCTCAATCTGCTCCTTCGTTTTGGGCCCGGCATGGTGATGGTGGATGTAGTGGTGGTGGATGTGCTTCGTGGACTGCCTGCCTGCCATCAGAACCTTAGCGGACCCTTGATAAGCACCGAAAAGAGCCGCATGGCCAGAGGACACCAGAACGCCGGTCTGCTCCGGGGAGCGGGAACGCGGCGAGTGGCGGACGACGCCAGGCGACTGGCAGCCGGGCGTCTTCAAGACACGGGAAAGGTGCTCGTCTAAGATGGCCTGGGGGTCTTCCTCACATTGGCTTGCGGATGGCAGCAGGGGGTTGTGAAGGGAGCTGCTGCTGCTCAGGTCGTTGCTTTCCTCCCTTTCGTCCTCCTGCAACCCCGAAAGAGAAACGGCGATTAACAAAACAATAATCACATATTGTTGAGGAACTTCCTCTGTCAGCTTCCCATCGACTTCTCTCAGTCGCCCTGTGAAGTCAGAGAGAGCAAACGCCTGAATAACTTGATGTGAGTTTTCTCCTTTGCTGCACTGTTATCTTCCCTAACAGGCTTTGGGTGCGCTTCATCTATAATGCAGAATCTGCCTGTGCTTCACAAAGAAACTGGCACTACACATATTCAGCAAATGTGCCACTGGAGAGTAACTAAGTGCTATTTGAAGGCACTTAAAGTGTGTCTAGAAACATAAGTTTGAAAGTTCCTCCTTCCAAATGAAATAGGAGAGAACACAAAGGGAAAGTGAAGAAGCAGCTAAATCCAGACAAACTTTGCAATCCCATGGCGCGTACCCTGCTCTCCGTCATGCTAAAGCTGGCGTAAAGGCATTTGTACTGAAGTTTAGCACTGCTGCCTGAAATTAATTGGATCCAAGTTGGAATTTACAAAGTGGGAGGCATGCTTTAAGTAGCTGTTAAGACTATTTTTGAGGAGGCATAGCGCCTGGCAGAAATATTCGCACTCCTTAAACGTTCCACATTTTTGTTGTTTCGCAGGATGCGGTTCGCACATGGAAGGACGTGTTCTGGTTCAGATGAGGCTAAAGTTGAAACTTTTTGACAAACGTATGAAACACTGCGCGGTAGAGAAATACGCTGAGCACTGACAAACACGGAGGTGGCAGAAATGTGCCTTAAATGCAACTCTTAGAGTGGCCCAGTCAAAGTCCAGGCCTAAATCTAATTGATAATCTGTGAACGGACTTGAAAAATGGGTATTTGCAAACACTGTGCAACCAGATCAAACCTTTCTCTGTATCAATGAAATTTGGAAGCAACACGTGTGATTGCAAAGTCGATTTTGTGCTGGTTTGTCACATAAAGATCACAAAAAAAATGTGAGAAGGTAACACTTCGGGAAAAAGCTCTGCATTTGTAAATGCTCACCTCCTGGATTTGCTGCAGCCTCTCCTCCAGAGAGCTCATCGTGTCCTGCTCACGCTTCAGCTTCTCCAGTTTGGCGATGAGTTGGGCAGCAAAAGCTGAGGGCTCGACTGGGGTCATCTCCTTAGGCAGCCGGTGTGTCCTCTGCAGGGTGAACAACACAGGGAGGGGAGGAACACTTTAACAAGTGTGCAAGTGTGGCTACTTGGTGTTTCAGATGGATGCAATATGGTGCATTAATCCACTGCCCTAATCCCATCTCGTTCCAAAAAGCCTGTTACTTTTCCTCAAGCTAAACAAAAAGGGACCTAATACACACGCCCTTGCCCTCAAGCTAAACCTGGACCTTTCTTGCTGCCCGTCCCGTCCCAGATCTTCTCATGCCCAGTGCCCTTGGCGGTGCCAGGCTGCTGGGTGAGGGGAAAAGACGGGGGGTAGCAATAGCGGGGTAGCAGTTGGTCTCGCTCGGAGGGGAGGCCCCCTGCCTGTACCCTCTGTAGCCTGACCAAACCATCAGCAAGGCAGCCTCTGAAGTCAGCACACTTCAAAGGGCCCTTGTCAAACATCAAACGCACACTAGGGGTGGGAGGGACATGCGGCTTTAAATCTCCGAATAAAAGCCAGATATCGACGGAGAAGAGAGCGAGTGTGTGAGGAGGGGGGGGGGTTGACAAAATTAACAGCATGAAGGGAGAGGAAGAAGATTGAGATGTGTGTGTTTGTGGAGTGGCATTGGTGGCAAAGATGGGAGGAGAGAGAGTAAGAAGACAGAGGAGTCAAATACTGGGAAGATCTGAAGGAAAGTAGTAATTTATTTCCAGGCTGCATGCAGGGCAGCTCAGAGCTACTCTAGTCACATTATCCTCCTTTTTCTTTAACTATATGCGCTGGCTTCTCTTTCTCCATTTCATACTATTTTTTTTTTTGTTATTTGGCACACTGGCTTTCTTGATTTTGACTTTTTTTTTTTTTTTGTTGTTTCTCTCATCTCTTTGTAGACACGATAAAGGGAAGAAGAAAAAAGGCAAGCGGAGCTGCTGGCAAAGGAGCGCCAGCCCTGCACGGGGCCCCCGCTGCCTGGGGCTGGTGCATCATGGGAGACAGAGCCATCTCCAAATCAGGAGGGAGACATTAAAGAAGAGCAAGTGGAAAAGAAAGAAACAGAGAGAGAGAGAGAAGGATAGACGGAGAGAAAACTGGGAAAAACAAAAAAAAAAAAAAAAAAAATGCACGCACAAACACATTTCCTCCACAAACACATACCTGAGTTTGGATGTGGAAACAAAAGAAACGTGTGTTTACTCTCCTCCTTCCTAATCAGTGTAAACCTGTTTTCACCCAGTTCTTTAAACCATCTTGCAGCAAGTTCAGCAGGTCAGAGAATATCTCAAACATCTTTACACTGTCTGGTCCACACGCACAAAAAAAATTAATTAAACCAAATCCACGATCTTGAGGAATTCCTGGTCTCTAATCTGACATCATGACGATTGTCAACATGTAGTTATGGAGACAGAAAGATCTCAACTATTACAATAGCCACAGAAGCAACTGAGATAGAGAGACATTTAGACATTAAAGCATGCAAAGATATTTATTCTAAGGATTTTTTTTTTTTTTTTTAATATACAAGGAATTGAATTAGTCATACTCTGAAAACAAACTGAAACTCAGAATGCAGATTCTAACAATGACAAACTTACAGGAAAGTGGGGTAGCGTAACTTGGCCATTGATCTTAATGTTACGATGCATCTCTCGCTGCAGCTGCTTCTTGCTGCACATCTTGTAAGGAGGGATTCCATCTCTGCAATAGAAGCAAAAGATACCGGCCGTTTAATGTTGTAAGAAGCAACTAAAATACAATAATAACCCATTTATTTTTGTAATATGCTGATCACTGTATCACAATAGCCCTGCAACAACTGAGCTAGTGGGTTTTTTATTTTATTTATTTATTTAAAACACCATAAAAGAATACATAACAACAGAAAATGTTTACTTTCATAATGTTGCTGCCTGTGGTTTTGGGACGGGGTACCATGTGGTATTTGTCCCGTCACTAACAGTGAAAGTGACGCAGCGGAAGATTGGTGTGCAGAACTGAAAGCAGAGAAGCAATTACTATTGGCAATAATAGTAATATTTATGCCAGATATCATTATCATGTCTGATTATTTAGTGTCCTTTATGCATGATGGTTGGTGTTGTTAGCATAGCTAGCATTAGTAAAATACCAGCCTCCATATTAGTTTCAGGATCTTTATCTTTACTCTGAGGTTTTCCAAAGTTCCGACTCAAACAAGTTTCATTACATAGTAATTTCATTACAACTTTGCTGTCCAGTTTAGTGTGATCAGATTTAGTACTCTATTGCTGTTGGCCTGCTCTCTCACAGCCTGAATGAATGACAGGCGTGTTGCTACATGGAGAGAACAGGGTTTGATTTAAAATAGCTTCTTAAAGCTCAGTCTTCACTTTCATTTAATACCTCACTGATACTGAAAACAACAACTGAGTCTTCACTCAGTGACAGCTTCCTCAACACAACAAAGAGGGTTCCCAAAGTGTGGGGCGCGCGCGGCCCCCTAGGGGAGGCGCAGTGCCATTGCAGGGGGCGGGGGAGCGGGAAGCAGTATGGATGAATGAAAAAAAGAAACATTTACACAAAAGTGTTTCACTGTACGATGGTTTGTAGTGTGTTTTGTTGCAACCTGACGTGTGAAACAAACTTCAGTGGAGTTTGAAAACAAAACGTGTGCACAGGTTTACGCCTGGTTGAACGATGCGTGTGCCCAGTTGATTTTCTTTTTCTATTTTGAGGGGGATTTTATTGTAACCTATAGGGGTTGGGGCAGAAAATCTCTGGGAACCACTGCATTGACTGATCAGAAAATATTGAAATTTTCGCGTTTCAGACTGGCCAACGGACTGGACCTCAACAAAATGCATGAAAAGCAGAGGACTTTTCAGAGCATCTCAGACATTCACACAACCAAACGCTCAGGCAGCTCTTAAAAGTCAAGGTGAAGACTGAAACGCACAACAAAACATAGAAGAAAATATGAGTTAAAGTCAGCCTCTCTGATTTATCTACTCTGTTATTCAAACTGAGGGGAAAAAAAGTGTAGCTTTCAGTATCTGGTTAGTTGGGAGCTACAAAAGACTAAAGCATCGGGCCAAATGGCACTCAGGTTCTTTTTTTGCTTTTACAGCTATAGCTGTTCCATCTCGCTAGATGAAATAGAGATGTTTAGCAAGCGACACCAAAACTCTCTGGACAATTAAGAATGTATTCTGGGAATCGAATCCTCCAATTCTGTCTGCCGGCTTCCTCCAGTCAGCTGCCACTTACTCTCGGCCAATTATTGCGGCCGCTTTGGCCGCTCAGAAGTGTCTGACCTAGCCCAATCGCTACTTTTTTTTTTCTGCTGCCTCTTTGAAATCTCACACTCATGCACATATGCACCCGCTGCCATCTTCGTTTGGCAAGCGCTCCGCAGCGAGCCTCTGATCTCGGCAACATCAAAAGGCTGGTTTGTAAGATAAGGTAATGTTTGAAGTTGGTGCAGCAGCATTCCCCAGCGTCCAAGTAAATCCATAAATAAGATATAAGCAAAAAAGAGAGAGAGAGGGAGAAAAAAAAATCCCACCCTTCCACCATCGCTACCACCACCCGTTCTCCTCTTTTCTAAAATCCATCTCTGTTTGTTCTTTTTCTGGGAAATTACGATTCAAATTTGCCGACCGTCTTTTAAACTGCTAATCAAGCTGTCCCCTGCAATGAAACGGCGGCAAGGATGTGATGAAGAGCACGACTTTGACACGTGATGCTGTTCCGCAGTTAGCTCACTTGTTTCATCTGAGGAGCTTTGTCACTTTCAACACCAGGAGAGATTCGATCACGGACACAAGGTCGGCAATGTGACCAATGTTGGTTCTTCTACCTGAAATTCAACGACAACCCGAGACGACAAGCCGTAAGCCCCGAAAAGGAACAGGAAGTAGCTATGGGAAACTCAACCTGAACTCCAAAGTTAGCAGCAAACAAAGCTTACCAACTCCTCCCTGACCCGACTTCACTATTTATCAAAACATCCCGGGCCCTGTGACTGGACGGCAAGAGAAAGGTTTCCTGGCCCTCACTTTTACGGGGATCTCCTATTCAGCGGTGCAAGTCATTTTCAAAGCAGCTAGCCACCCTCTTATCCTGCTAAGCTCCCCTCACCTAACAATAGGCTGAAAGCGATTCGGTTAAGCCCTTTATACTCCGTGCACTTTATTTTCTCACTCCCTTGCACTCGGGAGCCTCGCCACTCTTTGCTTGCAACTCTGGAAGACGGAGGAGAGACGCTGCACGGGTGAACCCGACTGATCCGGAGGGGGGAGGGGTTTAGGAGGGAGGAGACGGGGGCGGGGGCTCCTTACGTCTTGCCCCGGGGTCTAGAAACGAGTAGCCCCCGTGAAAGCCTCGCAGACACATGATCTCAGCGCACTGCAGAGGCCGGTGGCAGGAAACCGACCCACCATGTGAGTAAGCCGCCTTTCATTTGGTGCCAACATTTTTTCAATGAGTTTGTCTTGAGACCCGAATGGACAACCCCCCCCCCCCCCCTACCCCTCCTCCCACACACACACACACACCTCTCTTCACTCTCCTTACTCCTGCAGGTCTTCAAAAGGAAAAAGCGATTAGATAATACGAGAAAAAAAAGAAGAAAAAAGTCTGGTGGCAGAAGGGTGGGCGGGATGAATACGTATCAACATTGAGGAAATGAAGCAACGCCCCCACCCACATCAGGATGTCTTTTTTTTTTTTTTTTTTTCCTTGTTCCAGCCTGCAACACATCAGAATAAACTTCAAAAGGCCTTCAGACGTAATGACTTTCCCAGAGTTATCTCCCCTGAGGCCACAGTAACAACTGCACATTAATAGAATTACCTGGAGTCAATCACAGAGGATAATTAAAATACATTACACACCATTATTCTTCGGCATCGCAGTCCCCCGGCCCCAAGGAAAAGCTAAACCTGTTGGATCACAAGGCCAAATATTTTTCTTTACACCCCTGGACTTTTTCCTGGAAAGGTGTTGACTGACTTCTGGCCGCGGCTCATTCAGATACGATGGAAGTAACAAATTGCACAGAGCTCCGGCTGCGTAGAAACGAGCCTCCCGAAAACGCTTCCGGTTTCATCGTTTTGGGACCTGCGTGAAAGCTCAACACTTACACGCTGCTGTCGGTCATCGACAGAGAGTCGTCTGTGGCGGCGTCGCTGGAGACCTCGCTGTCGTTGGCACTGGTGGCGGGGGCGAAAATGTAGCCGGAGTTGATGAAGTACGGGCTGGCGGGGTCTCCTCGTCGATGGGACCTGAGAGAGAGCCAAAGATGCGTTTGGATCGTGGGTTTCCAACAAAATGCGGGTGTAAAAGGGTCTCAACAGATTTTTCTCTTCAAAAGTACAAACACCACTTCTACGGCTTCACCAGAAGGAACTGGGCCGCTCTTTCCCGTGATCGGCGCAGGAAGATGACTGATGAGTCGAGGGGCTGACAATTTATTTATTACTTATTAAATACAATAAAACCCAAAACTCCAAGCAGGTTTTGGACAGTTAAAAACATCAACTAGAATATAATTTGCTACTATCAAAGTCAAAGAACAGGTGTAACATTTTGCTTCTGTTTGTGTGCAATAGAACTCAAGAGAAAGAAAAAAAAAAAGAGAAAAGACCAGAACCAGAAAGTCAGACCTCAAAGAAAACAAAGAGGAAATTGATTTCAGGCAGGAAACGCTTGATCTCTATCTGTTTTTATAACATTTGAGGAATATGAGGGAAACTCTTTTTGCCTAGTTTGGTTTTATTTTCTGGATGTTCCACAAATGATGGAGCACAATTCTCAAGTTGCCTGCATTTTAAGTGAAAGTTTTCTTCTTCTTTTTTTTTTTGGCCAAATCAGCTCTAAATAAAAGTGTAAAACGCCTAAATTTGATGCTAATCTAGACTGGATCTTTTAAAGTGAATCTTGGACCTTTGCTCACATGCTCTACGTTCATGAAAAAAGTTCACGTTGTGGTAAATCAAATGAAAACCTTCTCTTTTATATACAAGTCAGTGTAAAATGCACTTTCTCCTTAAATTTCTTTTCCTACACCACTGCTCCCCAAAGTTGGAGTAAAATATTATCAAAACGGACTGTGAGAAGAATAAAAATGTATCATAAGAATGTTATATACTGGTGTTTCAGGTGTCACTGTAGTCCTGTTTAATTGACACCGTTTGCAGATTCTATTATTGGGGATCAGATGTCTCTTCTGCTGTTCTTAAGTGGGTCAAAAAGCCAAACAGTTTGGAAACCAGAGCTCTAGATAGCAGAAACTCAAACATGATTTCACTCCACTTCCTTTTTCTCCATATATGAGAAATAACCACAGCAAATGTCATAATCTCCAGACTTCGAGACGGAGAAGGAAGGGTGAGTTGACACAGTTTGTTTGCTCTTTCCTGCTCCTGTTGGTGTGAAGTCAAACAGCTCTGCGCTTGTTTTGCTGATGTCCTCTGCAGATTTCTGTAATCAGAGCGGCGAGTGTGAGAGGCGTCCAGGAGGAATGTGGCATCAGCGTTACTCTACAGGTTGTTGTTCACTTTCACGTTCTTTTCCTCTCCAACATGCCAGGACTGCAGCCTGTTGTCGGGGCCCAGACTCCTCGTCTCTCCCGCTTTCACCTTCCTGACGAATTTACTCCTCCATCTCTCTCTCAGCCAGTCTGCGCCCCCCTGCCCCCCCGCCCGCCTTGCCACTTCTTGCCTGCCTTCCTTTCTAAAAGTCTCTCTGTCTTCTTTGCTCTCTATCCTGCTGTGTTGCATTCCTGCTCCAGGAGTGAAGGGGTGGACAGGGAAGGAGAGGAAGGGGGAACTTGAGCTTTAGAGAGAGAGAGAGTGAGAAGGAGAGAGGCAAGAAGGGGGAAGGAGGGCCCCTTTCTTTATGAGAATGCCTTCTGCCGGGAGAGCTGAGGAGAACCCCAGCATGACTAAAGCCGAAGGCCCCAAGCACAAATCTGACCTTTGGAGGGTCCACGCAAAGAGTCAGGTATTTAAGCACAGCTGGGCTCTCTGCACACCCCCTTCCCCAACTCCCCATCTTTCTTTTCTTTCTTTCATGACCCCCCCCCCCCCACCCCACACACACACTCCCCCCACCCTTCCTGTTTTCTCCCTCTTCCCCTCCTCTTGTCTTTCTGTCTCCTTCCAAAGCATGCTTAGTCTCTGTCAGACAGATCCCCCCCCCAGCTCCCCCCTCTCTTTCTTACAGAAGAGATAAAAGCGCAGGGCAGAAATGAAAGAGGAGGGAAAACACTGATGCACATAAATCCACTGCGGAGCGGGACCTGCGGTCGGAGCGGCGGAACTGAGACGAGGATGTTTTGTCGTGCCATTCCGCCGCTCTGGAGTCTGGGAGCGTTGGAGGTCCCTCCGAGAAGTGACGAGGGCAGTCTGCGCAGTGGCGAAATTAGTTCCACATGTTTGAGATGGAAATTGGTTGACCCACAGAGACGGTGAGGGGCAGTGGGAAAGGGGGACGAAAGGGTGAAAGGACGGTCCCCCTTTCTCTCTCCCTCCCTCTCTCTCTCTCTCTCTCTCCCTCCCGCTATTCTTTTTTAAAGAGGGAAAACAAGAACACAGGAGATCACACCAGGAAGGCAGGATATGCCCACACGTCAACAAACCCTGCACTCATTGGTTCCCCCGCTCTCCACATGGCCACTTCCAATCCAAGCAAATGAGCAACTGTTGTTATCTCACATCTGCTCCCATGAAGGGCAAAAAACTCTCAGGGGACAAACTGGAGTCAAGTCGTTACACTCTAGCACCATTATTATATTACTTTTATATATATGTACTTTTGCACTATGTATGTGCCAGTGAGGGATTCCCACAGTGTGATGATAACCTTGAGTTAAAAAAAAAAATAAAAATGTATGTTTCAGAGTTTCAAAACAAAAATGTACAACATGATCTGACTGCTTTATTTCCCCACCCACCAGCTTCACGTTTCCAAATCGGTTCCATCTAGAAATATGAAAGAAGATGCAGCAGCCGTGCGCCAGCTGACCAGCAGTGCGCAGCAACAGTTTGCTGCGGCACAGAAGCTACATGATCCATTCATTCGTCTCACTGGACCTTAGAAACGGTTCCCAGCGGAAACTCCAGCAGTTTTAAAGCGGCAACTTGTTTAAAATCTGGTTCGAGCTACAAATTTAGATTCAAACTTTTTTTTTTTTTTCAAAGTCCTACCGGAAACGGGTTTGCGCCATCAGCAGGAATTAGCTACGCCCATTTTCATACCAAAGAGCCTGTTAAATACTCTAAAGCTCCTGCGGTGGTCATCTGTGGAAGTACTATAAAAACAGGAAGCCTTCCTTTAGCCAGCAACAGGTGGGGCCAGGGCAGCACTGCACTACTCTGTGCTCTGTTGGAGTCGGCTAAAACTTCAGCCTCTCCAACACCGTGGCATCTCAAACTAAAGCAAGACTTCTCAGAACCAGTAACAAACCTTTTCACCAGTAACAAAGCCATTTGACAGTGGAGGGTACAAATGATCTACAAGCTGAGCGTTCTCCAGCCACGCAAGAGTATAAAGCAGTGACTGCCTTCAGACAAGACACATTTGTTTTTGGTCGAATAAGGAAGAAACAGGTTCTTGAATTGCCTTTGATGAAGCCTCATGCACCCAATCCAAGTTACGGAAAATCGTCTTGGCTTGAAAAAGATCGCAGCTGTTGGACAATGTGTGGGATGACTTCTTAAGATAAAACGCAAACGCTTTCCACACAGCTCCGCTTTCATCTCAGACCAAAAGAGCGGTATCTGCAAAAACTTAGGGTTCTTTTTTTTCTTTCTTAAAACTCTGTGTTTGAATTTCCAGACATTAAGTAGATTCTGTGGCAGTAAACAAAATTTATAAAGGCTCGGAGAGGGCAGATTATATATATATATATGTATATATATATATATATATATATATATATGTATATAATCATGGCACTGCTTGATGTAGCTGTAACAGTCATGAGGTTTTGGTGTCTGAATTCATTCCTGAACCGGAGGAACGGTTTCAAAGCACAGGAAACTTGAGCACACCAGCAGAGGGCTGCCTGCAAGACACCATTTACTTAAAAGGAACGCTCAGATGCATTGATGTTCTGCACCCATCCCCCCCCCCTCCTCCCCTCCAACCTCTTGACTAACTGCAAGGCAGGAGGGCACAAATATACAGGCATGTTCCTCTGAGACGCTTTGATCATGTTGGCTTTAACTCTCTCCCCCCCTCAATCATTTGTGAAATAACTAAAAATGCGCTGCTCTGACCGGTTAAAGGCAGGTCGGATGCATCAGGACTAATAATTCCCATCATTTCTACTCCAAGCAGCGGCTACTTTGTGCACTTTTAAGCCGAACAAAATTGTGATAGAGAAGGCTGCACGTGTTTTGAGCCAAAAGCCCGGATCCTTCTGGACACTTTTCTAGTTTGTGAAAGGTGAGCAGTTTGTGAAAAGCAAAGGTTACCTGTAGGTCTTCTCCAGCACCTCAGCTGCTGTCCGGATAGTGGCAGTGGCCCTCAGGTTCTTCGCAGACAGTCCCACCACCGACCCCAAAGCTTTCGCCTTCAGGTCACTGCAACTCCACTCCTCTTCCTCCATGAGAGGAGGAAGATATCCGCACATCAGCTTGAGGCTGCCCAGCGCGCCGTGGTTCATGTAGGCGGCGTTCTCGCAGCCAGTGCGCACGTATTCGAGGTATATGTCGGAGGTCAGGAACATCTGGTACGCGTTCTCCTCCATGTGGGACTGGATCTCCGTCTGCGCCTGGTCGAACATGGCCGAGTCTATCTGCTGCTTCTTGATACTATCCCTTATGAAGGTCTTGGTGGCCGGCTTCAGCTGCTTCGCCACCACGCTGTTGTTCTCGATGTACCGCTTGAAGATAACTTTGGCCACTCGCAGCGTTTTGGTATCCTTTAAGTCCATCTGCCGGAAGCCGTTGCAGGCGAACCAGAAGTCCAGCGCGTCGACGCAGCGCTCCCGCTCCAAGAAGGTCCTGAACAGGTGAGCGCCGTCCAGGTCGCCGAGGAGGAAATGCAGAGACTTGGTCCACCGAACGAGCGGCGAGTCCGGGGACGCGCTGCCCTCCGGCTCCCCGAGTCCATCCTCGTTCCTCCGCGGCATGGAGCCGACAAGAGCGACGGCGGCGGCGGCGGCGGCAGCAGCAGCGTCGGTGGGGAGATCTTTAACTTTACTCTGGGCTCTCATTTTGCCAGATCTGCTCGGGTTGTAGCATGACGCCTCTCCCTCCTCCCCCGGCACCGGAGGACGGGGAGCATCTTCTCGGAAGCTACCGCTGATGTGCTCCGTGAGCGCCCTGCTCATGGCTCCGGCTGCCTGTGTGAGAGTGCCGCCGTGGTGCCTCCGCTCCAGCTTCCAAAGCTCCCCCCCCCCCCCCCCCCCCCACACCTCCCACAAAAATATCCTCCTCGCTCACTCTCTAAAAGCAGCGGGGGAGCTTCTCAGCTCCTCTTCACTCTGAAACACAAAGTATTGATCTAATCAAAGCCAGATCCTGCCTGAACTTCAAAAGACAGACATCAAGTAAACAGTCCCTTTCAAAAAGAGAAAAGAAAGAAAAAGAAAGAAAGAAAGAAAAACTAAGGGTTCACAGATAAAGGGGGGGAGAAAAAAAAAATGAAAGCCCTTTTTATTTTTCTCTCTCCCTGGTTTGATTTATCTATTTATAACCTAAATGAGAGATCAACTGCAGCACCACATTCTCGTCGTGCATTGATCTGCCACATCAAAAACCGCTTCGGCGGAATAATCATCTCGCACACGGCAACTCTCCTCACAGAACGGCACGCTATAGCGGCTTACACGTGTTCCCCTAACGAGTCCGTGTCACAGGCTTCAACTCCAATTAATTCCCAATCACACACGACCACTCACTTCCACTTGTCCGCACAGGCTTTCTCTTCCCCCCCTCCAGCCCCCTGTACGCGTCCGCCGCGGCGAACTTGAGCGGAGACGTTGTCTCTCCACCGCGCGTGATTATTATCAATCAGAGCGGGAGATTACAACATGATTTTTTTTTGTTGTTGTTTTTATTTTTATACAGTCCGGAGACGTGTCTGAGCTACCAACTATTATTCTGAGGAAGAAGATGAAGAAGGTGGAGGAGGAAGAGGAGGAGGGAGGGAAAAGCTGAGCGAAAGCTTGGAGAGCGCAGCCACAAGGACAAGTGGAAACGGATGGCGAAGTAACGCACCAAACAGCATGTAAACAAGAAACAAAAAAAGACACACAAAAAAAAAGAAAATGTGACATACCATGGCAGAGTAGATCGGAATAAAGCCCGTGAAAAAGTGAAGAAAAACAAAAAGTTGAGCTCTTAGTCCATTTTTCTTTTCTTTTTTAAATCAGTCCAAAACTCTCCGAGTGGTTATATAGTCCCCCAATAAGAGAAGAGAAATCGGCGTCGGGCGGACGTATCTCCGCCGCGCCACATGCACGTCAGGGAAGCGCTGGCGGTTTAACGCGCTCCGTCCCATTCAACAACTGACCTCAGAGTAGGCAGGCTCTGCGCCTATGTAGATCGCTGGGGGTGTCAAAAATCTCAAAGAGGGTGGAGAAGAAGAGGGGTCACACGTTTTTTTTTCTTTTTTTGTTTTTTGTTTTTTATATCTTAGCCTCACATTCATACATTCACGCGCGTCCTCACTGAAAGCGCGCACGCACACACACACGCACACACACACACACACACACACGCGCGCGCGAGCTCCTTATCTATCACACCGTATTTCTCGCCCACAAACAAGGAACACAGCCCACATTTCTCAACTTCAAAGCTGAGGAGCAGAACATCAAAGCGGCCGAGAGAGAGTGGGCCTCTGGAACAGCTTCCCCACACAACTCACCGTCCATGTTGCCGCTCTGATTAGGAAAAAAAAAAAAAACGTAAAAGTGAAGTAAATACGGTCCCCAAACAGGCGGTCTTGGCTTCGCTGCCCGTCCTGTCGCTCGCCTTCGAGAAGTTTTTAATTCAGTCGCGAATGAAACAGAGCCGCGTGTTGGTCCCTCGTCTGTCCCTCTCTTGTCTACCGCAGGTAGGTGTTTGGAGAAGTCCTGGCAGGCGGTTGAAATCCTCCCGGCTGTTTCTACACCAACTGGGCTAAAGGTTTAAGTGCGGACTTCAAAGTGAAGAACCGCTGGCCTGGTCCCGGAAGAGACGTAAAAAACAATAAGAAAATGCTCGCGTCCAGTCTTCGCAATTAGAAGCGCAATACAGCGAAAAATGAACCACCGGGGGGCGAAATAATAACGCTCAGCACATGATTAATACATTCGACTGTTTTCCGGGCAAAATGTCTACTGTCAAGCGTCACAAGTGAGGCGTTTGTTAAACTCTTCCACACGGGGAAGGACTCGGTTGTCTGCCAGGACCTTATCAAAGAAAGCAATCTTGAGCCAACTCCCCGAGGCTTTGGAGCTTCAGAAGTATTTGATCCACCGCGCCGTACTATTATTCTCACTGTCTTTCTGTTACAACACAAAGTTTCAACAGCGACACAAAGCAAACAAAAGCAAACGGTGTGTTGACTGCGACCTCCTTAAGTGACAGGAGAAGGGCCAGCCGAGGCATTTAGTTTTTTTTTTTACAGCGGTGGTCCTTTCTGTAGCCTTTCTTATTTCTTATCATCATGACCTGCCTAATTAAAACTTTTCCCATATATTGTTTTTATTGTGCAGTAGCGGTTCTTGGATGAATGGTGCCCTGGGCAAGAGCCCCTCCTTATAGATCCCTATTGCAGCCCATGCTGCTTAAAGCTGCAGCTTATCAGAACAGCAAGGAACTAAAGAAATGTTGTTCTCTTTGTTTAAGAGGGGTTTCAGTCGAGATGGACAAGGTCAGTATGTAAAATCATTTTTGAATAGCTTTGACTTTTTTTTTTCCACTCGTCTCAAGCTAATTAATGCCAAAAACAACAACAACAAAACAGAGAGTGATGAAAATCTCTTTCTCAGCAAGATAACACATCCAACTTGTTTGGGACTGGTAGTAAGTTTGGTGTCGGTCCAATCAAACTTAAGCGACGTTCAAGAAAGCTGAATCAGAGTGGCGGATGAGTCATTTCAGTGAAATACTGTGTTTTTGTTCCCGGCGTTTTCACATGGCAGAATTGCCTGAACTGCAGCGGGAAAATAAACATGGTAATATGAAGGGGTCATTAGTTGAGCTGAGTCCTGTTTTCGGGCTTTCATGTGGCCTCGGACCTCGGCACCGGCGCGCACCATGATTCGAAACTTATTCTTTAACTTTTGGGCCCGCTTTAATAATCCTGTGGAGTGAAACTGTCAAATAATTTACATATTAGTCACAGGATTTTAGCCACAAAGATGTGAGTGTAACACACTCGCCAGTTCCACATTCAGGGGAAAATGGCACAGCATGACATTTTGATTGAAATTGGACACAGAGCAAAGGCAAAGAGCTGTTCTCTAGTCTTTTAATTCACATGACTTCCCTAATGTCATTGTGACAGAATCTTAAAGAGTGGGTTAGACAGTGATCCAATCCCATGGTACTTCAAAGGCTATATTGTCCCTTTGATGTTGAAAATCAACTTTAAAGGAGGATATAATTATATAAGTCAGCGGATTCAAATTCACAAAACTCCCATGATGGTACAGGACAGGACAGCTAATGAAATCCAGCTTCTCTGAGGTCACTAAAAGATGATTAATTCATGCTGAGCTTTAGGAAGCTGGGAGAGAAACATAATGCAGAAACAACAAGGTGCGCTTAAATTTGTGTGAAATATTTGCCCCTTAATTCATCTACTTTGGCAAATATATATCTCCGATATATATATATTTTAGCTATTGCTGTTATTTGGATGATTGTAGTGTATCTGTCCAACTTCAGATATACTTTGTTAAGTATATCCTGAAGAATCACTTCATATACTGTTTGTCATCAAAGCAACATGAGAAGATTACTTGTTTGATTAGCTTGGTGTAAACAGCGTGTTTTCCACAAAACATCTGCGCTTCTGTAAAGCGCTATCACCGACTTGTGATGACCAATGTCAAACCAGTTAGCGCCACCGTCCATGCACCCGCAGAGTCTCATGTACGATTCCCACCACAGTCGTTCCAGTCAACACCAGAGGGAAGAAGGAGGGAAAAAAAGTCTAATTACTTAACAGTCAGAAAGACAAACGTTGCCCCATGGCCGTTCCGCACTATCGCATATGCAAAAGTGTGGAATAAATAGATGGAAACAAAGAAACAACGTCTTCATTTTGTTTCACAAAGTGTGGCATGCATTTGAAATAAATCCCCTTTACTGGTTCTTAATAAAACACCAATGTGGATGTAACTTGTCAAAATCTAAAAAAAAAAAAAACATTCAACGGGGTAGAAGCATTTTCAGTCAACTGCTGTGCCACAGACGCTCCCTCCTTTCCTTCTTCTTTTTCTAATTGTCGCGAGATGCTGAGCCCAAGAGACCACACCTGTTGACCGCGGAGAGGGAGCGCTCTCGCGTTGAGCGGCAACAAAAGTGCGAGGTTGCTCTAAACTGTCCGCAAGAAACTCCTTTTTGAAGTTGACCTCGCCCTGACCCCTTTGTAAGGACTCCAACCAACTCGCTGGGGGGAATCCGAGTGCACTAAAAGCACAATACAGGAACAAAAGTGCTGCCACCGACAGGCTATGAAGCCCCCCCAACCCAATAAAACAGGGTGACCTCGAGGCTAATTGAGAGCTCATGATCTGGAAGAAATTAAAGGCATCTGGTAGGGCCACCGCAAATTGGAAATGAAACTCGTCTTTAATTAGAGCCTCCCTTACATGGCGGGGGGGGGGGGAACGTTCATTTCGCTCCTGTCAGCAGAGGTGTCATCAGGACGCACAGAAATAGACAAGAGGAGTTAAATGATGGCACTGGAATGGAGGAGATGATTTGTTTGAAAGAAATCGTCTTCCCTCCTCTTTTTTTTTCTTTTCTTTTCTGTTTTCTTCTTGTTTGTTTCTCTCTCTGTTTCCTTTTTGGCGACGTCGCTGCCGAACTGCGGAAGTCTTTGATGGTGCATCATTAGTTGCATCAGTCAAACGTAAGGCCCGCATTCAAGCCCCTTTTTGTCACTTTTTCACAAGAACCTTTGGATTTTGCATCACATCGCAGCCAAGAGCCTGTGTTCCCACATCGCGGACAATAAATCCCATGCAGCTCGTGTTTTTTGGGTGGGGGGATTTTTTTTTTTAAACCGCTCTTTGCTCTTCACAAAATCCCCATACTTGCACTGAAATAGCACAGGGGGAAAAAAAATGGAAAGAAACACAGACGAAGGGGTGGATAATTGCAAATAACCCAAAATTTGAATGTTCAAAGGCTGCGGAGGGTTGGAGTGATAATTTTTGGCTGAAGCATCGCCATAAACACTAATAAAATTAAGTGCGTCGGTGGGGATGAGGGGGGCGTGGCCAGGCGTCCCTTTGAACAGACCCTGTGATCAGTTCCCCCTCTCAATTAGCGTATTGTCCACTTCTCCTTTCAGCTGGGAGGGAGGGGGCAGTCCCCCCCCCCACCCCAGCTTCCCTTTGAAGTGATTATCCCTTTATCTCAAGCCTGAGCGAAGAATATCTTGGGGGACAATGGCAAATTAAAGCCCATATGGAGAGAAGCGTGAATGTCTGTTTTGTAGGCTCTGAGAGAAACGGCAAAAAGGAGAGAAATAAACAGGGAAAGGAGGGAGGGAGGGAGGAAAAGCGAGTGGTAAACAGCGCCGTTCCCCTTGCAGATGTCAACACGTTCCCAGAAAAACAAAAAAAAACGTAATTTAGAGCTGACACTTGTAGCAGAAAGAGAGAGTTTGTTGGAGAAGCTGAAGGAACTGCGAGGAAGAGGGATGGTGGTGGTGGTGGTGAGGGCATCTATCTGCTCTGACAGATGGAGAAAGACAGAGGAGCAGGAACGGGGAGATAGAGGGATGAGTGTGGAGAAGTAAGAGGAGTGCAGTTGTCAGCAGAATCAGATGGCGGTCGGGCAGACGGGCTTGAAGGAGATACAATTAAAGTGTGGAGTTAAGACGGGCTTTGAAGTCGGACATGGTGCATAAGACCCTTAAAGTTTGAGAAGCCAGCCTTTCATTGGCTTGTTACGGCCTGTTAGAGGAGCATTCCTCTTTAAAGACCCAATTTGACAAAAAACAAACTCTTAATGTCAACTTAAGGGGGAGAGTCTTAATAAAATAACTGGTGAGGAGAAACAGGTGAAGCTGCCAGCCGATAGAAAAATGAGCAAAACGTCAGGGTCATCTTCTGAAGCTCATTTGAGAGACTCAATAATAAAACGGTGGGTGAGTGAATGTGTGAGCGCTGAGGATGAATAATCACTCTAACTTCCCCCCCCCCCCTGCAATCCTGTTTATCGGTGGCTTAAAAGTTTAATAATGTGTAGAAACAATGGCTGTGATGCTTTGTCTAATCCGTCTTGGCTGCACTCAAACTCCACCTCAAACGTGGGTAAATGTTTGCCAAGGCAGACAGGCAGAGTCTGTGTGTGTCTGCGTTTCCAAGGTGTAATTCAGTTTGCACAGTTTAATAAACACCACTGGCATGCAAGGCTGCATCCTTGTGCTGTTCCAATATGTCTCTGTATATTTTACATTGCAACTTACAAGACATCTCTGATGTTTCCATCAGCACCGCATGCACCTAAATTCACAAACTCAAGCAAAAAAATGTTCCACAGGTCTCCAAAAACACATAAAATGAGTTATTCTGCATGTATTCAGCATGTTTAAGGAAGATTTAGTGTGTTTTGAAATAAATGAAAAAAAAAAAAACATTTCAAGATTAGGGCACACTTTAAAATCCTTTTTTTTCTTTTCTTTTTTTTAATGGATGCTTAAACAAAACTGAAATTGACAAGTAATATATAATAAAATGCAAAATTAAGAACAAAAACAAAAAGCAAACCAAACCAAGTCTTTATAACTATTATGTGAAATCAAACATCAAACTACACAAAGCAGTTTCTGGTGAGGAATAAATTAGGAAACTCCCCACATTTATACCCACTTTAAATGCACATGATGGGAACATCATCACGTTAAAACTCAGCCACTTAGTTTGAACCAGATATTAATAGAGAAACATAAAATTGTCCCGCAGAAACGCCCGTTGGGACCAAATACCCGACATTGTCAGGAAAAACAGAAATTGCAGTGTCATTACCATGGTGTGAGCGAGTTAAGTGGGACACAATCATGACGTTAGTGTCGAACATGTAATAATGATTAAATGTAGATTAAATGTAAAGCCATGTTTTACCGCTGATGGACTTTGAGCAATTACATCGCCTTCGTTTCAATGATCTTAATGATTGCATTGAGCCTTTTTTTTCTTTCTTTTTTTTTTTTTTTTAGATAAAAATCTTGATTGGACTTTTGTCTAAAAAAAATAATACAAGTTAAAAAAAACAAAAAACATTTTATTTATGCAAACCGGGTTGTTAACACAAGCTGAAGCTGATAAACCAAGAAACATTTTGGTTATTATAAATGTGGAGATGTGAAATGACAAAAATGTGAAATATCCAGCCTGCTTTTTCGCAGATGATATTTTACTGTCACATCTGACAGTTATTACAAAATAAATCCAACTAAATTGTCTTTTTCTGCTCTACTTCTGAAGTCGAACAGAAAATGTTAAGAAGTCTGAGTATTTCTAATTACTGATCCATGACTTTCTCTTGCCTTCATGTAGAAATAGGCAACAACACTGAAGCTATGGGGCTGTCGCTATTTATTTTAACACTATTAGCACTGAGCATGACAGTGAAAGAGGTAAAAAAATAAAAATAAAATAATAATTCAAACTTCACTACAGCAAAGAACAGCATTATTTGGGTCAAAAAGTTTTAAAACTTCTAGTTTTTGCCTGTCTATTCCAGTGGTTCTTAACCTTTTTTGAGGTACTGAACCCACCAGTTTCATATGCGCATTCACTGAACCTTCTTTCGCGATAAATATGATTTTTTTTTCAATATTCAAGATATACGTAGGTATATGCTTTTTTTCACTGGTGCAGAAAATGAGTCGTGTATGAACATCACCTCGCTCAAAGAACAAAACCAACACAGTGCATGAACTTTTTTTGTTAACAAACTGCCCTCTGTTAGGCTTAATGGAAGATTTGTGGTTTCATGTTTCTCCTCCAACCAGTCTGGAAATCCTTTTGGAGTCCACGGCATGATGAACTTCTTTAAATGCAAGAATGTTGTTATGATATATGGTTGCAAATCTTGTGACTTCAGGAAGAGTATTGGTACGTTTCTTCCCAATCTTTCAGCAGGATAATTATCAAGAACATATTCCTACATCCGGTATGTAGGAATATGTAGCAACATATTGCAGAACATGTAGAATATGTTTCTACATATCCCTACATATGTTCCTACATGTCAAACTTTCTTCATGATGACTTCAGTCTCCTAATCTAAATCCTGCAGAAATCCCACCAGGTGAGCAGAGGAGGAAAGCGAGCAAAAGAGAGAAACCACAAGATTTAGAGACAGAACTTGTGCAAAGAAGTATTGAGAACGGTTTATCTTGCTCTGGAGGTTTCTACCTTGTTTTTAGCACAAGACTGAGTTGACAAAACTTTACTTTGGACAACATGGAGCACTTGGTGAATCAGTCGGTAGAGCAGCTACACCATGTGCCTTCCCATTCTTTCTTGACCCTATTTGTGTAATTATTGTACAATAAACCCCACCAGCGCCAATAAAATCCCTAAAACGTTATTGACAATATTGTTTCAGTAAATAAATAAGATGAAAATGGCAAATTTCCCTTAACATTTTCAATGTGAGGATAGATGGCTGCACTAAAACAACAGAAGAAGAACTAGTAATCTGATTTAACAAGTGGGTTTGATAGATTGCGGGAAGGACACGCTCAGGTAGCAGACACAGCAGGATGGAGACGAATTACTTTTATAAACAGCTCTTTACTCTTCTCCACACTTCTTTCCTCGTTTTACTTCCTTGTTCTTGTTCACATGTCACAAAGCAAACCGATCAAAACCTAGGCCGAGTGAACGGACAGATTACACCAGAGAAAATTCAAGAACTCTTAACTCCGACTTCAAAATCCAGATTAAATGTCTAAATATGCAAACATCGACAGTGAGAACATTACAAAAGCATAAACATGATTGTGTAGGTGCCAAACATATTTGAACAAGTTAAAAAATGCCAAGAATTAACTTCTGACCTCTACACTCGCGTAACACAAAATAAGGCGACTGTTCGTCGAGCTCCTGCTTTAAGCGTCTATTTAAGACAGTGGTATACTGGGGTGTATTTATATAAAACATGCAATCAGTGCCAGGAAGACATGACTCATTTGAAAGAGATACCAGAGAATTTTGTTTACACCTGAGACTAAAACATGCCACTGATGAAGGCTATAATTTGGATATTTCAGATTCTGACTCTGCTGAATAAAAGAGTTTGATAAAACATGTGATATTGTTAGCGGATGCTTTTTGGCGCCATTCTAAAGCAATAAATCAATGAATTTATGTTCACTGTTGGCATTATGGACGTCAGTTGTAGACTGTGCAATGCCAAAGCAAACAGACTCCGGCTAATCTGAGCAGCAAGTCAATGTATCATTATGACTGATTAATGAGCTCTACGACGCCACTGTGCATATCTTCATATGATAGCAACGAGGAACAGAAAAAACACCATGCAACAAACTGAGAGGTGACAACACGTCTTTGTCTGAAGAACAAGTGTTACAGACGGTCCTTGTGATATCGGCATATCCACACCCTGCCAGTTCGGTCACGCTCCACCGCCACGCGTGAAAGATGCGTGGCGGTGTCGACACAAAGCCAGATTCCGTGAAACAAACCAAACAACCGTCTGTGTAGATTATTAATCAAATATTCCATTACCATCCTCACGGAAAACACTGGTCTGTGTTGTTACGTTCAACCCTGTGTTTTTTTTTATTTTTTATTGACATTCTGCCCCATTAAACACCAAGCTGCTTCCTGCCGCAGGATTTCACAGGATGTGCCAACAGAAAAAGAGACAAAATAACTCAATCATCCCGTTAAAATGTTTGGCACCTCTTGACCAGGTGAAGGACGATGATAAAAGCAACGAGACTATTAAGTTTAATTTTAAATTTAGATTCACGTTGTGTAGGGATTCAGGATGTGACAAACATGCATTCACCCCTCACTCTTACTGTTGAATATTTAGCTGATGCCGCAGCAGCAGCATGTGGGGAAAAGAAGCCAGATAAAAGTCCAGGGCGGCAAAAAGAAGGCTGGGTTTTTTTCTGCTCAGAAAAAGTTGGATTCCAAAATCTCAAATTTTGGATAAATTAGAGATAAGCCTGTAAGCGTCAGGCCTTCTTGTCCAACATCAGTGTTTGACCTAGCAAATGAGCTTCTGGAAGAATGGTCCAATGTCCCAGTGACACAAACTCGCACAGGAAACCTTCACAGAAGAGTTGAAGCAGTTTCAAAAGGATTTGATAAATTATACCAATTAAAAATGGGACAGCACTTAGTTCATCTGCCTTCTGTCATCTGAAGGCAGATGAACTATTTGCTGTGCATGGTGCATACCTTTAGATTCAAATGGCAATGCCAATCACTTTTAGTGGCAAACTGGTTGGGGCCAAACTGTATATATAAAAAAGAAACAGTACTGCATCATCCTGCGTGGTAATGCTGAGTAATTTATGTGCTGCACAATTACAATACCAAAGTAATCCCTGCAATACTGGTAGAATCTGGTGCTTTTTACATATAATACAGTTGGAAAAGTATTGGATTCATGTCTAGTATAAGTAAATGGTGAATTTCAAACCGCAGCCCCATGATTCATACACTGGAGCACGGCTATCCTCTTAAAATATGGGGATTGCATAAACGTTCAATGAATCCCAAATGTGAAAGTAACATGTCTTTGTTTATTTACTCAGTAAAGTAAACTCTCCCACCCAAACTGCAAACGTCGAGTCAAGAGGACCAAACAACTCAAAACTCCTCGCTTTTCTGTGACGAAGTTAAATAATAATTAACAGACTTTCATGGTTTCAGTGTGAGTCACAGACCCTTTCGGCTGCCATTCACGCGCGAGTCTCCAAAAGCATCTCGGATGAAATCACAAAGTGAAGTTGCTGGGCAAAAACCACCCAAAAGCCTCATTTGTAGCATTCAATCACTTTTAGTCTCAAACCGCAATGACTCATGAATGTACAAACAAAACGGTTCGAGCAAAACAGAATGTTTGGCTTCGGAATGAAACACTGATCTTTGCTTTTTTTTTTTTTTTCTCTCTCTCTCTACTTTAAGGCAGTGATATTTTTGAAGCGAGCCAGACCCACCTACTGGGAATAAAGGAAGTCCCACATGAAGCAAAAAAGGAGCAATCATACAGGTGCTCAGCACCGGCCAGCTGCATAACGTTCCTTTAATCCTGAAAGAGTTTCCAAATCCATAACTAAAACTAAGATAAAAGTGTTCTGACCCTATTGTGGAATGTTTCCCAGTGTCATGCAGCTTCTCAGCAGGTGTGCAGAGGGGAGGGGGAGTTTCAAAACATATTGCACAGCAGATAGGCAAAGAGGAACATCATCAAAGCTACGCTGCTTTGCACCTCACTGACTGCTCTGACAACCGATAGGGAAAACTTTCCCACAGAGAGGAAAAAAGAAAAAAGAAAAAAAAAAGATCGAGAAAGGGTGCAGAACTGGAGAAGAGAGATGTAAAATGAAAGTACAGAAAGGGGGGCGGGGGGGAGGGAGAATGGGGTCAAAGAATGGAGAGGGAGCTATAGAAGGACAGAAAAAATATGTATAATGTCATTTTCATGCAATTTAACCAGGTTGAATGTGGTGTTGAAAACAAATCTCCTGGGAGAAAACTTGTGAAACTTCTGTCCTGAGAAGTAGCAAATAGCAAACAAAAAAAGAGGATAGAAATTTATTTTTATCGCTCATTGGTGACGTTAGTTAAACCAAAGTTCAGAAATACTTTAGAGAAAATCATTCTAAGCATATCTTGTCATTAAAGCTGCTCTAAGTAACCTGCAACGTTGCCCCTGATCAGAAACAGACTTAGTGCTGCCAATCATTCTTGTGTACTCGCTGCCCACACCCTCCCCCTGGCTCTTCGCTACGCTACAGCTAGCCTTCAGTTAGCAGAATAGTTAGCTGGAAGAACAGTTTTTCTGTGACATTATGTTGTTTCTCCGCCATTAGCATAGCTGAAGCTAAACTCATCTATGAGCTCAATCTGATCACTGGCGCGAAGCCGCAATCTATAGCTTGTACATGAGGTAATGTTGTGAGCAGCACATACACAAGCTTGATAGGCAGCACTAAGACTCTCCTCCGAGGTCTTATAGGTTGTTTCTGACTGGGATTTGGTGTATTTCTGCAGATGGTAGCGATCACATTCTCCACAAATCATCTTTCTGATAATATACTTTCAAGACAAAGAGACAATTTAAAAAACATGTAAAGAACATGGTTTTTTTTTATAAAGGTTACCTTCTGCAGCTTTAAATGAGATAAAATATGCTATATGCAGCAGAAAACCTTAAAGAGAAACACAAAACTAAACAAGAATGAAATACAATGTCTTGCTACAGTATAGAGTTTCTCACATTTTGTCACTTTACAACTGAATGCAAAGAAGTTAATGGGGATTTCATGTGACAGTGCAAATCTGAAAAGTGGGGCATCTACTAATATTCAACCCCTTTTATTCTGTTGCACGACAGACACTGTGAGAGTGAGGGGGTCATCAAAGTTCACCAGGCTTCACATTAACTGGCAGAACCACCTTGGGGCCGCTGAAGTGTGTCGCCGGAGCGGTATGGACGAAGCAGAGCCTGACGACGATGTGCAGAAACGAATGCTGAAACAAGAGGCTGAGAGGAAGGCGCAGCCCCTCATTCTAAACTATACATCTCCCCAGACTTTCTGCACAGATAAAAATCTGATCACTGGTGCCATAAAATGTAAGCAGAGGGGGGAAAAGCCCCCACCCTCGTCGTCGGCGACGTTGTTTTATAGTGGAAATGAGGCTGACGGCAGACGTGGTGATTAGCCCCGCAGCTAACATGAAAGGAAAGGAAAGAACAGCTGCTAATTTTCTCCTTTGACCTTTGCCTCCTGCTGGTATTTCATACAAGCTCTGATTTATGAAGGAGTTTGACAACAAGCTGCTACCGGACAGATTTTCATGAGAGAAAGAGTCAGCCACATTAGAGCACCGAGACGACCCATCAAATGTCGAAGAAACTGATCTACGAGCTCATCTTTTCATTTCACTGCCCTGGTGTGTTCTGTGTGTGGTGTTGATTTGATCTGTTTCTCCTCTTCTTATTGCCATGTTTTATTAAAAATAATAGTTTTTTTTAATATATATTTTCACTCTTCTAGTGCTGAACCAGTAATCAACAGCCGTGGACTTCTACTAGCTGGGTAAACCTAGAATCCCTATTTTTGTTTCCATAAATGGCACAAAGGCTCCTGTAATTACATAAACAGAAAAAAATGGCTATTTTTGAAAACATTGATATTTCTGGCTCGACTTACAACAACATTCACATAATACATGACAACAACAATGGCAGTTTACATGTTTGCCATCTTGTAATTCATCGGTTTTGGAATTGATGACACCGACAGGAAGTTCAACGTCACCAGTGCTCTGCAACAAAAAGCCTCCAATCGCGCTTTGTCGTTTTCTCAGCGTATTTACCGGTGACCGCGTCTGGAGGTTTTACTCGCATGTCCCAGCATCCAGGTTTAGCGCCACTTACAGGTCTGGAGGAGCAAACACAGTGACTGAAAACATTTCTTTTTAAAACCCACAACCGATTTTAGAAAAAAAAAAAAAGGTCTCCATGAGGAAGGGGGGAAATGTTTCCCTTTCTTTTCTGAAATTCATTGTTACAGATAAGTCTCGTGTAAAAATGACGGCGGCCTCTGGGGCCAGCACACACCCAGGAAGTTAAGATCCGGCTGCCCATTCTCTTCTCCGCCCTCCTCTGTCTTCATTATCGTCTGACTCTTGTCCCGCCTTTTGTTGTGTCCATTTGCTGAAGGGGGAGAGAGGAACAGGGAAGCGGCGGCTCTGAAAGGGCTTTTACTAGAAAACCCTTCGTCAAGCATGCAGGTAGGAAGTTGGCTTACAAATCACAGAGTGACTCACGGTTATGTATTCAGTGATTCATTCAGGCCATGCGAAGTATAAACAGTTATTTTAATCCGACCCTCTGTTTATGTAAAGACGAGGAGGATCTACGAACCACAAGTTTCATTTGTTTTTGTTTAATCCAAGAGGTCAATTATCTCTTGAGATTAAATAAAATCATGTAGAAATTTTTACTTGTTTCTGTTACCCAGAAACAACTATCAAAGCAGGACTTCATAATCTGACGAACTGAAAGGTTTTTATGCTGATACACTAAAATTATTAGTAGATCACAAACGTTTTGCACAAACTGGGCTATTTTATGGCGGTAAAAACCCAGAAAGCATAGAGTAAAAAAATGCGTGAAGCATTTTCTTTATCTCAAAGCTGAAGACATTTCAGCTAAAAAAAAAAATATAAGCTTCGAACTGCAATGGTCAGAAAGTAGATAAACAAAAATAAAAAGAGAAGAAAAAGGAATATTTTTTATTTTCTTTTTGGAATTAAAAGTTATTTTGTGCCAATAAAGTTTAAACTAGAACATATTATAAGGGACTGAGTCAACTACTTTAAACCATCTGAGGAATCGTCTAATGTTCATTATTATTTGCTTGAATTATGATTACTAAGCAAACTATTGTTTAAAGTGCATCTCTGCACATTAGAAGATCATTTAGACGTTCATTATTTTGAAGTTACTCAATGTACCAAGTCCAAAGTGATGTGCAGATTATTTACACACGCTCATATTTTTTCCAGCCTTTATTTCTGCTCGTTATGAGGATTTTCTGATTACAGCAGCAAAAAAATATGACATATAAAACCAATAAAAAATGTTAATTTTAGAAATGTTGGCATAATGAACAGTCCCTGTAATACCTGCTTACTTACAAGTTTTTATTTTTTAGAAGTTATATTGAACCTGACAAACGAGCCTAAGAGTAATGCATATTATGATTTACTGAGATATACCTGTAGGTATTTTGTTAAAAACTGCACTGGTTGTCAAAGGAGGAATGAAAAGGGATGTTTCCCATACAAAGACCAAAACTGGAAAAAGTAGTCATCTATGTTTTTCTTTCAAGTCGTCTCAAGCTATTTCCCTTACTGGGATATTCAGCCTGAGTGTCCAGTCAGCCATGTTCACATGCTGCACGTTTTAAGATACAGCCACCTTTTGTTCCAACCCTCTGGGTTTCATTCAGAGTTCAAGCAGGTCATTAGCAAAGTGATTACAGTGGGAGAGAGGGCATCCATTAAGAAAATGTGAGTGTGTGTGTGTAGGTGTGTGTGTGTGTGTGCACATGTTCCTGTCTGCGTGTGAGTGTATCAATCACTCTCGTGTGGGTGACGACATGGAGCTGTTTGTCTTTCTCATAAAAGGGAAAGGGATGAAAAGGGCTGGTCTACCAGCTGGACCTTCAATCACACTGGGACAACGTGACTTTAGAGATGCTGGGCAGCTGCGGCGCCAGGGACCGACTGTGTGTGAGTGTGCGCTGAGCCTTTTAAATTAGGGTCCTTTTTACATTTTTTTTTTTTTAATCTCATATTCAAAATCATGCATTTAAAATTCATCACACCGCTTGAGTTGCTTTTTTGAAACAGTATGTCTGTTTCTGGACACGTATTGTTGTTTAATTGTACTGTCTTCAAAGGGTTAACGCTTTGAAACAACAAGAGTTAACCTAAATGAGTCCATATTTACTTGCAGACAGGTTTCTCGCAGTTTGAAATAAAAATATTCAGGTTCAGTAGAGGATGAATAAGTTGCAGGAACTCTCCCACACCAGAAGTGGTGATGATGTCAACTTTACCAAATGCATAGCAGAAAAAAAGAGCCTCCGGATTGACCTCTCTTACTCTAAACCCTTCTAGCTTGCAGTTTGAGACACATATTTACGTCTTTCTTGTGATTTACATTGCCTTCAGAAACATTCACAGTCCTTCCTTGCCATGTTTTGTTATGCTAAATCTGCAAACATCTCTGCAAGGACTCGTTTCTAAAACATAAATAAATAAAAAATCTATAAACAATTTAGTGCAATTGATTGCTTTTAGACGTAAGCTAATTAGCTGAGTGTTAGCATATTTGTAATTTAATTACATTATAGCTATAATGTGAAAGCCTCAGAGATTTAGTAGAGAAAATTATTAAGCAAACTTTGTTATAAAGGGAAATGAAAACCAGACGAGTCTGGGATGAAGCTGTGAAGAAATTTAATGGTGGTTTATAAAACGGTATCCTGAGCTACCAAAACATGGCCCTCCATCTAAACTGACAAGTCAGGACAAGAGAATAACACTCAGAGAACACAGGCAGGAGACGCAGAGATTCACAGCTCGGATGGGAGAGCAGCTCATGCACTGCACAGATCTGGCTTTTCTAATAAAGTGAAGAAATATGTAAATATCAACGACATAATGTTCAAAAAAGGATAACAAACGCATTCTAAGTTGCAAAAGAACCCCTGCAAATATCATCTTAAACACACAATCCTGAAGACAAAACATAGTAGTAGAGGAAGCACTGCGGAGGAATGCTGTTTTTTCAGCAGGTACAGGAAAACTGATAAATGTGGATGGGAAGATTGATGGAGTTAAAAACCGAGCAATCCTTGAAGAATATAATCTGGGGTCTGCAAAAGACTTGAGACAGAGCTCTGTTCCACTTCTAGGAGGATAAACATGCAGCTAAAACTGGAAATGTAAATATGAAGTCAGTTTAGACTCTGAAATACAATGAAGGTTCACAATAAAAAACATGAAAGGAAAAGCAAAGACTCTCATCTTAGTCTGCCTACGTTTTTTGTACGTTAGTCTTTTTCAATGGCAAGTTCACAAAATTGAAATTCAAATATTTGTCTTTCCTACCATTTACTGTCAGACACCTCTCCATTTCGAGGTGTCAAATAACCCAACGGATTCGCAAACAATACAGGGCAAAACCAGCAGAACAACATGACGGAGCTCTAGAGTCAGAAATCAAAATCAAGTGTTTTAAAAATGTTCTGCAATTCGGTGAGGAACCGCATAATGCAAAGCTACCGGTCTGCATATCGGTGCAAATTTAATGTGCCCCAATTTTTACAGCTGCAGCGATGAATAAATGTATTGACCAGCTTTCCATTTATGATGCATATCTAACGTGAAGCAAAGTTTTATTACAGTACATAAAAGCATTTCAAAAAACCTCACTTACTTATCGCAGCGTGTCCTACTGATTTCTTCCGCACATCAGCCAACCCCTGCAAGAAACAAACACAAAGCTATACTCATGCTGAAGTGAGCGCACCACAAACAACAGCTGAGCCAAATCGTCTTGATTTTTCACATTAAGCTCTTGGAGTTGTGATATAATCTGCAATATGGTGGAGACGGGGAGCGCTGATACGAGCTGAAAGCTGTTAGAAGGACAGGAATGCCCCAGCTAAGACCTCAGCTGCTGCACACATGAGGTGAAAGTTCAAAATCTTTGCGCACTCATGCCGAGACATTCCACAGACAAAACTCATCATATTTCCATTCAGAGCCCCGGCACAGCTGCGCAGCACCAAAAAACGAACGCAGCCAGCCCCAGCGACTGATAGCCATCTCCTTTTTTTTGCATAACAACAAAAAGGGCCTTTCTGCTGGGTGTGTGCACATGTTATTATTGTGCAGTGTAACACTGCAGATTGCCCAAACCAATGTGTTCATGAGCTGAGCTCACATCGTCGGGAACTTTGATTTCTGAGTCCAGAGCACGGAGGGAATGCAGTTTATCTTGCAGTCATTTCACAGTGTTCTGTTTGAATGACTTACAGTTTTTTTTTTTTGTTTTTTTTAGGGGAAAACTTCCAAAACTTCCCAGAGAAAAAGACGCAGTCAGTCATTTCCCCTCCAGGCGTGCGCTCAGAGTCTGCTTACTCATATAGGTAATTTAGCGGCTCTTCTCGCTTCATGCGTCTCTTCGCTGTAATCAGCTTTGCTTCATAAATAAGAATATTACCGAAGGTTAAAGTTCAAACTCTTAAATCCATCAGGTTCACACCAAGTGTTTGCATTTTTTTCTGCGTTTACAAAGTGAAGATGGAGTAAAACATTTTTGTGCAGCCATTATGTGGGTGGGTAAAGTGCCTGAAGATGACATTGTTGAGGATTGGTATTGTGAATAATATCTAAAATGAGCTGAATTAACGACAGCAGCATAACTTAAGCAGCATAACATAATTTAGGATCTGAATTTACCAAGATAACTTCAGCTTGGTTAAGCTGAAATTATCTTGGTAACCGTGGACGATAAGAGGGAATAAATTGATGCTAGTCAGTAACATAATACTTATACTCATTACCTATGTCTTTCTGAAATCTGACTATTTGCACTAAATGAATGAGGAGCGTAAGCTGGAGCTGCAGAAACTCAGTCCAGAATATTTGAGTGTTGAGCTGTGAACGTAATTCACTTCCATGTGGCTCAACTGAATTTAGAGCGAGTTCTCGTTAAGGAAGAGCCGGCACAAAACAAAAACATTGGAACCACAGGTCAGGAATGAGAAGGCAGTTGAAAAGACGAACACAGAAAGTGTTTGATGTCGGAGGCGCAGACGAGTCGTGTTGATCTTTGGATGATTGTGCGATGATTAAACTCACCTTCACAGACATAGTTGTATAACCGCAGAACAAACCGGGAAAAAACAGTAACGCGCCCCCGCCTCTGAGTCGGTGACATAACTGACCCAACTTGTTGATGAAGTAAAGATTTAAAACAACAACAAAAAAAAAAAAGAAGACCTGTGTGCAATGACATCATTAAGCACATTACCGGTACTGAGATGCTAGCAGGGTAAACAGGTTGGAGAATGAGGTTTTCGAAAACCCACATCAAAGGAGTAGGTGTGTTACAAGTCCAGGAAATTACAGTGCAGGGAGGAGACAACGAGTGTGACAGCTTGCTCCCCTGCCAAAACGTCTCCCATATAAACCTCTTCAAAGAAGGATGAGCGAGCGCTCAAAACGTCTAAATAACTCCTGTTGTTTGCTCAGATCATCAGCCCTGCGGTTACCTTGTGAGTCCAGTTTGGACTGAAACTGAGTGAGTGCACCACGTTTGGATTTAAACACGCAGATCATTCGCTTTTTGGGGGGATGACAGTGGTCGGTTTGTGACCCTGCAGCAGCGATAGCTGCGCCTGGTAGCGGCAGGGCAAAGGCCTCAGACACATTCTTTAAGCAGCCTCAAAAGAGGAGGAGAAAAAAGCTTGCTTTTTTTTGTGTGTGTCCATTTTGGAATGCAAAAGATATTTCAGTCAAGAGCGCTAGAGCAAAAGCCTGTGGTTGTGTGGGTGAAATTCGGGATAGCGTCCAATTCTCAAAGCCTTGAAATACATATGCCACACAATGTTAAAGCACTCGCTCTCACAATTTACAATGCATAAACATTGCGCTTTACTCAGGCCCCAGGTGATTATTTGCCCAGAGGTCTAGTTTCAGCTATTTCAGGTTACGTGAGGCCACCCCGTGATGCCGCCCCACTAAGTGATTCTTGAACGTGTTAAACCACAAGCCTCCTCCCCGCGCCCCTCCCGCCCCGGCCCAGAAAACACCCGACTGTTTAGGCTTCAAATATCTAACACAGATTGACCAGAAAAGCACGAGCTGCACAGAGCAACTCATGACCGGACTGAGAGGAAAAATAAACCGTCGGGCATTCACGTCGCTTTTACACGCTCGCCCCTTTTACTCCGTCGCTCACCGTTCCCACTCTGCAGCTTTAAAATGAATGAGGGAGGTCTGCTTCACATACAACTAACTGTAACCACCGCTTGCATTCACAAAACATAAATCACCCGCCGTACAAGAGAAACTCTCGCAAGCGAGAACACCTGGAGCAACAAAGGTCTCTCCAGATCATGCATTCACCGCATCACCTGCTCTGCACATACGGAGCATGAACTTACTGTCTGCAGCTCAGATAGAAAAGAGAATGCACCAATTTCTTCTTTCTCGAAAAAGTTGTGAAAAACCTAAGCCGAGCGGCTTCGCCACAAGGGCCCCACTGATGTATCTTAAAAGGCCGACTTCTTAGTTTGCATTTGATTGTGCGGCTTTTTAGCAGCCGGTAACGGGTAGGAACTGCAAAAGGGAAAAGACAGGACGAGCTCCTGGGCCTTTAGAAGTCTTGTCAAAAGCCTTTCCTTTTTCTCTGCTTTGTCCCGACGATATTCATCTTGCCAGCTGAAAAAGTGAAGACGGCAAAAACTTTGGGCTTGAAAAGAACTTTTCAACTTCTGAGAGACAACCTCGCAACAGGATAGAGCATTTGAAAAAGAAAAAAAAAAAGGGAAAGAGTAAAAGGAAAAAAAAGAAAAAACCTTGAAACAGTCGGAATGGAAAGGACTTCCAATCTGAGAGGCACGTTAGAGAATCAGAAAGCGTGTTTTCAAAATGGAGCAGAGATGAATGTGACATTGTCTTCGTGGTGGAAAGATGAACCAGTTGCACGGCGGATGTGCTGATTGTGCCGTACTTTGCCTGCTTGTACAGGCGCATTTTAATAAATGTGACTCTGGCAAAATGATTTTTTTTCCCCCTCCTTCACTCAATTTAAAAAGTGAAGCTCATTTTAAAGATTTTTGACAACTTTTAGCCGTGTGCTTCTTCAAATTCTTCTGATTGGACGGCTGATGAAAACCCCAAATCCAGTTTCACTGAAAATCAGAGCAGGATGTGAGGCGAATAACCGGAGGAAGTGGCAATGGAGGAGTTTCCAATAAACTGTTAAACAAATTAACTTTTAGAAGATATTGTTATTTATTGATAACACACCTTAAATCAGCTCCATGCATCCTTTTGAACATATGCCGTTACTATTTTTTTCATGAGGATGTGTTTGTGTTGCCTGCAACCAATTAATACATTTTAGACGAAATTTCACAACTGTTTAATAAAGCTGGATCAGCATCGACTTTGTCCAAAACAGACCTTATAAAAATGCGCAGAGCAAAGACAAAAGAAAAAAAAACAACTTTTAATTCAACAACTTTTTAGCTCAACTCGGCTCATCTCTCAAAAGAGAGCTGACTTCATCACCTCACCTCAGGAGTTTGACGAAAATGAGCGCTAAGCTCTCGGATCTCTTCCTTTTGCTCAATGGCAAAATGAATAAATAATATTCCTCCCTTTAATCGACGCACTCAGCGATAACAAAAGAGACTTTGAGACACTTTGAGGACACCTAAACGATCAGAAGCGACAGGAGGTGTTCTTCGTTTTCCGTGATGGACAGACAGATCAAAAAAACAAGCCCCTTAAAACGCTTTTACCCACTTTAGAAAATAATCTCTCTTTTCCTCCCCCCCCCACTCTTTCAAGCACAAAAGTGGAAAGGAGAGAATAGTTGTTTCATCTTCGCTCTCTTCTCCCATTTCAAAGTTATTTTGCCCGTGATGAAGCGCTCTGTATTGACGACTTCGAAGGTACCGCGCCTCTTGATGGAAGTGACATTTTATCTATATATAGTGTTAGGGAGCGCTTCAATTTAACTTTTGTGTGGCGCAGAGCACGCCTGCGTTGACGCGGCTGACAGCTGGCGGTTGAAAGACGTGGGGAAGGTACAGAAGATTCAAATGAAGCTTTGCGGTAACAACGGGGCTTGATGTATGCTAATCAATCGATGGAATAGAGAATATTCTTTTGTGACGGAGGGGGGAGGCAGGAGGGGGACGAGGTTGTAAAGTGAGCGATGGAAACTTGTCAGACACAACTCACGGCGATATCAAAAAAGTCACAAAGTTTTGCTGCGCTGCACAAGAGCCTAAATCGCATGTGGTATATGCTACAAAAGGCTCGACTTGAAAAGGATTGTATTTGATATAAAGGAAAAGAAATTGGGGCAATTCTCCATATGGTGTGGAAGCACGATAGGTTCTTTTTTCTTTCTTTCTTTCTTCCTTTTTGACAAGGAGGGAGCAAGATTTGTGTGTGTGACACCTACAGTGAATTCCTCAGAAAAGTCTGAGTCTAGGTCTGTCTGAGCCTTTGCAATCCTTCAAAGGAAGCAGGCCACCGAATGGCGAATTTACATGACAAAAGACACCCAACTGTCTCAGCCGGTTAAGGTAAAACATATGATCAAACAAACATGTCGGATCAAACATATCAAACGCCGATGTTAATTAAACCAGAGTGTAGGGGACCGAACAGGAAATGTTCTGCAAGGTCTTAAACGTAAGGTAAAATTATTGTTTTTACCACAGCTTTAGCACAGAGCCTCGAAAAGGGAGCTTTGAATATTTCCGTAAGCCCTCACATTGCAAGCACAAATTCAGATGCATTTTATATGGCATTCATGTGATAGACCAACACAAAGACGAGCGCGGAGTCACAGGAAAACAACGCCGCGCTTTCACAAATGGAAGCCCGAAAATATGGCGTGCACATGCATAGAGCTGATCTGCAAACGTTTCAGTGATTTGGTGGAGAACATCAGAGAACAAACGGCACCACTAAGGCCAACAAACAAAGCAATTATGACAAGGACAATATTAGCAGGAGAGTTAGCAGAGTTAAGACAACAGGCTGAGCTTTGGACATCTCACAGAACCCTGATCAATTTATCCTCTGGGAACATAATGAGAGTTACGAAGCTGTAAAATCCACAATGAACTTCTACTCAAACTGACTCCCCAGTCAAGACAGGCGTGGTTTGATAGAGGTATTGTGCCCAATGAAATGTAACCACTACTCTAAAGGAAATACTGCATTTTGCAAATGCACACAGGGACAAATATCTTAATTCATGTTCTGTCAGATGAATCTAAAGTGAGAACAGTTTGGCCTTAATGACCTCCATTTCATTTGGGGATTAAAGGGGGGAACCTTTGTAAGCCTGGGAACCCCAGAAACTGGAGCACCTTCTGAAACAGATGGTGTCATGAGAAAAGAATGTCAACATCTACAAACATCTAAAGCTTGGGTACAAACAAGTCTTTCAAATGGACATAAGCATTCAGCCAAAGTGGTTATAAAGGTGATCAAAGACAACGAAGTCAAAGTTTTGCAGTGGCTAGTCACAAAGCTATGATCTTAATGCTATAAAGAATTTGTGAATAGACCTGAAAAGACCCTAACCCTAACCCTAACCAAGGCATTGGTTCTTTCCGACTTTGGTTTGGTCAGATTTAACTTCGGTCAGCGAGAGAAAAAGTTGAATGTGTCGTTTTATCCGTTTTATGTAAACGTCTGGTTTCAACTGTAACTCTGGAGGAGCTGCAAAGATCCACAAGCTCAGGTTCGACCAACAGACCAACTGTTCCCCCCACCAAACCTGGCTTCTATGGCTTAGTGACAAAAACCAGCTGTAAGTAAAAGAAAGCCATTAAAAAGCCATATGTCATGGTGCTGAGGCAAGATGAGAGCAAAATGTAACTTTTTGGGTCACACTCAGAACACAATATGTGGCAGAAAACCAACAATGCACATGATCCAAACCAAATGGATCCCCATAGTAGAGGCAGCATCTTGCTGTGATCATGCTCTGCCCAGGTTTTTCCTCGACTGGAACAGCAAACTCAGAGCGAAAGAGGAACGGTTCGGATCAACTTACATTAGCCACTTTGTTCAAGTCCAGCTTGAAATGCAACAGAGTTGAAAATTGGTGTTCACAGATTCTTACCATCCAAAATGCATGAGCTTGAGCAACGCCGAGAAAAGAATGTGCGAAGGTGTTAAAGACCGGCTCCAAAAGACTTCCAGCTGTATTGCAGTGAAATGAGGTTCCACTGAGCATTCATTCTGGGCTGAAGCGCCTTCAGATTTGTACTTGTTCATTTGAAAAACGGCAGACATCCGCCTCATAACTATGCACTATTTTATGTTGGTCTGCCACATAAAATCCATTGAGGTTCGTGTTGGTGACGTGACACAAAGCGGAAAGGTCAGAGCGGTGTGAGCGCTGATGCAGGGCCCTGTAGCTCACCTTTAAGATGCTGTGTAGGTTACCGTATGAGGAGCGTTCGTGTACAACCACATCGACCCAGCTGCTGTTGTTCATTTCAGCTTTCACTTCCCCCTCCTGACTTTTGAAAATGCAGTAAAAAGAATTTGCTCCAGATGTGAATCCCTGTGAATTTCCAGGAAATGCACACAGATCTGTTCATGTACTTACAGAATATGTGCCTCACGCGTGAAAAAACACAAGGTCTCCATGACTTGGGCTGTATAGTGTCGGGAAAAGGCTGCTGAAGATGCGTCACCCTTGTTTTTGAACGTTTTGCCACTTTCATGTGGCCTGATCAACAGCATTTCTGGGGAAGATGCCATATAGATGATATTGCATGTGATTGAATCATATGCTCTGTACGTCTGTCCAAATAGATGCTCATGATGTCAAAAAGATTTCAAGCCAGTGGAAGAGATAAAGGAGCCACGCTGGTCTTTATTGTTCAGCCCGAGGGTCACGAACGCTCTTCGAAATGCAACAATAAATCCTTACATTTTAATAATTAGGTCACAGTCAGAAAGACAAAATAAATGCGCTGGTACAGACTCCTACATTCGCACAAAGACTATAAAACGATTACCATCAGGGTATTTATTCAAATCAGGACATCAAACACATTCTTTCTTCTTTTTTATCTGCCAGATCACAGAAGTTACTGTCGGGGGAGAAAGGCGCCTTCCGATCAGCTCGGCGTCCAGCGCGCCCGGCGAACAAGGCCTGCGCTTTCAGCCCGACTCTCCCACCCTCTTTCATCATTTACAGAGGAAGCGTGCCGCGCCAGCGTCTGTCCTTCGCGAGAACAAGGACGCTCACAGTTGGCCTGACAATGGACAGTAGGGCTCGAGGTGGCAGTGGACACTTTGCGATGAGCGATGTCGCTGACATCAGGGGCTTGGTGCTGCCAGGCTGCGGAGCGCGGGGTCAAAGGGTCGAGATGGGAGGGCAGGCGGGGAGCCGAGAGTTCGGGCAACATGGATATAAAAGACATCGAGGCTTGTTAGCGAAAGAATGTACAGTCACGCACAAGAAAGAAGGACAAAAGCAGGAGCTTTGAACTGCTGTGATGCATCTGATAAAAACAGTCACAGGACTTGTATGCGCTGCATAATCCAGAATATTTTCTGAACCCACAGCCTTGATTACAGATGAATAATGTGTCACGCTACTCAGCTCCCCCCCCTGCACAAAGCAATCACACTTAACTGTATTCCTCCGCACTGCATTATTTAGTTTATAGCCTACAGTTCTCCACACATTCACAAGTTATATCACTTTGACTTCCACATATTCTGACAGATTTATATGTGCACGCGGCTTATGTTTAAATATTATAACCTGCTGTATATTAAGACAACAGGGCTTTCAAACTTTTGTCAATTTCATAATTGTGATTGACAAAAGCTATTGTTTTTGTTAGTAAAACATTATAGCTTTACAGGATTATACCAAACACAGGCCATAACCCAATGCAACATCAGACATATTCATATTGGCGCCTTTGTTTAAACTCAGTCCCCCTAGTGGTCTAATAGATGTAACTGTACCTCTTTAAGAGGACTCCAGCCAGGATGTAGCTGTTGTTTTGCAAAAAAAATGGTGAAAACTGCATGCAAATATAACTTACCTGTTATCAGAGGTTTGGTTTGGATTTTGAAAAGACACAAAATTTATCAAATGGGGGCAAACTGTGTCGTCCTTTCTTTGTGTTTTGTACCTTCAAAATGAATAAACAAACTTGCTTTTCTCTTCTTTAAGGTTTACGACAAGAGCAAGTTCAAACTTTGGACTGGTTGTACAACTATCTCACAAAGCTGATCAATCTGTTGCACTGGACAGATCTACACAGGATCTTGAGCTGCATTTCCTGTCTGTAACTTTCTCAAAACATTAAGTATCATCCTAGTTCTGATATGAGATTAACGTTACTCACAGTTCACGCTTTGGCTTGACAATATTTTTGGCAATGAAATTATGAAGTTAAATAATAAAGCTTTTACTCCTGGTTTAGATCTCTCTTCTTTTTCAGTCTTACCTGCCAATTAGTTGGTTTTTTTTATTGAATTAACATAAAAAGAGGGAAAATATGCTGCGGACTCTGAGACAGTGGTACAAGGTTGAATCCATCAGAAAATGAAAAGATTAAATTTGAATTTATGCAACAAAATTTATGGCCCGAACATTGATTTGATTTTTGTTGAAGTAAACACAAACTACATCAAAGTAAACGCTGTTGGGTGATTCATTTACGAGCCGGAAACTGTGGGAGTTTTTAGATTCGATGCATTTAATGAATAGCAAACCGATTTTCAGTGCTTGACCAGCCAGAAAGCAAGCACCTCTACGACAATACAAGAAGAACCAGTTCTGAAAAAAGGAATGGATCTGTTTTCATTTGCATGTTATACGATCAAAGTACATTCGAAATGAGTCACATCCCTCCCAATAGTCGTTGAAAATAATTTTGGCGTCATCACAGAAATCAAACCCCGGTTTTAATTCCTGACCAGGTGTGCACTGGCTTTTTGCCAGTTACCAGGTTTTTGAGGTTGGAAGGCCTCATTTCCATCACCCTAATATTTAGGTCTGACTGGGGCCACTCCAAAAATATCAGCATCACTTCCAGTAAGACGAAATGTTTGGAAAAATTAATCAATTAATTTAACCCTAAATCTGCTAGACATATGAATCGTTTCAACTTTGAAGCTGCTGAAGTTTGAAGCTGAATATTTAGCTCATCTTTACTGGGACAGGATGTAAGTTCACTTAGGTTTCCTTAAAAACGATGAATTGCAAACCAACATAAATCACTTTTTTTTTTTTTTTAAATCACTGAGAGGATTCCAGAGGATGTTAGATCTTTGCAACCGAGGATTTGGAAGTGATAAATGCTCCATAGCTGCGATGTGAATCTTCAGTCCCAATATTTCATTCGATGCTCAAGCAATTTCCTCAAATGTACAGCGTCACTCAATGCTGGAAATAAATAATCTACTCGTGTTGCATGTGTGTGTGTGTGTGTGTATGCGGAGAACATCAAAAACAGTTTTAATTGTGGCTAATCCTGGACTAAGATTATTTCTAATGGGAAATCTTCAGAGGAGATGCTCAGACTCAGTTTTCATCCAGGATTACTCAATTCCTTCTTTCATCGGCTTAAATCTCAGTACGGATAATCATCCATGGTTTGGCTCACCGTGATAAAAAAAAAAAAAAGAAAATATGATAGATGCTTAATGTATATATATTTCTGTGAAGTAAACACAGCATGATGCGCTTCCCCACCAACACACACACACACGCACACACACACACATGCAGAGAGAAAGAGAGAAATGGGCTTGTTTATCTTCTGAAATGCTGTAACCTTGCTGGATGCAGCTGAGTGCGAATTTCAGATGTGTTCTCTTGCTCCTTTGGAGGAGAACGGGAGGCCGAGGACGCCCATGTAGGTCAAAAACAAATCCTGCGCCTCAAGCTGGGAAGCCAGAAACTTCTTTGAGCATCTGAGAGGAAAAGAGGGAGAAGGAGCACGGAGTTTCTTCCAGGTGCTGCTTTTCGCAGTGGTAATCCTACCGCGGCGTGACTGCGATTTCTCCAGAAAATCTCTGCGAACAGGACCCAGATGGTGGGAGGTGGAGGCACGCGCGTACAGAGACAAAGAGAGAGAGAATGCAGTCATTCACAGATGCACGTATGAAGTGAAAAGCCTGCACAACACTCACAGCCAAAAGGTGCGAGGTGACTTGTCAGTCCTGGGTGGTCTCTCGTGTTGAGATAAGAGTTTGCACGGATAAAGCCCGTTGAGCTCGGGGCCGCTTCGTTTCGTTCCTCTTTTAAACACGTGAGGAATGTCTGTGGCAAGAGCTCACTCCTGTCTAAGTTTAGCATCCATTACAGAGAGCCGTCCTTAATGACAATGAGTCAGAGCTGCAGCTACACAAACCTCCCCGGCTCTATTTCTGCCCCCATCAGCTGTGTTTGTGGAGGAGTCGTACGTGTTGTTACGCAGGACGAGCCGCCGCTGCTTTTGTTGTGGCGTCGGTTAGCCTCGCAGTGGACTTCGAAGCGAAGAGATAAAAGAGTTGACATCCTGTTTTTGAGCCGATTTCCTCCATAAGGTCTTTATTTAAATGCAAGACGGGTGAAAAAAAAAAAACAACAAAAAAAAAACAAAAAACTTATTCTATCTCTCCAAGCCGTCCTCCATCTCTCTCCATTTCTGTTTCATGTGGTTACTGGAACAACAGTGTACTTTCTGAGTGTTGGGCCTTTGATGTTTTCACATTTACCAAGCTGTCTTAAACCAGAGGAGAAAAGAGAAGGGCGAGAAAAGACACAGGAGAGATCCTGTGGTGTGCTTTTTCCATCTCTCTCCCTCACTCACTGGCAAGGCATCTGACATCTTGCGGCTAAAGACAAATTCGGTTTCGCCTGTTAAGTCGTCAGTCAAAGCTTCACAAGACTTTTCTTTTTTTTTTGCTGTTCTCTCTCATTCTGCCAGTTTCTCTTCCCTTTTAGCTCTGTCTTTGCTTTTTTTTTTTCACCACACCCCCATGGATGCAGCATTGTGAGGGCTGTTTGCACAATTTTTAAACGGCAACAGTTCACCCACCAGCACCACAGGTTTGCCAGAACCCTACAGACGCCAGCGTATCCTTCAGAGAGCCTTGAACCGACAACAGACACTGAGCCTTTTTACGGCCGAGAGAAAACAGAGGCACTTTTGCGAGCTGATGTGCAATTAAGCTAAATCTATTAGTGTTGTATGTTTCTCTTAGGCGGGAGCACTGCTGGACTTTCTCGGAGCGACGAACATCTCGGACCCGGCGAACGTAGACAGTTCATGACGGGAAAATAGCTCAGAGTAAACTGAGTTCAAACCCTGGTTCTGACAAATTAGCACTAACCCGTCCCCTCTAAAATTGAGAGATTTATTTTATTATTTATAAGTCTTTAAGCTCTGGTAATCTTCTTTGAATGCACTATGTGTCCCAGAAAAGATGTGTGTGTGTGTACAGGAAATGCACCTATCTCAGTTTTCGTTTTAGTCTAAGTAACTAAGTAATATGCTGATCTGCGGTTGTGTGTGTGTCTGTTATGCGACAGACCGACACAAAGTGGTGCCTAACTTTGACGTGGAGGAAATGACACTTACTTTCAAAGTGTTTTAAAAATAAAGTCTGAAAAGTGTGACGTACATTTGTATTCAGCTGCTCTGATAGTTTTTCAAAACAAACAAACTCCAGAGCAACCGGAAGTCAACCAGTCAGTAAATAGCTGTAATTTAATCTCGGCTTATATCCACAGCTGAATTACAGAGGATCAAGGAACAAGGCATAAAGTTTTGGAACGTTTTAAAGAAGATTTGACAACAATGCTACGCTAACATCTCACAGAGTACCGTCACTTCAGAGTGGAAAGCGTATGGAAACCTATTATGACGTGACTGTCTGACAAGGGAAAAAGCCCAGAGGTCCATTGTAACTCTGGAGGAGCTGCAGAAAGCCACAGCTCATTTAGCCCCTAACACACTGAGTTTATTAGTGCTAGGTTTTACAATCTCACGGTGGTGGTAGCGTCATCCTTTGGGAATGTCATTCATGATCAGAGATGTAAATGCTGGTCAAGAGTGTGTAGGAAGGAAGACGGAGCTAAATACAAGCTAGTCCTGGGAGAAAACTTGTTCGAAGCTGTGAAATACGTCAGACTGTGGTAGACGTTTACATTCCAGTATGAGAACGTCGCTAAACACTCGACCAGATATGGAAATACGGTGCATTAGCTTCAATCAGAGCGTTATTTATGTTTTATCATCTAATTGAGTTTTTTTTTTTTTTTTGTAGGTAAGACTTAAACATTAACGTGCGACGATGCGCTGCGGTCAGCACGACTCGGCCGTCTCTTCATGCTCAAAGCTTGTGGAGACGTCCCAAATAAACTCAAAACTCTAACAGTAAATTGCTGCAAGTGAAAGGAGGTCCTACATACAACTGAGTCACAAGTGCTGAATACAAATCCACGTACATAAAAAGTTGAAAACCATGATTCATTTCCCAACAACTTCACAGCCATGCACTTTTCTTTTCTTTTTTTTTTTAAAGCTATAATCTCCCGTATTACACTTTTGGTCGCAACGTGACGATATGTGAAAAAAAAGACTTATTTAAACAATTATTTTGAGCCAGTATGACCCTTATCCCAACTGCATGTCATTCTATGTACAATCATTTAAAAAACATATAAACAGCCCATAGCGGTCTCATGCAGCATTTCTTTGCAGACAAACCACTTTCTTCAGATTATTGTCCGTGATGCAGCCTGCTGTGAGAGCCTGCAGCGCTTCAAAACCTACATCCCTTTAGTCCTCTGTCCATCAGCTTGACAGAGAAGCATCAAATCCCGGTTTCTGTAAACCTCTGTAGTCATCTCGCCATCACTTCACCTCCTCCTCACCCATGCTGCTTACACCGAGAGTGAAGGCAGAACATGAAAGGGAGAATCAAACATGAGGCATCAGAGCCGTCACTGGCGCCTGCAGAATGCAAAGTGTTATCAGCTGAACCTGATCCTCTGGTTCTCCGTCCTTCCCACGGGCAAAGTTATCCTTTCAACTCGTGCAGTTGCTTCCCAGCAACCGCACATGCAACAACAATAATGCTGCCTTCACCAACTTCGTGGATGGTGTCAGAATGCCGCTGCCAACTGTGAACATGGTCACAAAACTGCTGCAACAGAAACGGGAGTTTTATTTAACCGAATGCGTCTCAGGACATCGCCGACCGTTTCATTTTAAACAATGATCCTCGTCGCAACAGCCCGTCTGAGAGGCAACTAGTGGGTAGTTGTACACAGGGAAAGAGGCTTGTGGCAGTTTTGAGACACTAAACACAGTGGCGCTATTGTCACAATAAAGGCGAGACGTGAGGATGTGGAGAAAGAATACCCAGAAGCCTTGAATACCCCGCTGTCAGTGAAGATGAAAGGACCCCACCAAGCCAAATCACTTTATCAGCCCAAACAGCCTCTCCTATTGTAGGACGCCTCTCAGACGTTGGGTGCTGAGATGTCACACCGCTAATTGAGAGCCACAATAAAGAGCTTGTTTGGACTGCTCCATCGATTGTGCACGGCTACTGTAATCGCCGCAATAATTTGGCTCCTTCAGACATCAAATGGCGTCGTGGAAGCTGCTGGAATTTGCATTGCACCCTTTGATCTGGGGGAATTTAAACAAAGCAGCTCTTGCTCTGCGAGCGGCGAGGAGGGTTGTGACGTTGTGCCCTCGGCTGCCTGCTCTGCCGCACGTCTCAAACACCTCTGTTGTCGCCGTTATTTTGGCTGCGAAAGCAACAGAGCGACACAATTCACACCATAAAGACAAACTCAACCCAGAGGTGGCCCGAGTGCTTGTTTGTATTTTACACAAGTGAACTGTTTTGTTGACCTATCAACAGACCTTCTTGTTGATGGAGGCGAGGAAGTAGTTGGCTCAGAATTTCGGTTTCTTCAGATCCGTATCTCGTCTTTTGGAGCAGCTGAAGTCAGGCTTTCCAACGGTCATGAGAGTGATGCGTTTGCCTCTACAGACACTTGGTGATGAAAAGGGAAATATATTTCTGACCAGGTGCATCGGAGCTAAATGTACTCCACCTCTTTCTCAATCAAAATTTCCGTTGAGATGAAAGATACATTTTTCCCTTTTTTTTTTAGATTTCCTCTATTATTGCAGTTTGGTCACAGTAACATATTTTATACAATCAGAGCATTAAAACGAGGATAGCGTGAGTTTATACAAAAAGCAGTTTTCAAATGATTTCATTTATAATAAAAAAGCAATGTGAATGAGCTATGCAGGCCTGATCAAGAAAACATTTAAATACATTAGAAAGATCTAAAACAGGACCGCATGCTCTGACCTAAAAAACAGATTAAAATCTCTCAATTAGGCATGGAACGGTGGGAAACCTTCCCAGGAGTCACCAGCCGACCAAAGTGACTTTTAAATGCTACTTTTAACCCACAGTCACTAAATATTCCACAGCTGGCGAAAAAGAACATAAAAGTAGGTCTTATGTCAAAATACAAATTCTGACGATGGCCAAAACTTTGGGGGAACTGATGAGACCAAAGCAAATCTTTTTGGAAACTGTGATCTGGTGTAAAACTAACAGCATTTTAGAAAGTGAATATTGAACCAATAAGCAAACAGGGTGGCGGTGGTTCATTTGACTCGGGTTACTTGTAGGCATAAAGTTCTGGAGATCTCGCTGCAGTTTTTGCTCTCTACCAGAAAACCCTGAAGGCAAATATTCAGACAATTCAAATCACCAGCAATTCCACCTCTGAATGAATTTGGTGAAGTGGTCCAGTGAAAATCCAGAACTGAATGCGACTGGGATAGAGTGACATAACCTAGAGGAGGCCTCCATTGTGACTGAATTAAAACAATTCTGCAAAGAAGAAAGGGACGAAAATTCTTCCTCAGTGGTCTAGTGGCAATATCACAGTTATTAGATAGATATTAGATAATGCTGTAAGGCTGATTTTCTTTAGCAAGACATGGGAAGAATAATAGGTAGAAATTTTTGTCTTAAGATGTACAAAACTTGTGGAGACGTAACCCTAGAAGCTTGCAAAGGTAGACGAACAGCTCAAAAAGCTGAGTTTTTCGAGTGGCCTAGTCAAAGCGCAGAATTAAATCTGTTTGAGACGCTGCCGCGTGAAATTAAACAGGCCCTTTATGTCGACAGATCATTTCTTGAAGGACCAAAAACAGCAAGCAGGAAGGCCTGCAGTGAAGAGACGCACATGTACAGGCAGATAAACTCCACCATTTTGGTGCCTCATCTACATTCCTCATCTGCTTCCCAACCAGCTGAACCCACCAAGGAGGACCACTTGACACTCATTTCACATCATTGTCTGCAAACGACCTCATCCTTTCCTCCCCGGGTCTCTATGGCCCCCTCTAAGCGATTTGTGCGCCCGCTGAGCCTGGTGTGCTGACGTGTAATCAGCAGTAATTAACCCCAGCCCTTTTTTTTTTTTATTTTTTTTTTTTTTACACAGGCTGCAGAGCTGGGAGATAATGAAGACATCACATGGTTTTTTTTATTATTTTTTTTAATTTGCTTTCTTTTCTCACCAAGCTTTTGTCATCTTGACTTTTCCCTAATGACTGCCTGACAATGGGATGTAATTGGCCTACGCCGGCGTAGTGGACCCCTGGTATTGCAGTGCCAAATGGATGAGCCTGATAACACTGTGACGAGGGAACCTTGGGGGTTTCTTTTGAGATGTGCATACCTTGTTTCGGATGCCTAAACTCCATTTTTCACTCCTGGAAGCCGAGACGCTGAAATATTCTGACGATCCTCCTTCGGCTCCGTTTGGTCCTGGTCCAACCTTGGAATCCAACTGTAGGCAGTCCCTGGAAAACAAACAAAAACAAGATGCATCTTTACACTGTTCTATTGTCTGAGACAAAGGTATTTGCATAACAGAGAGTTCAGGCAGCTCTCTGAAGGAGTTTTGGAAACTGCGCTGTAATCTTGAGTCGAATGATTCAAGTGTCAGTCAATCTCCCCGGAGAAGAAGACGGCTGAAGCCGGTTGAAGCCTTGGATGCAAAAATAGCATGGGAGACGGAGGACACCTCTGCTCTACCCCCACATCTGCCCTCTGGCCCTTTGAAGAGAAATGTCTACATCAAATGCTGAATTATCTATTCAAATGCCTGGAAACAATCTTTGGACAATGACACATCAATCAAACGATCCCTGAACCGGGGGTGGTTGTTTATATAAATGCCGTCCATCTGGGGGGAGCGATCTCAGCAACGTTACATCTCGCTATCTTTGGGGAGATGGCAGGAGAAAAGAAAGAAAGAAGTTCATATAAAAAAAAAAAAAAAAACCCTTAAAATTCTGCTTTTTTTTCTTTCCTCTTCTTAGTTTTTTTTTTTTTTTTTTTTCCCTTTTTAAATCCCAGCGTGAATGTGTCGGCGAGCTCGTGGTATGCATCAAGATGAAAAGTGGAGGCCATCCCTTTGAAATCCTCCTCAAGTCAAAATTACCATTTCATTTCAACTCCAGCCAGGAAACGGGAGAGAGCGGGGCCACTGCTAACTGCTTTGGGCATAGCGTTATTTATTGTGTGTAAACTTTGGAAGAACACTGTTGCCTGGGAAAATGTGTTGTGTGGGCGGTGGAAGTGAACAGTTGGAGCAACCACAAAGGGAGAGATCAGGCCTATTTTCTCTGTAGGAGGAACACATAAAAGTGAAAATAATGCCCATTATTACAGAAAAACAACACCAGTCTGCTTTTGCTCGTAATTTTTCTAACAGCAAAAGATCTTACTGCTCAGAAGCCGAGCAACCCAATAGTTGACCCTATTTAGGTAACTTCATTAGCATTTTCTCAGCTTTTTTAATTAGGAAGCTTTCTGTGGTGAGTGAGCTATTATCTAAGTTGGAACTACTTTTTCATGGAGGTTTAGTCTGTTTTTGGGGTTAATTTACTTGTTTTTATTAACCTCTCCTCTGTATGGGGTAAAATTACCTAAACTGTAAACTGTACAGTGAATCTATATATTTTTACAGAGATTTTTGTTTGGTTTTTTTGTACATGGTGTCGTGTAAAGAGTTTATGAGTAGTTACTGTCTCACCCCCGGGAGACTGCTTAACATTTTATATCACCTATGCTTTGAGCAAAGGGTGTATTAAATTTAAACTGTGTCAGACAAATTTGACAGGAATGGCTGCTTTTTGGTCTCTCTCTTTTAACATTACACAGAGACTGAGTATGTACGATGCACGGCAAAAAGAAAAGGGAAAACTAGGTAGGGCAGGGTTATGAAGTGGCAGAGTAGGTAAATGGAAAATACTTTAAGATCTGAAAAGTCTTTATCTTTAAACATCACCAAATTAGTGGAGCAAGAACTGCGCGGTAACTTAAAGGTCTCAACCTCAGCATGAATCCAGAAAATCACCAAAATTCCAGAGCGGGATAAAATGTAGCGCCGTTCCACATAAAGCATGAAAAACTGTTTCAAGTGAGTGATATTGACTTCTGACCTCTTCCTGAGTGAAAACAATTGTTGTTCAATGAATATGAAGTTGTTGAGGTTTGAAAGCACTGCATCTTTTTCTTTATTTTGACCAAACCTCATTTTCTGCAAATAAATGCAACATTTTCGCTTGGAATTTTGGAGGCATGTTTGCAGTAGCTCATAGAATAAAAGAAAAATGTTCATTTTACTCAAACATATACCAACAAAAATCATAGATAGTGTTAGTAATATTTTCCTCAGAACCATTTGTCCAACAGTTTAAGTCCTATAAAGGGAGACTCGTTGATAATTAAAAGATAATATAACTCAAGGTTCAAAGGGCAAAAAGTGGGAATTATAACATTTTACCAAAACAGATTGCACAAAGTTTGTAAATCTCCCAAAAATAAAGATTTACAGACTCTCTGGACCCAAATTTGGTTTTTGTGAGCAAACGGGAACATATATGGATATTTTTACGACAGGAATATTTAAGAAACAGTCAGTTTATGTTTTACGATGCGTGTTGAAGGCAGAAATGACATTTGTGACGCATTAAAAGAAATTTGACGCAAAGCTATCTCATCCTGTTACTTTTGATTCTTTTCAACACATGAACGTAGTTGCATCATTCTTCACTAGAATGAATACAGTTCACACTGCCAATGTTTTGTTATCAGTCCCCAGTCAGCCCCAAAGGAGAGGGTGTGGATGGAGTTAATTAATTGTTAAACAGCAGGAAATCAGCCTGAATTTTGTTGACTGTTTTTATCTCACAGAAGAGTACATCTAATCTTAAACATGTGGCTGAAAGCTGAAGATTTATGCATGACAACAGGCAGCGTAAAGAGAATGACTGCTGCTCAAAAAATATTCAAAAAACAAAATCCATGTTTGCTCTTTGACATCATGTTTCCATATTTTCTCTCCCAAAAGACAGCAAACTGTACTTTTCTCATTTTGTCGTTTCGCAAACTTCAATGTATTTCATTGAGTTTTTATATGATAGGCCAACAGAAAGCAGTGCAAAATTGTGATGTTTCGTCAATAAAGTCTGAAAAGTGGGTTATGCGCAGGTCTTTTTAGGTTATGTCTCCACCAGCTGATCACTTCAACGCACATTTCAGTTACTTTTCTTCAAAAAAAATGACAGAAACTCAGACAGATTGAATGGTCTAACATCGACTTTCAAGTCTCACAACACATACATTCTCATTTGCACAGAATCTGGAGTTTGGGCCATCATCACACTTTATAATGTCTGAATCGAAGCAATACTATTATGACTGTAACTGTGTGTTTGTGGTAATGTTCCCACTGGAAGATAAACCTCCGCACCATCTTGTACGGCCTCCAAGAGGCTTTCTGTCAAAAAGGCCCTGTACTTATCTTTGTCTATTGTCCCATCAATTTTGATCAGCTTCCCTGTCCCACAGCACGATGCGACCACCATCTTGTTTCATGGTTGAGATTGTCTGTTCATGCTAACGTGCGGTGTTAGACCTATATTTCATATTGGTCAGAAATGTATTAAAATTATTTATTAGCAGAGTTTCTTTTTACATTTGCTGTATGCCGCGTATCAGTACGTCTTGCGTGGCAACATTGAGCCACAAAATGAGTAAGAAACAGATCAAATGTCTTTGGAAGGGGAAAAGGCCCAGAGAAGAGACAGAAGAATGGATTTATCCCGGAAGGAGATTCCCAATGAGGCAATGAAGCTTCAAACTCCTTCGCTACTTACAGACCAAGTACCCAAGCACCTAATGGTCTATGGGTTAGGGTTTTACGCTCCTTGCCTTCTGCTGTATTCACTGGTTGTCATTATGGTGTTTGTTCTCCAACAAACTTTGTCTTTTGAAAATAACTTTAATTCTCCATTAACTTTTATTCTATCGCACAAGCATCTGCTACTTGTCTTTAGCCATATAAAACTCTAATAACATACATTATTATGTTATCACACTTTATAATGATAAATGCATAATGCAAGGAACTGCAGATTTTAATTCACAAGTGCCGTACTTGTATGAATCAAAGGACAGGTGTATAAAAAAAAGACGTTGGTTCTAATTTTTACTTCAAAACTTTTTGTTGTTCAAAATTTCACACAAGGCAAAAGAGGAAAGATCTGAGCGGATCCTGCTGATGATCCAAAAACTGCTCTGAAGTAAAGAATCCAGATTGATTCAGTCACTCGGTCTCTGCCTCTCTCAATGAAATTCTTCAAACGCATTTGATGAAGGGGCTGAAAACCTAGCCTGGAATTACATACATGTTTGGAGTTCAGCGACTTGTTCATTTGTTTTATCTAACCACCTTCTTGTGTCCTTCACATAAATTTATTTGCATTGGCCCCGGCCACGTTGGACTCTGTTTATATATTTGAACAAGGACTGTTGAAGGGAGGGGGAAATGTTCGACTAAACTAGAGCCTGGGCCTCTCTAACATTTATACACACTGGTCTGTCTTTGAGGGGAAACTGTTTACCTCAGCTGGTTCTGTTCCACAGGCGGCCCAAGTGTCAGATCTGTGCTCTGGAAAAGCGAAAACAAAAAAAAAAAAAAAAAAAATTGCAGTAACAGAAGTAAAGATCGCAAGATGTGTATGAAGAAACATTGCACCAGGAAGCAGAAGGGCTAAGAGAAACAAAAGCATATAAAAAGAACAGAAGGAAACAAATGGGAATCAGTTGCACAATAAGATCACCTTACAGGAAGCGCACGCTCTGATACTTTAGCTGCTGACCTCTGGTGTGCAGGCGTGGGGGGGGGGGGGAGAGGGGGGGAGGGCGACAAGGCCTCTGCAGGGCCCATCTGCACTGCTTGTCCCCATGTGACCATGTGTAGCACCTGGCCCCGCGCCAGCGCCCAACGCCCCTTTGTGGTGGTCAGAATGGCCGGCTGGAGTCTGCCTTTGATCCTGGGCCAACTATTCATCTCTAAAGGAAGAGGAAGAGCAGAAAAAAAAAAGAGAAAAAGATAAACAGAAAAAAGAAGGGGGGGCAGAGAGGGGAGTGGGGGGTTGGTGAGAAAGAAAAAGTCAACCTCTGCTGCCAATTATTGGAAAAACATCAAGGTCTTATGTGTGAGCGTAAACAGAAAAAAGGGAGGGGTGGGGGACACGAGAAGCTGTTTGATGGCTTGGTTTGGTGTTAGTAGGGGGATTGTAGCGAGGCGAGGCAGAGGCTGACCTGCAGGAGGCGATTACAGGTGGAGAGAGATATTTGTTTGTTGTTAAAGCTAACCTTTTTTTCTAAATGCTGTGTTTTTTGGTCCTATATGCTCTCCTGTTTTCACCCTTACTTCTTCCACTATCTCTTTCAGACTCCCTCGTCCCCCTTGTTGTTGCCACCCTTATCTTTGCCTTTCCATTGCCACTGGGCTGTTAAACCGGTGGAAAAGGAGAAATAAAGGTCAGCTTTCTGTCGTTGCTGATCCGTCTACAAGTTGTGCTTTAATCCCTTGATACTAATAATACAAACACTCACAAACATGGCACGAAAGCAAGGAAAACCCTGATCAAAATTAGTTAGGCTATCAAATAACGAGGAAACTGGTCTTGTGTAAACCTGGTTAATTGAAATTCAGATGTTCGCATGTTTTCTGTCTTTTGTTGGACATATGTTCCTCTCATGCCATCAGGCCTGTGTCTGAGCAGAAAGCGTGAATTGCACTGTAAGCCGTCTATTTCATCAGGTATTTGCGAGAAGGTCTTTGAACAATGCTCATATGCATCACTTTGCCTCTTCCCTTCCGCCTTCGTCCTTGTGGACAAAGAAACAAGAACAAACAGCAGCGCCTGCATCGATCACCAAGGACGAGCTTCTACTGCCTTTGTCTCTCTCTCTCTGACGCCGTTATTTTCCCTTTCATGTCTGTTTTTCCTGCCCGTCTCCCGGGACCTACTTGTGTGCCGAGAAACCAACAAAAATACCAAAAACTGAACATTAAAATGCCCCGCAGTCCTTTAAACACTTGTCATTTGTCCTTTTGTGCGAATTATGGTGAGAGTTGCTATAGAAACTGGACTTCTGAAAAACATTTTTTCATGTTTTCAACAGTTCTTTTCTTTTCTTTTTTTTTTTTCATTAAGTTTTCTGGTCAGGCGTAGAGAAACAAGCAGAAGAAAACGGACAGTGAGAAAGAAAACTGCTGTCAATTATGAGTGCGGGGGAATGATGAAAAAAAAAACGAGCCGTTTAAAAATCCAATTTGCCATGGGGGGAGAGATGAGAGATGAGTGAAGGACAGTCAATGTTCTGTGACTCTCTCTATGGACACACTGACTAATGTTATGCTTTTCTCTGAAAGGAATCAGATGAAAGGGCCCAGAGTTTGCTTGGATGTTTAGTCCGCAGTTTAATCACTGTGCATTTCGCTGGAATGAGGCTGCTGGTCTCATTGTGTTGTCGACATGTTTGAATCTGTCAAACCTGCGCCTTTGCTTTTTCCTCCTATTGTTTCGGGTTTTATGCACTGTGTATGACCGCTGGTGCGATTGTTGCGTTCATTTGATTCTCGGTACCTGCACCCAGCCACGGGCGTTTAATTCGCCTAGCAGGCGAGAGCATTATCACACTCCCATCACTAATCCCCGTGGAATGAAACACCGACACTTTGATGTCTGCCAAAGAACGTTGCGGCAGCATTTGGAGGAAAGACCGTGCATCACGTACAAACCATAATTAACAATCTATAGCTGGACCGTAGCCAGGTGGAGTGGTGGAGGCTGCGAGAGAAGAGGGGAAAAAATTTGAGAAAGGTACGAGTGGTGTAGAGCTCGAGGCAAACTGATAAAGCTTAGAGGATATAATATAAATCAGTGTGTCGCTGTGTGGATATGTACATGCTCAGGGTTGGAAGATGTTCGAAAACGTGTCACCATGTCCCCTATTCGCTTTGAGCAGTGATAAAAGCTGAGCTCATGTGATGAAAAGCAACAACCTGAATAGATTTCATAAACAAAGACAATAAACCAATGTATTCTTCATATGCCAGAAACAGACCAGAACCGTCCTGGTCACGTTTCACTTTTTTACGACCCCAAACGTCACTGTTTTTTTTTTTGTTTTTTTTTATGCAACAGACATAAAACGTAGAGGGTTATTTCAGTAAAAGAAAAATATTAAGCTAGATGGCTTTCACATTCTTACTGCAAATCGGTGTGCAGTAAGAAATGTGGCTAGCATTTATTTTAAAATTCTACGGTTTTACAAACGTTAATTATCTCAATTTCTTAGTAAATTCGGGCCCCCATTTTTTTTTTTTGCCCCCCCCTTTTTTTTTTTTTTTAAATGTACAAACATACGACTTTTAGTTAAATAATTCAAATTTATGTATTTTTTTTCTAAGCATGTAAGTATGGAAACAGAATAATAAAACATACTCTTCCATGCCAAACTTTATCAAAGGTTTACATTAAGATGAAGACAAAAACACATGCATTACATGAGTTTATGATCTAAAAAAAAAAAAAAAAAAAAAAAATTCCAGTTTGACATCTTAAAGACACCCAGATTACTGTGATGGCTCTTATGAGGTATTCATACCTTAATTCAGCAATATTCAACATGTAGGATCATGTTGGCTGATTATCCCAGCATGTCAAACGAGCCTGAATAAATGTACTGACAAACAAGCCTGTTAAATGTGACATGTAGCCAATCAGTAATTGTGACAACAGAAGCACAGAGATTAATGCAAAATACAGAGGACAAAACAGCTGGTGCGACACACCAGAACGTCAGGTTAACATTAGGAACGTGCTTTGTATTGTTTTTTTTCTCTGTTAAAATTGCCGGTCATGTTTGTTTCCTCTCAACTCAACAGGTTTTCTTAGATTTACCGTCTGACATCTGAGTGTACGTAAGCGAAATCCAATACTCTGTGACACAATACGAAATAAAACGGTAATCGGGAATGAAAAAAAAAACCCATAATAAATCAATTGATCCATGTGTTTTTCTCTTCTACTTTAAATCCGTGATTGAATCTGTCAAAGCGACAGTGAGTTCTCATCAGATAGTGGGCTGGGCGACAGGTCTGATAAAAAATAAAGCCCTACAACTTGAGCGGACTCCGAGACGTCCTTCAAATGCTCAGGCGCACAAAGCCCAACTTCCCGTGCCACCTACGCACCTTCTGGTGAGGAAGCGCAGATAGGTGAGTGCCAGGCCTCATAGCAACGCGTGTGAACGTGTGTGTGTGAGTCGAGCACAAACCGGAGCACGCAAGCTGCACCGCATACATCTAATGTAAGAGGATAAATCCCCCCCATCAAAAAACCAAAGGCTTTCATCAAAGCAAGTGAGAAAGGATGTCTTCTAAAGATGAAAGCAAGGGATATTCTCTCATTTCTGCTCGGCTCTCCCTCACTCATTCTTTTAAAATCCTTGAAGAATCATCCAGGAAGAGAGAGAGAGACAGAAAGAGAGAGAGAGAGAGAGAGAGAGAGAGAAGGGGCTAAAAGTTATTTACGTCCCACGCTGTGTTATGTGGCTTGTCACTTCTTATTTTCTCCCAGGGTTGTCCTACTGGTAGACTTCAGTCAACTCTCTCCAAGCCTGTATTTGCTGAGGTAATTACAAAGTGACAGCTTTAAATCCTCCGCCACACAAACAACACACACGCACTAATGAGCACATATAGTTTTGTGGTTCTTCAGCCACTGGGGTTTCGAAATCGTTGTTTATTTTAGTTTGGTACCATATGCAATGTCCATCTGAACCACCACAACAGTTTTTCCTCACATGCAATTCCACCAGAAGTAGAGACCAACCTCGCTGAAGTGTCTTGAAAACAGAGACGACACTGATTGTTTTCTGTGTTCCCCCATTTAAGATTTGTAGGATACAAATTCACACCAGCTTTTCTACCTCCCATATCCAGAGGTGATTGCAAGCACATCTTTGATCCCTTCTTTCTTTTCTTCTGTTAGGAGGTGCATTGCCCATACACCTAACCCATGACAAATATAATGTGATTTGGTGGTATCTCTGAATGGCAGGAAAACCGACAGAAATTAATAAGTTACCACATCAGTACAGGAATCGGAAGGAGGAGGAAGCTATGGGGGAGGTAATGGGGCTTCCTGGCAGCAAAACACAGAGATCATCAAATTATCTTTAGAGGCATACCGTCATGGTAAAAGCCAAGCGCACACAGAGCACAACCTGCCCGCAATCTCCTGCTGCACACAATGCTGGTCTGTCATCTCCTGTTTGGATCACCACTACATGTAAAAAAAAAAAAAAAAGAAAGAAAGAAAGAAAAACCTGGTGTCTCCACAGAACCTGTGGAGACCCTGCTGCCAAATTTCAGTCAGATTGTCCCAGATCTCCCAAAAAGGTCTCTCTTCATGCTCATTGCTCACCATGGCTCCAGAATAGTAAACTGAAACCATTTACTGGGTGTAATATCTTAGCCTGGAACCAATTACACCACTGGTCCTGTTAGGGTTGGGCATTTGTCTCATCTTTTATTATAAATTTCTTGTCATATTAAGTATTTTCTTCTGTCGTTGTCACGATAAATTCCAGTTAAACTGTCCTAATATTCTGGATTGTTTTTATTTTAATTTTTTTGCTTTTGACTGTTTTCTCCAGTTTGTTCAATGAGAATAACTGCATTTACATTTGAAAATATAATTAAATGCAGTTACTTAGTAATACAAATCAAAACTGCTGCTTCAGGCACACGACACTCACAGCAATTCTCATTTTAAACAGTAGGTGGAACTGCAGAAAAAAAATGTGAATGTAAAAAATAACAAGCAGAAGAACTGAATTTCACCTACATTCCTTTTACGAGACCGCTCGATTGTTTCAGTGCAACTTTTAGACGTTTTCCTTGTCTGTTTATGTAAAATCTGTAAGCATACGCAGACTTATTACTCGTGCAAATTTAGAAAGAAAGGTTTTCTCATTCTTACTGCAAGGAGTACCTGGAGAGAATCCATGCAGGATTCGAACCTATAACCCTATTGCCGCAAGGCACCAGAGCTAACAACTGCAGCAACATTCAGCCAAGGCCAGAACTCATAAGTCTGAATGAAATGGTTTTCGCCAATGATGTTTTACAAATAGAAAGAGGGATTTTTGACCAATACTTGCTGCATCAAGATAATCATCCCCTAGTGTCTTCACAGACACACTCATACCGAAGCACAATTTAAGAGTAACCAATTAATAGTAATCACAGTATGTTTATGCACTGTAGGAAAAAAACAAAGTACCCAGAGAGAACCCACACATGAACAAGGAGAACATGCAAACTATATGCAGGACGACCCCAGGCTAAGATACAAACCCATGACCTTCCTGCTGCACATCAACAATGCCTCACCGTCCAACTACGTAGCTCAACTCATTTGTTTTAGATCTTTAGCTTGGTGAAACCCAAAGCTTTGACACATTTTCAACTGCTGCTGAATCTCACTGGATTTTACTTATTTCAAAATGTTCTAGTATTTCAAAGAGACCCTAATGCCAAGAACTCAAAATGTTCCTAGGACATTAGGAAGAGAAAGGCCCACAGCATCACAGACCCACCACCATCCTCAACACTGGGCATGAGATTCATTTCCACATTTTCATTCTTTGGATCACACCAAAAGTGTTTGTTGTTAAACAAATAAATAAAATAAAAGTCACCTGTATATGTTTGTGAAGGTAGGACAGAATAAAAGCTTCCCTCTGGCTCCACTCCCCAGTGATTAGATGACATGCAGCTAAATGCTAATCTTCACCAATCTTCATCCAGTCAAGTGGCCAGTGGCAAAAATAAGAAACCTAAAATCAAATTTAAAAACTAAATGTGTCTGATTTTAAACACATTCTTTAAACGTACAAACATTTGTAATTTTGTTGAAATGTAGATTTCTCCTGAATAAATCTACTGAACAGGTAATTTCTGTTTCCCCTTTTCCTCCCAGTGTGAGATTAAATGCTGCAATAAAAACCATTTCCACTAGAGGTGCCAGCAAACTTTTCCAGGTCTGTAACTTCAACAATGTTCCCGTCTAGTAGGCGTTTTACCAGCATTTACTATGCTAAACATTTTTTAATGAAAATAGGCCTAGTTTAGTTAAATTGTTGGTCTTTTAAGAAACAACAACAGCTAGTATTGACACTGACTGCATGCAAGATCAACTTTATACAACTTTAATATCTTCCCACAATTAATTAGAGTTGATTTGTTATGTTACTACAAGTCAACAGTGATGGATTTCTACACAGATGAGCAGTGTTCTAACTATAAACCAGTAATGCAGAAGCAAACAATCCCAGATCAAAAATCCAGATCTAGATGAAGTTGGCACAGAGTAAACAATAAACAGCAGCTAACATGATCAGCAACTCACCTGCTGCACATCATCAATCCATTTAAAGTTTAAATGGACACATTCCTGAGCTCGTCCTGTGAATATAGCCTGCACTGCATTGGGACATGTAGATATTCACACAAGTTAATAAAATATCAACATACCAAATATAAATTTATGATAGATAAACTGGCAAAAAAAATAAAACATACATTCTGATCTGGACAAATGCCAAGACACAAAACAGGAAGGTGTTCAAGGTCACTGTTGATCATGTCCAGTGAGGATCTCTGGGCCAGATGTGCCTTTATGAGCTGTGTGTGCGTGTGTGTGTGTGTGTGTGTGTGTGTGTGTGTGTGTGTGTGTGTGTGTGTGTGTGTGTGTGTGTGTGTGTGTGTGTGTGTGTGTGTGTGTGTGTGTGTGTGTGTGTTAACAACAACAAAAAAAAAGAGCCTGAAAAAGAAAGACAGACACATAAACCGACAGGCAGTGTGAGGAGTGAGGCATGTGTTGCTCGCCAAACCACTCAGCAAGGCTGTGATTTATTTGGCATCTGCTGGATGGTGGTCTGGGTACAACAGGCCACCTACACCGAGGAATGACCTCTGACCTGCTTCACCTTCTGAAATTAACTCAGCTGTCCCCGCTAAATCCACACCCAGACAGGAGGGACGAGACGTGAGCTCGCAAACACACAGATGCACAAATTACGTTTTAGAATTTAGCCTTCAGCAAAAACAAACGTAGCATCATTTGTGTCAGTCCGGATCTGACAACTTAAAACAGGAGCATGGTCCTGGTGCATCAGCAAATACTGAACGTCCACTATTTGTAGTGACTTACATGCATAGTCTAAGAAGTACAATACGAGTCGAAATGTGATGCACTCAGTCATTTACACTACATCACTAGATGGATGCAGCTGCCAATTACCCTAAAAACACCAGTAAACGTGGAGATATTTCTACCTTTTTGTCATCCTCCTCTTTTCTCAGGTACCTATGGCTCTAAGCTGTGTGACCTTGGACACACACTCCCCAACACAGACTCACTCACTCACTCATCCGCTTGTACTTTTATCGGCTTCACTTTTGTTCCCTCACTCTGAACTGTTCTTGTCTCTTCCTTCCTTTGTCGTCTCCATTGTTGTTTCCATTCCTTTGAAACTTAAAAATATCCCACCCTGACTGTGTTCTGTACATTTTGTTGCCATGGTGATTGCTATGTAGAACGAGCAAAAGATCTTTGTGCATGCGTGTGTCTGTGTGTGTGTCTGTGTGTGTGTGTGTACTCTGGACACATGCACGATGTGTGTTCACATGCCAGTACCCCCTGCTATCAGCCAAGCACAGAGACTAAAACAATTTTCCAAGCATGCAAGAATAAAGAGAACATCAACTATCACTCAGCTAGTTGGTATTCCTCTACCATTTCCCCACTATTCTCATTATTTTCATTCTCCATCTTAGATTTCCTCTCACTCTTTGTGTTTCTCTGCTGTCTTCCATCTTTAAGCCCACACCTCTCTCTACATCAGCCTTCAAACGCCCATCATCACCCTTCTGAGCCTCATGGCAACAGCTGAGACAAAGACTGAGGAGGAGGAGGAGGAGGAGGAGGAGGAGGAGGAGGAGGAAGACAGCGACAGACTGACAGCTTACTTCTCTGAACAGTTTGTGGGAGTTACTCTGCATGTGACAGTGAGTGAATGGACCTCATCTGGCTCGTATACTGCAGCAGCATCCAGACATCAAGGCTCAGTGCCTGGCAAAAGTCATTTTTCCACTGGAACTTTGTTGCGACCTGTCACATTGCAGCTGTAAACGTCAATGCACTTCAGATTTTATTTGACATAGACCAACACGTGGTAGCACATGGGTTTTGCAAATTAAAATCTGAAAAGTCGGGTTTTCATTTGCATTCGGCACTTTTGAAGAGACGTTTTATAAACCACATTTAGCCGCAGTTCGCGGCAACCGTTAAAGGCCATGTTTCAGTCAGCTTTGCTTCCTCAAGAAAATAAAAGTTTTTCCTCCTCTTTTTTTGCAAAAAAAGTTCAGTACGATTGAATGCAAACCCTTTGTGATTCTGACATTGCCCAGTCTGTTTTATAAATTTGTCAGCAGCAGTGGCTCAGGTCATGGGGATTTGATCTGTTGTCATTTGCCGCCTCAAGCCCCACTCAGTCCTCCTCAGTCATTTTGCCGTTGTGTCCTTGGGCAAGATACTGTACTAGGCTCATTTTGCCAGCTGGTGGTCAGAAGGTCGACTGAATGGCAACCTCACCTCTGTCAGTCTGCCCAGGGCAGCTGTGGCTTCAAGCGAGTGAATGGGTGAATGATTGTAGATCATGGAGTCCTCAGACTTCATAAAGTCCTATACAAATACAGCCATTTACCATTTTACAGTCTGATAGATTTAGGTCTGGACTTTTACTGGTCCATTCTAGCAGGGCACTATCTTTTCATTTGGATCCCTGAGTTCAGATTCATCGTCCAACTGGAGGGTGAAACGCTCCTGTCCCAAGTCTTTTGCATCCTCTCTGCACCTCTTCCATAGTTATCATAAAACTCTGGGCTGCTTCTATGATCATTGTTCTCCATGCGTGGTCTCTCAGCTTCAGTGAATGCCCATATCCTAGTAGGTTTGCTGTTGTGCTGTACTCTACCTATTTACAGGTGATTGATTGAACAAAGCTATGTGAAATATTTTAAGTTTAAGTTAATGTTTTTGGCCTAAACCTGGTTTCAACTTCTCCACAGCTTTTTCCTTGTCCCTTGGTCATAGTGATGCTGATGATCTTTGCTTACTAATGGGTTTTTTAAAATATATATATATAATTTTCTTTAACAGTAACCATATAGGAAGGGGGCCTAAAGAATGGGAGTCAAACTTGGGATGGCCGCATCAACGTTTGCAGCCTCTTTATAGCGGGTCAATCAATCAATCAAATTTTATTTGTATTGCACATTTCAGCAGCAAGGCATTTCAAAGTGCTTTACATCTTAACAAACACAAAAACACAAAGTCATCAAGAAGGGGGGTTCTTGCCTTTGCATCCAGAAGAGGTTTACTGTTTACACTCCTACTGTGTTATACGGAACAAAATACCTATTGGTATTTTTATTCCCACTCACGCTCACAATCACGCAGTTTACAACGGTGCTCACAGATTTTCAACGGGCTTCCGGCACGAGGCTCCGTACACCTCTTTCACAGAATTTCGAGCAGGGACTCCGTCGTACCTCACGGATATTTTGTGCAATTCTATGTAACCATGTTACATTACACACAGGTGGATTTCTCACCTATTGGGAGACTTCTGAAGGTAATCACGAGGTATCAGATCAGAACGGGCTGAGTGCATTTGCAGAAATCTCTTTTCAGAGTTTTATTTGCTAAACGTTGGATCGACTTTGTGTTGCTCAATCAAGTTTGTGGTTACAAAGTGAAAACTCTGAAAAAAGCTCATAGGGTATGAATACTTTTACAGGTTGGCACCCTACACCCCTTGAGTCTAAGAAACTAAAACACATGCTCCAGAACTGCCATCCTTGCACGATTGTTGCCTCTCTGACATCTCAACATTTGACTCTTTGCATACAGGAATCATATGTTCACAGATTGGGTGGTGCATGGTCCTTTTCCATTTCTATATTCTTTAGTGTCATCAGATTAGTTTCACATTATTCTGCCATATGATGTTCCATTTGCGTAATCACGTACATATGTAGCTCTCTTTATGCGCCTGTGCATGATTAGAAACATGCTAGGATTCATCCCCACTAATCAGAGAAGTGATAGGCTCTTTCAATCCGGGGGTGGTCCCCATGTGCAGCCACCACCCCGGGAGGAGCACAGAGGAAGAAAAAAAAAGAAGGCCTGGTGGCTCTGTTCAACTGACTGAGTCAGCTTGTAAAAAAAGAAGGGATTCCAGAAAGCTATTACTCACAAGCAGGGATTACCAAGACAGCAAAATGATATTGATTGATAATTTTCTTCCTCGCTGCAGATTGTTAGGTGATCATATACACCCTGAGGGACATATTTGAGACAGATAACAAACTGCTGAAACACAATAAATGAGCGGCATGATGCAAGAACGGATAGTTCTGCCCTATGGTGAAATGACAACATCTAATCCTGGCTTGTGTGTTAAAGGATATGTCTGGTTCATTATAAATTACATTTTGCTATGTTTTATTTAAGGAGTTTCAGCTGTTACATTTATAAGTAATAAAATAATTCATTAAACAACTCATGCGGCTGTTAACAGTGAAGAAAATAAGTCAGAATCAGCTTGATTTCGAGAGGTTTGTGCAGCCAAGGCATTTGACTTTTGTCCTGCGTTCCTTTCAATGAAATATATAAAATGTTTGTATAAACAGCATTTTTACAAAAAAGAAAAAGTTGAATTAATTATCTGTGTTATGAATCTGGGTACTCTAAATGCTAAATGTTTATCCAAAATATAGTCTGGCAAAACAAACTGTCTGTGTCGACTTCTTTTTCTAATAGCACTGCGGAGCGGCAACTTAAAGGTAAAAGCCTGAACAGTTTATGTCCATGATGTGTCAGGTCTGCAGAGATTCTACATACATATATGTGCATATATATAACTAAATAATCATGTGTGAACTGCTTGTTCTCCAAGCGGACTAAAACACCAGAGCTCAACATTCCTACTTAGCAGCAAAATAATGCTAATTTAATATTTTCACTTTCTCTTTGGCCTGATGGTAGCAAACAGTAAGCAACCTCAAACCACACCAAGGAAGGTGAAGACCTCATGAAGTTCATCCTGGTTTGGTCTGATTACTTCTGCTACGCCATCGCTGTCTCCTCCACCTCAATCTCTTCAAACAAACTCGCTTTACAGAACACGCATTCCTGAGTTTAGCAGATTGAGCGGATTTTCCTTCTGCTTCCATCTCGCCTCAGCTCCAGCGTCTGCAAACAGCAGCCCATTTTAAGAAGTGCTGACACTAGAAAACCCGGCATTTCTGTGCATTTAAGGAATGCATTTTTATCCGGCTTACAGAGTCGAAAAGAGAGGGAAAGAGCCCAGAGAGAAAACGTGGAGAGACAGTGAAATACCAGAGATGGAGGAGGATTGAGAAATAAATTTAAAGAAAGAAAGTGGTGTTTGCATAGATATTTTTTGACTGGTCACTGGTGAATTGACTTTTTTTTGTCGCCTTGCAAAATACTCCAACTCTTAAATTTTTAAGATTTTGTCAAACTACAAGCGACATTACATATTATTGGGCTGTGACAGACCAACAAAAGTGGTGTATAAAGGTTAAGTGGAAGGAAAATGATACATGCATTTAAATTTTTCTTAGAACAGAAAATCTGAAAAATAGAGCATACACATTTATACTTAGCTCACCAGAGTCAGTGTCTTGAAACAGACCATTTTTCTCCAATTACAGCTGCAAGACTTTCTCTACCAGTTTTACATATTTAGAGACAGAAATGTTTGACCAATTTTTCTTTGGAAAGTTGCTGTAGCTGGGATAAAGCTCATGCTTGATCTATATATTAAATTGCAGCTCTGAATATGTGTTTAGGTTCTTTGTCTCACTGAATGCGAGACAAAAGACTTCCACAGTATTTACTGTTGAATTAATACAGTAAATGCTCTGACTAACTGTATTAATTCAATACAGTAGAAGAAAGTTTCTCATCCAGAACTTTCTTCTAGGATCTTCCTGTATTCCTGTATTGATCTTGTATTGGAATTGGAAAAAGGAAAAACATCCTAAGAGCATGATGCCATCGCCTCCTTGTTTCACGTCTCTTACATTGTTTACTATGAGGGTCACTAATCGGGAGCCAGAAAGAAAAAGCAACAAGAACATGATGGGATTTAACTGGAGGAATCGGCCAGGATGGGAGGTTGAATGCTGAACAAAAGACCTGGGTTAGGTTTAGTCTTGGGTTGATGAGCTAATGAGTAGCAGGAATTGGGAGAGAGAGAGAAAGAGTGACACATAGGGTGAGTGAGAACGCACTGTGGACTAGGAAATTAATCTAAAAAAACAATTAGACATGACAAGTATAGCAAAAACCTCAGAAAATGACCAGATACAAGAAATAAACATAACTAGAATCAGTAAGGAACTGAGGTAAAGTAACAAACAGAAACAGGACTGATCTAATGAAGAAAAAAAAACTAAGGAAGACAGAAATAAACAAATTCCTTATTAACTCAAACAAACATTTTTTTCTGATATGTTTGGTCACTTTCCTGACCTTTCTGGTGTGTTTGTTTGCTTCAGTGTTTATATATAATTTTCAGAGCAAACAGGGATAAATAAAATCTACATACACTATGTATTTTTTCTTTTTTTCACAACTACTTTATGTTAACCTGTTCTACTGAGTACGAATAAAATACTCTTTAGTTTGAACGATGATATGGGGCCAAATGTGAAAATGCTGAAAAGATTGAATGCTTTTGAAAGGCAATGTGTATACCAAAAAACATCTAAAAGGATGTATGCTCCAGGTTCACATATGGTTTAGTTGTGGGGGTGGGAGTGAACCCACAGACATTCCCAGACTTTAGTAATCCACAGCAGATGACGCCTGACACACATGTGTTCTCCACAAGGACAGTGACTTTGATGGATTGTGTCCAGGCAGCCATGATCACCATTTCCTGTACTCTGATTTACTGTATTTGCATTTATGTTAAATATGTGGTTACCATGGACTGTGACAAGACAAAAAAACTTGCAAAGGGAAGTCCGAGAAAGGATTTTTTTCAAATTCTTTTACCACCAAGAGCAGGGATTTTAAGTGTGGGCATTTACTTGCTCTAAGTCTATTATCACAATTAAATCAATTCAATGTATATGCAGTATGATATACATTAGATTAATGTTAGTTTCAAGCTATTTTGGCTGAGTTTAATGACTAAAGATCATATTTTCCAGAATTCAATTTAAGGAAATCCCAGGATTGTGGAATCAGTTCTTTAAATTTTATGCAAATTTAAAGAACTGTTGATATTTAGTTGATATTTTAATCAACTAATCAATTTCTAACCCCATTGAAAGAATGAACCAAAATTTTAAACAATTGTACTGTTTGCTGCAATTGGGCCATGCTACTAAAATACTAAGCGTGTTTGTCTTTATGTTGGATATTTGTATGTGCATAATGCATCTTAGGTTTTTTTCCTGTCAGTTTTTAGGGGTTGACGCAATAAAAGGTTACTTGGTGTTGGGTTTCGTCTCTAATACAGCCATGTAGCAACAGCTTGCTCACTACACCTGGCAAATTAACTTAAACATATGTTTGTGTTTGTGCTTTTCCAATGTTCCAATGTTTCACCACTCGACAACATTGGATAATAAAATCAAAATTGCACAAAAAGGGTGTGGTTTACATTCAGCCCAGAAAATTGGTATGAAATGAAAACAGGAGTATAATTGAAGGTAACACAATGAATATATCCAAAACAAAGAGATAAATGAGATTGTAATGAGTCTTGAGGGAGGCTAGTGATTGAGGGATGGTAAAACAGAGCACACTAAACATTTCTTGGCATCTCTCACTGTTGACAGAGGTTCATCAGTGTTAAGGGATACCTGCAGGAGCAGGGGAATCTTACCATCCCTCAGCATCCTTAACTCTTCACTTCAGTCGACTGTGGGCCCCCTTGGGAGCGCTGTGACTGCCAGCTGGGCAAGCGTGTTGACAGCTCTTTCCCATGGCTGGCCACTGATGCGTCGCTTTGTACCCTGAAAGAGACAGGAAGAGCACATCACCCCTGTAGGTAAGTACGGGGACATTTTATCATAGGGGAGCACCAGTGACAACAGTGGTCTCAGGCCGCTGGATATATTCTATTATTCACAGCCCAGCATGAGCGTCAGATCTTCCTGACGATTGGTACAGAGGCCGATGTCAGAGGTGACATCAAAAAGACAGTGGCTCTGTGACAGCCGCCAACAAGGCTGCCGTCAAGGTAATACCCAGGTGCCCCGGCAAAGGTCCCCACTCTGGAGGCACAGGAGGAATCGTGAAAGGTCATCGCGCAACACAGGTCAAACCTTTGATCCAATCAGAGACAGAATCCAGTAGGGAGAGCCTTTTTATGAGGGAGGCGTGGAGGACAATGGTTGGCTGTCAATTTGTATTTCAGGGCCACAACAAGTAGCTAAAAAGAACCAAGAGCCAGCAGCAGCAGCAGCTGCTGCTTCATCATTATTTAATACACAAGTCACTTTAGATGCTTTGGGAGTAAGACAAGGAGTGGAAAGAGTAAAAGGATCAGTAATTACTGTTATTACTAAACCACATATTTGATGAGGGCCCCCTCCAATTAGAAAGTCAATTGTCGGTTATGTATTCACACAGGCTGTGAAAAAACACTGAGGGGCTGACCCTGAAGCTTGACCTTGTTCGCTTTGAACCTTTTCTCCTCAGCCCCCTCCCACCGTCCAGTTCTCTGTTTTCTCATTTTCTCTCACTCGTTCTGCCTGCACTCAGTCCCTGGGAACCCATGCTTTGATTTGGCCCGTCCACCAGCAAAAGTAAACCACATTGCATTTTAGGAATGTAAATAGGAGAAAGTGCTTTTGTCAAAAATTGATTGGATGATTCTAGCTGGACCACAGAATCATTTAGAGGGCATATGTAAATACCTCTTATGATTATGGAGGAATGCAGGCTATTTCCCTTTCAATGTCCAAACTGGTCATTTGGTTTGGAGGAGGTCACAGTGAAACATTTAGGAGCTGCAGGATCACTGCACACCATGTACTATTAAGAACCCCAAGTGCTCCGCAATAAAAATTGGCAATAAGTCTATGCAATGTTTAAGTGGCTCATTTGACGATTGTAAGTTTGGTAGATTTTTGCTTTAAATGTGTTTTTCAATATCTAGAATTGTTTTTTTGTTTTGTTTTGTTCATCAGAAGTCTACATGTAGGTCACAGCTGCCTCCTCTCTCACGTCATTGGAGTTTTTACATCTTCTTTACAACCCTCTACCCCAAATTGTCATCTTCACATCAGAAAAAAAAACCCCAGATACATTGTCTCTGTGGCCTTTCTGTAAGGAATATGAATCTTTTCTCCCTGCATGCATGGGTTCTCAATCACTCTACCACAAACCTAAAATAAACATCCTGACTTTATTGGCCTCTCTAATTCTCCCCAGGAATGAGTTTGACCTGAGTTCCTCTGTGTTGTCCCACAATAGATGATTGACAACCTTGTACAGGGCGTACCCTGCCTCTCACCAATTTCTAAATATTCTTCTGCTGAATTCGATCGCAAAGCTGTGTGTTTAGTGTGGAGAACATAGAGCCATGTTTAGGGAAGACAATTTTATCAGATGAGATGAGACACAAGAAAAGTACAAGGTTTTGATTTATGCAAAAACAGGCGCAAGCATTGGAACTAAGAAAGCAACTCAGACTTCATCCACTCCACGGATGCAACAGCCTGACCAGCTTTGTATCTCACAGAATCGCGGTACGTTAAGCTGTTCCCTAATGGGGAGTTTATGAAGGACTGTTTGGTAGAATCTACAGCACCAATTTGCCCTGGGAAAAAAAGTACTCTTACAAAAGAGTCCCTGTACACACCATAATGAAGATTCTGTGCAATCAATATTGCCAGACTTTTGTCCTTCAGAAAACTGACAATATTGACTTGTTTTACTTGGCTCTGGACAAAAGACAAAGACATTACAGAGCTGTAAGACACTCACTGGACGTCAGATCTGGCTTTTGCTGCTTAGATATCTGAAACTGAGTCTGAACAGAGAGGCTACACACGCATATCAAAACCCAGATTGTTTTGGACAAAATATATTTTACACAATTTGTCAAAACATATAAGCATTCAAGTTGTTTATCATTCAACCTTTGAAGACAACCATCTAAAATGCACATTTAAAAGCTCTGGATTAATAAGAGTAATGATAATGAGGGTATGTAAATCTTTAACCGCCACTGTAAGAACTATTATCCCTCCCAGCAGTCACAGCTGCAGACACGCTATGATATCAGTGCAACCTAATGCAGCCCCTCAGGGTTTAAGATACAATTTGTCAGGATTGTCAGTGGAATCCATCATCATGGTTCTCACTGGTTAAACGGACTCTTTAGGCTGTAAAAACACACACCGGTTTGCATATCAGATGTGATCTCTGACAAGATAACTCTGAATCATGCTTGTTTGGCTGAGCAGTGTATATTTTTTGCGCAGATCAAGTGTATTCTTTAAACTACATACTACACAAGCCATACACAGACGCATAGCTGAGCTCAGATCGGCTGCCATCGCTCATCACTTCCTCCCTCATTCAGAGCTTCACAGACAAGATGACTTCCTGTCTAACAGGCTGACTTTCTCCAGGGAAGAGGTCTTTGGATTGACAGGTCTTCTCTTTGCATGTGTGCTTTTGTCAATCTACAGCAAACTATGTAGTGGTCCTTCTTTGCCAGCTATGATTACTTTCAAATGAGCCTCTGTCCTCTGCTGTGTACTGCCATCCTGAAGCAGAATAACAACCTTACTGACTCTGAAACCCCCATCTCATGATCAAATGCAACAGTCCTGACAACCAAATATCTTCTCGGGAAACACACAACTCCCCCAAAGGTAGGCTGATATGCTGTGAGTGAGTATGCGGATAGCTATGATCTTGTTCTCTGTCAGACTTCAGTGTGTTTTCACAAGACAAGAGATCGGTGACAAGGTACACAAACACGCTCAGACAAGGAACGGTGTTGGGGAGGAGTTGAACGAGGAATAATAATTAATGGTGACTCTGCAGCAGGACAAAGATGCTCCCTTACGACCAGCATCCTATCCTCCCCTCAAGGGACAGAACAGGGCTTCAATTAACTGACAGGCAGACGTATTAGAATTTCTTTCATGGGCCTTGATGGGCTGCTGAGATGCAGGACTATATTGCTTTGAAAGCCAGTGTGGTTTCCCCATCAAACGTGCCCTCTACAGTCCTTTGATCTGCTTGGTGGTATGTGTCCTTGGAGATATGTGTCTACTTCCTCAAAGCACCTCATTTTCCTGTGCTGAGGTTTAGAACAACAGCGGCAGCAGGCTCTGCTGCATTCAGGCTCAGACAACAGAGACACCACCAACACATTATGGGACACTAGGAGGTTTTTAGCACGTGCAGTGCAAAGTATGCAGAGTATGAAGATATCTTTTCAGAACGAATGCATGCGACTAGTTTTTCCGTATTTTGTTAGATTTACATATTAAATGTCAATGGATTTCACTGAGAATTTATGTGATTTGTAATTTGAAATAACTAACTTTTTTTTTTTCATTTACATTTTATGTTCTTGGTCATCTGCTGTAAAGTGAATCTCCAACAGGTTTCTAACAGGTTGTTTTCAGCTCAATCCATTTTCCAATTGATTCTGACAAATTTTATTCCCTTTAAAATCCTGCTCATGAAAAAGCATCTCTGCTGCATGACGATGCCACCACCAGGCTTAACTGGTTGATGGTGTTTTTAGGGGTGATTTGCTACATTAGTTAACCTCAACACAAGCTTTTATGAAATTAGGTGAAAAAAAAACTAAGTTTTTCTGATCCTTCCAGAATTTGGTTTCCCTGAATTTTTGCTTGAGGACATTTAATGCAAGAGGAATGTACGCACACAACATTTTTTCAGATTTTTATAAGCAAAAATGCTGAAAAGGATCCTTTCAACTTTCTTTTCACTGAGGTTTCGTCTTGTTTGTGTTGGTATAACACATTCATCCCAATGAAATGCATTGAAGTTTATTGGTTGTATTATGCCAAAGTGTGGAAATGCTCAAAGTATGTTTATAGAGCCGAAGTTCTGAATCTATCTTTGGCACACAGAAATGTCCTGCGGACATATTTATTAATAGGTCCAAATATGAAGGTTTTAGACTTTTTATTTTCTTTTGCATGTTTACTGACTTTGTTGGTATACATGCAAGATGACACTCATGCTTATGTGAAAAACTTTGCCCAATAAAACTGAATCTACATCATTTACATTCTTGTAGAAAAATCTGAAAATAATTTAGCTGAAGGATAATTTCTTATCTCCTCCTGAGTCTATCAGTCTCACAGGGTTTTCACTAATTCTCTCTCATTACAGTAGCAGCATAAACACTAATATGATCAATCATTTGGAAGAACTGCTCCAACAAAAAATGATTGCAGCTGGAGTTGTTCTTTTCGCAAGAAAAGAACAACACCTGAGAAAGCTGCCAGTGGATTCTGCAACACAATCAGAAAAGAAACAAAACATTTTTCAAAACATACAATCATTTTCAATAAACTACTGAAAAGTTTCATTTATTCCAGTAACTTAATTATGTAATTGCATTTAGGGAGAAAGCAAAGTAGTCTTGTTCCCTGCCCTTGACGCCACTGCTGACCTTTTCCTTGAACTGCTGGTTCATTTTCCTGTGGAGGATGCTGCTCGCCTGTGAAACGTTGCCCATGTTTCACTTCCCCCAGCAAGAACCCTCAGTCCTCCCCAGACGCAGCAGTTCGGTAAACTGTTTACACTTGACTATCCACAACTGGATCGCTGCCAGTCACACCTGGAATGAGGCCCACATCGACCGACCTACAGGACAGACCACCGGACCTCAGATAGAAAGGCCTAACCAGGCTCTGACCTGAAGTAAAGTGTCAATTTGCACAAGTTTTTTTTTTTAACTCAAAAACAGATTACTCGAAAACTCCCAAACATTAAGTTTTTGTCAGTTTAAAAGCAGCAAATCCTCCTCTGGCTCAAAGGTTCTCTGCGGTTCGTGACTGCCGGAGTCCCATGGAGGATATCATCGCTAAGTTGTCTTTAAAGACTCGCTACTTCTCCTTCTCGTCTTCCACTGCCGCGGCAGGTTTCAGGCACACTTTCGCTAATGTACGTGCAAGTAAAAAACCCTGACACATTCAGCAAGCATGATGTAAGTCTGAGATAGAGAGAAATCCTGCAGCTCACAGGGAATTCTTCACAAGCAGAAAAAAAAAACAAGTGAAGGATAAAGAGAGAATATACTGTGAGTTCTTTGTAAGTGAAGAATAAATGAATTCAGAGACTTAAACAGATAGAGAGGCATATCATTCTACACTCAGGGCGAAATGCAAAACTGGCACAAGCTGCACAAAAATGTAATTGTTTTTGTTTATAATTACGATCTTGGTGGATGATTTCTTTGGGTAATGACCCAAATTTGTGAACCTTGTAAATCGGGCAGAATTTGTCACTTGATGAATCAGGAAAAGAAGATTTGTGTCATGCAGTAAATGGTGCACGTACAGATTCAGCACTAAAGTAATTGGCTGTAATGGAGATGAGCCAAAAGAAAATACTGTCTGGTTCTAAGGCTTTGGGTATACATGCAGAAATAAAACTGTTCACCCAAGTCTTTCCACTTTAAAGAGATAATTTTGCATTTTTCAAAGTAGGTGTTTGTGGTTCAGCTATGAGCAGTCACTGTCTTGCCTGTGTGAAACTTTACTTCCAAATGCATTACGAAAAAAACCAACGTGATTATCAGGCACGGCATTTATTCCCAAGACTTAAGTTTAAAAATAGTGGTTCTGAAAGAGCTTTAGAGACATGCAGTATTATCAGTGCTTTGCAAAGGTACTCAACTCCTTCAGTGTTTTCAAGTCAGTGTATTTTATTAAAATTTTATGATTGCAACACATTGCAAATCTCTGAAGTAAAAAAGACATGCATGTATTTGACCAATTTTACCTCTAAACAGCTGAAAAATGTTACATGCTGTAGAATTGCGCTCTTTTGAGTGGACTTTGTGAAACCACATTTAATTGCAGCTACAAGTCTTTTGAGTTATAGCTAAGCTCAAAAGATTTTAGAAATAAAAAATAGCCTAAACGTAATCTCTTAACGTTACCAATATGTTCCTTTTGACTGACAATATTGCTAACTTTTAAGAGCTGCATAGCCAGAGCAAATAATTGAATCTGACAGAGAGTCTATGGAGGGAACTCAAGAGGAGGGTGTTAGGGAGAAGACCTTTCCACCAAAATAGAAATTAGTGACTTCATCACGAATCATCCAAAAGCTGCGGAAACAAGGACAAAAATACACAAACATGGAGAAACAAGAAACATGTCATATTCAGGGTTCTGCAAGAAATTTGATTCTTTCCTAAGTCAAATTTCTAGATTTTTTTGTACATTACTTATTAACTTTCTAGCAACTATAAACAACGATTCTGCCACAATAATAGTTCAGAGTAGTATTTCTATGTTATAATCTATTATTATAACTATTTTTTATTATGACTATTTTTCACACCTTTTGATATCTCGGTTTGCTGTTGCACCTGAATTTTCGCAGCTTGAGACAATAAAGGATATTTCTATTCCATTATTATCTGTAGGTTTGTCAGGTTTCTGATTTTTGTGGTTGTTTCACTGCCTCTGCAGCATTTAAACTATTTCAAAATTCCCAACTCTTACTATTGTCCGACAATGAAAAGGTTATGCTAGTATATCTGTACACTGCCTTCTTTACTGTATTTGCAAGATATTTCAAAAATATCAGTTTTATTTGAAAGCTATTTTAAGACTCATTGATCCAGTTCATCCTAAATGTCAGGTTGTCTTCAGGTTTTCAGACAAACAGGTTGAAAAATCCCTCACTTTGGGTTTTTAAATGTGTAAAAAGAAGTAAAAAGAAAACAACAACAACAAATAAAACAACAGGCAAAATATTGAAATCAAGATCTGATTTAGGGAATGAAAGATAAAACAGGCCACTGTTAAAATATGGTGAATTTTTCATAAGGTAATTGGAATCTGCTGAGTGCAATTTGCTACAATAACTTCATCAATGAATTACTGTTTGTTTTGTTAGTGTTGATAAATAAAAAAAAAAAAATATCACAGGCACATTTAAGGCACCAGCTTGGCTCAGCCTTCTACTCTTATTCATTAGCGACAGAAGCAAAAAGGGAAACATTTTCTGTGGCAGAAATTAGCAGAGGATGAGAATAAAAACACAGAGAGCCGGAGCACGAGAGCTAGAAAGAAATAAAGTGGATCCATTGCCAAAAAACCAGCATGTCCTGCAGTGACATGTATGCTGAATACCAATCAGGGGCAACAGGGCTTGGCGGTCCAGGCGCTGCACTCATTTCCAATGCACACACTGTAGCTCAATCAGACGGGCCCTGGCAGATAAAAAGGGATCGCTTGCCTGGCTCTCAGAATATTAGCTAATGCCACATTTGCAAGTCTTCAAGAGCAAAGAGGGACTGGGTGGGGTGGGATGGGCAATAAGAGGTAGATAAGAAGCGATGAAGAAAAAGTGTTACAAGTTAAGAAGAAAAAGAAGATAGGAAAAGTAAAAAAAAAAATTTTTTCTCTGTTTGGTACAGCTGGAAAAAAAACGAGAGATTATTTCTCGCAATAAAATGCTGTGAATGGCTTTGTAGTTCACAACTGATGGAAGTGATGCCTGGATGGGGATTACTCTCTTTTCATCATAAAGCCCCATCTGGTATACCAGCAAGACCACGTCTGCCCGGGCCTCTCGCCCTTTTAAAGTGCAGTCTTGGGTTACACATCAATCCAGTCCTGCTGCAGCTGTGCCGGGAAAAGACGGCAGGTCCAGCTTTTGCACACACACACACGGCGACGTGCTAACATGCACACGCACAAAAAAGAAACGCTCGTCAATTGCGGCGTGCGTTCAAATGCATCCGGACAGATGGGCATTCGGGGAGGCAGGAAGATGCAACAGACACGCGTAAAAACACGCCGTCGACCTTCGTTCCATGTGCCAAGTTACCACAGAAACAATGGCGAAACACACAAAAAGAAGTGCTTTTGAAGCATGCCTATTTCCAACTTGAAAGAGTCAGACGTAATTAAAACCAATGGGCAGCAATGCGAGATAAATGAATAGCAGAACATTCACCAGACCCCTCCTCATCTTTTAACTAAACCACTGGTCCAGTGGCTGGCAGATGTTCTGGCTCCATTTGATGTGCGCTTCTGCATTCCCATGTGTTTCTCAACACACGTCTTTGAGTCTGCGTGTTTCCCCTGATTGGCAGGACATTATTGCTATATTTCCCCCTCCACTTCATCTCTAGAGATCAATCACGGCTGTACTAACAGACGTAAACCTGTCATTGGCCCCGCTGCTTATAAGGTTTCAATTTGACTCTGCTTAAGTGGAAATGGTTAATACTAAACCCAAACTGACAAGAGCGTGTTGGGACCAAATCCATATGATTAAAACGCCTTTAATTAAATACGTGTTTATGCTCATCAGATGTAGCACTGAAGCACATTCTGACAACAGACAAATACTCTGGCCACATATAAAAAGTAAGGCAAACATATTACAGATCCCAAAGAAAATCTATACTTTACCAATGTTTACACAGCATTACTTTCATGATCTTCACACAGGAAGATCATGTTTAATTTCTAACCTACTGCATATATGGCGTCCACATATATATGGTCCTTAAAGTAGCAGCCGTCTATACTGCTTCGACGTTTTTATGGTTGAAGTTGTTTTGGGAGAGGACACACCAGTTTTGTCTTGCACGGTCTGACTGTCTTGTATCGTGAGGCTTAAATAACAACAAAGAGAACTTTTGTCACGCAGGTAAGAAATCAACTGCCGATAACCTTTTGACAGACCTCAAATCAAGATAACCCCTGACAGAAGAGTAAGGTGGTGCAGAAATCAATAAAACACATTTAATTTATCCTACAATAATAACTGTGCTTTTCATATCTCTTTACTTTTATGTGAAGAAGTTATTCTTACATGAAGCAATTTGCATGTTTGGCTTTCAGAATGGGTTTCCACATGACAACCATTGAACTGAACTGCTTTGGTGTTGGGACCATTAGATAAGCCATTGGATTCATCGGATCTTTGACTTCTGCTTTCGGTCACTAACTTACAGAAAAGCAACAGTTTAAAAATCATAAAAAACAAACAAACAAAAAAAAAAACACATTCACCCAAACTGAACACACAAGACTCATTTTAGATCCGGATGTGTCACATGGCGCTCTCAGCACACGTTTCACACAGGATGACCATGACTTCACAACACTTTGTCATTGATTCAGACGAGCACTTTGAATCAATGAAAGCCTCATAAAATGTATCCACACAAGGTAACACAATAGGCGCTTAAAAAAACTTTTGAAGAAAGAAGCCCTTCAAACGTAACAAACTAGAATAGTATATAGAAACTGAGTTTGGTCTCGAAGAATAACACACATTTACTCCCATTTCATATGTTTTTTTAAAGGAGACTCAACTGATGGGTCATATTCCTCGAGCAGATGTACAATTATTCTTTTTAGAAGAGACATCTGCCTTAAAGCGACAAATGATATTAGAAGTCACACATTAATGTGAAGGACGCGATTCACTTTCTGACTTTCTGGACCTTTAATTCCCCTTGTCTAAATTGGCCAGGCAGGACGCTTCTTCATCTTTAGACCGTGTCATCCTCACATTTCAGCACATTACGGGAAGAAAGGCTGGCCCCATTGTTATCTCACGATCTGCCTATTCCTGCTTATTCCTATGCTAGGACAGGAACAAAGAGGATAATATTACGACTGGACTAAGATAAATTAAACTTAATTTCACTGGAATTAAAAGAGGCGTTTGATGGTTTTGAAAAGAGAAGCGATAATGAGGAATTCAATTTGATTAGTTTGCCGTTAAAGATAGCCTTACCGGTCTGTGGGAAAGCATTGATGGAGCTTCTCTTTCAGTGTTTGAAATTTGTGAACGGATAAAGTGAACTAGAGAAAAAGAGAGCGGGTTGGGTTAATGTTATGACTCCACTGAAAATTGTGCTGTTAACAAATTGGTGGGTCTCAGCTGTTTTCCACCACTTCAGCCTCCAGGTATGTTCGCCTGCCTGTCTCCAGCTTCATTGTAGTGCTTCTTTCAATGTCGGACTCTCAGTTAAATCTGGACAGCCCAAATGACAAACGCTACCGGCAAGACAGAGGCGGTTGACGGACGAGGAGAGAATAAAAGGAGCCTAAATCAGCCCCCCTCCGCCTCCCCACCACTTCTCCCCACTGTCAGCCGGTCTGGACAGCCCCGAGGAGATCAAACCTGTTTGTAATCCCGCTCTTCCTCTTCATGTCTGTGTGTTTACAACCTGACCATATTTCTGCTGCAGCTCTGTCTGTGGTCTACGTCCGTCTCCATTAGATCAAATGTAGGAAGGTGTGGAAGAAATGGGATGCATTCATTGTCCTTGGCTGACAAGCTTCTCGTAGTGCTTTTGTTTGATAGTCGCTGACAAATGATGGGCAATTAATTTGTGCAAACTGCTCCTCCTCAATCTCTGCACGATGATAATAGATGTATTGAGCCTGAGGTCTGAGTGAATTGTGAAGTGTTTGCAATGTGACGCTCATCAGATAGTGTATGTTTCACCGTCAGGAGAAAGGTCGGCTAACTGACTAGCATAGCATTTTTATGCCCATCTGTGGATTGCAGGATCGGAATCTGCTGGGATGCTGTGCAGGAGGAAAAAAAAACCTTTTGGGTGCGACTCTGGAACATCTTCAATGGAAACCGCATGACTTTAAATGGGTAACCACCGGGTGGTCCAATAAGCTGTATGATGACATTTACTGACACATGTGTCTCTTGCAATTAATTTCAACTCCTTGAAACATCAACTTTTACACCCTCTCTTTTGGGATGTTTCAAGCTGCGATTTATCTGGAACCCAGAGAAATTTGATCAAAAGATGACATAAATGAATTCCAAGCAAGTTGCCACGGGTTTCCCAAGGGCCTCTGTGGTTATCTCAATTAAACCGATCCTGTTAAAACTTCAGATCTTTTCAAGAAAGAAAGAAAAAAAAGAAAGACTATATTACAAAACACACCATTAAGGGCTAATAAGGTCTGTGCAAACGTTCTCCATAAATCCTGTTTTCTACTGATGTCAACCCAAACCTCATGGTCAGAAGTAAACAGGATGCTGTAGCGCTCACCACATCCTATCCCAGTCATCTGCCTTACTAAAGCAGAAAAAGGAAAACATATCTCTGTCATGCTTTTAATTTACAAACCCACTTGCTCTGCAAACAATCTAACACCGCAAACTCTCCACAACTCTTTTGGTCTGTAACTTCAAAGAAACAGGGAAATCCCTTTTCACCAACTCAGAATTGACAAATAAGCATAACTGAATGAATAAGCGACATTTTTGCTTGGTTTGCTGGTTTCATGTCCACATTTGCTAAAAAAAAAAAAAAAAGAAAGAAAAGGAAAAGAAAAAGATTGTTTCTTGAGAAAAACAACAGCCACCAAAATAAGATGGTGCAAAAAATTCAGTGTTTGTTGCTCAGATCGGCAAACATTACCAGACCAGACAAGAAACGACTAAACAAGGGGGGAAAACAATCCATGTGGATTTTGTTTTGTCCGTTTTGTGCTCCCAAATTTACAATCAGCAGCAGCTGAGCCCACTATGCCCATCTTGGCCGTGATTCGTCTGATTTCTCCATGCTGTAGGCAGTGCTGAGTTGCTCCATAAATGACATAAAAGCCCAGTAATCAGCTTGTAGGGCAAATCCAGTTTCCCATTATTAAGCTGAGACAGAAATGATCTGTTACAGCCAAATGTCTTTGCTGTCTGACATTCAACAATGACTTGCTTAGAACTCTTTTATTTCAGCAGAAATCACAATTTATTGGGCTGGAGAAATATTGTTGAGAAGGACGAAATATTTAATATATATGAGAAGCTGCAAAAACCACTGTTACAAAAAAAAAAACGGATTTCTTTGTTACCTTAAGGCAGTTACAGCTAATTCATTTTAACAACATTTTAGATGTCTTTCTGTTTCCGCACACCTGGCTCCAATAATAGCTCATTAGCAAAGTTCTGCAGCTTTGTGTTAGCAAAGCTTGACTGCATGCTAGTGAGGCAGCTTTGCAATTGAATTCAAGTGGACAAGAGATGCCTCTGAAAGTTGCAGGACTCTGGCTCTCAAGGAATGTAAATTGAGACCACTGATCTAAACAGAAATCAGTATTGAATTACTTGTTTTTAATAGCTACCTTGCATTAATGGCATAGAATAACATATGCTATCAGCCTGATAAAAACCAGCCCCTGCCCAATGCTTTGCTTCGTACAGAGAATCTAGGCTCTTGACTAACAACAAACAATTGCTTCCTGGAGGAGTGGACTTTGTTGAAATTTTAAATTTTACCCAACCACTCATATTTGCCCTTGACATATGTAAATAATGCTATGAAGCTTACCTAAAAACGCCTGTGGTGTAAATAATTATCTACCACTGTGAAGAGAGAAATTCAGAGCTGAACGATACAACAGTTAATGGTAATTCAATAGCGTGGCCAACATGGACTGAACGGCTTCGCTCACTTCCAATGCTGCCATTGCTAAAGCTACAGACAGACTACAATTCTAAAACGGTGCAGAAAATTGACATCGTTGTTCACAACTTCTCCTTCTGTTCACTGATTGGCTCAGTAGAAATTTCACAGGAGGAATCCAGGTCAATGAGAGAAAGCCCAGACTGCGCAGTGAAGGAAGATTTGAATTTAGTGGACTGCGCAGGAAGTCAGGCTAATGGTCAGGCTAACATATATGGAATATGCTAAAAATATTAATAATATGGAGCCACCAATATTTATCTTTTTGGATGTGCCTAAAACTATTGATAACTACACTATTATTAGTTTACACAAAATCTGCACATTAATCAAAAGCACATTAGCAAATGTGGGTTTCGACTCAAGTCTGTCGCTTTCTTTAAACTAGGCTTGAGACCGTAATTAATTATCCATCCATTCATTTTCTTACATCCTTGTCCCTAGTAGGGTCGGGAGATGGTGGTGCCTATCTCCAGCTAACATTCCGAGCAAGAGGCAGGGTCACCCTGGACAGGTCGCCAGTCTGTTGCACTCTAATTAATTAGTTATATAGCTTTTAATCACTTTTTTTAACCAATTAAGCCCTTTTAATACATACTAAAGTCCCAAGCAAGAACTCTTGCATTGTAATTATGTCATGTATGTGAATCTAACACAAGTGACATCTGCAAACTACAAAATCGGATGATGAAACCAGTTCTTTTGACCCACTGAGTGTTAAGCTTTTACTTCAAACGATGCAGGAAAAGACTATTGTCTGCAAGTTGTGCAAAAAAGAGTTAACCTATCACCGAATCAAGCCTAAAATGTATTCATGCAAAATCTGTTGCAGCAAACACCAACGTCCCTAATGCTAATGTCAGCTTCCGCAAACCACATTTGTAAAGAAGTATTTTTTTCAAAGAAGCTACATGAACTATCAGGGGTTCCTGGAACACTTCGAAGTGCAATGGGGATAATGGCACTTTGCACCAAACTGATCTCCCGACTATTTTATTCAACATACCACCCTAGTTCCATCCCGCTTGGACACCTGTCTTGCTTTCCCACTAAGATTTGTTAAAGTATTCAAGATTTCAAAGAAGCAAACGTGATCCGGCAAGGACTTAAAGGAAGTTTTGCCATGCTGACGACCTCCATTTCATTCTTGAATTTAAAGAGTCAAACAATCAAACCAGGGTCAATCTGTCAATAGGTGTCCAACAGGGAGCCCATGATAGAGGGACTGGAGTTGAGAAGGGTGGGTCAAAAGAGAGTGTTTAAATCAATATCATGACCATTGCATGCTATGATGTCTGCATAAAAAGAACAGCAATTGTGGTCTGCCATAGTTTGATAGGCTGAAATGAAATGCCTTAGCAGGCAATGACCGTAATGTCTGCCTGCAGAGCAAAGAGCGCATTCTCCTCTCCAAGCCTTCTATCTTTTTAGAGCTTCAAACAACTTCAGTTTGTCTTTTTGGTCAACCAGAGACACAGTGAACGGAAAAATCCTTCCTGCTGCTTGAAATAAAAGGCCAAAATCAAACAAACACCAGGAGAGTTTCACCATATTAGCCTTGTCTACACTTAGGTCACATCCCGCAGAGAAGTGAATGCAAAATCCCGCTTAAGTTAATTTTATAAGACATATCCTCCCAATGCATTATGACTTCTTTCTCCATGCTGAAGTCTTTGCAGCTGGTAGTCAAAAACCACCTGCAGGAGTTATTTAACAATTTTCTCAAGTGCAGCTGGAGAAGTCCTGTAGCTACATCCAACATCCAGAAACGTCAGTAAACCCAATTACAAATGCTAAAATTTTTTAAGTCCATGTCAAAAATTCAATACTTAGCAGAAATGAAAACAACAGTAGCAGCGCTAATAGCGTCTTACAGAATACAGACCCCCTACCTGGCAGCCCCTTTTTCCACGACCCCCAGCTGTTTGTGGATTGTCGAACCATAGCGGCCCGTTGACAGCCTCCCCCAGATTGCCAATTTGCCGTTGGTGGTCCAAGGTTTCGCCTATCCTCTCTCAGCATTGTGCAACTGGAATAGGTGCGTCCTCCCCTGTTCACGCTGCGGTTGTAGCTCCCCGATCTGATTGGACAGCGCTGAGCGAGACCTCATCAGCAGAACATCCCTGTTGTCATGACAACTTGGCGATTTCCCAACAGGGGTGTGTTGGTAGAAGGGTGGGGTGGCGGGTCACGTTTGCTTTCTTGCCTCTGACTGGCACAAGCAGACAACTCATTTTTCAACATCGCTACTTCAGCGCTTGCTGTTTCCCCTTTCACAGACCTAGCGGGCTAAGCTAATCTGCCCAGCCTGCGATCTTCGAGAATTTATGGGCCATTCTGCTCTAAACCTATGAGTCTACAGGCAGCTGTCTCACCAGGATTTCTTTGCCCGATGTCTCGCACCACAGGACGCCAAATCAGCTTAAAACGATAACCATAGTCATTATTCTGACACATGAAATTCAAGCGGTGGATCGCAAATTCAGCAATGGCCTTTTAAGTCAAAGCAGTTAAAATGATTTTCTTTTCTGTTCGCATCCATAGATAATTATTATTTTAACTCTTAAGCATAAATGCGCACAATCACTAGTTCTTCCTTATTTGTTTGACAATGTTGATTTCAGAGAATACATTTGAGAACCATATCTCAAGTTTCTATTAGAAAGCGAACATTGAGATGACAACCAAACATCACACTTCAAACATGGCAAAAAAAACATTTAGGACCAAATGATCAAAACTAACTCGCTATTCTGCCAGTTTTGTCATCATGCCATTAACATGCCATTCAGTAATATAAAAAGGGAAACTAAATCCCACAGAATGAAGCTGGAGCAGATCAAGGACAACAAAAGAAATAAAGAAGTCGGAGAGGATAGAAAAGAGGGTGAAACCGGGAAGAAAGTAAAAGCAAAGCATTATTCTGTTGTCAGCCATGCCATGCACAGCCCGAGCAGATGAATGTTTTGTGGCTGAGACACCCGCTGTGCTGCTAGCCTGCTAGCCCATGATAGCTAGCCGGTTCCCAGGGTTTTCTCCAAATTACCTCCTGCCGAGATGGAGATGATGACCTTGGCCGCTGCTGGAGCTCTCCTCCCCCAACTAGGGAGTGAAAGGCGGATGCAGGACAGAGGGCTCAAGCCTTTGATTACTAATCCCCCAAACATTGTACTCGAGCCGGCACCCTACCTGGCCTTCAAGCCGGAGGCAGCTTGGCGGTGGCCGCTGAAAGCAGGTGATGAATGGGGCATAGCTGCTGGAAGCCAGGCTCCCTGGGTAGCAGGGGAGCTTTGCAGGCCCACAAAGAGCCTCATACCAGTTTCTGTTGGATTCTCAAACGTTTTAACAGATTTCAGGAGAAACTTAAAATAAAAAAAAAAGAAAAAACACGCATGCTATTAGTGTTTTGAGTGTTGATGAGAGTAGGCCGTATGAAAAAAAAATGGACATGTGACACAATTGTTAACAATAATGCAAATACGCAACAAAAAAAAGAAGCAGTCAGCATGAACATTACTTTCACTTTGACCAAACCAGTAATCGCCAAGCTGTATACCAAAACAACAAGAGATGAACTTGATCACACAAATCTTAAAAGAACTTACAGCGCTAGGTTTCTTTTTGTATTGCCTCCACCCAGCATGTGTTAGGGACTTAAATCCAATCTGAGGTCATCAGTGGTAATTCCAAGTCTTAACATTTTATTTTTTGCATTTAGTAACTAAAAGAGCCTGCTGAAGACTTCTGGTGAAAACCTCAAAATAGTGTCTGTAAATCTGTAAATCTTTCTGGTGTTAATTGAAAAAGTAAACATTTTTCCATAAAAAGTCTGAGGGAATAAACTGAAAAAAGGTAGGTATTTATACAAAATTAGCCACAACAAGCAGAAGACGCTAACAAGCACAATCACACTGATCACTATGGGCAGGAACGGTGACTCTCAAATTTGTCGATTCAGGTTTTCGAACCGTGACAAGCAAGTCAGCGTTCTTGCCAAACCTGTCTGGATTTTGAAAAAAAAAGAAAGTTGAGCGAAATCACACAGTAAAGAAAAAAAAAAAAAAAAAGCACAAACCTTCTCATTGTAACATCAGTAGCATTTTGGCAGAGACTGCTGGATGCCAGAATCTTAAGAGTACCGGAGCTGAATTCAATGCCTCTTGTCAAGGGAGCCTGATGTGATTATCGCCCCCTGCTAGGGCAGGGATAGTGAAGTTGTCTCGTGCTGGCAAGGACGCCCAAAACAGCGCTGCGGGACGCCCCTCTTGCTGTCCCTGGTCCGGGAACGTCGCAGCAGACGCAACGGGGATCCAAAACATCCATCATCTTTGGCAAAAGGGTCTGTGTGTTTGTGTGTGGCGTCCGCGCGTGTGTGAATTCCAATTTTGTTTTGCAGTGCAACATTGTTGTTCCTCCTCATGCATGGCAGCAAATGGGATACTGGAGACAAACTATGATCACTGATCTATAAACTTGTGTATGAGGTCAAAGCACAGTCGACTGGACACTTCTGGGCTTATTTTTTAAATGCGTCTTCCTGGGTGTATAAAACAACTCTAAAACAGTCCCTTGAGTATGTACACATTTCTGTTTGCCAGAAAGTGGGTAAAAATCATTGTTTGTGCTGCCTTAGGAATATTCCCCTCTTCATACTTTCCACTGAGGAGTCTGTTGCTCCAGGCTCATATCGACAGATCCACTGCTGCCTATTGATCTATGAATTTGTACAATGTGATAATAGCAACATGTCTGTTCAGGTTGTGGGTTTGTGATGTGTCTGTTTATCTATTTTTTTAATGTTCTCGACTGTCTGTGTGAAAATCATTTTTGCAAAAACAGCTAGGTACAATAGAACGTTTAATTAAACAGGCCCTCAAAAATTTCAGTCGTCTACATGAAGACACAATGTGCTTTAAAGCCATGCAAAAGTTGCAATTTAAGTAGAAATAATGAGTAGAAAAAGTTATACATAAATAAAACCCAGAATAGTAAAAGGCCTCGGGATAACGAAACTCTTCCCTAAGGAGATGTTAATGCATGCTGATTGGAAGATGGGTTTTACATGTGATTTTGAGATGGGAATCTTAAAATTTCCATCTTAAGCAGGTGCTTAAGCTCAAGCAGGTGTATGCAACACTGATATACATAGTTAACCCAACTGGTGATGCGTTTCTATGCACTTCGACCACCCCGGCACAGATCAGGAGAGCTTGCCTTAGTTATCAGGGCATTTCAGTAGTTTTCCCCACATTGTACCACCCAACCCCCCTTTTGCTTTCTGTGCTGTCCCCCTAGAGGCAAAGTGGGTAAAATAAGACTTCAAAGCAACTCCAAAATAGTCCTGACACAAACTCATTTCCTCATGTTACATGATGGGGGCTGGCAGGCTCACTAGACTGCTCCAACTCTGATATGTCTCAGCCTCCTGCTCTGTGCTACTTCATAACAAGGGGTGGTGACAGGACGCCATTTTGACAGTGATTATGGACAGTCTGACACAGACTTAAAAGAAGCACGTTGGGGGGTGGGGTGTAGGGTATACAACCATCTATCTGTGGGTCATGGTGGATCAGATGAGATGTGGAAATGGGAGCTCATTTAGGGGGATGCTATTAGTAATAAAAGGCCACAAGTGAAAGTAAATAAGGATGAAGCAGCACAGTACGTCAGTTTACTGGTTATACTGCTAAAAACGGGTTTTGTTAGTTAACATCAGACGATTTAGTACAAACAGAAACTAAAGGAGAAGTTACCAAACAACAAGCAAAAAAAAAAAAAAAGTTAGGTTATAGTGAGATCAAACATTTTAGACATATATATTATATATATGGCACTGGACCATTTTATGAGTGCCTAACTGAAGGGTTATTGCACAGCTTGAGCTTGCCTGTTAGCCGCTGCAGTTAATGACGCGCTCCTGCGGGCGCCATTACCACACACTCACCCAGTCACGTCCACAAAACCAAACCGCTCCAATGCGGGATGAACAGGAATCTGTCACAGAAATGTTTAATTTCTTACCTGGTTTCTATAAAATATGATGTAAAGCCCGACAAACAGTCAAAGCCCTCCAATGACCTTGAACTTTGTTCAGTTTCATTTTTTCCATCTGTCACGGACGTTTTCGATAAGTAATACCTGTCAGTGTTTGGATTTAGCTTTCCCGTTCTCCTCCACTCCCTCTCCTAGCAGCACCGTTTTTGTTAACTTGTTTGAAAGGTTTGTTTATTCCCCCTCTAAAGGAATATCTAGTTCGGGACACAGAGAAATAAGCACCTTCAACTCTCGCTTCTGTTGATTTCTTTGTTTACGAGTTAGGAGACGTGACTAGATGCAGCTAGCTAGCTAGCTAGCTCCTTCTCTGTTTCCTAGTAGCTATGGTAACCTTCCATGGTTACCATTATTTATTTTATTTATAAAACAAATATTTTATAAATGTTATTTTGTTATTTTATTTATTTATTTTTTGGGGAACGCGTCAGTGTTGCAGAAAGTTTTTTGTTTTTTTTCGCCGTTGCTGATTGGTTAATTATTTTCGTGTGTTAAGGAGAGCCGAGGAGACGCGGAGCCTTGGTCCATATAAGCAGGTAACAGAGTTAAGATAAGCTATTCTTACCTTATGGCAGGTAGCAGCTCAATATGTGAGATTCAGCCCAGTGTAAACCAGCTGACGAGCTTCTTCATTGTTTTTATGGAGGTTGGTGGCAAACAACTATAGCATTGCCACGTCGCCCCTCTTCTGCAGTGAGGCATCCAGCCATGTTTGCCTTCACCTTTACAACTTCAATATTGCTGCATGAGTGCAATAAAAGTACTTCCATATGCAAGTTGTTGTTTTTTTCCTTTATACTGCAGATATGTTTCTGATGATTGAATAACATTACAACATGATACAAAACTCAAAAGCTATATTTTACTTAATATTCCCGTTTTAATTGAGTTGGGACTCCCTAGCACCATCTCTAGATCACAATCTAGATTACATAAACTGATATAACCTGGGCTGAATATTTTTCGTTTCGCTATCTTTGAAAAGCAGTTGCTCAAAAATTGTGGTATAAAACATTGTTGGGATCACTGGGGGATGTGGGGCCGAGGGCTGTGGCCCCCACCTGGTTGGGGCTTTAGTGGCTTTGGTAGGTGACTCTATGGTGGGTTACTACCATGTTACTGACCTGGTAGCTTCACTGGTAGATCTGAGGTGGGTTAGGGAACTGGGGTCCTGGCTGGACGTAGAGGGCTTAGTTTCTGCTGTTATGTTGCCAGGGGATTTGAGATTGTGCATGCACTAGTCTAGTGCATCAAAGGCCTGGGGCCTTCAATCCACCGGTGGGCTTAAGCTAGTGGAGAGGTTTTTTCCCATCTGCAGGTTCTCTCTCCCTTAGGGAGGGCATTCTGAAGGTGGGGTTGTGTGGATAACCTTGGGCTCTGGGGGCTTGATAGTACTGATACTGTAAATGCGCCCGGGCCTCGCTCCCTTGGTGGATTCGGCAAACGGGGATCTGACTCTGTGGGAGGAAATGTTAACTCCCAGGTGCAGTCTGATCAGTGGGTTTGAGTAAACTGGAGGATCAACACTCCCCATCCCTGGATTCATCTCTCCTGCCACTTCACCATCACATATGTAGGGCCTTTGGGTGCGGGTACATCTCCACTGGACATAAAGGTTTCTCCATCTCTGTCCCAGGTTTATTGTACAGCCAGGCGGTCTGCTTATGTCCACCTCAGAATTAAGTTATGAAAATGTTCTGAAGGTCATATCGTAATTTTTACACAGACTGAAATACAAAGTACACCTTAATCTATATGCCCCACTTTTATTGAACAGAATTTATTAAAGATATTTTAGCAGCATGAGAATTGTAATATTACCTAGTTCATTTGGCCTTATTTATGTTTGACTTGAATTGAATCATCAAAACATGCAGCATAGGGATGGAGTAGAATTAGAAGGAAAAAATTAACTGAAAATAAGATGATCAAAATGAAATAAGTCGAAATTAATCAAGTTTGGCTTTTGATATATCCATAAGTGAAGATGCAAAGCGATGCCTCTCTGTGTGACGGAAAGCAGAAAGAAAAAAATAAAAAGAGCTTCACAGATTTATTCGGCCCTGAAGTTGATTTGGCTCAAACTCAAGAATTTGACACACTTATTACTAAGAAATTATAAACTGGCATCAGATCTGAAGTATAATTTGGAAAGAGAGTACAACTCCCTGGACTTCTTCCCATCAAAGGAACTTTTAATTTGAAAGATTTTATATGATTTCCCTGTTTCTCTCTGCTCCGAGGCTGTGCTGCTGTTTCTGGATTGTTGCGGGCGAAGGGGAATGTGACAAATGACACTCCATCAGTCGCAAGGTATTTGACGGATGGGGCGAAATCTGCAGCTTGGAACCAGTAGCCTGCAGTGCCATTTAACCAACAGGTCTCCAGTTGTTGCTAAGGACTCTCCTCTGCTGCAGCAGTAGTGATTGGTCAAATCATTTCACTCAGTGAGGAGGACTTGGCTGTAAGTTATAATCCTCGCAGGCTTCCAGATAAAACCCAGGATTAGATTTTTCTCAATTAAAATAAAGAAAAGTGTCCCTCAACAACAGAACTGCTGTCTTGGTATATTGTACAGAATAATCAGGATGATACAGTTTAATCACAGAGTAAAATGAAGTGAGATTATTAATCAAGATTACATGATACCAATATTAGATAAGTCCAGGATGTAATATACTTCACATAATTAAAGTAGAAATAAATCTGGCCAAGTTGATAAGATTATAATTGGTTTAAACACGCAGTCTGCACCAGATATTGGCAGGCAGTGAGCAGAATGTTCTTCCTGCACACGAACCTGTCCACATCTATGGATACACAAACCCCCGTTCATTAAAAGTACAAGTCAGGCACTTACAAAGTTGTGATTCATAAAACGGAATAAAGAAAATTGTGCCTAAAATGGCTTCATCTCACTTCAGCCCTGCAGAACAGAGAACTACTAACTCACTCAATGCTATTCATAGATTCGATGAAAGCTATTGACTTTCTTATTGCTTGAGGACACATTGATTTTTCTCTTTGATTGTGTTTTCCACAAACACTCGGCGAGGCAAAGCAGCTTCAGAGTGATGCACGGCTATATCAAGAGTACCAACCGCATCGAAAGCATCCAAAAACAGATACCTGTCAGGACCATGCAAACGAGCACAGGCAAGAGAGGAGCTGCAGAGCTGGAGCAGTGGCACGAACCTGTTGAGCGACTCTTCCTTCCTCCCGCACAGCTGCTAGGAGGAGGACACTTGTTTCACTGAGAGAGGGTTTTGATCTTTTCGCATTGGCATCCGCTTCCTCCATCTACAAAGACCATGAAAGAGAATGAGTAATTCATCTATCTGTGTTTTTTTTTTTTTTTTTGCGCACTCGCGCGTGCGCCTGCTTGACCTATTTCTGCTGCCCTGACATGGGGTTGGCATTTCTGCATCGCAAGTATTAACGCAGACAGAGGGAGCTAAAAATTTGAGCTTGTACGAAATCTATATGAAAGAGTAACATGCGCGCTGAGGTGCACATCTTTAATCTGCTCTGTTTACATCACTTCATGCATGCAGCTTTCGATGATGTCGCTCACAAATATGTAGTCTGTGGAGGTTTTTTTCTGTCAGGTTTGCCATGTGCTGTTAGTTAAATGCCAACTTAGTTACATTTGTTTTTGTCTTTTTTTTCCATTTGTATTTTCTGTGGATGAAAACTACAACGTTAGAAAAAAAAAAAACTCACGTAAATAGAATTCAGTTCACCCCAAAATGCTCTTTGGCAGTTTTAAAGTTAGCAATCTTTTAATTCTCCATCATGTTTCCTATGACTGAAAATAATATTTAAGCTTTGATGGACTTGAATCTGGTAGAAAATCTAGGTTGAGATGAGGGGTAGTCACAAAGACTTGGAGCTCAGATTCAGATTCGTATCCCAAATGGGCTATTGGTGTTACAGCAAGTATAAAAACTAAAAGACAGAGTATCAAAGATTAAAAATCCCCCCAAATCATCCCCAGAGATAAACCATCAAGCATCTTGTTTGCTTTTCAAGTGGAAGCAAACAAAAAGCTACTCAGAAATAATACAAGGGGTTTGTTTTCCGTAAGACTGAGGTTTTTCCACTGCTTATTTAAAAGGTTATAAATCATATTTGCCTGAACATTTTTAATGAAGCGTAAAGAAAAACATGCATTATTTTCATGATCAAATTTGAGACTCAGTCTACATTGTTTTATTTTTTGGAGTGATGCAGTTTCAGTTGTAAAAATCTAACCTTTTGGGTAAATCAAATTGAGAATTTGAGGCGGAATGTCAAGTATGTTGGTGTTTGGGGGTTTTGCTTTGCTGCTAGTATCTGGCAGGGAGGTGGTTGTAAGCTGCAGTGCATAAACACACTTGTTCTCATCTTTGCTTTAAATTTTCTAATATAAATATTAGCAAGGATAAATATGCTGCATCATGGGATGCACTTTGTCTGAGGATGTATTTATTTAACTTAGTAAATCTCCAAGACAATCTAGCCTCATTTCAGTGTGCACATCTCCCACGTGACAGGGACTCCCATCAGACAGAGGCAAATAGCTCCTGCAGACAACACACCCAATTTATTTACTTTAGAATCAAGTGCACATAAAGCTATCGTTTTTAGCTATGTAGTTTAAAATCTTATGCAACAGGCTCACCGCAGCTACATGGGAGGCCAAATGTATTGACAGGATTCTAAGCCTTTGTATTTGAAGCTGAACAGAAATCTGCTTAACATCTACTCTGATGAAGCAGGCTGGGGAAGAAAGAGAGAGAGTGGCACAAGGGAGTGAGGAGGAGTAAACGTCAAAAGGGAAACTGGGAAAACAAATCTGATTCACACAATAATTGACTTAAGAACAAAAAATTGATAACAAAAATCTCAAACAACTGGTAAGAGTGAGCTAAAAAAAATATATATATATTTTGACATTTTTTTTATGACAAGATTTCGTCATCAGGGGATGACATGTGGCCAAACATATCGACGCTGATCAAACTGTGCAACGGCCAGAAAGAGGAGCACAGAGGAAATTAAAGGGTGCGGTGCAGTTTTTGGAAGTTCATCACCAAAGCAACATATAAGTGACCACAGTCTGACAAAATCAGATTTCGATACAACAATGTGGTCTTACAGTTCTTACATTGATCCTCAGCCAGCAGTGGGAAAAATTGTGATGTGACAGGAGAAAATTGGAAACAAGCAGATCAGAAACAAAGAAAGAAGATATAAACCCCACATTTCTGAATTAATAGTGGTTTATTTATTTATTTATTTATTTTTCAAAACATACTGGTTGAAGTCATGAAGAAGCTACCACGTCTTTAAAACAGCACTTTTGGGTGTTTTGAAATGGTAAACTTTGTTTTTAATTCGCCCTGTTTACTCAGTAGGACTGAATAATTTTCGGGGTACCTAAAAGCTGATTAACATACCAGGCTTTCTTGGCTCTTTCACATGGTTTTGTTATTGCTTTTGGCCAATAAGGTAAACGTTTTAAAGAAAAGCATGGCTTCTTTGCGTTTCCAGGACAGTGCAGTGTTTTGGACAACCTAGATCCACCCCAGTAATGGACTGTTAGATAGAAAACATCCAGGCAAAGATCCGTTTATGAGTTGAAATGCTCACCTACATGTAGCTCAGATACACTTTGCTATCAAAATGGGTGCTTGGAGAGATGAAATGAGAATTCTCCACATTGTCGTTCAGCATGTGGATGGATTCCTCAGCAGCAGAAAGAGAGAGTCGGTTCATGACAATAACTGGACATCTTAGTCATCAGGCATCCCCAGGAATACTTTCAGTTTCTCATAAATTTACAGAAGCTGATAAAGTTTTTGCATAACAGCAAATAACAACAGGAGCACAGTCGTCAACAGGAAGTGTGAAGAAACGTCTCACTGCGAAGCTCAGCATGTCAGCCGAACCGTTGCGGAAGGAATTAAAAAAAAACATCTCTTTCGCTTCTGTCTTTTAAAAAGGCTCCAGGCTCTCCAGACTGCAAAAACACAGCAATGAGATGAGAGGGCTACACGACACATACCTTTAACTAAAAGCATAATCGCTTCCATCACAATATCGAAGAAAGATAACGGTTAAGAATGGATCCAAACACATGGTTTGGCCATTTCAGTCTTGAAAGCACACACTTGCAGATGTACCCGGTACTTCACCTTGAGAAGAGGAAGGAGGAAGCTTCTATCAAAGCTTTGATGTGAGGCTAGAGACTGAGGGAAGTTCAAAGGGCACATCGGAGAAATACAAGGAAAGAGTGGGAGACATGGGGGAGGCAAGGGAGGGCGACTCGCCAGGCTTCTCCGGGGGTATAGCAAGGAGACTCTTAATAAGGACACCAACTAATGAGGACCAGGGACATTTGATATGCACAAGCATTTCAAATGGGAGCAAATATTCCCATTTTACCATCAACACCTCAATGACATTTACTTCATGATCTCATAAAAAGAACAGGGGTCTGGATCTGATCTAAAAAGAAAATGCTGATGGGAAAAGCAGGACCATGTGGGGAACATGTTGTTGTTGCCATCGCTCAGTTTCCTTTGCAGTGCAGTGTTTTCCAAAACAGGATGCCTTTTGAAATTATTATGCGGGGGATGTTTGCAATTTCATCTGATCAGACAAAAACAATCATGCGTTTGTGCAAACCCCTCTCACCCCCAAAAAATGTGGAAAACACAGTCGCAAAAAAACACAAATTATTCTGTATTTTAAATGATTAAATATGGAAAGTCTACACAGACAATTGCTCAATCAGATTTGGCTGCGTTGCCCCTCCATATCACCAGATCTGGTGGCAAAATGATCAAAGTGTTTATGATTTCCTAATGACTGAGATTGATTTCTCTATAAATTTCACATTTTTGCCACAAGGGATGAAAAGTTATTAAAGCAGCCTTTGCTGTCTCCTCCTTATCAATCTGGAAAAAAAGACCCATGGGGGAAAAGGTGTTGGGTGAGAGTGAACATTCCTACTTTCAGCCAAGTGCAGAGGGAACGACTGGTTTAAATTCATGGTCATTGCCAACCTCGGCTCCGTCAGTGCATCTGAACCGACTTGTGAGAGAACTAGCATGCTGCGGCTGCAGCTGTGGTGCTGTTCGTTTGTCTCTGCAGCTATTAAGGTTTTTTTGCTTTTTAAGTAAGAAAGTGATTTTGAATTGAGACCATCACTCATGTCTTGCTGGGTTGATTTTCCGCTGTAAATACGACAACAATATTTCAAGCACCTTCAGATTGATTATCTGCTCTCCTGCCGATCCATCTCAGATCTCGTATCTTAGAAATCTGGAATGTGTTGCGGGAAAACCAGAAATTTCCCAATCACAAAAGGATTTTTTTTTTGTTTGTTTGTTTTTTTTTTAAACCTAGGATGTCAACCTGGCAGTGTTACTGCACTTAATCTTCAGAAGAGTCTGAAATCAAAGCGTGACTAATACTGCTTGTGTGTTTCCTGTTTTGTCGCCAGTATATCCAAGCAAAACTGCTGGAAGACAGGTTAATGCTCTCTTTCACCACTGGATGTTTAATTATGTTTTAGTTGATTTCATTTCTGAACTCTATAAAATAGGTGCAAGAGAGAAAGCAGTGAAAGTAAACAAAAATTTAAATGAAAACAGAAGAAAACCGCAGGAAAATCAAAGCCTTGTTAGAGCGTGGAAAATGCAAAGTACAATTTCAGAAAAAGAAAAAAAAAAAATCCTAAAATCAAGATACACGCCACAATGGTGCGTTTGATGAACAAAAATTATAATTCAACTCATTTTTATAACTACTTTAGAACACTGAGTGGAACAATATGAAACCGTTTTACCTTTAGTAATCAGGGGATCACAATATGACAGGATGCTCTCCTATTAAAATTTCAATAAAAAAAAAAACAAAACATCAAAATCGTCAAAAGACAACTGTTGTATTTTTGGCTTCGCCATACATTTTACTTACATTCTTTTCACGGGGAGCTCACTGTCAAAATCTGAGCACAGTAGAGCTTCTGCTGGGTGTCATTTCAGCTTTGACATCTCAGTTCCTTGTTGCAGTTCAACTCAGAGTATAACACTATCCAGATTTATTTTTCCTTACAAAAACACATCCACACTGACACCTGTCAAATTGTCTCATGTGTGTCTAGAATGTCAGCGGTTTGAGTACTGCATGCTTTATTCCAAGAGCACACAGCCTTTTCTGTTTTTAAAAAGAAGGACATGGTTTGCTGAAATGAATGCATGGAGACACTATGTCTAGATATTTTAAATGTTTCTTAAAAAAATCATCTTTGAACTTGATGTGAGAAAAAAAACAAAATAATGCAATTTAGTGCAGGACTGTTGCATCAATAGGACAACGCCACAAATATTGGATGAATGCCCATTTTTGAGTAATATAAATGGCTGCTTATGTTTAGGACAAATCAGCTTGTTGTAGCTTCGTGATAAAGCACAGTTCCACCTTTACTCAGATCTGATGTCTCTCATTAAATGTTAGTGCAACCAAACCAAAAGTCAAAACAGCTGTTCTGTGAAGGCCTCAAGTGTTTGTCCAATAGTCTGACAGCAAACATTTAGCAAGTGGTGCTCTCGTCAAGGAGAACCTAAATTAAATTTTTTAACTTGCTAAACTCTATGTCTGCTCAAAAACATACACTGAACATCTCCGAATACTCTAAAACATGGTGGTAGTGTCATCTTGGTGCGGGGATGCTTTTCTTCAGGAGAGTCAGGGAAACTGGTGTGGATAAGAAGATGTAAAGAGCTGAATGCAACGTGATCCTGAAAGAAAACCTGTTGGAGGTTATAAAACACAAACCAGAAGCTCAGCTTTGTTAGAATGACCCAGTCAAAGCCCGGAGCTTAAATTCAACTGAAAGACTTTGGCAACGCTTGGCTTCCCACTGAATCTTACCAAACGTGAGCTAAAATAAATATTTGTAACATTTTCTCTTAATGTTGGCCATCACGTGAATATGAGAAAAGGAAAGAGATGTGAGCTTATATGATCACTGATTATTAACCAGGACAAAAGCCGGTTTCTTAAAAAGCATTAAACAGAAGAGAGCGAGTTCTGGCTCCAGTGAGTCACGACTTATTCAAGTTGAAAGAGTTTGATAGTAAAGAAAAGGACAGCACAACAGTATGCTCAACCTTTCAATTAGAGCCCGTAATCATAATCCTGGGTTGCCACGGCTCTGTCCTCCTGCGTTTGGGATGGCTTCTTCTTCTCTTACTGTGGCTCTAAGCAAACAACTGCTAACTGATGTGTCAAAGTATAAAACAGATGGACTGAATCCTTTGTAGCATAGCTCCTTGTCATCTTTTGTGAAAGTGTCACACAGAAGAGTTGCCATAGCACTTCTCAAATGTGGCCCTCCTGGGGTTGCCGTCGCCTCCGTCTCTTTCAAGTCCAGCTTAATGGTTTTAATGCACTAAGAAACAGAAGAAAGCAACAATAACAGGAAATACAGCCAAGACAGAAAAAAAGATCATCTTTCAAGGCTTCTCTGCGTCATACTTTTTTCCCTTTGTAATTTTTGGTTTCTCTCATGTTTGACATCAAAGATGTTGAAATTGTTTTGTGTACTCTGTAATTATTAATCTGCTTTGCAAGGGAACTGCCTATGGGGCAGAGTCAGACACAAAAGGCCCCTCTTTAGAGCGCTGGTGTGGAGCAAAACACAAGGAAGGGGAAGAAAAAAGCCAAAAGTTTAAAAAGAAAAGAGTATAAAGCTGCCACCAAGCTCACTGCGAGTCTGCAGAGAACGGTGGTGAACTCTGAACGACAGTCATGGAGAAATATAGGCAGCTTGGAAGGCGGTAGGCAGGAGTGAGGGTGAGGCAAGACTTAAACAGTGTGATGTTGTTATGACAGAGCTGGATGAGGGAATAATGGCTAGATGCTATAATGAGCTGATCGTGCTGCTACATTTCCTTTAACACTCTTCACAAAACCTCAGCAGATGCTGTGACACAACTCTAAGTGACTGTGGGAGCTTTAGACGACTTTCCCCTTTACAGTCAGCTGATAATGCCAACTAGCTCTGATTGTCGTCTGTCGGTGTGCATCGCTTTTGTGCAGACTTTCACCATCAGTTCAGGCCGAAGGCGGTGTAATCAAGGCTGTTCACATAAGATTGATAACAGAGGTGGCTAGTAATTAGTTACATTTACTGTGTTACATGTACTTTACTAATGGTTTGGGGAAAAAAAATACTTGCTAGGAGTAGTTTACTGTACTCTTTTTCTTTTACTTGTGTAATATTATGAACACTTGTTACTCTGACTTGAGTGGAAAATATATTTTATGTTATATTTTTGGTTAAAATATAAATATATTTCAAAATTTATTTAGACTTTCATCATTTGTATGTATTCATATATTTAAGTTCAATTCAAGTTCATAAATACTTTATTAATTCCAAAGGGAAATTAAATGTTTTTTAAACTAATTAATTTAGATTCTTCAAAGAGCGACTGAAGATGATGACCTCCTGTAGCAGTCTGTACTGCACTGAATCTGAAGAAGCCTCTGACTGAAGACGTTCTGCCTTCCCAAGACAGTCTTGTGAAGAGGATGGTCAGGAATGTCTATCATTTTCTTGATCCTACATAGAGTCTGTCTTGGCATAATCATCTGCAGAGGTTCCAGAGTCGTCCGCAGAACAGAACCAGACTTCTTTATCGGGGTTTTGAGCCTTTTTAGGTCCCTGGCTCTGATGCTGCTCAGAATAATTTGTATAGAACGTTAAAATCAGCATAAGAATCAACAAAGGAGCAACAATCTGAGTCCACCTTTTGGTTTTCGCCATTCCTTGGTTTAGCTTTTGGCTTCACCCTTCAGGACCGACTAACTTGGAACGCAAAGATGCTACGAAAGTTAGCTTTGAAAGTCATTTACGAAATGAACTGCTTGCACCTTTGCAAAAAATTCCACCTACCTACTTAACCACCATGCCCTTAACTTCTGACTCACAATTTGCTTTGCTGCGCATGTTCTTCAGTGTTCATTACATTCTGCACAACATCTGCTACTTTCTATGTCTCAGTGAACCCAAGCCAAGCTGTTTTACCTTGCATGGCTGTAAGAAGCGCTACGGAGGAGGGAGAGCTGACATGCTGGCTACACTGAAGTGCTGATAGTGAAATCCCATTAGCTGCCCTCCCACTGATGCCACACTGACATCAATTGGAAGAGCCAGAGCAGGTGGGTGGTCTGTCACTCTTTAGCGAACACACTGGTTGGAGCAACCTGCTAGTACACAAATGCACACACAAGCACACAGTTTACAGAGCGCTAACGCTGCAGTTGTGCTGTACCTGTCACTGATAACGCCTGTGTGGTTGGAGAGGCATTAGCAGTGGCAGTGGGGTTTTCTGAGTGCACATGAGGTCTTCACTCGAAGGTTATGGCCAATAATTCAGACCGGAAATAAATTTGCTTTCTCTGTCAGCCAAGGCAGAGATGGGGAGAGACAGATAGAAATAAAAGAGCCACAGAAATGAACAGACTATTAAAACAGAGGAAAAGGGGAATGCCAGCCTCTACGTGGCTACCAATTTAAACTGGTTTCTGGTCAGGGGAAGTGGCAGGAGTGGATTCCCAAATTAGAGAGGTCCTGGTCGGATCTTAGGAAACCCTGTCATCCTCAGCGTGCCGGCATTCCAGTGAGCAAGGAGCATGGGAGTGAGAGCCACCCGGGCAATGTTTGGTTGAGTCGAGATGGGAGGGCCCTTGCTTCGTGGCGGATTTTCCAAGCCTTCAAAACCACAAGGCAGTTGGGAAGACTGGGGCCCAGAGCCTATCGATTATAGTCGGTGCTGTTTGCTGTTTACTGTCAAACCTGCTGGCAGGGAGGTCCCCATCAACGCTCAAGAGTAATCGTCGCTCACCGAGGTGAATATAATGTTTGCCATCATAAAGATTATGTGTTTTTTCTCCCTAGATTTTACATAAAAATACTTGAATGGCTTAAATGTTTCATGGAAGCAGATAATTCCTCTAGAAACTGCAGTTTATTTGCAGCTTTCCTCATTGAGCTCATTCGTTTTCAAACTTTCAAAAGAGGTGTTCAAAATTCACAACAGATTTGAACTTCTCCTTCCTTCAAGCACAGCGCTTCGCCAAGGATTTAGTACAACTGTCATCAGTTTGCACAATAATCAATAGCACGTGGCTCATATTGCTAACAAACCGGCTTTCATAATTTCAGCCACAGTGCATCAAAAATAATTCAATTGGTTGTCGACGTTTTGCATACAAATCAAGTCCATAAAATGTCAGTGACAGGAAAAATATGTAATGTTTATTAAAAAGACAGACAATGGACATCTGGGAACCACAAATGGCAGGGTCTTTTTTTTTTTAAGTGCATAACAGAAAGCTACCCACATCACAATGGACTAATGCTTTTCAATGTCCCGTTTACAGCATTAACTCATAATAACCTGTAAGCTTACGAAATAAATCTCTCTCAAAACATAAAAATCTGCACTTCCTTGCATTGTTATACGGCTTCACTACAAGCTAAATTAATCTGATTTAGGTTTCTCGGCCCTGGACTGTTTTAACGCCACAGACGTGGATTATGAGGTTGACCCAGTGTTGTGGTTCAGGTGACTAATGCGTAATGTGAAAGCGACCAAGTAGTGGTTTGAAAAGTAGAAGCCATTACATTAGTTGTTTTACAACTAACACTAAACAAGACAAAAGAGACACGCAGCAGCCTGTTTGGAGTTGATCTGATGTAATGTTCTGTTTTTAAATGTCATTTTTATTGGTTGTCAACAGGAAATCACCATGATTATGGGAAATTAAGGTGTTAAATCATCGGTCTTTGTTTAATTAATCTGCATAATATGTTTCAGTTGGTGATGCACTTTCTGAAATAAATGGACTTTTCAATTATATTTGTAATGCTTAGAAATGTTCAAGGCGCTTGAAAATCCAAAAGTTTAGATGTAGATGTTAGCATCAGTGCCTGATGATCTATTTTGACCAATGTGCAACTTCTATGTACTTGTTATTCAGTGCATTTATAGTAATGGTGAACTGTATGGTGGATGAATAGAGACGGGGTGACATTTTCAAAACCCTTTGAAATGACTGACTCAATATTTAGATCATCATTTGTGGAGGACGTGTGTAAGCACAACTGCAGAATTGAAATAGGAAACTCTACTTAATGACACATCAATCCATGTGCAAAACTGTGTCAGATGTGTCATAAATTAGATTGTTGTTTTTATCCTGTACTTTTATTTCAGCCGCTCTGAGGTATGAGGCTACTTGTCAAAAACAGGATCTCAGGTGACTATGAGGCTTAACATGGAGCAAAAGCGGGAGTGAAAATTATTTGGCTTAAAGGGAAGCACATGAACATATGGAATCTGCTAAGGGAGCAAGATTCCTTCAGTGTGAACTCATAAAGATACCATGACATTTAAATGAAAGCCAGCTCAAAAGCAGCTAAGGAAAAAATAAATAAATAAAGAGATGAGATGAAATACAATTCATGCACATAAAAAAAAAACCCTGAAAAACTGGGGGGAAAAAAATAAATGTGTTTGTTGACTTCAAAACATCTTTTCGTTTTTCCACCCCAAGAGACGATACAGGCTACCACTGTATGCTGGGTAAGTCTTTTGTCTTAAGGATCACAGATGCATACATATATGAATGGACTCATTCACCCAATGGCAATCACAGCTACAAACAGGCCTTAAGAACAAAACCCCCTCACAGCCGCTACACATTATGCGCCTGACAGCAAAGGTCACGAAAATGTGATGCAAACAGAAAGCGATGAGACTGCTCGCCACAGATATTACAAATCGGATGAAAAGCTGGGGAAGGAAAACATCGCCCCTTCTGACGGACCAAATCTGCCTCCACTTGTTTACAGCTGAACAGCCTTGATTTACTGGTGGATGAGGGCTGGTAATGGGAGAGCACGGCTGAGGCGGGAGGACGGGGAGGGGGGGACGCTGAGAGAAAAGGGGGAGGCAGGGGCTTTGTTATCTGTTAGGCTTTGCCTGTCCAGCGCATTACGAGTTCTGCATCGCTCATTTCATGGCAAGTGTACTGGAACAGATTATCGCCGTCTGGAGAGAGTGAGCAAGAGGAACGGGGAAGGTGGTGGGTGTTGCAGGGTAGGGGCTGCCGGGTCTGGTTTTGTAGTCAGAAGATGAGCAGTGGAGTGTGCGGCTTCCAAATCCCCGATTATGCACACCCCGGCAATTGCTACACATTATCCAGCCATTTATTCACTTTATTTATTTACTCTGGCATTCAGCAGGTTTCTCTCTCTTCCTCTCTCCACTGTTAGATCACTGCTCTGCTCCTCTGCTTTACAGAACTCGGCTCAACTGTGTGAGGTAGCTTACTTTTTATGACATTATCAAAACACAGCCTGGTTTAGCACTGCCCCACTGAAAGCTCAGTCAAGCAGCTGAAAAGCAAAAATAAAGTTCTACATTTTTTTTTTTTTCCATGTGACACAGAGAGGCAGGTAACTGGGTAAAGGCTACAACAAGCAGGGACGTCAAAGCCAGGTAAAGGTTAGCAAGACATTATGAAAGAAATAATAATAAAATCACGAGCCTTATAAGTCACAGAGCATTTGCAAAACTAGTAAATATATGGCAGAAAACTTATTGATGGCCTTATTGACGTTATTTTATTTCAATTTTATTCTATTTTATTATGTTTGTAACTTTTATATTCACGGCGTCTTGTGTTTATCCTGCTTTTGTGCAGCTTTGAGTTATATTGTTTTACTCAATCACATTAAAGCAAAATATAAGCAGGGACTGAAGATAAATAGGAAACTCCTATGGACATTTTTTTCAAAAGTGCTCAAAATTAAATGTGCTTCGTTGTCTTAAAGTTCACCTAACGTGTTTATCAGACCCGTCACAGCTTTTGTTTCCTAAAATTGCTTTTGTAAGCCTTTGCATTGATTTACACAGGTAGAAATAAGTCATCGATTTGCATAGAAAATAAGACAAACACCGTAACTTCTGGAAATGTTGTGGTTCATGCAGAAACTCAGAGAACACTAAGGAGACATTCACTGAAAGAGATATTTAAGCATTTAAACTCTAAATGCTCTAAACTAAACTAAAACCAATCATTTGCTCAGCTAATTTGGAATTGACTCGTACCAGAGCCCTGGTCTAACTCTGAAACCACCATTATGAGAAGATGCGTTGTTTTGAGGTTCAAAAGTTTACAGTTGCCCCCCTCCCTTGTCGCATCTGTTGATCCCTGTGGATTCTTCCTGCCTCTTGTCTTCTATGAAAGTTGAGAGGACTGCAGACCACCGGGTGTGAATGGGCTGTTTTTACCTCACGTGGAGCGAACAACTGGAGTCGTCTGCTGGCCTAAGCTTATCCGGCAGAAGATATACAGCTGCAGAGAGCACAAAAGCCAAGGATGTCCCCTCATATACTTTCACACTGTCTTCTTTTCTATACACAAAATGACTCAGTTGACAGTTTAGGAAACAAAGAGGTTGTGTGTTGTATTATCTAATTATTTCAGTCAGACGTTGTCAATGTGCTGAAGGTGAAATGATTGATTTAGGACCAGGCTTCTCATGCAATCTCTCCTGCTAAGCAAGCTTGTGGCGACAGTGGGCAGGAGTGACTTCCTCTTCACTAAAAACATCCAAGTAGATTTCCTCAGTGAGAGTGACACAGTCCCTGGAAAATACAGTGTCATTTTCTAGGAAAATCAATATATTGCCTTCAGTTGCAATAAAAATGCTGTATGTCTTAAACACAACTTGAAAAAAAATTCACTTTATAATTTGAGACTTTGAAATTGAGCATCTGTCTCTTTAAGAAGCTGCTACTTTTCCCAACGCTTTACATTTTGAAAGTCGTCATAATAATGCTATTCCATTATGACGTTAGCGTCTGTTCGATGGAGCTGAGAAGTAGCTTGTACGATGAGTTTGTCTTGTGTGTCTGTGCTGCACTGCGATGGACTGGTGACCACAGTCTACCCTGCATCTCGCCTAATGACAGGGGGAGTTAGGCACTGAAAAACAACCAATGATACGGCTTTAAACCTCCTTGCAGATGGACTAACTGTTTTAGTAAAGTGCAGATGTGTAAGGAAGAAACAACTGTTGTCTTCCTGTTTCTCCATTTCTACGCCTCCAACATGTTTGGGTGTTTCAGTGAACGATCTCTTCTATTTCTCAAGAGGAAAATAATTCAAAGAGAAAGAAAGGTTCTCAAATCAGGAGGAAAAAAGTTTACCACCAAGGTGAATGAATAAAGGAATATTGTTTTTCACAATATTCCATTTTTCACAATATGTCATCAGACACTTTCACTGGTTCTGGGTCACAGGACAACCAGTGGGCTGCATATTTGTGCTGCTGTGTGCCCACTTCATCAGTCTCTCCATGCTGAGCGAGGATAGGCACTGTGGAGCAAGTCGCAACGTTGGAATGCCAATGATGCAGAGTGGAAACTGTGACTGTTTTTGATTTAAATGATTTCAGCTGCTCCTTTCTGGAGGTGTGCAGGAAGAAAACAGCTGGTTCCTCTTACCGTTGTTATTTGGTTTGGAGGAGCCACACAGACAGGGCCGAGTCCTCATATATCCAAGACCCCTCTTACTTTCAAGAATGGCATTTAGTCAGGTAGTTATGTGGATATTTTCACTAGTGGATTACTTCTGAAACGACTTCCATGTTTACTTTATAGCTATTCCAGAGCTAAAAACTCAGCGTGATGCAAGAGATGACTGAGTTTGAACAGAATGTCTTTCAACTCTTTTTCCTGTATTCGCTGCAATCCTTCTGTCTGTTCTTAATAATGTTCTTAATAACGAGTTCTTAATAACGGACCTGAGGGAGACATGAGAAAGCCTGGAGCCCTGGGAGCACCACGGCCAGCCCCGGACATTTCCTCCCGGTCCCCCGTCCTGAACAGGACAAGTCAGGCACAGACGTATATACACATATTTATGTTGGAGCATAATGTGTCTAATCGCAGTACTTTCAACTGAACTGAGCATTTTAAGGAAACTTTTGTGAACAGGAGAGCGGAAGGCGTCGTGTTGATATCCGTTTCCATTTTAACTGTTCTCATTTCAAACCGCCGGTTTTCCCAATTTCCTGCGACAAAGTAAATTACTTTAAGAAGAGGAACTATTGTTATGTTCCACACACAAGGAGAACATTTGTTTAGGTGCATTTATACCCTCACACACACACACACACACACACACACACACGCAAAACTATACAATCCTCCCTTGCCTCTCTACCTGCAGACAGTGTGGAGAAGAGATAAGGCTGGATCAAATACACAGCATAATATTGATTTCCATGCCAACCAATCTCACCCAATCAAAAAAGGTCACGCTGTGTAGAAATCAAAACGGGCCTTCTTTGTTTCAGAATTGCATGCTGGGTAGCCTTCAGGCAGACAGACTCTGTGAGTTAGCTAACCACCTAACACAGCAAACAAAGCTGGGAAACAATAATGACGTCTGACTAATGTACCTGCTGCCAGTCCATTGGTATGAAGATTTCATTTATTGATGTGGTTTTCTCCCGTGCATGTTGAATGCACATTGTGAAACGTTTCTTTTTCTTTAGGTACGTGCCACGTTTTCCAAACTCAGCCTGCAGTCGACGTTTGCTTCTGCATCTCAGGACATGATAAACAAGACAACTATTCAAAGCTTTGACACTGATGTGTAGCCCTCACATTTCTGTATGTGATGACATTAAAGAAGGGGGGGAGAGGGGCTTTTTAAGGCTTAAAAAAAAAGTGTTTAATTAGCTCCATCTCCACATCCAGCTGATGCGTAACTTCAGGTTGGTCTTCAGACCTTCTTTCCCATTCTGGCCCTGGTGTCTCGCCTTTCCATTCTCCCTCCACTTGACCCTGCAGACCACATCATAGATGCAGGCGAAAAGTTTTTATATCACCAGCAACAACACAGAGCAAAGTTTTATCTGCACAACGAATGCGCATGTGGCCTTGCCCAACTCCACTCCCATCAATCACGCATCCCAGAAGATTTCCACTTGACTCACCCTGTGGTTGCAACAAGCAACGAAATGGTTCTGGAAGATGTGAAACAAAAGCTAAAAATGGGGCAAGTTATACTACTTTTATTTATGTTTTGTGTAATGAAACTTCTGATCCTTGGGTGTTCTTGCGGTTTTTCCCTTTGAAACATTTTTGTTAAAAACCTGGGATGGGATCCGGACAATGTTTATGTGTCTGCAAAATGCTGTAGTAACGTAGTAACATAATAAAAACAAGACAAAAACAAAACAAATGTTTATGCATTTTTTTCCCCCTAAGTAAACAAAGTGCAAATGATTGTCATTTGAGAGCAAATAAAAATAAAAATCTTTTCTGAGGTAGCGTCGAGAAACTACAAAGCAAAAATGAAATAAAACTTCTAGGGGAGATATTCAGCTAAATAATAATTTATATTTGGTATTACTATTTTAGATCAGGCTGGTCACCTATAGTAACCCTACAAGGGGAGCACAAACTCCCCTTGTACTTAGTGCGTACTACATAATACACACACATTCAGGAAACGTTTATTTTGGTAACTCAGTTTATCAACGGAAACATTTTATTCAGATTAAATACAGAGAACGGTATTTTCAAGCCTTTGTTTCTGTTAACTACGTTTCATTCGCATATGGCTAATGAAACTTATTTATTACTGGGAATATTAGAATAATTTATCAGATCAATAAAACCTTTAGTACAGAAACGTGGGCCTAATCAAAAGTATGTTCAATACTTGCTTAAAGGCAGTGTTAATCTGAGATACGAACCTCATCAGAACATATATTCTGAGCTGTAGATAATGTCTGTCCTTTTCAGAAGGCTGGTATTTCTGCTTTAGCAATAGATTTTATACACATTCTCTCTTTTCATTAGATGTAATCTGTATTAATCATGATTAAATCATTAAATACACCAATCTCTGTTTTGTTAACCAGTACAATTGGCTATGTTGACATTTTGAGCTGAATTGCTGAAATAAATTATTGATATTCAAATTGATTGGGACAATCTTTAGATATATTCACATTCACATGTGTTGACAACCTAAAAAGGAAAATATTTACTTGCTATTGTGCTTTGTTGGATCATAATCTCCACATGATCGCGTCTGTTTTTCCCCATTTTCCCCACTTGTTTGCTAAGTCCCCTAAAAAAATTAAAAAAATAAAAACAACCCATTCTTGGTTTTTGTTCAGGCAGCCAGCTTGGCCTTCCCAAAGCACAGTCGCTTTCCTCTGCAAGCTCTCCTGTTTCCTGGTATGTTAATTTCCTGTGATGATCAGAAGGACACATGGATAAAAGTGCTGTGCTTTAAACTCTTTGTAGTTATGTTGTTGCCATAGGAACATAAAACTGAAGGCCAAATCAATGTGGCTTCTCTCATTTGCATGGGGAAACAGAAACCTTACACAGAAACAGAAGAGGGGGGAGCAGGGAAAGCGTCCGAATGAAAAGAGGCTCAGAGAGAGGGGGAAACGATTCCCATCCCACTCTCCCGAACATCACACTTTCTTCAGCGTTATCTGGTTCAACAGGAATATCCACTATTTACGGGAACTGCAGTCTAAACGTCCTCCAAGTGAGGCTGCTCATTTCCTAAAAAAACAAAAGAAAAAACATCCCAAATGCATTTTTTCTTATCTGAAACCTGTTAGCCGATCTCTGCAAACACCGGAGTGTGGCTCCTATTCTGCACTGTTCACTTGATATGCACCCTGCATGCTGCATGCTCCACTTTGAAGTTGTTCACAGGGTTATGGAGCTGTGATTATCATGCCCTGACAACCTTTCCACTCCTGCTCTGCACCGCATGCTGTTGACTGTCGGATCCAGAGAGTTACAGCCCCAGCCTTGTTCAAAACTCCTCCAACCAACCGCAGTCCAAGTCCCATTCCAATTCAACTTGCGAATGCCTAATTAGTTGATAATTAGCTTGGCTCCTCCATACCCCACTCCCTCTATCTCTAACATTTATCAGGTTCCCAGACTGGGCAGCTGTTAATGATTTAATTTATTCTCCCCAATCTGTCGGTTGCATAAAGATCTAGTTTGTGCAAATGAAATATGTTGCTATGCTCCCAGAGCAGCGAGTCTGAGGAGTAAGTGCAGGACTCCCCCTTTTTTCTGCACATCTTTAGTCTAATAATCATTCTTCCTGACTGACTGGAGGTGGTAGTCTCCTCCCATCCATCTAGTTCTACAACCAGCAGATGTTTGGGGAATGTCACATGAGCCTTCATCAATTTTACTGCTCCACATGCTGCACTGGAGGGGAGAGGGAGTAAAAGGTTAATATCAGAAAGCCATGTTTGTTTACGCTGGACTCACGTGTGATCGCGAGAGCTTTCACAAGATTTCCTGTCTGACATCTGAATGATCGTAAATGAAATCTGTTGGTGTTGTATTCACCGTGTGGCTGGACAAAGCACAGGACCAAACCTGGAATAGCTATAATGTTTTTTAGTGTCATATGCATGTGAACCAGGCATTAGGTGTTCAAAAATGAAATAAAAAAAAACAAAAAAACAACCAAATTGTATTTTGTTCAGGCTGTTCCTTTGAAACAGAGCTGCTTTGTTTTGTCCTTCTGATGAGTCAATTTCTTTCAAGGCAAATGTTGTGCTAGGAAACTATTTGAAAATCTCAACGGATCTGTCTACAGACTCCAGAGAAGACACACATTCATATTTAGAGTTTTCAATGTTCAAGGCAATGTTGAACATTGCAAATGAATCAATATACTGATTCTGTCAAGTTTCAACTTTTCATGGTGCCCTTCGCTTGGATCAGCAGATTGTGAGGCAGCTGAAAACTTTACTTAGTTTGAACAAGTCAAATGTCAGAGAAAACAAAGTAATTCTGGGATTTCTGAGCCTTATTCATACTCAAAGAAAAAATTTGATCACATTACCTCAGCACAAGGTCAACAGGTCAGGCTTTAGGATCTAGCATGAATGGAGAGATGCCTGAAATTCATAACTCACGTCAAAATCTTTAGGATGTTGAAAGAAAACATTCAATGATTCAAAACTGGCAGCAGCTACATCAGTTCCTCCATCAGCTCCCACCCAGTGGGATGCAGCCAAGGGTCAAGGTAGTTTAAAAGGGAAAACTAAATCAGGTTTGGCTTCATCCCTAGGAAGCACAGTGTTTGCAACCCTGACGTGTAATTACCTCCCACCAGCCCCCTGTTTCTGCTTGACACAGCACAGAGACATGGCAGACATCTAGAATGTGCTGCAGCCGTTAATTACATCACCTCCAAAGTTGTTTTTCCACCCCCATGTAGCAGCGAGCGTTCCCGGAAACGAATCTTCATCCTGAATCTGGAGTCGGGACAAAATCACGCACCTTCCCAGAATGTGAAAGTCATCGCTTTCAAAGGAGAAACTCAAGGAATTTTGTCGAAGCAAAGTCAGAAGATTTGTGGCAGAGCAAAGTCTGGGAGTGGAATTCAACGCAGGAAGCCAGAACCTCTTGCCATACTTCACACAAGGGGCCAAATTACTTATGATGCAGTCATTGTTTTCCAAGGCCAAATAGATTAGCCTTAAAAGAGGTCCTGGCTGTGGAATCCGCTCACCAGGCATCTGGATCCACGTGGTAGCTTTGTGTGATATCTCTCAGCCAGGAGTGGAGTAAACATGGAGTAAACACCGACGTCACCTGAGGGAGCTGAGGAGCAGTGACATCAGCGGGAAAACGGAGCAGAGCACAGCTTTACGGGAGATGTTCACCCTGAGATGCAGACATGTTTGCATTTAACCAGGGCCTTGCAAAAGTATGAATAGCTCTTAAACGAATCGCCCAGCTTATACATATCACTGCAAATTACTTTTGTCATTTATAACATAAAATTTGGACATTGGTCTGGTAATCCAGACTAATGTATCATCTTTCTGTCTGTCTGTCTGTCATCTGCTATCTGCTATCTTACATGTTATGGTACAAGAGAGGGCTGAGATTAGGCAATAACTGAACTGTCTGAGAAAAGACTCCTTAAAAACCGTTTTCTGATTGCTTCAGGTCATGTTGGTGTTAAGCTGCAGGTCACCATTGTCTCATCACTGTCTTGCCATGATACTCATCAACGTGTTTTGGCACCACAGAGACTGGGTGTCCCGATTTACACGTTCAAATGTACAGCATCTGAGTCTATGACTGAAGAAATCTCTCTTTTTTTTCTACCTGCCATGTGGTTTCATTTTCTTTGTGCGTGGCTTGAAAACGTCATTATCGACTGGGCTCTGCATATTTTGCACTGATCTAACAAGTAAACAAGTTTCACCAAGCAATCACACTTTACAATGACTATTATCACAGTTTCTGAGAGTGCTGCTGCTGCTGCTGCTGCTGCTGCTGCTGCTGCTGCTGGTGCTGCTGCTGCTGCTGCTGCTGCTGCTGCTGCTGCTGCTGTTCTCCATGTGGGGGGGAGCAGCTGAAACTCCAGACATTACAAACTGTGGCGTTAAAAGCAAAGTGCAAAGTTTACTTAACTGGAAAAGGATTTTTCTGCAAGTCTGGTCTACAAACAATAAACTGAAGCAAACCGATCTCGAGTCAAACATTGCCATCATGGCCAAACACAAATAAGTAAAAGGCTGAGATCAATGTGGACAAAGCATCCAAATCTCTTTCACGTAGATTTAAGATTGTCTATAGACAATGTTTTACTTCATGTGACTTTTGCTTGCACTATAAGCAAGCAACACAAGTGGGTTGTTTGGTTTCTTGATTTAAGCTGCATGTCAATCAAATCCAATTTAATTAAATAAAACTTCACACTTACTTACCAGATATCTTCAATCAGCTGCACTAGAGCAGGGAGGTGGCAGTGCAGGCCGCGCTATTCAAGTGAAATGGCAGGTGTTCCTGCAAGCACAGACACATTTGCACACACTCCTCAGTTATAGCCTAATTGACGCTGCTTTTCTGGACATTGACCAGGTGTTACCTTCATCTTGTTCACATACCTGTCCCCCCAGCCACCTGACTTTGGAGAATAAAAGCCTTAGTTAATTTAGGCTGTGGCTTCCTCTTTCAAACTGCCTGCTGCTCTCTTTGATCTGCTGGCAGTGCATTTGATCTTTACTGAGGCTGTTAACAGCGCCAATGAATTAGGCTATTGGCCCCAGACAAAGTCTGTCCTAATTGCCGTCCCCTCAACTCAAGAAATGGCCCAGGCCTCCAGGCCTTTGCAGTAGACGGTCCTGAACCAATGCACACATCTTTACTCTGACAACCTCAAATAGAGGCATCTAAACCTATTTAAAGATTCATATTCATTTCGTTCTACTTTACACCGTTCTTATACAGATTTAAATACTTCCCTACTCTCTCTGTTTATTTCTGTAAAAAAAAAAAAAAAGAAACAAACAAGAAAAAGGAAATCATAATATTTAAGGAGAACTATCTATTGATGCGTTAGCAGTACCTTTTGGTTCTCCAGAAACACAAAGGCAAATTCACAACACATCAAAAACATCTTCATAAATCCAATGATTTGTCCACCAATATCAGCTTATTTAACAGAATCCTCCCTAACCTTTCATTTAGTTCACTTAAACATTTACGTGTTCCCGCTGGGACCTATGTGAATCAGCTCCCCAACAACGAGCATGCTCTGTAAACTACATCTAATCTGATTTTGTTTTAAACACGGCCTGTGAGTACGACCGCATCGGCAGATTCCCACAAAACACTATGAGGGCGTTTGAAGAGTCCTGCCCACATTGACTGTCAAAGACAAAATCCCCCAGATCGCCTTGTTCCTTTATCAACCCGGAGCCGCAGAGGTGATAACAACAAACGATGTACTTTCCCAGAAACAGCTGCAGAAACATGTTATCGCCATCGAGTAATAATAATTTGGTAAATGTAGAATTTCAAAATATAACACTTGCTTTCATGCACCACAAATCTGGAGCAAACTTCCAGAACATTGTAAAACAGCCGAAACACTGATTTCCTTTAAATAAAAAAAAAAAAGAGTTGCTTTTAAAACATTAGAAATGAAACGTCAATCAACATTTTGATCTGTAACGACGGCGCTTGACAATTACTGACTGTGTTCAACAACTTTGTAATTTTCTGTGTGTGTTTTTTAAGATATAAAGCACTTTGAACTGCCTTGTTGCCGAGATGTGCTGTGCAAACAAATCTGATTGACTTTATGTCGAAAACACAGAGCCAGAAAAGAGATGTCGCCAAAACCGTTAAAATGAAAGACAACAACAAGCATGAATGACTACAAATAAATCGCAACTAATGCAAATGCATTTATCTTTAAAGCATAAGTATTTACTCTGTAATTAATATAAAACTACACACAAACTAATCATTATCCCACAGTCAAGTATGTTGGAGTAAAGTTGATAAAAGATCAGGTTATTTATCACTAAAGCTGCTGTCACTTTTTCTTATCTTCTTGAACATGTTGGCGTATCAACAACAATTTTATCTTTATTCCAGAGAAACAAAGAATAAAGTGTGTTTGTGTAAAAGTCACGTCCTGTCATGAATATAAAATGTTTGCGTCATTCACGATGTGCACCTGGTGCATACGGATTAATGTGTTGTGTGTGGACACAGTAAAGCATTTTAGGGATGAATTTCCATTTATAACCACATTAATAAATTCTTAATGCTTTATTAACAGCCGATGAGTGATTCCAAGAGGTCAAACATGTGTCAGTTGTTACTTAGTCAATGCCACCACATTTTCCACACTATTTAAATAAATATATAAATCAACTGTCCAAATCAGTGCCAGCTACAAAACAAGGGGAAAATATTAGTAGTGAGATAAGAGAAATATTTCTAAATAATAATCAGAACACGAGAATAAACTAAGGAACTAAACACGAAGGAATGACATTAATGACATTAATGATCACAGAGAAATAAATTGAAGACAACAAAACTAGCGAATCAAAATGAAGAAAACTGAGAAAACGATCAAAACACACATCAAAAGCAAAACCCAAACATCCAAGGATCATAACAGGCACAGAGTCAAAGGATTTTATGTTTCCCCTTCAATGGAGAAAGATGTGAATGAATCCTATATCCATTATATACCATAGAGGCATGAAAACAGGACAGCTAAAAACTTTCGTCATTGTTGTTGATCTCATCTCAACGTGTGCGGTTTCTTTCCTTACGAGTCAGCTGCTTTAATTTCTTCCTCTGAGGAAAAATGACGCTCTTGTTTGCAGGGATGAAGTTATTACACAGATTGTTCCTGTCAGTCCTGCTCTTGGTTTTATGTTGTGGGAGTCGGAGACGCCTCAGAGCTGTCTGTGTGGGCACTGAGGAATGTCCTGTCTGGACGTATGGATGTGGTTGATATGTAGACACGCTGAGATCAGCAGCACATGCATGAACACGCACGCACGCGCACACACGCACACACACACACACACACACACACACACACACACACACACACACACACGCACACACACATATGATAGCTGCTTTATGGAATTTGGAATGTCCAGGGTTTTTACACCTTTTGATGAATAACTCATTTAATTAGATTTAGAGCTAAAGCTTGGAGTTGACGTTAACAGGAAGTCTTTTTTTAAAAAAAATATATCTTTGTATTTATTTTACTGCCTCTGTAACAAAGCATTGACCGGCATTAATGTCACTTCATTGACCCCACACAGGCAGAAACAATGACTTTTGTTTGTCTCCATTTCAGAAAGGTCAGACTTGCCTCAAACATTATCATTGAGAGATTATTGACTGAATTCACAAAGTTCAACACCAAATGGTAAAAATGGCTAAATTAAAAATAGCTGTGAATGAAGGGCAGCTTCCTGCTAAGCTGCTTCGTATGCACCTTTACCGTGTCTTTTATTTGAACAAGCTTTTTTGTATTTTTTGCACAACCTGACCAGCCCTGTGTTTACATTATACCGTAATAATTCACCCACGGAGTCACCCGGAGCTCTGCATTCTTTTATGGCTTTCGTCTCATTTTTATTCGCAGCCAAGAAAGATAAGAAGAAGGCGCAGCAAAACAGCCAGCAAGCAGATGAATACAGAGAGAACTGTGCAAAGGCACAGAAAGAACAAAAAAATCAAAGCAAGACATCAAACGTAGCACGCAATGAAACGCCATGCCACAGCTCACTTTAATTGACACTTTGACAACCTCAAACTCTGAATGAAAACAGAGGAATATGGAAAAACGGGTGGATGGACAGGGAGAGGAAGGGAGAATGAGAAATGACAGAGAGATTGGTCTAATCTAACAACAATTACGGAATGGCAGAAGGGCTGAAATGGCCAGACAGGCGGGACTTTCATCAGATCATGTGCTGTGCATTACATCCTGATTAATCATTAAAACGAAAGACGACCTGATCTTTATCTCTGGTCCTCATTTTACAGCCATGAAAATGCTGTTCAGGTGAAAGACAGAAGTGCGCCCTCCTCTGTGAAGAATCCTCAACGTGTGATTTTAATTGCGTTGCTCATTCAGTCGAAGCGTCGCGATGACCAAGAAATGTGATGAAAATACGGCTACTGACCACTTCGAAGGTCAAGGGTTCAGAGTGATTGGTATTTGCTGTGAGAAAGTATGTGTAATTTGGAAAAATAACAACAAAAAAACCCCTGGTCTGTCACAAATGTTTCATTCACACAAAGAATGAAATTGTTGTTGAAATTCTCTTTGAAAGGACCGGCGGTCGTCATAATCTAGAAAATGTCAAATCTGTTTAAGTCTGCTTGTAAATCTGAATTTGTTGCTAAACTTTGGATTGTTAATATAAAAGCTTGAACAGTTTTGGAGGGAAGAATGGGGTAAAATTTCAGAGTCCAGATGTGCGAGCACAACTCAGGCACGTTCACACAGACCCTGTGCAGTGATTGCAGCCAAAGGTGCATCTAACAAACACTGACGTGAAATATGGAACTTATTTTGTTACATGTTTTTATTTAAGTCTGTTCATCTGCTAGAAACCACTTTTCATATCAAAGTTTTTTGAGGGATGTTTTATTTTGGCCATTATTGATTTGTAAAAGCAATAATAGGATAAAATATTCAAGAGAGTGAAAACATTTTGTTATGACACCAGTTGAAAGAAAGACAGCAAATAAACACCTTAACCCATGTCCCCATAATCTGACCAAAGAGCAGAAATCAGCAAATGCAAACAGATCTTCTCAATTGGAGCAGTAGTTACACCGCGAAGCGTTTTGTCCGAACTCTTACCTTTTCATAAACCGCATTGTTCTAGCAAGTCCAGTCCAAGGCCGCTTCTTTCCACAGCAGAGCTGCAGATGATCTAATTACCGCTGTCCTCAGACGTTTGGGTGAGGAGATGAAACGGAAACAGACATATTTTTTATCATCCCTAAGTTTTGAAGTGAGAACACATGATGGCACATCCTTATCGGATTTATCTTCCAAATTAGTAAAACTAAATGAACTGCAGCAGATCAAACAAGATGAAGGAGTCATTTAATTGCATTACACACCCACAGTCCACTTCCTGCATCAAGCTATCCTGTTTTGTCTGCTGGAATTGACATTTTGATGAGGAGATGGATAACGACGCTCCCGTAGATTATGGATTTTATCGCTCCTCATTTCCCCAGTCATGACTCCATGCGTAATCCCCTAAATGCTTTTTTTTTTTTTTTAAGCGTCAACCAAACCCAGTCATCAAAACTTGTCTCAAACTTTCACCAATTCTGTAAGAAACTCACTTTATTCTCTGCTGAAAGTTGAGAAGTGCGCTGCAAACTCAAAGACAAAAGCGAACACAGATAATGACTCATGCCATCCTTTGAGGGCAACAAAAAGAAGAAGAAGAAAAAAAAAAAAACAAGGCAGATTGTGAAATGCCACCTCGTGACTTTTTGGAGGAGCTAATCTATTCCATTTAATGTAGTTCAGAGGGGCTCGGGCTGCGCACTGAAGACACAAGGCAGGATTAGTCGTCATACGGCGGTGGCAAGATGAAAGGAGATAAACCCCTTAGCCTCGTTCTTGGATGACTTTATATATTTATTTCCCTCAAGTCTCTTCCCAACGTTTGAAAAAGGATTTAGCAGCAAAGACACTTAAGTCTCTGGAATTTAATCTTTTTTTCCCTCTTTCAAATAAATTTTGTCTGTGTGAGCTTTTTGCGTTTTATGAAGTTCAGTTCAGGCAGGCTGGAATGACAGAGTGATGGGCGCTAACTATGCAGCGTCCTGGAAAAGTATTCATCCTGCTTGAACTTTCTCGCATTTTCCCAGGTCGTGACTGCAGGCCAAAACATATTTTATTGGCATTTTGCACGATACTGTGAAACTCCGGTCCTTGAGGCGACGGTGTCCTGCAACCTCTTGACACGTCCCTGGTCCAAAACATCCGAATCAAATGGTTGAACTGTCTCTTCAGTGTTCAGGCTCCAGAGTCCTGCTAACCGTCTAATTATCTCATTCGAATGAGTTGAAGCAGAGACACAAAGAAAAGTGTCAGGACTCCAGCAACAGAGATCTGGAGTCACACATCCTTGTTTAACTGAGACCAAGTGCAGCATATTTGTTATAAGGAAGTTTTCTTAGACGTGGTTTTTAAAGAATGTTACCTAAAACATTCTAGATTAGGGTGTCCATTGGTATTCATTTGTTTCTGATCATCTCAAACAAGCCTAGAGCAACCAATGAATGGTCTGTTATGCAACACCACAGCAAAATGACTCCAATGCAGAACGTCTTGTGGCTCTAAAATGACACAACATGGACAAAGACACTTGCAAGAGGACCATTTGTCATTGAAGCCGTTATTTTCTTACTTTGAATTAGTTTCAGCATTATTACCTGTAGCGTCTAACAAGATAGAATTAGAAAATTAGGACTTTGTTGTTTGTAAAGTGCTGTTTATGTCCAGCTTGTCCGTCTGACCGGTCTGTTCTTTGGCGTCTTCTCTGTTGTCTGTTGACTCTGCAGACCCCACATTCTGAGATGGGCCCGCTGAGGGGTGCTGACCCGGAGCTTTGGCCTCTGCACATCAAAGGCTCCTTATAGAGGATGTTAATATTTGCTCAGGTGGATCTCACAAGTCTCCCTCTCTGAAGAGAAACTGCTCCAAGCTTATAAATATATCAGAGACCGCAGGGACGTCTGGTCGCCCTGTCCCTCTCTGACTGTTTGTGTGTGTGCTGGAGAACGGAGGGGATGAGGGAGATGACAAAGTGCGCTGTCGCAAAACACTCGCGGTCATACAAACAGACCCCGCCCCGCTTCCAGTCTGTAACCTGCATTTGAACTCGCCTTTTCCCCTTTATTCTTGGTGGCGTCCTGACCCGAGGGCGCCCTCTGCTCATGGGGTGGACACGGAGAGGACAGCTGGGGACAACAGGAGCCCTGTCCCGATCAAATGCCATCCTGCCCCCTGCTTCGTCCATCCCGTGACCCCTCCATCGCCTTTGAACTTCTGTCACCTAATACTGAAGCAAGAGATGTCCCCCTTGTGATGTTGACTTTACCCAACTCTTAACTCCTTTTAGGAAATAAAAAGAGTTAAAATGGGTGCAGCGTTTCTTTTTTATGCACCTGGAACATCTGCACTGGTTCTATCGCCGTTTTACTGACATACCAGAAGCCTGAGCCCCGTCTTCCCAGTGATGCTCACAGCTCTGCTCATTGGATGACAGCTTAACTTCACTTGGCAGAGAGCGCTTGTTTACGCTCAGCTCCACGAATGAGATCTAACCCTCAGCTGCCTCCATCGTCAGCCAACACAGATAGTCAGACGAGGAATCTAGAAACTTCAGCGTCACATCAAAGGAGCTGGAAGCCAGTCAGCTCCACATCTGTGGAACAATCTGAGCTCCGAGACTGATCTGTTTCGTAACCCTCTCTATGACAATCTACAGACTGCTGAAGACCTGCAGGACTGTTTCTGCTGCTGTAGCAACAGGGTAACCAGGCCCCGGTCTAGCATGCAGTGCGTGTCTAGAGATCGGGATCCCAGGCATCGATGGAGCTGTGGTACAGTGGCAAACTCAAGCACTTTTAAGAAGCAGCTTTTCTTCCTTCTTTTAATAAAACAAGCAATCTGGCAAGTTTTTTGGGGGGGGTTTGGGGGGGATACAGTTGAAACCCCTTTTGCATCTACTGACAAACAAGAACATTTTGTATTTATTCTACATAAAGGAATTGTTAATGAAACTGATATAATGTCTGACCAAGAGGGTAAAAAAGCCTAATGTGAGTCGCTAGTTTAAACATGTGCAATAAAGAAAATACCGGGAATACAGCGTTAAAACAAAAACTTTACTTTTCTCAGCAAGAAACTTTGCAAACAGGACTGTCAGGGAACCTCAGTCATTCCTGCATCAGACTGACCCGTTTGTTTTATACTTTGCAATTTATCTGAAATCCAGTTCCAGGAAATCCAATACTGCTGTGGTTTTCATTTCGCCAGCAATCTGAACATGTTAAAAAAACAAACAAGGTTTTCCACGGTGATTTGGTCTGTCAATCTGCATTTGGACGGGGAGAGGAGCACAGTGCAGAATGCCACGCTCTGATTGTATCTTTTTCTGAAAAGCCTGTGACTGACGATAAGCCAAACGGGACTGATAAATTTCAAAATATCGATCACTTGTTCTTATCAGTGAAACGCAGGACGCCGTCCTTCCTCCTTGTCATTGTCCTTCACACCTGTGACAGTCGCTGCTTTTCTAAAGATAAAGTTTATTTCAGGGCTTATGCTGCGAAAGTCAGGGAGTCATCTAGCCTTGCCGTCTAAAGACAATGTGTTATTGGCTCCATGACAGCACAAACCCTCAGAGGATCCTGACGAACACTCTGACTTCATGGTAAACAAGTAGTAAGACGGAGACAACGGGAGTCGTCTCGTGAGGTCCTCGAAACATTTCCTGTCCCAAAAGTAAACTTCCTCGCATTTTTGTGGAAAAGCGAGGAAGTTCTCCAGCGTCTGGAACATCAATCAATCACATGACTGATGTAGCGTCAGAATTCTCAAAATTCTTGATTCTTTCATTTTCAGTAATGAAGAAATGCATTTTTTTTTTAAAAAAGAGAGAAAGAAGAAGAAGGCAACCAAAAAGCATCCATTTAGGCAACGTTTGCAGCAGTGGTCACTTTTAACCTTCTAGTTGCTATGAAGACAGAATATATGGGGTTTGTTTTACCTTTAAACCTTTTGTGACTCAGTGCAAAACCCAGATTAACCACCATACTGAAGGTTGACGTCTTGAAGAGAAGCTGATGTTACATTTGTCACTATAATAATCGTAATATTATAATAATAATTATAATCCATAAAATCAAAAATGAATTCAGGCCACCTGTATGTAATTTTTTGTCATTAGTTGGATGAACCCACTACAATGCTCCTCCTTAATCCTGATTCTGTTTAAGCACATTAGCCGCATGTATCACCTGAATGAAATTCATTTCTGTTCTTTCAGTAACTTAGCCGCAGGATGGTCGGAGATGGATCTCCTGTCAAACAAACAGCAATCTGAAAAGTTTCAATGGTTGGAGTTTGAGCCTTCGGTTGATATCCTTACATAGAAGGAAAAGTCACTTCCATCCATCCATCCATTTTCCGTCACCCTTCTCCCTAACGGGGTCGGGAGGTGCTGGTGCCTATCTCCAGCTGCGTTCCGGGCGAGAGGCGGGGTTCACCCTGGACAGGTCGCCAGTCTGTCGCAGGGCAACACAAAGACAAACAGACAAACAACCACACACACACACCTAGGGAGAATTTGGGAAGGCCAATTAACCTGACAGTCATGTTTTTGGACTGTGGGAGGAAGCCGGAGAACCCGGAGAGAACCCACGCATGCATAGGGAGAACATGCAAACTCCGTGCAGAAAGACCCCGGGCAGGGAATCGAACCCAGGACCTTCTTGCTGCAAGGCAACAGCGCTACCCACTGCGCCACTGTGCAACCCGGAAAAGTCACTTGTTCATGCTAAACGTCGACCCTTCATAAAGCTAAACCGTCTCTGCGGTGGACGCTCACTCACTCAGGTGACAGGATTTTGTCCAAATGTGAAAAGCATAGAAAAGCATAGAAATATCGTGACGATGTCCAAAAGGTTAATCACAGAGTCACAAGGCCAGGCAACATCTCGGTTTTTGTTTTGCTGTCATGACGCTGATAGTAGGTCACAAACATGTTTCAGTGACTGTGATCAAAACAGACTGCCTCCAGGAAATGACAGACGTGGAGGAGCCATCTGCTCCGCAGGATGGGCATAATTATCTGCTCATGAATGAAACTGACAATACACTGCAATAAATATTAGACCTCTCCATGACTAATAGGCCTCTGACTGACTGAGTAAAGAGACAGATTCAGATTATAACTTTGCGTGTTGAATTCATACAAAAACATTCACAGTTTCCTTATTTTTTTTTTTAAATCTACATGCTTCAGCTTCACTGCTGAATTTCTGCTGCTTTGTGTTTGTCTCTACAATAAAGTCCAGATAAAGGTTTTTACACGTTGTCGTGTAAAAAACAGACAAACAAAAAAAAAACCCGGTGTCATCCGGGTGATGACACAGTTATGGTCAATATTGGACCAACATTAGTGCCAAATGGTTCCCTCTTCCTGAAAGACAAGCATAAATGTAAATCAGCTTGTAAAAGAAGAGAAAATTAACTCACTGATTAACTGCAGACTGGATGCTTGTCAAATATTCATCACGTTTTTCATCCCTTCACTGTTCCAGTCCATGGTTAGCAGTGGGTCAAAAAGAAAACTCAAACTCCCTCCTGGAGGAAACACATAAAGCCTTTCGATCCAAATTCTGTTAGTACTTGTGAAGAATCAATTAAAAATGTAAAGCTGCTGTTTATTCGTTTTTCATACGAACATCTTTTTCCCAACCATCCAGGCCAGCGGTATTCAACTCCGGTCCTGAAGGGGCAGTGTCCTGCAGCCTGGTCCAACAAAACTGAATCAAATGGTTGAATTAGCTCCTGAGCTTTCAGACAAGTCCTCCACAGGTCCTGCTGATGATTATTTGACTCAAATGTGTTGAAGCAGGGTCGGGCGTGTCTTACTCGTGTATGGAGGCCTTGGTCCTCAAAGTGACCGTCACTGGATCACTGGGTCAAGTCATGGCCCGACTGAGCCCTGCCGCATGTCCCCCCCAGATTTCCTGTCTGACTGCTGTCAAATATAAATCTTTTCTAGATATTTAAAACATCTTTGCCACTGAGTCATTGTCTCCTTTCTTTGTTGTCTGCGTTTCTGTGCGTCTCAAACTCAACCCTGAGCGCATGTTCACAACAGTGGCCACAGCATCTTAAAATCCTCACTGATTCTCATCTGATATCGTCTCATTTCTTCCACACCCGTCTGCCTGCCAGTCAGGTTGCTGGTGCTATAGATCCCTTATGGCTCAGCCAAAGAAACCATTGAAGCTCTGCGATGCAACCTCTTCCCCCTGCGTTTTGCTTATAGGATCCACAGGCAGACCTACAAAGATGTGATTGAAGTGAAAAGAGTCAAGTCAATCTGTGCTTACCCAATGGTGCATTCGTGTACTCACACACACACGCACACGCACACACACGCACACACACACGCACACACACGCACGCACGCACACACACACGCATACAAAAAAAAAAAAACATGTGGGCGTTTCGTCTTGTAACATCTGAGATTCTTCAAATGCGCGTTTGAAAAAAGTTTCACGCCAACCACATCAGTGGAGGCGAAACTTGTGCAAAGACCTGCCAAGTAAGTCATGAACACACAGGTACTCCACCCTACCTGCAGAAGAACAGCGTCCTCTCTTCTTCCCTTCTCCTCCACTGCTTCATCCTCGATGCGGTTTTATTAAAAAGCGTCAGGCGTTAGGTGTAATGCTCGCCTGACATCTGTTCATTGGGAACGTGGTGGAGCCCCAATCGGGGGCTCAGTGGAAAGAAGATAAGTCAGTCAGGTGGATGGTTGACAAGGATAGTTTAGCAGATGTTCCACGGGAAGATGAAATGAATTGTGTGCCCATCGATATCAGCGTGTGTTTGAACGTTGGTGTGTTGCAGGATGCGTGAGAAAACACACTGAGAGTCCCTGAGGGAACTCTCCTCCGGAGAGGCTGATTTTCCGAGAGGAAAATCTCCGGAGGAGGCATTTCACACCTTCACAGCTTGGAGCCTTGAGATGTGAGCAACTGACAGAAAGATAGGAATATTCGGGCTGAAGCACCACCTTTCTTAAGCAAGAAGTTACCCTCATGTGGAAGGATGTCTGACATCTTTCACTAAAGTTGATAGAGGGAGCGCACACATCTGTGTCCATCTGACGTATAAATCTTGATTTTTATCGCTGAGAAATGCTCAGCGTGAGAGCTGAGACGATTTGGTTCAAATTCCGATTCAAAAGCGCAAAGGAAGAAATTGCTCGGGAATGATGTCGACGTGTTTGTCTCCTTTTTGTCCCATCGTTTCTCCTCGTCACTGGCGAATTTAAGCGGCTTTTCGAAGCCTGTGCAACGGTTCTCATTCAAGTCTGAGGAGCGAGTATAAAAACTGCATGTGATTGAAAAGTGAAACTTGAGATTTCATTAAAGAAATATTCCGTCGTTTCTCAGACAGTTTGAACATTTCATGAGGCCTCTGTGGTGCAAAGATTTCGAATGCAGAAATCTCACGTTTTGATCGACAATCAAAGGGAGCTTGACAGTCGTCTAGGAGACCGACCCTTCACAGTAAAGGCAAGGCACAAAAGATGTAAACTGGCTGTTTAGTTTCGTGACAAGCTGAGTCATTCGCGCTTTTCTTTCCAGAAAACCTTTATGGGGATTTATACTTTTACAAAGATTTGGAACCAGTTCAGAAAGCTAAAAGTACTAACACCTGCTTTAATGACAATGACAATGGAGTAGAAATGAACAAAAATAAGCAATTGAGATATGTTACGTCATAAAAGTTTGAGCTTCACAATAATATTAAAATTTATTTAAAAAAAATAAACACATAAAATGATCTGAATAAGAATTAAAGGATATGTGGCAACCAAGAAACTCGACTGACACGTACGATGCTTAGATGTTGCATAAATTGTTAAATATATATTTTTTCCGATGCAATGACCTGCTAAAACAGACTTCTGACACAATCTCTTTTGGCCTTGTGCCACAATTTCTTGGTTTTCCTCTAGCAGAGGAACATGAAGGGCTTTTTGAAGGCGGGAGATACTGTAGGTTACTGGATGTTTCTCCACCTGCAGCCTGCTGCAGTCGTACAAACACATATACACACACGGAGGCTTTTTGCTTTATCCTGTATGTTAAAAGCACAGCTCAGACACAGGAGGAGCTGTTTGGATGTTTCCAAAGGCGCTGCTTTAGAGAGGCAGGAGGAAAGGTGTAGGAAAGGAAAAAATGTGTGGCCTCTGCCCTGGAAAGGAAGTGATTTATACAGGACTGCAAAGGAAGCCCCCAGGACCGGGCTGTGATTTTGGAGCCATGGCTGCAGTCAAAATGAAGGTAGGGAGATGTTCTCAGGCCCAGAAAAACATTTCGACTGAAAAAAATGTAAATAAACGCAAAGCACAGAATGTGGTTGTCTATAGAGATGCTCTAAGAAATCCTCTGGCTTTCCTTTCTGCTTTCCTGGATCTTATTATCTAATAATAATATTATTATTCAGTCAGTAAATGCACCATGTTAAACTTTTTTTAGAATTGGAGTTGTGATGTTTCTCTCCCTTTCTTTTTGTCGGCTGCTTTCTGCCTCCCCTGAATCCAAGAATCTTATCGAGAATCTCATCAAGCCCTATTAGGCCTTTTTAAGCTCAGCATGATTTCAGAGCAAGCTATTCAGTGCCAGAGATTCATCAACAATATTGGCAATCAAGCTCTCTCTCTCTCTCTCTCTCTCTCTCTCTCTCTCTCTCAGAGACTATCGCTTATGTTTCCAGGAAACCTGCATCTTGAGATGTTCAGTGTTTCGTCTTCATCCTTTGCTCCATCACTCCTACTATTTCTCCTTTAGAGTCTCAAAGAGTGTCAAATAAAAGCCCACAAACATGACTGGAGTTTAATATGTCAGTGTTTGGTCTCGACAAAATAATTGTCTTATAATTGTCGAGCGGCTTCTTCCAGCGTTCCACTTGTGTTTTGACCATTTTTGGATTCCTCCAAAGATTCTCGGTGAAATTCAAGTCAAGACACTGGAGGTAAATATAAATGTTATTTCCACTCATAAGACAATTAATTCGCCATCACCACTTGGATTGACATGTTAATCTGCCAGGGGTGCGAATAACTTTGTTCTTAACTGTAAATTATCCAATTATGAAAATGTTTAAGATATGAAGATGTTAATTAGAATTATAAATGTCACCATGCACATCAGGAAAAGAATCAAACTTTTCGCTCTTAAAGATGACCTTTTTCTGCCTTCTTTTTTCATGGCATATCAAAGAAAAGCCGACATATAAACCCCTTTTTTTCTCTTTAAATTAAAACTTTTTTGTGTGTGTAAAAAAATACAGTTCTTGCACTTCCATTACTAATATTGTGTTTCTTTATCATTATCACTGCATACTTATCAGGAAGATCTTGTATAGAGGGCAGAAGTTACATGCTTACGCTTCATTTATACATTGATTTATTTTAGTTGTCACAAAAAAAAAACTATTCATAGTTTTTGAGACAATGAAGTGAAAATGAAAATGAAAATCTAAAACTGCACTTCATGTACTGGCCACTAGAGGGTGCTGCTCAGAAAAGTGTTTTGTGGCACAAATGCTTCACACTGGATAAATATTTGCACAGCTACCGAAGAGTTGATGTTTCCCTGCGGATGGGAGAGGATGTGTGATGCTTAATTGGCTGAAGCAAGTCATTTTTCAAATTATAACTTCAGTTTACAAATATTGCAATCAATTGCAACGAGTTAGAAATAGTCACTGTATCAGTTAGTTGCTATTGCATACATGAATGCAGGAATGTATTTGTTTTGTCCCGCCTCTGAAGTACAAATCATTACATTTCAAGCCATTTAACTCAGAGTGAATACTTCAAAAGATGCATTAAAACGGTGAGAAAAGTCAGATTTGAGGGAAATCAGTCCTGGCAAGCTTGAGAACCGTGAGGATAACATACAGGTTTAACATTGGAAACAAATTTAAAAAATAAAAATAGCTATAAAAACTTTATAAAAAAAAGGGAGTTTTGGAGATAAAATGAGTGCATTTAACCTCAGGGACCTGTTACTTTTTTACAGCAGCAGAGAAATTTGACGCCTGTATGTGCGTAAAACCCATTTTCATTCAACAGAATCGAGTCGAGACATTAAACGTGAGAACTCCGTCGGTCCTGTGTTCATTTCCTGCCTCTGTATCTCTCTCTCTCTCCCTCCTTCTTTTTGTGTTCTGCCCTTGAAAGAGAAAAGGACAGACTGAGCCAGCCTGGGAACGGCGAACTACTACAAGATGCGAGCAGCGCGACATCAAAGGCCACCCCATTTGCACAGCAGCTTACGCACACCCACACATACACAAACATCGGCTTACATATTTGGAGGTGGAGGGGTGGGGGGGGGGGTTGCTTTCTCTGAAGTTCATTACGGAGCTATTACCCTTTTTCTGACAGAATGTGAAGTACCAGAAGCAAAAGTTTCACTCCAAAAACTGCTCCAATTAGCCAAAAAAAAAAAAAAAAAAAAAGTTGCAGTATTAGAACCCGCAGTTCTTTTATTGCCGGGCTGCAGCATCACATCGAGTGCAAGCGTGTGAAGGCGTCTCATTCACAGGTTAAGCCCAAAACGAAAGTTCTGTACAGTAAACAGCTCTTATACTGTACTTCATCCCCCTGGACTGCTGGTTTGAGTTCGTGGAACAAAACCCCACGGATCAGAAGTAGATGGATTAGTGGACATCTCCTCCCACCTCCTCTGATCTTTTACTGCAGCCTCATGAGAAGGAAGCCGCTTTCCACCGTCATCCAGTGCACTTAATCTGAAGTGGCAACATTAGAACCTTCAGCCGGTGCCAAGACAAACGCAGCCAGTGCGCACGCTCACTGGTTCCTGATGTACCATGTCAGAGGAAGAGAAAAAGGGGGGGCCTGCAAAGAGAGCGAAAGCAAGTGAGGGAGGATTAACGTGAGAACGTCGGAGGAGTGTACGGTGTGTAGGAGGGACGAATGATGGATGCAAGATGTGTGAAGATCCGTACACAGGATGAAAGAGTTTGAGGAGTCATAATGAGTTACTGGGGAGAAACGTTGAGCAATGTGATAACAGTAGCGGGGGGGACATTGGGGAAGAGGTCGCCGTGACATCGCTGAGAAGAGCTTTAATGTGTCGCTTTATCTCACAGGTAGAAGTTGACCTTCGAAAAGTTGGAAACGTGTGAAAGAATCAAACTTTTGAGTCTGACCCGGGGGGGCCCGAGGTAGCGCCGGTGAGAGCCTAGCGACTCCGAGTTCAGCTCGCTTCAGAGCATCTGTTGCTGCTTCGGTCCAACTCTTCTCACCGCATGTTGGAACCATTACATGATGTCATGGTGGTGCAATTTCCCACAAACGCCTCCATGTGAGAGAGGAAGTGATGTCACAGGTCCAGGCTGAGCCCTGCAGATGGCACTTTGAAAAAGCCCAGGGAAGATGCCATCTCGACTTTGAGTGTGCGCGTCTGTGGGAGGTGGGATTAATGAGATGCGTCGAGAGACTCGCTGTTAAGCCGCTCTGTTCCTAACACGTCCTGAGATCTTAGTGACTGGTGGTTCTATTCAACTCCTCTGATGAGTCTTACATAAACAGCAGATCAAATTACTGTGTGTGAAATGTTCAGAAAGAGTTTACACATCTGGAAGCGACTCTGAACTAATAGGGAAAGAGAAATGGCCGTTTGAGATTACTTGGACATATCAGACAAGAGTTTTCCGAGAGCTTGTTGATTTAACAAGGAATACCGAGTTCGAAAATGAATACTGGGAAACTAAAATGTTTTTGATTTTGAAAAATAAGGCACCGAAACACACCAGTGTAAAAGGTTAAAAATATATATATATATTTTAGATGGGTGAAAATGCTAAAAAAAAAAAAAAAAAAAAAAATGCTCTTTGATTGGTGTGCATGGATTTAACTCACTGATTATACAGAAACCAAATCTATGGAAACATCAGGAATCGACCATTTCAGCTGCATGTGAACTTGAAATGCTTAAATTTAGAATAGAGTTTATTTATTTTGTTTAGGTAAAAGTGGTAAAAGTGATCCCACATCGAGGTAAAAATAAAGTATTTTCCTGCTCACATCATAATGTTTTCAGTAAAACGTAACTGTCCATCTCATGGTCATAACTTCACTTTAAAAAAAATCCAGCATTTCTCAACAACTAATATTACCCAACATTGTATTTTCCCAGTCAGTGAACGCACCATGACGCAGCATGAATAAGTCCCAGAGGCAAGGGCTCTGGATTCTACTACCAAGTGGGGGAGAGTTGATGTTAGCTGCTTTCAACATTGGTATGTAAAGTGAAGTCATAGGAAACACATAAAACACAAAAACTGTCTTTGCTAAGACACACAGAGACATGTCTGCTGTTCACTCAAGTTGCACGCTCCTAGTCCTCAGTAAAATATATTTTTACTTGGTAAAACGTAAACTCACTCTAGTTTGAGCTTTCCAAGCTGGAAGCTGCTTAATTATGTCTGCACCATCTTTTTTTTATATAATTTTTTCTGCAAATAATAGTTACAGTGGTTGTAGCAGAGAGAAATAATAAGAAAAAATTTGTTTTTTCTACATATTTTATTTTTCAGGTATTTGTATTTATAGAGTTTTTATTCACATTTAGTGAATAGTAATTAAGTTTTTGTCTATCAGTTCACAAACTACAAGAGCAAGAGAGCAAGAGTATGTTGCTTAATCTTTTGTGATATTCGATAATTATAGTTCACACAGAATACATTAAATAATAAATCATAGTAATTTCTTTATTACTGAATCAGCCAGTTGGTATAAATCCTGACCCAGCAGTATGTGCAGTTCTAGACAGGAACCATTAGGGGCCAATGCCTCTAATCCTGCAAACTAATCCTGGCTCCTCCTATGGGTCCTGTACTGAAAAGATAATACTACATGCATTTCTTATAGTCTTAAGGCTTCTTATAGCACAGAAACTGTTACTAATTGGTTCCTTGGACCTCTTTAATCTTTTACAATCACAGTGAATTAAAAATCATTAAAAAAGCCTCAGTTGTGTTGGGTTCAGATCACAATAATCTGCCAGATCTGTGGTCTGTAACCTGCAGCTCCGGAGCCACAAGAGACCGTTTAGCTCACTTTATATGTTAATTTGATATATTAAACAATGAAATATTAACCCTGTTTTTTTCTTGCAATCTTTTGCAAACTAACAGTCCAAAAACATGACGGTTAGTTTCACTGGTTTCTCTAAATTCTCCGTAAGTGTGAGTGTGCATGGTCCTGTCTGTCTGTCCTGTCTGTCTCTGTGTGACAGACCGGCGACCTGTCCAGGGTCCGAAACGTTGCCTGGAGAGGAGCACCAGCACCTCCTGACCCCACTCGGGACAAGGGGGTTAGAAAATGGATGGATAAATGAAAAATAAATGAAAAAGAGCTGAGGAAACTAAAAACATAGGGAAAGGGAAGCCTTCCTGAGGTGTTTTCATTTCTTAGCAACGGGAAATATCGTCCGGTGTTTTAGCTTAAACTGCTAAAACACTTAGAGCAACACTTTGACGTTGAGAAATTACAACTGCAATAACAGTTTTCAAAGTGATGAGTTTGGAAATGTTACTTTAAAAATCTTTGCTGCTTCAGACTCAGGTGTGAAGCCTCCAAAGGTCAGAACTAAAAACAAACTTGTGTCCCTGATCTTTGTGGCTCCTGGGACCTTGGAACCATCATACTGACATTTCCCTCTTTTAACACGCAGAAAAACGAAGTTATGAGAATGATGTGATCTATCAAGCAGAAATGAAAAGAAGGGGCCAGCCCCCTATGCAAAGTGATACTGTTGTGTTTTAAGCTCCTGGAAACACATCGGCTTGTTTCCACAACACAAGCCCACTTTTGTTAACCAGTCATCTCCCCCGAACGAGACCCAAAAAGATCGTTTAACGCAATTTAGTCGTTCAGGCTGGAGCTCAAATATCCTACTTCAGATTTAACCTTGTTGCTGAAATTGTTTCTGAGAATACGTGTATACGCTCATTACATCTCTTGCCATAAAATTACTCCAGGCCAATGAATACCTGACAACAAACAGGAGCAAATACACTTTGAGTAAGCTGCCAGTTGTCATGGACATGGTACAAACACGTCAACTGCACAAACCTCCAAAACAAAGAAAGCATTACCATGTGTCACTAGAGGAGAAAGTCGCCAAAGCATTCATAAAGTCCTTCAAACCACATGAAACGGCGGCAGAAGAAACTCCGTCACAGCTCTGCCAGTAAAGAGTTCTTGGTCAGTGTAAACTTTGGCCTGGTTTGAAGCCACATGCGCAGATTAAAAGCCTTCCAACATTAAAGGGCTTGACCACCTGTCTCAGTTCTCTGTCTGTCAGGCCTGAATGAGACCACAGGGAGATCTTCTTCTTCCAGTGCGCCACCTGCCACCGCTCGCTCCCTTTAAAGTCGGGCGACTCTTTAAAGGTCCCACAATGGCGCTTTGTGAGCGTGCCCATTCTGACATGGAGGCCGCTCGCAAAGCGACTTCACGCTGTGTTCGCGCCGCAGAGCAACTTCTAAATTTGATTCTTAAAATGTGACCTGATGCAGTTTTGTTCACGGGATTAATGCTGTTTCTGTGAATGTCATGAAAACATTAACTTCATTAGTTTTTACATGTGCGCCTTAAAATAATTTTTAATTAGAGATCAAACTTCACGGCTATGGTCAGGCGGGTGGCCACCAACCTCAAACGAGGAAAGTATTTATCGCGTGTTTAGCATTTTTTGGTGCGGACTTACTCTTGCGATGTTTTCTTATTGATAAATTTGTCTGATATAACAAATGTACAAACAACACACACCCCTGTTAAAATGGTATATTTAATTAATGTAAGAAACTTACTTACTGGATATGACTAAAGCAAATTCATACGAGTACAAAAAAGAAAAACGCTATCGCATGAAGAAGAGAAGAGCCGCACGGTGGCACAGTCGGTAGAGTTGTTGCCTTCTAATAAAAAGGTCTTTGGTCTGAATCCTGACCTGAAGTCTTTCTGCATGCAGAAATAAATCCTGCTTTCCTCCCACAGTCCAAAGACCCCCAGCTGTGAGTGTGTGTTCATGTTTGTCCTGTGTGTCTCTGTGTCGTCCTGAACTGGCGACTTGTCCAGGTTTTACCACGCCTGTCGTCCAGCCGCTGCTGGAGTCGGTCGCCAGGCATCAATCAGATCGGAAGCAATACAATTTATTTCTTAATAGTGCTATGAGAAGTACTTTTGAGGTTTGTGAGCATGGGCAGATTTACTAATTGAAACAACAAACTCTGATCCCCAATTTGTGCTTTCTGTCATTTTTTTTTAATTCTCTACCATAAAAAAAAAAAAAAAAGAAAAAGCAATCCAGTCCTCGACTACCCACTGAAATCGACACGCTCGAAGTTTTGACAGTGTGAGTCTTACAATAACCTGATATGTAGTCAGGTCTATTAAAATCAGTCCAGGTCACCTTTGTGGTGTAAATGCTGCTTGTGGATAAGTTTTGGATTTAAAAACTGCTTTAAAAAGTAGCCCAATCCCTTTTGGCTGCAGCTCCAGCATGTAGAAGTTTATCAAACAGAGTGCACAGAGACCTAACGGGGAAAGAAAAACAAGCTTTATGCCAAGTTGGATCTCAGTGTTAAATTTAATGGTATGAGGCAGAAAGGGCTAAGTTACATCAAAGACCGCTTTAAACAGCAGCTGCCATTTTTCAGCTCAAATAAAAGATAAACAGTCATCATCATTAAATTTAACCACAGATTGTTTTTGTCTGCTTTGGACTCAGACAAGAAGAAGAAGAAGGAAAAAAAAAAAAGAGTTATTTATCTTGCTCTGCTCCCACTACAATGCAGATCAGAGTCCAAAGCTGACGTTATACAGTATATACGTTTGGGGAGGAAAGGCAGAACTGTTTATACTGGCCAACTGGCAACACTGGCACCTGCTGCATGACACAAAGTTTGGTTTGGAAATAATGATTATGCAGAAAACGCAACAGTACGTTGGGATGATGCAGAGTCCCTGCTGTCACTCAGACATCAAAACTCTGTGAACAGGTTAGAATAAAAAAAAGGTGTTTTTATGAAAGAAGAAAAAAGGAGCCAGGATAAAAGTAAATAAAAGTATTCAAATTTTTATATCATATATAGTGTCTATTTCAACTCAACCCATTTTAAGATTTTACCTAAACGCTGTTTTTAATGTGAACGATCTTTCCCCATTTTTCTAACATTTATCCAGGAATAGGCGGTGGGAGCAGCTGTTCTAGCTTTAAATACACCGCCGTACACTCACCGGTCAATTCATTAGTCTGCTCCTTTTCTGAGTTCTGCCAATGTCAAATCAGCCTCACATGGCACCATGGTCTTAGGCAACATGCCGAAGTTGAAAGTGACCTGAGGGGAGTCCAAGGTTATTTTTACACACAACTTTCTTTTGGATTTGCAGAGAGCAGTTCAAAAGACGCAGAAATAGAGAGGGGAGAGAAAACCGTCGCCTCAGCGACCCTGATCCAGTCAAATCAGGGGTCCAGAACAAGAACTCTGTTGCACCACTGTGTTTTCTCTTTTCTAGTCTCTGCTTAGAAATCAATTACCTGCAGATCCTCCCTAAATCCCATAATTACAGTTTTTAGGTATGTGACAAAGTCAGCTGCTGTGACACAAGTCATTTGGCTCTAATACAAACCTGAGTTCAAAAAGGTCGTGGTCGGTGGCAAGTCACTCAATAAAATGGGTTTTCAGTCGTTTTTATTTTCAAGCTGAAGACCAGGAATTGGCTGAAGTATCAATTGATGGAAGAGAATAACGACAGTGGGGGAAATCAGTGATATCAACAAAATGCTTGTGCGTTTCTTTGTATTGAGGAGAAAAGGCTGTCTGTCGAAACAGCGCAAAGTGGAGTACTCTATTTGTTTTGCTGCAAAGCTCTCACAAATCTCTTTTGGCTCCATGATTGGTGGTATGGCATTTCCCACCGTGTGTGACCCGAGAGCAAATCATCAAAGAACCTGCAGCCTGTTCCCATGCCTCTTCTATGGGTCTTGCTATTAAATATAAGAAGATCGGGTTAAATGATCAAAGACCACTGGTTTCTGGGGTGTAGGTTTTGCTCCATTTCATCAAAGGCCATTAGTCTTTTTAACCCACACCACCTTCAGGTAACATAAAACGGACAGGTAATGGAGCTTTGCGTTTCCTGTAAATACTGTACGTGTCTCCTGCAGTGGGAACCAATGCGAAAAAGGATATAATGACACAAAATGGAAGCTCCATTTCTCACATTCCTGTAGCCTCCAACAACAAAGGCACCTGTCTCTTTTATCTGCCAAATAAACGGCACCAAAAAAAAAAAAGAAAAACAATACAAGCAGACTTCAAAAGCACATCCGACAGACGGTTGGTTTTTCCTCCACCCAAAGTGTTTATCAGGCCACTCCGGGTATTGTGCTCCCAGTCACCCACTTCCTCATGCCCCTGCTTGATTGTTGCAACATCTGTCCTTCTGAACCACAGCTTTGGAGCTATCGGCATCGACTTCCTGTTCAACATACTCTCATGTCACTGTGGCACTTGTTCCAAACGACCGGCAATGAACGGATTGAAACAGAGAAATGAGTGTATGTCAAGCACAGGTTTCATTCATCGTCGACATTGAGGGAGCTTCTCTCGAAGCAGCCAGTCCAGTCCGGCTGCTGTTTTACTTTGACTAGGCACAAACCTGAACATATCATCGTGGATTTTGTGTTTTGACAGAGTTACGCGTGCGATGGCAAAGTGGAAAAACGTGACACCTGGTTTAAATTTAAAGCATATGACTGTGTTTGAGCGACATTGAGACTTCAGTCCGACTGGAGACGCCGTTCAGTCAGACTGAGCGTGAGAGACTTTTCAAAGCAGAACAGGCAAAAATGCCCTCTGGTAGAGACGGACCCCAAAAGAGTCGCCGCTCCAATTCCAACAAAATATTGTTCAAGACTCCAGACCCAGGAGAGACTGGATACATTATAAATATTACCGACAAACCACAGCATTTAACAAAAGCAGTTTGAGAAATATTCACAACACATTCAAGTGATAAGATCTTCAATGTGCATTTGTTTTTTCTTTAATTCCAATTACAAGATAACGAGAGAGAAATTCGGCATCTCAGGCTCTTCTTTTTAGATGGGAAGTAAAACTAAAGTGTTCCTGTCTTTGGTTAGCCTCGCTCTCTTTTCTTCATGTTCTAAAGCTTGCATCAAAGAGAGAAGGTTGATAAAAACATAAGGTCCACACATGTTGCGCAGAGACCGCTTTGTGTCCATTGCATGTCTTGCCACATCATCCGCCTGACAAAACTGTTCCTCTCCGTCCTGGTAGGACCTAGCAGTTTGCCTTCGCCTTCGTTTTAACACCAAAAAGCGTAGACCCTGCAAAGTAAAGAAATATATCATAGAGCAGTAAAAGGCAGCGTTGGATTTGAACAATCGTGAACTAATCAAAACTTTTTCTTTCTCGATTTTTTTCACCTTGAAGATTTATGTAAGGCAGAAGACCATATGAAATAAGTCTGAAACAAAATTAACCTTCTTTTAATTTATATCCGTCTTGTTATTTAGTAAAAAATAGCACCGTTACAAGTCTGTCAGAGTGGTGATGCCTGTGGGCATGACTTTCAGGGTTCAAGTTCAGTTAAACTTTGGCCACGAAACCTGGCAGAAAACCAAAGCAGTGTGTAGGATTATTGCTCCATTGATGTTCAATTTGGTAGGCTAATTCTCTGTCTGAATTAATGAGCTTACACTGACCCAGGTAGCAACTTGTGCCTCTGACAGCAGAGACAGTACGCTTGAAATACGGTTTGTTAGCCTTTTGCTGCCAATTGTGTTTCGTTGATATTTTTTGCAAGAGCTGATTTACACGACACTGCATCCGAGTGTGTTCAAAGAAACCTTGTTAGCCGAACTTACAGGATCGCGGCGATAAATAGATGTGGACGAGAGCATTTTATTGTATTTGCGAAAGAGATCTAATGTGCAAATGAGTGCCTTATTTTCTTTTGAGCCTTTAACGTAAAACATAACTCTCCCTCGGTTCTGGCTGTATCATTTTTACTGGGGCTCTTTTACAATTTCCCTACATCTACTGCCAGCTGGCTGGGAAGCCAAGCAAACCTTTTAGGCCTCTTTGAGTCAACAGTCCGTGCAATTTTTTGGAAACCCAGCCTGCACAGTGCTAATCAAATGTCTTCAAAAGAGATACGCGTTTAATTTTTTTTTTTTTTTTCCCCAATAATAAATAACACACACTTTGATTCCTTGTGAGACACTGTGTTTTTCCTACTAATCCTTTCCAGTTTGAGCTGAGCAGTGCTGTACGTGCACCGAACCGTCTCCCGCTCCCCGTCCGTCTCTTTCTCTCGTTCTAATCCTAGACAAGAGGAAGCCGGACGCTCATTCCAAAAAGTTGGATTCGTGAACGTTTAAACCCCACTCCTAGGACAGAGGAAGAATCGGCATGAAAACGCTGACAGAGAATGTAAGGAAATGAAGTTTTGTACGAATACATAAGACCCAGAAACAGATACATAAGGCCCGGACCGTCTATCCTGCTCTTCCTCCATGTTACTGTCATTTTAATGAGATGCTGAAGAAATTTAAAGAGAAACAGGAGGAGTTTCTCAGCTCACTTTTTATATCCCTTCTTACATTTGTGAATTCCATTTATTTGGTTCTTATATTGACTTAGTTTATATTTAGTAAATTATTTTGACCAGAAAAGATGCTTTTCTCTTTTCCGTTTGTGTTTCACACAGAAAGGCCTCAACATCTCCAATCATCAGTTCCTGTGTTCATTGAATCATCAGCTTTAAGACAACATGTTGGAGGCTTATGAAATCATTAGCGTTAGCCTCCAGGACCAGGAGATTTGGATTCACACCAAACACTTTAAATAAACATTGAAGGCACGTTTTCCACCAGTATCTAAAAGTCAATGCTAGCTTGATTTGAGTTTTTCAACAATTATCTCAGATGAATTGTTTTTTTATTTGGTTGATGGGAAGACAAAGCATTCATCCAACTTTGGTGTGACAATCAGCAAGGACCATCGCTACACTTTTCCTACTCAGCAATCTGTTTTTGTGCTGCTGACATGTCCTGTCGCTTCTACAGGAGACGCCAAAAAGGCACCGTGGTGCAAACAGGGAGCTGCTGACAAACAATAACGCGGCCCAGTGCCATCTCCAGCTGCTTCCTCTCTACAAAGACTCTGAGTGAAGTGGATTGTGCTTATTTATTCCGCTTTATAAGGCTAACATAAAAGACAGAGATATTTATGCGTGTGTGTGTGTGTGTTTTTTTTCTGCTTAGTTTCGGAATAGGGTGAACCCTGTTCACGTTGAATCAAAGGTTTTTTGTTTTTTTTGCTCACTTGTTGCCTCATAAAAAAGCTACAGAAGACCAGCTGTTTTTGTAGGTTTGTTAATTCTGCTGACTGTTTTTTTTTTTTTTTTTACTTTTTTATATGAGTGTTGCATGGAACAATTCTGAGTAGTGGGAGCCAAACTCATATAGATCATCTCAGGTAAAACCTTTCACTGAGCATTCAAGCTAACAGTTAAGTAGAGAGGAACTCGTTCAGGTTGGATTTCTACCAATTAAGACTAATCAAAGCCAAAACTCTCCAGGTCTTCGGTTCAGCCTCAGGCTGCCGAATGTGCAATGACCAAAACCCAGCTGCGACCCACGACTGTCCTGGTCTAACTGAACAACTGCAAACAAAAACTGGTGACAAGAAATGTGGCAGCGACACAACTTTAGCAAATGAAAATATGAAAAGTGTTAATGGTATTCATGCTCGACAGAATCCCAAACCCTGAACATCTGTCTCAGCACTTTACGGTCTGTCATGTAAAAATACTGACAATGTGTCTGAAACAACAGCAGAAGAAATAAATAAATAAATAAATAAATAGGCAAAAAACAGAGTTAATCAGAAAACAACAACCATGGTAACTGGTGGAGCCGAGGAGACGACTGCGTCCTAAAACTCATGAATTAGACCTAAATATAGTTGGGAATCTGACATCTTCTATCCAGTCTGATTGAATTAAAAATACTTTGCAAAGCAGACTTGAGAACATATTAAGGATAACTATAGCACAGAATACACAAAGAGACAATGAAAAGGTTCTGATCAGAGTTCTGATGAGCTGATCAGCAGTAATCAATACCACGCAGGTTTTTGAGTAAAAACTGTAAAATGTCCACGTTTGACTTTTGCAAAAGTAAAAAGGTGCAGGTGGGCCCTGCAAACTCGCCCCTCAGATCAGATTTTCTCCAAACTGTGATTGCTCTATTATCTACTCTAGATAAGACACTGACTTCCCCTGCAAACCCCACATGACTCCACTTCAAAAAAAATCCCTTTGGCCATAACGTGGCCCAGCTCTGCTGCTTCTTGTCCTATCAAACTCAAGAGTATGAAAAGCACGAACAGCAAGTAGCCTGTCCTTCCCCTGAAAGTGACAGCGTCTCTGCCACCACTGCACCAACCGGCTCCACAGTCACTGGGGAAACTTGGCCATTTCCCAGGCACGTCCCATGAAGAATGGCAAAGCCTCACGTCTGCAGCCGATTAGGGAGCGAGATTAAGGTCTGCCGGGAGAAACCGGGCCATGGTGGAGGTGTGGGTACTGTGAGAGATGGAATGAATAAAAGACAAGTTCAAACCAAAACCAGCCCTGCTGGGCTTATCCACCATCAGCTGCTGAGTGGTTGAGCTTCCTGATAAAGATGCAAGGAACCATGTGGAGGAAAAGAAGACGGAGGGGAGGGAAATGCCCGGCTATTAAGTTTACATAGGTTTCAGACCCCACCACCAGCCGTTCCCATGCCATCCAAAATATATTAGCTCTCCTTTCCTTTTACCTTCATCTCATCTCTCACCCGACGTGACGGCCCCTTTGAACCAGGCTCATGCTGGCGCTCTGAGCTCTTATCCAGTCTGGCCTCATAACAATTTACAGTAGCACACTTCTCTATCTGCGATAACCCTCTGACGGGAGAAAACAGCTTCATCTCTCTCTGTATTAGACACACGGCTTTGGTTTCGATGAGATCTTCATCTGGCTCCTTTTCATCTTTACCCTAATGAAGCTTTGCTTTGAAATGTTTGTTGTACTGTTGGAAATCTACGCTGCACATCTGCAACCTCTGTTTCAGCTCAGGATTATGAGGGCGAATGATTTCAGACGAGAAACGGTCCACGTGATTGCAAAGACAAGTTTATGAAGCTTAAATTCAAGATAAAACGAAAGCCAAGGAGGGTGAAGTTCTAGACAAGTGCTTATAGATAACATTATGATATGAAGCATCGTAAACAAACACAACATTATTGTTGCAAACTGTTTGTGACAATGTACTGATAATGCATTGGGTGCTGATACATGCTCTTTGTTTGGTTTGTTTAGGGTGTCTTTCTAACAGACGTCGCCCGTATAGCTGTAACATAACATAAAACATAACCCTTATTATTGTTTACAGCTGTAAAATAATAAATCAGCACACAGCATATCACACCAGTGACTTATTCACATGAATGTGTTTTATAAGGCAGAGCATTTTTAACAAGTTCAACATGCTTGTGGGTTTAGTGAGAGTCTGAGCTCGTAACTACGTGCTCATTCAGTCAACTTAAATGCCAGGCGGTATTGAATGTTTTCATGTCTTCTCGCATCACCAAAAATCACTTCAATATATGCATAGTCATTTCATATAGACGACCAGCACAAAGTAATAATTGTTATGAATTAGAAGGAAAATATGGGGTTCACCTGTTTCGCAAAATAGCTCAAGCTAAAGCAGCGGAGACTCTCTGAATAGCAAGTTTGAGCTCAGATTATGAACTGGATCTTTCGTAACATAAATATGCTTAAAATGACAGAATTTTATTTAGGAGTGCCAGATTGAAAGGCAAGATCTTTTTAATTTTTTTTGATATAGTTTATGGGTACTTCAAAGGGGAAACGCTCAAAAACATAATATGCATTTTTTGTAAACCAATAGAAACAGAAGCAATTCAAAAACAGAGAAACTGTAGCACACTTCTCCATCTGTGGAGCCTTTGGAGCCTATTGCAGGTGTGGATGCTGTTAGTTTTCTTGTGTGTTTACTTCCAATCGGCTTGGATTTCATCAAAAGGAGATATTTGTGTATAAATATATACGTGCCATTGTGTTTTCTAAGATTTGGTAAGCTTCCAAGCTTTTCACTTGTCAATTTTCAAGGATAAATCTGTTGCCTCCGTTTGTTTTGGTTCACCAACTCTTTGCCCACATGTTTTAATAAATATATTTCTCCTTCCTTCACTCTTTCTGTAACCAGGAGCAGCTCCACCATCTAGTGGTCGTCTCAGAAATACATCCGCTGTCAAAAACATACCCCAATGGCAGTAGAGCACTTTTTGATGCAGCATGTAAAAGACGGTGCATGTTGCTTCAGTCGCAACACAAACAACTCCAAGCCAGTCATCTGAAGCTCATCCATATTAGGATAATGATGCTAATAAGGCTAATGACAAAAAGAGGATGATCTTCTTTTCTTTCATGTTAGCAATGAAACAAGAACAACATCTCTGTTCCTTAGGACAGTGCTGAATGGATTGTGGCTTCAGAGGGTGGCTCGTCCGCTTTGAAAATCCTTTTTCTTTTTTTTTTTCTTCTTATTCACATAAGAGAGGAGGCGACTGGAGCTCGTACGAGAAAGCAGGCAAAGGATTGTTTGGAGTCAGAAACACATTTCAAAGGCTTCCCCAAAACCAGACTGCAAAATCTGAGATGAAACCAACTAATAAAGCGCCACACAGTAATAAATAATGCAACAAGAGGAAACAACATGAAAGATCTTTTCATCTCCTTACAGAGAGGAAACTGGAAGAAGAAAAGATGAGAATGTGTGTACACTGTTCTGCGGTTATTGGAGTTGTTTGTTGGAGCCGCTTTAAAAGTTTTGGTCTCGAGGAGAAATGCATCTCTTTTTAACATTCTTGAAGACATAACTTCTTTAAGGTTTACAGAAAGAATGACCAAAGGAAAAGGATATTCTTATTTATTTTGAGCCAAACCCAAAGACCTCCAGCATTTGGCCTCAGTCTCCTCACTTGTATTTGCTGATCGTTAGAACTCTTCTGTTCTGGGCTCTGATCTAAGATTCAGATTCATCCATTAAGGGAGCTTTGCTTATTTTTTTTTAATCAAAGTTCCATCTTGTAGACGATTTTCAAACCATAACTTCCCTGCCCTTATTAGTAGAAGAGCGGAGCTGAATCTTATGACTCAGGGCACTCAAAAAAAGGCAGAAAAAAAAAAAAAAAGTCCCCTTGCACCCGCCCAAAATAGTTGTGTCCACCATCTGACGGCCAAGGACGGAGATCAAACCAACCTCAAAGCAGGGGTGGGGGGGTCGAGACAAGAGCAACAAAAGAGTTTCCTCCCCGTTAAAATAGAGCAGACTTCAGTTGGATTGTGGGCTTTGTACAAAGACGACGATCAAGCGATGACTGGAAGCGGGGTTATGACGTTGTTATTGTTATTGAAGGCTGCATAAAGGATTTACAGATCTTAATGCCGCCTCTGAAGGCTGTGTTTGTGAGCTGGTGGAAGAAATTTAGACAAGACAGAAGCAAAATTACAGAAAGTGAAAGAGAATTTGTACAACGCTGACATCTTGCGGCCAGAAGTGTGAACATGTTCACAAATAGATTAGAAAAGCGCCACTCGTGAATTTTACTCAACAACAAAATCAAGTGAGATCAAATGGAAATCAATTGGGCTGCTTCAAGGACTTTGAAATAGAGAAATGAGAAAAAAATAACTGATGATAGAAGAAACTAAGTGACAAAAGGAAAGAACCACGTTTACAGTTGTCCACTGCCAAGCCATTTGCTTTTGGTTGTTTGTCAGACCTCTTTAGACTGGTCTCCAAACATTTTAGAGATAAAAATGATTCAAGAGCACAAAGGTTCATAAGACATTATTACTATTGCATTTGCACCGGACAGAGTCATTCAAGCCCCTGGCAGGCTTAGGTTTGATCGAAACTTCTACCTATTAATTATCTTTTGTTCGATCTGGGGTTGGGTCGCCGACCCAGCAATCTTGGCAGAGAGGCCCAGACGTCTTTCTCCTCAGCCAATTGGGGCCTCCGGGGGAATCCCAAGCCAGTTCAGAAACATTTTCCCTCCTGGTGGTTCTTCCTCTGGGTCTGCTCCCAGCGGGAGCAGACCCAGAGGTTCTCAACATCAGCTGGCTCCTCACGATGTTGAGAAGCAGCTGCTCTACGCTGAGTCCCTCCTGGATGTCTGACGTCCTCAACCTCTCGAAGGGAGACCCCAGACATCCTGAGCAGGAAACTCACGTCAGCCTCTGGTGTCCATCCTCTTTTTCTTTTGGTCTCCACCCAAAGCTTCTGACCATAGATAGGTGCAGGACTGTAGGTCAACCGGTAAATCAAGAGCCAATATGCTTAAATATGGTGTGCCCTATGAACAATCCTTGATGAACATAGAAGTTCAAAAACAAATCACAAACATAAGCAGGTGAGCTGCTTATGTTCACCTGCAAATCATCTGATGCACGAGGCAGAACATGAGCCAGAACCAAAGATCTGTCCTAACTGGCTGGCAAATGGACCAACATCCATTCTTTAAAAGAGTTTTTTTGTTTTTAAGTAAATAAGATTCAACATGCCTTTTTCTTAAAGCGCAGATACAAATAGATGAATCATTTTCAAGATGGATACTTCCTTAAAATGTCTGATTATCCTGTTAGAAATTGCCTAGAATCCAAATCTGCCAGGGATTTGGACCATTTTGAGTTGAACTAACTTCTAGGCTTGAATGAATCCGGAAATAAACAACTTCAGGTGTGTAGCAGTGGAGAACTTTCTCCAGCAGGGGGCGACAAATACCTACTTTCAGCCAATGAAACGTTGTGCCATGATGTTATTTTGTGCGAGCGAATCAAGTTGCGTCATTAAACTCGGTTTTAAAAATATACGTATTAAACGGCATCGCCTGTTTATAACTCCGACTTTGAATAGACCTCATATATTCAAGGCCGACTCCAAAATGTGTGTCCCGCTTGTGTCTTTTTAATGCAAACTTTAACCGGGTTTTGTTTGACAGAGAGATGGAGCGAACAGCACCAGAGAGAGATAAAGAAAGAGAGAGAGAGAGGAAAAGAGAGAGAGAGAGGGAGACAGAGAGCGCGCGCGAGACGGAGAGGAGAGATGGGATTGTTGATTGAGAAGATTATCGACGCTTAAGCGCCTCACCGCGTCCCTTCGCGTCACCTGCCCCGGGACCGACGTGCGGACTACCGGACGGCTCCCTCTGATTTCCGCCGGAGGATGTGGCGCTCTGAAACCCGCAGGTGACATGGATTAACCGGCTTCTTCGCTGACTGAGGAAGGTGCGGCTCTTTTGCGGCGCTTCTCCCAAGTTGCTTCGCCGTTACTGGGGCCGGTCGGGACGGCCCGCCCTGCGCCCAGGAGGGGATTATCGGACAGGAACAGCCGCTGCTCGGTAAGGTCTTTAACCCTTGTTGTCGCACAGCCAACTGGACCCACAAGACAGAAAGTGCATGAAATAGATTATGATTGATCGCGATTGTGTTGGTTTCCTTTCAGCGCATCTCAGTGAGAGAAATGACTAAAAAAAAAAAACCGTTTTGCTGGGTTGCACGGTGGTTTCAGGTGATGGCGATGTTGCCTCGCAGCGTGAAGGTCCTGGGTTCGAATCCCGTCCTGGAGTCTCTCTGTATGGAGTTGTATGCGTGGGTTCTCTCCGGGTACTCCAGCCTTCTCCCACAATTAAAAGAAAAAACATCAACAATAGTTTGCATGCATGGTGTTCTGTGAAGAACAGCCAACCTGTGAAGGGTAAATATCCCATCACTGGAGACAGGCACCAGAACATCTACTGTTTAACCTGCAAGGATAGACAGTAGATGTTGTTCTGCTTATCAAGAATGTGATTAGCCGTTTATTGTGAGATGTATATATGCATTAAATGACAAAGCATCCATAAACCTTTCATACCTTTCGTATGCAGGTGAGAGCTGCCACTCTTTCATGAACCTAATCTTAGGAACTCTCTGACCGATCAAACTATTCAGTTCAGTTTATATAGTACCAATGTGCAACACATATCTTGGGATCACAGGTTTAATATATATTAATTTACATACAATACATACAGAGGTCCTAATTGAATGATTCCAATTTATTCCAATCCAGTCTAATCATATTGTCAAATTTGAGAGCATTTTCCTAAACAAAAGTGGAAAAAAAAAAATTATAATTTGAGATCAACTGAAAACAGATATATTTTTGAGGTGGAGTTGAAAAACTACAAAATGAAAATAAAGTCAAATTTCAAGAGAGAATTTGAAACTAAAGCACTGAAGTTGTATTTCACCTCCCTAGTATCTGACACTGACTTCATATCAATATTATCAATATTTTGAATTTATCCACCCACCTGTACTATGAGACACCCCAAAGAAAAATGGGCCAAACTTCTCACTCCTTAACCAAATCTAAGTAAAAACGTACTTTTAGTCTTGATGCAGCTCCTCCAGATTTCTGATGGACCTTCAACCAGCGGAGACACAAAGAAACCTGGAAAGCAGGTGATGTTACAAAATAGATTAGATTTAACATAGAATGGCGCAAACAAGCCTACAAACAAACGTCATGTCAGCATCCAGTCCTGTTAGCGATCACTAACCTTGTCAATATCTTCATCCATTTTCTAAGAACACAATGCTAACTTAATCAGTGTTAGTCGCGTGTCAGGGGTCATAATGTTATGCCTAACTGATATATGCGTATAAACAAACACTAGAAGTCGTCATGAGGGTAGATCTGCACCGGTCATTAGATACAAAGACACTCAGACCACCAGTGGCGGCTCTCGCAGCAAGCGGGTCAGTCATTTCACTGTGTGCCACCATGAAGAATTGATGAGCAGATTCATAGTACATGCTCTGTGTGAAATACGTTTTACTAATGCATCGCTGTGCGTTCTCACACACTCGCCTACAAGCACACGCGTCTTATGATCACATTTTTTAATTTTTTTTTTTTTTTGCTCCATCATGCTGGAATGCACTGCGTTGTTTCCACTGTGTTATGATGAGAAACGTGATCTCGTGCTCTGCACGAATAGCTCGACTCCATCTATGCACTGGCCGTATGTCCCAACCTCAGAGGAGGTATTACCATCCGGAGCTTTGTGCAGGGACGTTAATGAAAACCGAGTCCTGACACTCAAGAGATGGAAACAGAAGAGCGAAGCGGCAAGGCTGCGTTCTGACGGCCCTTCCTGCTCGGCTTTTACTCATTTATGATGTTATTTTTAGATTGGGCTACATTTTGGATGCTTCTTATTTGTCAAGTTTAATACTGAGCAATAACTGGATGTGTGCACATCAGACTCTTTGTTTCTCTGTGCACAAGCGTCCTTGTGCTTACCCATGATCAAAATGCGTTTTTGCATATTTTATCTGCCTTTTGCCAGCATGTTGTTGTTCATGGTTACGTTTATATCTGTGACTGTATTAAAAAGCTGTGCGTCTTGTAACATTAGGCTGTACATTAAAAGTAGAGACATTCTTAATCTTGAATCTTGCTAATATAGATCCCCCCTCCCCTTTGTGTTCCCTCCGCATTACCAGGCTCTGCAAACTGAGTCTGGCTCCTCAGGTGAGTCCTGGGTGGTCCGTTCAAGACCTCCATCCAACCAGAGGTCAAAACTCCAGATTAACGCCAACCTGCATTCTGATCCTATTTGCAGTTGCTTTGGATGTCCTTCACTTGTACATTTGTTTTCCATACAGTGAAATGGATAAATTCAGATTCTTCAAAGACGTCTTTAAATCTCTATCCAGGCTCATAACCTGCTCCAATCCTCCGTCTGAAAGCCTCAGACAACTCTTTTGATCTCACCATGGTGTTCACTCTCACTGCAGCCGTCTGGAGCACACCGACTGCTGAAGTGGTCGTTAAATATCTGTATGGCTGAATATGTTAGAACACACAGACTTTTCCTGGAGCTTTTATTTCCACATGACTGCATGAAGAAAACCTTGTTTTGAAATCTGACTTTTTGGGACGCCTTAAAAAAAATCTATGTTTAAAAACTGGAATGTGGGCTTAATGAAAAGCATGTTTAATACCTGCTTAATGGCATGTTATTTCCAAATCTGACAGCCAAGCCTTATTGGGATGTGTAATTCTAATTTATTGAATATGACTACTGACTACTAAAAGGCTGTGACTGGATTTATAATGTTTCTGAATATGCAGATATTTTTACAGATTGAAAGTCTATATAGATGTAGCCTTTAAATTGAACTCACAATCTTTTTCATATTTTTTTTTTTAAGTAAACTAAATAGTCAGCAAACAGCTGGAGCAGCTCAGACTACACTGTGTTCCACATTATTAAGCAAATTGGATTTAAGTGTCATGTACTACGAACATGAAGGTTAATTTTCAGACTTGTTCACTGATGACTGCTGTGCAACCCTGGATGGTTCAGATGGACGCAGTAGTGGATTGGTGGTGGACGGGCACCACGTCCCAACATGGCTGTGACATCAGCGAAGAGGTGGTGGAGTCATTTTTTGGGCCAAAATCATGGGGAGAGAGAGAGAGAGAGAGACAGAGAGAGAGAGAGCTGGTCGGTCCCTTCAGAGTCCCCGAAGGTGTGAAAAGAACCTCAGCAAAATATATGGACTTTCTGACTGATCAGATTCTTTCATGTTTCAAAAAGAAGAGCCGTACCTTCTGTAGCAAAACCATCTTCATGCATCACCATGCACCATCTCCTGCTGCAATGAATACCACTGTGTCATTGGCTGCTGTGGGTGTAAAAGGGGAGAAACTCATGGTGCGGTCACCATCCTCCTCTGACCATTGAGAACCTTTGGAGTTTCCTCAAGCAGAAGATCTGATGGTGGAATGCAGTTCATATCAAAACAGGAGCTCTGGGAAGGTATACTGAGATCCTGCAAAGAAATTCAAGCAGAAACTGTCCACAAACTCACAAGTTCAATGGATGCAAGAATTGTGCAGGTGACATCAAAGAAGGGGTCCTGTGTTAACATGTAACTCAGTCTGTTAAGATGTTTTTGATTGAAATAGCTTTTGATTTTAGTACATGTGATCACTTGATGCTGCACATTCAAAGAATGACCATTTGCAGTTCTTTATTATCCATACAATGTTTAGAAAATCTGCTGGGCATAATAATTAGAAACAGTGCTTTTTGAGTTTTTTAGTTTTGAAAAAAAAAAAAAAAAAAACTTTTCTCATGGGGAGCTTTGTTCAGTAAAATTTGATTTATACTGTAATAGTTCATGACTTGAAAATTATACTGACCATCATTTGCATTGACCACTTAAGAAAATCTGAGGAAATAGCACTTGCATAATAATAATTTGGAACATGCTGTAGGCATATTCACATGTCAGAGTTAACCAGAATCTTGAAAGTTTATGTCTAACCTCACTGAGCAAGTAGTAAAAATGTCAGTCTGTAGATGTAAAGAGCTGATTCCTCAAAACATTTCAAAATATATTTGCAGAAATTATTACTTCCACCAGGTGGTGGAGCTGAATACAAAAAGCCCTCAGGAGTTTTTATTGTCTACATAATGAACAATGATCTTTTTATTTCACATTTACTGCTGACTTACCGAGTAAAACCTCAATAAAAACACTTTGAAGCCTGTAGTTATAGCATGAATGTAAACACATTAAAGCAGTACAAGCATTTTGAATCATATGTAATGGTCACGTGTCTGCATAATATCCAAAATAAAAATATCCAAAATAATCAATCTGGTGAAATAAATTGCTCAGTTTCTTTAAAATCTATATCGTTCAGCAAGGTTAGGACAAACATACTGGTACAGAGTATTAGTTTCTCTATGCGTTTGGTTGGCGGATGAGCACCAGCCGAAATCCAGAGCCGATTATTTTCTGTATATTTTTTGTTCAAAACTGTAAGACAAAAAAAGCCGTTTTGTGGCGTAGTTTCGTAGCTTGTTCTGTTTTTCTCCTGATTCCTGCTATTGTAGCAGTGAAATGTGGATCTTGAGGGCCACGCAGGCGTTGGCATCTTCAAATGACCGCGAGCTCAGGCAGCATTTCCTGGAGTCTCCCACCAGTAAATGTCATTAGGTGACATGGATTATGTGTGTTTGTTTGTGTGCTTGTATGTCTGTCTGAATGGTGATCTCCTAATCGGATTGCTACCTCTAAAGATGAACATAGTCTAGGTGCAGTCAGAGGTCAGGGGTTGACCTGTGTGTTGATTGCGGCAGGTGCCCTGAGTTGGCTTTTGCTGTCCACTTGTCCGACATAGTTCATTTATTTGTGATAAAACAAACAAAAAAACTAATTAAGTTTGGTGAAATCCAAGTGAAATCTGAATTGTACACTTTAAACCATTTTCTCATCACGCATTGCACTTTTCACATTTCCCCATCTCATCTTTCCATTTTTTATGTATTTTTTTGCTGCCTTGTGTGTCTCCTCTCTCCCCCGCTCCGCGTCTCCGTCTGTGTGCATCGGTATGCCTGTGAGTTGTCGGTACGGCGAAGCGGTTGCATTATCTGCATACATTATTGATGTGAGCAGCACACCGACTAACGCACACAAACTCCAGCCGCTAACCGGGATGATAAAAAGATACTCTCACTCCGGACATAAAACACACAGTGTCGCACGCACGTCATCAAATGAAGCAAAAAAATAAATAAATAAATAAAACTATTTATTTTTATCTGTTACTGTACATCAGAAATAGAAAGTAAAAGTAGCAGGCGTTCATCCTGTTTGTTAATTTCTCAGGAAACAGATGAATTTATCCATCTCTGATTGTGTATATCAGCTTTTCATTGATATACACAATGAAAAGCTGCTTTGTTGGCAGCTCAAGTGCCTGAACGTATATCAAATCATTAACTTCGAACAAGAGGGTAAGATGAGTTCTTAAAGAAAGCAGTACTGAGGTGAGGGTAACTGAGTGGATGAAGGCGGAGAAGGGAGAGAGGGGATACAGAAGAGTTCCCAGCATCTCTTTTCCCAGGGCTTTGTAAGGAGCTCGTTAATAATGCATGGTGTTTAGAGCAGAGCAGGGAGAAGCGGGACTCTGCAAACAGCTCAGCCCGACCTATCCCGCCGTGATGGAGCCCCGCTATATTTTTTGACGCTTTTATTCCCCCGTCCTTCTTCTTCCCCTTTTCACTCCCCCCCCTGCATTGTCTCCCTTTTCGTATTTCTGCTTGTTTATGAAATATCATTTTGCACTCTGCCTCTCGAGCGGCTGTCCTCTCATCCTCGCCTAGCGCTGTCTCACGCTGAACGTTGCCTTTTCCTGCTTGTGAAAATGACTGAATAGTTTCATTTTGCTTGCTGAACAGTGGAGCTTTTAATGTTCATTTCCTTTAACCTCTTTCAGAAGAAAAGATTAGAGTATTAAATAGATGTAAATAAATGCATTGCCAATGTGTTTTATTGGGATTTTAACTGAAAAACTGCAACCAAAAGGATTACATAGTGGTGAAGTAAAAGGAAGCTGATGGATTTCAAAATGTTTACCAAACAAACATTTAAATGTTTGGCACATTTTTAGTCTGCCCCCTTTATTCTTAAAGAAATGATTAGATCGTCATCATCCTCCTCATCATCATCATATGAAGTTCACCTGCATGTAACTTTTTACATTCAACCTTGTCACATTCGTCATATCATCAAGTTGGACAGAGAATGTCTTCAAACATCAGCTTTCATGTGTTGCCACAGATTCTAAATTGTGCTGAGTCTAGACTTTGATTAGGCCATTATGACAGAAGACTTTGATATGAGCATGTCTTTGTAGCTTTGGCTGTATGACTAGAGGCTTTGGACCAACTTCAGTCTCGAGTCTTTTGCAGCTCCTGGCAGGTTTTCTCCCAGGATTGGAGTGCATGTCGCTTCCCTTCAAAGAGCAGCGACACCACAGTATGATCCACTGTAGAAACAATGTGCAGATGTCGCTTTCTCTCTCTCACACACACACACAGCTCTTTGCATGTTGGTGACAAAGTTTCATTTGAACAACTTTTGCCATATTTCTGCTGTGTCGCCTGCACGGCCTTTGTAAACTAAGAATGAACCGTTTCTGGGGTTTTTTTACCCAGTAGCTTTCTTCTTGCGACTCTTCCGTAAAGCCCAGATAAGTTGCATGCACGACTAATAATAAACATGCTGACAGACTCTCCCTCTGGAACCGTGAATCTCTGCAGCTGTTGTAGGGTTGCATTGGGCCTCTCGGAGGCTTCTCTGAATAATGCCCCGTTTTTTTTTGTTGTTTTTTTTGTAAGACAGTCAGTTTGGCGTGACTCCCATCTGTTAGTAGTTCTGGAGTTATGCCACATGATTTAAATTTAAGCTCACTAATGTTCTTTAGCAGGCCTCTTTAACCTTCACAGTACAGCTGGATTAAGTTGCACAAAATTACTAATTAGGTGACATCTGAAGAGAGCTGGGTGCATTTGTTTTCATTCAGTGTTATACCAATGCAATCCTCACTTCAGACCCATCCGTGTGTTTTCCTTACATGACACAATTAAGCACTACTTTGTCACATACAATTTATGTCATGTAAATAGATGTTTATGTGTATGGCAACATGTGTAGATACTTTTGCAGGCACTGTGTGTTGCCACAGTGCTCTACATTTGTCTAAAGCCTCCCTCGTCTTGTCCTTATTATGTTGTGCATATCCCCAGGAGATGAAGATACGTCATCCGGGTCCCCTTCAGCCAGATGATGGACGAACCGAACGTGCAGCGTGACTGCAACCAGCGCCTTCAGGGAGCCCTGGCAGAGGGGGCGGCGAGCAGGTGACTGTTTTGCTATTTCAGGCACATTTGTTTGCACATGTGATGAGAGCGTTTGCAGAAAATAAAGGCGATGATATTAGAGGATCAGAAAAGTGAGGGATGAAAGTGAAAGTGAGACAAACGGGGAGACTGAGTTGCAGCTTTGCAGTTTGTCTTGTAGGGTTGGACTGGAGCTCAGTTTAATCTGGCTCAGCAGGAGTGACGCACAAACTCCCTGCCACAGGCTCCAGACGCACTCTCTAATCCCATTTGCCTGCGCTGTTCATGTCTCAGTGTGTTATGCAGAAGTTGGACGTGATCTGTGTCTCACTGTACCAGGATGTTGAATTCACAAAATAAATAAACTAGATTAGCACTAGGTTTCACTTTACCAAGCTGTAGAAAATTAATTCATCCATCCATCGCCTATGCCCACTTTTCAAGAGGCGGGGGGCGGCATCGGTACCCTTTTATGGAGTCACATTGCTGCCAAAAACTCTGAGGAGCATATCAATCACATTAGAGCATATGTTAATCAAGAGAGCATAGCTATTCCATGTTTTTCCATGAACGCATCACAGAAAGCGATAGGACACGCCCATGCTGGTTGGCATATTTTAACGTTTAGGGTTGGTACCTTTGCTGACTGATGTGACTGGACAAACCAACATGAACCCATACATTCACTTCTAAGGTCAACCCACTTAATGTACCAGTGTATTTCTAGACCATGAAATGAAATCATCTGGTAAAAATTCACGCATTAATGGGGAGAACATACAAACTCATAGTCATCCAAGACTTTACTGCTGCAAGGCAACAAACATGCAGCCCAGTTGAAAAGTCATGTTTTGTCTTTAAACTTCATCCTTCGTGTCTTTTGGTGGCACGTAAACAGAACCCTGGCTGGAAATTGTTTCATTTTGTGATTCGATTCCCTTTTATTCTTCTTTGCCTTTGTAAGTCTGCATCTTGATTGGTGTCGGAAATCACCTGAAACACGACAACTCTGAGGTCTCTTTTTGGACCTTGTAGGTTTGAAAACATTTCATTCACTCGTTCACCCAGCATCGAGCGCAGTTATCTCCCTGCTGTAACTTTTCATCCTATTGCATTCATTTCTTCTTCTGATGCTTTTCAACCACATGTGTTCCTAAATTGTGTATTTTTGAATCTATGCAGTGTCTGAAAGTCTAAATTAAAACTTAATGAACTTTCACTGTTTAATAATTGTAATTATCCACATCTCTCTCTCTGGGTGCTGCTTTATAAAGACATAAATAAGAAAGATACAGATTAGAAAAAAAAAAATCTGACTAACAGCTCCTTTACTCAAGTGCTCACATCAAAATTATGTGATTAAATATAGATAAAGAAATTATACGACAAAAGGAACATATGAATCTTAATCATAACAACAGATGTACACACAAAAAAGTGTTTGTAGTGGAAAATAAACTGCAAGTGCTGCTGCAGCCCCATTAGTCAACTGTGAGAGTGTGTGTTTTTTTTCTGCAGCAGTTGTTATACTGCCCAGGTCCTGTCTCAGCAATAAACAAAAAGCCAACCTTTCTGCCTGAGATGACTCTTTCCTGCAGCAGTTGTATGGCAGGCTCAGCTTCCACACTGCAATATTTGGACTAAGTATTAAAAATCATCCCTTTTAAACAAATGCTTTATTAAAGGGAAAAGCAAATGCAGATAATGTTGTGCATTTAGAGGATTCTTATAAATGAAGTTTTAGGATCTGTTCTGTCTGGGAAACCTTTCTTAATCAGTCTCCCCACAGGAAACCTGCTACATAGCATCAGACAAGCAGCTTGAGTCCACTCAGATTATATACAGTATTCTTGTTTTGTTTATTGCCTCACACACACTCAGCTGATAGCAGCTGGTTTGTGTTACAATCACGATCCAGACAAGCAGATTTTTACTTTCATCCCTTTAAGAAAATGTTACACTATCCACCCAGAAGCGCATGGTAGAACATTTCTCTCTGTGAGAAGCCTGGTCATCCTTTCTTTTAAGTTTTAATGTATGTTTTTCTTTTCTATATTATGTATTGAAAATGGTCTACATTTTCTTTAAATAATCAATCTTTGTTTCACAGGAATAGGAAACCACTCAAGCTTTATCTGCTGTTACTTTGCACGTAGCTAAAGCTGCACGTAGAGGTGGAAAGAGAAGATAAAATAATGATATGCAACTGGATGGTAGGGGTAGAAAACCTTTTATTTATTTGTTTTCTTTACTTAGGCAGGAAAGATTCAAACTGATTTCACCAGACCTCTTGAGAAAAAGGAGCTACAATAGCAAAGAAAAAAAATCTAATAATCATATACACTACAAGTACAATTTCATTTAGCTCAGACACAGAGAAAAAACAACAACAATGCTGCGATTAAAGAAAAAAAAAAAAAACATTTCCCAAGATGCTAAACAACTACTAACTTTTTACTCTTACTTGTTTTCTTGTGACTCTGTTGTATTCAGATCCCTCTCTGTGTCATCCGTGTGTTTGTAACAATGTCTTAATGTTTCCAGCCTAATTTGTCAAAGCATTTATATGTGGGGATCCTGGCCTCTGATTGGTCGTTATGAGCAGCACTGCTAACCGTAGAGACATAGGCTCGTTCAGGCAGGATTTACAGACACCAGCTGGTAATATAAAAAAGGACAAAGCTGCGAGCTATGTCAATAAATTCAGATGCAAACATCAATTGTGACTGAAGCTGCACGTCTGCATTGATCTACCCCTGCTGTTGGATGAGTGGTGATAAAACAAACGGCGTGAGAATAAGAGACAGGTGCTTTTTTTTTTTCCCTATGATAATCTGGTTTGTTTCCTCTGATGAAGCTCTGCGTTTTTATTCTTCTGTTTTCAATCAAGACTAAACATAACTTTTAATTATCAATCAAGATTCAAAACGCCAATTTGTCTCCAGTCCAACCAGTCACATGTGAAGTTCTTGGTTCAGTCTGAACGGGTTTCAGGCCAGCATTGGTCTCGATTTAGAAGCGGATGTGTTGAGTGTGTGGGCTCAGACCTGATGATGCAGCTGTGACATATCCACATTTTCACCAAGCAGTGATTAATCTCGCATTTATTTCCTGATTCGACAAGAATCCTTCTGAAAATGTCAGGGGGTGTGTAAGATTTCCTCCCATGCTATTATTACACCTGTTCAGAAAATAAGCTGACATTTCCTCTCTGATCCCTAATCGTGAATGCTGCCACTGCAGAACAGGAACTGCAATGCTGCTGTGGCTGATTTGATTTGCTGGGCTTGGACTTCATCTGAGTACTCAATCAAAGCCATTCTGGAAGGAAACACGCTTATAAAGGGGGCCAGGTTGTAAAGGAGCACTTTGTCCCAATATTTTTATTGACTGAAAAGTGTAGACATTTGGCTTCGAATCTATCTGTTCTTGAGTATCTGATTTCGTAGAAAGTAACCTGGGAGGAAGAGAGTAATTGAAGAGATCGTATCTATGATTTTGGCAGCCTTCCGTTTAGTAGTAAGGTAGCACAAATATCATCTAAAACAGTCACACTTTGCATTGTGCTAACACAAAATGAGAAGTGCTTGAAGGGAGCTGCAGCAAGTGAATATGAAGAACGAGATGGGTTAAAGGAAGTATTACAGGGCTAATATGAGGAAAGGAACGACGGAGAGGATCAGGAGATGTGCTGCCAGATGGATGGATAATGTGCTTATAATCAAAGATCCCCCAGGAGACACTGCTGTCTGCCTGCGTCACTCAACACACCTCCGCCTTTCTCAACTTTTATCACACTTGTCGTCTGTCATCACGTCCCTCAGTTGGCTGTTTTTATCGCCTATTTGCTCTTCATCTCTGCTTTTCCTCCCCTTTTCTTCTGTCAGCAATTTGCTTCCTGTAATGGACGGCGCTAATGTTCAGCGTCTGTCTGGAGGGAGATTCCTTCCTGTTGCTGCTCACTGAGGGACACATCAGACCAGCTGAGATCATTCACTCATTCATTTAATCGATTCCAGTGCTGTTTCTCAGTAGAGCATTACTGCCGATGCCTCTCATTCATCCCATCATTCATCTCTTTATTCTTCTGTTCAGTGATTACTCAGCGATGAATTATTATATTAATTCAGTCTGCACAAGTCTGGAATTTGATTCAAGCATATTTGAAATCTGGATTTTTTTTTTTTTTTCCATCCATCTGTCTGTGAATCACTTTGGATTTTCCTGAAACAAAAAAAGAGCAAGAAAAGGGAGATGGAAGCACATGTGGCTAAAGGTTCGAACACAGGAATCATCGACCTCTCATGATTGATGAAGTGTTGCTTTGCAGTCCTTTCTCCAGTCTTTATGTAATATTGTCAGTATTAGTCGACATGACAGAAGAATTACAACTTGCCAGACAGCAACACATGGTAAAATTCACGGGTTGGTTTGCGCCAAACCAGTAGAAGGAAACAAAACGTATTTTCTGTTGAATGTGGAATATCTCCATCTGTGAAACTAGCAGGCCACTCAGTTATTCTCATCCAGCCACAGTCTGTACATTTTTAATAAGCATGTTTTCTTGTAAGCTGATATGTCGCTGTCTAAAATGTTGCCCAGCTCCTCGATGCACCATTAACCAAACCCTGTAGAGACCAAGTTGGCCCATTATGTCCTTCCCACCAAACACCACAGCCTCTCAGCGTTCCCATTTGTGACAACTTCGTGCTTCACAGATACACAGCAGGGACTCGTTTTAAGGAAAGTGCGTCACTGTTTAAAATGATGAGGTATTTTTATTGATTGCTATCGAGACTTGTGGGCAATATTGCATCAGGTGGTTCATAAATCAGACCATTAGGCGACACGATGCCAAAACTGACGCCATTGTTGGCCTCCACCCACGTAAAATCCAAAAATGTCACAAAAGGATCTTTGAACCTCACCAAACAATATCAGCTCATATAAAAGCATCGTCCAAAAAAGCAAAGGAAGATTTTTCCAGTTTTAGCTTTTTAAATGTATTTATTGTGTTAAAATTGTTTTGTGTCTGTCCAGTGCTTTTGTCTTAGGATGGTGGCGTTTACACCATAGGTGTGGTTGTGCTCAGCCGAGCATCTCTGCTCTTACTCTCGACTTTCTTACATTAATACACATTTAGGAAACTAAAGCAACTGAAATGTCTGAAATATGTGAGCGACTGGGTTGGATTTCTGCATTCAATAAAAGCTGCATCCTACTTTTTTTCAGCTCATCTCCATTTTATAGAACAATTTGCAGAAACTGCAAATGAACTTTGTCAAATCTCTGGCAGTTTTCTGTGTTATCTTTCCTCTTCAGCACAGGAAGCATTTTGCAGACACAGCATGTTTACTCTCATCGCTGTTCTGTGTAACAGCCTGCATTTCCTAATTTAGGACTAACGTTGGTGTCAGTGGAAAAGAGCAATTCTGGACTCTGTTTACCGGATTTGTGCATCACCCTGTTGGGCCAAAACACCCAATATTATCACTATGCGTTTAAATTCTTGCCCTGTTTGCTCTAAATTAAATTTAGCTTGCATTAAAATACATCTCTTGTAAATATTGTAACGATATTTGTACATTTTCCTTTAATGACAGGTAAATGGAGTCTCAGGACAGGAGTCGCTCCCCGTCCCGCAGAACCAGCCGAGTGGAACAGGTGGTGGGACGATGGCTGAGACGGTCCAGAGATTTGGGCAGCAGGTCTCACTCTCTGAGCAGGTAAACTCAGAGAGTGAGACCTGCTCTCTCTCTGTTTTCATTTAGATAATCAGATTTATCTGACTCGACTGTCTTTTGATGTGGAAACTGACCTGTTCAACATCAAGACCTTGAATCATCTGAATTTTGCCCTTGGAGTTCTCAAAAAAAATCAAAAGAACTTCAAACAAATCCATCAAATCAGAGTTTGGCAATGAAATATTATGTGACCAAGAAATAATATTTCATTATTATGAGATATTAATGAAATATTATTTCATTAATATTATTTCTTTTTTAATTTAGAAAAAATGTCTAAATTAAATATATTGAAAGACTTTTTTTAAAAAAATTAACAGCTAAGAGTTTTTTCAAAATAAAATTTCTTCAAAAAATTAGAAAAAGAAAATGAAGCCGACACAGCTACCATCTGAAGCTCCGCGTTTAATTAAGATGGAACGATGTGGATCCTTTCTTCTAGTCTAATAACTCAAAAATCAGAAAATCACTTCAGTAATTACTGTGACCTTGAGGTTAATAAGGCTGCTTGTTGTCAGAACTTAAAAACCAACATCTGTATTGGTAGCAGAGATTGGAGGCGTTGTCATGATTTGCGGTATGAGACAGCGAGGAAGAAGCAATGAACCAAAGTTGTTGAGTGAGAACGATGAATTAATGGTGACAAATCCAAAGTCCAGGCAGCACAGAACGAGCAGAAGGCAACAAACAACTGACGGCAGAACAGACATAAGACCAGACGGCTTGTTGAGACAACTAGACAAGGACCCGACAAGGAATACAGGTGGGATTAAATACACGGAGGGTAATCAGGGAAACGAGACACAGCTGGGAACAATCAGGGAGACTCAATAGACACAGAAACCGAAATGAAAACAAAAACCAAAACCTTACAGGCAGAGCTGCTCACATGGCAGAGACAGCCTGCTTCATGCTGCTTGACTTCTCCAGGTTTTAGAACAAGAAATGTTGCAAACATTAGTCATTTTATTTTTAAAATCCTTGTACTCTTGTTTCGCTTATGTTTTGGAAATCACAGTTTTTGAAACAAAATCACAAAAATTTCACATAGAACCTCCAACGACACGGTAAGACTAAGACGTCCTCCTGGTGCTTTGCAGAGATCGTGCCGCAGTGGATGGGAGAACAGGAGAGTCCGGTAGCTCCGACCAGAGAAATTACCCGTTCCGATTCAATGTTCAGATCCAAAAGGACCCTGACCTCAACTCCCATGGCCTCACGCTTTCCAGCCAGACCCCCATCCTGGTGCAGGAAGTCACTGCAGGTAGGACCATTTCCTCAACGGCAACATTAATTATAATTTTGACAGGAAATAGAGTGCAAAACTTAATGTCTGTCAAATGGAAGCATCACAAAGTTTCCTCATTAGTTTGTATCAGATATGTCACATAATCATGCTCATCTGGGACTAGTGGTAGTTTGACTTTCTCCACCAGGTCACAGCATCCTCTGCCAAGGGGTAAATTTCTACAAGGAGCTGCAGTATTTTAGTTTGCTGAATAGATGCCTTCTGCCCCAACACAATGTTCCCTGTAATGAGTAAACTCTTGGGTGTAAGTTAAAAAGCACTTATATCTGTACCCTTCTCAGGTATACTGAAAGAACAGAAAAAAAAAACCACTTACACTTGGTTTCTTATTTAAAATAAGTTCATATTTAGAAGCCTATTCTTTGTGTTTCCTGCGCTTTCAATTGCAGAAGTATCTAAATTGCTACATTTGCAAAATTCTTGCTATACGTTTTCCAAATAATCAACTTTTCATTATGAAATAGATTTATTTTGCAGATCCCAAGATCCCTGCTGCAAAACACTGATTAATAGTTCTTGTTATTTTTTGGCAAATCCTGTCGTATCAAAGAGAAAGCATTTGTCAGCCTTTTTTCACTGTCGTCTCCGGTACACTGTTTGCAATTTGCATAACAAATGTCTTCCCAGCAAATTAAGGCGTCAACCTGTGCCAGACCTCTGCAGACCTTTGGTCGGTACAAACTGACAAAGTAAAACCTCCTGCTGGGGAAGCTGCGGAACGCTGATGCTGCAGAGATGCACACAAAATTACATTAACGGAAGGAAGTGCTGCACGCCGCTAATGTCTTTGTTTGTGTTTGCGCGTGCATTTGTGCCCGTTGTGAAGATGTGAGATAATGTAAATACAAACAGCCGAAGGTATGCCTGAGCACCTCAACTCAGCGCAAGCACTTCCTCCTAACTGAATTATTTAGCACGGACATGTGTCAGAAGAAGTGTAAATGCAGCAGAGTTTGTAAGTACTGCAGGATTTTGTGACCATACTAACCATGTAATTATTAATTTACATTTATTAACAGTGCTACCGTAATCTTAAGTGTTTTTTCGATGACATTTCATTTGACAAACCATCACAGAAGTAATGCAAATTGGTGAAGTATAAGGAAAACCTTTTAAAAGTATTTTTTTCTTCAAATAGAAATCTGAAAACATGTGAGACCAAACTCATTTTTTTTTAAATTGACATTTGATTGGTTTTAGTTTTTTTAGGTAAAAAAAAAAAATTCTTTTTGAGCTTTCGTATGTCATTCATTTATTCACTCGTATTTTGAGGCCTTGTGGGCAAAGGGTTAATGCAATGAGAAAAATGCTGATATTAATGAGGATTAAATCAAACCTAAAAGGAGAAAAAATGAAGCTGCAAAAATGTGTTCTCCTTCAGAAACTAGAATTGTTTCTCCATATGACTTGATGTGAAATCTCAGCATGCAATATGAGTCTGAAAATCATCGTCTGCAGTGGACTTTCAATATTAGGTAAAACAAATGCATGCTACATTTTGTTTAGATTTCCATTGGTAAAATATGTTGAAAACCAAGAGTATTTTTTTTACTCTATTTTGAGTTGCATTTATCTCCTAAAATACCAGTAACATGCACTAAAGTTTCTGGTTGTGAAGGTTATGAACCTGTGTATTTTTGCAAGTCACAGCTGGTTAAAAACTGGAGTTTGCATGTTGGGAACTAACACACTGGATCGCTAAAAAGGGACTAAATACTGTAAGTCATCCTTCCACAAAGATGCTAGAACATGGAAAATCACCTAATGACACAGAAAGCATCTTAGCACCGAGCTGTGAAATGTTTTTATTGAGGAGCTGAAAGTGCAGAGGAACACGGATCTGAATCCCTCTGAGGTTCAGGGGCACATCACTGAAACTTTTCACTCTCTCGTCTGCCTCACGTTCGTTCTGTCACCATCTGTTTCTACCCATGACTCTCACACACACACACACGCACACACACACACACACACACACACACACACACACACACACACACACACACACACACACACACACACACACACACACACACGCACTGGTCCTCACACCACTAGTGGCCCCTCTGAGTCTTGGCTCAGTTTCACTACCCTCTGTCTCTTTGTATCTGGCAGGTGCTGCAGCATCTTGACAGTGAAATATGAATCCTTTATTCAGAAGCATTTTCAGACCTATCAGTGTCACCGGCTGCTGCCCACATTGTTTTTAACGACAATATCAAGTGATGTCTCGTGTCTGAGAGCTACCTGATATTGCACGCTAAAGAAAGGCAAAGTGGACAAAGCACAAACTGGAGGAAAGCCTCGATACCGGTGATCAATTCATTTATGTATTTTGTTCATAAACAGACCCACATTATTTCTTTTGATTTATATTTTGAAAACACTTTAATTACTTATTCACATAATATAAATTCAGACCATTTCTTCATGTATTCAGCTTGGTAGCAGATCACAGTTTTGGCATCTCTAAGCTTTCATCTTGTCTAATAAGAGCTCCTACTGTGTCAAGTTCATTCAAAATGTCAGCTTGTTCATTTGTTTCACTGAACGCGCTGCATAATGCTTTGTGTAACAGCTTGAGAACAGGACAGAAAGACATGTCCAACAAGGTGGCAACCAGGAGAAGTATCTGTAATCAATTCTCAACTCTAACAGCTGCTAGAAAACCTATCAGTTAAGCAGCCAGTCGATTTTAAAAACAGCCATTGAGACAATAAATGCGAGTCTGGATGATGCTCTTGAGGAAGGAGAGAAAGATTCCTGTTGCCGTTTTGAAAAGATTGAATTTTGTTCTCTGAACAGCGCGTTGCAAAAGTGTTAATGCACACTGACCAACACCAGCCAGCAGGACAGGTGAAGTGTCTCGTCCAAGGACACAACAGAGACGGGCAGAGTGGGGGCTTGAACTGGGCTACCAGTTCAAGCAGGACGAACCCCTAATACTGTTGCCTTGTCCCTACTACTGCTTGTTTGTCTCTTGCATTCAGCAGAGAGATACGCAGTGCAGTGGCTCTGGCTCGCCGTGCAGGTGTGGGGCTTCATGCAGAATAAAGTTAGGGACCCCTCTTCCTGCAGAGAACATCACCACCACTAGACACTTTATGCTCCAGGTTTGGATATGAGAAACGTTAGAAAATATTTGTGACTAGATCATCATCAGTGGGTTTTCTTAAAGATAAACATCTAAATGCTGTTGAACATCAATACAGAAATAATCAGAGCAAGACTACAAGGGCAATACTCGGTTACCGTTCTGATTTCTTCTCGTCTTTATTGTAACTTGAAACTTTGTGCAGACTAAATTAGCTGATAAATTACAACAGACATCCGAAAATCATCTCAAGTTTTAAAACCGAACTGAAACTTCAGCATGGGAGATTTCTGTTGGCGACAGTAAAACACTAAAGAACAATTAATTGACTGCTAATATTCATGTTGTGGGACAGCGAGCTCTTTAGAGAGCAGGGTGGAAAATATTGCATTGGAGTCTGATGAAAGGAAATGACCAGAACACAAGCTGCTGCCTGTCATCAGCACTCATGAGCCGTTTGAGCTCAGACCAATTGAAAGCCCCTCAGGAATGACGACACAAGGACGTTTTGTGTGTCCAGGTGGTCCTGCAGATGGCCGGCTCGTCCCTGGCGACCAGCTTGTGAAAATCAATAACGTGGCCGTCGATGACCTGACCCCGGAGCAAGCTGCTGAAATAATCAGGTCTGCACATGCAAACACGGGCTGACGTATCCGAATGTTGTTGCTTTCAGTGTATTTAGTCTGTTTGTGACGGGTTTGACCATAACAAGCAGACCTTTTGTGTTTTTTAGGGAGTGTCAAGACACGCTGACCATGACTGTCCTCCGAATCATGCATGTGAGTCTGCTGGTAACCATCGAATGTGGGCGCTGAGTTGGACCAATTAACCTACCAGTCATGTTTTTGTACTTTGGGAGAAAAGTGGAGGACCTGGGGAGAATCCACGTATGCACAAGGACAACATGTGATCGCCATGCAGAAAGAGCAGCCCTAAATGTTACACTGACGGAAAAGAATGCAGCTTGCCCTCATTTCCCAGTGTTTGGGTGTAAAATATTAATGAACACAAAAATCTTTGCAGGAGAATAAAACACTCTTACTGCACAGTTCAGTGGAACTCCCTGTAAAACATGGTCTTGTGTTTGCAGGTGCTATCGTTCTGACAGTTTCATAGAAAGGTTTTATAGTGCTTGCTTCCGTCCTTCCTTCCTTTCTTCCTTCCTCCCTTCATTCTTTCCAGACAAGTAATAGTTCTTAGTTTATCGACACTGATGCAAAATGTCGTCGTGCGTCGTATAAAAATGACTGTAGCTGTGTTGTTTGACACGGTCTGTTTCTCCTCTTGTTTATCATTTTATTCATGTCTAAGCTGTTGAAAGCTTTTGGACTCCTGAACAATTTTTGTCTTCGATATTTACCTCCCCAAACAGGATTCTAAAATGGAGCCGAGGATCAATATCCAGGAGAGATTTGTGTCCTGTAGCACTTCTGAGTAAATTAACCAGCATAGTGTGTTTCTAGTACAGCCTGTGCAATTCAGTGTCTCTATTCACATGGGATTCTGAAACGCTGCAGTCAGCAGAAACATTAATCAGGCTCTTTCTGCATCTGAGCTTGAGGTGTACCTCATACAATCCACTCACCCAGCACACAGCGCTTTATCAGTGTTGGATATGACGGCAGGCTAAACCCACAGGAATTTCCCCACAACGAGATCTACCTTGAAAAGGACGAAGCTCCTCGCAGCTCATTTGTTTGCCGCCTGAACGTGCGTCTCGCTCTGCATTGTGTTTGCATTGAGATTGATTCGATTGGATAATGGTGAATAAATGGCTGCTGCTGCTCAGAGAGGCTCATGAGGAGTTTTTGCTGACGGAAACACTTTATCAAGTGATTCGCATCTCACTTCTCCTTTCAAGAAATCATTACTGAGATTTAAGGAATCTCTGCAGATCAAGTTTTATGAATGTGTTTTCATCCCAGGGCCCAAAGTCGTCGTTCATCACGCCTGAAAAGAGGGCCAAGCTCAGGTCCAACCCTGTCAAAGTCCACTTTGCAGAGGAGGTGGAGGTCAATGGGCAGTCCGAGGTAGGTGTTAGTTTCCTCAGACAGAAGAGTGAGGGGGATTCATCTCAAGCACTTCTTTTCATGTGCGATTTACAGATACAGGGGAAGACAGTCAAAAGATAAAAATAGCAATCGGTTAGACTTTTGTTCATTTTTAGAGTTACAGAGGCGCTGTCTTCCAATCAGCTTGATTCATGTCAGGAATCTTTATTTTTGGACGTACAGTTTGTTCGCGTGAGTTTTTGTCACTGTAAACATGAAACTCCCTCGATCCCAAACAGACTTGTACTGCAGACACATGAGATCCACACACAGTTTCATAAACACTTCAACGTTTTCATCTGCGCTTCAAACGAGATCAACTTCAACAGAGCCAAGCAAAGAGATCATTTTCAGATTTTACTATACAAATAGCTTTTGATGCTGATTTATATCTGTCAGTATTATTTCATGTATGCGGTTTTTTTTCCCTATTTCCTTTATTCTTGCTGGTTTGAGTTCCCATCTTTCTTGTGGATTTAAAAGCAGCAGGAGGAAAACGGCAGAAACCGGAGTGTCCATTAGTACAGCCAGAGGAAATGTGGATCGATACCTAAACCACTCTTCAGTCCTAATTTCTGCGATTACAGGACATGTTTAGATTGAAAGGGAAAAAGCAGAGGGACATTCAGGGGAGACGAAGCAAGAGAGAAAGCAGAGCAGAAGAAGCTGGAGATGGGAGGGACCTAAACTCGACTGCTCTACGTTTGAACTTAAAACATGCCTGCATCAATGTTTCATAGCATCACATTGTCAGTGGAGGAAAAACACTTTCCAAAATCATAGGAGAACAGGAATGACTCACTGCAGAGAACAAGCGGGGCAGACAGAAACAGGCCAGTGTAATGCACAGCAATCCTTTGCAAGAAAAGCCAAAGAGCAAATGTTCTGACTGTTTTATTACACAGTCAAAACAACGTTTTGTTTTTAATGATGCAGATTAAGAATCTGTCCAAATTTAAACTAAATCAGAAGTACGCCACAAAAATGCAGCAGTTCAATCTTGCCTTGCAGCATTTTGCTGTGGAAGTATTCATACCTTGTTTCTTCATTCTTCCCGGTTTCATCTTTGAAAACACAATGTCTATGACAACAGGGAAGCTGATTGTTGGGAAGTTCAGGACAGTACTTGAAGAAAAGCTGTCAGAGGCTGTGAAAACATTTGAAACTAAAAGATTAGTAAGGAGGCCTGGCTTGCAGTTTGACACAAGGCATTTAGAGATCACTGCAAATATGAGCTTTATGATGTGAAAAACTGAACTTTATGCAAATCATATCACAGAACTGTGGCAAAACAACTAACGCTGCATATCACCCAAAATGAGCAGTTCCTATATGAAATATGTAGCTGGCAATATTATGCTTTAAGTCCAGACTTCATGCATCCCACACAGATTTTTATGTGCAAAAAGTATACAATACCATGCACAATTTTTCTTCCACTTTATGCATCAGTTTGTGTTGATTTGTCACATACAGCAGAAACATAATAAAATGCATTAAGGTTTATAATTGTAATGCTGTAAAAAGGTTCAAGATTCAAGATGTGTGACTTTATATGTCTTCATGCGAGCATGTCCTGACCCTGCTCAACCTTTTTGTCAAACGCTTTCCCCGATCTCTGATGTTCTTGTTTGTTTACAGGGGAACTCACTACTCTTCCTGCCCAATGTTTTGAAGGTGTATCTGGAGAACGGGCAGACGAAGGCTTTCAAGTTTGAGACCAGCACAACTGTCAAGGTATTTCGACATGACTAGCTACGATTTTAAAGCCTGACACGAGATGTGGATTCATTGTATCCACATGCGCGCGTGGTGCACAGAGGGATTTTTGTGAAAATAACCTGCAACTTCACAGAAAAACATGTCAGAACAACATCTAAGTAAACATTATTTCTCTCTCAAGATGGCCTTTTGTTTCTCCACTGCAGGATATTGTGATGACATTAAAGGAAAAACTTTCACTGAACCGGATTGAACACTTTTCCTTGGTGCTCGAACAGCAGCACAACAGCAGCAAGCTGCTGCTGCTACATGAAGAGGAGAGGATACATCAGGTATGAAACACACACTGGGAGAACATTTACACTTTCATCTGCTTGTGCAAATATATGTCTGACATGATGTATGCATGCATGTCCTCAGGTGGTCCAGAAGAAGGAAGTCCATAACTACAGGTGTTTGTTCCGTGTTTGTTTCATGCCCAAAGATTTCAAGACGCTGCTGCAGGAGGATCCCACTGCCTTCGAGTATCTTTACCTTCAGGTGCAGCTCCTAGGGAAATAAATGATACTGGAGTGTGTGTGTGTATGTGCATGTGTGTGTGTGTGTGTTTTCTTTTTTTTTGTTAAAGTCTATATTTTTTGGAAGTGATTACTATTCATATAGCTATGTAATGAAATGTAATATGTAAAGTAAATCTAAACATAACTAAACTAATATGTTAATTCTGATGAAATCATGGAACTCATTTCAGATGCAAACATAAATTCTACCAATTCAGTACCATAAGATTAGTAAAATAGTAACTCCTTCTTTCTGGAGAAAGATCCCTGAAGGACTTATTGAATTAGTGAGGAGGTGCGATATTTTCTGAAGTGCTATGATTAACTTGGTTGACAAATTTCCATCTGATGTGGAATAAAAGCTCAGCTTCTTCAGAAGAAAATACAACCTACCCTGTTGTACTGTTTTTATGATGAGATACATAAAATCGAAAAGCTGATGCAAAACCATACAACAATAACATTCCTTTAAAAAAATTCCAAGTTAATTTGCCAAATCAGATTTTCATCATTTGTGTCGTTCCATCTTCAAGGGGGTGAACGATGTGCTGCAGGAACGCTACGCCGTTGAAATGCGGTGTAATACCGCCTTAAGACTTGCTGCGCTGCACATTCAGGAGAGGCTGGTGAGCTGCGGACTGTCCCCCAAAGCCAACCTGAAGATGATCACGTAAGCCGTTGTGTGATTTATCAAAGAGTCAAAAACACATTTTATGATAAATATGATGCAACCTTAAGCTATTTAGGATATTTCCTCTTCAGTAGATTTGCTGATGTGTAGATATTTCCTCAGTATCATGCAGATATTTCCTCTTCAGTAGATATGCAAACAAGCTTCCGCAGTTTTGTATGTTTATGTTTATAAGACGCAAAGCTGCCTAGCAGAAGAAAATCAATGATGCCCAATAAAAACTAATCTTACTGCTATTTAAGGGTATCTCAGAATACATTCACTCATTTAGCAGATGCTTTTATCTGCTCGGAACCGTCATTCAGGTTTTAGCGCAGGAGGATGTTCTGACATCGGCGTCAAGAATGAAATCGATTGAAAAGTGAAAGCATGAAAGGTGAGGAATGCAGAAAGGAGGTGCTCTGTGCTCTGACAGTGTTTGGTATTTTGTTTCATTATATGGCAAAATGTGGAAGAAGAATCCGAAGTCAGACTGGTTTGAATGTAGAGATGTCAGTTCCTGACAGAGAATCAGGATCATATTTTGGTCTTGCAAACAATCTCAGGTCTTATTTTATACCTGGAGTACTGAAGCACTATTGATTAGACTCAATTAATATATTTGTAAATATATTAATTGAGTTAGCCTTTGGTTATAGTGGATTTTATTAGGGAAAACATTACAGGTTGTGTCCTAGGGGACAATAACACTTTTGAAAGTCTGTTCACGTCATTGATGGAGATACTGGATGTTTGTACCATACAGTTACTTTCTAATGAAAGCCCATGCGAAGTTGTTGTTGTTTTTCTGTGTTTGCTCCAGGAAGACTTGGGGCATAGAAAATTTTGTGTCGTCCACCTTACTGAGGAACATGCGAGAGAAAGATCTGAGGAAGGCGATCGGCTTTCACATGAAGAAAACCCAGTCCCAGCACGACCCCAAACAAAAGAGCCTGTCAGTAGATCAAGCACGGCTCAACTATCTAGAGGAGCTGAGTGATCTCAAGTCCTTCGGGGGAAAGTCCTTTGGTGCCACCTTGATGGTAGGCTTTTTCCATCGAAATAAAAAAGGAAGAAAGTAAAATAGACTAGCAAGATTTTTTTTAATTACTTTGTTGTTTTTATTTTTTAAATAAAATTTCCTTAGCTGTGCTGTTCTCTTCTCTCTTTCTGATCTCCGTCGGGCTTCCAGCTTCAAGACAGGGAGTCAATGGTGAGCCTGCTGGTTGGCGCGCGCTACGGGGTGAGTCAGGTGGTCAACCACAAGCTGAGTATCATGACGACCCTCACAGAGTTCAACAGCATCACTCGCGTCGAGCTGCTACCGGAGTCGGACAAAGTCAGCCTCGTCAAGATTTACCTGCAGGACATCAAGGCAAGTCCCGGGAGGACTCAACACACCAACTTGTTCATGATGTGCATGATTGAAGGGCTCAGGGTAAATTTTTATCCAGTTGTCTTCAGGCCTGTAGCTTTTTCTCTCTTTGTAATTGAGACTGAGAAAAAAAGAACATAAACACTAAGACTGGTGACATTATGTACAGGAGACCAGACAGATTTAATTAAATGCATTCAATTTAACGCATTAAATAATGGATTCTCACAAAGAAAGTAGTGACAGTGACATCAGCAGCTCAAACCTACAATTTAAGTTTATAAGGAGAAGATTGATCATGTCAGCTCCTCCAGTGAGAAAGAGGAGCTTTTTTAGATCTAATCCATGTTTTGATTTTCTTTCTCGTAGCCCATCACATTACTATTGGAGGCTGGTGCAGCAAAAGACATGTCTTGCCTCATTGCAGGCTACTGCCGTGTGTTTATTGACCCTAACCTCAACGTTTTCCCCTGGATAGATGACAAGAAACACAGAGTTTCTGCTGAGGAAGGTACATGAGCAAAAAACAATTCAACAAGATTTCATTTTCAAACCCTTCTTTGTTTTCCTCAAAATCCACATTTAAAGTTCACGTTTTTTCAAGTTATGCAATCTGACGGTAACTGACATTTAAACATTTAAAGACAGTTAATGCTGCTCTATTGTAGCATCGAATGTCAGAAACAAAACTTATGTCACATGTTGTGACTGACTACTGCTTTAATGTGGGTTTACAGGTTATGTGTCAAGACGTGCAAGTGACTCAGAGGATTCTTCAGGCTTGGACATGGAGCCGCTGTACAGCTTGGCGTCTCAAGATGACAAACCCCGCCCTCGTGTTAGATCCCTGTCAGACTCTGACGGAAGAAAGAGGAAGGACAGGGACCGGATGAGAAGCAAAGACTGCAAAGATAAGAGGGTCGTACCTGTGGAGAATAAAAAACCAAAACAAGAAAAATATCTCGATACTCCAAGAGAGTCAGCTTCATTAGGGAACGGTAAAGAGGGAAAGAATGAGGACACATTGAGCAGAAAGAGGCCTGGTGCAAAAATACAGATTCAAATAACGGCCAGTGATTCAGGGGGTCATAAAGTAAGCCCTGGAGCTGCAGAGGAAGAGCAGCCATCTGTATCAGAAGCATCAGACTCATGTCACACCGACTCTCGCGTCCTCACCAGCCCCTCGAGTGACTCTCTTGATGCTCTGGAGGAAGACGACTTAATTTCATGCACCTCCTCTTCTGTCCAGACTCAAGCTCTGTCACAAGCTCATGTCTGCGTCCACTCCCCTTTTCAGCTTCACCTCCACTCTGACGGACACGTTCAGCCTCACCTCCTCGCTCCTCCGCCACCTCACTCGCATCCCCTCATTCACCTCACGGTGGTTAGCTGTGCCGGAGAATCAGGAGACAGAGGAGACCGCAGGAGATCTGGTGATGGAGCCGATCCCAAGCTTACGCCCACCCCGTCCCAGAGCCCCAAAGGTCAAAAACGTTCAGGGGAACTCTGCTCAGCAGACAGCTCGCTGTGTTTCGCTGAGCTCTCCCGCCTCGCAGATCTCCTGCCGAGCCCTCCTGAGGCTAGCGAGGATGATGACGTCGAAGATGACGAGCTGAGGCGGAAGGGAAAGTTACAGAGCAACATAAGTGTGACGCTGAGAAACGCAGATGAAGGCGGAAGTGTCGGAGAGCATCCTCTCGCCGCTTCTCCGTCGTCCCCGTCATCCCACAAAGACTTTGTTTTTAATTTTGACCAAAGCGATGCTCGCTGCTACTACAACCTATGCTCCAACATCACCCCTGACAGCGCTCGCAGTCTTCCAGGCCCTCAGGATCCTAACATCCGTAAGGCTGAAGCGAAGGCTAATGGGTCTGAGCTGATTCCCATCCTCCAGCCGCCCCCTGGATTCGGGGACAGCAGCTCAGATGAGGAGTTCTTTGATGCAAGAGATCGCTTCACCTCACCTGAAGATCCCACAGCAGGTGCTGTCCCAAGAGGTGATTTATCGTTGGTCAAAAATCTATTGACATGTCTTTGCTGCCATCTGCTGGCTGTAGAATTTAGTACACAAATGGATTGAGTAATGACTTGCAAAGCAAGGTTTTCTTGCACACATTTAATCACAAATGAAAACTAGTTGCTAAAAATACCAACACCTGCAATGGTAAGTGAGGGTGAGTTTCAAGAAAAGAGTGACGTTAACTTAAATTTCTGATTTGTTGAGATTTCCATTGGGTTGTAAATTAATTTTCTCAATGTTTCTCTCTCAAGTGATGATTTCCAGCTTTATATACCACAGCAGATTTGAAAATACAGGCAGACAGATGAAGCTTTGGAAAAGAGTGTCCCAATGTCACTGACCTACACTTGCATAAAAGTTTTCTTAAAGGAAGACATGATAATTGTAAATTAAAGTGGAAAAACTCAGCTTTGTGGACAGCTTAAGCAAAGAGAAACTTGTGTAAATATCATGTGTTACTTTTACACAGGAAGCATATGAGTATTTTTAAAAACATGTAAGAAATGTTTTTTATCACCTTTGTTTTGTTTTTTTTTATTTCTTGCAGGCAGTCAAACAGAAATGAAGCTGGACAACCTGAGCATTCTCAGCCTTAGTGATATAAGAGTCTCTGTAATGGACACAGAAATGGACAAACAGGAAGACCAAGAGGAAAGAGAAAGCAAAGAGTCAACCTTTCTCCTCCGGAAGAAGTCCAAAAAGCGACGCTCTTTCATGGAAACTAATTACACCTCCAGAGTTACGTATCCAGAAACTGATGTTGAGTCGGAGTCCAATTTAAACTCTTACAGGTTTCTTAAAAACATTTTGACAGGTCCAAATGATAACCCGATACTAACTTTAGATCCAGAACCCTCGGGGCAAACCCAAAATCCCAGCCCCACCATCTCCTCTCTCACTCATTCTGAAGGAGAGCCAGCTCAGCTCGAGTCCAAGCCCATCCTGTCAAAGCTTTGCTCACACGACCCAGGCTTTCTGTCTGTGTCTGACAAGAACAGGAGTCTAACCCCCTCCTCCAGGACCAGGAAGCAGGAAATGGAGATGGAACCAGATGCAATGGAATCCAAATCGGTGACAGATTTGGTAAAGGTGGTTCCTCCTACTATCACCGTCGTCCGCTGCCGGGTTGATCCAGACGGAAAAGAGAGCGCAGACCGGAGAGGTGACGGAAAGGAGGAAGGGGAAGATCGGGAAGAGATTGGTGAGAAAACAGAAGAAGCGGAGAAGGAAAATCCAGTAGGTTTGACAGGAAATGGACTACTTTCTGGTCATCCATTTTTGCCCGATACAATCGAGGAGCACGGAAAAGAAGAAAAGAAAGAGAATGTGTTTGACTTATCGTCCAGTTTAAAGAGACCCCTTGTGGGTGCGGAAATACCAGAGGGTGCAATCATAATGCCTAATAGTTTTACAGAAGTGAATGAAAGGTTGGTCACTGCACATATAAACAAACATGTTGATAAGCATTTCCTTTCACTGACTTCACCGCCTCCTCCTCCACCATCACCGCTTCCCCCTCAAACACCTCCTGCACTTAAACCAGAACCAGAGCTTTTGATGAAAGAGGCAGAAATCTCCAAAAACATACCAACAACAATTAATCCTACTGCTGCGGCTCCCAAAGAACAGAGTAATAACCACTGTGGCTCTGCCAAATTTATAAAACAGGCTTTAATAAGTGTTAATAATAAAGAACTCATTCATGAATCTACAGAAAGCTCTAATTCAGACAACGTTTTTGACGATGATGATGATGTAGATGCTAGTAATTCCCCAAGTTACACTTCGGGTAAGAAACCGAAAGACAGGACTTATTTAACCCAGGGAACTACAGATGAAACACACATCAGCGCTCAACTACATTTAGACCTTGAACTCCAAAATAGGGACCATTCTGTCACTGCTGATCACATTCTCGCTTTAAGGTCGATTAGGGCAAAACTGGGAGCTGCAACAAGCATCATATCCTCCCTTAACTCAGGAACTGCACTGAAAAACACAGTTACGCCAAAACCAAAAAGTGACTCCAGCTTGATGAGTAGTGGACCTGCAGAGAGTTTAGGAAGTCCTGGCATTGTGATGGCAAAAGCTGCCACACTGAACGATCTCTCCAAAGAGCTTCCGCCGCCATCTCATTTCATCTTACAGACTTGTTCACCGAGCATCATGGGCCGCTTATCTGCATCCACGCTACGGGGGAAGATTCAAAACTTGCCCCTTTATCTATCACGCTCACAAGAAAGTCTAGCTCAAGCAGGGGTTGGGAGTTCTGCGCCGAGTCCAGCTGGGGAAGCAAGTAGTGACAATGCATGTACCACCGACAATGTTCCCGACATCACACAAACCCTGGACTTAGAGACAGGCATAGCACCTGAGTCAGCCGAATCAGATGATTCCGATGCAACGTTGACTGGATCTGAATTGGACGGAGAGTTTTTTGTAGACACAACAGCAGCAAAGAGATCTCCTCTGACGTCTGAGAAAGAAGAAGTTAGTTGTCAGCTGCCTGTACAGACTGAGCCCAAACAGCACCATCAAACTCTTTGTTCCAGGCCTAACGACAACACACCAGGACCCATAACAGAGCCTCCTGCATCCATAACAAGCCTATTCCAAAGAAATCCTTCTGGGCTTAACACCAACACTCCTGGCCGGACCTGTTACAGATGCCCCAGAACTAAACATAAAAGTCAACAGTCTACAGGAAGACATCCCAGGTTACAAAGGGAGCAGTCAGTCTCCAATAGTGGTGACCACTCACAATCTGAATGGACCACAACTTGCTTTTCAATCTCAAAAAGCAAGGACAAGCAGTGACAGACCTTTGATGGGTCTTTGTGGTCCCTTGGAGCAGACTTCAGACCCTTCAAAAGTATCTTCTGCTGGTTGCAGAGTGTTCACCATCTGTGAGGATTTGTCTCAGACAAGTACTCCAGCTGACCTGGTTGCCACTACGTCCCTGAAATCGGAGTTTGGTTGCAGTTCTATACTTGCATCTGGGTGTGAGTCGGTAGCAGAGGGGGTCCAGGTGCCCCTGGATGCCTGTGGCTGTCCAGCATCGTATACGAACTGCTTCGGTGGAGAAGATAGCTTTGATGATGAGCTTACAGTCTATGAGTTCTCCTGCCGTTCTCAAAACAGTGGCATTTCTCCAACTTCCAGAGCAGGTCTTCATCTGATTACATCTCCTCCTGTTCCCTCCTTTATCTCTGCCTCTTCCACCCTCTCCTCATCATTTCCTCAAACCATGCTTTTCTCCTCCTCTTCCACCTCTGAGCTCAGCCCTCTTCTCTCACCTCACTCAGACACCTCGGAATCCTACTTGTCTGAAACCCACAAGGACACTCTCACTCGTCTGGGTCAGCAGCACTACCCAGAACCTCCCAAAGGCTTCCAAGTTCTTCGCAGAGATGTTGATAAGCTTCTATCAATTTTGGAAGGTAGCGGTGGCTCTGATCGTTCGGTGGCAGGGCTCGGAGGTCGGCACGCGAGGGACACGTGCCCGGCACACTTCACAGAGAACAGACGGGTTCTCCAGTTAGAAGCCCGACGGCTCATGTCCAGTTGCCAGAAGGTAGCAGGGACTGGCCAGAACCCAGAGGAAATGCTCCGGTTTTTAGCGGACAGTTTCCGAACCTTGGTGGAGCTGGCCACCATCTGCCTCTGGTTCTCTGGTTGTGAAAGGTGCGATCGAAGAAACGCAGAGGCAGTCGCAGGCCTGGCCGATGTCGCCCGCTCATTCAGGGACTTCTGCTTGGCGGCGGAGCGGGCAAGCAGCAAACGCAGTTGTCAAGACCTGAGCACCAAGCTGCTGGCCAAGCAGTGCACAGCACTTACCGCCTCCGTCTTCTGCCTCACCCAGCTGTTTCGTACCCTCACTGCACTGTGAGACAACAGCCTCAGATCTGGTGTCATTGTCCAGCCCAAGAGCTGCTCTAGACTTTATCAGCTGGAACACTCAACAATCAACATGACAGAGCAAAGTTTGATGCAGTTAACAGGGATCATGTGTAGAGGTGCATGTGATGACGTTCTTTATGCTGCACAAGTTTTGCTGTCCACAAACGGTGGATTTATTTAGGAGCTGATATACTTGAATGTATTCTTTATCTAGCAAGTGTATTATTTATTTACTTATTTATTGAAAGGGTTGTTACTGTGTGTCTGAGGAAGCGTAGAATGTCAGTGGAAGAAGCAATGTTTACAAACTGCATTGTTAGCAGGAGAAACAGTGTGTGCAAGTCCCATCACACGCAGTAAATGGTTTTGATTTACTCGTTCGCAGGCCTTTAGTTTACTCAGCTTTCTACATTAGTATAACTTAGTGATCCTCTGAGATCTGTGGTTTACTTATTCTTGCATGCAGTGCCTTGCAAAAGTATTTTTTTTTTTTTTTTTTTTTCCATTTTTGCCACACCCGATTGCAAACTTCTTTTTTTTTTTTTTTCCCCCTTTAGATTTTCTGTGACCAACACAAAAGACGATGCATAGCTTTACTTTGTGGTGGTGGATCACTTAAAGTTAAAACTCATTTTAAGTTCGGAGTTACAAGAAGTGTGGACAAAGTCGAAGAAGAGCAAATACTTTTGCAAGGCGCTGTATATTTACATAACCCCGTCCATCTGGGAGGACCTTTTTTGAATGTTACTGTTTACAAAACCTAAAGTTGTGCGATTCGAGGAATCGGACCGGAAGTTGTTTGCTGTTTTTATACATAGCAGAGGAATGCCGGCGTATGTGCATTACATGATCAGTTTGAATGAGCTGCATTCAGTTAGGTGCAAATTTGCACGAATCCTTTGGTATTATTTATGAAAAAGTTAAATACAATGAACAGCTTTTGTCTTTGTTTATCCAACTTCCTCTTTTTGCACCTGTAGTTAAGACTTAACCTTCCTATGCATTTATTTTTCTTGGTACAAACACTAACTTTCGGACACGTTTCTCCAAATATTGTCAATAATATATATAAATATATATATTTATTTTTATTTATAGTTGTGTGGATTTTAAGAGTCATGAGTTGCATACCTCGTTTTCAAGACAATGAAAACCTGCACAACTGTGTTTGAGCTCGGCACACAGTCAGAAACACCTGTTCCTACTTACCTGTCCTTTACACCAAGTGCTTTCTTACTGCGGTTGACAGCAACGAGCAAGAGTCCAGTCACAGCAGAATCTGGCCACAGATATCCTACCTGAGCATAACCCCAGATTAAAGGGATGATTATTGACTGGTTGAGCTTCTCTCAGCTTTTCGAATGTTTTGTGGGCGGTTCACAGAAAACCTCACACCAGTCCAGTCTATTTTGAGATCCAGTCATCAGAATTCATCAAATTCCAATTACATCTAGCACAAAACCTTGTACTACACTGTATTACCTAAAGTTTATTAACCGTGATAAGCATTTTCACTTGGAATGTTTCTTAAAATCGAACGCCTTGAATTACACGAGACTTGCATGTGCACTGGAGAAATATTAATCAGGAGTACTTCTACCACTTCGGTGCTGGGAAGACCAGTTATGGCAATCAGTGTTTCTATTTATTATAAAAACAACCAAGGCTTTACTTACTGACATGAACTGTTGCATTTGGTTGCAGAATAATATATTTTACTGAACTTGATTTCTACTTTGCCTCGGAAAAAGAACCAACTCTCTTTTTATTATGGCCACAAAGTGAAGCTTAAAGGAGTTCATCTGTCCTCACAAAGCATGCTCATATACAATACAGTGTTTAATCAGGGATTTAATCTGGGAATGACTGAATTGTGATCTCTGCTTCTTGCTTTGTAATGCTCAACTTCCACTATTAAAAATTATTTTATGAAATTGCATTTTTGAATGAGCTCTTTGATGGTCTTGAGGTCAGCACACAAGACACTTTTGTGTTTTTTTAATGTTTTGTTTTGACACGGAGGGTTTGCATTACTTAGCAATTATTAAATTCATATCCACAAAGAGTAAAAGTCAGTATGATTTCTCTATTAATGTAAAAACATAAGGTAGAGCTCATGAATTTACGACTTCTAAGTTATCACACCCCAAAAAGAAGCATGTTAACGCCACCCTGGAAATTTAACCCAGGGAATATTCACAGCTCTTTTTAACTGAAAGTAAAGTTGATCTTCACAGAAATGCAAATGTCCAAAACATGAAAAAGTCAGATTATCAAATTAGAATATGGGTTTTGATGTTGAGGCTGAGAGATTAGACTTACTGTTGAAAATAAAAGCAGGTAGTAACATAATTTTCTTTCAGCACATTCTTTTTGGTCTGATGAAATATTCTAAATTGAAATTTCATTTAAAAATACACATCTCTGTTTAATCTGAATGTGTTTCATTCAGTAATGAAGTTCCTAAAACAAACAGATGTTTGTTTGTTTTTACAGTATTTCAACGTACTAAATGGGACTGTAAACATTCTTTTTAGTTTTTTGCACGTAATTTGATCCATGTTGTATCAAGTGTACTGTCCTTGCGATTTGGTGACGTCAGCGTACTTAAAGGAGCAGTTGCACAGGTGCCACATAGTGATTTGATTTTTTTTTTTTTTTAAGGAAAGCAAATGTTGTTCCGCATATATAAAATAGCCCACAGTTCCGTTGTACTAAATAGTTACTGTGCAAAAGGTCAGTCCGGTTTCCTTTTGGTAGCAGTGTCGTCATAAACATCATATCCTTTTGGGAGCGCGAGGACATCTACTGTCTGCGCTTCGTCAAAAAGCTCCGGATAATTTTTAGTCGCAACGAGCGGAGACCCGTTTCTGGAGTCCTGCGTATAACGGCGCGACGTATCAGGCCATGGACAGTTCAGAGGAAACCAACACTGTCGAAGCGCGAGCTGGCAGGCGACCGACTGACGCTTCCTTTGTTGAGAGCGAGGCTGAACGCTGCGGACCGAGGGGCGTCCAGGCGGCGGACACGAGACACGAGCTGCTGCAGATCCTTAAAGTGGCAGGACCTGTGGTAAGCACTCCCACACTGAGAGGAACCTGGTGCACTGTTTGTGACTCGGCCGGAAACAGGAAGGGTTGCAAAAAAAAAAAAATTCATTTCTTCCTGATTTATTTATTTATGTATTTATTTATTTTATTATTATTATTATTATTATTATTATTTAAAAAAATAATAATAATACAATTAAAATAACAGTATTAATTCAAACCAAAAAAAAGTCTATATTGTTTTAAGAACTAAAATGTTTAGTCTATGTTGAATTTATCATAAACATATAAAAAAAAAAAAAAGCTCTAAAAAGTGAAACCTAAAAATTACAATAATAATAAATACAGTATTTGATTGATATGTCTATGGATGCTAATTTATGTGGACAAAGCAAACTGTGAAAAAGACCATAGCTGGGGTCACAGAGGTTTCAGAAAGCAAATATGTGTGGTTTAAAACTGCATTTGTCTTTTACTTACAATGTTTTAAAAAATTACTTGCTTTTTTAGCCAGTATTTGACAGTAGATCGATTCTTTTTGTAAATGCTACCTTCTGAAGGATGTTGTGTAGAGTATATAGAAGAGCATCTATTGCCACAGACCTGTGTCTGGGGGCAAGGCGTTCAGCTCACAATATCTTGATAAAATATTATGACTCAAATCCTATAGAACACTTTCTGTGTTTATGGGCCTTCTAAACTAATGTTCTAAAATGCCTTTGCAACAAAAGGCTTGTTTAATTTTCCCTGAAAGCGATGCTGTGTTTGCAGGTCATTTCCCAGATGATGGTCTTCCTGATCAGCATCATCAGCCTGGCGTTCTGCGGTCACCTGGGGAAGACGGAGCTAGCAGCAGTATCACTGGCAGCTGCGGTGAACATAATGATGCATTCCCAGGTTATCCTCCTTAGAGCTGAGTTGATTCTTGAGCTCTTTTTTGCTTTCTCCCATGCAGGTGGTGAACGTCACCGGTATTTCCGTCGGCACGGGTTTGTCTGCATCCTGCGATACCCTCATATCTCAGGTGGATAGTCCTTGTCTGCGGTTAATTCAGCAAACAGCTAAACAGTAAAAGATTTGCATCAGGTGAGGATCAAATCTGTGTGTTTGCTCTGTTTCACGCAGACCTATGGGAGCGGTAACCTGAAGCGTGTGGGTGTGATTCTCCAGAGGGGGGTTCTGATTCTGCTGCTGGCCTGTTTCCCCTGCTGGGCCGTCCTCATCAACACCGAGCCCCTCCTGCTGGCTGTCAGGCAGAGTCCAGAGGTTGCCAGGTCTCTTTCAAATCCAGCTTAGCAAAGTGCATCTCATTTCCCTTAGACCTTTTCACATTTTGAAATTTTATGGACGTTCATTGGAGTAAATTGTACGCACGTCATACAATTTAGATTTTTGTATATAGGAAATTCAAACCGATGCTGGTCATTTATCAGAGTCGGCTTTATTGCACACAGACAAGGAATTCACTTCACTTCCACTTTGCTTTCAGAGCAGAGACATTTAATCATGCATATTTAAATTTAGTGGAAAATTAAAAATGACTTTTGAGATATTTAAAAAAACAAAACAATATATTAGACATAGCATAAAACATATAATGGCATAAAATCAAAGTAGGGTGAATTGAAGTTTGTAGTTTGACAGCATGTGAAACAGTAAAAGGGTTGGAAATGTCTTCAGTTCATGGTCCTTCCTGTGTACAGTGAGTTTTTATTTTGCAGTCTGTCCCAGCTGTATGTAAAGATCTTCATGCCGGCTCTTCCTGTGAGTTTGATGAGTCACTAAAATTACCTTCCCAAAAGAAATGTAGAAAATTCCATCAAAACTACTTCACAAATTTTAAAAAGGAAAAATAGATGAGCAAAAACAGCTTGACTGATTCAATAAACCTGAAGTTTTCCTTCTTGTTTTTTTTGTCATGACCGTCAGGCTGCTTTTATGTACCAGCTGGAAGGGAAGTACTTACAAAACCAGGTGTGTCTCTCAGAGGAAAGTTGTGACGTAGAATGTAAAAAAAAAAATATCCAGGCCTTTTAGAATTAAACAAATATAATTATGTGCTTTAAATGTCAGGGAATCATGTGGCCTCAGGTTGTAACTGGAGCAGTTGGGAATGTCCTCAATGTCCTCATCAACTATATCTTCCTCTATCGTCTGGAGCAGGGTGTCGCGTGAGTTTCTACTTTACTAAAGTTGAAATAAACAAAAAATATTACGACTTGGCTTCGGACATCTTCATCGCTAGACATTTCTGAATAACAATTTGTACCATATCTTATGCTTATGTTTATGTCCTTCGTGTCGTTGCTCTGGGTTTAATATGAAGGGGATCTGCAGCAGCCAACACCATCTCTCAGTACGTGCTGGCTTTGCTCCTGCATGTTTACGTCTGGTGGAAGGGTCTTCACAAAGCCACATGGGGAGGTCAGTTCAAGTCTTAGAACCAAGTCAAGTATAAATTTTTGCATTCTGAATTGTATTCTAGCGCTTTGGCTTTTTTTTATTACGTACATTATATACTTTTGTAAGAATCTCCTTCTGTGTTATTGTCCTTGTTTATTGTCATCACTGGTCAAATCCTTTGCATATGTGGACTCACAGGTTGGTCACTCGACTGCCTGCAGGAGTGGGGTCTCTTCGTAAAGCTGGCCGTTCCTAGCATGTTCATGATCTGCCTGTCATGGTGGATTTTTGAAGTCGGAGGATTCCTGGCTGGTGCGATCAGCGAGGTTGAACTGGGGGCTCAGTCTATTGCGTACCAGCTGTGCATTGTGGCTTACATGGTGATGTATCTATAGATCACTCACTCTGATGCTCACTGCACATAAAACACTTCCTGCCTATCAATGATCTGAAATGTGTTTTATTAGATCCCCAGGCTAACACTGCATTAAAAAAAAAAATCTTAATTATTTCTGTGTTCTCTTAAATGTCCAACAACATTTGAACAGTCCTTAAGATCCTGGATACAGGATAGTCTTTTTCTGTAGTGAGGGGGAAAGCATTAGTATCTCTGCTTAAAACATATACATAACATTTTGTTCTCTTTTGTGTTGATTTTTTTCTAGTGCCCTCTTGGATTTTCTGTTGCTGCTGCTGTCCGGGTCGGGAACGCTCTCGGTGCCGGAGACATAGAGCAGGCCAAGCTGTCGTGTAAAGTCCCAATCATCTGTGCATGTAAGACTCATTCCACAGCATATGTGCTCATACATGATGTTAGGTGTTTAATTCAGAAAACTGGAGCAGTACGGAGAAAATTGCTTTGTCTTTGAGCATTGCTGTATTTGGTATATACATAAGCCATAAGATTAAAAACCAAAAGCTCTGACAACGGGTTCTGTGTCCCTGATTCCAGCTCAATAAATCTGAGCTAGAATCATTGGATCCTGCAGAATTCTGATTCTATGGGCTCTTTGCACGTCAGCTTCCGTGTTTGGGGAAAAGCGGCTCGTTTTTTTCCGGTCTATTAAAAATGTTGTCATTTTACAGTAGGTGTTTGGAGGGGTTGCCAAAGCTAACAATTAACGATGTAAATTGTATTTGTAAGACGGGATCCAAAGCCCCATCAAGCAAACTTGGAAAAAGGTTTTAAGATGTGCGTCGCACAGGCGGATCAGTTGCTCGGCTGTCCGGCTCTGGTCTGCTCACTCGTTCCTGTACACTGGCTCTTTCAGGCTGAACACAGAAGTTGTTCCATTGAAATAACACAGCGACGGCTCCTTTATTTACCATTCTTCTCCCACCAGCAGTTTTAGGCTGAAGAAGCTGATCCGGAGGGAAGCGAAGGCTGCAAACTCTGCTATGCGGTGTCAGCTTGAATTTGCCACGACGAATATTTACGAGCCATCGTCTTTTTAAGTCGGCATCGCTTGGGAATCCATGAAAACTTAAACGGCCGTCATATTTGAAAGACGCTGCACCGTGGAACACAACAGTGTTCATGGTATTACTTAAATTGCTTTTGAAATACGATTTTGTCTTTCCTTGCGGTCATGGTCACTCAAAACGGGGGAAAAATGAGCCGCATTTGCGCCTGCGGATGTGATGTCAGAGCTGTAGGTGCAAAGAGCCAATAGGAACGAGGCTCGTTTGGAGAAATCTGGTGTGTTTTCTCCAGGTCTTGTCATATTGGAAAGTATTTCATGCATATAATGTTATGAGCGATTTCATCAACCCAGTTATGTTTTTATTGAAATGTTAGAGTTCTTGTATTTCTACAATAGACTGTTAAAGGAACATTTTAAAAAAGTAAAACAATACATCATGAACCAGTCATTTACTTTTGCAGCTTTTAAGTGGAAACTGAAGAACTGCCTCCTTTACTGACGCTCCGTTTTGCGTGTTTTGCACAGTCATTGTTGCGTGCTTTGTTGGAGTTTGCGTCAGCATCACCAGAAATGTCATTGGATTCATTTTCACCTCAGACCAGTAAGTTAAACCCCAAACTCAGTAAATGATTCCTAAAACCCAGCCAATTTAAGGACCTTTGATTGCAGCTTGTTGCACGTGTCACAATAGGATTTCTTTGTATTCAGACAGCAGACAGTCTTAAATTAATAAATACGCAGACTCTGTCACTGTTTAATGAGCTTCTGTTTTGTTTAAAAGTTCTGGTAACAGAGTTGGTGTGTGCTGAATAAAAAATTGTTGAAAAAGAAAAGACTAGTTTAAATTGTTTTTCATTTTGGCAGCTTAGTAATACCACATTATGAGCTAAATTTGGCGTATTAGTGGTAAAATGTTAGCCCATCAGCGCCAAAATCATCTAAAGTCAGTTCCAGCTACTGAAGACGAGCTGAAATCATTTACCTTGTTTCCTCACGAAAACAGTCAATCATCTCCTGTACTTTTTAATGTTTCCTGCTGGTAATGATTTACAGTCTAAGGGAGTTTATTCCTGTGTTCTTTTTTTTAGGGACATAATTCAGAGGGTTGCAGATGTAATGCTCATATTCAGCTTCATGCATGTCAGTGATGCCACTGCGGTGAGGACGACTTCCATTCAATCAAACACCAAAGTCTGAGGCAGCAGGTTTCGGCACACAAATTGTAATCAGACGTGCGTTTGTTACTTTCAGGGTGTAGCCGCAGGAGTTCTCAGAGGAGCTGGGAAACAACTGGTTGGCGCCATTTTTAATATAGTGGGCTTCTATTTTGTAGGGTTTCCCATAGGCGCAACCCTCATGTTTGCTGCAAACATGGGAATTACTGGTGAGATAAACAACAAATGTCAAGTCATTACTGCAAGAAAGTTTATTTAGCTAATAAAGTTGAATTCAAACCCTAAAACTACTCAAAACAATCAGAGGAATATGTATTTCCTCTGATTTGTTATTATGGTTTGGGCTTAGAGCTGAGGAAAAACCAAAACTGAGCTTGTCAGAAAATTACATTGTTACATAAAACTTTATTGTAAATAAAGTCAGACAACTTCACAGCATGTCCATGAACTATACAACTTTTGCACGTAATAATTGGTTGGGGCTCCTTAAATGACTGATTGCAGCTTTCAGTTCACCTACATTATTAGTTCTGTTGACTTTTCTTCCTCCGACTCCCAATCAGTCACATCATGCCATGGTTGTTATTGAAGCAGGTCTTGGTTCTTTTGAGTATGGAGCAGCTGCCAAGTTCTGGTGGAAAATGAGACCAGCGTGTTCTTAATGTTAGTCAGGAGAGGAAAGCATGAAGTGCTCTAACATTTGCTGGTAAACAACCACATTTACTTTGGAAATGATTAAAAAGCACAGACTGAATGTGGAAGCTCAAGCAACAAGATTCTGGGCCTTTCTGCTCTTTGTCCAAACTTTTACTTTCTAGTGGGTTTTATAATAGTTTATGGAATATGGCACTCTGAACAGCTTGCTTCTTTAGCTATGACCCCTTGTGGCTTACCCTCCTTGCACAGATGGTCTCCTTGAACATCTGTTAAGGTAGCAGTCTTTAGCACATTTCTAATTTCCTGAGAAACTAAGTTTTTTTGTTTTTTTTTTGAGCCCTCATCCAGGATAAACCAGTCAGTGTTATCAGTGCTTGTAGATGTTCAGTTTCGCTCTTTGGAATAAATTTCAGAACTAAAACTTCTCATCGATAATTTGTTTTATTCATATGCACCTGTACATCGTCTCTTTCCGTGTACTTGGTGCGTCATGAAATCTGCTTTATCCCAAACTACAACAGGACTGTGGACCGGACTTACAATTGCCGTTTCACTACAGGCATTTTTCTTCGTCACGTTTTTGTGCAAACTTGATTGGAAAAAGGCTTCGGCAGAGGTTAGAAACTGAATTACTGAATTTTTATTGAAGAAAAACATGTTATTGGCTAATGTGATTCATGACTTGATCAGGCTCAAGTGAGAGCAGGAGTTCGGCGCGTGGAAGACAAAGAAACATTTAATCTGGAACAATTAGGTGGGAACAGACAGTTATCTTTGTCCATATTTATTCATTCATAAATTAAAAAAAAAAAACATGTCTGATTTGATTCTCAAAAATTACTTGTTCATCATTTAGAGTCAAGTCAGAGCCAGGTCCAGGTTGGCGTTACTCTGACCAGAGGTACCAACAAGGAAGAGGGTGTCGTCCAGAGTCCGGGCCGGAGAGAGTTCGCCACCTCCACAGTGGGGGACGTGCTGCCAGTCAAACAGCTGGTCTTACGACGTGGACTCACACTTTTGATCATGATCGTCATTCTTGTGGTTGGAGTCATCAGCAGCAATTTGATAGTCACTCTGTTTTGATGATTTTTACCGCAGGCGACGGCGTGAATCCGGTTCTTGGTGGAGCTCGCAGAAAACTGGTTCTGTTCTGTTTGTTTTTATTACCAAAAAAAAAACCTTAAAGATTGAAGGAGGGCTTTAAAACAGTAAGACTGGGACAAAAAGAGAAGTGCCTTACACAATAATGGAATCTTGTTGTACTAGTTCAGATTTTATGACATTGCAAACCCCAAACCTCAATATGTTTAATCTGGACAAAGAAGCACTTTGACAGATGAAAAGAAAACGATTTGTGCTTTTTCAACAAAGGTTTTTGTGCGCATGTATCCAGCCTCATATGAGTCAGTATGATGTCAGAAGCAGAAATATAAATATTTCATGTTTTCATTTGGTCTTTCCTTGTGTGATTCGTTTCCTCATTCAAAATTCAGATGGCTGACGTGAAAAAGACTGAAAATGAGGACAGTCAAAGTTGCCCATTACATGCAGACTAAAAAAGTGGCTGAAAGAAAATTAAATATTGAACTTGCCGGAATAACTGCTTTACAACAAAGCATGCTGTCCAAGACAGGGGAGCTCACACACTTTATTTTCCTAAAGAGGAAATGCAGTCGATAAATTAAGACTAAAGCTTTGGCCATGTTTAGAATGATAGATATATTACATGAGGAGGTTGAAAGACTATTCCCCAATAAGTCTATTTAAGAGAGAATAGTGAAATATAAAAATGAGAATACAAATCCAGAGTATTGATTATGTCAAGAAGTCATGGAATAATCAATTCAGTTATAGGAGGACAATATTTCTGGTAAGTTTTTTTTTTTTGTTTTTTTTGCTATCGACACCCAAATATCTGTATTGTGCGGCAAAGGATTTCTATCTCAATTGACAAGTAACGAACCATGAAAGTGACTGTTTCAAAAATCCAATATAATTTTACAGTCAAATAAGAAACTGTTGATTTGAACAATGAACTTCAACAAACAGTGTCTTGAATAGAAAACTCCTTTATTTTTAGATTTAGGCAGAAAGAGACATCACAACTTTTACCCAACTGTTGAAAGTCAAAATACATAAGAACTTGTAAAAAGGAAAAAATAAATTCGAGTCAGGGGTGTGTGAACATGGCATGAAGCTATTTGCCTTTGGTCTGCTCTTCAAACTTTCTCCACTTGGAGTTAAAATACAGCAGAGTATGTTTTCTTTTAAACACCTTGGAGTAAATTCTCTTGGCATTGATAAAAAATTTTTTACACTAAATGGAGTTGATTTTAATCTGTAATTTCAACTCTTCCATGAGAGTAAATTTACTCTATTTAGACTGGGACCAAGTGTTGTCTTTTTTAGAGTAACGTTTTTGTCAAATGGAGCAAATTTTACTCTGGAAATGTTACTGTGCAGACCTGGTGAACCATGGCTGTTGGGTGAATGATGACGGTGTTAATGATGGGAAGAAAAAATCCAGGCAGCACAGGTGAGCAACATCAATGACTCTCACACCGATGGTAGGTTTTTAAATACCGTATTTTCCGGACTATAAGTCGCAGATTTTTTTCATAGTTTGGCCGAGGGATGCGATTTATACTCCGGAAAATACGGTACGTCATTTTGTGAGCTCTTGATATTTGGTATTTTAGTTCCCCGTTAACTTGACCCCGTCGCGCGCGCGCTTGAACCCGCCGTGACCGCAGCAGCAGGGGGGCGGCTGGCTCTGAGGACAGCCGTCCACTCACAGCGCCGCTCCGGCCCCTCCCGTGTTTCACCCTCCTCTGGTAAAACATCCCGCTCCCGTCTCCAGGGCTGCTGTCCGAACGACCACCGACACCCGCGGGACAGGAGTCAGTCCAAGAGTTGGCCAGGCTATGGAGGGTCCGGGCAAAGCAGCGGCCGCGCACCCCGAGGGAGTGAAGGCGGACCCGAAGGCGGCTGGAGGAGCAGCAGAGCCCGCTGAGGGCTGCGGCTTCTGCCTGGGGAGAATGCGGGACTCTGTCCCGCAAAAGTACCGAGATGAGCTGGCAGAGCTGTTCAAACTGGCGGGACCGGTGGTAAGACTCATTCAGTGATTGGTTGGCTGTGTCGAGTTCACTTTTGCCTTAACGCCATAAATCACAGTGATTAGTTTAAATCACAGTGATTAGTTTTGCGCGTGTTTATTATTTAAGCTGCGATATCAGGACACGTTAAAATGTTGTTAGGGTCTTTAAAATATTTCAATTATATTGAAATATTTCAATTCAAATATTTCAATATTTGCAACAGTTTCATGTTTTTCTTTATTTAAAAAAAAAAAAAAGCTTAAAAATTTGAAAATGACAAAAAAAATTATGTTTACATTTGTGTCTCTCAAAAGCTCATTAATTAAATATTTGCACAAGTTTTATTCAGTTAGCGATTGGATTGGTATGTACATCAACATAAACGAGAGTACAACTATGTACAAATAAAAACCTAGAATGTCTGATCTTCTCTGTCTCTAACAGGTTTTTAGAGGTTTAGTTTAGTTAAATTATATTTAGAGCAGCAATTTTCCAAGGACTGCAGTGATTATGTCCTTGTACCAAATGAATGTGCATTGCTCTAACTGCACCATAGAATAACGTTTATGTTGTTCTTCAGAAAGGTGAACTCACCTCTGTCTTATGCATTTTGCATTTTTTTAACAGGTTTTCTTCCAGGATAGCCCCTTAAATAGACTGTTTTTCTGTTTCACGAATATCAATAAATGCAGAGTTTATAATTTATGAAAATATTTAACTCTGTTTTATATTTATTCAAATTTGCACTTGCTAATTTTTATAAATGCATAATTTTTGTTACTATGTACATTATTTTTACTTATTTTCTTACTTTTCATTATTATTATTTTCAAGTGTGTCTGTCACTTCTTGCCTGTGACTTTACTGCTGAGATACCTGAGTTTACAAAAGGAAGGAAAATAAAGGATCATTCTATTCTATTCTATTCTATTCTATTTCTCATCCATATACCATCACAATCATGCTCTCTATTTCTATTTAAAACACTCATACCCAATACTGAGCTAAGTATGTTAGTTTTCACATTTTGCACATAGACCAAAAATCTAATCACAGTCATGATGAGACTAAAGAAACTTGTTGCACATGTTTCTGGTGTCCTCTAGACGACAGATGCATACCAATACCATGACACTAACCATTTTCGACAAAGAAGTTCAGAGATGTGCAGCATTAGTTTTCTATCTTACATATCTTGTACATTTCAGAAAGATTTTCTTTCTCCCCTAAGACACCTCCAGACTTTACCAAATTAAAACTGAGTTTCTTATTATTTCCAGTTCTCCAGGCCAATCTTGTAGAGTCCCACATTTTAGTTGTAAAATGGTTTCAAAACCCACTAAGTTCTTGCTTGAATTTCACAATTATTTACAGTGCGGCTGTTTCTGTTTCCAGATGATACAGAAGAGCATTCTGCTCAACTGCTGCATTCGGGGCATATCTTAAATCAAATTTATAAATATTACATTCGTATGTTTATTGTAAGTCGAAAACAGTCCAAGGAAGAAGGAGCAGATTATAAAAAGACTGCATGCAAACAGAGAAGCGTTGCAACATGTGCTATGACATGAAGGAGACTGAAAATTATTCCGAATATTTCATTTCAGGTGAACTCTGCACATGTTGCAACAAAAGTTAAGTTGTGCATAGTCGTCATTTCAAAGTGATCTAAAATTGAAGATTAAAGACAAATGGAAAATGTGGCAAATTTAACATGAAATGAATGTGTGCAACCAATTCTCTAAATGTTTTGTTTACGTTTAAAGTGACCTACAGATATTTCAACATTTAACAAAATCTGTTGAGATTTTCACAACGTGAGATATTTCTTCATTTTTATTCATTTCATGTGTCTGACGTGCACAAGCTCCGGTTATATATAAATATGTATTTATGTATTTCAGGTCATTTCCCAGCTGATGGTCTTTATGATCAGTTTTGTCAGCATGGTGTTTTGCGGCCACCTGGGAAAAACTGAGCTAGCCGGGGTTTCGTTGTCGATTGCGGTAAGGAGACTTTCTGGAATCCTGGTTTCTTTTTGATTTGTTTCATCCAACCTCGTATTTAGCAATGTGTTTTCTCTACCTTGCATTCTGTATCTTTTTTGTATTTCTGCAGGTGGTCAACGTCACCGGTATTTCCATTGGCACCGGTTTGTCATTAACCTGCGATACGCTCATATCACAGGTACTGCTCTGAGCAGAGGTTGTTCTTTCACTTTATTTGCGTAACCGAGTCAGTCCCAGCAGCTACAGCTGGGTTCCCAGGTTTTCCTGGTATGCGCTTTGAAACAGCTCAGCAGTGAGCGTTTGGATCAAATTAGCTTTCCAGGATCTCCTACACCTTTTCTTGTTGCAGCAGTCTCGGTGTTCGGGCTGAACGTCTCGTCTGCCTGTTTCACGCAGACCTATGGGAGCGGTAACCTGAAGCGTGTGGGTGTGATTCTCCAGAGGGGGATTCTGATTCTGCTGCTGGCCTGTTTCCCCTGCTGGGCCGTCCTCATCAACACCGAGCCCCTCCTGCTGGCTGTCAGGCAGAGTCCAGAGGTTGCCAGGTCAGCTCTCTGCAGCACCACATGCAGGGCCACATAATGAATCCCTTTAATCAGCAATTGTTCTTTTTCAGATTTACCGTTTCTGTTTATTCCTTACCTCTACTCGGTGAAGAATGGAAATTAAAGTCTTGAAACAGGGTGAAAGCTAATAAAACATTGGTACAAGCGGAATATGAGAGTCCCACAAAAATAATAGGTCTCCATTAAAATAAAATAAAAAATGCACAGGTTACCTGTCTGTAAAATGTCTTGCATATATAGTTGCATTGAAACTAATATACCTTTTTTTGGGAAAGGAAGTAAGCAGATTTTCTATCACACCTTTTTCTTCTAACGTGTAAATTTATTGCATAAAGCCATCTGAACAGTGAGTCTCTCTGGCAGCGACTTTTTGTTGCTGCTTACCCTTATCGTGGCAGGGATTTGAAACACATATCTGTGTTTCAAATCCCGATTTGAAACACAGATATGTTGTAATTTCTAAGAAACTAAATGTTTTGTATATTATTCCCAAAATCATCAAAAATAATCTGATATAATGAATAAGACTAAATCACTCTGTTATTAATGAAATCTCATAGTATACGAGTCTTACTGTTTCAACTGAATTACTGAAAAAAGTAGTTTTTTCAAATAATACTTCAATTTGTTGAGCTGTACCTGTCTGATGTTTTTATCTACAAATGCTGACTTGTTTTGCATATTTGTCACGGTCTCTCTTCTGCTCTCTGTTTTTCCTCTCAGACTCTCCCAGATCTATGTGAACATATTCATGCCTGCTTTACCGGTGAGTTTCACTACTCAGTTCATTTAACCTTCCTAAGACACAAGTTTGTGTCTGAAACTTAAAATGCTTTACCTGTTTTGGAGTCACAATTACTAAAGCTTCACCTGTTGCAGGGAAGTTGTCCAGTTGCTTAGCGTTTTCCTTTTACATGTCAAAGAAGCTGTAATAAAACTCTGTGGTATTTTCTTCAGGCTGCCTTTATGTACCAGCTGCAGGGAAGGTACCTCCAAAACCAGGTGCAGTTTACTGACGCACACAGTCCTAACAACGTCTGTTTAATAAAAGTAACTCTCTGAATACGCTGTGATGTTTACAGGGAATTATATGGCCTCAAGTTATAACTGGAGCAATCGGAAATGTCCTGAACGCAATAATCAACTATGTGTTCCTGTATTATCTGGAGATGGGTGTTGCGTAAGTTTTTGAAAAGCTTCCATCAGTTCTGTCAAACTTGATTGGGCTTCTTTATCATCCTAATATCTTTTTTATTTTGTATCTTCCAGTGGGTCTGCAGCAGCTAATGCTATCTCCCAGTATGTGCTGGCTGTGGTCCTGTTTTCTTACATCTGCCTGAAGGGTCTCCATAAAGCCACATGGGGAGGTCAGTTTTTTACTGCTTTTTTTGGGGGGGACAATAAAAAGGCAGGGGTTTTTTTTTTTGTTTGTTTGTTTTTTTGTAGACCAAAAGTTTATTTTTGGCCTTGTCTGACAGGATCTTCTTTTACATGTTTGCAGCAAGTATAAAAATAAACAACTTATTTCTTTCTTTCTGTTTATTTATTGGCTTTCCTATATAAGCAATAAATATTTGATGTGCAGAATAAGGAAATTGAATCACAAGTGAACTCATGTAAGGATTATGTGACTTTTGAACGCCTCTGGATACATAGGATTATCTTCACCGGGTTAAATGTAGAGGGAACTGGGTACAAATATATTCCACACTTTTCAAAATTTTGTGTAGAAACATTTTTGAAACCCATGTATTGTATGCCCTCTACCTTACAATGGTAAAGGTTGAGGTTTGTGTTTGTAACAAAATGTGAAAATGCTTTAGTTTAGAAACCTTTTCCTGATAATCCTTTGATAAGTTGGTTTTTCAATCAAATAAACGAAAGGTTTTGACCCTCAGGTTGGTCGCTGGACTGCCTCCAGGAGTGGAGACCGTTCATCCAGCTGGCCGTCCCCAGCATGCTGATGCTCTGTCTGGAGTGGTGGATCTTCGAAGTGGGAGGATTCCTGGCCGGAGTGATCAGTGAAGTTGAGCTGGGAGCACACACCGTCATATACCAGCTGGCGGTTATTGCTTACATGGTAACTCCTCCGAGTCGGTTCCCTCGTTCTGAAGTTTCTCTCGTTTCAGTGTCATAGTAAATTGAAACATGGCTGGAAGACTTTTTCTTTTTTAGAAATTGAAGTGCGCATCTTTTTCTTCCAACAGTTTCCTTTTGGATTCTCTGCTGCTGCTAGTGTTCGTGTTGGAAATGCTCTTGGTGCAGGGAACATTGAACAGGCCAAGCTGTCCTGCAAAGTCCCCATTGTCTGTGCAAGTAAGAACAACACACGCACATTTCGCTCACCTCTGTTGCATACAGTGTGTAAAATAAGCACTAAACACTGAACCATATTTCTAAATAAATATGTTTGCAAAAAAATAAATAAATTCTCACCAGATGTCAGTAAAACTCTACAAAATTTTACTGTAGCTTGAACTGTGGTTAAAATATAGCATAATGCCGTCTCACAGAGGTGAGCTGAACATCTCATGGTTTATATTATTATTTTTTTTCCGTGTGATTTTAATCTGCAAACCTTTAAATCAGAGTTGTCTTTTGCTTATTTGATGTTTTTCAGCCATAATCGCATGTGTTGTCGGGGCAACTCTTGGTGGCTGCAAAGACGTCATTGGGTACATTTTCACCTCAGATGAGTAAGTGAAGCTGTTAGATAACTCTGTTAGCCTTTATCCCGTTCCACTTGCCTGAGTGCTTAAAGATTTACAGAAGTCGAGACACTCCATGCTAAAACCCATCTTTTTGGGTTCTATTCACCTTTGTACTTTGTTTCATTTACGACACAAAACATTGTGTTTCACTGTGCCAAAAGATTGTGCCCTTTTTTTTTTTAACGGAGTCTGTTTATGGGATTTTCTGCTTTTTTGACGTGTTTTTGGATGTAAACTCATAAACCGTGTGCTTGTTTTTTTTCTTTCTTCCTGTAGAGATACTCTGTTGAGAGTTTCTGACGTCATGGTCATCTTTTGCTTCACACATCTGTGTGATGCTATCGCAGTAAGTGATGGCTTCGCTGCAGAATTTCAAACTGGTATTTGCGTGTGAAAAATGCGACTTGACCAAATCACCGTCTCCTCCTGGAAGGGTGTTACTGGAGGTGTCCTCAGAGGAACTGGTAAACAGCTGATTGGCGCTCTGTGTAACCTGGTGGGCTTCTACGTCATCGGTGTCCCCATTGGCGTTTCCCTGATGTTTCCAGCCAAGATGGGGATTGTCGGTAGGAAATCAGTCGCCGTGTGTTGTATTGAAATGAACCGTTAACCTTCAGCTCAGCGCAAACTCTGTTGTCTTCTCTCCTTAATAGGGCTGTGGACGGGACTTACAATTTGTGTGCTGATGCAGTCGAGTTTCTTCTTCATATATCTGTCCAAGCTTAACTGGGAGAAGGCTGTAAAAGAGGTGATTAAAAGATTTACCCAATTAATCTGCAGCCATATAAATAGGTAACAAAATGGGTTTGATTCTATCTTCTCTAGAGAATGGAGTAATCATCTGTGTATTACCCACAAGAGCCGGCAGCTAAAGTAATCTCAGCTTGGACAATCGGGCAGGAAGTCATGGTGGAGTTAAGCAGCTGCGTACAGCACGGCCCATTCAAAACTCCATCTGTGTCATGCAATACAGAGCTGCAGAGATTGGCTGCCTATGCAATAAATGACACTTGGATCATGGCGCTGTCTGCACATGATGGCAAAAGGAGTGAGAAGGAAAAATGCTCACAAAATGCAAAATATATGTATTTTTTTGCTCATCGCTGGGAGATGATCAGAGCAAGGCTCTGAGGAAATGTGTTGCTTCTTTGAGCTCTTTAACGTTAACAGCTATCTCGTTCGGCTCAGTACTTCTCTCTGAGAAAAGAAGGGTGGTTATTTATAATGCAGGCAATTTCCGTTAAGCTTCGTAAATGTCAGACTGACTCATCAAAACAAATCACAGTCAAACGTTAGCAATTGGGTAACATTTCAAATTTCAACAGAACCCACGTCTCCAGGAAGTAATCGTTTCCAGTTAGGCGGGAGCCCAACTAGAAACAAAGCAAACCGTAGTGCAAAGGAGTGGTTTTCACCAGGCTACTGGGTTTTCTAGACACTAGACAACATGTCCTTCATCACATGCAGTCAACTGCTATATCAAGCCTGAGCATTGGAGCAGAATATATTTGCTGTTATTGTCATGGCATGAACATTGCAATATGTTTGTCTTATCAGCTCTGTGAAATGTTTTGTTATTGGACCAAGGGGAGGATGATCATTCCTCTCTGATTCCATCATCAGACCCAGGCCAGTCAATGTCACCCCAAGAAACGCTGACGATAATGAAGTACAACAAAAACTCCACAGACGTTCTGTACATCCACAAAACTGCCTGTGACGTCTTGTGCTACCTCACGCGTGGGAAACGCACCGTAGAAATGCTCTTTCAGATCCTCAAAAGAACATCCACATTCTATCAACATGCAGTCTTGATCAGCCTTTAGGCTGCGTTAGAGAGACAGAACAACTCTTAAGGGATTAAGCTGCAAAGATGTGTGCAAAGCTTGCAGCATAAAATATTTCTAAGAAAATGATTTAAAAATGTGATCCACACTTTTAACAACAGCTTCATGTCTTTGCTCAGGCTCTCGTGAGGGCAGGAGTTCAGAGCAACGAAGAAAAAGACACGACCAAGATGGAAATTTCAGGTGAGCTGGAAAACACAAATCTTATTACCACTTGCACAAGTCAGAGAGTCTGATGTGTGGTGCTGTTTTTTCGTTGGACTGTCCTTTGAGCAAAAATAACATGGAAATAATAATGTTTATACTGACAATGTCAATAGGAAGGGCTAGTTTTTGCACCTTTCCTGTCTGGATTTTTGTAACATGCGCGTGGAATTTCCTCTGCTAAAAGACACTTCAAACAGAAATCACATTCAGCTGCGTGTAAGTTTTCAGGAAGATGTTAGTGACATGTGGTTGAACCACGCTGAATGTGGGAGAGTTTTTCAGATGTTAAGCAAGCATTGGCTGCCGGAACGTGTTTGTTATCTTGTCTGGTACATTGTTAAACACGACTTCCTGGCAGAGCGCCACCTCTCTCTGTGAAATTCATTATAAATGTAAATTTCAAACATATTTCATTCAAATGTATTAGGTTGGGAAATCGCAAAGGTGCATAATCCTGATTTCTTTTGTATTTTGAGCTACTGAAAATAAAAGCTGCACAATTTTTAGTAAAATTACCTTAGTTGTTGTACGCTAAATGCTGGGGATTCAATAAGCCCTTTACATTTATTTAGGCCAAAATCTTGGCATTAATGTTATGCTTACACATTTTAAGTAAATCAAAGTACTATCTATGTAGTACTTTTCTAGTGATACTCTTTCACCTGAAGGGCTTTTATACTCAAGCCACAATTACCAAGCTGCACTCAAACGTCTCGTTCCCTGTTTCAAAGATTGTTAGTCATATGGTCACTCTTCCCATTTGCATATTTTTAGAAATATGTAAATATTTTCAGGGATATTCTAGAACTTTCTTTGCTAACTTACAAAACATAAACAAAGTAGTCTGGTCATTTCTTCCCTTTGCAATTTCATACCTTTCTGGTTTTGGTGGTTTCATGCATAACTTTTTTGGAGTGAAAAATACCCCAAAAGTATTTTTGCATCGTTTAAAAAACACACATGCCATATCTCAGTATTGACCCAGTTACATCCATCAAGGAATCATTTTGTAGCTACTTTGACAGCCGACAAGTTAAGCGAGGTTTCTTTGTGGGGAAAAGTGATTATCACTCTGATAGACAGCATCGACTAGGTTTATTTGATTTAGAGTCATCATTTTTTATTTCAACTGGTCCAAACATAGAATAAATTGGAGGTTTGAACATTTTTACACTTATCTCTGCCTTATGAAAATGCTTGATTACAGAGACAGATTTACTAACAAAGAAAGGATGAAGTTCACAGATTTCTTTACAGGTAAAAAACATAATAAGAGAGGGACAAAGTTTCAATATGTAGGTGGTGCAAATCGTCAAAGAAGAGAATTGAGCCCATAAAACGATCAAACCAGCACAGTTGATAAGTGATTCCAAACTTGTTTCTTTGAACTTGTTCTAGTATAAAGTCTCTAAACCTAAAATCTGAATTTCAGCCTGCAACCAGAGCCAGGTTGGTGTTGCAGCATCTCGTGATGAGGAGGACCGTGAGTACCAGGAGGCCCATCCTCCAGAGCAGAGTAAACCCACCACCACAGTGGGGGATGTCCTGTCGGGGACTCAGCTGGTTTTGCGGCGAGGGCTGGCGGTGCTGGTCATGTTCGTCATCCTGGCTGCGGGAATTGTGGCCTCACACTTCCTCACCGAAATGCTGAAGTGATCCCTCCTAATGGTGTCAAGTTGGCAGTCAAATTCATGACTGTTGGGTCTTAGCTGAATCTTATTTTGGCTAAAATGGCCTCACTTTCTCTTGCGAACGTCTCAGTCGCATGCTGAACAAACGTAAGTGGGGTCCAACCAAACCAAACTCGTTTTGGAAACATCAGACGAGTGTTTGCTGTTTTACGAGCCTTAAAACGTGTCAGTAAAAGCTGGTCTTTAACATTAATGAGTGATAAGTCTCCAACATGTACTTGATTTTATTGTGTATTTTTAATTTTAGAAATTTGTTCTAAAATTGTATTTTAAAAAGTGGTATGGAAAATGAGAGCTCAATGCTGCTGAAGTCTATGAGGTTGACGCCCTGGATTGTAGCTTACTTATTCTGGAACGTGTTAAAGATCTGGTGGACTATAAGCATTGCTGACACACCAAAATCACTTAAAAGCAAAAAAAAAAAAAAAAAAAAATTGCCATGCTTTGCATATTGCACAAGTAGCAAAACAACTATGCATTTAAAGAATGTGAAATAATTTAGCACACTTAAAAGTGAAATAGGGTAGCACATCCTCACTGCGCAGTCGAAGCCAGGTTTATGAGTAGCAGCTTTGATAAGTTCTAATTATCACACATCACACAGGCTGTCAGGCATTTCTAGAGCCAGCAGTGTTTGACAGTAGAGCGCGTCGATGTCATGCTGAAGATTGAATGCATAAAATATAACCAGAGATGGGAATAAAGTAACGTAAACATGACTCGATATGCTGTAAACCTGACATAAAAAGTGCCTTAGCTGACAAACAGTATAGTTTCTAAATGTATACTGTGATAATTAGCTTGATGCAAACACTTCATTTGCAAAATGTTTGAGACCTTGCACGAAAAATTATGAAATGTCTTGAAGGAATTCCATCTCTTCAGGTGACTTCAATGATTTTTTTTTTTTTTTAGTCAAACTTAGTTCTGGGTTCTGAATTAGCCATTCAAAAATGTACATTTTCTTCTGGTAAATTAGTTGTAGATACTGTATGAATCTTCAGCTGTCTAGCAGACACCTGAATCTTCTTGACCAAATCAATCTGGTATTCGGAAATGATCCTAATTTTATCCATCTTGACAATATTCTTCATTCCATCTAACTGAAAATAGTCCCAGAGCCTGATGCTGCCACCCCCATGTTTCACTGTGGGTCTCGTGTTCATTTCGTATGATGCATATTGTGATTTGTGTCATGATACTTTTTAGAGTTAGGGCCCAAAATGTTAACTTATCAGTCAAGCCTGTATGTTTTCTTTGGAGGAAAAGGTTTTATTCTTACTTCTTAGTCTAGACATACTAAGAATAAATATTGTTTTCACATGTAGAACATTTCTGTTCCTCTGTCTATGTTTGTTTTATGTATATTTATCTTGGATAATGACTGAGCTAATTATGATGTCTTCACTGTGCAACTGCTATGTTATTAATATAATGTGGAATTATTTTGTACCCTCCTCCTGACTGATATCTTTCTAGAGTAGGTAATCTTGTATAACCTTCCTAGAAATTATGGCTTCAACTGAAGCAAAAAAAACTTTATATTGAATTATTTAAATTCACTATGACTGATATTAGGTGTGCACCCAAGAAAACTGAATGCTGAAATTCAAGTGAAGATTTCTCAGCAATGTGGAGACTTGTTCATCAGTTATTGCAAACATTTTATATTATTTTTACCAAAAGAATTGTTTCTCTTTTTTTTAGCTGAACTGTACAAGATAAATGACACATTAAAAGTGGAAAAAGTTTGAAGTGATTTTTTTTTATTGTCTTGCTTTTAAATATGGCTTTTTAATAACTGTTCATACTTTTCCATGGTACGAGTTGAAGAGACACTGCATTAACTAAAACGTCTAAACACAGTGGCGTCTGTTTCTTGGCTCCTTTGGTAACCAGAGGAACTTGTTTGGCCCCCAAAGTTCTGCTTTTAAGTACAAATATCTATTAGTGCGTAAAAGTCAGATGGATCAGTCATTAACCAAATGCAAGACATTAAACTGTGGACCGCTGCGGCCAGTAAAGTGTCATGTGGTACACTGAGTTACTGTATACCAAGAGGTAAATATATTCATATATGTGCATATAAAATTAGTGTTCAATACGTTTTTTGAAATGCAACCCTTTATTCTAAAGTTTTTGACAGTTGTCTTTTTTTTTTTTTTACATCAAGTAAACAGCGTTTGCCCATATTAAGAGTAAAATATTTTAACCATTTTTATGAAAAATATATAACTGCAATTAAGTTTGTCTGGCCTAAAGCAGAGTAGAAAATGTGTTTAGTAGAAACTGTGTTTAGTAGAAACACATTTTCTACAAAGATCCTACATTTGACATTCTTTCCTACAAACATTTCTTCCAGTGGCCACATCTTGAAAACCAGAGACAAATGATAGTAAAATGTCTCCACATGCCTCAAAAGAAGTACAATCCTGTTCTCCCCTGACGAGTTTTAAGAAGCTTATCGTGGATTATATATCCAGTGAAAGTCCACATTTTTCACCGTAGGACAATATAACAGTGATCATCGATTTTAAAACAGGATATTTTTCATTTTTGCCATTACAAGGCAGCTGCTCAACTACGTCTAGCACTCCAGCTTCAGTTCATCTTGGTCAGTACTTCCTTCTTTGATTCCTGTCAGTTTCTGAGGCTTGAATTTTTCAGTGATTCTCACAGTTAAAGTGTATTTTCACTTCTAAGAATTCGTCAGCTTGAAAGCCTCGACTGGCCTTTACCTTCAGAACCTCTGACAGCAACAGATTAAATTTTCATTGACTGGAGTGGTTCTGAAAATTCACTCCAGAATTTTTTTTAGTTGTAGATTAGATTTCTCTTTCTGATTTTGTCTTGCAATGTTTGCTTAAATTTTACTGTAATGGGATTTATTTTTTAGAATGAGGAACTTTAACTCGCTTTTACCCAAACAATACTGGGTGAAGACCTGGGTATGCATGACAGACATGCATGAATGCAGTTCTAATTTCTACCTGTTGTTATAGTCTTGTTCTGTATATTCACACTTTTTTTGTTTTTTTTATTAAAGTTCAGTAGAATGTATTATTTAGAAGTTTTTATCTTAACTTTAAAAGCATAAATATTTCTTCCTTAAGTTTTGCAGAACAATGCAATTAAAAGCATCTCTTTCAGAATGACTGTCATAACAGTGGGTGCTGTCATCTGTGCATTTCAAAACCATTATTACATATTGTTGACGTAGATTCTTTTTCTTATCTTGTTATGCATGATGCCAGTAAATGTTTTTCTCTATGCTGTAAACCTGCAAAGGCTCGGTCCTTATCAACTTGTACAGCACAGCATCATGAAACATGCTGTGAGATGTAAAGACACCTGGTGGGCCAGATTTCCGTGGCCGGTTAGCTCAGTTGGTTAGAGCGTGGTGCTAATAACGCCAAGGTCGCGGGTTCGATCCCCGTACGGGCCAACTTTTTGTTGTTATTTGTTCATATTCGTTTTAATCACTAACCTAATTATTTAATTATAAACTAGTCGGCAGAAGACGACACTATATCGGATTAAAGAACAATATTTCGCTAGGATTATGAAACTATTACTCAAGGACTACGCAGATCCTCATTTAAAAAAAAAAAAAAACGTGGCGAGAGATTATCCGGTTGCTAGACTTCAAGCAGAAAGTAAAAGATATTACAGAACTAGTTCGACTTGTGCTGGGTTAAATACCACTGGGAGGTGCCAAGCTCTCACATGGGTTCCATGGTGTAATGGTTAGCACTCTGGACTCTGAATCCAGCGATCCGAGTTCAAATCTCGGTGGAACCTATCTTTTTCTTACTTCCTCATCTCGAAGTAAGTTTATCGATACATTGGTAAATAATAAATAATACTGGTACTCTGTCCATTTGTAAAACATGGTTTTTTAAAATATCTTATTTCTATGTATGATTAATGAAACCTTGGACATTAACCCAATTTATGTAAAAAATATATTTATTAGCGCAATGTTAAATTTCATTGCATGTCAATGTCATTCTACATATTTTACTTTTCATTTTACGATGCATTCAGATCAACTACAAGTAGACGAATCACTTTTTCTTCTGTTTCCTGGATGTTCCTGCCCCCTTCTGGCCAGAACTGGACCCTGCATTTCTAAAAAAAAAAAAAAAAAAAAAAAAAAAAAAGAAAAAAAAAAAAAAAAAAAAGAAAAAAAGTGAAACCAGCATCAGAAACATTTTGTTTACTTTCTTCGCAATGACAAGGAAGATAAAGTGCACTTACTTAGGTTTTTTTGTTGTCTCAGGATAAAGGATGACCACTTCCTCCTCCTCTTCATCACTATCTAATATCTCCACAACATCCACTAAAAGAAAAAAAAAATCTATGACATGATCTGAAACATTTACTTGTAACAAAAAATGGTATTTTATGAACAACTTTTTTATGACTTTAGCACAATAATATGCAAACCTGTTCTGCTCTTGTCTTCTTGATGCTGTTCCACATCCATCTTTGTCACTTCCTCCACACTTTCCCCTCCACTGCTCTCCCCTCCATCATCCTCCTCCTCCTCCTCCTCTTCTTCTTCCAGACCCCACGTGTTGCGCAGACCCTCCCCTACCTGTCCGACCCCTGGGACTGGCACCAATGGGGATGGCACCCTGATGAAAGGGGTTAAAGAGGCCAACTAAAAAAAATATAAATATATATATATATATACACGACTCGTTTGTTCTTATTTAAGATCAGTTCAGGATACGTTTGAGGTGGGCCTTTGGCTGTCCGGACAATGCCACTGGCTGTTTTGCTGATGTCGCTCATCTCCACTTCTGTCTGGTCCGTTTTCAGAGCTGTGATTCGCTCCTGAGGCATGGACTCCGCAAAACCACACCGCCCACCTGCTTTCCTGGGGGGGTTACAAAAAACACAAGACACTGACACATTGACCTCCAAGGATTTTCCAAGTCACCGTTTTGCAAATCGCGTGCAAGTTTCAGGTCTTTCTGGCATCGCCTCAAGTCAAATCCAAAGTCAAGATATGCAAACTGTGAGTCGCGTCCACGTCGTACGAAACACTTCGTTTGACAAAATATGCAAAGTAATCACAAAGTAATGAATCAACAACTGGAAGAATTTCTAAATTACCTGATCCAGATCATACATAGTGACTGCATAAACAGAGGAAATCGTTCAATTTGAAGAAAATACTGAAAAATAACTTTAATATTGTAAATCTAGCAAACAAATCTTTTTGGTAAATATCTAAAGAGGAATATGCAGCCATTTGCCCATGTGACCATTTGACTAAGTGAGTTTCCTGACTATTACTTAATTTGCTAGCAAAAAAGAAAAAGAAATAGTAATACGTCAGTCACTATATTAGCTTTAAATAATTGAGGAAGTTATATGCTTGTTGCTTCTATTTAAAGTTTTCAGGCAACATGCTCTACCCGGTTAAATTCATTTCTTTCAGACTGCTTCGTAGAAATGAAATTCTATGTAATTGTTCTTTGCCGAGTTAAATCTGTGAATTACGAGAAGTTACTATGAGCTGGCTGGAATTTAATGTCAGCGCGAAGAAATATTGAAGTGACATTCAGAGCAACCCCTTGAAACCAAAAGAAAATCCAGTCATTTGTTCCAACACCTAACTGGAGTCCACGTCTCTCAAACTAAAATACATCACAACCCAACAGCTCACCTGGCAGTCTTGTCGTTTAGCAGAGCTTTGCTGATGAGCTCGGTGATCTCAGACACCTTGACGCTGGCGATTTTACTGCATCTCATCACCTTCAGGGAAAAAAAAAAAAAAAAAAAAAAAATTGCATTAAAACAACGTGGAAAATCAGTGCAAACGCAGGTACAATTTGTGAAATAATCACAAATTGTCGACTTCGTTTGATAGTTTTCTTAACAATCCTGAATGACAGTGGCTGGATGGGCACTGTGCAAACTATTCGAAGCATTAAAAGTAAACGACAAAAGTTCCAGTCTAGTCTGCTCGCCTGCTCTTTCAGCAGCATGATCCCCCCGCTGGACTGGATGGAGCAGATCTCTCGGTGTTTGTTCATGGCGATCATCAGAAGGCCGTCCATCACTCGCTCCTCCCGCTCACACGGGTCAACCAGCAGGAAGGTTCTGCAGAGAGGACAGCGTTCACACGCCGGCACTCCAATTTAGCTTCTGTGTGTTGCGTACTAAAGCGGCAACGCCCGCAGAAAGATCGGTTATTACAGATCAATAACGGTCGCTATAGCAGCGATCTGTGAAAATCGCTCAGAATTACATATAGATGGAGAATGTTTAGAGTCGTTTCCAGCGGGAGAACAACACCAAAATATATGTCCAACTAAGTTTAACAGATTCTATTCTAAATTTAAGTTACTTAGAAATAAATTTGTCATACACACACACACAAAAAAAACCCCCACCACATTATTCCATAGAGACTGAAGAAAAAGTGTCTTTTTTTAAACATAAAGGAGCGAATCACATAGTAAATTTGATTATTTATTAAATAGTCCAAATCAGTGTTTTGGCGCATCTCTCTGAAGAAGCAAGCTAACTGTGTCGGGATTCATTTCTGATATTCTAAATACAGAAACAGACCCAATAGCGAGTCCTCACCCCTGCTGGAAGAAGGCGAAGCTGACGCTGATGGGCATGTGGTAGATACTCAGAGGAATGGGGTCTCTCTCCTCTGGACTGTACTGCAGACAGAAACAAAAAAAAACAACAAAAAAAAAAATGCCGTGATGAAGAGCTCCGATTATAAAGCCTCTCCTCGTTGGACCTGGCCGACTCACCACCGTGACCTCCTCTCCCTGGATGCTGACGTCGGGTCGTCTGAAGTGGCACAGAGCGCCGATGGCGGCCACGCTGGCGGCGTCCATCAGGTTCCCATCGTTGTTCAGCGTGTGGACGTCTACTCTGATCTGCCACACCTGAATCGTGGTCACACGGAAAACGCACGGCTCTTTCCAGTTGTTTCGTGGGGCTCAAACATTTCAACAGCTCCTCCAGTTCAAATGTTTAACTGTGACTGCGTACGACTGGACCTTATAAGTTCCCTTCAGAATAAAAGCCGAGGTCTTATTCTGAAGGGAACACACGAGGCCTTGAGACCCAACTGTGGTCATCACTGCTTTGAAGCTTTCAAAACGCATACAATGGAGACAGTGCCACCATGTGGGTAAACTTGAATATTGCCATTCAGAAGGTAAAGTTTAAAGAAGGCTCATTTAATGTCTGCTTTAACACTTCACACAGTCAAGTGTTACAAGGGTTATGCCTCTTTGCACAATGTCTAGTGCTCTCCACGCTCTCTAAATGTTTCTGTATATCTCACAAAACGTTCATGGTGTTCTGTATTCTTACAAATTGCGAAACTTGTCTTTATTAGAAGATGATGCCCATATGTGTCTCGGTCTGCTCCGGTCTCTGGAAATTGTTCCAGTTGGTTTTTAGTACAATTTTTTTTTTTTTTTTTTAAATCAAAGATGTCATTAACTGGGCTGTCAACTGAGAACTGAGCGAAGTGAATATGAAAATAGCCACAAACTAGCAAGGTTCTCTAAAAATAAGCATAAAATAGCCTGGAGCTTAAAATGTAGAAAAATAAGAAAAAAAGTGCTGTCCCTGCCTCCTCAGCTGGGATGCGAGCGGTTTAACTGCAAGTGTTGCATTTCAGCTCAGGAAATGTGCGTCTCGCCGAGTGCATCACCTTTTCTCCAGACACCACACACAGGGACTCCGTATCGATGCACTTGGAGTTCCTCAGGCATCTCTCCAGCTGTCTGTTCAGCTTCACCGACAGCTCCGACTGCCTGCGGGGACGGCAAAATCCCACAAATGATTTTCTGCTCCAACAGGCCGACTAAACTCGTTAAGGCGTAATGGGAAGCAGAGGGTAAGCGAGAGGGGACGAAACGCTACGGCGTGAGCCCCGATCCGTTCGCAGAGTGAAGCCGGGTCCTCACCTTCCCTGCTCAAAAGCCGGGGAGGCCATCGGCGACAGCTCCAGGTTGAAGAACATGATTCCCTCGTTCGGACGGCTTTCCTTTGGCACCACCAGTTCACACGACACCTGGGCCATGACCCTGAGAAGCAGAGGCGCATAACTCAATCACAAATCGAGTCAATAATGTGTAAAACCACCTTCTGCTGAAATTACAGCTGAAAGTCTGCCGGGGTGTGGCTCTACCAGCTTGGCACATCTAGAGGCAGAAAGCTAATCTTTGTCACGTAAACACAGAACTATATGAAGGAAACTATTTCAAGTTGCGGTGACAAAAGGGGGAATACTAAACTTGAAGAAAATATAGAAAAAATTCTTTCAGGGATAGTTTAAAAAAAAAAAAAAGTATAAGAGAAAACATGCATATGATGATTGTAAATAGAAGGTAACCATAGTTTCCAACAAGAGCAAAAGGAATCAAGCTGAAATTAATACAGTTATAGACATCCTGAATCTTATAAGATTATTTTTTAAATTTAGACAATTTGGATTGTATTTTTGCTTTTGCCAGCTGCAGTCCGCCATGATGGACTGGCTCCAAAGACAGTGACAGTGGGAAAGTCTGGACCAAACCGATCACATTTTGGTATCGTGCCTATGCATGCTCCCGGTTCTAGTACTGACCACACACTCACCTGGTTTGTCCCAGATCCACGAAGCAGCACCCATAGTCAGTCCCAAAAGTGATTTTTATTTTCCTGTAATCATACGTCTGCCGCCCATCCAGGCGCTAGAGGAAAGAGAGAGCAGGAAGATTAAATTGCGTCTTAAAGCACTCGTATCTATTCTGGGTGCCCGGTGTTTGTCTTACCAAAACACTGTTCCAGGCAGTATGAGGTTTACAATCAAGATGCATTGTTACAATAAATTATACACCAAACACTATGGTGCTAGTATATTTGACCTCCAGAATCCGGAAGCAAGTAAAAGCCTCTTTTTGGGCAGAACAGTTTATTCCTGCCGTTTGGCTTCTCACCTTCCTAAAACATCACATTTAGTGAGCGAGGCAAATATGAAAGGGAATTTCTTGACAAGGGGACTAAAGGATATACAAATAGAAATCAATATAGAAATTAAAATAGAAAATAAAAAACTATATGCACGGATAGTTTCGATACCCACACACACACACACACACACACACACACACACACACACACACACACACACACACACACACACAGCTGACTGTTCCTGAAAAAATGATACTCTGGTTAGGGTATATGTTTGTACCATTTCCACAACTAATAATTAATAACTACTTTTTGAGAGAAGTTAAAAAAAAAAAAAAGAAAAAAAAAAAGAAGATAACCCATGCAGCCATTCTCACAAACCAGCCAAGTAAATCCACTTATGTATCCTCCTCACATAAAACATGTGAGGAAATCTGGATGTTTTTCAATTTGATTCCCGTGTTAGTTGCAACAAATGATGGCGGCGACAGCGTTCATACTGTGTTCTAGCTTCGCGGGTGGACGAAATGAAAAGATTACAATAAACACCTTTTTCTCCTCGATGGCCTTCAGTATGAAGTCCCGCTCACAGTTGGACAGTGGCGTGTCCTTCATGCCGACGGTTTCTCTTGTATATTCTTTTATATCACTTCTCAGGAAACCATGCGGAGTCCGTGTTTACAGGTTGCGAGCATGCGCGAGGCAGCACGATTTACGGCACTAAAGCTCGACAGACTTAACGCAAAAAATATATCAGCTGAACTAAACGTTTGATACTTGGCGTTAGTGTAGCACTTCCAATTGAGTCAGCTACTGAGCCGAACATAGCCCACGTTCACTGACCCAAAGCCCAAATAAAGCTGATTTCGTTTTACGACGTATGCTGCTTTCACTGTAAGCAGGAAATCTGGGACGCCCGAGCTCTACAATGGTCTTCTCTCGAAATGCAGGGCAAAGGGCTTTTATTTTTGGGAGAAAATATAATCAAGATAAAGCGTAGATTAAAAACTAAAGCCACAAAGTAAGGTTATTTTGTCCTGCTCATATTCACATGTTTGCACGGACCCTGACCTTACAGTTTTCCAGAGGATTTTTATTCATGTAACTTAACGCTTACTAAATCATTAAACATAAAAGAAGCATCTAAATTCAAGGGATATACAAAGGCTGTGTACATCCACAGAAAAAAATGTAGCAAAAAACCCCCCAAAAACAAACAAATGCCACAAAACACCGAGCTTCTTGCTCTTTTAGTGTTAATAAATTAGCTTGGCCGCGCTTACTATCAACAGGCGCCGTTTTCGCTTGTCCATGAACGCATCACTTCAGTTAGCCTGGCATCACCGTTATTCGGACCAAGCTGTCACTCACGCTCCCTCACATATCGTCTTTTCCCCGTAACTGTTCCTCGCCGAACCTGAAGCAGGACAACAGCGCAAGATTCTGACACGTAGAGGCAGACTAAAAAGATTTTTTTTCCTCTCTGCGGTTACAACACCTCCTAAGGTAAGTGTTTGGTCTGAATGAGTCAATACATCCCTTATAATGCGACATTAATGCTAAGCTAGCCAGCTAGTAGCCTCTATTCATTCATTTTTTAATTTTTTGTATTTTTTTTTTTTTTACGGCAAAAACAAATCCGTTTTGCTTCCAATTAAAATATCGCGGCTTTCCCATTGAACGGCAGCGCGTGTTTGGTTGTGGTGCTGCCTGTCTGAGCTCATTAGTTTGATCTGCTAAGCCCATGTTTTGCACAGGTCTGCTGTCTGCGAGTGGCGCTCCGCGCTGTTAGCATCAGGCAGCGGAGCAGGTGCCGCGGACACAGCCGCTCATCCTAAAACCGTTTGGGCCACTGCGGTGCTCTGTGGCCGCCATGTTGGCTCCAAGGCCACGTTCCGTTGTGTCTGTGTTTTATCGCTGCCAGTGGCGCTGTAACCGTAAAAGAATCTGCGGAGCGTTTTTATAACGAACGAATAAGAACGGGCGACTGTTTGTCGTCAGCAACGTTGGACAAGATGTTTGGATTGTTCTAGTAAAATCAGCTGGAAGGATGATCTGTCTTCTTGTGTACTCCGTGAGGTTAACGCACCTGTTGATCATCTGATGAAATCGGCGACCTAAATTAGATCAGTGCAGCTTTGATGCATTTCCGATTTAGGTCTAAGCAAAAGCCTTAAATCATCTCTGTTGACTTTATATTTTGCCTTGTGGTTTTTTACGTTTTCTCCAGACTTTCAAACTTCTTTTCAGCTGTTGACTGTTTTTGGTCAGATTTCCAGTTCCATTTGTTTTGTTGTTTTTTTTTTTCCTGTTTAAACCACTTTCTACTTCACTGTAAAACCTCAAACTTGTACAAAGGAAAAGGAAAAAAAAAAAAAAAAAAAAAGCTGTCCTGCTTTTCAGAGAGTAATACTAGGAGTATAACAAAATTGCGTATTTGTATTTGTTTTTGGCTTGAATCAGAATAAATGTTGTTTTTCTGTTTTAGGTTTTTTTTTTAAAAAAGCTATTACACATTTTCATGTAAATACAGTAAAGTCTTAGTTTGCCAATGTGCACAAAAAGATTTTTGAAATGTAGTTACAAAATCCTAAAAAAAAAAAAAAACTGAATTTGCCATGAGAAGAAATCGTTTGCAAATAGAAAACGGGATATAATGAGTGTATCCCCAGTTTAATAATTAAAAGTTAAGAACCGCTTGTCACATTGGTTGATCTCTACATGTCAGGAAGATGCCAAGACAGAAATCGTCACGTCTTTTCCAACTCTCATTTTTCTTCAGTTTATCCTGAACTCAAGTTTAATTTTACAGTTATGTGCATACATATATACATAACAGTAATATTATTAATATTTATTTTACTTTATTCCCTATTCACTTACATTCTCGTCACATAAAAATCCAGTCTTAATCTTGGGTTTCCTCGTCGGTCTTATGGTTTTTAGGAACATCCTCTGCAGTTACTCTGTGCGACACTTTGGTGCAAACTGAGCCGATGGAGGCGAGTTCCCGACAGGTTCCTCATTTGTGGGGGAAAAAAAAACAAAAAAAAAAAACGGATAAGCATCACAGTGAAAAAAAAAAATGGTATATCAGGGGAAGCATGGCGCTTTGCCTGCATCTACAGTGAGGACTTTAATTTCCTGCCCCGCAACAAAACAGAGCCAGGCTGAGCAGATCCAGATGAAGCTACTGATATGCTATTATAGGTCTCTCAGAGGCAATATTGAGCAGATTTTTCCGATTGCGTTTCAATGCATGTGGCTCCCGCAGTTGTACAGTCGTGAAGCCAGAAGCCTCGACGAGGTGAACTGCAGTTGGCCACAGAATCTTTATCGTTCCTTAGACAGTTTGGTTTCTTAGCTCGTGCTCAGCTTTTTACAGAAGTGTTGACTCTTGTATGGGTCTTTCAAAGTAATAATGAAGGCGCATCTTAAAGATATGAGACTTGACCTCTGCATCTCATCCACTCACTCTTCCGTCATCTTGTGTGCTTGCCTTCTCTATTTTTATCACCGACATGACATGAACAACTCTCCGTAAATAAAATCGGTGTCATTCCGCTTCTCCAGCTCCTTTGTTCTTCCCGCTCAGAGGCTTGAAATCCTTGGAAGCGCTTGAATTACAAAATACTTGTTTTCAAGGTTTGGAAAGAGCTTAATCAAGTCCCTGAAAGTGCTTGATATGCGAACTGTCCAGGTTTGTAATTAAGTGCAGTCAAACATTTGATTCAAAACCGAAATTTGGAGCACATTATTGACATTTGAAACCAGATATTTTCATACACCTAATAAAAAGAAAGACACATTTTTTTTCCTCATTGTTATGTCAGACTAAACCTTCGTTGTTTTACGTTACTTAGAATGACCAAATCGTCACTACTTGCTAAATGCCAGAAAGCCTAGAGAGAACAGCTTGTATTTTACTTTTGAATATTTGTTATTCCCAATGACTCAGTGCCTTATTGATCCGTTTAATTGAAATAAAGGATCATTACATGCTATCAAAACTGAAAGATTCTTCTTTTTTTTTTTTTTAAAAAAAAAAACACTTAAAAAGCATGTCAGAAATTTACGATGGGAAAAGGGTCCGATGTTGGTCCGTCGCTCTTCGTCCACCTGAACCTTTCCTCCCCTCTCTCCCCTTCAACCATTCTTCTCTCCTCCCGCCCGCCTCAGATGAAATTAGGTGGAGGCTGGGTGTGGCGGCTGCTGCTCCTGTCCTCGCTGGCCGTGGCAGCCGTGGCGTCCAGCGACGAGCCTTCTGAGGCCGACGTCCTGGACGGCGACGGCGACGTGCGCCTGGACGAGGAGGAAGTGCAGGTTCTGATGGCGAACGATGACAAAGAGGAGGAGGCGATGGTGACGGATGAAGAGCAGTTTGATGAGGATAAAGATGCAGACGAAAAGTCTGAAACTGACGCCAATGTCACCTTCCAGGTCAGGAGCAGAGCCAACATTAAGAGGATTTTAAAACTTGGATCTTAAATCGTAACATTATAATCCATTAATCCCAGGTAACATACAAGACTCCCGTTCCCACTGGAGATGTATACTTTGCAGAAACGTTTGACGATGGATCACTGGACAGGTAAAACCAGGTTTTAATGGAAACTCTGGTAGAGCAGCCCTCTCTGCTGGCTGGTTTTCCATAGCTGAAATATTTTTTGGATGTTGATCTGGGCAGATGGCAGCCATCAAAAACAACGAAGGAGGACACAGATGATGAAATCGCCAAATATGATGGTTTGTAGCCTTTTTATTTTTATACAGTACAGATCCACAACTCTCAAAGTCATGTAGACATTTAGAGCAGTCTAAGCCATTCTTATTTCTGGCAAAATTGTATTTGTCCTCTCCTGTGCGTCTGCAGGAAAGTGGATGGTGGAGCCGCTGAAGGAGAACAAGGTTCCCGGAGACCAAGGCTTGGTGCTCAAGTCCCGGGCCAAACACCACGCCATAGCAGCCATGCTGGACAAACCCTTTGTCTTCCAGGATGAACCTCTGGTGGTCCAGTGAGTTCACATGAGAACAAGATGCAAGTTCTAATGGAAAAAAAAAAACCCATAAATGTCAGAGTTGAGGTTTTTTTTTTTTTTCTTTTAAATTGCAGGTATGAGGTGAATTTCCAAGATGGTATTGACTGTGGTGGAGCGTACATCAAGCTGCTGTCTGACTCCGGCAGCCTCAGTCTGGTCGGTATTTGTGTTTTATATTCCTTAAAGAAATGCTCATTTTCTATGTGCAGTTCATATTGGATATATTTCTGAACATAATGGCCACCCAAGATTTCAATATTTCAGACTGTGTCTTTCTCCACCTCTGGGTTTTTTTAGTAGTTTTAGTCTCATCTGGCCAGAAAATATTAGTGTGAAACATTTGTTCACATGCAACTTTTATTCATGAAAAAAAAAAAAAAACTTTTTGCATCTGTCTGACCATGTCATGCTTTTCCTGCCTTCTTCTAATTGTTTTCTCGTTCATTTTAACCCTTGTGTTTCTGTCTGAGGTCTGTGGGATGTTAGGCAGCTGCTGGGTTGTTGGTTGTCTGACATTCCCCCAGGAGATGACTTGCATTTTTAAATCAGCAGAATAATGTCCTGCAACCGAACGCAAGATCTTTGCTGGTGTTTTTGTTCTAATTGGTGCAATTATTAAGTTCCAGGAAATGTTCTCCATATGAGGTTTCAGACTTAGATTTTGCAACAATCTGCAGGAACATTAAGTAGGAAGGGACGACGCAAGCGTCTCCATCAACCTTTTTCTTTGTTGCGTTTTGTTTTGGGGTTGTTTTTTTCTTAAAGTCACCTAACTGGTGATTTTGTGGCTTCAGTGAAATGTTGCCAAATCAGTAAAGTTATTGATCATATTGATTTCCTTCTTGTTTTCGCATGCAGGAGCAGTTCCATGACCGCACGCCCTACACCATCATGTTCGGCCCTGACAAATGCGGAGAAGACTACAAACTGCACTTCATCTTCCGCCACAAAAACCCCCTGAACAAAGACATGGAGGAGAAACACGCCAAGAGGGCCGACGTGGACCTGAAGAAGTTCTACACCGACAAGAAGACTCACCTCTACACTCTGGGTGTGTGGCTGGTCGACGAGCTGCGTTTACTGTTTTGATCCTGTGGGCGTTTTTTTTTTGTTTTTTGTTTTTTTTCTTGTGAGTGTGCTCTCCTTACTTTTGTCTGCCGTCAGTGCTGAACCCAGACAACAGCTACGAGATGTTCATCGATCAGTCGAGCGTGAGCCGTGGCAACCTGCTGTACGACATGGTGCCTCCCGTCAACCCGCCAAAGGAGATCGACGATCCAGATGACTCCAAGCCGGACGACTGGGACGAGAGGGCCAAGATCCCCGACCCCGAGGCCGTGAAGCCCGATGACTGGTGATTCATTTTTCTCTCCGATATCAACAGGCAGAAGTTTCACCAAATGTTCCGGCCACTTTTAACATTTTTAACTCAAATGTTGGTACGGTACACAACCACAAAACTACAGCCAGAGTACAGATTGTTTTAATTGATTAAAAATGACACGGAGATTGAAACGGTTCCTTGACAGACCGTTGCGTACCTTTTAGAATTTTACAGTAACATCTAAAAAACACTTGGATTTCTCTTTTGTTTCCTGAATGTCGTTGAACCCATTTGCAGGAAGTCAAATTACGCCTCATAATCGAAGTCGAAGATCTTAAAAAAAAACTAAGAAAGGGGAAAAGAAAAACCAATAAAAGTAGATTTATATAAAAAGCGCTTAGACAAATTTAAAAAAATAAGTCAACCAACACTACATACATACAAAAAGTTAAGAAAAGTATTTTTTTCATAAATGTTTTTTTTTTCTTGTTTGAGTCCAGGGTTCTCAAACGTGGTGAGAATAGTTGAGACTATTGATGAAAACATATTTAGTTTCTAGCCATCAGATCCTGGTGGACCTCCTGGACCAGTTAATGGAATATTAATGTAAAAGTCTTAAGAGACAAAAAGTTGCACCTTGTCATCTAACATAAAAAAAAAAAAAAGAGTCAAAGCAAAAGAGCCCAAAGGACAAGAAGTTTTTATGACAAGAGGTAAACATTTCTGGAACCCAAACGGTTCATTCTGAACAGACTGGAGAAATCCTTCAGCCATCAACCTTTCCTCACATCATCTATGAAGCGGTGATTATAAAAGGTCTTTAAAACACTCTGGATGTTCTGAGCCTCAAATAAAATCTGCGATTGCATTTCTCTCTCTTTGTGTTCCAGGGACGAGGACGCTCCCGCAAAGATAGAGGATCCTGACGCCTTGAAGCCAGAAGGATGGCTGGACGACGAGCCAGAGTTCGTTTCCGACCCAAATGCAGAGAAACCAGAGGACTGGTGGGTCCTTGAACTGGCCGGCACCAGCGATGTGCGTTTATGAAAGCAGAGTGATGTGTTGGTCTGATTGCTGTTTGCTGGCTCGGGGGTGCAGGGACGAGGAGATGGACGGGGAGTGGGAGGCCCCGCAGGTTCCTAACCCGTCCTGTGAGACGGCTCCTGGCTGTGGCGAGTGGAAGCGGCCGATGATCAACAACCCTCAGTATAAGGGCAAGTGGAAAGCCCCTCTGATCGACAACCCCAATTATCAGGTAACGGGAACGCTTCTCGTGAACCGTCCGTGTGTTTGTGACGTTCCCGTCATGAAGCCGCATCCGCTCCGCAGGGAGTCTGGAAGCCGCGCAAAATGACGAACCCAGAATATTTTGAGGACCTGCAGCCGTTCAGGATGACTCCGTTTAAGGCTCTGGGGCTGGAGCTGTGGTCCATGACCTCAGACATTTACTTCGACAACTTCATCATCACGTCTCACAAGGAGGTGGCTGACCGCTGGGCCTCGGACAGCTGGGGGCTGAAGAAACTGGTGGCCAGCGCCAACGAGGTCAGAGGAGGACGGTTGGGCCGATGGTGTACCGTCCTGTTTCTGCGAGGCTCATCTCTGGTCTCTTGTTTTTAATCCTGACAGCCGGGGATATTTTCTCAGCTGATGATGGCAGCGGAGGAGAGACCCTGGCTTTGGATCATCTACGTCCTGACAGTCGGTCTGCCCGTCGGACTGGCGGTTCTCTTCTGCTGGCCGAAGGTGGCAAGAATCTCCCGATCGTTACCGACATGAATCCGCCTCACGGGTCCTACTTGACTCGGCTGTTATCGTTTCCAGAAACCAGTGGACGACTACGTGTACAGACGGGTCGATCAGCCGCAGTCTCACATAGAAGAGGAAGAAGAGGAGGAAGAGGAAGGAGAAGCAGAAGAGGAAGAGAAGGAAGCTGGAGCTGGAGAGCCAGCAGCAGGTGTGACGATTATCTGCTGGTGTTTCAACTTCGCTGCCGTGTTTTCCTTCACCCGCATCATCACCGCCGCTGTTCTTTTCAAAGCACAAGACGACGGGGAGAGGCAGGAGAATGACGGACAGGGAGACAATCAAGTTGGGGACGATAATGAAGAAGAAGAAGAAGAGGTGGAGGAGGAAGAGGAAGAAGAATCGGAGGAAAACAAAACTCCAGAAAGAACATTAGAAGATGAGGTGAGAGTCTCATGTTCTGTTTGTTTGTGGTAAATCTTTCCGTAGCAATGGAGGCTGGAAGTACTTCCCCACCAAAACAACTTGTTGATATGACGATCTGATGTTTCACATAGACTCCAGAATATACAGAAGATGAACACATGCGCGCTAACATCGATATCTGGCATTAAGTGATGCAACATGGGTCTTGCCGAGTCGTTTTGAGCAGTCAGTAGCTAATCTTTCAGAGAGGACGCAACACTGAGGAGGTGTCAGATTTTTAGTTTTGAGATTTTTTTTTTTTTTTTACAAGTTTTGCGTTGGAGTTGTTTTAAATTAGTCTTGGAACAGTTTAGGTTTTAACAGCTGCTTACCAGGTTTGGGTAACATGCGCTTTAATACCATCAGCCACTCCAAGACGTTAAGTTCTGATATTAAATTTAAAACTTTTATGACTTTCCTGTAGTTTTTAACAAGAAAAACTACAAGGAGCTGTATAATACTGAACCACAGTCCTAATTGCAATATCTGTCATCAATATCACAATCACACAAGGCAGCCAGGATCAGTAGCTAGTTGCACATTATAATTCATGTGCTATGCATTCATAATACCATCTGCAGAGTCAGCTTTCCCATTACAGCTCGACCCATAATGACAGAAATGTGTAGGTTACCTGTGGATGATCCACGGTGAAGACAAAACTCGCCCCTCGCTTTTGACTGGGTTAACTGAAAGCGACTCAATTGTCAACTGCAGCTTCTCTTTTTGTCAAATCACTCAGCAGAAAGATGGAGGCGACGTCACTGGAGAGAGCCACAAACAAGCCATCAGAAAGAGGAGGGTACGGAAAGACTGAGGCGAGTCCAGCGTCTGCTGTCTCTTCCTCTCTACCGGGGGAGGGGAGGAGGAGGTGAAAGGGGTCTTCTCTGTTGTAGCTGCTCCCTCCTCCCTGAGCGGAGCAGCACGGCGTTTTCCTCCAACCCCAACGGTAGCCTGCAGTCACCTGGCTGCCCCATCTGTGTCTCAGCTCCACCCGCCCCACTCTGCCCAGGTTTGCAGCCTCACAGACCTACGCACCCCGTCCCACGCCTCTCCTTCCTCCCGTCCGCTCAGCCGGATGAGCTTCCCGGAGGTTCCTCTGCCACTTCTAGCTTCCCTTGATAGTTGATTTTTGTTTCTTTTTTTTTTTTTCCCCTTTTCTTTTCCCCCCACAACCTAATTCTGTTCCAGAAGTCGTCAAAACGTCGGCGTCTTCCTCCTCTGTTTTCACTCTCTCTCTTCATAAACCATCAGTTTATGAAAGCAGCAGAGCCCCAATGGCGCTGATCACTTTTTTTTTTATTTTTTTTTTTTACCGCATATCGAAGGGGCCCTCTCTGAGGTTATTCACGTAAATCCTTGATTTGAGGGGGGAACGTTTGAGGAGGAAGTTCTTGTTTTAAAAAATGTTCGAACTGAGCTGAGAGCGAAGGTTAACAGATTCCAGATAAAATGCATTGCTGGTCTACATTTTAGTTAGTTCGTAATGAGCATCTGTTTATTTTTTTAATTTAGTGTTGAGTTGACATTTTGCTCCGCTGTTCTATTTATTGGTTTCGACTTGACTGTTTCTCACCAGTATGAATAAAGGTTTTAATAGTAAAGTGTTTTAAGGCTTGAGGCAACTTTCCACAAATACGTGCCACTGATGTGCTTACTGTGAGCAGAGGTCTGTGAAATATTTACATTGAAAATAGAAAACTTGACAGTCAATGCTTGCAGCTAAAGTAGCATTATTTCTTTGCCTCGGCAGGAAATAAAAAGAAACGCAGCAGTGCTTTCCTCTTTGAGCTGGTGATTAAATCTGGGAGACACCATCCATCTTTCTTTTTTATTGTCGTCTAAAGCTTTTGTAGTTCACCCTCCAGCCACATGTTGGCACTTAACCCCTGTTTACATTTGTTTGCAACTTGTACATTTGCTCTTGGAAATAAAACTATTTAATACAAAAAGAAATCGGATGCATTGCGTCTGTTTTGGGAAATATTTTTTATTTTACTGTAGTAGGTCTGTGCAGCTGATAAGACTTGGAGCGGTAACTGTGAGATTTTATTTTAACAAACAAACAAAAAAAAAAAAACATTTAAAGGCAAATGTGGACACAAGGCATGACTAGCTAGTGTGTGAAAAGGAGGAAATTAGCATGACACATAACTGCTTAAAGTATAAAAAATAACCTAGAAAAAAGCCACAACATAACCATTTGAACTTTGACTTTTGGCTCGATGAACTGACCAAGTCGGACATGAAAGAAAAACAAAATGTTACATATCTGAAAAACACATAATGTTTAACATAAATAATGGCCGCTGCCCTCTACTTTGGTCTATCACATACAATCCTATTAAAATACATTAAATGTGATAGAAGCTGGGTTTTTTTGCACAGCGCCGTGTTCACACAACAATTCTGAAGCAGCATCAAAATCCAGTTTTCATTCACATTAATCTTTTCGACTCTCCTTTTCTCTGAGGCGGCGGATTCCTCGGACACGCCCCGTCTGCCGCTGCACACTGAAGATGCGTTTGAACGCCCGTCTCCTAGCAGGCGATACATCCCAGGCCAAACCGATCGGATCAATACCACTCAGCCCCGTCTTGCTGCTTCTCTGAAAGTATCTCTTTCTTCCCTCGTCATCGTGTTACTCGACCCGTTATGTTCCCTCCACCGCTAATAGAGGAACAAGGAACCAAATCTCGGCTGCGTTTCCGTCTTGAATACCTAAACAAAGATTTTAGTTGCATTGAAAACATAACTGATGATGTAGCTTTTAGCCTCTGCGCTTTCTTTATTGACATCACGCTCTGCAAACTTCCTCAGCCAGTTTACTGCTAAATGGAGGGACATTTCTTTAGATATGTTAATACTTCAGATATTGCTTAAACATGCCGTTATTACACATTTTTCATTCTGCACAACACTGGTCAGCGAATCAACTGCAGGCAGAGGAAAATAGTTGAGTATCGTGAAATACAAGACCAACTGAAGTACCAGATCCAGCTGTCCAACAACAGAAAATACAGATTAATTAAATTAACGCTGATAATAAGGTTCCCGGTAACATGTATGATGTAAAACTCATTTTAGAACATTAAACTGAAGCGCAACAAAATGTCCCGATGGCGGTGGGTTCAAGAAAAAAAAAAACAAACACAAAGAAAAGTATTTTACAGACGTTATTTTCATATTTACATTTGTTTAGTTCTGACTCAGGTAAATGGTTACGGGGTCTTCTCCGACCACCACCTTCTGCTCGACTCCGCCTCACTTCCGCTTGCTCTTGGTGTCGGTGGTCTGGAAGACGCTGGAGGCCGACATGAGGTTCTCGATGTACTGACCGAGCACCTGATTCTCCGACTTCAACTTCAGGTTCTCCTCTTTGACCGCGTCGACTCGAGCCGACAGATCTGCAACACGATCATCAGACTTAAAACGTTTGCTAAGCTAATCGGTAAATCGAGTTCACATGAGTGTTCTGGTTGGTTCTGGCTTTGTAGCATCTCTTAATAAATGCGACGATAGGTAAAACTTCCCGTCATTAAAACGTAGAGTGGAAGCTTTCGTCTACCTTCCAGTGTGTGCTGCAGCTCCAAGACCTGGTTTATCAACCTCGTCTTCTCCTCCATCTCAGCCTGGTTCTCCAGGTCTCCTGAAACACACATTTGTGGCGTCACAACGAAACGTCCAGGAAATGCAGTAGTTCTGTGTATTGCGAAACTGGCATGAGACGAACCATCTATGTCGCAGTTCATGATGAAAAGCTCGTCTTCCTGTTTAGTATGCAGGGCTGCAGATCCTCTGTCGGCTAAGGAGAAAAGCCAGAGGTCAGGATGGTTTCCAACAAACTCCAGATAAAACAGGACGGTTTGAACTTCTTTTAAAACTACTGCCATCCACTATAAATGGGCTTTCATTCATTTTTCATTCCATTGAATGTTACTTATTGCTCAATACCCTCAATGCCAACCATTGAGTCATACAGACATAAAATTGCTGGTGATGAGCCAATATTTTGCAGTTTTTTTCTCCTTTACTCACTTGGTTTAGTGCAAAATACCAGTGATGACAAAACAATAAGATGATTCTCAAGCAAATCTTATTATACGAGGCTGAAGTTGGTTTCTGATTTTTTTTTCCCCATTTCTGATGTCTCACAAATGGGAGAAAGGTTTAAAAAAAAAATCCCGACATGGTTTTAAATATTCTACTATTAGAGCAGAATAATCCAGTCCAGGTTTGAAGAGTCTAGGCGTTGTAGTTTTTTGGGTTTTTTTAACTAGAGTATATTAAATATGGTGAAGGTGGTGGGAAAAATGAGGCGGAATCGCCCTTTAGCCATATCCCGAATCAGTGGCCAACTTCAGCTGCGTTCATAAAATAAGAAGTGACCACCAGCGCGTGCTTGTCTTCAGGCACGTACTGGTCACCGCCTATGATCCAACAAGCCACATGATTGGCTGCAGAGACCGGATTAAAGACGCAGCAAAGACCTTCAAAAAGTTAGCAAATTTAAGATTCAGACCGCTTTGAAACATCTCCAGAAACAAAACATGCATGAAACACTTCCCCCGCAATACAGTCAACGAATAAACAGACTGCGACCGGACACTTTGTATTAGAGAAGTTGAATAAAACAAGGAAGGGATGAAGTGGGTACTGAAAATGCCGTGAGAGCCCAGAAACCGGAGCAAAGGTGGCTCTGCTCTGGTGGAGTCACGATGGGGGAAGACACCGCGCCCTAGATGCGAGTCCCTGTCTGCTTTCTGCGAGCACCATTCATTTCACCGCTGAAGTCACCATTTAACGAACCAGCACTGTGTATGTACAGCGGATGGTTTGTGACAAATAGCTGCATTTAAGAACAGCAATTAGACACCACGACACCTGAAGAAGGCGTCATAATTTTAGGCCAACCGAGACCAAAGCTAAAAAGCCTGTCCGATAATGGGTTTCTGGAAGTTAGCTCTGTTAGCTAATTAGCTTAGCGACTAGCCAGGCTAACCGCCCTTAGCATCAAATGCGGAGTAAATGTGAGGCGAGAGCCGCGGGACATAAACCGTGTTCTCATTTGGAAGAGACTCGGATGAACAATTTGAACGCTGGGTGTTTGAAACAAGCCTCCGAACTGTTTTTGAGTTATTTTCTGCCGGTGGCTACATTTAGCTTCGTATAATCCAATTTAAACAGCCAGGTAAGAGTTTTCTCCTCGACGTTGTAGGAAACAGAAAGGACACTTACTTACCTACAGTAAAAAAAAAAAAAAAAAGAACCACCTTTTCCCTTAGCTGAATTACTCTATGATGTTACTGTACCGCGTTGATGATGAGGAGGATGACGACAGCTGACAGATATATATATATATAAAAATGAACCATGTGTGTAATAACATCTACCGAAAGGGGGCGCAACACCAGCAGCTCACAGAAATAGGTAAACCATCAAATCTCAAGCAACGAGTCGAGCAGCCCCTGTGGTCAGAGCTACTGGAATAAGTGAGGCAACAGTGGTATGGCAGGACGATTGAGACATTTATCTGATACCTTTTATTCCAGAAGTATTATTGCTTCTGCTGGTTCACTCGTTCTCTCTCTGCGTTACTGAAAGAAACATTTCACTTTTATGTTGTTTTGTCAAAAACTGTTGATTAAAAAAAAACAAAAAAACATTTTATTCTCTCTTAAGAAAGTAAAAATCAAATCTTTGATCAAATTAGTAGCTTAATAAAGACATGGTATATAATTAGGGCTGTACAGTATTAGAACATCTTGTGAGGGCTATACAATGGTAAATATAGCAACGACAAAATCAGTTGCAGTTTATGTATTTTCTCTTCTTTCCTCTCTTTCTCAAAGTGCTTCCACAAGGTGACCTTCTTTCCCATTTTGAGTAATGTCATTACACCCAATGTGAGCTTCTGCTGTCATGAGACATTGTTCAATTAAGTTCATAACACTTGGGTTATTGTCCAACAATAACTTGCTCTCCAATCTGTCATTTGAGATATGAATATTGTGCAGACTGACATTGAACAGTACTGCTTCGTAATACAATTCATATGGTCAGAAAACCTATTTATTTTTCATCTAAATGGCATACAGTTATACAATGTACACACACTGGAAGGTATGTGGCTTTATGTATTGAGCAGTAAAGTTCATTCTAATGGCAACACAAGTTATTAACCAGACTCATGAAACTAATTCTGTTCTTGCTGCTGCAGGAGTCCTGACCAGCCATGGATAACATTACGGCATTTCTAAATCATCGCGCCGGAACCTTGTTTGTCACCTGGGTTGAACCTGGGTTTGCTCTATGAAGCACTAAATGGTCTGAGGTTAAAATCCAATACTAAGTTGCAGGTCAAATTCAAACAATTGGTGACCCCTCAGGTCTTCAGAGGCCTGGTCCGATGGTCCCAGGACCAGAACGAAATAAGGTGAAGACGTTTTTAGCTGCTAATCCTCTTTTGAACAAACTCCCTGTTGTGCAGAAACTGCCGTCTCATTTAAATCAGAACTGAAAATATGTTTCTTTCCATCAACACTGTTTGCCTCTTTACTGATGAGCGATTCATTTTTTTTTTTTCTTGTGCTCCATCCTAATATCAAACATATAAAGCTGTGTTTTAAGCAAAACATTCAATCGTCCTTCAGCTTTCTTGCCTTTCAGCGTGCTGTGAAACGCTTTGGACAGTATTTTACCCGATTTGTCTTCCATTTTTATGTCACAAAGGAAAGTAGCGTGTTTCAAGTGCTTCCTCTGATATTTGCTCATTTAAGTCAAATGTGAATCAAGCAGAACTGTACAAAGCAGCTGTTTTAAAAAAAATATGATCCTGGCAAGTTTTAGTCTCATTAGGTGTCCAATGGTGAGACAAATGCCTATATGGATTAAGGCAGTCACAGTTATTCATTTGTGGTGTGATCTGGTCTTTAGAAGTGGAGAGAGGTTGTAGATGAGAAAGTTTTAACTGGGTGAAGCATTGTCAAGAGCTACGCATTCATCCTGTTCCTGTCAGAGCACACCCACACAGCCACACCATCTGCCTCGTGGCCCTTTGTCCCGTCTATCAGGTGTGTAGTGAGCTGAATGTAGGACAATTGTTAGTTTATGCAAATGCGGACAGTTATGTCACACTCGTGAATCACTTGAGAATTTTCCATGCAAAACCCCCCCGCCCCCCCCCCCAAAAAAACAAAGAAAATCTAGCTGACTTTGAAACCGGTTCCAGAGGAAGGATCTGGTCTCTTTAAGAGATCTTTAAAGGCTGAAAGCGACTTCTGTACCTGAGCCGTCTGCCAGAGAGATGGTCGTGAACGTCCCGTCGTCCATGTCCACGTTGGCCTCGAGGGCCTGAGCCTCGTTGTCGTCCTCCAGCTTGGATAGTTGTTTTTTTTGTTTTGTTTTTTTCTATCTTTCACAGTCCTTCATTACCGTCAGAGTTTCTTGCTCCCTCTTTCCTCCGACTTTCTTTCACTTTTGTCCTTCCTGCTCACGCACCTGCTCCTCGAATCGTCCGTACGAGCTCGGTTACCTGTCCTACCTGACTGGCAGCTCAGGTTACACTGCTGTCATGGCAACACCCGAAGCGCTGCAAGAGACGATCTGCAGGAAAAATACCAAGGGTCAAAGATTAAACTCCAGAAGGCTCATGTGAAACACACTCATAAACGTGTACTTAAACTTGACATTAAGAGCGCTTTTAGTGACTGACATGTAAACAGTGTGCAGCTCGGCGGTTGGGGTGGGGAGGGTTACCCACCTGTGATTTAGCTTTGTTTGAGTTTATTTAAGCCGAACGCTGAGGAGCAGAGCAGCGGACGCCTGCAGTTGGTCTGCGGGAGCGACATCTGCCCTGCTGGTTAACTCTGAATATTGCAGGCGAGAGCAATCTGGAGAGAGGACTCACACCGATCCCTCATGTACAAACATCTGCAACAGAAGCAGGCTGATTCATCTGAAAAATAACTATTGAAAATATCCTTTTGAAAAAAAAGTCAGTTAAGGACAAACATGACACAGATCACCCAGATAGCTTGTTTTTTTGTTTGGTTTGTTTTTAGTCAGACTATCTTTCTCTGGTGCTACAATTTATTTGATAGTTTGAAACATTTAAGAGCAGCAAATGAAAAAAAAAAGAAAAAAAAAAGTTTGGTCCTTCATGGGCGGATCCAACAAGATTCAAGTTCATGCTTTGGTTTGCTCAGGTTTTTATATCTGATGAAGCAAACAAACGCGTTTCCAGAATCAGAACTGGAAATGTTTATTGATGTTTCTTTTCTTAGAAAGAGCTCGTTATTAACTTTACGTGTGTGTACTTCTTAAGTGAGATTTTGCATTCGTCTGTTATGCCTTTTGGGTTTTTAACTTAAAACTTGAGGTGAGAGTCGCAACCAAGCTGTCTAAACATCATCAGAGTTGATGTGCTAAAAAAAAAAACCAGAGGAAGCCTTTTATTTGCATTTCAGCAGGGCTTCCTCGCAGCAAAACAGATTTCCAGACGCAAACTCACACTCAACACTGAGCGTCCTGCAGAAGACACAAACATGCTGATGTGCTCTCTCTACAGCGGAGACGGGCAGATGGACGAGTGCTCTTTTACAGCCTCTCCTGCTCTCGGTGCGCTAATGTGTCTGCACGTGCATGTGTGTTTGTATGCCCCCCACCTTCCCCCCCCCCCCGCGCCTAACATAACGCTGGCAGCGAGTCCATGCCAAAGTGGGCATCTGGTCTGTGGACTATCACAGGGGAGTGGAGACAGAAAGGGAACGAACAATCTCTTCTCCTTGGCTCCCTTTTCACACAGATCTGGATGATGCCACCCATCAATAATCGTACAAAACAGACACACGAGGAGAAGAACAAACTGGCTGCGCCATCCAACCAACAAACCAGTTAAGAAAAGAGAGAGAGAGAAAAAAAAAAAAGAAACTTGTGGGACAAACTGGAAAGACCAAATGTAATTTAAGAAAAAGGTTTTTTTTGCCAGTTATAGATTTCGTCTGTCCTGGCGTCTTGTCACAGGTCAATCTGTCTGTCCGTCCGTCCCTCCATCCGTCCGTCCATCCACTTCAGGGTTTGCAGGCTGCCAGTAGAGGCGGCAGAGTGTATTTACCCTCCAATTTCCCCCTCCTCTTCCTGACTCTTTCCTCCGTTCCTGCTTCAGACTCGGCTCGCTCTCATTTACTCTACAGGAGCAGATAAAGCACACACAAACCCGCTCCTGAAAACACACAGTCTCTCCCCGCTCTCTGAAATCACAGAGCGGCGCTTTCGACTCGCCGGTCTCCCCTGTTCCACCGACTGTCCGCCACAGCGTCAAACTGAGCCCCTTCCAGACAGAGGAGAGAACTTTGACGAACCCATCGACTCAAGTTCACTTCTTCATACTTGTTCCAATATTGTGCAAAGTCAGCTGCAAGAGAAGAATAAGAGTTGTAAATTATTTGAAAGTAAAAATTAACGTGTTCTACTTATGGCTTAAAAGTTGATGAAGTTGCCAATTAATCAAACCTCACATAAGCAGTGCACAGTAGTGGTGAGGAAAAAAGGCAAAATATCACACATTGTTTGGTTTGGTGCAACGACTTCTGCAGTCCAGTTCCTGCTTGTCTTGTTTACTGTCTCGCACTGTAAGTGTGTTCAGTTCATACAGTTTGACCTTTGACCTAGAGCAGCTTAACGGGGCAGACGGTTGACTCCTGGTAGGCTAAGAAATGGCTGGACAGAGGTGGAAGCGGTGAAGTTAATCCTAACAATTATTGTAATTTTGACGAGAACAACACACGCAAAATGCAGATTTCCAGGGCATCACGAAAGGGCAACAAAACATGTTGTAAAACATAGATTGTTGTTTCATCTTCAGCGCGTTTGGCCGTCTTCTAAACGAACCGCAGTTGTCGTATTTTCGAGGCTTAACCCAGATTCCCGGCTAGATTTAGCCTGAATGCAAGATACTTCTGGTCACAAACATAAGGTAGAGAAAGACGTTCCATGTTTTTGGCTCGTAAGCAGATCTCAAGCTGAGCTTTAAAATGCAAACACAAGAAACAGGAGCAGCAGCCAAAACAAACAGTGTGGGTAATGTACTGAAAACAGCATTTAAACTCAGACAGACTGTTCATCAGCTGACTGAATGTTTTTGGCAATAAGTTAAAAAAAAATATATATATATATATATATGCATTAATAAGTGAAACATGTAAAGAACATAGATAATGTAGTGACAGATCTCCACTGATCACTTCAGAAATGCTTTTTGACGTGCCGGTGGCGTTTCCTGTAGGTTGGTGCTTTGTGAGGTGAAGACGGCTTCATGGAGGGCTTCTGTAGATCAAACCGACTTTTTTGGACATGTGCCTCGCTGTTCTTCTGTGAATATTTTCAGTAAACTGCAGCATCGCTCAGTAGTTGCAAGTTGCAACATCTCAACATGGCCAGCAGTGGTTTAAAACCGAGGGCACAATCGTTCATAAAGATCTTTGGTGTTCCCTCGCAAAGTTGAAGTGAGGATGTTTGTGGCCTTTAAAGATTATTTCTTTCTCACAGATCACTCCATGGTTTGGGTTTTAATTTGGGTTGTGGATCTACCAGTGTCTTCATAAACAGCCCAACTGATTATATGACTCTGCATGAGTTATATTTATTCGGATCTCCTTCCTTTTTGACCTATGACCCTCTAGATTTTTTAAAGAGATGACTCTCTTATTGGACGGAAAGCCTCTTTGCCATCGACAAGTCACGACAGGGCGAGAGGTACCAAGAAATGGGCAGCATATTTTTTAGGAGCTTTCGTCTAAAGCTTTTAATTAGTCGATGGATAGCCTGCCTGAGCTTAAATGCAGTTGTCAATCTGCTCTCCTAAAGTTTTGTTCCTAAAAAATTTTTTTTTTAAATCTAAGGAAAGTTTTTTGATGACTGAAAGAGTCTTTCAGATGAAATATCACAGATGTGGACCTCTGTAAGTCTGGTTCATCAATGATTTTAATGCCTGAAGGCGCTACATTCATCTGTTTAGTCAAATTAAATACAGAAATGCACAAGAATGTTGAATCAACATGTGGTTAAGTATGTTTTTGTAGGCTTTCTGGGATAGGAAAATAGAAAAAAATGTAGCCAGATTTCATGTCAATTGGGGAAAAAAAAACAACCTACAACTCACCTTATAGAGTAAATGTAAATATCTGGTTTAAACGTGAGAGTACGTACTGTATATATGTCAACTTCACAAACTTTTTCCCCTCCTTTCAAACTTTGTGGGGATGTTTTCAATCCTCCTCATTTTGCTTTTTCTCTACATCCAGCTGAATCCAACGTTGTCTTGTAACACGGCAGCAGGATTTTTCATTAATTTCGAGCGGAGCTGTGAGGAACCTTTCTCACGCGTCGTAATCACAGCCGCCGCAAATAAGATTCCCTCTCAAGTAAAGAGGTCTCGATAATGAGAGAGCCACTTTTTGTTTTTCTGTTTTTGCAGAAACAACAGCCCGACTTAATTGTTCTCTTTGCCTTGTGTAATAATGACATGACAAGAAAACGTGGAATAACAGCTATTAAAGGATTTTCTGTGACTGATGAGTGAGTCAGTGTGTGGTCGTATTGTTGACATCAGTCAGTCTGTTTCTCCAGCTGACCTGCGAGGACACGTCTCGCTGCTGTCAAGAAGTCAAAAACATGTATTAGATTCTAAATTCAGAAGTCGGTCTGTCACATTGTTGCACATCAGCACTTGTGTCCGAAACCCCAATTATTTAAATGTGGAATCGTTAGAGGGGATTCAGTTCGGTCTTTATCAGAGCGAGCCGTTTAATCCCGAAATAACTTTTTTTTTTTCTGTGTTTTTACGGCTGGGAATGGTTTTCATTTCAGTCAAGACTCTTTCTCTTTTAAGGGTCGAATCAGATTGAATTGATCTGCGGTCATTCTTCATCAGTTCACGACCAAAAGCTCCTTTATTTTGGCATTTTCTTGTTGTTATTTCTTAACAAGTGTAAAACCATTGTGAGGTGGCATCCGCTACTGGCTTCATATTCGCATGACATATGTTTTGCTAGCACATTTGGACACATGGATATTTAATATCAATTATGACCACAAGATGTCATCACTAAAATGACATCAACCGCAGGTTGATATGACAGCATATACGCAGTTGCCTGGGCAACCACCCAGGATGGCATCTTATGGAGGGGAGGTTGCGTTGTTGCTATTTATCAGAGAGTATTTGAGTGAAATGTGGGACCGCCTGTAAATAAAGCTAAGCTAAAACAGAATTGGACTATGCGACACCACATTATTGACAATGAATTATGTTCATCATTGATTTTCAACATTTAGCATCCCGGTAATTCAATCTATTTCACCTCTTATTAATCATGTAGTCTTGGCTTATCTATGTGGATCTTTCCGATTTGCCCAACATAGCTCTATTTGCATTTGTATTGTTTTCATTTGGCATCCTACAATCTCCATTGTTTTCACTGATCCAACAGTAAATTAGTCCAGTATGTGAAGAGTGCCAAAAGTTTTTATTAGCAGATATCTTTGCCTGTGTTTGTGGGGGTATATGTCTCCTCACAGTCATATTGTGAGTCACATTGTTGCAGTGCTGTGAGCGGGGCATGTGCAGGCTTTTGTGCACAGGGTCTTTACTTTACATGCTCACCATAAGCAGAAGATGTCAAAAATACCTATTTGTGCATGTTCATCCGTTAGCACTTTGCAAATTAACATATTCTGAAAGAAACAAGATGTCGCTTAATGGTGGAGGACATGTTCATCTCATTATGCCTTCGTTAGCATATTTACCCAGCATCCTTTGTGATCATGGTATGCTCATATTAGTGTGTGTGTGTGTGTGTGTGTGTGTTTGTTTTGTGATTTTGTATCTGGCCTGTACTGCGTCCCGTCTTTGCCGCTCTATTATTATTATCTAAACATGCCTGTTTTTCCAAATCGTTCTTTTTACCTAACAAAAATCTGAAAATCTTAGTTTTTCATTTGCGTCAAACTCTGTGGTTTCAGACTTGACATTGTCTTTAGATCTGTATTTATTGATCTAATTGAACCAAAGTTAGTTTGATAGATTCATAATTTTGCGGTTTTCTTCCTGTTGTATTTTGTGTGTGGCGTTTTTCATCCTGCCAGCAGATTGCCCGACTCTGTGTGGGTTTGTCACATAACATAACATTAAATCTATTGACATTTGTGTTAGCAACATAACCAGATTTTCATGAAGGATCAAGAGCACTATTGAAAGGCACTGGTCAGTATGTTGCATGTTATGTATTCAGTTTGGTGTGTTTTGTACTGTGTCATGTCTTTGCTCTGCTTCTTGCTCCTCCTGGTGCATCTCCTCTTTGTCTGTTTAACAGCTCCTTAGTGCGTACTACTCCACATTTTATTACACTTACCCGAAAATTTGAAGTTGGAGTCTCTCACTGTCCAAGTTTCTTCAATGTCTCTTTAGGAGAGTGTGGTCTGCCATCATTTTTTGTTGGTTTCTGTGTTGGAAGTCTCTTCTGTGACGCCTGATTTCACCCAGTTATCTCGGGACTCTTTATGTGACTTCATCTGCCTCAGCAGTCCAATGTTACAAGATTAAACTTCCCAATTGCAATCATCTTTAAGAAAAATAAAATGTCTACGGCTCGTCCTACGCGAAGCTGCTCTGCAACCGCTGACTCTGCAGAAAACAAAATGCTCCGCCTCCTTCTCTCCGACCTCCATGGTGACTGTGGTCACCACCTCTTCTGATCCAGACAGTCATTTCAGACTGTTACAGCTCTGTGCAGGAAGAGTAAACACTGGGGTGATTTTGTGCAGCACGAGTGGCTAGCAATAACATGCCTGTTTAAAAAGAAAAAAAAAACTGCAGCCATTGCAGCACATATAAGTCTAACACTCATTAGACTTATATCATTTGTCAAAAGACACAATATGGATGTGGTTAAGCAGTTAGTTTGATTAGTCTGTTGCAAAACAATTCATTACTCTTACATTTATTTTGCATTTTGCACGTCACACCTACAAACATTGCATTTTACCAGGGCTGCTTGTCGAACCCGGACAAAACATAGCGAGTAATCGTCAAGCGGAAAGTAAAAAAAATGTGTTTCATGTAAAAGCTTTGAAGTGTGGCATCACGCATTTGCATTCAGCCCTTTTTACTCTTAACACCTTTTTAGGAAATGGTGCAATTAAATTCTCGTATCAATACGACACAAGAAGAACTCGGTGTTAAGAACATTAGTGAACATTGACCGCATGTTTATTTTGGAGGAGCTGCATAGATGCACGGTTGTTAAAAAAAAAAAAAGCCATAAGAAGATGTGTCCCAATGCACAGTCGATCCTCTTTGGGAGAAGTCGTGCAGCGGTAGATATGTTTCAGTCAGCAACAAGTTAATTATCTCTAAATTATAGCTTCTCTTCCCCTAAATAACCAACTCAGAAGTTGTCCTGTGATTCTGGAAAAATGTTGCACCATTCTAGACGCTTTTAATTACTGGCTCGCAAAAATTCAACAAACTAAACGTTGCTGCACAGTGTGTGTTTACGTACAAATTAACCTACAGATTAGGAAAACAATTACAAAATGTATGCTTATGACATGAAATACGTACATAAACAAACCCTCCATATCTACGGAAACAGCCCACACAGCAACAGCCTGCATTTTTTTTTTTTTTTTTTTGAAAAGTCACAAACTTTGATCATATGTGCTTTGAATTTCTAATGGCAGCTATGAAACTCAGACATATGTGAAATAATTGTGAAAGCAGGCAGATTTTGCTTTTATGACAACTAAAATGCAAGCAAATATTTGGAAAAACTAATGTGATTTACCTTGGCAGCCTGTGTATTTTGACTTTGTCTAAAATTAAATTCTGCTTCACAGACTGAAGCCCTGTCATGGACCGGTGACTCGTCCGGGGTGTACCATATTTTACTTACTTTTAATGCAGTGTTGGCCCACGCGAAGGACTTTGTGATATTCCAGTTTGAAAGGTGCAACATAAATAAAGATTTATTTACCTACTTGCTTACTTGCTCACTCTGCCTCTTGCCCAGTGACCACTGGATCCCTTCCAGTAATCCTGTGAGGATGATGGGTTATCTGAAACATTTAAGTTTGGAAGAAAAAAAAAGTGAAAATGACAAGAAGTGTTTATGGGGACAGATCTCTTGATCAGCTAAGGGTTGCTTGATGTTTTGCGCAGATGTTTTCAAGAAAACATCTGGATTGTGGTTGAGCATCCTTCTGCACCTGAGTGAGGTGTTTCCCCTTTGTCCTTTTATCCACCACTTTCCAGCCATCCTCCCTCCTTTCATGCAATTCTCTACTCTCCCTGTAGCTCATCAATATATCAGGCATCCCGATTCTCTCTCTCTTTATCTCACTCTCGGAGGCAGCGCTGTGTACATTAAAAATTTAAGAGCAGACGGTCTGGTGCAACAGCCCGGCAACCTCTCCGGTGAGAAAGAGAGACAGACGGGGGGGACTGTGTCTGTCTTTCCTTCTGCTTTCAGGAGGAGTGGGAACTCCAGAAAAGGCAAAGGGCCCAAGGAGAACCCCATTCTGCCTCTGGGCATCACCGAGCATGTCTGAGGGTAGTCCTCAGGGCGAACGGTGCATCTTGAATGTCAAAAAGCTGCAAAGGTTGACGTGGCCGCCTCAGAGGAAGAAATAAAAATGCAGGAGGGGGAGTTATGTGGTGTCTGTGTGGGAGGAAATGTTCAAATGAGGTTAAACACATTTCTCCTGCCTGGGTTTGTTTGGTCTGCATGTCCTTGATTGGTTTGTGATGCAACAGAAACGCAGACCCAACACTTCCTTCCAGTCCTTGCCTTCCCAACCGGGGGCCTGTCTGTTTGTCTCCACACGTGTGCATGTCCTTTGTGTAAACTCATTCTTTACCACCCACACTGAAAGTCGTGAGCAGACAAACCGGCAAGACGGTGACAAAAGAAAAGAATTACGTCTTTCCCCTGTTCAAGACTGAACAACAAATGATCTTTTGTGCCTCGTGTGTGCGTGCACCGGCAGATCGAGTGAAAACAGCTTAGGCCAGCTTTCTCAACACAACTCTGTTCCTCAAGCTACCAACAAAAGTCACATTTTGCATGTATTTCTCCTTTACATGCTGTTGGATTCGCTGAATCTAACCATAGTGGAGAGCAGAAAGCTGAAACTGGAAGGGTTTTTTTTTATGTAATGGAGGGAAACCATATTTTAGCTGAACAATAGTTGTTTGCAGCTGGACACTCCCCCGCTTCAAAAAAAAAACAAAACTCCTGCAAGTCGTTCTCACAAGGTCAGAGCTGAAAACCAAAAAGGACGGACCATCTCACTTTAAAACCAGTGTGGAGTGCGTAAAATAACATTCCATTCATTCCTAAAGCACTAAGCCGTCCAGACTGGCCAGCAACACAAGAATACCAGTTACAACCACACACACACACACCCCCACACACACACACACACACACACACACACACACACACACACACACACACACATGCACAGCTATTTTTTTCTCCTTCTTTGTTATCACACGGCTTGTAGACCTTGCTGCTTGATGTTAAGCAGGGATTTTGGTGTACAGGGTAGCGCAAGAGGAAGTTTCAGTGATAAGTCCATCCAGGATCAAATATTTGTCAGACATTTTTGGATTTGGTCTTCAATTTGTTCCAAATGAAGACAAAATAACTTACGAGTTTTGAGAAACTCTAAAAGAGTTTCCATGACTCTCACCCACACTGCTTAGCTTATTTTCTCATCCGTCCCAACTGATCATTTCTTTGCTGCCGCAATGCTCCACCGCTACAAACCCCACGCTGTTGAAATCCTGCTTATCCCTTTAAACACCACCACATGTGTAAGAAAAGTGCAGGAGATATAAATATCTGCACCTATGAGAAAATGTGCAATCATCTCTACCAATTCTGCTGACACTTGTTTGATGTCATGATTTGGACTGGGTGGTTGAAGTTTAAAGAGAGAAAACAGAAGCAGTTTAATATGAAAGAAGTGAGCATCCTTCAGCTTTCTGTTTATTTTGTAAAGTGGAGAGTTTCTGCTTAATTTAATATTGCATGGTAAGCCAACAACGTGGAGGTGCGAACAATGCCAGCGAACGCCGAAAACCCAAAACTGTTTCAATTAAAACGAGCGAAACTGGGAGCAATTTCACTAAACACATAACAAGTCAGGAAAGGACTTTTTCAGCCAAAATTATTCAGTCGTCTTGCTTTGCACACATAAACTTAAAGAACATCAGATTCATAATCCATCAGGTATAATCTGGTTTCAGCTCCCAGTTTGGAAGATTTTCAAAGTGTGTTTATGGGATTTTCCCCATTCCTCTAGTGGACCTTTGGTGAGCTCAAACACTGATGTTGGACAGGAAGGCCTGGCTCACAGTCTCCACTCTGATTCATCACAAAGATGGGCTTCATTGGACCTAAGCCTGTCCTACTCATCCATGTATATATGGACTTTACTTTGAGCACAATTGACAAGTCATGTTTGTGCAAGAAGGGGCCATCCCCACACTGCCGCCCTGACAAGATTGGGAGCATCGTCCAAAATATCTTAATACCAAACATTTTCTTTCTTTCGGACTAGCATGTTAGGCCTGGCAATCCCACAACATGATCCAAATTTACGCTCAGCACAATGCATTCAGGGACGGGCCGTTCTCCTAAAAGCTGCCAAATCCAGACTTGTCCGTTGGATTGTCATGTGGAGAAGCTTTATTAATCACTTTTGAGAGCCTGTCTGCAGTGATTTAGAGGCCAGAGGCTGTGAGCTTTACCCTCCTGCATCCAACGCTCTGCATTTTGTGATGTAAGTCTTGGATACAGCTGCATCGCTTTGGAAACTTATTGCTGACAACTTTTCCCTGCACCAATTTTGAAGCTTTTCTGAAGCTCATATAAAGTTAGGAGGCCAACCACTTTTTCACTGAACTGCTGTCACTTGCATTCACTCTCCATTTTCTTCTTAATACCAGTTAAGAGTTGACAGTGGAATATTTAGGTGGCAACCTGGTAACGTTTTGTTTGGTTTTAACAAATGGGATTGTTGGTGGGTTTGTTGTGTTTTTTTTTTTTGTAAGAAAAAGAATATTTGAATTCTTGTGCATATACTGTAGACTACATTTTGTGATGTCACAGTGGGAGTTTTCTTATTGGACAAGTTTGACTCAAAACACTGTGGGCGGACACGAAGAAACATTTTTGGTTGCTGAGATGTCATCCATGCCATCAGAGATGTTAAGCACCCGGCAGACGCCATTTGTACTTTAACGGTACAAGGATCAGAAAGCCCATTTGTGGTTGAAGCTATCGTGACTTGTCCATCCGAGTGTCCCAGAATCTTTAAACTCTGAAAGCAGAAAAAGGAAATGAATAAGAACCACAGACACATGCTGGTCGTGTTTAATTGCCATGCAGACAGAGTGACTGTGTACGTGCTTATGTCTGTCAGTGTGCGGTATGTGAGCGGGTGAATGGCAGCATGTGTGTGTGCGTGTTTGTGTGTGTGTGTGTGTGTGTGTTGGTGGGATGGCTAGAAAGAGACAGGCGGGCACATATGGCCTGAACAGTCGGGGATGGAGCTCAGAACTCCCACATGACACAGCAGATAAAAATAAAAATGACAGAGAGAGGCACGTCATGAATGGAGGAGAGAGGGAGCTGTTCTGTGACATGACATAACATGGGGGACGTGTCTGTGTGCGCATGAGAACATGTGTCCACACCTGTGATGCTTCTGGTGATGATGGGGCTGCTCGAAGAAATGATCGCATGGCAATTCTTACATTCGCTTAGACTTTTGCTAATTTGTGTCTGTCAACTGCGTTTGCAACGCTTTCGAAAACTTGTCTATATTTTGTCACAGTACAGCCACAAGCTGCCACGAGTTTCACTGGGACAGCCCAACAGAAAGTAACGTGCACATTGAAGGTACAGATGAAATGGTGCGTGGCTTTATGTATCATTTCAAACAAATTAATTTGAAAACCATTTTGTGCATTTCCATTTAGTTAATGTTTTATAAAGCTTTCATTGCAGTTACAGTCATGAGTCCTTTGTCTATGTCTCTATCAGTGCGGCACATACAGAAGCTGAAATCTTTGTCTATTCTTCTTTAAAAAAAACAGCTTAAAATCTCTTAGGTTTATTAATGTTAATATCATTTTTCAAATCTTTCCTATTTATGTAGGCTCATCTCTAGACATTGGGTGAGTTGCGTACAAGGACAAATGTGTATTTTAACCACTGTAAAAGAGGAACTTTCATCTGAATCTAAATGTGTTGTCCCCTCTTACAGGTTCCACCAAGATTTTCGTTCTGCTTAACTCCATCCACCTTCCCATCAGCTCTGACGAAAGATCCTATATCTGCTGAGGAACAATGTCCGCACAGCATAATGCTTTTGTATTGTAACAATATATGATACGATGCTGTTGTCTGTGTAATGTGCAGAATGTTCTTCCACAACCACAACACACAATTTTTGTTTTAAATCCCAGTTTGGGTTCATCTGTCCAAACTAACATGTTTGGTATGTCTTCATCTTTGCTTATGTGATGTCAAATTGTAAATTCAACTTCTTAGGGTTTTCCACAGTGATTTTGTCCTTGTCCAATCTTGCATAAAGTTCCAGGATTGAGGAATGTCTGAGTAATGGTTGTCCTGTTGTGGTGGCAGAGCGAAGTCATGCTTGTCCTCACAGAAACTCAATACTCAAAGTTGGGTCTTCTTATAACATCTTCTTCCCAACTCTTGGTGCCCATTTCCTGTCTGATCGCTGTAAATAAAAGCCACTCGTGCCGGAATAATGCTCAGGAATTTTATTTTATTTTTTTTAGTTGTTGTCATCCTTCCATCAGAATTGAGGGTTTAAACGTCTACACAGTTTTCTCCCTGGCCTGTATGTTGTCTCCCTTGGTCTTTATGGTGCTGCTTGTACAATGTTGTTCCCCAACAAACGTCTGAGGCTTTCTCTGAAAAGCTCAACTCTCACTGATACTAACTTACATGCATGGATTCTGTTTATTATTTAAATGACTTCCAAAGCGGCTGATTGCACGGTGTAATATTTAGGAAAACAGGGTGAAGAAGATTAGATTCATATGCATACCACCCTTTTCAGATTGGCAAAAATGTTTAAAACCATGCATTATTTATCTTTCACTTCCTAATTATGCACTAGCTTGAACTGATCTATCACATCAAATATAAATAAAATAGCATGACAGTGGTGGTTGTAACACGACCAAATGGGGTGATAATATTTTGCACAATGTTGTAATGCAGACCATTTAATGAGTTCTGTGACATTTTGACAATTAAACAGCACTTTATTGTAAATCACGCTAAAAACATTTCTTTACATTTAAGATGTTTTCATTTTTTAAAATTGCTTGTGAATCCAAGTGTTGAACCACAAGGAATCATAAAACTAACGTTACCGTAAGAAATTGTTTCTCATGCTGATGGAAAGTTTGTGATCTTCATCCGTTCACAGAAACAAAGACCAACATCTTTGAAACTGTCGTAACTTTCTGTCTCTTGTGAAAGAGTCGAAAGGCCTTTTTATTTTAAACTGGTTTGTTCCTCTGTAACGTTTATTTTGACTGGTGCATTAAGCAGAATGAATCCGTTGTGTCTCCAGATAACAACCTGATGGACGGAAGCACGTCTTCACCACACTCATCTGATTGTGGGATTTCAGGAAGTACACTCACACATTACCACTCAAACACACATCCAAACAATTCATCACAGACACTAACTTACGTAGCTGCTCACATGGTCATTACCAGTCAATAAAAAATCAAGAAGATCATTTTCCCACAATCAATCCAGCTGTGATTCAACAGCCACATAAATATTTAGCTGTGCAGATGAGAAAACTTTTCTCAAAATATCTTGCTAATCATTTTCCTGTCTTAAAGACATCTACCTTCGCAGAAGCTGACTCAATGCTGACTGAGATTTGTCATTGATATGATGCATTTTATGCACTCTGCGGTGAATTTTTAAAAGCTTTCCAACTGTGGAAAGAGCTAAAAAAAATTCCAACGGAAATCATTGTCTCTCTATAGTTGATGGCGAATCTCAAATTGATAAAATGGTTCAGATAGAATTTACAAATAGCAATTAAATTGTACAAGTAATGGTGAAGGAAGGCAAAAAACAGAGATATTAACTTTCATCTGCAAGCGTTCCGGTGGCCTTCTTGTTTGTTCTGCAGGAACATATTTTTGTCAAATTCGGTTTTGAAAGGTTTTATTCAGAAAGAAACACAAAATGTGCTTCTGTTTCAAAAATGTGCTCAGAGTCTGAGCTCTGCCAGAGGAGCCAGGATAAATACAAGCAAATAAGTTTGTAAATTAAAATGTCGCTTCCTAATGAAACTCCAAACAAACGCAGCAACTCCTGCCTGTCATCTCTGTATTAATAATTATTTAAAATGTAACCCGGGAGTGATGCCTTCCCCTGATGTATTGTGCTTTATGAGTTATGACATTGTTTCATGTTTTATATTTTGCAAAATTCCTTCAAGTATGTTCATTTTGTGTTTTAATTTTCTGATTATATTCAAGTTATCTGGGATTTATATTCCTTTATATTATATAAAGGAATATAAATCCCAGATATTCATATATTTATCTGAATAAATATATGAATATTTATTCATATGAAAGTAATTGAGATTCAAATGTAAAGAAAAAACAGAGGTATCTTTATCATTATTGAATAATAATAATAATAATAATAATAATAATAATAATAATAATAATAATAATAATATCTGAATTTCTTTAATCTTTATTTTTAATATTTTGCTACAAATCTGAGTAAACAAAAAAAAACAAGAAAAAAAAGAAACGTACAAATTTCTTTTGGGATGTTTTTTTTTGTCTTTTCAGTATTTTTTAAACAACCTGGAGGTTTTTCCGATCAGTTTTATCGGGATTTTAATATTTCTTTCCGTTTGTCCGTGCAGTCACTGTGAAAGTGTAATATTTAAAATATAGATATTTTACTTTATTTATCCTGACAAGGTAATCTAATTGGGATTAAAATCTGATGAGAAAATGTATCGATTTATTTGAATAAATCGTTTCTCCATGTTGTTGGAATTTCCTTTTTTTTTTTTTTTTTTTTAAACAACTGTCTGCTCTTTCGTTGTATTTTCCCAGTTTGCTGTGCGTTGAGCTCTCCGCTCCTGGTGTAAACAGAAACGGTGGTAGGTGGAACCGAAGCCCGGTCCTGTGAGGAGGTCCCCCCCCCCCACACCCCCTTTTACTCTACTCCGGGTTTTCGGGGTGCCCATCAGCGCGGCTTCTCGCAGCCGCTCGCTGGTTTTCACTCAACTCTATATCACTCTGCTGGCATGGTGAAGAAGCGGACCTGATTTGATGGTGGCAGCCTGGAGCCACTGACTGCAGACTTCCGCCCCTGGTTCTCATATCCGCGTTTTGCGCCGTCTGTTAAACTCTGGTTGCCTCACAAGCGGACTACCGAGGGCGCTTGTGCTCTTTTACTAACTCGGCACCGTATTATTCACCGGGACTTCTCTCGAACCAGGAACATATGAGATGCAAGTTCACTGGGAAACTCCGGAGCCTGTTCGGTTTAGACAGCAAAACTTTTTCTCCAAGGACGACAGTGTAGAGCAGCGACAGGACCGCTGCTGCCGCCGCCGCCGCCGCGGCTGCTCTGCGGGACGGTCTGTGTCCATATGACCGGAGACTGACCTTTATACTGTCGCTTTGTCGCTTTTACCCCCGGAGTTGGTGTTATTGTTTTTGTTAGCAGCAGCGTGGCAGCCGCTGTGTTGCTTAATGCAGTTATGAGCTCGTTTTACGTTTCGCCGAGGCTGAGTGGTATTCGTGTTTGTTCAGAGCCGGAGACTCGGTCGGTCGCGACTCCTCCGCGGCTCGCAGCCCTTTAAACCCCCGCGGTGTTCGGCCGCGTCGGCGGCTGCTTTGTCGCTCGCGCCCTCCGGGAGACACGCGCGGAGCGGGAGGACACACAGAGAGGTGGAGGTGGCCGGAGGACTCAAGAGGAGGGAGCGGAGGGAGAGCCTGCCTGGGAGAAAAGTTCCTCCAAAATAGCAGCCCCTCGGCGCGGTGATGGGGGACTTCGCCTCCCCCGCTGTCGGACCCAACGGCAGTATCTGCATCAACAACAGCATGAACCCGGCCAGCGGCAGCGTGGTGCCCGCCGGAGCGGTGGGCATACCTAAGCACAGCACGGTGGTGGAGCGGCTGAGGCAGCGGATAGAGGGCTGCCGGAGACACCACACCATCTGCGAGAACAGGTACCAGCAAGCGCACTCCGAGCAGCTGGAGCTGGAGCGCAGGGACACGGTCAGCCTGTACCAGCGGACCCTGGAGCAGAGGGCCAAGAAGTCGGTCGGCGGTGGCGGCAGTAAGCAGCCCCAAATCAAGCAGCAGCAGCAGCAGCAGCAGCAGGACCCGGACTCTGCGTCCTCCACGGAGCAGAGGAACAACACGCTCATAGCGGTAAGGACTTTCAGCGTGCAGTCAGTGCAGCGCTGTGAAATAATGCACACGCTGTTTTAATTCACTCTGCGTCGCTTTGCCTCTTTAGAATCCCCATTAACAGTCTGCAATCTTTCTCACGAGCGTAAACTTGTTGACATGCTCACACCGAGCGGCCAGGATCGCTCCTTTAAGCGCACACTTTACTTTTTAAAACAGGACTGCATCCGTTTACGCAACAGCAGCAGATAACAGCTGATCAGTGGAAAGGCAGCCTGAAAGTTTTTTGGAAAGCGGTTCAGATTTTTCTTTCTTCTCTCTTTTTTTTTTTCTTTTCTTCTTCTTCTTCTTTTACAGCTCAGAAACTTGTTAGCAGCGTCTGGAGGAGGGGGTTGACAATTTGCATGAGAAGAGAACTTCTCCTTTTTCTGGTTGTTTGTTACGGGGTGGAAGTTGTTCTGCAAGACAGGCCAGCTGCAGGAGGGTTGCAACATTGTTTCCTTGCTCTGAAGCAGCAGCAGCAGCAGTAGTTGACTCCAGCCAGCACCCTCTCACCTTTGTAACACTCTCTCAAAAATCAACACTTTCCACAGAGTTGCTAGCATTCAATTGCAGCCACCTGTTTGCATCCCAGCTCTGTCTGTGGCTCTTTTCTTTTCAGAATATATCCAATCTTTAGTGAAACATAAGATTTTTTTTTTTTAGTCTTTTTTTGGTACTGGAAAAAAAACTTTAGATCATTTCATAACGTTAGGTTTCTGTGTGTAGGAAATGAATGCAGCAGCAGATCCAATACATTCACGGTGCTACAGTAGTTTCCTGTTGGTAGGGGGCAGTGGTAACATATGGAGGATGGTTGAGGCTGTTTTTGGCTCTCTTGTTTACTGTTGATCAGATCTTTTGAGTGATCGGATTTTTATTGCCGTGTGTTTGATGGCAGCAGGTTGCATGGGAGACGCACAACTGTGCAGCATTCCCCTTCACACCACATCCCCTGTGGGCAAGCTCCAGTTTCCTTTTAGAAAAAAAAAACAACAAAAAAAACACCAAAGGATACACGTTGGGAATGTCAACATTGTCATCCCTTTTGTTGCTGCGATGAGCCCAGTTCCTCCCCTTTTGAAATGCTAAATCAGAGCGTCTTTTAATTTTCTGCGCCTGCCTCGGTAGGGTTTTTTTTTAAAAAACTGAGCAGGCAAGACCAGTCTCGGCTTGAGAGCACGGCTGTGATTTTTCTTTCTTTTCTCTTTTTTCTTTCCCCTTCTAATAGTGCAGGATCTCCCAGCGGCCCTTGTGGACATTATACCGATCCGCCCATTAGATGGCCGGCAACAAATGCTCAGAGAATGGAGGGATTACTGCTTAAAGACACAGCGCCGTCCGCTTTGCTCTGTCCCCTTCTCTGCTCCTTTCCCAGTCTCTGATGGCGACAGCTTGTATGCAAACACAACAGTCAATAGCGGAGACACACAGTGCTGCCTGTTAGTACCTCCTCTTTTTCTTTTTTTTTTTTAATGCTACATTGTGAGTTCTTGGCAGTGTGTGGGTTGTAGGGGGGGGGGGGGGGGGTGAAACGCAGGGAGTGTCTGCAATCCCCCTTCCAGGTTTCCCTCTGAAGAACAGAGCTGCAGCTAGATGGCTGTATGTAGTCACTTCAGAGGCGAGCATTCTAGGAAAGCCAAGTGCGCTGTTGATATCACTACACAGACGTGCATATATATATATATATATATATATATATATATATATATACGTGCATATATATATATATATATAAAAAAAAAAATTCCCCGGAGGCTGGAATCTGGAGGGTCTTTGCTGCAGACAGGTTCTTTGAAGTGTGCAGCTTGTAAAAGAAGGCGCGTTTTGAATGCAGCTTCACCTGCACCTAATGAGAGCGGCAGCAGGAACGATCCAACTGCAGTTGGCGACGTAAAAGTTCACGGCGCGAGACTAAAATGACATAAATCCGCTCTCGAGACTGTGAAATGCAAATAGTTTACATTCGCCGGCTGCATCGGTCGGATTGCTGCCGCTTGCGATCGCGTGGAAATCGGCGCTTGAAAACTTGTACAGGCAATATTCTCCAAGAGTTTCTTAAACTTCTTGTTTCGCTATGTGCGTCCCAATACAATGTGCCATGGTCTAATGGTTCTCAGACACACCCACGAAAGGGCAAGCCTGTAATCATGGAAAGTGTGCGTGTTTGTGTTTTATAGACTAAGAATTAGCGAGGCTGGAGAAGACGTATGGGAACCCTGCGTCTATTCCGCCTCCCTTTTTGAGCCATGTAGGAGCAAAGCTTAGCCTATGGGCTCGAGGGACCTGGAACCGGACTATTCAAGGATGCTCTCGTCTCAGGTGTTGAGCTCAGACGCAGCCGCTTTCTTGATATGTGCGTCGCTATATCAACCTGATTATAAGCGGTGGAAGGATTTCACAATTTAAAGGGTTAAAAGAAAACAAGTGATTGGGTGAATGAACCCCCAAATAGGTCAAAGTTATACACGGGTTTAAATAAGTGCACACACATCCTCAAGAGGTTGGACCGTGCTTTTTATTGCTTTGTAGGAAAATGAGCTTCCTGCAGAATCTGTACAGCTAATTTAAATGGGATTTTTCTGGCTTTTACGCACAGTCCACAATGTAGACGTTGGAAACTTGTCTTTATCCTGTTTTATCCATCGCAAAACTCCACGTCCTCTTCCTTGTCCTTCAGTGACCTAGCTGTGTCCATCTTTCAACCATCTAGCGGCAAACTGATGTGAATGAAACTGATCTTCACAGATCCATCCACTATTGAGCAGGGACAATCACATCACTGGCATGGAAACAAACCCTCAGCATCATCCTCTCCTCACCATGCTTGACTGTTGGTGCAGTGTTCTTAGAGTTGACCCTTCGGACGTTGTAATCGGACAGCTCTGTGTCCCATTCGGCCATAAAACCTTTTGCAAACGGAGGCGTTTGGCTCGTCCACGTGGGCAGCTAAAAATATTAGTTGAACTTGAAAGGTGTCAATTGTGGAGCAGGACGTTCTTCCTTGCTTGATGGTTTCTGAGTTGTTCTTGAATATTTGGACTATTTTCCCTTCCTTCTGAAAACATCGCTTTGAGTCAGATGGTTGAAACTCGGAACGCAGTTTGGTGTTGCAGCACAGTGACCTCAACCTTGAACTGGTTTCACATTGGAGGAAGTAGGTTGGCGTTAACATTTGAGTGACGCCAACCTCCACCATGCAGTATGTGTGAGACGTGGGTCCGCAGCAGGACGCCAACCATTTCACATGACCAGTTTGTGTTTAATTATCTAATCTGAATTATGCAAGACATTTGTTGACAACAAAAACATGTGTAGTCCCGGGGGCAGCCAGACAAAACATGTTGAGATTCAAATGTAAAGAAAAAAAAACATACATATGATGAATATGTGTATGCATAACTTAACTCATCGTTTTAAAAAAAAGTTAAATCTGTATGTGAAAGCGTAATTCCACCCTGCAGTAAGAATCTAAACCATTGTCTTTAAACTTGTTACTAGAGCAGTGTGCTGCTATTGGAAAGGAAGGGGATGGAAAGTTTTCTGAAACGTGCTATGTCAAGAAAGGTTCAAAAAAGCAGTTCTAATCTTATCATACTTCTGATGTATATCAACAAAACAAAGAAGCTAGTATTTACCATGTTAGTCGAGGCAAAACGGCTTGTCTGAAGGAAATTGTGTCATCTGGCTTTGGCGTATGCACATCTGATGCATACGCCAATCTGTAAAGCTCTCGAGAATGAACAGCCTGATTGCTGATCATTTAGATGTGCCTCCTTTGACCAGCGGAGAGCTTTCTGGTGAATATTTTTTTTTATTTTATTGTGATCTTTAGTGAGCTGGCTCCTTTAGCACCCCATCAGATGGCCACTAACTCTGCAGCAGGTTCTGCTGGAGGCTTCTTCCTGTTAATAAAGGGGAATTTTCCACACCCAGTAGAAGTTAGTGCTGCAAATCAATGACTTGGTGCGATCTGCTCGCCTTTCTTATAGAAAACTTTTAAATCGATTAGACGCATGAACTGAACTCAACAGCACTGTTCGATAATTATGATCAATTGGAATATACTTGATTTAGATTCCGTCTTTATTATTGAACCGGAATTATTTTTTTTTAAGGTTCCTTGACATTCGTGTTGTGAATTGATGGCATATGAATAACCTGAATTGAACTGAATAAAAATGGCTCAGACTAAAGACCGTCATATATATTAAGACTGTCCTTACAAAAGATGGTAGTTTGTATTGGTTCTCAAATAATAAGTGGGAGATAAGAGGTGTTGCTACCCATTTTTACACATTTTTCTTTTATATAGTTTCACCACTATCGGCCAGAGGTGTCAATAACGTTTTGCTTGATCTCCTATGAGTGGGTGACTCATCCAGTTGAGGTTTGAATAATTATTTGTCGGATTTATCAGGATGATGCCTGTGTGATGGCCTGAATTGATGTTTTTCCTGTGCGTTCATCTTCCCAGGACGACATTTGACAACCCACAGACAGCAGGTGTGAACCTGTTAATTACATGTGTTATGAGGAGCGAATTGGTGGCGAGAATCCAGCGCTGCTGTAGAAGGATTGGTTTAGAATTTTTTTAAAATTTATTTATAGTTTATCTTAATGAGACCTAAAAGTGAAATTGAAATCATTCTATAGCCTTTTTTTATCACTAGGGTTTCATTTGAAAGTCTTGCGTCTGAAAAGATCCATTTTTAAAAGAAAATTTAAATCAGATACTTGCACACACATAAACTTTTCATGTTTTAGGTGTGTGAAGATTTCAAAAATAATTTCCATTCACTATCAAAATGAGATCAAGAATATATTTTAGACAGTTTTTTCTTCACTTTCCCTATTTAGTATTTAGTAGCGTTGTACTTTGAAGCCATACTATTTAGGTCTAGCGATTTGCGTGTATTTTTTAAAATTATTTGCTGAGTGTATCTTCAAACTGTTTCAAATTAACATATTTAAAACGCATGCACATTTTCTTCCTGATGTCTTGCCTGATTACTTTTGTTTTTGTTTCAAAATGTCAATTAAGGAAACAATCTTTGCCTTAAAATATATAACCAAAAGGGACTCTGTTTAACTCAAATACTGGAAGTAACTTGTCTTTATCAGGTTTTCTATAACTTTAGAGAAAACTGAAAAGATTTCAGTTTTTGTTGTTTTGTTATTTAACAAATGCGAAATATTTTTTTTTGAATTATTTCATATTTGTCAGATTTAGCCTGCTTACATTTACAGAGGATAAAAACGGCTGTCCTGTTAGTTAAGGAGCGTATGTAAATATCTGATCTCAACGTTGTCTGATGCTTCAACAGGAAAGGGAATGCCCATTTTCAGAAACTGAAACAACAATAATAATAAAACCTACAATATCTGTTGCCAGGTCGAACTTGTGACCTTTCAGTTACGGGGCACGCGTCTCCAAACCCGCGACCCACCATGTCGCTTCCAAGCAGTGCCGTGAGCTGCCATTTTTTTTATTATTTGACAAAACATCCAGTTAGATCTGATTATCTAATCTTCAAGACGTTTACAGCTGCGAGGACGGCATGCACAGCGAGGGGCTCGTTAGTTCCACTGAAACATGCAAGCCCAGGACGGTCTGTCTTCTGCTCTGTTCGTTCTCTGGCATCCACCTCACGGAGGAATGTCTCTCTCACGCACGCACGCACACACACACACACGCACGAAGGCACTGTTGTCCCACTCAACTCTTGGCAGAGGCCATATGTGGGTGGCTGAGTGTTCATGAAACCAAGGCCTTCCCTCTTCCCTCCCTTCCTCTGTTCAACGCTTCTCCGGTTTCAGCGTTAGCGTGGCGCTAATGTGGCGTGAATGGTCTTCTTGCTAGCTATGGCATTGTTAAAAGTCAGCTGGGACTGTTGCTCACTTGCTATATTTAAACCCCTTAGCTGGGCTGAAGCTGACACTCATCAACACGCATAAACACACAACGTGTGACGTCGACGCTCTCGCGTGACATCAAAAGCGTGCTGTTTTTACACTCGTCACATGCCCGCTTGGCACCCTCTGCCTTGCGTCGACGGTGCCTTTCGGACCTTTGCGCACGACGTTCAGGTTTCTGCTTCTCTTTTTCTTCCAGTCACCCTCACTTCTCCTTGCACACAACCACACACAAGCTTTGAATGTTTTTGATTTGGGGCGGCTGCGACCACATTCCCTTCCTCCCACGCTTGTTCACATGTTCAACAGGAACATGCACACTTTCAGAGAAGACCCTTGAATGAGAGGGTGAGAAGTTTCCTCATTTGAGTGAGTGAATAGCTGAGCTCCTGAAACTGACAGATATGTGGAGAATTGCAAAAAAAGTCTTCATATGTTCAAAAGATCTCGCATTGCATCATGCTACAGCCACAAATGTCCGTGTACCTCCTTTGAAAATGATGTGACGGAGCACAAAATAATGCATAGCTGTAAAGTGGGAGGATCCTCAAAATAATCACGACTCATCATCACAACTTTTACTAGTTTTGCATATATAGAAACCGAAAGCTTCACTTGCTATTTGAGATAGAGCTGTTTTGCAACATCCAGATGGGAGGGAGAGCATGCATGAAAAACAATTTTCAAGTCTTGTCACAAATTCTCAGTTAACTGTAGGTCCGGATTTGGAATAGGTCACTTGAATTGCAGCTCTTTTTAAGGTTGTTGCATTGCGTGAAGTCAAATGGCTGCCTCCATGACCAATAACGAATTTTAGCATGAATGCTGACTGCTTTTCCTTTCAGTGCACTGTAGCGTGCTACCTTGGGTAGTTCTATCATGCAACAGCTCAATAAAATGAATAAAAATTTGTAACTTGGCAAATATAAAACTTTGGTAGGAATAGTGTTGCTAGTATGCTGGCTGTGTGTTTTCTGCAAGTTCAGGTCTGTGGGACAGTTGGTAGCACTGTTGCTTTGCAGCAAGAAGGTTCAGTGTTTGAATCCTGGCATGAGGTCTTTCTCCAAGGAGTTGCATGTTCTCCCAGTGTGTGCATTGGTTTTTCTCCAGGTACTTCAGCTTCCTCGGACCTGGCACAGATGAGCAGGTAGTGGATGGGTTGAAATTCTCTGTTCGGCTGTACTCATTTCTTAAATATGCTACAGTTTTTTTTTTTTCTTCTCCCCCTTGCTTTGTTAATAAGAAACTGAAAGCGGCTGCAAAAATCTGCCTGTTAATTTTTAGCTTGGTCTTTTGTCCACAAACATCAGCATGCAGCAAAGTTTATAATCTTCAGGTGCAAAACGTTTTACAGCTAAAAACACTTCCTGAAGTGACTTCTTTTGAGTTTTAAAAGTGGTCATGTGATCTTTCTGGTTGTGTCAAGCAAGGGAGTGAAGAGACTGTGTGTGTGTGTGTGTGTGTGTGTGTGTGCACGTGTGCATGAGTGACTTAATGATTGAAAACAAAACCAGGCTTCAAAGTTGAAACCTGTGCTGGAGATTGCAAAGGGAAGCTTTGCCATCAGGTGGAGGAAATGGTGATTTACGACAGAGAAATCGATATCTATGCTTCTGTGAGGGAGAATTGAGAGAGACCAATTAACCTGACTGTGGGAGGAAGCCGGAGTACCCGGAGAGAACCCATGCCTGCACAGGGAGAACATGCTAATTCTGTGCGGAAAGAGCCCCGGCCGGGAATCGAACCCAGGACCTTCTTGCTGCAAGGCAACGGCGCTAAAACCAAATTTCAGACTTTAGAAAGTTGAACCCCAGGAAATGACATTAATGGCATTGCACATAAATGAGCAATTACAGTGAAGTTTCTGCCTTCAGCCAAAAAGTTTTCCTCAAACTGCATAAATTATGCCTCTGAAGGACATCAAATAAATAAACAAGAGAGCCGTTATGAGTCGCAGTCATACTGTATTTACACTGTTTGCTTGCCACTCCTACTATGTCACTGGAAACCTTAAAATCTGCTCTTCAGAATAAGGTGTGTCTTTACCTTCCCAAGTGTATCCATTACTGTTTATTCCATGCATTAGTTTGGTTTGGAGTGTTGAGATTCCTGCCCACATTTTTTAAAAATATTTTTGGGAGACAGATTTGTTTTCTCAGTTCATCTTCCATTGACTTAGTGTTTTAGGAGCCAGTTTAAAACCTATGACTGGGGCCACCTTTATACTCACCTACTTTCCATTCTTTAAAACCACAGAGACAGTAAAGTCTTTTTTTTTTTTCAGTTTTCTTACTGTGGCTGGCTTGTTTGGTCCCAACTTTTCTGTTATCCAAATGTTGGATAGTGACATGAATGACTGGGAGAAAAAGGGAGCTAGAATGTTTCTCTCCTGACCTGTGGGTGTGACATAGCATTTTTTGTTTTCAAATGTATTAAAAATGGATTACAATATCCTTAGCAAGTCTTTATAGTTGGTGGTCAGAAATGAACCTTTCAGTCTTTCAATAACACTTAATTATGAAATGATATTTTCAAATTTCCTGTCAACTGTAAACATTTCTTAACTCAGAAACATGGCGCTCTGCTGGGTGAATGGCAGCCGAGCGTCCCAACCATCGGGCTTAGCGAGTTTTCTGAAGGGGAAACCTTGTATTACATTTTGATCTGTCATGTGGTGCAAGTATAGTAAAAGCCTAATTTGAGAAAAATATCACCAAATATTTGATCACCAGTTTCAGGCTTCTTGAAGGCGCCTTTTAGATTCATTTTAATTGGTTTGTTTGAACTAATTAGCAATAAAATTAAAAAAAAAAAAAAAGATCTTAATACGACTGCTTTTATTTCTGGCTTTTTATGTTGCCAGATGTCCTCAGCTAACACTGTGATCTTTTTCCAGGTTTGCTGCCTGCTTGATCTTCGCCCCTTCTGTTCCAACCTCCTCTTGACCTTTTGTTTGTCTTAGTCCCAATCCCTTGTTTCCTCTCCATCATTCAGATGAACTTGTTCTTACCCTCCACCCTCTCTCTGTCTCACCCACCCCCCACATGTCTGTTGATCTCCGGTTCAGCCTCAGCTAGCAGGCTTAGTGCTCTAAAGCTCTCTCAGCACAGGTTGGACGGCAGGGAGAAATCCTGCGCGAAGGGGGACTGGCATGCAACAAGGACTGAAACATACATAGGTTGACTTTTCACGTTTTAATTATGCAGACAGTAATTTCTGTCAAATATTTACATAACTGCATCTGCAGCCGTCTAAACCTGCAACATGTGCCTCTTCTCTCGCTTGCCGGACGACATTTGTTGTTCTTTCTAAGGCTGGCCAGATTCCCCCCTGCACCTTCCCATTGAGCTGCTGTCATGAATTTTTTATGAATGTTTGTGCGTGCATGTGAGTGTGTGTATGTGTGTATGGATGGGGTAGGGGTGGGGGGGACGCTGCATCAAAAGCCATTAGTGCAGCAGCTGTGGTAATTGTGCCACAGTGGCTGCAGTGCAGGAGGGGGGAGAAGGGGGGGAAAGGGGGGGAGAAATACATTAGCTGATAATACTGCAGAGGGCATAAGGAGGAGAAGATGGAGCGAGGACACAGAGGGACAGCAGGACATGAAGAGGGAGGATATTGACTCTCTGGTGGGGCAGTTAGCCACATGGTTGCTCTGATGTGCACCAGGTGACTCCCTGGTTTGGTTTAGTTTGATGGATTTGACTGCATATTCATCTCACCATTGTTCGGTGAACGCATGTTTGTTTAGATAGGAAAACCAGTCAATGTAGTATATGAGCACACCAGTATGAATATAATATCTTAAAGTTGCCAAACTACAGAAAAAATGCAAAACGATTCATATCTTTGGATTTTTAAAAATGCAAGAATTAGGTTTTTTTTTTGGTTTTTTTTTGCAGTAGAAATTGTGCTATTAGTAACCCAACATCATTATGAGACTCGAATGAAAGTCGAACATGTATATTGGCGAACAGCTTGATGCCAAGGATTATATTTATGCAAGCAAAGATGCAACAGTTTAATTTTTTTCCCTTTGTGGTTATCTTCAGCAGGATTTTTGTTTGAGTGATCCTGTTGTCTACCTTTGTAATAAAACTACATTTACTGAGTTTAGTGAAACAGTCTGAGACGAAGTGCAGTTGGACAGTTGTTTTATTCTATATTTTTATTATATGTTGATCCAAAAAGGGGTCATAATAAATGGGTGCAATTTCAAGTCTTCACAAAATGTAACATCATTTAAGTTAAAAGATTTTTGAGAGATGGTTTATCTTCCTAGCGAATTCATGGACTTAAAGCTGAGGCATTGAACTTTTATAAAAGAAAAAAACAATGTTTCTTGCATCTTTGCTAAAATTAGGATTATGTCTTAATTATACAAGACAATCTGTGAAAAAACGGCCTTCTCCTGCTCTGTCAGAATCAACCAATTAGAACCAAGAGGAGGGTCTTAGTGCTGTCAATCATGCTCTTATATATGCCATTCACAGCCTCCCCCTTGCTCTCTGATTCGTTGCAGCATATTTCTGACAGTAGAGCCTATCATGAGCGAGCACGGCCACTGACGATGGCAGATAGACGGCTGTCAAGTTGCTGGACAGGGTCAACTCAAAAGTAATGGGATTTATCTCCAAAGAGCAAAGCATTCTTTTAAAGTGCTTTGAGTTTCATCATAGTGAATGTCAGACAAGATGATCAAATTTGCCCAGGCATCAGGAAAAGGGAGGAAAGTAACTCGGCAATCTGGCACAATTTTTAAACAAAGTTTAAATGTTTCCACCAAAAAAAGAAAAACAAAACAAAAGCAAACGCAACAGAAGCCTTGTTCTGGTTCCAGATGAGTCTGGTTTGTTTGGTGGAGCTGAGTCCTCCGTCAGCTGCCTGTCTGCAGATCACTTCCTGGATGGTTCCTAAAATAGCTGCTGCAACGATCAGAACCAAGGAAACATGCCAGCTGCACTCTTTAAGACCACATTCGCTTTTTGCTTTCTCTCCCCTCCTGGTCGGGTATTAAATGGATTTTATCACCAGTGATGCCGGCATTTAACACAGTCAGGCATGACTTATAGACCTGTTGAAAAAGGGAAATTAATTATTTATTAAATACTGGTGTAACATGGTCATTTTTAGATGTAATCGGCAGGAGTTTTAAGAGACCCCCTGAACCTGCGTCACGTCGTTTCATTATATTTTGAAAATGACTAAAAAGTTACAATATCTAGAAAAAAAAATACAGATTTCTGAAACATTAGGATATGGAAAAAAATATCTACCATTTGTTAAAACTGCAGCTTTTTTTTCTCATTGAAGAACAAGATTCTGTTTTAGAATTGATCCTGTTGTAAACAAAATGATAGGCCTCAATCTGTTAGAGTTCAGAAGTTTACATACCCCTAAACGCCAGGTTTTCAAGATGTTAAAAATTAGACCCTAATAAATTACTTGGTCATAATGTAGTTCCCTTTATCCCCTCCTCACCCCATCCCTCAAAAAAATGTCAGAGGGATGAAAACGCCCCTTCCAGATGTTTTTCCAATCTGCCATCTTGTCCACAGCCCACAGGCTTTCAGTCAGATTTAGTTCTCATACATTTCTTCTGGTGGATCTATTCTTCGTGAATTTAGGTGATCTGACTCAGTTTAAGGCTGGAAAATTAAATCCTCTCTTATCCTCAGCAGCCTGCAGGTTTTAGGTCTAAACTGTTAATTTTATGCACCTTGTAAAATCAACTAATGAGAAGTGATCCCACAGCATGATGCTTCCACCACCACAGCTGCCATTGTGATCTTTTGGTGAGATGGGTAGTATATTATTTGCACCTTTTGGAATTGGGTGTTTTGACATTCACATTTGGCTTCATCAGACTATAACACATCCATCCCTGTGGTTCTAGGAGACGTTAGTCAGGCTTGGATGTTTACTTTGAAACGAAGATGTTCTTTTTTTCCTAGTCCAGACGTATGGAGAACATGTATAACCCTTTAATGTTACTATGTGCTCTATTGGCTGCCTCATTGACCAGCTTTAGTTTGGCATCTTTGTTAGACTGGGAGCAAAGTTTTTGTCACCCAATCGTTGTTCCACTTCTGGTGACTGCCCTCTCACTTTGTCATAATGTTTATATTTAATGCTGTGGAAGTATTATGTCTTCTTCTGATAACTTTTTGCAAATACATTTTTTTTTTGAATCAGTATAAATTTTGGCTATCTTTAATATCAGTTATTTCTTTGCAATGAAAAACTTGAATAGAAAACGGCTTCAATTGTCCTCTGCATTAGTAAAGTTCTCTCAGATGTGCTGCTTTGTGATTGCAATGTGAAGAATGTAAAAACACGCGGCTGGTTTGCTGCTGCGTTCTTTCTGCGAATAGTGAGAATGCTTGGAGTGCAATCGAGACGCTGGCGATGTTGTGCAGGTTAGTGACAATAAAAAAAACCCCAAACATTTACTGGTGGTTGTTGCTCATCATGAAAGTTTGGAGCAGGTGGAGAACCACCTGGAGGTTTCTCTGACCTGACTTTTCCTTCTTTTCCCTGAACAGTTTGACTTCTTCATCTCCTATCAATACTGATTTCTCTCCCTCCATGCATTTGTTCTGCATCTTCACGTCTTCTCTCATCTTTTGTGCTCCCTCTGTCTGCCTTTCTTTGTTCTTTCCGTCATGTCTGCCGGAGACGCTGGACTCCACTGAAGAGACGAGTCCGACAGACGTTTACCTTCATTTCTGCTGTCACAAACTGTCTGCCTCAGTCTGAAACGCCATTCAGTGGAGCTCAGCTTGGTAAAAAAAAAAATAGCCAGGAAGAACTACAATTCCCTGAAGACCTTTAAAAAAAAAAATTGGGTCAAATGAGGAGTTGGTAGATTAAACTTGAGCTGCAATTGTTGTAAAGTTGAACCTGGTATCTCTGATTTTTTTTTTTTTTTTTTTTAAATGCTCATTTTAAAGAGAGTTATGATTCTGAAGTATTTTAACATGTCAGCTAAAGAGGCATTAAGTTTTTTAATGGGTCTTTAATGATTCAAGCACAAAAACACTCAGAAAGCCTCTAGAGGATCTGCACTGGCAGCTAATGCAGGTCCCTGGAGGCGCTGAAAAGTCCAAATCTTTGCTATGCACATATGCTAAATATTTTGGATCATTAGCAGTGTGTTTTTCCCCACCGCTGCTTTTCCAGCTCATTAGACCCATGTGATAAGATTTAGAAGAGCCTCTGTTTTGTTTCTGGACCAGATTGCTAAGTTTAAAGAGTGTTAACTTTCTTGTTGCTAAAACGGTCCTGGGCTACAAAAAAAGAGAGAGGGGTTACTGTGACAGATACATTGTCACATATCACACATGTGAGCGATGTAATCACCCACCACCTAGCAGAGGAGACAATCTTACCATGTCATTGTTATAGAAACTTTCATAACTGCTAAAGGTTTTTCCTTTGTTTTAGCGACAGAGAAAGTGTCGGACTGTGTTTGTGTTTTTTTCTCCAGCTGCATGCAGCCTGGGAAATTACAGTTCTGCCCCTGCCCCACATGTTGCTGGGTTGAAATAATTCTATGCTTGGCAGAACCTGGTTGGTCAGAAACATTTTTTGATTTCCAAACTAAAGGAGCACAGTTTATCGTTTGTATTAAACGTGACGAGCTGCGTATCACCCGTGTGTATCTGCCTTTTGCTCCCACAGATGGCGTCTCGTGACAGACGCGTGTGTGTGAGCTTTGTCTGTGTGTGCGCGCACATCTCATCTTATTTTTGCTAAACACAGAAGGAATCATCATAGCAAAAAGTTAGTCTTAAAAGAAGTTACACTTTTGAGCTGTATTAGGGAAAACACTTCCTCTAAACGCTCTTCTTCTGCTACCAGACTTCATCTGACATTCACCGACTTAAAAACAAAAGAAAAATGAAATAAATGTCCCGGGCCTCAGGTGAAGGTTTTTAAGGTAAAGAGAGATTCTAGACACCTAAATTTCACCGAGAAATTGGGCATGTGAACGTTTATACAAGGTTGCTTTCTGAGCACACTTAGCTCTTTGCTAAGGCACGGAGCAAAGATTTTCTTTTTACAAATGGAGACTGAAAGTGTGCGGTGAAAAGAGTTCAAAGTTTGTCTAACATGGCCCCACATTTTGTGGGTGAGGGAATTTCATTGTACTTTTTAATGTACCATAATGGCAGTTCAGATTAAAACAAATGAAGAATACTAAAGCTTTTAAGATGGCATAAAAATCACCTGTTCAATTAAAAATACTTTCAGCATGTATTTCAGTGGTATTCTGTCATTCAGTACACATATTGTAGCTGGGATTTCAACTGGATTAACTGGTGGTTTGAGGGGCAAAAATGTTGGGGTAAGTTATGGACAGCAATGAACAACCCTTCACAGACTCCCTGGCATGATGCTGATTTATTTACACTCACATCCTGCTGCAATGGACATCTGTACCCCACAGGAAATCATTCCAGCCCGTGGCCACCAAACTGCAGAACCTCACGCTTCCACAGTCATTCTTTCAATTACGCAGCAGTAATAAAGCAGTTATTATGTACACTGTTCCATCGGTTTTAAATTTGATTTCTTCTTCCATATAAATAGTCGGACATGATGACAGACGAGAGCGAGAGACGCTTTAACTGCAGGTTAAACAAATGCCTCCAAAAACGTGGTGGAGTAAATGACGATATGAAAACAAACCGAATGGCAGGATAGGACTATTGCTGCTAAATGGTGGCCTTTCAGTAGACAGAGAGGATAGGATTTAGAAAACTTGTTACTCTAAAATATGATTTGAAGTATGCACCGTGGACATTTTGCATGTGTCCAAGTCTGAGTCGACACTGGACATGTTGTTCTCCCCTGTGTGCCTTACAGGAGCTTTCTTGTACATATAAATGACCCATCATCCCCTCTAATATAAAAAGTTCAGAAATATTATCACACGTCTGGTACTGCCATATTACACATTTGGATCATAATAATTGATTAAATTGTAGCATTTCTTTTGAAGATGCTCCTCCCCTCCAATAGCCTGATGCAGTCCAGTTCCGTTTTCAGACGAGTCCAGGTCAGTTTGGATAAGTTTCGAGTCGAGAGAGAAAGTTCAAGCTGTGCTGGAACTGAGGCCTTTATTCCAGTGTAATTGGACATGAAGACAATGGTCAGGCTGGATTGACTCTAAAATCCACATGGTTGAATAGCTGCTTGTTTTGGATGTTTGGGTTCATTTATTCTACAATACAATGAAAACTTTCATATTGACCGCCAAATATTTATGAAGTGCAACATTTCTACTTAAGCAGTGAAAGTACCACAAGCAATTCGTCTTCCACAGCTCTGAAAACCAGATGCTCATAGTTTTATTTAGTCTTTTCCTGTGACAAAGATTTTGTCATGGTTAAATTGACAATAAAAATAAGAAAATATTTATTGTCGTCCATTTTTCTTCAGCTTTGCCTGCTGTCTGTCACGATCACTGGTGCTTGTGTAGATTCTCAGTTATCAATCAGTGCGTCTTGATTTATCGAGCTCTTTTCATACACTTACATTTCCTGCATACTATAAGTGAGCAATAGAGCAATAGAGGCGATGAAAGTTGAAATGAAAGAGAGAGAAGAAAAGATGACTTAAACAAGATGGGAATGTATAGTTGGTAGAAATCATGCTGCCTTGAAAGACTAAAGACACTCAGTCGTGTTGATGATGAGTTGCCAGTGTTGGCGTTTGTGGTCGCATTATGATGAAGGTGAAGTAAGGCTTTTATTCCTAAATAATGGTGAGTATTAAAGAAAAGATGGCATGTTTCTGAACAAGTAGGTCCTGCACCGTGACAAAGCTGAATCTGTTCTCTGATAATGCGTGTCAGTTTTTTTGTTTTTTTTTTTAAATGCAAAAACTCATAAAGATAAAACTGTGTTCTGGATTGGCCTAAAGACTTTAGTCCCTGCTCAGCATTATCACACTTTTTAAGGCAAAAATTGAAACGACCCGGCAGAGCAGGAAAGCAGAAGACTGTGATCTGAACCTGTAGCCTCTGCAAAGCTTGCAGTGCCGATTACAGACACCAAAGTCGTGTTTGGGATGTTTGTGACATTTGCGTCTTGACGCACGTGACTCTTGGTTTCACAAAGCTACAAAAAAGGGAAACGGCTCTGCTCAGTTTGAAACCTTTATCTTCTCTGGAAAAGGAGCCGAGGATCATGGCACGGAGACGATGCAGCTGCACACACACATTGGCCCTTTCTCTTTCTCTTTGTCTGCCTGCCTCTTCCCTCCACGCCCCTCCCACCCAGTGGCAGTTTTTTTGGACGAACCGTTGTCATAGGGACTGTGATGCAGTGAGACCGAACAGGCTGCCTGTCTGCTCGGATACGTCAAGTGTGTGTGTGTGAAAAAAAAAAAAAAAGACCCAACAAAAGCATCAGGGCTGAAAGCGGAAACGTTTGGACAATTATGTAATACCCTCTTTTATCCTGGGTGCCCATCTGTTTTAGTAACTAAAGTGAATGTGAGGCTACAGAGCACAATATTACTCGTTAAAATTTAGCAGCAGAAATGTAGTCTTTGCTGGTTTTGACAGCAGAATTCAGTTACCCAACTCCGTCAGGCAACGCAGGGGTGAAACGAGGCGCTTTCCTGTGTGCAAAGTTTCCACTGAAAATGTAGGCCGTTTGCCAGGAGCCACCACTGTAAACACGGGTCGGGGGCAGAGAGGAGGAGGAAGAGGAGGAGGAGGAGGAGGAGGAGGAGGAGTGAAGATGAGAGGATGGGAGGAGAAAGAGGAATTGGGCTGGTTTGAACTCCGAGAGGCGGAGAGAGCGAGAGGAGGGGAGGCCGGGTTTAACAAGTGGGAGGTTTCACGAGTCCTTGTGACGCTGCCACTCACCATCCGAGAACCGTGTTATTGGACATCATAAGGGTATCTATAAATAGGACCCTAATCTGCAGAAGGGAGGGCTAAAAATAGAGAGATACAAACAAGCACAAAGAGGTAGCAGTTTGATTTTTTTTTTTCTTTTCTTTTCAAGCTGTGAGCAGAGAAGTTTTAAAGGGAACTGAGAACAAGAGAGCTCCTCAGCTCTCGTGTGCCTCTAGTTTGGCCCTAATGTTGCTTTAGGAAGACAACTAGCTGCTGCTGTAGAAAGCACTGCGTGGATTTTAGAATGTAAACACAGAAAGGAGAACCTTTCCTTTGGAAGTTTAGACAATTTTGTTTGAGACTAAACCTCTGTCAAATGTTTATGTTCATGTCTTTTAGAAGGAAAGTGTTGCTTTTTGAATTCAGAGAGACTTCATAGCCTGTTGCTTTACTTCCCACTGAAGTTCAGGATCTTGACCCAGTGTCGTCAAAATTCTTAGCCGATTTCTTGTTTTACTTTTGTCCTAATTGAAATTGTCAGATCACCAAGTGCAGCTTATTACACAGTATGCTGTAACAGAGGAACCTATGTAAATCCATAGCCTAATTGAAAAAAGGCTTTAATTTATTAAACGGCTATGAAATAAAGTAACTGCCCTGTAAACTAAATAACTGCTTACTGCAGCAACAGCAGCCCTCAAGCTTTTGTGTTAGCACTGACTAGCGCTGCTGTAGAGAGGTTTTGTTTGCAGAATGGTGCATTCATGCTCAGTATGAGGGATTTCCTGCAAAGTCAGCCCCGTTTACATGGAGTTGGCTTTCAGCAAAACCGTAACAGTTGTGTTGTGACCCAGCTGCTTGTTTACATGTCTCCAGTGATCGTGTTTCCTAACACCAGTACTTTTTGAAACCAGGTCTCAGATGGAAATTTTTCAGGAACTCTCCCAGTGGAGATGTGAGGTACTCCGCAGGGGCGAAAGCCTGCACAGAAAGCCCTGCGTCTGCAGGGTGAGGTGGAGGTCAAGGGTCAAAACTCACGTGTGTTTCGATGACAGGCTAATGGTCGTATAGACGCCTGACATGACAACTACAGAGGATTCAAGGTGTCTTGGTGGTTGTCCAATTGTAGAACTTTTCCCCAAAAAACATCCGGAAATGAACTGGACCTTACTGCACTGTTTTATATCAGTGATCAGTTTGGATTGTATGTGATTGAATTGATGATAGACTTCAGTTTGTGAATGTCTGGTAAAGTTCATGACTTCATCAACTACAGCAAGTTGTCCAGGTCCTGAGGTAGCTAAGCAGCCCCAGACCACCATGTTTGACCGTCATATGTTCTTTTTAATGAAGCTTTTTAGGCCTTTACTGGACAGTAAAGGGACTGGAAATGGGAGCTAGAAGAGAATGGACTGGGAATCGAACTTGAATTCCATATTGGTTTGATATTAAAGTAACGATAATTCCAGCTGAGGAAAGTGAGGCCTTCTCGGGTTTAGATGTTGTTCTACTTTGTGACATCCTGGTTGAGTCGTCGATGTGCTCTCGCAATCGCCGATTCCCTGGATCTGTAGCTTTGTAACCATTTTCAGACTGACGGAGCTCGATAACGGTGTTGCCGTGTAGCTTTTTGAGACTTTTCAGGTGATTTCAGCTGAAAGGATAAAGAAGTTCTCGATCTCATCCTGTTCAGCATCTGCTTTTTGGCTTTGCTGTTGTTCAGCTGCATGTCAGTCAGTTTTCACAGGACATGCCGAACCATCCACCGCTTTCTGGTTCTGTGACATATCCTCCTGACTGATGAACCCAGTGACTCCAGAGCCCACTCTCAGCTTCTCTTTGTGGCACGGAGCTGTAATCTGAGGTGTTTGTTGTGTTTGCTGTCATCCCTGGCTACCGAGAGCCACAGCATGAATTTGATATCTCTCTTGCACGCTTACTGTTTCATCTTTGAAAGTAACCCTCGGTAGTTTTACAATTAAACATCGTTTTTAGTCTAGGCAGCAGATATCTGAACGAGTGAATTATTTTTGTCTTGGGGCCCTGCTTGATGAAACACCTCTGACAACATTACAGGCAATTAGGCGTTCGTTGTGATTGATCGCCCGTGTCAAGCAGGCTCCACATGTCATCCTCTGACATATAAACGCAAGACGGCGCTTGACTATACGACGCGTATAAAGTGGACTGAAAAGCGCCGTGAGGTAACAGCGGTAAGAAAAAAAAGCGAGAACTACAAGAACTTGTGTGTGAAGTTCCCCCCTGATCTTCAACTCATAAGATAAACTTTCTAAACTTCTAATCTCTTCGCAGCCAACCATCCCCCCTTCTCCCCTCTCATTCATAGCTTCCTCAAGTCTTTAATTATGTTCACTTACAGAGGGAGTTGGGCGGGTGGGAGTGTGTGTGTGTGTGTGTGTGTGTGTGTGTGTGTGTGTGTGTGTGTGTGTTCTAGTGTGTGGGGGTGTGTGTGTGTGTGTGTGTGTGTGTGTACTCTACAGTTGCTTGCATGCTTAAGCCTGTAATTAGTGTTCTTTAAGATGACAAAATTTCTGAGAAAATGTTGGAAAAAAAAAAAAAAAAGAAAGGAAAAAAAAAAAGAGGAGTTGGCCTGAGCATGTGCATGAGTGCAGACCGAGAGGGAAGGCATTCACCGTCGAGTTGTTTAAAATTAATCTTTTCCTTCGGTTTTACTGCTTTAGGTCGTGGAAACAAAATTAGAAATTCATAATTTATCATGAGTCGGTGCACATTTTCATCAGGATATAAGAGGACACCGGCTGGATGGATGCAATGAAGCTGTGAATTCGGCTGTAATGAGTCTATATTTAAAGCTGTGTGTGTGCACGCCTCGGTGTTTAAGAAAGTGACTCATCTTTTGTGTTTGTGCACATACAGTAACCCAACACCCAGACCAGTCAAGCACCAGAGGAACACTTATTATTCTCACCCCCCTCATCGAACCAGCCCATTATTATTCTTGCTCATGATTATGTCCTTCCCTCCTTTTTTTTTTTTTTTTTTTTCCTTTCCCTGCCCTTTGTTTCAATTTTCGTATCTTTTTATCCATATTACTAACAAACTTTGACCGACCTAATTTTCCCGTGACGTTGTCCTCACGCTCACGTTTTCTCACCAGCAGGAGGATCGCGTTTCAGTCTCGACAGGCAGGCAGATTGGATTTACTTCGTCACTTCGCTTTGAGCTTCCAGCCACGCAATGTCTGGGAGGTTTTTTGTCAGGAATTAGTCGGAGGAAAAGGTCCTAACCTGCAAAAAACTGTAACATTTTGAAAATAAAGAACGTAGCCGTTGCGTAGCCAATACTCAAATTTTCATGTGAAAGGAGCGCGTGCCAGGAAGGTCCCGGCGGCTTTCTCTTTCTCTGATGCTGATCTGAGCCCTTTTAAAATTGAACCTTGACCAGCAGAGTCTCAGTCTAACGTCTGAATGTAAAGCTGAGACCCGTTTACTAAAATCAAAGTCCTGTTGGATCTTCTCTTCCTACTGTGACATGGATGTTTGTGTATTAAACAATGTTCTCATAAGGTCTGAGTAGAAGGAAATTTTGTATTTTCGTAGAAAATTAAGCCCTATCATATCTTTAAATAATTATTTTAATTTGCGCCATTCATCTAAATATTAAACTACCAGCAAAATGCCTATTAAACTGTAGAGTGCTGCCTATTTAACTAACACAGCTGAACTGTAATAAGTTCAGTCAATAATCAACATAAAACAAAAGCACAGCGCAAGAAATTATTGCGTTTGTGCCCAATGCTAATTGATCCGTGTAAACATTAAACACAACGTTACCATATCCTCCTGTGTCGTCTTCCACAGACTTTGTGATCTTGGAGATGCGATTACCTGACCTAAATATATTATTAATCGCATATGAATATTTCTACAGCGGTTTAAAGCGATCCTTCCATAATGGGTGTCTATGTTGATATGCAAATAAGCCATATGCTATGATGAATGCTCGTGCTGCAGCTGACCTGAAACTGTAGGAACTGGAAGCTGGAGATGCCTCAGTGACTCAGATGGTTATCAATCACAATCTGAACCTTGAACTCATATTTGTGCCTGTATTTAATTTAGTATTTGTCATCTGCTAACTTGTAAAAACTTGGTCTTTAAGTTGAAGACTTGTCACCTCTGGGTTTTGAGCACAGGAGGATGACTGGCATTTAGTCAGACGGATACTCTGACAAACATTCAACTTTTGTTTGGTTAGCTCTTCATCCATACTTCCCGCTTTAGGCCTTTCTGTATCAACCGACTGTGTTTCCTTTTGCTAAGTGGATTTTCCAGCGGCTCTTATTCAAGGGAGATTTGGGAATTGTAAATGAGCGCACAGTGGCCCTCATGTTTCGATCAAGACGAGAATTTTAGTGTGATGTATTGGTATTAAAATCGCAACAGCGAGTAAAAAATGTGAACTAATTTCAAACCTGATGCATTGTTTTTTTCATAGTTCTGTTTTGGTATTTTCCAGGTGTGGATAAGTAGGAAAAAAGAAATGTGTTAAGAAAAATCATTGTATTTTCAGACTCTAGTGCATATCCTATTCTTTTCTCCTTCTTGTTTCCTTCTTCATTTGTGCATAACTTTCGTTTTTCCTTTCTTTCTTTGTCATGCCATTCCTGCTGTCTGCCATCATTTCCCTCTTTCTTCTCGTATGGACTTTTATCTCTTTCAATATTTGTCCTTTCTTCCTTCCTTCTGTGCTTCCGTCCTTGAGTGGTAGTGTCCTGTCTCCATGTTTTTCTGGTGTCCTTTCTTCCTTCCTCGAGTTTCTTTGCTACCTTTCCTTGTTCTCCCCTGTGCTTTCTTTCTTCCATCTTCTTCCTTTTCACTGTCGTTTCCTTTCTTCCTTCATATTTTGTTTTCTTCTTTTCTTCCTTGTGATCTTTTTCTTTGCCTGCGTCTTTTACATTTTTGTGCCTTACCTTGTTTTCATCTCTCATTTCATCCCACACTCCCTCCTGTTGCACTTATTATTCTCTTCCCTTGTACAATTCTCTAAATTCATAGTGAGTTTTCATTTTTTTACATTTTAAAATATACATTTTCACTCGGGAATGCTGCATTTTCCTGTGCAATTATTCACAGTTAATTTTGTTTCCTACTGTAACAGTTGGTGTTTTGGGCTCTAAAAAGAGCAAAGCATGCACTGTAGGTACGTGAAAGGCTTTAAGGCTCTTTTATTCAGCGACTGTATCATCAGCACAATGAGGAGTGTCAGAATGGGAACATAGAAAAATGTCAAACAGAAAAGAAACCCATTTGTGAGCAGAGTGTGTGTACACTTTGCCGCTGCTGCAGCCGCTCCACATACTAAAACACCTTTCAAAAATGTGACAACACATTGTGGCACCATGGTGAGTAGAGCTAGGCATTTCTTAAACGGGCTTGAGCATTTTTTTTATTATTTTTTTATTTTTTACTCATGCAGCAGCCATTCTTCCAGCTCCCTCTCTGTGTTAGTCAACAACAAGGTGAGCTGCAGCTCAGCTGAAAACAAGTGTCGGTCTCCAAAATCCATTTAGCGCCTCCTTGCTTGAACTATGATATAACAAACTAGAAATAAAGAGAAACAGACGAGAGGAGGATACGTCCAGGTCCTGTGTGGTGCTGGTGATGAAATGCATCTGATCAATCAATCATCAATGAATGTGATCACCTAATTGAAAGGGGGGTTTGTTGTTTGTGAAGGTGTTGTGCGTACAGCAATGACCTCATGGGATAAAATATGAGAGAAACTTTTCAGGTCCTGCAGAAAACAGCCACCTGAAGGTCACTATTTCGCTAAATGTAGTTTTTCAATTTTGATCTTAATTTTCTCTGCCAAATGTATTTCTGCAGTGTTTCCGTGAAATGTGTGAGTAAACACTAATCACAAAAAGTTACAGATATTCGGATATTGGCCAATTCCCAAACTGTTGACGGCCTCGTTACGAACAGCGCCCTTTGAGACCAGATGATGAATGCCGTTCATCTCTGGCACATTTAAGGGCGGTGTCATCAGATCATAAAAAAAAAAAAAAAAAAAAAAGTGTGGCTAAACAACCTCCAAGTGTACCTGAACACGCAGGCGCCAGGCACAGGTATCATCATCATCGCTTAAGGTCATTTATTCTGCATGAGGGCCCAGCCGACCTTCAGGTTGAGCAGAAATGGCCTCAGGACCGGCCTTCGATAAGACCGGGATGCCGCAACGTGTCGACCTGTGAACAGCACGAGACGTTGTTGTCGAGATGCAATTGACGCCCAAGGGCACAAGACACATTATTGAGAAACTGGTCTTTGTTGTGTGGTAACCAAAAGTTTGAGGAGATTACCACTATATGCTTCTACTTGAATGCTTTCATTAGATAATGTCATTGTCCACATCGCCCATAAATTTCACCCGAAAGCCAAATATCTCTAATTTTTTGTGATTTTATTTATTGTCTTAATATCTAGTGCACAATAATGCCTGCTTTATGCAGTGTGCACTTTAATTAGCATTTGTGTTTATATCTCATTCCTTTTTAGTTTTTCTAGTATATTTAACTATGTCTGACTTCCTCATTTAAAGGGCTATGTTTTTACATAGGAAGGCATTTATATTTGGCTAAATCAAATGGAAACATTGCAGAAGACTTTATAGGAAACAAGTGGGAGGCTGTATAAGTATTCACTCCTCTCTCAGCAGAGAGGAATTAGTTGGTCTTCACAATGATTGGTCAATGATGAAAACAGTTTAAGACAAGGCTTAGCCTGGATGGCAACTCCTCCTCGTTGTTTACTTTAAAGCAGGCGAGACAACATGCGAACGTGTGCGTCTCGGTCCGTCTCTGTATCCGTCCTTCTGTTTTCCTTCCGCCTCTTCCTCTCACTCTCTGCCTCACTCTCGCTCCCTCCCCCCCCTCACCACCACCACCACCTCTGAATGTCATTCCACATTTATGACCGGCCTCTGATGTGTACCCAGGGCTGACGGGGCCAACAAGATGGCCACTGTTGCCGTGGCAACCGAGTGGAGAGCCGGTGGAGAGATTACTTTTTATTTAGTTTTTCTTCTTGGGTTGGATGTTTAGTTCAGTGGAGAGTCGTGAAAAGTGTGAGTTCCTCTGCAGTTTTAGAACGAAATGGCAAAAGATGAAGCGAGCAGAATAAACAGATATAGACTCCGATCTTGGTTGAGAGTGAGCATAATCTTGTTTTGCTTTCTTTTTGTTCAGCTCCTTCACTCTGACCCAGAGTTTAACATTTGGCATTGTGGGTCTCTCCAACTCTTGGAGCAGGTGTGTGACTATGCGTCTAAGAAAGCACTGGTTGTGGTCTTTTGCTGTCTTTCTTGATGCCGTGCTGGATTAGAGCAGTTACATAATGCGCTCTGAGCTTCAAGCAGCATACGCTAAGAGGATTACCACAAGTCTACTAAAGACACCAGTCCACAGACACACTTGTGCACACACGTTGCTCCAGAAAGTAGCGTCCAATCACTCTGTGCAGCTGTACAGCCATGTGTTCGCGCACGCACGTATAGAAGCGCAACATGGCACACGAGCTGTGATGTTTGTTTGGGTTCACGCACACCTACTGTGCAGAGAACGAGGCACAGATGTGGGCTACCTTCTAACGTTGTTATGCAATAGTGGTCTTCACATCTCTACCGACTCTGGATCAGATCCACCTTGAACAAAAACACATCGCTCAAATGAAAAAAGAAAATGGAAAACATAAATTCCTCAATATTTTAAAAGATCCTTCTTTTTTTTTTCTGTGGAGTTTTGTGGAGCAGAGAAAAGTAGTGAGTTAGTTCAGTGCACTAGAAAGGAAGAGGACATATCTGAGTTTGTAGAATCAGGGAGAACGCCTGCAGGAGTCGGGCAAGTTGTGAATGTGTGCCGCCTTGGGATGCATTCACACCAGCCGTGTTTGATCCACTTTAGTTGAACTCTGGTTCGTTTGGGAATGTCTTAATACACAATCGAACTCTGATGCGGATCTAACTTCTGCTAAAGTGAACTTGAATGCATATGTGAATGCCAAGCAGAGCAGCGACCACTCCAAAAGCAGGAAGCAAACCACAGCAGAGGGGATTCTGGGTAAATGCAACCAGAACAAATGTGCAAGTCTAAGACTAGCGGGAGAAATGGCTTGTGATGTTTTGCCAAAGACAAAAGAAATCTTACAACCTCTAACCACTAATTTTTTGTTTTATATTTTGTGAAGAAGGAGGCTGTGCTCACTGTCTTCTTTGGGTGGTTTTGTGGTTTTTTTCCTTCAGTGGTTCTTGGTGCAGTGCCCCCACAGGTGAGGAGGGGAACAGTTTTTTTTAAAGGGTTTAGTTTGTTTGACGGATATCAGTGTGAAAGTGAGCTACACTAGCTGAAAATGTAACACATGTTGTAATTTTGATCCCCAGTCAAACCAAACTATCTGACTATCAGGTGTCAAAACATCCTCAGGCAATTTAGTAAATTTATGTTAAAACGTCTTTAACATAAGAACAAGCTTGCAGTTTATCGCTTTAGGATGGGAATAATTTAACCAAGTTCTGCAATATCATAGGAGTAAAATGTATATGAATGCTATTACACAAACATTTTAGTGAGAGGACTTATGAATTTGTATATACGTTTCTGTTTTTCAGAAAAAAACACATCCACTGCAGGTTGCACAAAGGATATGTCTGGAGGAAAAGATTTGAACCAGAAGCTCTTAGATCACTGGACCCTCAGCTCAGGGAGTTGTTGCTCATTTCCCTATCCTACTTTCTTATATCAGCTTATACCTTAAGCTGATATAAGAGAGCAGTTGGCTAAGAAGGTCCTGAGTGTGGATCTATTCCCCATGTAGCTCTTGAATGTTTACGTGCTGCAAGCCAATATTCTGAACAGACATCGGTCTGTGGATGCAGCAACTCCTGCTTCTGTAGCTGCATCACACTCGGACATCATAATAATAGTACTACTACTATTAACAGTAATAATGATGATGATGATGACAAAAACTTGTGGAGATCTGTGTTTGAAGGCGATTTGAACCAACAACAAAGGTTTCCCCCCAAACGGCTCAGGCAGTTCAGTTTTATAGGTGTTTTATAAAAGGCGATCCTGACTGAAGTAAGTCCCCCACCACCAAAGATGTGCATACTCTCCATCTCCATTTCCTGCTGTAATTGACCCATCTCTGTCTTCTCTCCTTTATCCCTGCAATTAGACCATCTTTACCCTCTCTCGCACAGTGAAGCAGACACACACACTCGGGGAAAATACAATCGATGGCCATTCTTTGACCTGTCACCACATGAGAACAAGAGAGGCAGTGAGTGAGTGGGAGACAAAAGAGAGAAAGAGGAAGTGTGGGGCTGTGTAGGAACTACAGCAGATAAGAGACTTAATTCTCTACAGATTTGTAAAATGTGAGGCTGAGGTGAGCATGTAGGGATTCAATATTGTGGTGGTGGGTTAACATCACATTACTGAAACAGTGACGTATAGGAAGCAGGGATCTTTATTCTTTCACTGGCAACTTTATGCAGCTTCCAACTAAGGTCAAACTTTCAGGTGTTTTTTTTTTTTTTTTGCGAAGACTTCCTCCTTGTAGTGTTGAAAAAAAAAAATCGAAACGGTGGGGGCGTTGGGGTGGCCAGGATTAGAGCGTACAACCCATATACAGAGGCCTCAGGCCTCAACGCAGCCGTCACGGGTTCGAGTCCCAACCCGATTACCTTCCCCAAATATCTTCCCCCTCTCTAAATCCACTGTCATAACAGAGCATTCCCACATAAAGGCCACTAGAGCCGATAAAACCTTAAAAACAAAACAATCCTACATTAGTGAATATGTGCAGCTGTTATTTGGCATTGCAGTGGCTCTTCAGACAGTCTCAACATGCCTCATCATAACCGAACAACTTCTCTCCTTCCGACTGCTGAACAGAGACTTTTTCTAGTCTGTTGACTGGAATGTTTTAATGTGAGCTGCACTGCAGGATCATATATGGTGGAGTTAACTTGTAGGATTGGATTATAAGTCTGACCATCGTCTTCGACTGACGTGGTTGGTGAATGACGGCTGCAGGAACCATCATTGGAACTTTGAAGTTATCTTTATGAAAATGATCCAGCAGATCTTCTGGTTTTCATAACTATCTTTGAAATGAAGACATTTTGAAAATAGAATCATGTCCATTAAGCATGTTCATGTGTTTTGCAAATTATTTGGAAATTCACAAAGGAGGCATCCATGTATATGAATAAAGACATGTCGATAGATTAAAAGAACAGTCGAGCAGATATTCAGAAAATTGTTGCCTTGTGCCCTAAGTATTGTCACTAAAGACATGTACATGTGGAATGTTGTTTTTGGGAGTCTAGGTTTTATCTTGATCCAATAAAGTTTCATAATGAAATAGCAGACTAAACAAAAAAAAAAAAAATCTGCCCGTGACATGTTTTATAGATTTCAAACTGTGTCAAAGTGAGTTTCAGTGTTTTCACAGAGGCGTCCTGTTTGTAGCTTTAGTAGATTGCTACGTAATCCAGTTTTTTGCTGCCAACTTCATGTTTCAGATCAAAGCCATTGTGCTGGTGGAAAATCGGCCCCGAATGACGTTTGTCCTCTTTAAAAGTTAAAAGGCATATCCAATTTCACCTTCTCATCTTGACGATGCAACAACTTAGCATTCATAAACTTGGCAGACAGATAATATTTTATACATTGCTTGTTTGACTCATTTGTGGACGGTATAAATGTAACATCTACAAAACTGCTACTGCTCACATGTTTCAAGATAAATGTTTGACTGTTTCTTTGCTTATTTGCCTACATGCATGCATGATCCAGAACAAAGGGTCTGATGGAGCAGAGCAAACGGAGAGCAAAGGGATTAATTAATTAATTAATTAATTAATTTTGCAACAACTTTATCTTTAACATGCTATATTGTGCGAGACGTTGTCGGCAGCAGAATGCTACATGGCTGCATTGTTTGCTTCATCATTGAAACATGTAGCTGCAGGTGGGTAGCTCTAAAGTGTTTGTCTGAGACAGCTGCAGCTCTGTTTGGTCACCGGCATGTCAGGCTGTCTGATCAAAGCCTCCCGTCACCTCTCATCTCCTCTTCAAAGTACACAAATGCTTCTCTGCACCGAACAATGATTGCAGACAGTTGGGTCTTGCCTCTCGGTTTCACCAGCCTGTTTACAACATCTCTAATCTGATCGGAGTCTTGTTATGTTTTCACCACTTGTCTTTCTTTGGACTTGGCAGGAAGTGAAAATATAAGTTACAGTGGCTTGCAAATGTATTCATTGACCCTTGAACATTTTACGTATTTTATGACGTTAAAAACCACAAACCTCAATGTGTTTTAGCAGGACGGTGTGTGGTTGACCAACACAAAGCTGCACGTAACTGTGAAGTGGAAGTAAAAGGATACATGATTTTAAAAATCTGTAAAGTTTGGATTTGTTCCCCTTCACTTTAGAACCCTTAAATAAAGTCTGGTTAGATTCCTTCTGGAGAGAGATTTGGGTGTTTGTTGGAGAATATTAGTGAATGAGGTTTGTTCCTTAACAGCTTAAGGGACATACTTTGGTCATGGATAAAGTGTTTGAATACATTTGTTGCAGGATTTAGATATAAAACAATATCACAACCTTTCGGAGTTCTTGTTTAGTCAATTGGCGATCTTCATACAGAGTATGAGACAAAAGCTTTGGAGGAGCTTCAGAGATTCACAGTCCAGTTGAGAGACTTTGTAGGACACGTATTTGTAATGTAATTTGCAAAATTGGTCTTTACAGAAGAGAGGCAGGAAAATAAAACACAATAAAATGTGCAATTTGGAAAGGGTTCTGGTCAAATGTCTTAGATAAACATACGAAACCTGTTGTGTCTTCAAAAGCATCAGTGCAATATCACAATCCTTGGGGGACCAAGGTCTTGGCAGAGTCATGCTCTGGTGATACTTCCTCAGCAGAATCAAGGTAGCTCATCAGGTGATGGGCTGTTGAACAGAGAGCGAGGTGCAGGACTATCCTGGCAGCAAACGTATACAAGTCTGCAAAAGAGATGAGAATGAGGTAGAGGTTGACAAAAAACTCTTAATATCCAGCCAGAGCTTCACAACTCGGATGAAATTATACTTACGTACTGAGACCGCCCAAAGTCCAGACTGAAATGCTATTGAAAATGTGTGGCAAGCCTGGGGATACGATGTTCACCAAGGATCTCAGTTCAGAGTGACTGAGCTCGAGCTTTTAAATTTAGATGCTAAAAATATGACAAAAGCAATTCTGTAAAATGCTGACTCATGAGGCTCCACACAAAGCTATGCCATGTTTTTCTTTGTAATTATATATGCTACACACTGAAAACCTTACATCATTTTCTTAAGTTTAACTATTGTACTCTACTTTGTGGGGCGTCGCGTAAAATCCCAATAAATAGTTTGTTTTCTATAAAGCGAAAAATGTGAAGAAGTTCAATTGAACAGCACATGTACACACAGCAGGTGGGGTCATAAAAGATGGAAATTTGCTGTTTAGGTGAATAACTTGGTGCTACTTTAATTTCTCCTGCTGTTAAAAATCTCTACTTTCATGCAGCAAGTGAAACCTCCCCTGTCTCCTGTTATTGGCAGTGTTGACAGAGGTTATAAATCTTTCTTCCCTGGGTTTCCATTTCTTCTTGCGGTGTCCATTTTTCTGTCCTCACGCTGTACATCATTCCGAACGCCCCCCCCGTCTCCCTGCTGCTTGTTGCTAATAAGATGTGCTTTCAGTGTTTTTCCTTTTTAAATGTGGCAAAAAGGTTCCTTTTGCCGGAGAGCGGCTCACTGCTCGGTTTGTGACCAGAAGACTCTGGTTTCTGGGAGCAGGAGGGCTCTGAGGGAGAGTGGGTGGGTTGGCGTGTTGAACTTTAGCAGCGGGTAACATTTTGGTTCGCAGAAAACTTTTGCTGGAGAGACGCCTCCTGCTCTCTCGGGGTGGATTTCCCAGCCCGTCTTTTAATTTGCTCCGGTTAATCTCCATCTCTTGAGCTTTGCTTCCTGCAAATTACCTCCGAGCTTCTCCCTGTCTGTTTCCCAATCTGTGCTGGTCTTTGCGTCTCTCGCTCTGCGCCCAGCCAGCCACAGGAATGCATCTCGAGGAACGCCTGGCGAGACGAGCTGGATCAAACGAGTTCAGAGCAGCTCCGGAGCCCGACTGTCTCTCACACTCTCCCATCCCTTCGCCTCCCTACTCTTCATCCCCCTCCCGTTCCTCCGTCCGGCCTCTCCGTCTCCGTGTTTTCTCCCCGTCTCCCCCCCCCCCCCCCCCCGTCTTTCAGGTCCCCCTGTTTCCTCCTTGCTTCCCTGCAAACCCTTTAGCTGCTCTTTTTCTCCTCTTCTCGCTCCTTTTTTTTTTTTTTTTTTTCTCCCCTCCTCTATTTCTCTGGCACGAAACTGAGACAAAGAGATCTTTTGAATGCCTCCGTGTGTAGGAGGTGGACCTCAAGGGAGGGGATCATGTGGATGTTTGCCCTGTGTGTGTTAGTCTCTCTTTATGAGCACATATTAGAGCCCTTTAGCCCAGAGCTTTAGCTACACGAGAAGGGAATACAGTTGGATGCAAAGACACACACACACACACACACACACACCTTCTCCACATCCGACAGCCCACCGTGTCACGTTCTCCACCCTGTCTGTCAGTCACTCAGGCGGCTCTCATAATTGGCTTATAATGCCCTTGTTACCATTGAGGGACTCTTTTGCCCCGGCCTCCCCCACCTCTGTCTGCTCGCCTGTTAGTAACTCTTCAAAATAGGCCGTCGAAGCACTGGGGGGTGGCGGGTTGGTATCTGTGTTTGTTTGTGTGTGCATTCACGTGCCGTTGGAGGGGTGGGTGCTGAAGCGGGTCTCCCCCAGGGAGGGTCACTTGCAACAGGGGATGCACTCCCAGTTTTGTCTGGGGGACAATGGAGCGCCATGCCTGGGTGTGCGTGCGTGTTTGTAGACATCCGCTAAACCACTGTTTTTGATCTCCATGGCTTACGTGTGTGTGTGTGTGTGTGTGTGTGTGTGTGTGTGTGTGTGTGTGTGTGTGTGTGTGTGTGTGTGTGTGTGTGTGTGTGTGTGCGCGATAATTAGTGTCTCATTTGTGCAGTCGACTGTTGACTCCAAGCAGATTCAAGGCCAAAGATGTTTGTCTCATCTGGAGTTGCGCCACATGCTGACTGGGCTGTTCCTCCAAGTATTGTTGACAGAATTCACAAATTTACAAAAATAACTAATTTCAGGACGACAAGTTGGTAAATATTTATATTGGGAGAATAGGCGCTGTCCCACTGTTTGTAAGAGGAGTCGCTGTCAGCACAGGTATGAGTTGACGTTTTAAGCTGGCTTCAGCATCCGAATTTAGAAAATTCAAAGGTTACCCAGACTGTCTTAAAGAGCAGGTTTTTTTTTTAAATTTTTATTTATTAAGAAAAAAAGACATCAAACCAACCAGAAAAAACTGCAATGCAACTTTGATTAACCACATTTTGTAGGAAGTTTGGTTTGATTTTACGAGCCACCCAAAGATGAGATCACTGCCTTATTAGTAGAACAAAAATCACTTCATTGGAACCAGTTTGGCAAAAGTGGTTAAAAAAAGATATAAATCATCACATCCAGACAGACATGCAGTAAAGAACTCCAACATGAAAAAAGGTCACTTATATCATAATTTTAAACTCCTTTGTGTCTTTATTAAACATTAATGTGTAACAGGCCGCCATGTGACATAGCATTAAAGCGGGTGCTTTGCTGAATTGAAGTTATTGATCCAGTTGTCCAGGATTTGACTTTGTTTTATATGACTTCTCTTTTCTGCCTCTGCCCATTTCTGGCCCGATAAATGTATTTATTAGTCATTAAGAAGCATAGAAAAAAAAACTACTGGTGAATATTTCTTGACAGTTCAATTGCGACGCTGAAGCCTGTGTTGTATATTGGTTGAATCGCTCACTTAGATTTAGGTATAACTTGGTCACACAATGCGCTTTGGAAAGGTCTGACTTATGCAGAAAATAAATATGCTGTTGGCCTCGGGTGAGATTTTCCTTTTTCCTGTCCTTTCTCGGTCTGTTTTCATGTCCTTAAATAATTATGCGGTGGCTCTTTAAATCACCTGCATTTTTGAAATAAGGAAGTGGCGTCCATTTTCTGATTGGCTGATGCAGCGGCCTGTGGGCGGGTCGTAGTCACTGCGACCGAGAAGGGAATAATCGTCGAGGCAGGCTGTCAGTTTCCACATCTCCCAACGGCACAAAAATAGGAAAATCTGTGTGGGTGAACGCGAAGACAGACATTGGAGAGGAAATATCACAAGGGAGGGATGGGACTGCAGGACTGGATGAAAAATGAGGAAATAAGGAGGCGTAAATAAGCCTTTTAAACAAGACAAGAAGCAGAGGATAGCTTAGCAACGCAGAAGAAAAAAAATTGTCAAAGGAGACGTCACAAAGTGGAAAAACTAGTCAGAAAATGTGTAACAAGGCAAGATGTGCATGTCACAGCCGGAACGAGTGAGGACACAGGAGAGGAGGGGAGAAAATGGTACATGTGATCCCGGAAGGAGGAGGGAGGCGTCGAGCTGGGAGGAGAAGAGCGGCGTGTGTAAGCTGGAGAACAATAAGAGGCGTTGATGACGCGTCTCCAGGGGTATCTGCTCGGTGTGTTCCTCCTAATAGAAGCTCAAATAATTAATAACTTCCTCTGTTATTTGCCCGCATAATAACACCTGCAGCGCTCGTCCGACGTGGCGAACACAAGCCGCTGCAGAGTGACGAGCAGCCCGAAGCGCGCACATCCACGGTGACAAAGGCAAGGGAGGGTGGGAGATAGGGAGTGAGACTCCTGCTGGAAAGCCTTCTCACAGCCAGCGACTGCTTCAAGAGGCACCAGCATAAGAGAGTTGGGCGTGTGCAGGCGGACGCATAACGCTTCAGTTTGTGCATGGATGCTTCCTGTGGACCTTAGAACCAGCTCTCCCTGACAAAGCCAATCACTAGTGCTGTTCTGTGTTGTGTGTGTTGTGTGTGTGTGTGTGTGTGTGTGTGTGTTCATAGCATGTGCGTGACATACGGATGTTTATGGCCCGGAGGCAAGAGAGAGAGCGAGCGTGAGGAGGAGGAGAAAGAGGCAGAACCTCATATAAGGAGGGAGGGGAGGAGAACAAGGAGGACGATGCAGTCATTGAGATGTTGAAAAGCGAGCCGCAGGCAGGCTATGTGCTCTCTCTTTCTCTTTAATTCTCCCCTCCCTTCTTTCTCCCCCCCCCACCTTTTTGTAAACCCAGAGAGCAGATAAAAGCCACCCTCGTCTTGAGGACAATACCGGCCATCGCAGCTTTGCAGCAGTCGGCGTCGCCTACCTGCCACCTCTTGTCTTCGGAGCTTGAAAGAGTGTTTCCGGCATGAGATTTATGTAAACGCTGCACACTGTCTGTCTACAAAGATGTTGCAGTGCTCCCACCCGAGCTTAGTGTGGCACTAAGCCCCTCAACCCCCCCACCCCCCCCCCACACACATACACACACACACACACACACACACACACACAAGCAGCAACAATATCTGAGTATCGGAGCTCGATCCCGCTTACACAGAAACACACACCGTATGTCTCACACTTTGAAACAGAGCAGATCCAGATGACATGGCATTATAAGGTGAGCACTTCTACCTGCTGCAGAGAGAAACATGGTTCTCCTCTGACCTTTCCACTCTACTGGGCGGTACGCACAAAATATTGTGCTGCAGAGTTAGAAGTTTACAGGGCCGCCTTTTATTACAATATCTGAACAATTTTATGGCTCTGTTCCACTACACATCTGAAAACCCATTTGTTGCTACCCATTCATTGGAGCGACTGTGGTAGGAGTTCATCCCATAATCGGTGGGTTGCTGGTTTGATCCACCTCTCTGTCCGCCCTCTGTCGTTGTGTCCTTGGGCAAAACACTTCACACGCCTCGCCTGCTGGTGGTCAGAGGACTCGGTGGCGCCGGTGGACGGCAGCCTCGCCTCTCTGTCAGACGGCCCCCGGGGGACTGCGGCTACAATCCAGTAGCTCAACGGTCGATCAAAAGACATGCGATGCAATTGAGTGTGTAAAACTGATTTCATGTTGCAAAGAAGGGGCTGGGAGTTTTTTACAATAATTAAAACGTTAACAATGGAAGAGCAACGGATGTTGAAAAACATTTTGACTAAATTTCAGTCTTTTTTTTGAAAAGAAGCAGCATCAAAAAGAACGACGTATTGAGACTGAGAAGTTTCATTTCTTAAATGTCTGTATCTAATTGGCATCATTTACATGAGGTGCAATATTCAAACGCACAAAATATGTTTCCTTTATGTCCAACATGCTGCGCCATTAGAGTCCCAACACTGCGTCATAGGCATGTAGTGTGTTGCTGTACAGAAATAACATCAATACTGTTTCCACACAGAACCGCCAACTGCAAAGCAGCGGATTGGAAGTGGTCATTAATAGAATAATAGATGCTGTTCCAGGTGTAAACGTTTCACCTTCAGCAGGTGTTTATATTCTCACAGCCTTCTTATACATAAACACACATCTTTCCTTTACAGTGCGCACTGGAGGAGACCACAGTGATTCCTTGAAAGTGTTATTGAATTTGGGCTTTCACCTCGTGTTGCTGTTTGCTGTGTGTTGTTTCCAGCCACCTCTGCTCCCGTCCTTCAGTTTTAACCCAATCAGAGTACAGTTAAGAAGCGGCACAGTGTACCCTGTGTGAGGTTTATGCTGTTTGGTGTCGGGTGCGTGCGGCATGTTGAAGTCTGCTGTGGTGAAAATGTGTGTAACCTATACAAATATATAGATACATATAATATATATATGTGTGTGTGTGTGTGTGTGTGTGTCACATTAGCAGCTGTATTTTGCTGGAAGTCATTTATATGGTAATGATGTCATTTACCTCTGAAATGCATCTTCCTCAACTCTGCCAAATAGGGCTTATCCATACTGGCACAGCTTTGCGAGAGTGTGTGTGTGTGTGTGTGTGTGTGTGTGTGTGTGTGTGTGTGTGTGTGTGTGTGTGTGTGTGTGTGTGTCTGGGTTTGGAGAGATGGTGTAGGCCTGCAGCACCTGTAATATATTAAGATGAATTGTATCTGCTCCATTTGTTTGTTTGTGTGGACCCATCTGTATATGTGGGTGTGTGTGTGTGTGTGTGTGTGTGCACACATAGCGGTTTGTTTACCTCATGTTGATAAGAATGTGAAATTGCCACATTTGGAGGGAATGCTGCAGCTATTTGTCCAGAGCGACTGAAGCCCAACCTTCACAAACACTTACGTTTGTATCAAGCAACATGCAGGGCTCATGGATTACATCACCTTTACTGGGAAACGGCATCAGATTCCTCATACATGCGTGTTTCTTTGTACCCAAGGAGTTGCATGAACTCGAGTTGCTCCGAGTGAACAGGAAATTTTCCTCTTGAGGGGAGGGGTTGACCCGATGAGTCGCTCTGCAGCCCTCACCTTCACTCGCTCGCCAGCCCACCAGGCCTCCAAACCTGCGTGTGTGTTTGTTCAGGCTGCTGGCCTCTTGCTGGTCTCCACAGGCCAGGAATAACCACACAGAGCCTCTCACTATGGCGATGACTATCATTAACATGCTGATTACAGCTCTGAGCATCTTAAAATAACACTTACGCACTGGGGTAGTGGATCAATACTTGCATGCTGGGGTAATGAGGGGTCTGCCTGCCCTGCACAGATGAGATGATGTTTTACCCAGGGGTGAGATGGGTAGATGGATGAATGGAGATGTAGTGAGAGGATAGCCACTGGGAATGGACGCAGCGCCCGCTGAGGAAGGGATGGATGACTTTAAAGAGAGTGGCGAGGAGTTTAGGAGAGAAAAATTGTTTAGGACGGAAGAAAAGAGTTTTTAGGGTGTGAGAGTGGAAAAGAAAAGCAAAATCCTGAACCGCATTTAGTGGTGCAATTGGTTACAATTAAATTCTGTTTAGCAGCAAGTATATTTACTGTCAGATTATTGAGCCGTGGTTTCCACTACAGCATAACTGTGCATGAACTACCACAGTATCAGAGTAAAAGGCTAAAATAATGTCTCATCAGTCCAGGTTGTGACAGAGGACCTGAGGCGTAGTCTGCCAGCTTTGGAGCGATGGCCGATCTCCGGATACTTTCAACATCATTGTTGTTTTTCTTGCCATGAGATATTTGCAAAAAGCACAATTAATTTTTTTATGTATTCAAGGGAAAAGTTTGAGCCTACTTTCAGCCAGCTGTCTGACCATGCGCAGCAGCCGGTAGAGGACAAGAAGAACTCACTCCATCACTTTTCAGTCTTTAGAAGGACTGCAAGCCATAAAAAAAAATATGTGGTGGGTCTGAAGTTCAGGTCAAATAACATATTAGCTAAAAACTGCAACTAATACTTAAAATTTATACTATTTTGAAAATCAGGTTTTCTGCAGTGAACTTTTTATGTTGCAGTTTAACACATCTTTCCACATTTAGATTCTGAAGAAGCCAATTATAAACGCTTCTTGCAGTTTAAATTGGCTTGTAACGTCTGTATTTCATATTTGTTTCCCGTTATATTTCTTTAACATTTATTTACCTGTTTCTCAGCTCATCCTCATCATGGTAGGTGTTCAGTTTGATGGCAACAGGTGATTAAAATTGCACGCAGGTTGACAGACGCGCTGCATAAAACGACGTTTTGTCTCACTGCATGTGGCATTAGATTAGACAAAACTTTTCCTCTTTTTGGTCCGTTAGGATTACTAGAATTATTCCAACTTACTAAATGGTTAGAATGACATGATTACTTTCTTCTGATACCAAAGTTCACATACAAGAGCAATAATTACGTCTTCAATGGCACTCGATGAGAAAGAAGCCATTCCTCTATGAGCAAGGTAAACAAAAAAAAAAAAGCCAGACCGTTGAAGACAAAGATGTTAAAATTACATGTTTGAAGATGAAGGCAATTATTACTGCATCTGTGGAAAACTTTTGGAGTATGAACAAAACTTATAGAGATGCACACATTAGGGACTTTTCTACCCTACAGATTCATTTTCATGCCCGTAAAATGGCAAGAGAGCAAATCAAAATAATGAAAAAAAGTCTTAAAACCTTCTCTCCTATGTAGACACAGTCACGCGACTCGTGTAGCCATGCTTCCAGACAATGTGGCTGCTCCTTTGTTTTCTTAGTGTTTACACGATTGGCAGATATGAGGAGTAATGTCTTCTGGAGGTTTCCGATGACATTAGCTTTGGCGAACAGACGAATCTGTCTGCCCTCGAATCCTTTCTCTCATGTGACGCATTAAGCACTTCCAGGTAACGTTCAGCTGCCTCACAGTCTAACATCACTGGTTAGCAGCTCTCTGTCTGAATCGTCACTGCTCCTGCACCGTGTTGAAATGGGGGAAAAAAAAAAACAAATGAAATCGGCACACGGACACGTTACACCTCCTCCTCCACATTGCGAAGGACATAAATTATCTCCGTCTTACTCATTTACCATGTGTGCTTGTTTGTGTACTTGTGCTCTCACTTGGATCTTGCATGCACACACTGGATTGAACTTTGTTCCTTCCAGATCTAGCGGAGATGTGCGTTTACTGTGTAAATACATGTGCACACACATTCAGAGAATCACGGCAACGAGGGGGGAAAAAAAAACCCAGCAGTCTACTACTGCGTGACCTAGATATGCACACAGTGAAATGATAGAGAAGAGCGAGTGAAGACAGGCAGGAAGAGGGGAAAGGAATGACGTTGTTTCATTTAAACAACATCCTGCTGGTGTTTAACCAGAGATATGTCAACATGGTAACGGTAATAGGTTTCTTTATTGGCAAGAAATACTAAACCCATCAATGAAACACATCTCTATTACAGACCGTGCTTCTTTTTTGTTATTTGTCCTTAGAAAGATTAGGACAACACAAAATAAATTGCAGTATTTTACCCGAAACACCAAGAAATCTGACATGCATATGAACTTGTTGCAGATTAATCTGCAGCTTTCTTAATTCAAATGCCAAATAAACTCAATAAGTTATCAACGAAAAGCTCATTTATTTTAGTAATTCAGTGCAAAACCTGAAACATATGTATAGGTTCAAAACATTTGACCTTTAAATTTGGCAGCAGTGGTACATTTTGAATAAAAGTCTCAACAAAAGACAAAAAGATGACCAAGGACTTGGACATAATGACTCAGGTTCTGGGGCTGTGCTCTCTTGTGGCCATTGATCTGCATAACTAGAAGGACATCTGGATCGCACGCGGCTTCGTTGCTCTCAGAAAGCCTCAGCATGTCCTCTGGTCAACACGAACACACACACGCACACAAACATCCACTCTGGGCCTCAACACACACACACACACACACACACACACACACACACACACACACACACACACACACACACACACACACACACACACACGCATCCACCCTGATGTGTGTGAGCAGCCAGTGAGATTCGGCCGTCGCTGCCAAGTAGCCATCAGGGCCTTGCTGCTCGCTGCCACAGTGATCTGTTACCATAGCAGCCTGTCTGCCTCTCTGTAGTCTCTGCACTCTCACTCTTCCCCCCTCGGCTCTGAAGCAAGGCTGCAGAGAGTGAAAATGAAGGGGGGGAGGCTGGGAAGGAGTGCTGTCATTCCTGCCATGAGAGCATCCATAAATCTGTGTGTGTGTGTGTGTGCGTGTGTGTGTTTGTGTGTGTACGCGCACCAGTCTGCCCTCATGACTGGCTCTAACGGAGGCAGAAGTCGACTTGATTCAGCCAATCGCATTCTCACGTAACTGAGCCAATCAGAGAAGCCCTAGCTAAGCAGTCAGATACTGAAAAACTTGATATTAGCACGTTTGAAACAATCCACTTGATATAAAGAAATAACATTAAAATCCATATTTTTCCCTACAGCTCTTATCTTTCCTTTGCTTTGGAGTCTCTCAGGTCGCTCTGATGTTCTTTGTTGCTCACATTGATCGTCATTGTCACTCTTCTGTTGTGTCCGCAGCGGACAGGTGTCGGATGTAGTCTGTCCCGTCTTTTCCTCCTGCACATGTACACACTGAAACCTGCATATAAACTCAAACACAGCTGCTGGACCCCTCCTGTTGACCATCTGGCCAAGAAATGAGGAGCACGACCCCTCCCTTCCTCATCACTCGCTTCATCCGATGTCAGAATGGGAGCTCTAAAATAATAGAAAATGGCAAAATTTTTTGCTTGGATGTAGTCAAATGTTTGAAATCTGATTATTCTTTGAAAACTAATATCTATTTTAAACAGCGTTCATAATAAATATGTCTTGTGAAATCTTTTATTTAGCCAAATGTTTGTGTCAGGAGATGCTGACAAAGTGACGAGTTAGTACAACTATACTTCAGATAAAACATTGTGTTGTTATAGACAGCAATAACAAAACTAGTTTTATTAACACAACATATTTAAATGTAGATTTTATGTATTATAGTAACAAAGCTGCCCAAACCAACTTGGTCCAGAGTAAAATTTCTTTTTGACCTAATAACTGGTTAATTGAGCTTTGGTGGCAGCAAATCTTTTGTGGACGAATTCCTGTCCACTTTTCTTTGCAGAATTGTTTTAATTCAGCTACATTGGTTGGTTGTCTTTGCATGACAGACCTGTCTAAAGTCACGCAACAACATCTCAATTAGATTGAGGGACCTACTTTATGCTTTCAAGACCTTGATTGTTTATTTTTTGAGCCATTCACAGTTCAGCTTGCTGATCATCGACCTGCTTCATAATCAAATGGTTCTTCTGCTTAAAATGTCAAACTGGCAGGCAAACATTGTCTGATGGACTGAAGAATTTGCAAAGCGGCCTTTCACCTTGATGCTATCACCAGGACCTTTGACTCACTTCATGGTGTTCTTTTTCCAAAATGCTATTAGCTTAACCTAAAGATGCAAACATCAGTTGATAGAATATTTTCCCAAAAGTCTTGATGACATCAAGAGCATTAAAGCTTTCTGTTGCCTTTGGTCAGCAGTGGGTTTGGATTATGAACACACCCATGGACTCCATTTTTTCCTAGTATCTTAGTTGTTATTGTTTTATGAGCACTGGCCTTCAGTGAGATAGTGATGCCTACAGTATTTTAGACGTTGTCGTGGATTCCTCTGTGACCTCCTGGAGGACCATGGAGAAGCAGCAAGCTAACATTTTTTTTATAACGTTTTGAAAATTTGGCTCAGAAAATGTTTCATCGGAGTGAGTATTTCACCTTTGCATATTCGCCTGGATAGGATAAACATATCTTTTGTGAAAACATTGGCATGTTAGTGCAAACTTTAACCTTTAACAATGGCAATACCTTTAAAAACATTCTACAAAAAAAATACCCTCCGCTTGCACTGTGTTGTTGCCATTCTTGCTTTCTTATTTACCTCTAATTTCACGTGGAGGCTTTAAGTTCATGTTTGAGCCATTCTCTGTGCTTTTGTATGAATGAAAATATTAGTGAGGGTTTAAGGTTAAAGGTTAGTGATTACTTAGAAACCCCTGTTCAGAATAATATCATCTGAACTGTCCCTTTCTTTACGGCTTATATTGTTTTTTTGTTGTTGTTGTTGTTGTTTTTTTGTAGCATCAGTAACTCTGCATGAAACCACATTTTCTAATTTCAGCTTTAAATGTAAAAAGAAAAGAAAAAAGCAATTTCCCTAATTATGCAGTTTAGTCCTTCCTTCTTGCTTTCTCTGCCTCTTTGGTGTTCGGTTGCGTTTGTAGCTGCTAAATGAGGGAGGGAAGGCAAGAGAGAGAGCAGTGAGAGCGAGAGCAAAGAGAGGGGGTGGATCTGCTCAAGACCAGTCTCCACTCCCACACACCCTCTCACATTTCCTTCCCCCTCCCCTCCAGCTCCTCCTCCTCCCAGCGTGATGGTGCAGCTCCAGAAACAGGAAGGAGCTGCTGCAGCTCTATAAATAGAGAAGCTGCTCAGCCAGGAACCGCACACAAACACACACACACACACATACACACACACGCGGGCGCGCGTACACACAGACACACACACACACACACAGTTTCCCCTTCTCTCATCCCCTCATTTTCTCTCTCCTCGTCCTCTTTCTTACTTTATCGCGCACGCAGACAGATGCTCGTTCAGACCGGCACGAGCACGCGCTGTCCTCGACCCACTGGAGATAATTAGTCGTGCTTTAAACGCAAGTGGTTGGTTTGTAAGAGCGACTGGTAGCGCACTCCGCTCCTCGTCCTTCCCTGTGTTTCTGTTTCTCTTCCTCCTCTCCTTTTCCCCTCCCCTCCAAACACAAACATATTAAAGTTATTGAGTCAAGGGGTCGGCGATTGATGGAGGAGGAGGTTTTGAGGGGGGAGTGGGGGTGATGATGGTCCTCTCTCCACTAGCTTTTTTTTTTTTTTTATGTCAGGTCAGCAGGTTTAAAACTGCTGATGACAGACGGACGCGCTCTTCTTTCTCTTTCTGCCCGCGCGCACACACGCCAACACGGTGTTAAAATACCCAACAAAGACTGTTTATTTGTGTGTGTTTGATTCAATAAGCGTGGAGATCGTTTTCCAAGTTCTTGTGTACATTGGCGTCGGCTCCGCGAAGCACATTGCAAACAACACCACTTGCATATAGTTTTTCTATTGCTTTTGTGTCTGTACGCTAAAACACCAAATAAATGGTGAAATATAATGTAAAGGATCATTGTTCTCTAATTAGATCACTGTATGTGTGTGTGTGTGTGTGTGTGTGTGTGTGTGTGTGTGTGTGTGTTCAAATCAGGCGTGTACAGGCCCCTTGTGTACAGGAGGCAGACTGGCAGGCGCTTTCTCACATGTACGTACACCCTTCTCTGGGACGGCAGCCAAATGTTTCTTTGTTTGCACCTTCCTCTTGTCACTCTGGAGTTTTCTGTCCTTCACTCAAGCAGACGCTTTGTTTTTGTGTTCTTTCCACTCACACACCGCTCAGTTTTACAGGGATCTGGAGGCAGGGGAAAGCCGGAAATGCATACATAGACGGAAAAAAAAGAAAAAAAGTTGATATTCAGGAAGTAAGTCTTTGTAACCCAACAATAATAATAATTACTATAATGTGAGGATGTGATTAAGTAAATCACTGTGGGCATGCTGTCTTTGATAAGATGCTCAAACCCAATTTTTCAACTTTCTTACGTTTCTTGAATTTTGAAGTCAGTTGATTTGCTTAATGTTTAAATGTTTGGTGTGACTAGTGGCCTTTATTCATTGTAGCCAGACAAGAAGACGCTCAGCAAGCCTCCCAAGGTCAGGAATCGAACCCCGGGTGGCTTCTCGCCTCCATATCTGGAGCACCTGCTCTCACTGTACCAGAATCAGATGGCAGTGAGTCCTGGTGAATCCTTAAAGGTGCTTTAAGTTTGTTTGAGTCAGGATCGTCAACTCATGCAATTTATTGGCACTCCGTTGAAGGAATGATTATTTGTTCTAGTTTTTCTTACTTGTCAACAGAGACAATCATCAGTGATTTCAAATAAAAATAATAAACCATTAAAAAAAAAATAAAAACAGTTAAAGATCTGCTGTGCTGAATGTGGTGGCATCTAGTGGAGTAAATTGCACATTGCAACCAAATCAATAAGATTTCCTCACTAGAACTTGTGCTCAGCAGGTTCTTGTGATTTGGACTTTGGTCAGAAGCCAGAGTCCCCAGAGAGAACGAATGTGTGAGAAGGATATTCAAACTCGATGCAGAGAGGCAACTTTCAGGACTGAACCTGATCACAGTTCAGCCATTCATGATAACAGTTTGTCTAGTTGAACTGTCTCTGAACTTTGACCTTGTCCAAAATTCAGGAAACATCAGAATCAGGATTAAGATGTTTCTACTGACACCTGACTGGCTATGGAAACCCAAACCAGTTTGTTTATAAAACCAGTAAGTGCTAGAACTTGAAAAGGCAGAACTGCAGCTGAGTTTTACAAACACGGGATATTCTCTGTCCTGCCTGCTTCACTACGCCTGATTCGACTGGTTTGGTCTGTTTTGACTTTATGAATGCATCAGGAGATGATTCAGTCATTTCAACTGGGAGTGTTGAAGCAGAGATGCGTCCGAATCCAGTGCTTCCTGGATTTGGAAGCACTGTTTTAGAGCAGTTTTTCACTTTGTCTTGAAGACAAAAGTTTGTTTATTTTTTATTTCCTGTATTTTACAAGGTGAATCCCGTTGAGATCTAGATCTCATTTTCAAGAGCAACCTGGTTACAAAATAAAACTAATTTTACAAAATAAAACCAATTTAAACTATGTATCAGTTTTTACCAATTATGGCTGCATTATTTTTCATACTGAAGCTTTGAAGACCCCAGCTTCCCTCAGCCAGTTAAACTGATTCAGAATCTGCTCCACTTTCCTCACCAGAACCACAGGTGGTATTTAATACACACCAAATGCAGACTGTGTGTGTGTGTGTGTGTGTGTGTGTGTGTGTGTGTGTGTGTGTGTGTGTGTGTGTGTGTGTGTGTGTGTGTGTGTGTGTGTGTGTGTGTGTGTGTGTGGACTGTTTGCATGAAAGCCCTCATCATCCCTGGTCTCAGTGATTTGCTCAAGGGCACTTGAGCAGGATGGGTATCTGCTGACGTAGTATCCTTGAGGTAAAGGACAAACTCCTGATAGTACAGCTGTTTTTTTTTTGTTCTTCCTTTTCCAGTCAGACTCCATGTGAGATCACATCGTCACGTATCCAAAAGACTTTGCAGGAGAGTTTATTGCAATCAAGTATTTTAAAAACAATATCTGATTCTTGTAGAATATGTTGGATCATGTTCTGGGCTTTTTGTTATTTTGTCTCCTACTGTCTGTTGTGCATTTTTGATTCATGTCAGGAATAACTTTTCTCTCCACGCTGTGTTTACATGGCGATGTTCGATGGATTTATTTTTTTTTAAAAGGGATTTCGTCTTCAAGAAACCTGCAGCTTTGGTTTGCAGGACAGACTGCTGATCAAAATCTTAAGATCAGGAAATGAACAGAACTTGCATTTCTCTGTGATTGATTCTAACCGGGTTGCAACTTCAGAATACAGCGAGAAGAAACGGTAAAAGTAAGAAGACGAAGAAATTAAAAGTATTAGTAGTTCAGCAAAAGTCATCACCGCAACTTCTGCTGATCTCTTGAAAATTTTGTTCAGAAATGTTTGATAGGTTTTCAGTAGGCCGGTGTCAGAGTTACTCCATGACCAACGGCTTCAGCCACGAGGGATGGTTCTGCAGCATCTTCATAGTCAGCTGCACTTTGACAACTTTGCAGAACCGTCCAAATGGGCAAGTTTGAGCTGCAGCGTTTTTTGGTTGTGGTTGTCGGGCCACAGTCAGCTTCAGTAAAGACTGTATTCTGTGTCAACAGTTTGCGTCTTTAGGGTTTTCCTGTTCAATTCAGGCGATTTTGTATTTTCTAATCGATCCATTCAGGACCTTTAAAATAAATAAATAAACAGCAACATTTCTTACGTTCAGCCCCTGTAGCGTTGCTCAGCTGTGCTGCCTTAAGTTTTATTTCCTGAGTGCAAATAACTTGAGCTGTAGTTTTTTTTTTTTTTTTTTTAACTTTTCATCCGCTGCTGAACAGCCTGTTTGAGTTTGAATGCAATAATTTGCATCCTCCAATTTGTTTGGTCTCTTGCTTCTGCTTTTCATTTCTCTTGCTCTTTTGATTAGGATTGTTTTTAATTAAAACATGCTTTTAATGTTGCGTCTTGTGTTGGATGTGATGCTCAACCTGCTGGAGGGAGCAATGTAAAGGCAGCAGGGGAAGAGAAGGCGGGGTGTTGTGAGCGAGTGAGGGGAAAAAGGAGAGGGAGGAAGAAGGGAGGATGCAGCGCACAAAGCAGCAGAGCAGCAGGTTGCTATAACAACAGCACCTTGGTGCCTCCATCTCTCTGCTCTTCCTCTCTGATCACCCTCTCATCGTTTGCTCCCTGCTGTCATTTGGCGCGATATGCCTCTCCATCAAGCCACCTATCCCACTCCTCCACCCCCCGGCTCTCCTCAAAACTCCCCATCTCCTCTGCTTCATCTTCATGTTCTGGTTGCTCCCTCGCTCAGAGCGATGGGGAGAGAAGAAAAAAAACAAAACACAGAAAAACAGACCATCTGCCGGCAAATAAATCCCCTCTTCCTGTGTCTTGTCGGCTTCACCTTTGTTTCCGTGTGTCGTTGTCGTTTGCCGCGTGTCGCGGTTAGCAGGCAGAGGAGCAGTCACCAGGTGTTTGTGTCAAAGAAAACGCGCAAGAGAGAAAATAAGCGGCGATCGCTCCTGTCTTTGCTCTTTTACGTCCTCTTGTCCTTTTTGACTTCAAGCTCTTTTCCTCCGTTTCTCTCCACCTCCACTAATGCACTCCAAAGCAAACGTCTTCCCCAGTTCTTTGTCTCTGAATCAAAGTCCTGTTCTGGCAACGAACTATTAAACAAATACAAATATTGTCGCTACCCATGTGCAAGGGCATGACAGGTGTCTTACAGTTGTTTTTAGAGGTGTAATTAGGTAGCTAATTGCGCTGAAAGAAATGAATGATTAATTAGTGAGTTATTTGAAGGTATTTATTGTAGTTGCTCGCAGTTTTGTCATTCATTCTGTCATGTTTCCTCTGGCTGTGTCACACTGACTCGCACAGACGAAACCACAATCCCTTTCCGTCGATGCAGTCTACACCATATCAGCGAGGTTAAATGGATAATGTTGTTTTGTTGGTGTGTGTGTGTGTGTGTGTGTGCGTGTGCGTGCATCAGTGTGGGAGTGTGTGCCGCGGTTCACACCACCTGGATAATTGTGGGAGTTTTTATAGGTGGGCTTTGAACGGCGAGCCTGTTATTATCAATGTGACTCACTGGCATTTAGGGAAAACCTGAAACACACACGCGCTCACACACACTTTTGTTCAGAAGACTTGAATTATTTAAACCCATTGATTACAGGACCACACATAAAGCAGGAGAAGGAATGGTGTTGGTTGGTGTTCTGCGCTTTTCTGTGGAGGAATCCAAACCTGAAATCCACACATGTCCACAGCTCAGTCTTATTTCATACATTTATATTACATTTTTTTCAGTACAGAGTCTATGGCCATGGCACAAATTACAAGTGTTAGGGGATGTGGGGGCTGACCCAACAAATAAAGGCTGAGACTCCTCAAAAAGAGGTAGAAATAACATATTTGATGGTATTTTATGCAGGCATTTACGCTGAAAGCATCAGAAATAAGCGTGGAAGAGTCTTGCATTTCAGACTACTGTAAGATTTCCAACTCTTGGTTTTTTTCCTCCAGAGTATCATCATTATGCCACAATGCAAAGTCAATTTGAGGGTTAATGCTAACCTTTCTAACATGTTTCTTAATACCTTGCTCATTCATCCCCTTTACATTTTAATGGTAAGAAAAGTAAGACTCTCACACACTCGGGCGTTCTGTGCGATTCCTCACACTGTTCACCGACGGTTGAGATTTCACCGTTCAAATGCAAAGACTTCAGTAAAGTAGAATATAATGCAATGAAATAGAAATATCCTTTAGTGTCCTTCAGTGGGGAAATTTAGGTGAGCCAGCAGCAACTCCAATTCACACACGTGAATATGCATGCTTGTTACTACAAGTATGCATATTTAAACTGTGGTCGCTATAAAAAAATAGAATATGAGATTCAGCAGAAATATTTACAACAAAAGAAAATATTACTGCACATTCAGTAAAATTATTTGACATGAAATCTTATGCAAACTGTTTTCTTGTGTACCGTTTTGTCAACCAGAGAAGTGACATTTTTAAAATTCTAGATGTTTATAAATGACGGCTAAATTTTCCCTGATTTATTGGTTTTGTCCTAATTAGGGAAGATAAAATATTGTCACATTTTTGTTCTACAGTTGAAAGAACCCTGTGCCTTTAAAAGGTGATATTAAGACTTTTGCTTATCATCGACATCAGGTTTGAGATTTTAGTATGGTGGCAACCCTGAACTCAGTTTAGCACAGCCTTCCCTGAGTTTACCAGGCAAATGGTTGTTGAACAGTCTTTACTCTACCAAAGGGAACAGGGAAACACATGCCAGGATGAAATTGTTTTCTACAGACCTCATTTATTTGTTCTAGATTGTGTAGGTGCCAAATCAATGAAAAGAGATTTCTAAGTACACAGAAGATAAGTCAGTTGTTATTTTCTTTCCTTTCTGCATTAGCCTGAATTTATATTATACAAACTATATATATATATTATTCTTGCTGTGTATTTCACGTCATGGCTCACAGGCTGCAGTTTTTCCTGTCGATACTAACGGCGTTTATCATTTCATAATGATAATTAGGCTAACTGCCAATCAATGTGCAGAACATGAGGAGGAAACCACCTCCAGCACCTCTGCACCCGTCTTGCGCTCTCATTTACTTTCAGAAAATCCAGGAAAAGGATGGGGGTTTTTTATGGTGTGTGTTTCTGCTAGCTTGAATGGGTCCACCTCCAGGTCAGAATACAATCTGAATATATTTCACCTGCTGTTCTGTCTGAATAACAAAGAGCTAAGAGTGCATTTACACACGTATCAGAAGAGCTTCCCGTGTCCCTCTGTGTGCGTTTTTGACTCTTTCACATGTGACAGCTGAGGCTGTAGATGTTACAAAATATTTCCCTGCTTCTGAGTGCCTTTGTTTTACAGCTGCCCGTTTCAAATGTAGATGAGCATGATGGATACGACTTCTGAGTGGCTATTATGAATGTGAACATGTTTGTGGGATTCGGCTTTAATCTTTGTGCGTGAGTGTCTGTGTGTGAGTGTCTGTGTGTGTGTGTGTGTGTGTGTATGTGCGTGTGTGTGCTGGGGTTAAAAGGAGCAAAGATGTTTTAACAGAAGGGGAAATTTTGTGGCCTGTTTTTTCTGCTTATCACATAGTTATTACTGTTGCTGCTGCGCTATTGAGCCGTTCAAAATATGCAAAATGAAACATTGCAAATGTTAGTGGAGAATCTGTGTGTGTCATCTCACATCTGCAAAGCATCAGACAAAGGCCTCCATAGCGCCCCCTGCTACAGACCTCAGTGTCCTCAGCAGGTTTCTTGGTCTCACCAAGCTGTAAAAACTGATTTGTGATACATAAACAGCTGAACAGTGTTATTGCTTTACTTTAGATTCATAGGAAATGCAGGTCTCAAAGCATCTGTCCAGCTACTGTGTAAAAAATTTAATTAATTTTTTTCCATCTCTTTAATTAAAAAAAATTAAATAAAAAAATTGCTTCTGGTTAAGTGTAGTGGGGTTTTTTTTTCCAAAAGTTTTTATGGCAATTGTAGCCTTTATGCACCAGAACAGGAAGAAATGCAGAAAGAGAACAGAAAGACATGCAGCAAAAGGCCTGATGCTGGGAATTGAACCTGGGACTGTAGCCTCTGTGTGTGGTGCGTCTGGACCACCACTGAGCCACATGGACCCTGATTCTAAATCTGCTGCTTCGTCACAGAAACAACTTATTTCTAGTTTCCTGAATGACATTTTCTGCTGGACAAACATCACCAAAACCTGACCGGCCTACAGGCCTTGAATGCATCCCTGGTGAAACTGGTATTGTGTGTAGTGACGATGAAATTAGTGATATGTTGAGCAGGATGGAAAACAGTCAGAAGAGTGAAAGAGAGGAAATGTTTTTACAACCGATCGTCATCCTAATGTGATACATTAATGTTTTTTGAACGTTGTGCAGCCCTAACAGAAATTAAACAAGACTTTATCTTGAGAGAAATTAGAAACAGAGGCACATTTTTGCTGCCAACGTTTTATTTTTTTTTATTTTTTTTTGCATTCATGCAGTAAATTTACTGATAAAGAGGCCTGAGCAAGTATTTAGTGCACATACTCTACCAGTACAGGACATGCTTTTAATAGGCCAACATTTCTGTTGAATACCCGTTTTTTGTTTTGATCTGAGGTCCACATTATAAATCAGTAATATGTCATCAGTAGAGCTGTAAATACTCATCTCAATGACATTTATTATCAGCTTTGAGTCTTTGAATCTAAGCTAACTGGACTTTAACATTTGAAGGGTGTCTTTTCAGGGAGCAGATGTGTTGATAAAAGGCCAAAGTGGAAAGTTCTTTAAAACTTCTCATGTTGGCGTGAACCCTTTACTTTGTCTCCGCGTTCTCTTTTCATGTCTCGGACTTTGTTTACTGTTTGTCTGTGCCTCCTCTGCTCCCTCCTCCAGGTCTATGACAGTGATTACCTTAACCACCAGCCAGGTTTTGTTAGCACCCCGTTGTTATGTAGTCTGTGCTCCGGCTGAGGCAGTGAGACAGTGGAGCTGGAGCGGTGCGGTGGCTGCCCACAGTAAGGCTAAGAATGGGCTGCAGATTTCAGAGAGGGAGCGCTCATTTCCCTATTGGCTGATGTTAATGTTGGGGAGAGCGCAGCTGTTGCTTTGATCTCTCCATTCTATTGAAAACAGGTCTTCCCGTTTTTAACTTGTGTTTCTGTACACATGCACGTCTCTGTGGTTATCATCTTGGAAATACAACTGGTTTATTTTTGCCTCCGATGACTATTCCCGGTGTTAGGAGAGAGCAGGTTGCTGCTTTTAATGACTTGTTCAGTCATTAGGCTCCTTAAGAATCGGAAGTTTTGATCGTTGTTTCTCTGCGTTTCTTGCAGCTCCAGGAGACGGTGAAAAGGAAACTGGACAGCGCACGATCACCGCTCAACGGTGACCAGAACGGCATCTGTGATGGCGGCAGCTACTCGCCAACGGGAAAACGGGTCCTAAAGGACGGCCCCGGCGGTTTAGACTCTCTAACGGGTCTCCCCAAGAACAATAATAATAATGTGCCACCCATTTCTCCTCTGCATCATCAAATGGACATTAAGCCTATACTGACTGGGCCAAACACGTCTACCGGCAACACTACAAACGGCAACGGCGCCCATATGGGCAGGGCGTCCGACGACCTGGGGAAGAACGGCGGCAGCCACCTGCAGGACATGAAGCTGAACAGCTCCCTGGACTTGGAGGACAGTTTCAGCCTCCTCAAGGACCTGAAACAAGAGCCGCTGGACGACGGGGCAGGGATGGAGTCCAACGAACCGCAGTCCCTGTCGAACCAGAACAAACTATTCTCTGACATCAACCTCAATGACCAGGAGTGGCAGGAGCTGATTGATGAGCTGGCCAACACCGTTCCAGAGGATGACATGCACGACCTCTTCAACGAGGACTTCGAGGAGAAGAAGGAGGCGGAGTTCGGCAGGCCAGCCAACAGTCAGGCCGAAGCCCCGCACGAAGCTGCTGGGAGCACAACACCTGGTGTCGGGGCAACGTCAACGGGATCCTTGCCCCCTCCTCCGCAGGGGGTCCCACAGGTTCCCATTGGTTCACCACAGGTCAGTATCAAGACTGTCAACATGGCGACTTGCGCTCCTTTATCCTTAATCTTGTCCATATGAATGTGTGCATAGCTGCCTGTCGCGTGTGTTTCTGAATTGTCCAGTGATAAACTGCAGACCTGTTTCTTGTGCTATGACTGCTGGAAATCGGCACCAGCTTCCGGCGACTCTGCATAGATAAATGCAAATGGATAAGTGGATTTTGCTTCCACTTTGATTTTGCACAATTTTGTGTTGGATAATAATAATAATGATCCCCCCAGAAAACACTCTCTGCCAAGGATATGCAGTCATTTCTGCAGCATTTCTTAAATCATGTCGACTGGATCCAGTGATTTGTACTTGGATCACTTTTAACCTGGAACTAAATAAAATAAACTTAACATTTTTATATGAAAGTCATGTAAAGTGAGATACAAATTACTCATTGCTGTTATGATGAAGTATATTCTTGCTTTGAAATATCTTTGGTTTAGCGCTCTTAGCAAAGTTCTCATCTTGCTCATGTGCACAGTATCCAAAACTGATGAGCAGCAACATTTTTTTCTTAACATCACTACTGATGCGCCTACCATTTGGACCACAGCTTAATGCTGAAGATCAGCAAACGGCCAACGCTGGTCATGTCTGTTGATGATCAATTAGCACATGCTTTTATTAGCAGAAACTGAATACGACTTTCTCACCAAACTTTTTATTTCTATTTAATGAGTGTTATTTAACTCATTAAATAGAACTGAAACTAACTAGGTGTTTATTTTAGTTTGATAATTGTTCAAAAAGGTGATTCATTCTGAAATATAAAAACCACTATTTTAGTGGTACTGTTGACTTTTATTTTTTATTTTTTTATTGACAATGAATTCATTCTGTTGTGAAAAGACAACATGGTACAGATTAATTTCAAGAACAAGACTCCGAAAATGCATTTTTTTGTCATTTTGTATTAAGACTAAGGAAATCTAAATGTCAGCGTACAAAACCAATGTCCCGTGAGATCATTTCTGGTGTGTCTGAAATAACTGCTTTGTTTCCTCCCCTCAGGTGCGACCGTCATCATCGGGGCCCCAGTTTGCGACCACCGCCAATGGGACCCCTCCCCAGCAACCCCTGCAGCAGTCTCCAGCTGTTGCCATGCCGTCAGGTTCACCGTTGCACAACTGCGTAGCTCGCTCACCTCAGACTCCAACCCAAGCTCAGACTCAAGCAGTCTCTCGGCCTGGGAATGGTTACATGATGAACCCAGGCCCAGTTAATCAGATGGGGTCGGGAGGGGGTCCAGGAGGCGGTGGCCCGGGAGGGGGCGGCCCAGGTGGGACTGGCCCTGGAGGTCAGCCTGTGGGCCCGGTCACACCTGAACTTTCTCCAGCAGAGCAGCTAAAAGCAATAGCCCAGCATCATGCTCACCACAGCAAGATGATGCAGCATAAGCAGCAGAAACAAGCAGCTAACTGGTCACCAGTGGGTGCTCCAACCAGTCCCTACAATTCTGGTCCATTTAATCAAGACAAGCCCAACAGCCCCATGATGTATCCATCACAAGTCTTTAACACGCCACAAGGCCCTCTGGTGGCTGGGATGGCTTCGAACAATGGGCCGAAAGCCCCCATGAACAACTACCTCCCTCACAACCCCATGGGCATGATGGGACAGCAGCAGCCAAACAGCATAAACCAGAACGCTCTGTCCAAACAGCAGACACAACAGCAGCAGCAAACAGCCGCCATGCTGTCCTACAACAACACAAAACCGCTCAGTCACTTCAGCGGCAGCGGCGTGGACCACATGGGTCAGAGGATGACTCCGCCCATGGCAGGGAACAGTCAAGTCAAGAACCCCATGATGCCGCCCTACATGGGAGGTGCCGGAGGAGGTGGTCAGGGACCGGGGCAGACGCAGGGGCCGATCCCCGGACAGACGGCCCACCTGGGGGAGGAGCACAAGAGGATTCTGATGATGAAGCAGAAGGTGTTGAACCAGAACATGCCCTACAGCACCATGCAGCCTCATGGCCAGGTAAGGGAACTGCATCATCTTTATTGCCTTGTGAGGCGGCTGAAGTGTGGGTGGTTCTGGATTTTTTTTTTTTTTTTTTGGTTGTCTAAAAATTAAACAAAGCAACTTAGTTGTTCCCTGTTCATCTTTCCGATTATCTGCCATGACAAGCTTCTTTCAAGTAGCTTCTCATTTCTCTTTGTTTTCTCTTACCTGTTCATTTATCTTTTTGCACACCTCACAGATAATGAAACTTTTGGGGGTTTTCTCTCAGCAACATGTTCCACACCGTGTGTTGTTCATGTCCTTGAAGTGCCCAAGTGTGGTGCATTTACCTACTGGAGAAAAATCTGGTATTTGAGATTCGGAGCTTTCAGACTCCAGACATTATGGGAGTTAGGAACCATAAGTAGCATTTGATACCTTACTTAAAAAAAAAAGAAAAAAAAGTTGGGCCAATGTATGCATAAGACTGCAGACAAATGATTAAAATGTAATAAAATATCTGCATTGACATGGCTATAAGAGATCTAAAAACATGTTACTCTAGTCGTCTTTTTAGGGTAGATGTTTACGATTGATGGAAAAAAACATTAGTGAGTCGTAAGCTTTGGCTCTGATTTGAACTCAGAATGCCCACTGCTACAGGTTCAGTATTAAAAATACTTGATGTTCTTTGATTTTGGGAGTTGTTTCAGATTGCTCTTTTTAGGGAAGTTAAATGGTGGTAGTTGCCCCAGCAACAAGCCAGAACTGGGAATAGGCATAGGAAAATGGCCTGTCGAGAGTGTATTGATGCCTCTGCAACACCAGCAGCCCTGATCGCCCTCCCCCCAATGTTCCTTCTCCTTGTCCACACAAACGTGCACACTCACACACCAAGCAAACACCAGAGCTAAACGGCTCCTTAGCTCATATCCCCAATCTGTCACAGCTGACTGATGGCTGAGATTGGACCACTAAGCCAAGCTAGCTGCTGTCATTACCCAAAGCCCACCTCGGGCAGTTTGTTTCCCAGCGCAGCCCCCTCTGAACGCTCCAGCAGCTCAGCCAGGTGTCAGGTGGTCCTAATAATGGTCCAAACAGTGTTGTTACGATGGCGGTGAACTGTACCTTTTTTAAACAACACATCCACTCTTTTTGATGTTGTTGTTTTGCTTCTGGTGCTGCACATTACGCCAGACCTAATGGTTGCTGACTCTTATTAGGATTAGTGCGGGTAATGCCTGCTGTAACTGCTCGGCTCTTTTTCCTTCCTGTCTCTTGTCCTTGCTTCCTTGTGAGGATGAAATGGCTACAGTCACTTGGTCACCTCCTCCTCCTTCCCTTCTGGTGATCTCCAAGTCTCCTGTCCTGTTCCCCCTTCCTCTGTCTCTGCCAGAGACTCTCAGCACCAATAAAGCAGCAGATTTATTAATATAAGACCTTTGTGGCTGCAGCCTGGAGGCCTGTGTGTTTGTGTGCAAGTGCAACTCTGTGTATATGTATGTTGGGATGTTTCATAGATTTAGGAAGGTAGGTGAGTAGATTTATTTTCACTATTTGTGCAAGTGGAGGGGATTTGAAGACCTGGAAGAGAGAGAGAGAGAGAGCAGAAGGTGCATAAAGGAAATGCTGAAAGGAAAAGATTTATTGACGAGTGAAGACGGAGCAAAGAGATGAGGCACGACTGAGCAATGCAGTGTTTGAAACGCAAACTAAAATTTTAAATGTATTTTGCCCAGGTTTTACAGTGAAATGTTTTAGTAAGTGAAATAAATTGCATCACTCTTAGTGACACCTTTAGATGAAAATACAACCCCGGGATTTTAAAATGTTGAAAGTTGCAGTTCCTGGCAAAAAATATTCTCACCCCTTCAACTTCTTTACATCGTGACGTCACAATCACAACCTTCAATGATTTTTAATTGGTTCTCATGCGATGGACCAGCACAGCGCACTTTGTAGAAGTGAAGTGGAGGAGCAATGACACAAGACTTTCAAACATTTTTAAAAATGATCATCATAAAAGTGTGGTGTGTATTTGTGTTTCGCTCCAAAACGTTGAAGAACCATCTCTTCATGCATTTACAGCTGCACGTTTTTATGAGTGTCTTTATGACGCTTAGTTTTCCACATCCAGATACTGAACTTTCTGCCAACTCGTCTTTGGAAAGTGGCTCAAGATCATTGAGATCAAAGACAACATCTGCTGAGATCCATTCCCAATTCTTTATACAGATTCAGAGTTGAACATGCTTCGATCCAAACCATCCAGTTGCAGTTTTAGCTCAGCGTTTAGGGTCGGTGTTGTGCTACAAGGTTCACCTCAACCTTGGCTTTCAAGCCTGGCAGCTTCCAGGGATCGTCTTGTATATATCTCCATCTGTCTGTCCTGTCCCTTATGAAGAAAGGCACCCCCACAGGATAATTCTGCCACCACTGTGTTTCAGTGTTTCAAAATGGGGATGCTATTTACAGGGCGATGTGCTGCATGTGTGTATTTTGGATACTTGGCTTTTTATGAGTTTTAGATTCTTCTTTGATTTATGCTCACCTCGTTTGTCGGTTTTGGTGAACAGTCAGCTCTGCCTTACTCTTTACATTTCCAGATGAACAATATCCTGGTAGATCTTCGACCCCCAGTCGACTGATTTACAACATAGCCCTTCTTTAGGATTCTCCAGAACTTTATCTCTGAATTTATCTGCATTAAGCTGCTTGTTCTCCAATTAAGCTGCACATAAAGTTACATTGACGGGTAACTTCAGAAGGCAGTTGTTTGAGGTGGAGTTTATTTAGGGACATTGAAGTAAAAGGGGCTTTAAACAAATGCACTCCACACTTTTCAGACGTTTCTTTGTAAGAAAGTATGAAAGAATCCATCATTTCACGCTGAAATTAAACACATTGAAGTTTGTGAGTGTAACGCAGCAACATGAGAAAGAGTTAAAGGGGAATTAATGCTGTATGTTTATTTACAAGACTCTTTCTGAAATATGTTGTTGATATTTCCAAATGAGGATAATATCAAGTGGTAAAACTGTCTTCTTAAACAGTTTTAAAACTATCTCTTTGACCAGCAGGCAAAAAAAAAAACACATGCCATAACATGATATGCTCAGTGATGTGTAAAATTCAGCTTTCAAATGAAGTGCATCTTTCAGAGTGGAAAATATAAACGCATCAACCAACAGCATATGCTTTGATGCACTGTCTGACTTTTATAAAAATCAAATGGAGGTTGGGGACACAAACTTTGATACAAAGTAGGAATGATCTCATTATTTCTTTTATTTTTTTTGTTGGATTCTGAACTGTACCTTTTTTCCTCTGTACCTTTTTTCTCATTTATGGGTTATAGCCTTAAATAAAATCTGGATCAGTTAAAATTCAGAAACAGCAGGCTCAGCCTCAAAGAAAAGCAGGAAATCGCGTTGGGCAGGAATGACCAAGTCGCTGCATTTCGAGTTTATATGGCCATGTCAAAAAAATTTATTAAAATAACTTCCAGTTATACAACTAGTACACCTGAATAAATACATTTCAAAGAACTTTCCGCGAAGCTTAAAAAAAGGAACAAACTTGAACAATCTGCACTTATTCTAACTTAAAAGGGCTAAATTCACACATGGATATAATTATATCAGATCAGCATGATGAAAGAATTGTAGTTCAGCGTTCTGAAGGAGGTTTGCTCCTTGTAACCCTCAGACATTTAGTTTGACATTCTCCTTATTGTTGAAGTGGCATTCAGTGCCATGGTGAGACCAAAATTTCTGTCTGAGGCCTTGAGAAAGAAGAATGAAGCAGTGTTTTAGTATGACGATCGCAACAGCATCTGAAATCAGCTGCTTAACTCTGGAGAACAGGGAAACATTTAAAACAACAGCGATGCTGTTGAGGTAAAACTGCATGTCTGTGCAATCTGACAGAGGAAAGCTTTGGAGGATAGACTAAACTTTCTCAGAGGAACATGGATGTCAAACAGGACGTCTGGCATCATGTTTGGTTAACACGCGAGTCTGAAAATGAACTATTTGAGCAACAGAACACACTGCATGTTTGGTGTAAACCAAATGCAGCTCTTCAGGAAAAGAACCAGTGACCAACTAGGATGCATGGAGGTGGAAGTGTCATGACGTGGGGAAGCGTTGCTGCTGGAGGACCTGGTCAGCTCACCTCCATGTCTATAGGAAAACAAGAAACAGTATTGGATACCATTATGTGACCACGTCCTAATGAAGAACAAAACGTTTGATATCCTATGTGATATGACTCTATGTTCTGATAGGATTTGTTGGGTTTTGACTCAAACCTTTATTTAAATTCAGTTTTCTTCCTGTACAATTCTTGTGCATGTATTAGCAGTTTTTCTGGGTGCACCTAGTCTCACAGGTGGTGTTTAAAAATGTGCCCATGCCATCCTCTCCCTCTCTGTTTCCGTGTGTGTGCGTGTGTGTGTGTGTGCGCGCGCGCGTGTGCGTGTGTGCGTAGGCTAATCCTGTTAGCAGCTGCTCAGGGAAACTTCAGCCTCGCTCCTCCAAAGCTCGTTAGTCAAGCTTTAATTGTTGCTCCCTCGCTTTGCATATTGCCATGACGCTAATTTATGCCCGTTGTCGCGGTTACCGTCGCCACGGTGGTGGATGTCTGAGAAAGCAGTGGGTGGGGCCGGAGGACGCCTCGTGCACGAGCCGGTGTGTGTCTGCCTGTGCGACGCGGCGATGGTGAGGCGGATGTGGCTTCTTGCACAAGCAGCTGTGCGAGGCTGGCAGTTGGCAGGCGGGTCTCTGGAGTTGTCTGAGTGTGTGGATGAGAGTCGATTGGCGGTGGCCGGGGAGGGCCGACGGATTGAAGCGGGAGGCTTGACTCTGAATCGGTGTGTGGAGGAAATTGTGGCGCGTGGAAGAGCTGAGGAGCTCGTGCTGCTGCAAGGTGGTGGATTTTTAGTTTGTAAAACATTTTGTACATTTTTCCTGAACCTTGTGACAAAAGAAGCGCAGAGCCTCTTGAGTAATAAAATCAAAATCTCATCTCATGCTGTAAAAGTGAAATACAGGAGTTTTGCAGAATACATTCCAGAAAATGATCTCTTGTGAACACCAAACTATCAGCATTCAGTGCCTCCAGAAGTCACTTAATTAGTAAATGAGGTCCACTTTTTGTAATTTAAACAGTTTTACACATAGCCATCTATTAAGGCCTCAGAGTATTAGCAGAAAACTAACACTGCACATCACCCTGAACAACCATTCCCACCATAAAACATGTTGGTGGTAGAATCATGCTGCGGGGATGTTTTCCTTCAGCAAGGTCGGTCAGGCTGGTCAGAGCTGATTGAGATGGATTGAGCCAAAAAACAAGGGCAATCCTGAAGGAAAACTGAGAAAGGGTCAAAGGAGGTGGGACTGAAGCAAGCAGAGGCCGACTTTAATGGACCATAAACCAGCCTGAGGTGCAGTTGTCTCGTATCCCACTTAAAATATGTGGGATTAATCAAGGTTTTTTTTTTTTCTTTTTCATTTATTTTTAAATAAGAGGTGAAATCTCTGATTTTTTTTTTTTTTTAAGAATCATCCACCTGGCTGAATCCCATCTCATTCTTACCCCCTTATTTTTATCTCTCAATCCTGTGTTGCGAAGGTGTTGGGTGTCCCTGCTGTCTGTGGATCAGGGTAAATCCTGTGGGCTGCTCTCGAGCTTTTTAAAAATGGATCTTTCTCAGCAGCACACTACGGCACAAATGTGTCGGACCTGTGCTGGAAATGCAATCATCACGTGAATATTTGTATTCTAACACATTACGTTTACTCTGCTGTATTTTTATTGTTTATCGCCATAAAAATATATATATAAAAATATAATTACCACAACAGTGGATAAAATGTCAAACAAAAAAGTATTACCAAAATTCTGTTTAAAGTACATAGTGAAACCAAAATCTAAAAATACTTTAGTTTGTATATCTAACTGCAGACAGACTAATCATTAGTATTGTTAATGTGGACCAATTGTAGGACAGTTTTTGTTAGTGTAGTGGCAATACGTTATCACAATCATATTTAACTTTAAATGAGGGACGTGATATTCAGGGGTTTTTCTTAACAGGCAGAATAAAAATGTCGAGAGGTGGATGGAATGCAGACGCCGTTTTAACCCATACACATTTGTGTTGTAGCAACCAGTGAGAACTGATGTTTGAGCTTCGTACAGGACTTGGCCATTTTTCAGTTCAGGATTTTAACGACAAACCGAGTCAAGAGAGAGCGGGTGAGGGGTAGGTGCCACTTGGAAATGGAATCCAGCCTTGATGTTGTTCAGCCGCATAAAATTTGATTGGAATACCCCGAAGTTTGCAACGTGATGAGATGTGGGAAGGTTCTAGGAGAACGGATACTTTAGCGTGGAGTTGTACCATGGAAGACCAACCGATCCCCCGCTTCCCCTAACAGGAGCAGGAGATATTACCTCCCCACCCTCACAAAAACACATTTTATCTCCTGCTCCCGCTGTCACCCCCACCCCTCACCCGCCTGCACATATAGCCTCTACCAGAGTGACAAATAAACAAGTGAATGCTGCTCACTCTCCCTCCTCCATCTCCCTCTCTCTCTCTCTCTCTCTCTCTCTCAGCCACACGTGTCAGGGCTTGAGCTGAGCCTCCCTAAGATCCTATGGAGAGACTCTGGGGATGTCGAGAGAGACGAAGGAGGGAGGGAGGGACGGAGGAGTGAGGGAGGCGTCTGGGTGGAGTGGAAGGGGCTGACTGCTGTGTTCCTGTGTGTGTTTGCTCTCTGGCTCCTCCAAGATGCTTCATGTTAAGACAAACACAAGACAAACAGCTCTCTCTATGTGCTCCTGCTGTCCATTCCTCTCTTATTTTTTCTCATGGCTTCCTCCTCCCCTCCTCGTGTCGCCTCACCCTTACCTCCCTCCTCCACCTTGCCTCTTTAACTGCCTCTCCTGCGCTCGGAGCAGGCGGCTACTGCTGAGCTGCACTACTCCCAATCAATAGCGTGTGTGTGTGTGTGTGTGTGTGTGTGTCCCTTCTCGTGCATCTTCTGCGTGTGTGCGCTGTTTGCACAAATCGTTTTCTTTTTGCCTGCCGAACAGTACAGACGCGTGACGGTGAGTTTAATATGCAAAAGCATCTACTGAGGTGTATGTGCGTTTGTGCATATCCACATGTGCATGTTTGAGCAGCATCAGTAGCAGCGGGAGGGGAAACAATTCCCAGCCTCGACTCGCCTCGCCACAACACACAACCACCAAATTTGTTTGGCTTGCTTCGACCGCGGCAGAGAAAACACACTGAGACAGACCATCTCCACCCATTTGACACGCCCCGGAGGTGTGAGCGCCGGCTCCAAGAGGAAACATCAATACTCGCCTCCACCAACAGGCTGCCTTTGGAGAGGATTGTCCCGATATGGCGGAGAGCTTATTACCAATGTGTGTGTCTGTAATCAAGCCTCTTTGTTTTTTTTGTTTTTTTTTTATCTCAACCCCGTCTCCAGCAATGGCCGACCTGCAGGCCCGAAGGTTCAGAAAACGTGTCTTGATGGAAAATCTGTGTGTGTGTGTGTGTGTATGTGTAGGTGTGTGCGTGCTTGGAGGGTATTCTTATTCTGTGTCTGTGGGCCAAAGGGAGAGAGGAAGGCAAATGCAGTCAGGGGGCTGAATACTAAACAGACTGCCATCACCCTGCCAGCACCTCACACACACACACACACACACACACTCGCTCAAAAATGCATGCATGCTTGGTTACTCTACCTCTTCCGTACGCAAACGGTGCACACATGAAACAAGAGAAGCGCACGCTCTCTCCTCATGCCAGCGGCTCAAACTTTGGCTGCCTTGCTCGGCTGCCGGTTGCCCTAGCAACCATTGCCCACAGCACTTCGCAGCCCAATCGAGACGAGGGTAGGCGTGTGTGCTCGTGCCCGTCGGGCCCGCGCGCGTGACAGCCCGTCTCCCTGTCCAAATGTTTCAGGCGGTTGCGATAAATAAAGCTCAGGATCGCACGAGGATCACTGAGCCGGACTTAAAGGGCTAAATGAGCGGTGATGGTGGGGGTCGCCGTGGAGACGGAGGGGCAAATAACGGGCCTTGGTTCTCACCTTGATGGTTCTGATGGGCTAAAATGTGTCGACACGTGCAGAAATGCAAAGACACAAATATCACCCTGTTCTCATCCCTGAAACAAACCGTCACATATTTAATAGGATGCTGACACACACACACACACACACACACACACACACACACACACACACACACACACACCATTAACACCTCTCTGGTTTCCGTCATGATCTCATTATGCATTTGCTTCCTTTTTAAAAAAATAAAAATATCTGGAACTTCTTCAGTTTTTATCACATTCCAATCACAAAAAAATATTTTTCTTTACTGGTATGTTTTAAGTGACTGTCCAACAGAAAACATTTGGATGCAAAGCCCCAAATCATGAAGTTTCACAATTATTATTGTAAAAACTAATACATTTTTATTTAGTCTTTTTTACCTGATGAACAATAACCTTAACATGAAGTATCTCAATGAAACCCAATCATAAAAAGTGATTGTAAATCATTTTCAGTTCAAAGCATGTTGGGGTCTTATGAAAGTAAAGGCCCTGCAGTTTCTGCTGTTTTTGTGTTCGTTAGTTTCTTGGTCTTAAAAATGGACAGTTTTATTACAACAGAAATGCCATTAAGGGACAATTCAGGTGTGACAGCAGCTTAAAGGCATGTAGGTTCACGCGAAGATTAAAAAAGGTACTAAAAAATATATAAACATAATTAGGACAACATAATGCACGTTAAGAACATGATTATAACTTACATACTTTGCAGTAATGTCATACTGCGATCCAAAGAATGTGCATTTTTATTTGTGTATTTTCTGCAAAAAGAATGAGAAATAGGTCAGTGTTTTCTTTAGCGATTGTCTCATCAGCATTTAGCTAAGCTGATGCACCCATCTGAGTTAAAGCTGCTGAATAATTACTTATTATATCTACTGTGTTGTAATTAACAGCTTTCTATCCAACAATTAAACATCTTTTAAAGTGTCTTATAATCATCATCAGCCTCCAAAGCTGGTGGATTTTGACCATTTTTGATCTGCGGACCTTCAGGTCACACCTCACCCAGAGTTGAGCTTCGTTTGGAAGTGGGAGCATCATGCTGTGGAGAGGCTGGTCTTCACGGTCAGGACGGCTGGTCAGAGTTGATGGGAAGATGGATTCAGCTGAATAAAGAGGGAATCCTGCAGGAAAACATGTTGGAGGCTAAACACCTGAGATTGAAGCACAGCAGAAAACTGCTCATAAATGTAATCCCACAGATTTAGAAGCACCTTGAAAACCGATGTCCATATTTGCCCAAGTAAATGGAACAATAAGGGGCAAAAATCTCAGTGGTAAATCAGGTTGATAAGCTAAACACTTTCTGCTGTAACTGCAGCAAAAGGACATTATAATAAGTTTCAGCTCATGGTTGCTTTCCAACAAGATCTTTGTTGTGTTGGGTCTGTCACGCACATCCCCGTCTACCATCACAAACACACTGCCACAGATGATTAATACGACTTTGGAGTGTGTTTGTGACGTCCTTCAGCAGATTCTCTCTCATTCTGTACATTCCTTACTCCTTATCATTTGTCTGTGAGCGCTGCAGAAAGCAGGCGTCGGAGAATCAGGCAGGTGAAAGTGAAACAGGAAAGGTAAAACAGACAGGAGTGGGCGCAGGACAAGTGGGGGTGTGCGCCAAGGATTTCAGGATTACTTTGAGAATTTTGACTCCGTCTTACTGAGTAGAAATGAGGAGGTGGCAGCGACGGGGGTAGATTGGCTCCTCGGAGCAATTTACCTCAAATGGCTCCGACACAGCTAATCCGCTCTTAAAGGAGCCTAATCCAGCAGACTTGTACCTGATACTGAGGGAAGACGAGGTGGGAGAGGGGCGGGCGGGCGGGCAGACGACGAAAAGACCGAGAGAAGCAGGAAGGAGGCTGTAGAGAGAGGCACACAAGATCAATTTTATCGTGCTCAGACCATAGATGTTCTTCATTTGCAATTGAAATATGATGCAGAATTGAATACAGGCTGAAGCCGTCTGCAGAAAAGCTGGTCATCGAGGCTCTTGTAGCAGTTAGTGCGGCTGTTGTTTTTGGTTCACCTTTTAGATTTCATAGAATAAAAGTGTCTTGAAAGCCATTCTTGTCATAATTACTCAGTAATGGATTCTTTGAAATGCATTTATTAATTCTTCTTTCAAGAATTAATAAATGCACAATTTAAAGCACAACCTTACCAAGTATTTGTGGTCCAGTTTCTACTGTAAATATCTTTGCTTTGTCTTATGTCAAGTGTACAAACTTATCAGTAACATTACTGCAAGATTTAGGAGCTCGTTTCTAATCAGTAATTTCTTAATATTGATGTAAACATACTTGTTCCATTGGCTGTTCATTTCACTTAAGACTTTTTGCCACGTTATAATTAAAATAATCTGCCGATACAGCTTGCACTTTTTCAACAACACAAAGAAATTGACTGAAAATAAGCCCTTAAGCCTGGTTGAGAAGATACTTATAAGTTAATTTTGCTTTATTTCAAGGGTACTAAGATATTTGCACTAGAAACTAAATCAGAAATACTTGGTAAGATTTTGAATCTTTGCATTGTTGCCTTCTTAAAACACCTACTATTATGTTTTTGCTAGGCTTGCGTATGTTTGGGTTTAAACAAATCGCTGTTTTGTTTTAGGGCCAGTTTTCCATATTTATTGGTCTTTTTAGATATGGTTTCATATGATTCTGTTGAATGAACTGAGTTTGTTCAGCTGGTTTTGGTGGAACGGCCTCAGTGACAAAGGAAATACAGAGTTGTGTTTCTGACTCTGTGCCAGCTCTGGAGACTCCTGGCTGTTCTCTGGCACCAGGAGTTAAATAAAGGAAGAACAGTTTAGATTTTTCTGGTTTACTGGCCAAGAGACTGAATTTAGAGACTTTGTTGGAGACGCAACAAAGAGGATGACCAACATGTAGACATTTATTCTAGGGAATTGTGACATAGTTAAATTAACGCTAGAGAGAGTTGAACATTATGAAGTTTATATGGTTTATTGGTCAGATAAGGTAAGAAACTGAGGATGGTGTGAAAAGTGTGAGGAAAAACTGAGAATATCCTAAAATATGGACCCATCCACAAGAAAAGTGGAAGGAATGAGTGTGGAACAAGCTCTGAAACTAATAACTTGCATAACAGAATAATTTAACATGCGTTTGTTCTTAAGTTTGCTTTCTAATTTTTGTTTCTTAAAATACTTTCTCCGACAAAAACCACAACAATGAAATTCAGTGACTAAGTCTGAAATGGAAAATTCAGGTAACACAGCCGCTACGAAGTGGACCACATCGAAATGCAGCAGAGTTGTCACTGCGTTAGAGTTGAGTAAAACGTCAGGAAAAGTCCCAGAACTTATCAGTCTTGTGCCTCTTATTTCTAATTTCTGTGCAGTTCGGTGCCAAATTTTTCACTGTGCATAAAATGCACTGCTGCTTTTTAAAATGTGTCTCACATGAGGTGACAGCAGATCAAATTGAATGTGAAGTGAGTTTCTGGATTTTTGTTATGTATTGATTGTGTTAATCCCTCTTCTTCCTTTTCCATTGGCCAGTTCTAGTTTTCTCTGGCCTTTTCTGATTCTGTTCACACTTCTTAGAGTTTTCTCCCTTCATTGTTGCATTTATATATATTCTCAGGTCAAATAGTTTTCAGTCATTTAGCGTGTTTGCAGAAGGGTTGTTCGTTTTTTTTTCTTGCCTCCCTGCACAAATCTTGTGCCTTTCTCTACACACTTCATGTTTTCTTCAACATTTTCCCTCCATGTTGTTTTTTTTTCTTCTAAAAAAATGAAGCAAAATAAACTTGAACCCCAGGAAGGTGATTGATAGCGGCACAGAAACTCGCTCACTCTCCATCGTTTTCCTTTTCCCTGTCCTCTCTTTATTCCCACAGTCTTCGCTTCCTCCTCCTCTTCCTCCTCCTCAAAATCTCCCACTGGTGCCGTGGCTCCTTCTCATTCACGTAGACGGTTTATAAAGTTTGATTAATTATCTGGGTCTGGAGGGTGGAACCCAGACAAGTAGTTTTTATAAACCAGATCCACTAGAGTGATTAGCCCTGAGATTCACCGTCATTTCAGATGTTAGCTTATTTATTTCTAATTCTGTTTTAAACCGATGCTGTGCAGACACCTGCAAAAACACGTCTTTTATCTAAAACATTATAATTATTATGATATTAGATTCGGTCATATAGCAGTGATTGAACTTGCATCTTGTAGCTTTCCTCGATCTGTGCGCGTCTCCGTCCGTTCGCAGGTTTTGTTTGGCGTGTGACTGTACTGGCTGATCACATCCATCAGTTGCCGTGACAGCTGCGGTGCATGGAGCCAGCCTTATCGGGCGCGCACAGGACACCTATCGCGGGTCCTATTGTCCCAGCCGCCATGATAAGTAACACGGGGGAGGAAGACTGAGGAGAGCTGTTGCAGGAAAATTGTGATGTTGACAAGTGCTGGACTGATTGTGGAACCCAAAAAAATCAGAAGCAAAACGTATGTCTTGATATAAATGCATGGAAAGCACCTCTGAGAAGAGAGAAAAAGGTGCGAATAAACAAATTTCCACGTGAATCTGAGGATAAAATGCCACCTGTTCTATAAAGATGAACAATCGTAATCTGTCCTGTGAGTTTTCAGCTTTTGCTGATTTCAAATTTGATAACAAACTAAAACCAGGACACTTCCCTCCTCTCCAGGGTTATGTGCACAGCCGATTTGTGTGTGTGTTCAAGTTCCTTTGCAGAGCTCCATCTCTGCCGCTCACTTTGTGTTTCCTAAAATTCCCAGGATCCTCTCCGACTGTACATGTAAACACATACACGCCCTCGCTGAGGAACACATCTTTCCTCGGTGGGAAAGATGTTGTCGAGCCATTCCAGGGCACACTGATCCAGGCCTGTACTCACATTTAATGACACAACACAAACATCTGACGCTGAATTTCATTCAGGGGCCAGTTTCACTCACGTCAGGTCTTTTGTGGAAAGGTTTTACTTTCAAGTACTTTTGTTTGGTGTTAAAGTCGTTTAGCATCGTTTGGGTTCTTGTTTTCGTCCTGCTTAGTGAAGCATATAAGTAGCAGGTAGGGATGTGACTGTGCAATATGTTGAGTAAAATCCTGAGTAAAATTAACATGATAGCAAAAAGGTTAAAACAAGAAACTAAGATCTTTATTGTTTTTATTTAAAATGGAAAGTACAACATAATGATTATAATGGTTATTGTAATGTTTAATTTAACTTGCCTTTTTGGATTTTGATGCTTCATTTAGCCAAGATTTTTTTTTTTTCTATTCTATGTTCGATTCAGTAATTTTATCAACAAACATGTTTTATAGCTGGGGAAAACGTCTGGACTCCTTGCACTAATAACTAATAATTAGTTAAGTTTCGATAACTTCAGTGAGATACGTCCTGCAGCCATCAGTCTGAGGAAAGTTAATACCTCCTCACTTTTGCGTCGGTTGCAGAGTCCAGTTCCTTCATTTCTAAGTGTCTTACATTGTTGTAATAAATGTATTGTTTAACCTCTAATCTTCTCTTTGCTTTTAACTCCCTGTTCACTGTTGCCTCAGTTTTACTGAATTCCCAGCTCAGATTGGGTGTTGTTGCTGAACAACGTTAGCAGCAACACTTGGTAACATTTGTATTGCTGATCATTTCCTAAAAGTAACTCGACCTGACAAGATGCATTTCCCAGCTGAAACATTCTGAATCTCGCAACAGGAAAATATTAATCAGCTGACTGCTCAGTCTGCTGCTAAATAATGAAACAACAAAACAAATCGGTGCATCCTCCGGTACTGCTGTGGTTGATCTCGAAAGAAATTGTATAGCGCTGCTGCTGAATACATCTGTTGCAAACAAATTCCTGTTTACACTGTATAAATATGCCTTGTGGGCTCCAGATTCATGTTTGTTTCGAAACATAATTTATTTTAGTGCAGAATTATGTTTTTGTCCCTCAGTTGTAACATTTATTTTGTCAATAACAAGTGTCAGGGAAATGAAAGCAAGCGCTGAAGACAATCATTTCTAACAAAATAAAGTCAAAGCTAAAGACGTCCAGGAAGGATATGAAAACTCAATAAAAGGTCCTTTTCTGGTCCCACAATGGGAAGATTCAGGTGCAGCAGAAATTTCATGTTGAAAGGAAATGTGCTTATTCAATCATTGTAAAAAAAAAAAAATGTAAATATATATTTAAACAAGAAGAGACTGTACAGTAAGGAGCAAATTTACATTAGAAAATAACGGTGAACACTTAACATTATTAAACATTAATTCTTATACTAAGTGTTATTGCTTTGCTCAACAGGGAAGTGGCATTTTTAAATGGTTTTGATTAAAGGACTGAGAACGTGAAAATGTTAGGTTGTAATTATAATTAATCCTATTGTTAGCAAACACTCCTGTTTCTTCAAAAATAAGCTGCTATGCTAATGAAAATAGTCTCAACTACCAAGTATTTGTCTTGGTATCAGGTTGTGAGGTCGTGAGGTTGTTTTCTTGGAGTGCTGTTTGGTTAAAGTCAAACATGTCCTCTCTTCAGGTGACAAAATATTCACTTATCTGTCCATAGAACATTATTTTATTGTGTTGTTTAAATCGTCTTTCTGTAGAAGTGAGGAACACGCTTTGATATTTTCCAGGATTTTCTTTAGTGAAACAATGCCGACTGAAAAGGAAATGGCTAAATGAAGTCTTTGTCGAAAAGGACATTCAGCCTTGCGACTTATTCTGATACTTGCACTCTATATGTAAAAAAACCAAAATGTAGTTTTATGGGCCAGCCTTCCTTTTCATTTCTAAACAGTTATTGCTTTCCAGCTCACTAAGCTTCTAACTGGGCCTCTTTCCAGGGAATTGTAAAATCTTCAGAAGAACCTCGTGATTATTTTGTGATTACCAGACTGGCCATTTCATAACGTCCTTAATGTATTTTAAGTATATATTTGATCGGCTGCATCTTTATCCCTATGCTAAATGTAAATTGAAAATGCACTTTTATGTTTTTCCACTTAAGGAATTGGAACCTCGGCTGCATAGAGTAAAGATTGCGTTGAGGTGTTTCTCGACGCCTTCAAAACTTGCTTAAAATAATTATAATAGACTCCAATACTGCGCCGGTTAAATCAATGCAACACCAAATGTTTTAAAATTTCAAGGTATATGATTTATTTCTACATAAGAGTCTTTAATGTGTTGCTGCCGCTCCTGAGCGGAAGAGAAGTCAAACCTCTAAGACCTTCTGCCACAAAAGAGTGAATTTTCTGACCTTGTGCCATTAATCTACAATCATTTTGTTGGTGGTAAGCACTAAAACACGTTGTCATTCTCCTTATCTCTCTCGTTTTTTTCCTGCCTTTGCGTTCCATCCCCCTCTATCCCAGTATCCCTTATTGAAGCTTTTGCGCAAGAAGGCAGAAAATCTGCTTACCTCACACACACAGGGATGTTTGGCAGCCTCACACCAAGTTCAAACTGCTTGGGAAAGCACAGCTTTACCTGCACTATCAACAGTAAACGTGTGTGTAGATCCTGTATGTGCATATATATCCTCCCCTGTAGTTGTGTATAGCCTGAGTGTGTGTGTGTGTGTGTGTGTGTGTGTGTGTGTGTGTGTGTGTGTGTGTGTGTGTGTGTGTGTGTGTGTGTGTGTATACAGTAAACAATACCAGCACATTTGTGTGTGAGGCTCTGCCTCCCATAAACAGAAAAAAAAGCTGCAGCGTTACTGAAGGCACCGCTTTAAGTGAGAAGATGGAAAGTGACTATTAACACCTTATTTTTGTGTTTGACAAAGTTAATTACTTTTTGTTTTGTTTCACACTGCTACACGGTTTGATTTAAAATGGCGATCAGTCATTTTTCACACTTTGTGCAATGCAGAAACACAGAGCTCTTCTTTAAGGCAAATTGGAAAGAGATGTCATCTCATTTTCAAGTTTTAGAGCTGTTTTAATCAGCAAATAAAATAAATGGCAAGAAATAGTAATAGCAAACAGAAGAGGCGGTTTATCAGCGGATGTTCATACTAAGTTTCCTATAAACTAATCTCAGTGTAGACCGGTGAGGCACCAGCAGTATTTTGTCATTGTTAGCGGTGGGAATCCTGGGTGTGAGCTCGTCGGCGGCCCCCAGAGACTTTCCACACCCTGGACCGTCCTGAGACCAGCAACAAAATGTTATAAATACTTTAGCTGAAGAGTAGAGAGGGTTAGTAGTCCTGCTGCAGTTTGTAATCCTGATGGAAACGTGAAAAATACAAGTTTATAATCATTTTAATTTCTCTCCTTAGAAGCATTTTTGTCTTTAGTTTAAACACGTTATGTAGGTTGAGGTCTTAAAATGCTAAATATCTGCAATTTAATGTTTTTTGGTCTTAATGAAACGTGCAAAATGGGACTTTAACATTAGAGCTCAACCAGTATGGAATGTTGTCTGATTTTGTTCATATTTTTATTACATTCAGACAGGAAGTCTGTTTTGCTTTCTCTTTCTATGAGTCAATTTTGACTGATTCTCGATCAGACGTTCAACTTTTTCTTATGGTTCGAAACATCCGTGCCCTGGAAGGTTGTTATGAGCAGCAGGAGCTTATTTTTCTCCTTTTGTTCCTTCAGTGCAAATTTGCTCTTAGCAAGAAATAGTTTCAGGTGCAGATAAAATGAATTTATTCGTGTTCATAGTTTGAACTATTTGAACTAAGTTTCACATTCAGTTGTCATTCATTCAATTAATTTTTGAGTAGTTTGTTCTCATCTTTCATATAATTTTTTTCCCCCAATACCACGAGAATGGTTTTCCACATCAGCTAGCAAAACCTTCACTTTTTGCTGCGTCGTCCATCATCTTAACATCGGGTGGTCGGTGCCTCTCTGGTGGTCACTGGGTACTCCCTTGACAGGTTGCCAGTCCATGATGGAGCAACCAACATTGCACACACAATTCACACATTTTACAGAGACCAATAAACCTCAGTCATGTTTTTGTTTAAGCAGCCATTGCACCCATTCATGGTGAGAATTTGCAAACATTATCCAGAAAGAGTAGGATCCAAATCCAAGACCTTCTTGCTGCAAGACAGACTGTGCCAATGTGCATATGTGTTGTTGGTTCCAGAATAAATTAGGTCTTGTTTCAGCAGCTTCCTACAAACCCACATCTGGTCACACTCCCTGCCTGCAGCAGGCTCTGCACAGTAGCACAAGAGCCCAGATTCAGATACGTGTCAGATAAATCTGTTGTTTAAGGCCTGAAATGTGGGAGAAAAAACCCCACAAAACTAGTCACAAAGTTATCACTTTTAAGGGTAAATGTCAAAAAAGATTCCTGCACGGATAACAGAAACTTTGCCCTGAGAGTCTCTCAGTTTATAGAGTATGTACCCCAAAATGAAGGACAATGCAGTGACACCAGGGAAAGCGGCACTCAGTTCAAGTTTGTCAAGTAAAAATCATCTTAAGAGTTGCTGCTATGTCAGTGCATATCCAAGGTGGAGATATTTCAGGTGTCTCGAAAGCTTTGCGTTTTCAGATCTGTCCCGTTCTGCACCCGGTCTCTGAGGAAAATGACATCCAAGCAATTTGATCTGAGACTTTCCGCTGGTTAAGTCTCACTGTTCATTGCACTGCAGCTGCTGGAGAGCGTAGTATCATTACATCATCACCCAGAGCCTGGTCCCCCAATTACTGGCGTTAAGGGTCTTCTTTGACATTGGCTGCTGTAATACCAAATATCAGGCTTACTTATAGGCATGCCTGTTGTCATTAAGTACATTTGACATTTCTACTTGCTCCTGAGACGTGCGTTATTCAGAACCTTAATTGCAGCCCCTTAATATTTAAGAATAATTGACATTTCAAGCCAAAGTACCATTCATTAATCTCTGTCAATTAGTTTGGTATTGAGTGAAAGAACAAAAACTTTGTAATCACCAGTGTTACTTTTCGCAACTGATTTCTTCCCCTGCGTTTACCCACACAATGCTAAGTAACCGGACTAGTTCTATTTAATATTTATGTTTGGAAAAAAAAAACTGTGCAGTGAATCTCATTCACTGTATTAACTCAAAGATTTTAAACTTTAATTTTGAACATGATATAATGATCTTGTCTAATTCACTCATTTAATTTAAAACATCCATTTTGTGGGGAAAAAAAACCCTTTTTGGTCCTATACTGAATATAATAAGCGAACATTGACAAGTTGATTAACCAGCATGTATGTTCACTCATTTATCTAGCCCTCACTGCTGAACAAATGCCACTTCAACCTTTTAGCATCCTAATAGTACTTAGATATTTTTTTCTAACCTCTAAACAAACAAGATCGTTTTAGATTTCGACCATTTTCAAAGTGAAAAGGTGGAATAGTTTTACTTTTGTTGCCTTAAAAAGTCAGATTTTCCAGCTTAAGTTGATCACTGCTCAAAACTGTTTAAGGACAAATCTTTAAGTTGTGATCAATGGACGATTGACGCATCCGCAGAAACAAATCTTTCCACAAAGTCTGAATGCCACAAAAGGCAAGACTGAGAAGAGAATCCATACGCCAAGCTTCCCGTTCCAGATTTAGCTTGCGGTAATATTCCTGCTCTCGATAGATTGCCGATGTGCGTTTTGAGAGAAAACAGTGATGCAGACAGAAGCACAAATGAGCAACTATCAGTCTTCTGTAACAGTTTGACACCAGGACTCCTGGATGGCTGCTATATTTTGCATCGTCACAAGGACATTCGGGTCTCTTTAGGCCTGTTTTGGACAGAGTTGCTCGACAGAATTACCCACTCAGTTTATGTATCACAGTGCCATCCTCTATCGGCTTAAAATAGAAAGGTGGCAGCAGCAACTGCTGACCAGGTGCAACATTACTGATGGACACCAACTATGAGCAGGCAAAACAGTTTTCATATCTACAGTTTTCTGTTTGATGGTAACTAAAGTTTGACAAATCTAAGAGACCTGATCCAACAATATTATATTTATTTCATTAGTACATTTTTACATTTGATTTGCTGCTATATTTTATGTGGCGTTTTGCATATTTTAGTAGGTGCAGCTGTTATTTAAAGGAAGCTTTCGAAATTATTCCAGGAGATGGAGGGTTCTTAATGGTGACCATATGATAATAAGGCATCCGCAGCCTGCAGAGCTGTACATCCTAATAGCAACATTGATGGTTAGAGGTAGATGGAAGAAATAAATCGCTGTGCAGAGTGTGTCTCCGACAGTTATTCCAGACTCACTGCTCACCGGAGCGGAGGTTTGCTACGAGCACATCTATTTGTTTTCCTACTCCATTTCACCTTGACATAGGCAGCAGGCCTGGGTTTATGACATTGTGTGCATGTGTGTGTATGTGTGCGTGCGTCCTAAAGGCAGGCCGGTGTGTGATTTTTATTTTCCTTCTTGTAGAAAGCAATCTCCCTGTTGGAGCTCATGAATCAATCTTAGAGGAACAGGAATGAAGAGTGAATGCGAGAGTTCGACTCTTTCTCCAGGTTTATACCTGTCATCAGTCGGTGCGCGGGCATCATGCGCTCGCCTCGCCTGATGGTAGAGTTTTGTCTGCAACACGACTGCTATGTCTTGAAATCTTCCTTTTACTTCCCATGGTGGGGTTGCTCCACTAGTTTGCGCACAAGCTAAACTCCTCCACCTTAACCCTGCAGGTGTTTGAAAGGACAAAGTTGTGGTTTTTGCGTGAGGAAGAGAAATTGTTTCCTTAATTCACTGATGATAAACTAATTATGATGACTTGTTTGTTTCTTTTGTTCTGGTTTTTAATTGTTCCAAGTTACTTTAAGTTTGCATTTCTGCTTCGTGTATATTAGACCATTTGAAAAGCAAAATACATCAGTGATGTTGAGTGAATGATATGACTTTTACAGTGTTGTTAGTGCAGCCGGTAGAAATATTTAAAAGGTTTTATATTGACATTATTAAAAAATCATCGAAATTGCAAAAGTCAAAATTATTGGTACTTTATGCAACCTGCGTTTGGCAACAGGGTAGCACTTACTCTTACCCATAAAATTTACCAAGATGGGAACATACAAAACCTAAAGAGTTTTTCTCATTTCTCTTTTGCAGAATTTTTCTCCGGTATCATGATTTAGGTCTGAAGACTGAGAATTTTTTAACATGTATTTTTTGTTTAACACATTTATCTTGACTTGACCGTATGTTCTGCTGTCTATGTCCTGCTTTCATTGAGGGTTTATGATGCCAGGTTCTCTTCACAATGTTCCCAAATGTCTTCAGAAAAGAAACGCGCCCAAAGTTTTGCAGATCCTCCACTTTTCATAACAGTAAGACTTCATTTGCTTTATTTAAAACATTAAAAACATTTTAAAAAATAGAAATGCATTCTTAGATAAAACCTAGACCCAAAGGCAAGTTGTAAAGAAGTTATAAAAAAGAATCTTGATTTGAATCCTAATTTACACATAACCATTTCAGTTTTGCAATTTGAGATTTTGACATGCTTTTCCACATATACATTTTTTTGTTTGTTTTATGTCAAACCTGGTTTTTCTTTTGCATTTTAAATCTTAGTCTGGTCTAACCAAAGCATCTGCTTCCTAACAAAGCCCCAGTTCAGATGAGCAAACTGCATATTTATGTTTGTGATGGTAGGTCAGAAGCAGCTTGTGACCTGCATCAGCTGGAGGAGAAACACAGCGGAGCGTTGAACCACTAATATTATTGTGATAAAAGAGTAGAGTACATGTAGTTACTCGCTTTTAATTATGTTTGTCCAGGAAGGAGGCACAGGATGCCCGGATCAGGTGCGTTTTCTATGAAGAGAGAAAACAAAAACACACTCAGTCACAGCCCTGTCCAGGACAGAGACATAGCTAAACATAAAATCCCCGGACCATTTGTAGCTTCTGTGTGATGACAAACGCAAAAAGAGAGAGAGAGAGAACTCAAAGTTTATGGCAGCAATAACTGCAAAAATAAATATATTGATCAATTAAAGTATTAAAACATGTCTCATCTGAAGCAAATCATTGCTGCAAATATTTCCCCTCATTTCTAATTCTCTTGGTGAATCTGATGTCAGAAATGAGCCTCAGCGATTCTTACTGGCTGATCCGAGCTTTCGCTTCCTGTCTGCATTTCTTTCCTCGTTTCCTTTCCGTTTTTCCCAGAAGCCTCATGGCGTACGCTGCTGTTTTCCACTGATCGATCGTTGGTTTGGATTGGCCATCACTTTTTGTTTGGTTTTCTTGTTTCTGCTAACAGCAATGCAGAGCCTGAAGGATGCTTGTGTACGGTTTTTCTGGTTTAATACAATGTAAGCTCTCCTGTCTCACCATTGTCAAGTAGTCTTAGGAGAGCTGCTTATCCAAATGCTACACCACTGAGCTGATTAGGGAGGATGTATGGGTTTGTGTGTGTGTGTGTGTGTGTGTGTGTGTGTGTGTGTGTGTGTGTGTGTGTGTGTGTCTATTTGCCTATCAACCTTTACATCATGCTAGCTTGGCTCGGGTGAGTTACGTGTGTGGAAACGGCTGTGAGAACTGTGTTTCCACAGATTGTGCGCACGAGTGGAAGTGTGCGTCTTGTGAGGATTCTCAAAAGCAGCCCTTTCCCCTCTCATGTGGCTCCTCTGGTATGTTTGGTATTTCACAAAGCCTTAGATCCTCCTCTCTTCAACGACTAGGGGGAGGTGTGTGTGTGCGCGCGTGCATGTGTGTGTCTGCCTCTGCTAGAGAAATATGCTGGCTAACACACACACACACACACACACACACACACACACACACACACACACACATGCAGACATTCATAGATCTGAAGTGTCATTTCTCTGCCTTGTATGGAGGAGGGTGGAGGAGTGGGGTTGTAAGCGAGTGTGCATGACACTGTGATTAACAGACACACTCTCTCTCGCTCTCTTTCTGGTTCTGTCGCTCCGAGTTCCTCTTCTCGTTAGTGTGCATGGTAGAGATTTCTTGGTTGGCTGGAGAGGCGGCGGTGGTTGTGTGTTTCTGTGCACATATGCTTTGTTGCGTGCTTTGGTGTGAGCGTGCGTCTGAGGAGACCAGAATGTAATTAGACACAATGGCAGAAGCTAATGGAACAGCTGCCTCTTTGTAAATGTTGCTCGCCGCGGCCGTGCAAAACGCTCGCAGGCGCCGCGTTGACCCACCAGCCACTCAGAGGAGCTTCACTCTCTGCTCTTTCGTTTCTTTGCTTTTCTACTTTTTCTTCTCGTTCTCACCTCTGTCACATCCACATTTTGACTTCCCTTCCTGCTTTTCTTGTATTTTAACTTTTCCTCCTGCTCTTTGAACCTCCACACAAAGAAGCCCCTGCATTCAATCTCGTTCTTCCTCCTTCTACTCGTCTTCTCCCTCCCTCCTTCCCTTGTCTTCTTTCTCCTCCGGCTGTCTCTGTCTTTCTTTGTGTCTGCTCTGTTCCTTTGTGTGGCACTCTCACTTTTCCTTCTCACTCCCTCCCTCTCTCCCTCCCTCCCTACCTCACTTTTTTTTTTTCCCTTGGCTATCAGACCATTTTTCCAGCAATGAGACTCGTCACCCCTCCCCCTTTCTGTCCTCTCCTGCCATCCCCTCCCTCCTCCTCCTCTTCCTCCTCCTCCTCCTCCTCTTGTGGCAGCGCTCCTATCAGAGAAATGATAACACTACGTCACTGTAATCTGGCACAGGAGGGCTGCTGCAGCACACACATGGATCTCTTTACTGTCTCCATCACTGCTGTAGCAAAACACCAAATCTGTCTTGTTTTTCATCTGTCACTCTCTCTCCCTCTCTAAAATTTTTTTTTTGTCCTGCCCCTGTCCCTCCCTCTCCCCACGCTTTACTTTCTGGACCTTGACGCTTGTGTCGGATAGTCATAACGGCCTCCTTTAAACATTACGCCGCCGTAAAGCCTTCACAGAGAAGTGACCTTGCCCGTTCCACGTTCCCATCCCTCCATCTTTCCGCGCCCCCCGCCCCCCCATCTCTGTCCTCTGACAGGCAGCTGTCTGGGCCAATTGATAAGGAAGTAAATCTCTGTTTGACCTCGTCGTAGGCGGGCCCTGACGTCGCTCTGCCTTGGCGGAGAGCGCAGAAGATAGCCGGGGTGGGGTTGTTTGTCTACATCTAACGGGGGGAGTGGGGGGGGTCACAAATGCGCTCGCTTATCCTCCCCAGTCGTATTCCCACCGAACCTTCAATCATTCCTGCCGTTTTACCGTCTGGAACAGCCCGCCGTGGAGCGAGCAGCTTTAATTGACCCCACGATTTGATCATGACACGTTGGAAGCGGCTGATCGTTTAATGCCTGCCACATCCGTGTCACCTCAGCCCTGAATGGCACAAACAGTTCCTGCAGAAATTGCACAAACTTGCCCTCCCCCCACCTTGTTATCAGCCTTGATCGCTGTCTTTTTTTTCTCTCTCTTTCTCAGCCTTCTTGCTCCCTCACTTAGTGTGTTAACCCTAACCCTACCTGTGAGGATAGTTGTGGGTTTTTTAACCTCTCTTGTCACCTTTTGCTACAGCTCACATTTATGGCTGTATTTAAGTGTTCGAGATTATTGGCCTTCTTTTTATCCTTGGCATGTTATGTGAAAGGAGTCATTTTGCCATTTTCAGATCTCAGAAAAGTAGATTTAATGGAAAAAAAAAAAAAGAACATCAAATGTGTTGTTGTGTACTCAGACCCGTTCAGACATCCGGCTTCTTAAATATCCAGCTGATACTTCCTAAATGTTTTTAGCGAAAGACGTGCAGCTTCCTTTTGACAGTGGTGATGCCCAGGTGAGTGTCATATTTTCCACCAGAGCAGTTCTTCATTTAATACCGTCTATAAGGCAAGGATGAACCTCCACTACTTCCCTCAAAAACCAGTCTGTTTCTCAAATATGTTGGTCACATAATTGGACAAAGCACTTAGTGAAGCCTAACTAAGTCAATCAAATGTTAGAATATTCTTTGCAAAACAGTGTAAATTGTAGGATGATTTTAAATGATGTAAGTGGAAATTAGCAATTTTATATTTATACATATGTATATATATATATATAAACACGTTTTCTAGTTGTCATTAAAAGAATACAGTAAATGCTAATACAGCATTGGCCTTTTCTTCAGTGAAAGTTAAGCTGCTTGTGTTCATTACATTTCAGAAAACTCAGTTGTCAGATTCCTCTCATTGCTGCAGGATGCAGTTGCTTGAGTCAATCTTTGCTGGTGAAGATTGACTCAATTTGGTTTGCCAGGTTTTGAGCATCATCAATGAAAGGACGCTCCGACCAGTTTTCAGATAAATCGAACTGATCATTTTTTGTTTTTGTTTTCGTAGAATATGTAATGAGCACTAAAATAAATTTCAACCCCAAACGGTCAGGCAGTCGGTCCATGTAAAAAAAGAGGAATAAGGTTGTGACGTCAGTGAACTTTTCTCTGTCCTGACATTGTGGCACGTTTTACACCCTTCTGGACTCGAACTGTCACCGAAAAAAATGCCCCTTCTCTTCACGTTTAGACCTTCGTTATCTCGCCATACAAGTGTGATCCGGTCACTTACACAGCAAGATGAGAAACAGTGCGACAGCCACTTTCAATACAATCTGAATGTTATGTGTTAATAAAGGGCTTTTGTCCTGGGTTTGCGCTCTTGCAGCTTCTTTTTGTGCCCGTTTTCACTCTTAACCCCAAATGCACTGGTGTTAATAATCAGCCTATTTTTAGATGAAACTACTGAACTTTCAGTTTGCTTGCATTAGTGTTCGCTTTTATTGTGTGACACTTTTTCTTTCACTTTTCAGAAGACGAGGCAACATTACTGACATAAATCCGTAGTGGTAACAATGTAGCGTCCCGAGTAGAGAAAGGTTTGAGCAGAGCTGAATTAAAAACACTTACCTGTTTTGGAAGCGACGTAAACATGAGTAATTATTTAATGACACGCTAAAGTTCCCGGCTCTGCTCTTATACTGGAAGGAGAAGTGCAAAATGCAATTCTGTAAACAAGACCCAGAAACACGGGAAGGACATGCGAAACGCTCATCACCTCACCTGAAGCATCCGCTCAGTTGTGATCAGATACCTGGAGGGACACACCAGTATGACCAGTCATGTGAAACTCAAGCAGAAAGAGCACAAGCATGATCACACGGCCACACACACCACAGACACCACTGGTTTCTCTCAACTTGTGTGGGCCTGGAAAAGGGGCAGGAGGTGTGTTTCTACTCCTTTTATATTGTCTGTTTTATCTTCCTCCCTCCTCTCACCTTTCCTCTGCTTCCTTTTTACTTCCAGTAGCTGTCTCCGTCAGCTTCCCTGCACCCCCTTCTTCACTTTCCCACCAGAAGGTCAGGAGTATGAAGACACACGCAGCATTACGCGAAACCTTCCTTGTCCTCTGACAGCTTCCACGTTCACCAGCAAATGGAAACTTTTTTTTTTTTTTTACACCGCAGCATTGTTTGTTTCCACCAGAGAAAGGTTTCTCAGCCCTCTTTGCTATTATACTGTCATCATGTTACATTTTTGGCAACTGTTTCATGGCCTGTAAAGTTTATAGGATCATCATCACCTCAGATTTGCAGTTCGGATCCCTCACACTCTTCCCCTCTTCCAGCACCACCAGCGAAAGGAGGAAACTGCGTTATTCTTCTCTGGAATGTTGCATGGAGCTAAATTTAGAGCTTTAGTTTCCGTTCCTTCTCCTCCTCCTCCTCCTCTTCTTCTTCTCCTGGTCCTTCTTTTCCCACTCATTCCAGCTGAAACTGAAATGGTTAGATTGTGTGCTAAGATCCACCTGAGAGGACTGGTCGTAAATTCTCCCACTGTCACCTTCACACGCCCTTGACATGGTGTCGTATTCACCAGACCGAGTTCACCTGACGCCTTTTACCTTTTTAAAATCTAATACGAGTCATTTTATATGTTGATAATTGCGTAGTTTGCTTTCACGCCCATGTTGTATGTTTTTAGAAAACACCGTAGGTTTAATCCCGCACAAAACCATTTTCCCACTTTAGTGTCAATATTGTAAATTTTGTTGGTTGTACAACTGCATTCAACAGAAAAATCAGTTTTTAAATATGTAGTTTTTCTTTAACCATCTTAAGAAAAGACCTCGATTCTTCACACACACACAAAAAAAAACCTCTGCTCTTTAGGAGGCACTTGCAGCCATCTTGGACTTGGATCTTCCACCAGAGGGTAGAAATATAGGTCAACAAGATTAGGATTTGATGCAGCAGGATTATGAGGAAAATACCAACTTTGTTAAAGAGGCAGAGGTTTTGGGAATATGCTTAAGATAGACTTAAGATTGATCTCTGCTGTACCTCTACATAATCTGCAGTGTGTGGTGTTTTATTTTGCAATTTGCCTAATATTTTTTAACATTCTGTTATTCGCCTTATGTTTTTATGGTATAGATTGAGAACTAAACTCAGTGAAGTATCTATTTCCTTGTAAAGTCTTGAAGAATGTGTAACACAAAATGACCTTGGAGCACTACACTCTTCTGTTCTCTCTGGCCACTTCAAGATTTGATTCTGGTAATGATTTTGTAGTTTTGAAACCATAACTTTAGACCACGATTGAAGCCCAGGCCTGATAACATGTCATAGCGTTGGATTGCTAAATCATTCCTCCATTTATTGTGAGTCTTTGAAATGCTTTCACTCATTCTTGATCATTAAGTGGTTAGTTCCAGGTAATATGTGAATCCTACTAATAAACAGGATTTCACTAAATACAAAAACTTAAAAGTTGACTTTTTCCTGCTCTGGTAACTTCCACACTGAAGAGTGTTGTTGTTGTTAGCACAGCCTTTTAGTGCCAGGTATGGTGGCATTTCATAGCATCTGTTAGCAATTCAAACAATAAACTTTGCTAACTGTGATCAGTAGTGTCTGTTTATTGTCCCAGTACAATAAACAGATCCTTACCTTAAGCGAGATGTATCCAAGATATTTCCAACACGTCTAACATGTTTGGTGACCTTTCATAAAGTAGCTTATAAAATACCCTCAGCTATTTCCCTAAAACGTTCCCACGTTGTCGCAGCTCGTTTTTTGTTTTATTTCTTCCTCTGACTTTGTTTTGAAACACCTCAGTGATAATACATATAAATAACCAAGTCTTCTGTTTTTTTCGGGCTACTGTAGAACTTGTTCTATGATCATGTCATTAGAGGGGGTTTTGCATCATCTTAGCGCAGTTTAGATGAGCTTTTACTGTTAAAAGAACAACTTCTGCATTTGCGTCACGTTGTCCACTGTTCAGTGTTTGTGTGTGCAGGTGCTTCAGCGTGTGCTGAACGCTCATCAATACGGCCTTCTCTTGCAGCTATTACCGCTGATTCATGCCTCAGCCCTAATGGTCAAATCATTACCATTATTTAGACCACAGGCTGATTGCAGAAGGGAGTCCTTGTGTTTACTCATAAAGGAATATTTATGTGCTTATTTTATATATCTGTGCATGTGTGCTTTTTTGTCTCCGTCTGTCCTCCGGCTGCTGCAGGTATTGATCTACATATGGTCAATGAGCAAGGCTAACAACACTACAATGGTCCTCTCTCACCCACTCGTAATCGATCTCGGCTACCGTGGCGTAAATGGTTCTCCTTGGTGTGTGAGGCGACCTGACGCGTTAGCCTTCGTCGCTGGGATTAGCCAGCGTTGCTGCACACTCCCAACGTCGGAGGATTAGCAGTTAGTTGACTGTGCCTCGTCACGGCAGAGTCGGGATGCAACTGTAAATGTCCGCTAACAGTCTAATGTAAATATTCAAAAGCCTCGATGACACCGACATGTGTTGCTAGCCGCTTCTCAGGTGGGAGGCTTGAGTTGTCATCGATTTCTCTGCAGCAAAACCTGAAGGCACAGCATTAGTCTCCCAAGAGAAACAGTCAAACGAAATATGGAACATATCAGTATGCCGGGTCAATAGAGCGGGATATCTCATCTGTTTAAAGGAGCATCTGTTTTTGGCTTGGGAGGCAGTGGGAGGATGGAAAGTCACAAAGAGGGGAGGAATCGGTTGATTTGCAGGGATATCCCCTCTTCCTTCCACATCGTGTTCGTCTCTTCCTCCGTCTCCGGAGGCTCCACAGAAAAAGCAGGCAAACAAAGAGAAGCAGAAATGTTTCTGGTAGCATTCACTTTCTCTACCGGTTACTAAAACCCGTACTGTACAGTTAAACACTCTTGTACTCCATCGGTGACTCAGAGCGCTCTCCCAGCCCCCATTTCATCTCTCTCTCTTTCTTTTTTTTCCTCAGACTGTTTAAGGCTTAAATCCCTCCATACTGAGCGCGACTTAACCCCTCTCTTTCATTTTGCCCCCTTTACTAGTGCTTGTATCTAGCAGCACCTATCAGCTGCAGTGTGTATATGTGTGTGTATGTAATCAGTAAAGTGAGGCTTTAAGTGCCACGTTCCCGGCACGTGGCTGCCTCACGGCAATGAGCCTCTCAGGATTGCCTGAAACTCCCACACATTCTTCCTCCTGTAAGTTAGACTTTCTCGTTGTCTGACGATTTGGGTTGCATGGACCTGTCAGCTAACGCATGCAGCCCTTGGGCTTAAATACCCCCACAATTTGGGATCACTGCATTCTTTTTGTATCCTTGGAAGTCCTCTTTGCTCGTTGTGTGTGTGAACGAAAACACGGAGGTCTTTAGAAAGCTTCGATTATTACAGGTAAACGTTTTTGGTGCAGATATCCGTCTACGTTTTTGTAAGGCGGCAGCCAGAGCACAACCCGTGTGAACCAAAGACCATACAGCGAAGTAGTAAAAGCAGGTTTTGAAAGGGCAAATATTCGTGTTCAGAAGTTTCCGTATGAAGAAAGAGGCTTAACAACCAACGCGCCTCTATGTGAAATTGCATTGAGGTGATTGTACATCCATTCACTTTTAATGTTCATTCCTATTTATTGTTGTGTTCTTACTGTTTTACAGAAAACAGATTCAAGGCTTTGATGCTCCTGTCAGACATTTTAAGACATTAAGAGAAGTTTCTATGGAGCCAGTGGATAATTTGGATGAATGAGCCATCTGAATCAATAAGGGATATATATATATATATATATATATATTTATAATCACTTACTCAACATCATTTATTAATTATTCCAAAGGAAATTGATTTTCTAGAAGGAAATAAAATGCAATCTCTGCATATCCAGGAGGCATAAAAGCTGAAAACAGTCAGGAATCACATCAGTGTGATGCGGCGACAAAAGAGAAGGATTAATCCTACAGGGATTTCTTAAAAATATTTACTCTAACATGAATTATGACCATAATTACATATTTACAAAGAAAACAAGCACAAACAGGGAAATGTTAAGTGGATGTGTAATTTGAATGTATTGCTTAATGTTCATGTTCTGAGTGATTTTGTTGGTTGTGATTTGGGTTCTACAGAACCTGTTTTGAAATCCACCAATTTCCACTATTTCCTACAATCTGTTTATGATCTGCTGTAAGTGACTAATAAACAGTTTGCATGAGAAATTTGATTTAGATTTAACTTGATTATACTGGTTTAATTCAACATGCAGGTTTTTTTTTAAAGATTTCTGTTTGACTTTAGATTTTTTTATTTTTTATTTTTTGGAACATGTGAAACTGTTATACAATTATAAAGCTAACTTATTGCTCTTTGGAAATGAAATCCTGCATGAGGATATGAAATGCATCATTTGAACATAACCTGCCCTTTCCAGGGGCTTAATGTTTCAGAGAAGTGGGCTGAAAATGACAAACTCGTGGAGCTGATGGGTGTTGGTTCACATTAGCTCTCTGCAGCTCATTAAATTAGCCAACAAGTGGCGGGCAAATTAACAATTACTGCGGTCTCAGTTTTATCTGCAGCACCTATCTCTCAAGGCAAGGACACAGTGGTCTGAAGTACTTTCAGGGATAAATCTGTGACCAAGCTGTATATTTGTCTCATGAGAGAAGAAACCACAGCAAGCAGTGCAGCAGAAACAAAGAAAATAGAGTTATCCAACATGGGGAGCACAGAAAAGAAGAGTAAACAGATTTAATGATGTGGACGTTCCGTCTTTTCAAGCAGCGTTAGAGTACAGTCTTCTTATTGACTTGGCAGTGTGTGCATAATCTTCAGCAGTAAGAGCCTAAATGAGGCTTTTTAATTGTTGGTTTATGTAAAAGTGGCTCAATGCATGGGTAAACAGACGTCACTAGTTTATCCCCTGGGCTTCAGCTCCTCTCTGTTGCTCTTCGTCTCTCATTTGATGGAGTGCTTTCAGATAACTTCAGGCGTTGCCACCTCCTCTCTTTCTCTCTCTCTCTCCTTCCCTTTTCCTCTCGTTTTTTTTTTTTTCCGCTCCCCCCTGCCCACCTCCATAGCTTCCTTTTTTTCCCCTTCCCCTTCCTCTCATCCCTTCTTCTGCGGTTCCTCCCACCCAAAGGCCATCAGTGTGGCGAGAGCCGCTCGGTAAACGTCTGGTGCCACGCAGAGTTGTCAGTAAAGCTTGCGCTAATTAGCAGAATCACAGAATAATTAGTTTTTTTCTTCTTGTCATTTAATTCCCACCATCCCACATGAACCTCATCCCTTTCTCATGCCATCTTGAGCTCCAGGACGTTGCTGCTCTCCTGTTCCTTTTTATCCCCGCTTTGTCTTGATTTTTCCTCCTTACTCCGAGTCTCCAGACTGCGCCTTCGTTTTACCTCTTCTGTCTCTTTCTACGTCTCCCGGTGCCTGTTTCCCTTCTACATCTGTCTCCTCTCTCCCCGTGGAGTGCTTTCCCGCCCACACCTTTTTCTCTATTGAGGTTTCTCTTGCCGCTGTTAACTTAGACACATGGTCGAGCTTGTTTTCTCACTCCGCGCCTTCCTCCCACTCTGCTCCCATCCTCCCCTCCCTTTTCTGTCGTTTTTGCTCACGCTCTCTTTCCCTCTCTGGCCCAGTCTTATTTATCTGAAACGCCAGTGTTGGTTTACACATCTATTTCACCCCCCCAGCTTGGCCAGTGATCCATCCCCTTGAAATATTAGTAAAAAAAAAAAAAAAAAAAACATGGTTTCCAGTATATATTTGTTTCACCTTCTTCTCCTGTAATTTCTCTTCATCACCTGAGGTTGTCTGTTTGCTCCCTTCCATCATCAGTCCAAACTTTTCCCCTCCATTCTTCTATGTTTTGTATCTGCCCACTTTGTTTTTTAGGTTCCCAAAATCACTCCTCTATGGTGCTTTTATTATTTGTTTTCTTTTTAGAAATGAGGAAGACTTTCTGGTCAGAACCTATGAAACTGGAGCTTTACATCTCTTGTTGTGAGTCCTTTGGTTGATCTAGTCAAAGCCCTCACTATATGAGTAACAAATAGCACTTTTCAAAACCATTTTGAAAAGTGCTATTTGTCGTTGACAGGAGACGTGCATCACAATTCTGCACCAGAAGAATCTAGATACAGTAAATCTACACATAAATACTGACTGAAAATTATAATTATAAAATTAGGAAATACATCTGTGCCAGTGAAACGGATCGCATCATAATCCCACCACTGGTGGCTCTTACTGCGCATCCAAACAGACTTTTCTAAAAAAATCTCCACGAAAGGCCACGGCTATTAGTTCTGCTTTCGTTTTACGAGCTGATTTGATCTTACTACTGTAAACGGTGCGCTGATGTGTGACATCAGTATTGTTGTGCCATTCATCCTGGTCGCTTTGGGGTCATTAACCGTTCACACTAAAGTCTGATTGCTGTCCTATCATTCGGTCGTGTGAACGACCAGCCAGACCCATGTCGTCTATATCTACTCTTTATTTGTTGTGTGCATCAAGAGCACTCCCAGTCAGAGGGTGGCAGCAAACGCAAAGCAGATATGGAAATTATGAGTCACACATGAGGAGAAGAAGGAAAACAGAAGAGCTTGTTTACTGGTGCATGTCCACTAGTCAACAAACTGGTGGACATGCCACCATGTGTTGGAATGTGTTGGACATGAGCACCCAAATTATTCACATGCTGACTTAGATTTGTGCCAAATAAAGTCCAAATTGCATCATTCCATGTTGGTCCTGTATGTTTCAGATAAGTCTAAATTCACCGACATTCTTTCTTTTAAATGTCAAGTAATAATAAAAGGGAGAATACGTCTTAAAGTTTCTCCACTGGTTTGTTCTGGTCCACTAAGTGCCAAATGTTTATTTTTGGCCTAATTAGATTTCCTTGGATTTGGGGTCATGTTTCATATTGCCTGGCAAATCATATTGATTGAGGCAGACTTACTGAGCATGTGCTGCCATAAATCACCTAAAAATTGGCCTTTTAAATGTAGTTTTTTTTTTAGCTACCTGGCTTTGTTCAATATAGGTGTCTTTTGTTTTTTGGATCACTCTGCCTATGAGGCATTTAGAAAACCGTTTTTTTTTTTTTTTTTTACAGAATTAGACAATAAAAGAAGCCGAGATCAGAGCATCGACTGTGGCTTTAAATGTATCTACCTTGCATTTATGCATTCTAAGTACATCATGATTCCAGGCTCTTATTTTCTCTGATCTTGCTCACTTTTGCACAATGTACTCGCAATATTTCGCTCCTTTTGTTCCACCGACTACAGTACACCTCTGTCCTTGTGTCTCTTCTGTCCATCTGCTCTGCTGAGTCGTGCGATCAGGAGAGGCTCCATACATCACCTCCCCACCTCTCCAGGGACAATGCTGTGGAGGAGGGGAGGAAAAAAGAAAGGGCTGTGGAGATTGGACAAGCTTTCCCACACATGCACACCCTCGCGCGTGCACACAGCACCACCAGCTGTTAGCAATGACTGCAAATTGTTTTCCCTGCACCTATTTGTAGCACACAACTGATTGCAAGGTTTCTTTCTCTCAAAACACAACATTCCTCTGCTCAAATGTCTGCACAAGCGCGTCCTGGAGTTGTATCTGAGTTTGTCTTGTTGTTTCTTTTCAAGTGCAATCTGGGACAGACCGACACTTGGGTTAATGCAATTTCCATTTTCTACTTTTTGAGAGCGCGGTGTTATCTGGCGACGCATCGACGAGCTCCCGTTGGGAGTCGAGAGATGGCGAGAGACGGGGAAGGCCAAAGATCGAAAACGGGCAGCGTGTGTGACGGGCGGAGGGAGAAGGTATCGGCGAACGAGCGGAGTGAAAGAGACAAACAGAGCAAAATGAGGAGAATTTAGAGAAAGACACAGTAATGCACCCGATGTGGGAGGGAGGGCTGCAGACGGAGAGATGAGTAGAATGCAATAATTTGATAAAGCAGCTGAGGAATGGAGGTTTTTCTACACTCTGACGCTTTTAGTCCCATTTCTACTTTTTTACGGCAGATTTCATCATATTACCAAAGGCCATTTTGGCTCTATTGTGGATAATAGGGTGCTGTGGAATTATTGGAGATGCTGGCTTAGATAATGGTCATTCTCTCTCCGTCTCCTCTGCACTGGAGGGGGAGGAAAAGGCACAGGAAATACAGCCGCAGGAGGAGGAGAGATTAATGGCCTACAAAGATGAGCAGAGTTGGGGGCGATGAAGATAGCAGAAGGTGCTGCACTTAGAAAGGCAGCTTAATGTGCAAGACAAAAGGAGGTAAAGATGGGTTGTTCCCTTCGCAAAGAAGTGTTTTCAGGCGTGCTCAGGCTGATCTCTGAATGTTTACTTCTAATGCAATAAGTGCACAAGAAAACCGGATTTATTTTTCATTATTTGCCCTCACAGAAGCAAGAGTACCAGCAGAGCAGCATATAGTCACTTAAATATGCATTTTCTGCTAAAGTATTTCTACAAAATCTATGCCTGTGCATAAAAAAGGCTTATTGTGAGGAATAGGTGCAGCAGGTTTTTTGGTTCAACTAAAAAAACAATGCCAGTAGCCATTTCATTAGCTGTTGCACCTCATGTTATAGCTGGTTATCTACCAGCTGTAGCTTTTGTGAGGAATGAAATTGTTTCAAAAGAATATTTCATGTCCATTTCATGTATGTTTCAACTGATGGGCACTTGAACAATGTTTAGTTTAATCTCTGAGCATCAAACCTCATTCAGATTTGAGAACTTTCAACGGCCTCATATTGTTTGAATCCCCATAATCCTTCTGTATTCATTCGGAGGGAAGCACCTCAAAGTCTTCATAAAATCAGGTATACAGCAGATTCTTGACCTTACAGCAATGTGCTTGAGACGAGGTTTGGATCATGTTTTATAAAACCAAGGGACGGTCCTGCGTGGAAATCCCAGATGATCGGCGGTTTCTCAAACATTGAGGCCAGCTAACAACACCACTCCATTCAAAATGACCTGAATCCTGTTTTGCACCATCAGGAACCTCTGTGCGAACATCGAGACATCGTCAACACATTCAGATTTGTGCGTCCATCGTACCATCAGCCTGGTCACCATCAGGCTTGATGAAGATGTTGGATTGGATTCGATCCATTTTTAGCATTTTTGAAATGCAGGAAAGAAAGAATCTAAAGAGATTTGGGGTTCATCCAACTTAATTGAATATAAATGGGTGTGAATGAGTACTACAGTGACCTCTAACCACTATGCAGCATTTCACACAGTAGAGTACTTGTAGGACGAGGCAAAAGCTACAGAAGAGTCTCTCGCTGGGATATGGGAGAACAGGAGGAATGACTCGGGTCGCTATAGGAATGCTGAAATAAGATGGAGAGAAGATGAGGAGGATGGAAACGGAAGATTGTCAAAGGATGTGAACTCGGTTGGGATGAAGAGCAGGAAAGGAACAGAGAGATGGAGGGACTGAGGGATGGAGGGAAAGAAAAGAAGGGCGGCGGGGTGATGGGGGGGGTCTATTACCCTGAGACTAGAGCAAAGTGAGAGAAAAGATAGAGAGACAGAAAAAGAGTAATAGCCTTACAGCTGCACCTAATGGCTTCTCTGGAGAGGAGAAGAGAGAGATGGAGGGAAGGAGCGCAGAGGAGGAGAAGACATAATGAGGAGGCTATGACAGGCTCAGATGGATTCAGACATGGAGGAAAAGACAAAGAAAGGTGAAGGTTATACAGCTGTGTGGTAAAGATGGAGTCAAATAAATAAATGAGGGAGGAAAAAAAAGAAAAGAAAAAGCGAGCGTGAAATATGGTTGATTCTGAGGCAGGGGCAGGACGTCGACGCCAAAGAAGCAACCTGGAGAATAAAGATTGATGAGCTCAGATGAAGAAAAGCAAACGTGAAACGGTGCAGGGAAAAACAAATGAAAGCTGCAGAATCGGAAGAGGAACGAGGGGAAGAGTGAACAAAGGAGGAGGGAACGCGGGGAAGACGGATGGAGCTGAAGGGTAGATGGAGAAGGAGGGAGCAAGGGGTGGAAGAGAGAAGGAGGGAGAGAGAGAGAGAGAGAGAGAACAGTGGCAAAGCAATCAGGTGAGGAGGAGATTGAGAGGGGAGCACGGGGAGGGTGGCTCGATGGAAGAGGAGGAAATTGAAGAGGAGGTTTTCTGGGTGGATAAAAGGGCAGTTTTCTATGTGTGGGGGAGAGAGAGAGAGAAAGAGAGAGAGAGGGACGGGGAGGGCGGATGGATGTGTGGAGCGTATCTTCACCTCCGTTAACAGCCGTGTAATAGCGCTGATCGCAGCTGTGAATAATTCAGAACGGCTAGTTGGCGAATTCTCGTTCAGAGGAGAGCAAATAATCACCACGGCGATAGGATAACCTGACAAACACAGGTGGTGTTGAGCGTCCGCAGGGTTGGGCTGCCTCGCCGCTCAGACCCCGTCGTCAGTAAAAGATAATGAGCAGCAGACTAGAGAGGCTCCGCAACAATTAGGTTAAACAGAAACACCTTGCCTCATCAGACAAACACACAAATCTCCCAGTTTAGAGCGCACAATTACATCACTTAGTCATTTACAACTCATCGCTTCCACGGCTCCTGCCTGCTGTGCCTTTAAGGTCGCCATGACGACCGTTTCCAGGGTGATTTAGTGTAGCACCTGGTCCCTCTCAGGGTGGTAAGCTCGCCTGCTCGCCACCAGTGATCTCATCCCTTCGCTCCGGTCGCCTTCCGGCCTCTCGTACCCGCGTCGGGTCCGAGGTCTCCCGTCAGCGTTCGGCCGGCCTGCCGGCCTGCGGGTTTATGAAGCTGCTGGAGTTTGACGGATCTGAGGTCCATTCTCCTGACGCATCAAGCAGGGAAAATTAGTGGTGCAACAGAACATTAATGGCATTGATGGCCAACGAGCAGGAAGCTCATTTGTGCATCGAGTTGCTAATGGTTTCTCACGCGAGCCTCTGTCGTGTTGTCCAGTTAGTTCTGTTTCTAAGTAATTGCAGCCATGATGCCGCTCTTTTTTTTTTTAACACTGTGTTAAAAATAATTCTAGAGTTTTTACTTTTTGTTGTTGATATGTTTGTGCTTTTTGTCACCATTCAAAGCAAGAAGTGATTGTGTTTGTGTGGGAAATGAACTAGTTCTTGACGAGGATGAACTCAGAAGTGTCTCTGAGATTCTTTCCTTCTCTAATCTTTCTACCTTTTTGGCTCCCAGGCTTGCTAGTCAAGACAGCCACCTTTTAAAAAATACCATTTATCTGCTATTCTAACTGAAGAAACTGACATTTGTCAGATCTCTCTGTTGCAGTAAGCGTTGCGTGTTTAACACTCAGTTCTAAGACTTTCAGCTAATACATATAACATACAGCTGAAGTTCTGCACGATCTTCTACATAACGTCTACATGTATATCGACTAAGAAGGGCACGGATGCAAATGCACGCCACGTTTTTCGTAACTTTAAAATAATTTCAATAACTGAAGCCAAGCCGATGTACTTAAAAGTCTATGGTTAGCTAGTCACTGTTCACTGCTAGAGTAACTTGGTGCAATCAAGTGTCAGGTTAAACGCTGACTAAATCTGTTTGTTTGAACAATCATCTCACACGGTGCATAAATAAGAGGAATGCAGTTAAACAAAATTTACACATTCCTCCCCTGCTAATCAGCAAAACAGAAAGCAGCTGCAATGACTCAAGGCAGGTGTGGAGACAACGTGGTTGAACAAACAGTGAGATGAACCAACTTCACTCGCAAATCCACCCGCCTTCTACAATAATCGCCTGACTTTACACTGGAGACAGAGTCCATGTGATATTGGACAAGCAGATGTCACATTTGTGGAAACAGATATTCTTGTCTGGAGTGGGTGTGTAATGTAAGTGCACGTCGCCGACTGTAAAAATAAACGCCAACCAATAGACGTGTTGTCGCTGAAATCGGGAGTTTAACGAATTTCACGCTACACGACTGCAAACGAGCGTGGAGTGACATTCCTTGCTGTATGCCGTCTGTGGGTGGCTTTCTGTCTCTGCAGAGAAATCACTTTGTTAAGCACAGCGCCTCCAAACAGAGCTCCTGCTGCAGGGATTCATTTACTTAAACTGATCCCCTCCTGCATGCCCACATGGATTTCACAGTGTCCCTGCATGGCATCACCTCGCTTCAGTTATGGTTTTAGTTTGATCCCGAGGACCCCGTCAGGCTACCTGTTTATTGGCGTTTTTTTGTTGTTGTTTTTTTTTTTTTTTTACTTGGGTCTCTGATGGGGAGGGGGGGAATTCATGGTAAAATTTTAACTTAGCCTGAAATAACGTGTGTGCGCCAGTGTGCAGATTCACAAGATTCAGAAATAGGCCAGTTAGGGTTTAGACGAGAGAGATGTTAGAGATTAAACAGACCTCTGTGGGGAGCAAGGCTCTTCTTCAGCAGTTTAAATATAACTCCCCTCTGGGGAAACTGTGCAAGTTTGTGTGCCGGTGTGTTTTCAGGGGCGGGGTTAGGAGAGGTGAATGGATGTGCTGTTCCAATCGACAAGGCGTATAACTTTTACCCATTGTCCGTGTTTTGTGGGCATAGATTGTTCATCCTGTGATTTTTATGACAAAAAAAAAGAAATGACTAAATTCTAGGATGTCGAGGCTAGTTTTGGAAGAAGTAGACGATAACATCAGTATGTCAGAGTGATGTCTTCTTTACTTGTGGCGCTCTGGGAATAGTCAGTAACGGTGAGGTCTGGCTCCACCATCTGCTCAGGGTTAGTGTGTTTGTGTGTTTTCATATGTGACTTTGTAAATCAGTCAGCAGGTGGTGCACAGCATGCATAGTAATAATGCTTTAACCATGAGCTCAAACACCCAACATCCCACATGGGCAAAGAATGACCCGAGAATCAGAGGTTTTAGCATCGAAAAGTCGGCGGTTTGGCCAAAAAAGAAGTCAGTGGAAACCATGTCAAGTTCGTGAGTCTTCATTTAAATCAAAACAACATTTTAAATGTCTTTTTTTAATCAAGTTCCTAGCTGTGTTTTCTCCGCCTTGGTGGGAAGGTTGTTTTTGTAAAACCAGACAGAGAGAGTCCTGGTGCATTTCTTTCTTTACCATTTCATTCTTTAGAAATTTTCTTTTCACAGCCAAAAAACTTGAAAAAACAGCCGACCATGAGATATATGCTTGTTTTGTCTTATAACCAATAAGATTTTGTCTTTGCTTGGGCAGCCATGGTCTTTCTATTGTTGGTGGTAGGAAGAGAGCATGGCAGGAATTTCTTTACCTTTATTTATTAACACACGTGCATGCCCCAAATGATCCAGATTTGGGTCTAAAATCATCTTTTAATTTTTTCCAATATGTTTCTGCTGGCTAATATTGGCTAGATTTTTATTTTTTTAATCTAGTCATCCTAATGTGCGAAAACTTGATTAGTGTTGCCTCAAATCTCAATCATTTTTTGTCATTTATCTGTAAGAATTATCTAAATAATTTTCAACATGACATTTTTTTTTAATAAGATGTATAGAGAAACTAGTTTTAAAATTGACATCTCTCGCATTGCTTTATTCTTTTGCATGGTTTGAAATATTTCTTAAATAAAACATCTTCAGCTGCGCAAGCATGAAATATTTTTTCCAAAGCATAAGCTCATTTCTTCACAGTGGCGTTATTAAGTCTAAAATCCCCCAACCACCAATTTGATAACTGCATGTTTTCTAAAAGAGCTTAAAACAATAGAAGGTAATTTCCTCTTTCTTTCTCCAGCAGATCCATTAATTCTGTCATTGTGATCACTTTCATAAGTTTTTAATAAGATGTTTCCTTGAAGAAACGCCACACTGGATTTTGTGGCGCTCTCTCCATCAGTCACTGGTTGTGAAGGGAAACCAGTCACAGGCCGTGAGCTGGATTACCACATGTCTGCGCCTTCTCCACGTCCACAGAAGGGTCAGGGTGTGAAGCGTGATCCTGTAGGACATTGAGGCATTGATGAGCGCTGGCTGTGAAGCGTGCCCTTCACCAACCAGAGACGACACAGACGCGTTCCGTGCAGCCGCAGCACAAACCATCCCCAGCTGCGTCGCTGCCGCAGATCCCAACGCAGACGGGAGACGTCGCGCATACAGATGTGCTTTTCCGTTTGCCATATCTGTGATCTTGCAGCTGTATTCTCTGTAAGAGTCTCCTCACCTATCCAAACCTCTCTGCTTCCCGTCTCTCCTCTTTACGCCGCCCTCCTTCCTCCCCCTCTTCTCGATCACACAAGTGGGTGACAGATGTGAGCGACTGTGTGGAGCACACAGACACCCAATGTTCTGTTGCCAGCCACCGCTGCTCCTCCAGGCTGCGAGTATATGTGTTTTCTCAATGTGCAAGCTGCAAGGCTTCATGCAGTGCTGTTTTAATCTGTGTTTGTTTTTTTGATTTCCACTGTGGGCGCCCTGATTTAGGTGTCTGCATGTGTTATTTCATAGTAGCAAACGCAACCTTTAATCTCTCTCCTGTGGGATTCATTTCAGGATTCAGACACACCTTTAAATACACACACACACGCGCACACACACGCACACACACACAGCAAATGCAGTGGCCATGCTTCTGCTACATGAGACCATGACAGTCTCACTAACGCACACGGGCAAGCGCGCATACACACACTTCCGCTCACTTCGAGTGTAATGCAATCACCTGGGCTCTCCTTGCTTCCTAATTCAATAAAGCTGACAGGCTGCAATACACACATACACACAAACATCCTCCGGAGTGACCGGTAATACATTCAGCATCTCTTTCATTTCATCCTTCTTTCTTATGCTGAGCAGCAGCGAAGAGAAGCAGCTCCTGTTGTGGATTGCTTTGAAAGTTTGTGGTGTGAGTGGAGCTTTTTTTTGGGGTAGGACTGAAGAGATGGAAAAAGCTGGAGCTGGTTCGAATCAAAACACACTCTTTAGAAACGTTTTGTTTTAGCAATAGAGGAGTTGTTCAGGTTGTGTAAAAGGGTTGTATGCAGTTCAATATCTTCCTTTTAGTAGATGGCTCTCATTGCATCTAGGCCTGTCACAATAATCAATAAATCAACTAATTGCATGATAAATTAAACAAACTCAATGATTTCCACTTGTGTAATTTATTGTTTATCTCTTCTTTTTCTCTCTTTCTAAAAACTGGATGATAAAAGTCTTCCGTTTGGTCCTTTTGTCTCAGTTAGCCCTTCTTTGAAGGACAATTGCATCTACAAAGTCTTCAATTTTAAATGTTGTTTTATTTATTTATAAGATTTTTTCCATTTCCAGTGTTAAATGTTCAGAAGAACTGAAACTTTACTCATCTTTGAGAATGTGTTCTTGTATTATTACTGTGCCATTACCATTATATTACTTAAAAATGGTCTCAAAACAACACCATTATTGTTTACCACAATAGCTGCTAGAAGAATTTATTGACCAGCCATATTTGTTACCATGACCGGCCTGATTTAATCTTCATTTAGTTTAAATCAGTGTCATTGGTACTGAAGCTGAAGCTAACAGCTAATATCAAATTCTATATTTATACACTGTAAAAAGTGACAGTTTTATTCAAAAGGCCAAAATATCTAATATGGCCACAAGAATTAAAACTAATTTTCTATCTTTGTTTACATCTTATTATGAATTAGTATAGCTAACATAACTGAAACGGAGGTCTATGTATTCCTGAAAGAAAGCCATAAGTTAAAGTAAGACGTTTCCCATTCCAGTATTTTCCATAGCAGACTTTGGTTCAAATGCCTGAAGGATAAATAAGACAACTTTTCTTTACGCTGTTGAGCCATCCTGTTATCTGTTCAAGCTCTACTACTCTCTCTCTTGCTCTCTTGCAGTCAGAATAAACTGCAGACACGTCTCAGATTGTCCTAAAACATTGTGTTGTTACTGAACGCCCTAGCACGCATTACTAAAAAGATAACTTTGTGCGGCTGGTCAAAGTGAAAATTGCCAGATTTTCAAAGATTCTTCAAATGTTTTATTCTCGATACACAGGAAGTTTACTTGTCTGCACCAGACAGAAGTGATTCAGCTGTGACAGTGGATTAGTGTACACTATTGTGATGTTTTTGGGTATGGAGTGTATTAAATCTGACTAGTAGTCAGATTTTTGGACTTGGCCCTTCTCAGATTAGCCGTTACGCTCAGCCTGTGGGACCAGCTAATCTGTATTTATAGTAAATAAATACACAGAGAGAACGAGAGCAACTGAAATGATCATCTGCTAAACTCGGTTAGGAAAGATTACTAAGGACTCTGACTTGAGTGTAACTCTGTGTTTTTTGTATTCACACTGTGTGAGATTTGTTGGGGTCTGCCCAGCGCTTCGAAGAGTGACGAGGCACGGCGGCCATAACCGGTCCTCCGAGCGCCATCTGCTCATCGCCGCAGCTACTGTTGCCAGGGTACCTGCTCTCCTCCCTTCTATGGCTCATCACCTCCAAGCTCAGACTTGATTTTTTTTTTTTCTCCCTAAACGAGATCAACACCCAAAGTCTCCCGCTTAGTCCCTCATCCTGCTCTCCTGCCTCCTTTCTCAGCTCACACATGGTGATTTATTTTCTCTTTTCTTTTCCCATCAGGAAGATGCATTACTTCCACCAAAAGCTTTTATTCCGTATGTCCATCTTTTCTGTTTAATCCTTATTTGTGCGGACATGATGCGGGCTCCCTCTGTTTAGAGGGGGGAGATCTGAAGAGAGAAAGGAGAAAGAGAGTTTGGAGGAGGCGATGTTTAGAGAAAAGGGAAGAAAAGAGGAAGAGTGAGATGGGGAGAGAGGGACAGATCGTAGATCAGAACCGTCATGATTGAGCCATCTGCTGAGAGGAGGACACTGAGACTCTCTCTCACACACACGCACACACACACATTTCTGAGATTAAAGATCTCCACTGCCACCTGTTGGTAGATTCCCAACACCGCATGCTCTGCAGGCAATCATCTGACTGCTCTGCCTCCATCAAGGCACAAACAAGCGGAGATGAGACACGTATCTGTGAACATCGATCAGTCTGGTCTGCTTGTCTGTTAAGCCGGTCTTGAGCGGCTGACTCTGTTTGCTCTGCAGGGTGTTTTGGTGCTCTAATATACAAGCTTTGTCTTCACCTTCCTCCTCTCTAAGAAGAGCAGAGTCTCAACACGGATTATGAGGCTTTGACTCTTTCAGAACATGTCGAGGACGGTTGTATTTTAGAGAATTTAACCGAGTCTATGATTCGGCACCGTAATCCCGTTTTTGCGGTTTCCTGCTCGCCTGCAGGTAAATGTGATTTGTTGTACAAACTCTGATGGCCTGTGTTGTTGCCGTTTTATATCTGCGAAATGCAAACACTTTGCATCGGCCCTGAAACGTTGCTTCTGCTCCCGTCTTTTCAATTGCCGGCAAGCCTAAACGTTGTCCACTCTTGCTCTGCTGTCTAACCTTTAATAGACCCATAAACGCTGCACTCCCATTGGCCAGAGCAGGCCATTTCATCCTATTACAGATTAGCATACGGCCGAGTGGAGAGGGAAGTGCTCTTTATATGATAATGAGGAGCTAATGTATGCAGAGAGGACAAACCAGCGCCCCACTGGGAGGACTCAGGGTGGCCCATGTCTGTCTTTAGTTTTCACTGTCTCTCTTTGTGAGCTGAAAACCACCAAACACAGATGGAGTAAAGCTGCCGCTGTACGTCGATGCAGTTTTGCGAGTGCACTGAATATTTTCCTCATCGCCACCTGATTTGCGTTGTGTCGCGAGCAGTCAGTGACTCAGGATGTTTTTATTGCCTGAAATTACTTCGTTAAGTGACGAGATGCTAATGGGACTGTTTTTATTGGGTTTTACCCACTATGCGTAAACAAGAACATAAATAAGACTTGGGAAATTTTAATTTCTTTTGAGTTAAAAGAGGATTACATGCTCCCCGCTTTTCTGCATCTGCAGAGAGGGAACAGAGGCTGTTGAGAAACCAGTCCCAGCATCGCATCGACAGTTTGTACCAGTTTGTATCAGTACATTATCAGCATTACGTTCCTCACTCTTCACATCTAAAACCCGTAAACACAGTACCCATGTCGGAACCCTCTGCATAACAGTTCATGCAAAGGGTTCTTTAGTTCAGCACATTTCTGAATGATGAAAATGTGTAAACATAAAAAAAAGCAAAAATCTTGATAGTTTATCATTTGCGGAAAAGCATAATTACACCCAATTTCTGTTCAACTTTATTCAGATGCGAGTTGAAGCTTTTGAAATATGACACGACTCCAAACGACGCCTTTTTGAAAGCAATATAAACCTTACTTGCCTTCAATTTAGAGCTGCTGCCAAAGTAAAGCCACATTTACTCGACAGTATTTTGCTGGAAAAATGTGATTCATGCTTCCATTACGTCACATCCAGATCGCTGCAGAGGACGTCAATCTGGGTCGGTTACAAAGTGTGCAGATTAAACTGGCTTCTCATATTTTAAATTGAATTGAGGATTTTATTATTATGTTATTTTTACCTCTTCAGGTTTTTCAAGGGCCTGATCCAGTCTTTCCTAACTGATCTTTTCTCCAGGAACTGGACTGAAATGTGAAGGTGATCAGGCTTTTTGCAGCAGCTGAGCCAAAGTTCTTGAACAGTGTTCAGGTCCATTCTTGGACCGGAAATATTAGTGTCACCACATAATGTTCATTGGTTTCACCTGGTTTTTGCTCCAAATAGAGCATCAGAATATGGAAACGGCTTTTATTTGTGACTTAATTGTTATTGCTTGATTTTTTAAAAAAATGTGCTTTTTGAATAAATTTGTTATTCAAACTGACTTGTATGATGATGCGAAGAGTAAGCCGACTTGTTATGAAACTATTGCTTATTTGACTGATAAGTGATGGCTGTTTATTCTTCTTTGAATATTTTTTGTGATCAATAAAACCTTTTATAGTTGCACATGCATTTGATAAACACAAAGTAAAAGCTGTGTTTAAGACAAAAGTACATTTTAATACTTTTTTTGCTTAGTTGTAAAATGTTGCCATATTACCTGTTGCAAAGTTTTAACTGCAGCTGTAGTAAAAAGAGATGGCTTGTTTCAAAGATTAAGCATTTAATTTAGACTAATTCTCCCTCTTTTTTTCCAAAAATAATATTTAATAGAACACAAACATTTAATTTCTCAAAGCTTTAATGTTAATCGCATAATTACCTGTTCAACAGTCTTCCTGACCTGTTGCTTTCTTCTTCTTTGATGTTTCAGGAGCAAGGCGTGGTGGGAATGTCCCGGCCACCCGGTGCAATACCCCCTCCTCACCCAGCTGGGGGCGTTGCCTCCGGCGTGGGGCCCAGCCAGGGGTCAGGTCCACCTCCAGTCTACCCCAGCAACCAGCAGGCGGCCATGATGAAGCAGATGATGGTGATAGAAGAGAAGAGGATGCAGATGCAAATGATGGAGCAGCAGAAGATCCAGAGGCAGCATCTTCTGGTCGAACAGGTGACAGAAGGACTTTGCGGTCGACCTCCGCTTGTGTGTGCGCGCAGCACCTAACCCTCTCGTGTTCCTGACTGAAGTCAGGTTGCGTGTTTAATTACTCGCATCCAGCCCTCTCCTCGACATTTCCTTTTCATCTCTGGAGCGTGCGTGCGCGTGTGTTTTTGGCTCACATGCCGCCTGCTGTGATAATGTAGTGTTTGCTTTTTATTTCTCCTTCTGAGAGGAATCAAGTGGTAAAGAGTTCTGAACTACGATGTCGCCACCCACCATGTGCTTTTTAATTGGACCGGCAAAAAGGAAACGCACACACACACACACACAGACCCGCAAACACAAGGAGTGTGTGCCGAGAACTCGCACTGCCGCCGTCTGACTGGATTTTAGGGCTGAAACATTTTTGTTTTCTTTTTACAAATTAATGTATCAGTTATTCGGACAGTCAGTCAATCAGACAAAAAGAAATGCCATAATCTGCCAATTTTTCATTTGACTACATAAAAAGATGCAAACAAGCAAATTTAGAAAATGCTGTACGTTTGCCTAAAATGCAATAACATACAATTAATTTAGTATTTAATCGTAAGAAGCAAACGATGCGTCAGCGTGTGAAAACCTCAATCCTTCCTGCTAGATTTAACATACAGTGTAGAGCTAATCAGTTGACTATTTTTTGGACTGAGTAATTAATCATTTCTATAGAAAAAGGTCCTTAATAGGATAGTATTTTTAGTTTATTTTTTTTATTATGGAACTTGAACCAGTTAAAGATTTTTGGAAAGGGTTTTTTTTTTTTTTTTATCTTAAGTGCAGAATATTAAAGTTTTTTTGTACGGTTTTGATTCAGTTCACTTTGTATCTTAATTGAAGGCGTCGTCTGGTGTACGTCTACGCCAGCTTTGCATTTATTGACACGGAAATGTTCGCCCATTTTTGTTTACAAAATGGCTAAGGCTCAAGCTGGAGAGCTTCATGTTGGTTTAGCACATAAAAATAAAATAAATGAAAGTATGTTGCAAGAGGCGTCATTACTGTTGCGAGGCCCTTTCCTCCGATTCAGCCGTTTTCTTCAGTATCGACTTAACCGCCGTCTGTGAACGTCCAGCAGTGCCAACACCTGTTTCTAACAGGTTGAACATCTGTCTGAAAGAAGCTCAACATCTGTTCGTATAGTATCCATAACCTGTCTGCTCTTTACTGTACCAAAGTCTGTGTGGCCTCAGATATGAGTCCAGTCCTCACAAGGCCAGCGATTATCTTTGCTTTACCAAACGACTGATGAACCTCAACTCTACCAAGCACCTGTCTTACATTTACCTTAACGGCATCATTTGCTGTAAGCGTCTGCCTTAACTTCCACTGCACCTACATCTGTATTTTTCACATAACATCTGTCTCAATTATCCCGTACCAAACACCTGGATCATCACAGCTAAGGGGCTGTGAACCGTCTCACTTTAAACTAATCTTACATCTGTGGCATCTCTAGTTCCAGCGGTTGTCAACATCTGCTGAGATCATTTTGAAACAAAGGTGTGTCACTGCACAAGGTGTTAAAGGAAGAGGTGAAGTTTTGTTTGGCCATTGGCAAACACGCCTTAACCAATCCTGTGCACGGCACCGTCTGCCATATGTCGTAAAGTTATCATCTTTAAGCAGGTGTTGCGTCAACATGAGCAATTCATCTCTGTTATAGAGATGCCGTAGAGATTGAAAAAAAGATTAAATTGAAGTTTTTGAGCATTTCTGGGGATCAGAGATCACAAGTCCTCCTTCCTTATGTGTGCTTAATGTAACCCAGATTAAAACTGTTTGTTTTGCTACAGAAATCCCTCCCAGGCTTTCACTCAGAAATATTTTTAAAACCAAAGTCCTTCCTTCACTCAGTCATTAATAAAATTGAAGTCTATACTCTTAGGTCTGCATTATATTAGGAAAACATTTCATAAGTTTAGGATTTTGGTCATTCGGATCTATATCAGGTTCGGACACTTGCTATAAATTTCCTCTGCATCAGCATTTTCAGAACGTGCTGTTGGACCGAAGGAGTTGTTGTGTTTGCTCACAAAAATGAATCTTTGGTTCATACTCTAAATTGATCTTACATCTAAAGTGAAAGTTTGTTTTATTTGGGTTTTCCACCCGTTCATTTTTTTTATGAATGATCCTGCATAATGATCTCAAGTCCTAAACAGATTGATCTGGTAATCCATCTCATAATCATAATCTCATAATTATTTGTGTGTGTGTGTGTGTGTGTGTCTTTAGCTCCAGCAGCAGCAGCATCTCCCCAGGCAGATGGGCCAGGGCCAGAGGAATCCATACCCCCAAGTCAATCAGTACCAAGGTAAAACACACAAAATACCTGAGCTCATTCCATAAAAAGGTAGCAGGCAGACAGACCGCCTCATCTACAAGGCTCGTCCTCGCATTTCATCACATTACAACCACAACCTCAATCTATTTTATTGGGATTTCACTACCAAAGAGAGGTGCACTGAAGGAAAATGACACATTGTGCCAAACACTGTTTCTGGGGAAGACGATGATGCTAAATGTCAGCCCAGAGCTACAATGCAAAGGTTTAGTTCAAAGCATATGTATGTGACGGTCTGGCCTAGTCAAAGTTCAGACTTAAAAGATAGCTGAAAATCTTTGAGAAGATTTAAAAATGAATCTGCCCAGACACTCAGACTGAGCTTTGGCTATTTTGCAAAGAATAGACAGCGGTGGAGACACACCCCAAATATTTGCAAGTGTGATTAAAGTAAAAGGTAGTTCTGAAACAAGTGTAAACTGAAGGAGTCCGAACACAAATGCACAACTTCCTTTTCAAGATTTTAGTTTGCAAAATATTTTGAAAACGATCATTTGTCTTACTGCTTTGTTTTGATCTCTCACATGCAATAAAAATGAAATGCGTTGGTGATAAATGGTAAATGTGAAAATGATTCCTGCTGCGCCTGACTGTGTCTCCAGCTGTAGCTTGTCCAATAAGTTGATATATAATACAGACAACCAGCATAAGACTGTTTCTGCATCGCCCTCAGTTCACTGGTTAGACTCTAAAAGCAGCTCTGACCAAATATTCCTGTCAAACCCATCCCTGTCGCTTTTATCTGCCTCAGTCAGATATATATCAGTCATCTCTGAGTTGCTCTTTCTCCTCTCTTCTGCCTCATTCTCTCTGGGGAAAAAAAAAAATAAAAAAATCCTGATCTGCCTGTTACCAAGGCAACCTGTCCGTCCTGCATCCCCCAGAGTTCCGGTGAAGTCAGTGAGATGGATGAGATGGGGGACGTGGGAAGGGAGGGAGGGGTAGAGGAAGAGGTAGAGGAAGAGGTAGATGGTCCTGGTAGGTGGAACCTGAGGTTGGGAATGGAGGAGGAGTGAAGACGAGTGGGTGAGAGGATGATGGGAGAGATGCAGGAGGGGAGTCGGCACTCCAGCCATTTATAGCCATTAGTCTGTCTGCGAGTCTGGGAAGGTAAGGTGGAGAGGAAGATGATTCCAGATGAAACTTTTGTAGCTACACAGCCAGAGTACAGCTGTGCAGTATTAGGAAAACCTGTGCCGTGTGATAATATTGGTGAATGTTGCCATAAATAAACAAATCATGCAGTGTTAATGTTCATAGAAAACATAGACCTCAGAAATTTTGTAAACAGTTCAGCAAATGTCCAGCTTCTTTGGGATGGTGGCCAGATGTTTCTCTAACCTCAGTGGCATGAGTCAACAGAGATTCAATAAAATACTTTCAAAACAATTTGAGCAACTTATGCTGTCTTGTTGAAAATAAAAGTTTTACCTTAAAGAGGTGCTAATTAATAGTGGAGTTGAGTTATATCTGAGTTGCTATGTTATGGTGATTGGGGGGGGGGAGCAATGTCTCCATTTATAAACTCAGTTGTGAGATAGTTGATGGATAAAACAGAGTCTAGTTCAGCTGCCCTGCACTGACCAAATACATATACAATTGCTACGATTGTTATATTGGTGCGTATATGCACACCCTCTGAAATATAGCATCTAACCAGTCCACTTTGATTGCGGTATCGCGCAAATTGTCTTAGCTGGTAGCATTCGTGAGTTTCTTCCCACTCATGAGCCTGGATTGCATTATCCATCAAGTTCTCACTGGTCTGTTACATTTCAGGTCTGAGCTTTAAGAAGAGGGATTAGTGGAATGGTGTCAGTATTGGGCCTGTTAAAGGATTTAGAGCCATTTCCACTTCCTCAAGCTCCTGCAGTTATGCTTTAACAGGAGGAACTGTGAAAATGAGCTGCTGGTGCTTAACCGTGTTCATCTGTGTCCTGTTTTGGCGAACCGAGGTAGATGGGACATATTTCTGAGATTCAGGAGTTAATTTGTCACACGCTCTGTTATGCATGCATAGCATGCAGTGAAACATGCCCTGAATCACTCTTTGTCTGGAGGAAAATATGAAGCTAGAAATCACAAGAGGCGACCCAGGAAATATGCTGAGGAATAAGCAGGAAGGAAAAGCGAGCAGCTGCGACTGTTGTTGTGGGTAGATCTCTGGCTGAACACAAATTTTCAGTGTCGTCTTTTATCAACAGTGGATATTGCACCTGAATGATGAAATAAGTAATAAATACAAAGACGGTTACTGGGGTGGGAAGCGTCTTTGATCGTTTTAATTATTTGATCCGTAGGTCCTGTTGTTTGCGGTTGTGAGACCAAGATGTGACGTTGATGATCAGAATGTTTTTTTACAGCAGCCATGAAGCTATGAGTCACTGGGTGGTAACTCCAGGTCCACATACTGTGACCTGAGACAGTAGGTGAATAGAGCAGGTGAGATCGTCTGTAAGATGAATCCAGGTGTGGCAACACTGTGGGACTCTAGTTTGGAGGGTGATGGTCCTGGACAATTAGAGCCCACCTTCTTTCTCTACAGGTTGGGGGGTTATCTGAGGGGAAGTCCTTCACCACACAAACAATTTCATTAACATAATTCCTAGACCTCAGCATTTATTTGTTGTATTTTTTGTCTATCCCCATTTTTTCATTGTTCTAACATCTCTGTAATTTGCATTCATAGGTCCTCCACAAGATCTGGCATCCAGAAGCCAATCACTCCAAAATATGCGGTCCTCTCGTCTCCTCCAGCAGCAGCAGCAGCAGCACAACCAGCAGCAGATGGTCCAGATGAATTCTGTTCAGGGTCAAGGTGGCCCAGTGGGACCTCAAGCCGACATGGGACTATCCTACGGCACCCAGGGCTCCAACCAGGGTGCCTTATATGGCCTCAACCCTTCGATGAGCCAAATGATCCACCAGCAGCAGCACCAGAACCAAAGCGTCCAAGCCTCCATGGGTCTTCCACCGCAGCACAACCCTGCCGGAGGACCCCCTCGGCAGGCAGGTGCAGGTCCTGGACTCGGAGGGATGCCCGGGGGCCCCGGGAGCAGCGGGGCTGGAGCTTATGGAGGACAAGGGATGTTAATGAACTCCATAGCGCAGCAGCCCCTCAAAGGCCCCACGAAAGCTCAGTCTCAGAGACTGCAAAGCATGCTAGGAGGCGGAGGAGGTGGAGCTGGGATGGCGGCTGGCGGCTGGCCGCAGCAGCAAGGACCAGGTCTGCAGGCCATGGGGGGAGGAGTCGGAAGGACTACAGGAGGAGCAGGAGGAGATATGGTGGGGTTCACCTCCTCCCAGGGTTATGGTATGCAGCCGGGTCAACCTCCGCGTATGACCAAGCAACACTTTGCAGGTTCTGGACAGGCTGGCCAGGGAATGGACCCCAGAGTGGGCAACCCGGCTGCAAGTATGGGCAGCCCAATGATGCGCCCTCACATGGGTAATCAGCCGAGGACCAATCAGCCCCGACCCATGGTCATGAACCAGGGGATTAGCCAAGGGATGATGGCTCAGGGGATGTCTGGGATGGGGCCTTTCGGGCCAGGTCCAGGAGGCCCAGGAATAGGAGGAGGAGGAGGTGGACCCTATGGACCGGGAGGAGTTGCAGTTGGGGGTCAGCCACAGGGCTACCAAAGGACAGCCAATCAGGACATGTCATCCTATGGGTACGGGGGCGGGCCCTCAGGAGGGGGAGCCTTTGGTTTGGGTGACGGATCGGGGGCGGAGCTGGACTCGGGCGATGGGTGGATGGATGAGCTTTTCCAGAACCAATAGCCAATGGGGAACATTTTTAGAATGAACTCAACTTTGGGACATAACCTGAGAAAGTCCAACAGAAAGGATGACACGACATAGACTGGCATGTTTTGTTTTGTAAAACATGAGGGAGATTATAAATAAGTTCTGGTATTATGTTTTCTGTGTGTATGGGTGTGCGTGTGTAGGCGCGCGCGCGTGTGTGTGTGTGTGTGTGTTTGAAATGGAAGGAGCTCTCACATGTCTTGTGCATATTATTGAAAAACAATATAAGAATTAGGAGGTGTGTTTTGTTAGTTTCACTCTTTTCTCCCCTGGAGTAAATTTTCCTCACGTTCTGGTGTTTGAAAGCGATTCCCGTTTACACTGCTTAACTTTGAACCCAAGCTTTTCTTAAACCACAGGGCTGATGAAGAGGAAGACGATATCATTCTCAAGATGACAATTTATTTGTGTGACACCCTGCTCAGTGCTTCAGATCCCTCAACTCTATCCTCCCAATGCTCCCATTTCCCCCCCCCACATATATACAAAAACTCTCACCCAAATCTGTACCCCCACTCTCCCTCCAGAGACTCGCTCATCACTCACAGCACTCTTTTCTCTGTTTATATTGGGCACATCACAACAGGACAAATGATTTTCCACTATTGTGCAACACAAGCAGATTCTAGCCGGCCTCTTATGCTTTTTGCTAGGCAACCCACCCATAATTTCTCCTTCCTTTTTTTTTTTTTTTTTTGAGGGAGTTTGTTTCATTTCCTGCATTGTGTAGCACCGTATAATGGTTTTGAGTGAACGGAACAAAGTGAAGGACCGGAGTGGGATAGGACAGACAACTACAGCACAGCATACACAGTCACAACAAACAAAAGACGCTAACGTGTGGGCCAGTCTGTGGGACACACGCCCCGTGTCCCATACATCAGCCAAAAAAATGATCGCTGGCCACCGAATGTACTCAAACACCACAAGTGACTTTATTTTGTTTTGAGGGGAATTCTTAGAGAAGCTCACCTGCAGTGCCTTGCAAAACTCCTTCAACGTTTTCACGCTTTGTCACGTTACAGTCCCAAACTTTAATGTATTTTTACATGGATTTTATATGATGAACCAACTCAAAAGTGAGGCAAATTTGGGGAAATGGAAGGAAAAGTAAACCGGGTTTTTCATAATTGTTCACAAATAAATGTAACGTAAGGCAGGCATTGCATCAGAGGGATGGCGTTTGTAAAAGGTCTTGCCACAGATTGCAAGTCGGATTTAAGCGTGAATTGAAATGTCTGATCTAAACGTCTACACTGCATCTCAATAAAGTGGGAGTGAATACAAATAGAAGACAAGACCATTCAATATGTCCTTATTTTGTGAAATTAAAAACTACGCATCATTTTTCTTCCAATTACAGTTATGTGCATCACATCACATAAAATCCCAATAAAATAGTGTAAAGTTTGCGCCTATAACGTGAAAGAAATGTTAAAAAAAAAACAAATTGAGGAGTACGAATACCTTTGCAAGGCAGTGTAGTTTATTCCTGCTTTATATCAAACGTCATCGCAGGCTGCGTCCATAGCCCAGAGTACGTCTGTCTGTCCATCCTCCTGTCGCAGTCCAGCCTTCCCATCAGCCCTGCTTTACACCACAGCTTCTCTGCTGCAAACTGAAACTGTGCTGCACTGTTAGGAAAACACACAAGCGTCCCTGTTTTAGTTCACAAACCACTGCTCTAAAATTTGATTTTGGCCTCACGGGCCAACAATATTTAGCTAGACAGGCTCTCGGCGGTTCTACTTCCCTGTAGGAAACTGTTGGCTTTACGTCAGCTGCTCATGCTTTTACTCACCGTCACCTTCATCAGACTGCCTCACCTTCATCAGACTGCCTCACCTTCATCAGACTGCCTCACCTTCATCAGACTGCCTCATCTTGAGCCCTGAAATGTAAACGTAAAGATATAAACATAGGTTTTATTGCTGTGGTTCTTGTCAACATGTTGCATCTCTAAATGTTTTGTATTATTCGGTGAAAGACAAGAGTGTCTGATTTTAGGACAATAATGTAACCTACAAAACCAAAAAGCCTTCTGTTCTTATAGTTGTCGTCGTCGTCGTAAAATCCAGCCCTTTAATAGAACTCGGTCGTCCTGTTGCAAATGAGGCTCTATTTTTTTTTTGTTTGTTTGGGGGTTTTTTGGGGAGTTTTTTTGTCACATGCGAGATATGTTTGTGGGGTTGTAGCACTCAACCAGTTTTCATCAAGGAAAAATGGTTGAATAATTTAGACCCCGCATCAGCGCTTTAAACTCACAGATTGTCGAGTCTGCTTTCCAGGACAAAGGAGGGGGGAAAAAACAGGAATTTCATTCTTCCAGAACTCCGACGTGCGCCCAGGCAGGCTGGGAGTTCAGTTCCACGCCAAAATGGAAGGAGAAAGGTGTTTGAAGGCCCTCTGTGTCTGTCTTGTCCTTTTTAGAAGTGAGAGCTCTGAGATCTGGTTTGGAAATTATTTCAGACAAGAGAACAGAAGCTTCCTCCAAATATCACAATACTGGGACCAAGTCTGTAGACAACATTTTAACAAAAATGGTTGTTGTTGATGTTCTTTGTTCTTATTTTATTTTATTATTTTTATTATTATTTTTTTTTTTTTTACTGGTGCTGACATATATATGTGATTATGAGAAAAAAGTATATAAAAGATGATGGCTATTTGTAAATATGTTTTTACAGGTTTAAATACATCAGATATTACAGTCTCTACTCTGTAAAGAATTTACTGTTTGTTGAAAAATAGAGAAGTATTTTTATTTTTTTTCTTTTTCGGTTTCACTTTTAATCCATCTGAGCTATGCCATTGCACTTCAGACAATGTCTTACTACTAATTTGTATTGTAAACCTCCTCTCTTTTTTTTTTTTTTTTAGTTTGAGATTTTGTTCTTAAGCAGTGCTTACTTCTTTTTATCTTGTACAGAATATTGAAATGTTAACAAAAGAGAATTACAGAAGATTTTTTTGGTTTTGTTTTTTTTTTCAAAAAGATACAATAAAGAGAGAATATTCTCGCTGGTCATATTAAACTGATCTGTTGTTTGTTGGGTTCCTTTGAGTTGTGAACATTTTATGTATGTACAGTCATTCTTTGTGTTATAAGACATTACGTTTTTTTTCCCCAAATATTGACACTTTTGTCCTCACTCTTCTTTAAATTACTCGTATGTTCATTTCACTCCATTTTTATTTAAAATAAGCAATTGTCCAAACAGTTAATATGCAATACAAGCAGATTCCCTGTGTCTTTAAGAGAGAAACAGGCCCACAGCATCACTGCTCTTCTGCGGTTTTCGATCAACGTCGACACGTTCACGCCTCGTTTTTTTTTTTTTTTTAGCCAAGCTGTTCTGGAGCGTTGCCAAAATGTTCAGCTGGAAAAACAAATCATACATATATTAGAAAACCCTGCAAATACCAAACTCACCAATTAAAATTGCACAACTACAAAAAAAAAAAAAAATGACCAGCATCTAAAAAAAAATAATCTCAATTCTGAGTTAACATTTTAACAGCAAAATTTGTGTTGCTAAAAGACACATTTATTTGTCTTTTAGCAACTAAAATTTGTCTTTTTAGTGTTTGCCACAATGTATTAAACATTGTGGCAAACACTGAATAATAAAGGCGGTAGTATTGTACGTCATGGTAGCCGGCATACAATACTACAACACTGTATCGATGATTCAGCTGCATTTGCTCATTTAGACGAACCTGGGATTAAAACTACTCAGCAGTTTGGTCGGGGTCGCTCTAAAAGAGTTCTGCACATCATGCAAACTCACACTACAGTTGCATGACAGTCTTCACCATCAAGGGTTTTCTGTGTAGTTCCAGTACATCAAGTCAAATGACAAACTTCTTAAGATCTACCTTTCCTCGACATTCAAGATGGATTTGTTTTTCAAGCCTTGCTGTCTTGTTTGTCCTACACATAGCATCACTGCCAACAAACTACATCCGGAGAGCCTCTTGTATCCTAATTAGCAGAATGGATGCATGTGTTTGGATTGTCACTTGGATCATCACCGCTATAATGAAAACTGGATTGAGTTCTTCCTGTGTTTGCAGAAAATCGTTTGGTTTCAGGATCTGGAGACAAATGCACAATGAGACTTAACTATCACTGTAATGAACTGTCACTCTGATTTGCATAATTATAATTATACCTGCAAAGGAATCGAGAGATGATTCTGCCCGACGGTAGCACGGTGGATCACTGGCTCTGCATTGGCATAAACAGGCATAAAACCCTTCTGCTGTTACGGGGTGCCGTTGTTAAAGCCAGCTTCTTTCAAACACCCCCCCGTGTGCCACACCTCTTTCTTCATCCTCCTCATCATAGCCATAAACCTCCACCTCTTCCTCTCGTATTGCTGCAACACCTTTACCTCCTCGCATTTCCCCAGTTGCCATGTTTTTCCGTCCACCCTCTACCCCCCACCCACCAACATCACCGCGCACACAACCACCAAACTCTTGTGCTCCCGTTTGACATTGATAAATGGAGACTCACGGAGATGACAGCATCATTACTCATGCTCAGTGGCGACACCACCTTGGACAGATAAAAAAAAAAAAAGAGAGAGAGGAAGAGGAAGGATGAAGGGAGGGATAAGAGGAAGATGGGCTGTGATGTCAGTGGAGGAGAAAAGCTCCGGGTTTGCTACAACTCGGAGCTCGACCTGAAATCTCTGGAGAGAGCGAAACTGAGGTGATGCAAGGGGTGTGGAAACTCCAAGCAGCTGAGGAAGCACAAGCATTTGGGATTTTCTTCATCTAAATCTGGTTGTTGACCTTTTAGCCAACAGTTCATTTGGTATCTGTTCAATTCAAAACATTGCATTTTTGATAGTTTCACTTCAGTTTCGGTTTTTCTCAGCAATAGTGTCTTCTCTGAAGAATGTGATCGTGACCAGGATCGTCAGCTCAGTTTTGGCCATGAATGGAGGTCACTCTGAACAGCAGTCAGTTTGCTGCCAAAAGCTCCATTTGAGCCCTGTTTAAGATAACAGTCCTACAACAAACACGTAACAGTGATCCTTTAAAAATAAAGGGGTCTTTTCTGAGTCAAGAGAAGACTCGTCTTTTCTGAGTCTTTTTCTTGTTACTTTGCAGCCTTTCTTCATGGAAGGCATGAAAAGTGAATTTGGAATGAGTTTGTTATAAAGATTTGTGTCCAGACGACGCCGGTCCATCTGGTAAGTTAGGTGACAATTCATGTTAAATCGGGAAATGTGATTCAAATTTAGCTTAGAAAAGAACGATGCAGCCAAGTTTGTTGAAAACTCCATCCATCCATCGTCTACACCCGCTCATCCTTGTGGAGCAGTGATGGTGAAGACAGAGTTGGTGCCTGTCTTCACTGGTCACTGGGCAACAGATGAGGTCCACCATGGACAGGTTGCCCAGTCCATCACACTACAAACGACCATGCACACACAAAACAAGGCAATGCAGACAGACCAGGTAACCTGAAAGTCATGTCTGCTGGAGGAAGCCGCCGTTCCAGGGACAAAATCCGTTACGTGCTCAGTAAGGCGTTCAAAGCTTGAGGTACTATTTTCTGCCTTGAACTTCTTTACACCTCTATCCCTGACCTGTCTGCTGTGTTTCTTGCGCTTCTAACTGGTCAATTAACGTACCAATATACAGAGCGTAGACGTATGACACTAGAAATATCGCGTCCTACCAAACGAAACGTCCAAGCAGCGACTGCGATTCTGCATGCACTGATATCTGATATTGCAACTACAACTCCCATTCAATATATTGTCCCGCCCTTTTGTGTGGTCACACACAAACACCAGCCTTGAGCACAATCTGCAGGGACATTTATGACACCAATTAGATCAACAAATGATGTGTCACAAAGAAGGAGATGAGTTTAAAGGATGATTCACTCCTCTCCGAAGGTAATAAGATAATGAAATGGTGCTGAAGAAATGTGGAGAGGAGAGACGGGGGACAGGGGGAACAGAGGATGTGGTGGTGTGGAGTGATGGAGGGGGGGAAATGTGTATATGTGTGTGTGTGTGTGTGTGTCTGGTGTCAGCTTGATGAATGTGGTGCAGGAGCCATTGTGGTGGTGGAGGAGCAGGAGGCCACCAGATAACGGCAGAGTAAAGCCTGAACGATCCCACGAACACGGACACACAACACGCTCACTTTTAATTCCCCTCCAATAACTTTGCTCTGCCGTTTGTTTTTAGCCAGTTTCATCGCTGCTCTGCATAAACAGCAACCCCAGTTTGTTCGACATCTAGATATCAATGCAAGCATACACACATTCGATCACACGTCTAAAACGCTGCCTGCCCTCTTCACAGTGCTTGAGAAATGTGCAGGAAGTGGAGCGGCCATGGAGTTTGACCTTGTATGCGTTAATATGGCGCCCTCTAGTGGCTTTACAGTCTGAGGGCATAAAAAATTCTGCAGTGCCGTGTTCGCTTCTTGAACAAACCCGGGAGGCCTGCACAGGACAGTGACCAATCACTTGACCTATGAAGACAGTTTATTACACTGGACTGTATTTGGTTGCATCACAGTAAAGGGGGCTGCAGACAGATGTAAAAAAAACAAAAAACAAAACAAACATCTCAATTTCTTCCACTTGAAAACTGTGTTCTACTTATTGGTATTGAACAAAATGTCACATGGAGCACTAGGCCTACTTCACAAGAAGAGAATTCTTTTCTGACGCTTTGTGATTTAATCAGACGTTGTGATTTGAACCTTAATATTAGGATTTATGATAATATAATAGGAAAAAAAAGCTAAATGTTTGCTCAACTCTTTTTATTTGACCTTAATCTAAATATTTTTATCATAATTACTGTATTATCAGCAAATACATATTTTCTGGCATTGCATTTTTGACTTTTTTTTTTTACATTTATTTATTAATTTCTTCTTCCCATATTTGAGTCACATTTTGACCTTAAATGCAACATTTCTTAAGTAAAATATCTATTGATCTATATATATATATATATATATATATATATATATATATATATTTTGTAGCCTTATTTTGGGTTTTTAGATTTTAATCTTGGCATTATAACTTTTGTTATAATGTTATAAAACAGAAAGAGAGAGAAATAGAAAATGAAAAGAAAATATTGAATGCAATCTGAGATTTTCTTTGCATATTTGACATTCATTTAAAAATAATTATCTTAATTTGATTTTACCTTAAAGACACTTTTTCTAGGTGTTTCTGTCTTTCTATGTCATTCGTTTATCTGAAATGTTGCCAAAATGTCAAAGTTTAATCTGAAACTGTGTAATAGAAATGATTACTTCATCAAAAAATTAAAAAATCAATCTATCCATTTCAGCTTTATTATGTACATTTTAAACGATCGCTGACATTAATCTGGACAGATTGACTTTACCTGAACATGTCAAATCTCGGCTCCTCCGTCAGCACGTGAGGAGGAAATGAATGAGAAGAGAAAACGGAGCAATCGAGCAGAGAGTGGCTGAAGCAGGAGAAGCGGGGTTAACGGCGCTCAACTCATCTGGACTACCCGGGCTAACTTTAGCTACATGTGCTGAGGTCGATTCCGACTGCAACGATGCCCACGGTTACTTTACCGCCGAAGGAGAATGCTCTCTTCAAGAGGATTTTGGTGAGTTATTCCTTAAAGGGCCGCGCGGTCACCAGCAGCCGACTTTCGGGGCTTGATCATCAGTGAGCTGACAGCCGCTTCAGTATGATAGCAAAATGTCATCATTGAGTTAGCTAGCCCGCCAGCTAGCCTGGGCCTTAATGTGCGCTGTCACTGCTCTGCGTTAACGGCTGGCAGTGATATTGCGACTGCTCTGAAAGAAACCTTGTTGTTCATATTAAGCCACAGCGAATAGTGCGGTTGCGTGGCTGATGTTATGCACAGTTGACAGTCGGCCAGCGTCAGGGCCCGCCGTTTGTCACAACAAACAGCCTCCATGTAAGCTAACTCCCTAGCCACACGTTAGCCTCCAAGTTAGCTTCCACTTTCTCCCCTTAATGGCTCACTCCTGAATGCAATGTGGCGTTTGGCTTTTCACTTTTCATCGAATACAGACAGACACTCCATCTACTAGACGTCCTACATTAGAAACCTGGGGCTGCACCAAAGCTTTCGGGGAAATTTCGGGGTTCCTAATCGGCTAGCGCTAGTCAGCCTCGCTAGCTGGGGTAAGCGGTCTGTCAGTTGGTGTTGATTAAAAGTCTTTTTTAGCGCTGTTGCGGCTGCTGTTCGCGATGAGTTCAGGGCGGATTGGGCTTGTGCGTTTCTTGCACGGAGGAAAAGCGCAACCGGGAGCGACGTGCGAGCGTGTCACCGTGTTTGTAGCGGATTTAGGCCCGTACGTCCATCCCAACGCTCCATGGATGCATCTGCCTGTATGTAGCCTCGCTGTGAACTTGTCTGCACGCTGACAGGTGTGGCAAAAAAAAAAAAAAAAAAAAAAAAAGGTACTAATCAAGCTTTACTTCGGTTTGGTCATATTCTCACCGAAGGGACTGCTTTCTACTTCTACCGCGCTTTGTGTGTGTGTGTGTGTTTGTGTGTGTATATTGTTGTGCTTTAGTGCGGGTGTTTGTACAGTAGTGACACACTTTCCAGAAACCGGTGTGTGCAGGTAAATCACCATTATCCGGTTCAGATAAACATGATTGTTTTGAGAGCCGGTGGCTCTGCAGGGAGCCAGATGATGTTGACCTGATTTAGCAGACCGCTGCCAATCAGCAGGTCTACATCGGGCTGCATTAAAAAAAAAAAAAAAAAGACTGTAATCTGCACTTGAATTTCCAAACTAATCACTTCTGCACATGGCACTGTGGTGTGTGGCATTAAAGTTACCATTGCTTGTCAAATGGACAGTTTTGACTCAATATTACTATTTTTGTCATTCTTCAGAGTGTGTTCAAGTTTCATAGTAAGTGCTTAATAAGAAGTGTTCAAATCTCCCATACAATTAATTCAGTTACATCATATAGTCAGAAAGTGACTCTAAGCAACCTGCAAAGACTTATTTATTGCCATCTACGATCTCAAATAGCTGCATTTGACAAAATGTAAAACTACTTTAACTGATGAATTACTTTAAATCATCAGCTGTCAAAAGCGGGTACATTGCGCCCCCCTCGCTGCTGCGAATTAGCCGCTGGTCTGTATGAAACTTTGGTTGGGAAGCGGCTAAGATTTCACACCCTTAAACCATCCAGTATGTTCTCCTCACTTGGTGCTATGCGTTTGCTCTGACTAAATTCCATCAGTTGTCACAAAAAAAACAAAAAAAAAAAACATTACTGTCAGTTATTTGTGCACCAGTTTGTCAAATGAACACCAGTGTGACTTTAGCAGCATTAAGCGAATTGCAGAAAATATGAGAGAAATCAGACAAACGTCGTAGTTCTCCTTTTAAAAAATACTTTATTTCTAATTTCCCAAAGTGGATCAGCAGCATAATATTGTTTTCGAACATGTAGAATTGATTAGTGTTTAAAGTTGGATGTTCCACTATCAGTGTGTTGTTTTTATTTTATTTTATTTTATTTTAGGTTTTTCCATTAGTAGAGCAGCCAAGTCTATCGGCTGCTTCAACTGCTGCAGGTTAGCTTTTATCATCCGACCTCGCACATTTACGTGAAGCAATTACAATTTGACTAAGAAAGGCACAGCATTTAGTATTTCTGTTGTGCACAATAAAAATGCGACGACAAATGAATCAACGTTAAAGCTTCGAGTTGTGGAGCAGTGACGTAGCATGACGAGCCAACAAGCTGCGGTGGCTGATTTCTACACTTTTCTGTTTCAACGATAAACTGTTCGGCCAATCGTTGCAGACGACTGGCTGTGCGGCACCTCGAACCCTGAGCTGCCGCGTTGCATATCTGTAATGTGTCACAGAATAAGCTTCCTTTAAATCCCAGGATTGTCAAGGCCTCTAAGACCACCTGCATGTCTGCACAAAAAAAATCATCTAGTTGTTTCAAGACATCTTTTTTTTTTTTTTTCTCGCCACAAAACATATATTAAGTAATTAAGAATGTTCTGAGAAATTTTCTGTTGGCCAAACTCTTTGTTTAATTTTTATTTATTTATCTTTTTTTTACTGCCAGTTTGGAACTCAAGAATGTAGATCTTTTTTTTTCTGAATGCACCATATCCAAGTGCCAGAACGTTTCCATGAAATCATGCTCAGGCGTGAAAGTTGACATATTTACCTATTTTCAATTTCGATGAACTGGGCATAGATATGTAGGAAGCAATTTAAGGAAAACTGCTTTGTTTTATCCATGAGGCATGTCTGCATTTTAATTTGTGTCCAGGAGTGCGAGCGAGAGCTTTCAGCAGGTAACAGGAAGGCTGAAGAGAGAACAGAAACGTTGCCGAGTTTCATCCATTTGTTGCTGCAGCCTGGAAATGCTTCAAACTTTTGGTTGTTTTTAAATGTGAACGCCATTATAGTGTTTAAAGACATTGGTCAAAACCAGCAAATGACAACTCGGGGCATTCCTAGAAATATTTGATCTTATTGGCTGCCGTTTAACTATTTCCAGATGTTTAGCAATAGAACGAAGAAAACTTTCTGATCTCACAAATGATTTCCTGAATTCAGCTGCAACATTAATTAAACTTGAGCATTCCTGCAATATGAAAGTCAGCTTCCAGGCAGCACGATACGAAGTGCTTGGTAACATTAAAGCTTGCTGTGGCAGAGCTTTTTCTCTCTTTCAGTCTGACTTCCTTTCACACACAGTGTGGCGTCATCGCCGAAAACAGGCTTTGAAAAGTTTCATCCGAATCAAATGTTGGCACCGGCAGAGAGCCCCTGCAGCCTGGAGACGCATGCGCCCACAGATTTTCTCTCCAACTCAGGGGGCCGAGTTATTTTTGCTTGGAGCATGCCGAGAGAGCGCAGCTGGCTGCGTTAATGTTGCTAAATTTATTTTAAAACGCGCGGACGCTGCTTACGGCGTCATCAGCGTTCGTGGCTCTCTGTTTGTTTTTTTTTGTTTTTTTTCTTTCTTTTGTTAAAATAAAAATGATTTGTAATGTGAAATTTCAGCAGTTCTGCAGGATTCTTAACTTTTATGTAATTGTAAAGCTTTTAGAGAAGTTCCTCTGTTTTAAGAGTGGAAGTGTGTTTTTGCAGATTATATATTATTGCCATACAGGCATATTACTTTATGGGAATTACAATTTGTACAGCGAAAAACATATTTCAGTTGCCGACCAACAGCTCTGTTTGGGAACTGTCAGCTTTTCATGCACAAAGCAGGATTACAGTGGACATTCAGAAAATGAATCGTCCAGCACAAGCAAATGTAGAGAAACAACATATCAAAGCCACAAACTGTCAGAAAAACCTTTCGCTAACCATTTTAATTTGTCTGCACCACATGTTGCGCTACCTCAACATTTTGTGTCATAAGCTCATGTTCCAGCCAACTGTGGCATGCGAAGCTCATGTCGTCCTCCTTCCTTTTTGTTTAATTTTAGCGGTTTGTGGGTCAGCGAAATGCCATCTGCCACATTAGCTCTTCCTCTCTTATGAAAAAAAACCCCCGTTGTCTCTCCCGACAGCCGCTAATCAGCTTAGCAGCAGAGGCGATGTGGCGTTTGTTCAACGGCGTCCCTAGATGAAGCTTCAGGGCAAAACGCTCCGCAGTTCTGAAAATCTGCATATCTGCAAAAGGAGAAATGTATTTTTTTCCCCACTAATGGGGAGGAATAGTAATGTAAATGTAATGGCAGGTGTTTCCCTTTTAATTAGATTATCATCAGTGAAATAATTAATTTACGGGAAACCACTTGTAGCTTCATCAGAGACATCCATCGAGCATTTATTTCTCATAATTAAAAAATCAAAACATGACAGCATATCGATAAAATAGATTTTCCACACAGAAGCGTTTGTTTTAACAGTTTATGTGCAGCATCTGCATTTAGTTATCGGTTGGTCCTTTTGCACGAATTGCTGCATCAGTGCAGACTGCGGCACTGCTCAGGTTTTAAAGAAGGTTCGATGGCGATGTTAAGTTTGCGTCTTTGGGTCTGTTGTCGCTAATCTTCAGCAACAAACTACTTTATAGCTTCTCGGTGAGGTTGTTACACCATTTTCAGGCCAAGCAGACGCTGATACCATGTTCATTGGAGCAGATATTGTTGCTTTTTGGCAGTGTGGTAAGACACCGATTCCTGGTGGAAGATTAAATCTCCATAAAGCTTGTCAGCAGAAGCAAGCAGGAAGTGCTCTAAGAGTTCCTGGCAGACGGACGCAGCGCTCTGGGAACAGCCAGCTTCTTTGGCGTAGCTTCCTCGTGGAAAGTGTCAGTGACTTTCCTGCTGGATTACTGTCAGCCTAGCAGTCATTAGCCCCGTTATGTTTGGTCATCATTTCTAATTCTAAAAATCCCTTTTTTCTTTTCTTTTTTTTTTTTCTTATCGCTTGTACACAATCTAATTCTCCGAGGTGTTTGCATTAGCTGCGATCAATAACCATCAAAATGAACAGACGTAGAGGCTTGGAGTGCAGCACAGTGTGTGTGAAGATGTTTAGCCTGTAATTGAATTTCTGGGATAATTAAGCTATTCAGTGAGCGTTCTAATCTTCTGAGATGCTTTGATTTGTCTGGATGAGGCCGAAAAGTGCGAAGCACATATGAGAGGTGGAAAACGTTGATCAGTTTTTCTGTAGATTTATTTGAGGTTTAAGTTCAGAAAGTAATTTCACTTTTCATTTGACTTCTTAGGAAAGACTTTAGCACCATCTTGAGAGTTTGAGTGTAGATATCGGCGTCGTCTCCGGAGCCTAATGTCTTTTCTCCCCCTGTCCTTTCACAGCGATGTTACGAGCACAAACAGTACAGAAATGGGCTCAAGTTCTGCAAACAGATCCTGTCCAACTCCAAATTCGCAGAACATGGAGGTAAGGAAAGCATTGTCCGATAGAAATGTTCCCCTCGCCGGTTTCGTCACTCTCTGCCGTGTCATATTCCTGCTGCAGAGACGCTGGCGATGAAGGGCTTGACCCTCAACTGCCTGGGGAAGAAGGAGGAGGCCTACGACCTGGTGAGGAGAGGCCTTCGCAACGACCTCAAGAGCCACGTCTGTATCCTAACTCGCGTAAAGCCGCGAGGCGCGTTCGGTCTCTACGCTGACGGAACCGTTGGGTTGAATTCGTCTCGCAGCGCATCCTGTCAACACAGCGCAGCTTCGGCCTCTCCTGTCATTCTGAGTAAAATCTGTGCTCTCTCTGCGCAGATAGGGGTTACCTCGGCAACGCCCCGTCTCTGAGCGGACTCGCTGCTATCTCTGCAGCTTCAGTCTGCTCTTATCTGGAGTTAGTAGCTGTGTGTGGAGTGGACCAAAAGGAACGCCTGCTCATAAATCAAGTGGGAACTTTCAGGGAGCAAATGCTTGGCAGCAAAGTCCCTTCATTAATATGATCTGTAGCAGTGATTTAGTTGATTTAATGTGGTTTATTCTCATAATTCACCAGGTGTTATTACTTCATATCATTACATGGTTTAGTCTTTAGGTGCTTATTTGGCAAAGCAATTAGAGATAGTTCAAATTATTCATTCTCATCAGTGACTTTTTGTTTTGACCATCTAGTTTGACTGGTTTTTAAATGACTGGTTAACTGATGGTCTGGATAAAAGTCGATTCTGTATTTACAAACTTTATTCCTCAGGATTGCCTAAATATTATATTCTTTCTACATTCCTTGTTTTAATTTCTACACCCTTGCTTCCATCTTTCCTCCTCCACTGTCTTATTTTCTTGCTCTCCTGGTTTGTTGCCATTCCTTTCTTCTTGATTTTATTCCAAAATATTTCAAAGCTGCATTTAAACCTTGATTCAATGATTCTTCAGCGAGTTTTGGTACTTTTTGACAGTAATGCATTAAAAAAAAAAAAAAAAAAAGACTGAAAACTTGTGAAAAGTATTGAAATTGGACCTGAAAAATGTGTTGGGACAGTGTTGATTAAAAGGCTGTGCTTTGACAGGCCCACTGCCCTGACCGTAGCGCCCTGACCGTAGCGCCCTGACCGTAGCGCCCCGACGCGAACAATTTGTCTCCTGGCCTCAGATGCTTTGGACGAACGGTGTGTGCTCTTTCCTTAACTCTCCCCCCCGCGCCGCAGGCTGGCACGTCTACGGTTTACTGCAGCGCTCCGACAAGAAGTACGACGAGGCCATCAAGTGTTACCGCAACGCTTTGAAGTGGGATAAGGACAACCTGCAGATCCTCAGAGATCTGTCGCTGCTGCAGATCCAGATGAGGGACCTGGAGGGATACAGGGTGAGGCGGACCGGCCAAATCGAATCCTCTTGAATCCCAGCGAGCCTGCTGTGAGAAATAAGCTGGAAAAATGTTTGACCTTTGCCTTGAGTTAAAAAAAGAAAATAATCAATTGTCGGCAAAGAAAGATTGTTTGTGATTACGCAGTTAGATTTGTCACCACGCCCTTCAAGACTTGGGTCCGTCAGTCCTCACATTTCATGATTATCTCAGCCTGGGATTCAAATCTAGTGAGTGAATGGAGCGCTGAGATAAATGTTGGGTTGAAGGGATTAAAAATATGAATGAAAGTGTAAAAAGCTTCTCTCTGAAAGGCTTTAGAGCAAACCTGACTCAGCAAAAACGCTCCGCCCTACAGCCGGGGTCAGCAACCTTTTCCATTCAAAGAGCCACTTTTTTTCCCCTCACTGCTACACAATAAAACTCGAATGGAGTGGCAAAAAACAACATTGTTTTAAAAATATTGCTACATAAAATGTTTTCTTATGAAAGTTAAAATTAAACTAAAATGTATTTTTGTTTTCAAATTTTAGAACCAAATCCTGTGTTACAAGATGGGGGGAAATGATTTTGGTTTTTTTTTTAAAGCCTACTGTAGAAACTAGATGTGAAAAAACAACTATAATGATTATTTCTTATTGTCCAATCAAAAACATTTTATTTTTGGACGCTGGCACAAAACCCTTTTTTCACTCTTACATGCATCAGAACTCAGACTCGAAGAAGACGTAAATATTTTCTTTGTTTCCGTAGGAGACGAGGTACCAGCTCCTGCAGCTGCGCCCCGCCCAGCGGGCCTCTTGGATCGGATACGCCATCGCCTATCACCTTCTTGAAGATTATGAAATGGCTGCAAAAATCATTGAAGAGTTCAGGAAAACACAGCAGGTGAGACGCAATGAAGGCTGTGTGAACGAGGGACTGCTCCGCAAGACGAGAACGGCGTTTGTTGACAGATTTTGTCATGCTGTGCTTGACAGCTGCTGTTTAATTCACATAAGAGTTTTTTTTTGTTTTCTGCTTAAATGCCAGACTCTGAAATCAGACCAGCAGTGGAGCTTTACCCTCTTTGTCTGATGAGATTAGCCTGCTTCCTGCCTTTATGCCCTCGCTGTAGCACGACAAGCAGACGCCGTTATAAACTTGTTTGCAGTTTCCTGTCCGGCGCAAAGGCAGGTTTCCATCGGTACCGGTCAGTAAAATCTCACATAGGCCTTTCCCTGCCTGTTTCCGCCCAGACGTCTCCGGACAAGGTGGACTACGAGTACAGCGAGCTGCTGCTGTACCAGAACCAGGTGCTGAGAGAGGCCGGTCTGTACAAGGAGGCCCTCGATCATCTGTCCAACTACGAGAAGCAGATCTGTGACAAACTTGCCGTGGAGGAGACGCGAGGTGAGTCTCCCCCTGCCTCGCAAAAGTATTCACACCTTCATTTTGCACCAGAAGGTGCTCCAGTCACGTGAGAGCATGGTGTGGGGATGTTTTTGTGTGTTTGAATTCCAGTCACTTTGTTCCACTGTGGAACAAAGTGGAGAAACTACAGTCATTTGAATGTTCAACACGGGAAATAAAATCTGATCTTGTCAGCTTCGGCTGACAGATATTCGGTCAAAAGCCCAGTAATGGAGGCGTGGCCGAGTCCAGTCACGAAGAGTCGGCGTCCTGCGCGATTTGCACTTTCGCAACACGACGGCATGGAAGACGTTTCGAATGTCGTGTTCTTGCAGGAGAGTTGCTGTTGAAGTTGGAGCGCCTGGACGAAGCCACAGAGGTCTACAGGCGTCTGCAGGAGAGAAACCCGGAGAACTGGTCCTATTACCACGGCCTGGAGAAAGCCCTGAAACCCAGTAGGATTCATCTGGGAGTTGGACATCATGGTTAACCACTCTGCTTTCATGAGACGCAGCTAAATGTAGGTTCTTTTATCAGGCAGCGTTGAGGAGAAACTCAAGATCTATGAAGAAACCTGGGAGAAGTTTCCTAAGGGGCTGGTTCCTCGAAGGCTGCCGCTTAACTTCCTCTCAGGTATGACTAATAATGTGGCGACTTTAGCTTAAACTAGATCATTTAAGAGACTCTTTAAAGTGCTTTCTAGATTTACTGATGCCTTTTTATTTTTTTAAACTGAATTTTTCTTTCCGTGCAGGTGAGAAGTTCAGGGAGTGCCTGGACAGATACCTGAGGATGAACTTCAGTAAAGGCTGCCCGCCTGTCTTCACCACGCTCAAATCGCTGTACAGTGACAAGGAAAAGGTGAGATACCGCAGAAATGACATTTTGACATTTTTGTGAAACTGAAAGGATTAAAGGAAACATGATTCGCTTTCCTCTCTGCCATTGAGATCATCTTCTCCTCTCTCTCTTCTCAGGTGGCAATTATAGAGGAATTGGTGGTCAGCTATGAAACGTCGTTGAAAAGCTGTCGAATGTTCAGCCAGAACGGTAAGCGGGGAGTGATTTAGTTGGCAGATTTTGACACAAACGTGCATTAAGATGTTTTCACTGCTTCAGACGACGGTAAGGAGGAGCCTCCCACCACGCTGCTCTGGGTGCAGTACTTCCTTGCTCAGCACTACAACATGATCGGCCAGCAGACCCTGGCTCTCGAACACATCAACACCGCCATCGAGAGCACGCCCACGCTCATCGAACTCTTCCTCATCAAAGCCAAGATTTACAAGGTAGCAAAACGTCACGCCACACGCATAGGAGCGTGCGCGCGCGCGTGCGTGTGTGTGTGTGTGTGTTTGGGTCGAGGGCTGCAGCTCCGTTGCCCCGAGTGACCGTCTTCTTCCCCGACGCAGCACGCTGGGAACATCAGAGAGGCGGCCCAGTGGATGGACGAGGCCCAGGCTCTGGACACCGCCGACCGGTTCATCAACTCCAAGTGTGCCAAGTACATGCTGAAGGCGGGCATGATCAAAGAGGCGGAGGAAATGTGCTCCAAGTTCACACGGGTGAGAAATATGAAGAGGTCGCAGACGACATGTTTAGTCATTAGTTTTCGTCCAAATGTGAGCTGAGAAGCTCAGTCCTCATTGGCTTTGCCCTCATAATGGATGTAATCATTAGATTTTCCTGGAGTCGGACCAAAACTGATTAGAATATAAAGTGTTTTTCTTTTCTATTGAAATTATAGCGTGGTGATTAGGGTTGAAGTGATTAATCAGATTAATTGTGATGAATTGATTATTGCAATAATCATCATCTAAATTAGTAATCAGTTGCTATTTGGAGTGAAGACTCTTTAAAAAGCCATTTGCTATTCAGAGCAATAGGTAATTCAAAAATACATGCATTTTGCCTTTAAGAACTCTTCAGCGTGCCATTGTTTTTAATTCGATTAATTGCCAGAATAATCGATCGTTAAGTAATCGTCATTTGCACCCCCAGTCGGATAACTCTATTAAAAATCTGCCCTTTGTGTTGTACCAGCTTTACTTTGGATGTGAACTGAGACTGCAGTCACCCTCTGCGGGGGTTGCATCCACTCTGATCCGCCTGTGTTTCTCATGTTCCCCCAGGAGGGGGCGTCAGCGGTGGAGAACCTGAACGAGATGCAGTGCATGTGGTTCCAGACCGAATGTGCGCTCGCCTACAAAGCCATGAACAAGTTCGGAGAAGCCCTGAAGAAGTGTCACGAGATCGAGAGGGTCAGTCTTTACTCCGGCCGCTTCCTGCCGCTTCGTCGAACGTCCCTCTTCTGTCTGAGCTAAAAAAAAAACTCGTTCTTCGTTGCTCCGATTAGCATTTTGTGGAGATCACGGACGACCAGTTCGACTTCCACACCTACTGCATGAGAAAGATGACGCTCCGCTCCTACGTGGACCTCCTGAAGCTGGAGGATGTTCTCCGCATGCATCCCTTCTACTACAAGGCCGCCACCACGGCGATCCAGATTTACCTGAGCCTCCATGACAATCCCCTGACGGACGACAGCAAAGAGCTGCAGGCGGACACCGGTGAGGGGGGAAAAAAAAAAATCAGCCCCATGTCATTGTTCACACTGATTCTTCCACACAGTTCAGCAAACAAAGGCTGAAAATGTTTGATTCGGCTCTAAGTCGTCTTTGCGCCTTTATTCTGCAGCCAACCTGTCTGATAAAGAGCTGAAGAAGCTGAGGAACAAACAGCGAAGAGCCCAGAAGAAAGCGCAGCTGGAGGAAGAGAAGAAGAACGCAGAGAAGGAGAAGCAGCTGAAGAACCAGAAGAAGAAGAAGGAGGATGATGACGAGGAAATCGGAGGGCCCAAAGAGGAGCTCATTCCTGAGAAACTGGTCAAGGTTGGTGACGGAACAAAAAGGGAGCAGATTACCAGAAACTGATGGTGATATTGATGAGATTATTGGTTCTGTCCTTTTGCAGGTAGAAAGTCCGCTGGAGGAAGCAGTCAAGTTCCTAACGCCGCTGAAGCATCTGGTTAAAGACAAGATTGAGACGCACCTGTTGGCCTTTGAGATTTACTTCAGGAAAGGTTGGCCAGCCGCCTTTTCTCCTCCTCCTACTTTAAAAGCTTATTCTCTTTCACTCTATGCTAATCTCTGCTCTCCTTGTAGAAAAATCCCTGTTGATGCTCCAGTCGGTGAAGAGAGCCCTCAGCATCGATCCGGACCACCCGTGGCTCCACCAGTGTCTGGTGCGCTTCTTTAAAGGAGGTGAGGCCCGGTTTCTAGTTCTGTTGCGTCGTAGCAAACGTTTCCTCTCCTCCGCGGCGACCATCGTGTCTCGTCCTCTGTCTCTCTTCAGTTTCGGAGAGCAAGGAGCTGCCGGACGTGGTCAGGACGGTGCTGAAGCAGGAAATCACCCGGCTGTTTGGAGACAGCAACGCTAAGAGCTTCAACCAGGCCTACCTCACCAAGCACTCCGACTCCATACCACACCGACTGGCTGGTGAGCAAATGTCACGTGAATGGGTTAGCATGTAGCCTGTCAGTGCTGGGGTTGGATACAAATGTGTAGAACGGCGACAGTGGAGCCAGTTTGATGTTGTGTTATTTAGTTACAATGCCGCTCCCTCGCGGTTCTTTATTGAATTGTAAGCCGACCGTCGTGTCCTTTTGTTTGGCTTAATGTACAAAACGCACCGGAGCGAAACCTAAACTTAGTTCAGGGCTCTTTGATCTAAAATGTGCTTCTTGAAAATTATGTTTCTGCTTTATGGCAAAACTTAGACAAGTATCTGTAGCGTCATCGGTGAGGGCAGCGTATTGTAGAATCAAATGTTATCCCACTTCATGCGAGTTTGTTCACTGCTACGACTCTACAAAGTTTAAAACTTGAGGATCAGAAACTCGGTGCAGAAGAAACGGCTGCTCTGTTGTACAAACACGGCGTCGCATTCCCTCAATGTCGCGTTTTGTCTTCGTCCCGCAGCTGCTAAGATGATGGTGTATCTGGACTCGTCAACGGAAACAAAAGCAGCAGAACTGGCCGCATCACTGGACGAGTCGCTCAACAACAGAACTATACAAGTACGCTACTAATTTAAGTTGTTTCTAAGAATTTTTTAAAAGACTCATTTTATTAATTACGCTTCACATTTTTTGCACAAGATGAAGCAAGACTAGGATTTTACCTTTTTTTTATTTTATTTTTTTTTGGCACAAAATAATGAATTATGATATCTGGCTGCCGTTGCAGCCCTGAATAATTTGGAGCCGCTTCCTCATTTCTCCCATGTCCATCTCTTCCTTTGAAACACAGACCTGCACAGAAGTCCTGGATTGTCTTCGGAGCGGCTCGCTGGGAGACTGTAAAGAACACGCGGAGTCGTACCGCGCCGAGTGTCACAAGCTTTACCCCTACACGTTAGCTTTCATGCCCCCCGGCTACGAGGAGAACACAAAGATGGCGAATGGAGACGTTTCCACGGAAACGGAGGAGCTAGCCAACGAGATGTAAGCGCTGCAGAAGAGCAGCGGATTAAGAAAAGGAGTTGGGCTGAGCACAGAGCCTTGTGGTACGCCAGGCAGCCATTTTTTTTGTTTGTTTGTTTGTTTCTTTCTTTCTTTTTATTTTTTTTTTATTTTTTTTTTAAAGAGCCAGAAACAGGAAGCAAAAAGAGGGTGTTCGGTCCTCTGGCTCACCTTAATCTGGTCTGACCTGGCATGGCTTGGCTCTCTCCCATGTGGGTGAACTTCAGGACTGTGTGTGTGCTGAGTGCGTGCGAATGTATTTGTCGGTTTAAAGGGGGGGAAAAAGAGGAAGACGACGGAGCAAACATTTTACTTTTTAACAGTCTGCAACCAAGTTGAACTTGAAAATAAATAGTCATCGTGAAACAGATGGGTGAAACTGTGACACAAAGACGCAGATTGCTGGTTTTGACTCGGGTCGTCGCATTACAGCCGCTTGAGTTGGGACTCCAAACAAAACATCTATAGCATAACTGTGTTCCCTTGTTTTAAAAAGAATATCTCATTTCTATGGAAACGAGACACAGCCGTCGCTCTATGATGTGGGACGGAGTGGATCTGGTCTCTGGCCTGCAGCCAGCTGAACATTCATCAGTTTGAGGACACCCAGCGGCCGCAGGCGCATCGGCACCGGCTCCAAAACTCACTTCAGCGTCTGTGGAGAGTTGGGAGAAAGACCCGATCCCCCGCGGAGACACGGCAACATGTGGACAGTTTTCCATCAGAATGTGCTTCCTTCACCGCTCTGGGTTCAACTAGGGAACATTTAATCCCCTCTGATCTTTTGGAGCACCTTGTAGCACAGAATAAAAGCTGTAAAGATTGTGTTGCTCTCTGTTTCCAATACACTGCTACTGTGTTGTTGTTTTTTTTTTGTTTTGTTTTTTTCTCCCTACATGGTTGTGACAGAGATGGGTAAACCTAAGCAATACCATAGTCACCTTCCTGTCCATACAAAGGGTCAGTGGAACCACGAACGCTAGTCAGGCTTTGATAGGTTTGTGGATCCTCTGATCCTGTCAGCAGAGGCCCGTGTGTAGTTGTTGTTGTTGCAGTTAGAAATGGTTTTATCTGCATGTCAGCGCTCTGTTGAAAAGAAAATGAGCATTTTAACGCGTCCTTCAGAGGGACCTCGTACCCGAAGTGGCTCTTGGAACAGTCAGAAATCGGCATCGAAGCCTGTTGAGGGAAGGCGTCACAACACAATTTTACCTCTTCTGTTCCACTCAGTTTCAGGAACTTTTCTTCCCCTTTTTCCTCTCATTTGGGTTCTAATGTGAAAGATGAAATCTGAGGTGGTGATGTATGATATCTCTGGATTTTTGTATTAAAAACAAAAGAAAAGAAATGCGAGTTCTTGTGCGTCTTTCGCTGCCCTCGTTATTGTAAATACAGATCCTCTGAAAAGCTTTGATGGGCTTTTCTCACTTTTCAAATGCTCAGGTGACAAAAGGAGCCGCTTGTCTTTAAAGTGGATTTGACACCAAAAAGTGCTTCTACATTAGACTGCAGTATCAATTAATGTGACACAGAAACTTTGAACAGTGTTGAAGGTGAATCTGTCTCCTGTAGAGGTCGCTGCAGAGTCAGTTTCATTGTTCAATAAACTCATGAAATACTTATTTCGTGACAATTTAAATAAAATCACTCCACATTACGATGAACGCAACGTTAAAATAGTCTTCAAATCTAAATTATGTCAAGTCATTCTGTATTCATTCAACTAGTTCTAACCTTTTTTCAGTCCCACGCCACTAGGCGGCGCCAACACTGCGAGGGAATGATTGGTCGAACCGGAACCAATCAGGCGTTAGTTTGTTGCATGCCTGTGGCGATTTTAATTATGTGAGAATAGATTGTAGTAAATGAAATGTTCTATTATCCACCATAAATCCGGAAGTGTCTGTATGTAGTTTAGCAAATATTGATTTCAAGTTCAAATTAATCTCATTGAAATGTTTCTATTAGTATTCGTGCTTTTTTTCTGATGAGAGTTATTGTTACACTTCGGCTTTTTAGTTAGTTTATGTTTTTTTTAAAGACTCAAATATTTTTGGTAATCCTGTGGTAAAGTCAGTTTAAACTATACAGCCCTTTTCCCGTGATTTGACTATACCGAACTGGGTTTTTGTTGTGTTTTTTAGCTTATTCTGTTTCCATTTTTACTGAAGGTTGGTCATATTCCAAATGAGATGAACAGTTAAAACCGTCGATCGTGATTCAGTAGTAAGATATTTATTTATTATTTATCATTTTTGTGCCACACACACACACACACACACACACTCGGGTTTTCTGTTATAGATGTGATTATGTGAAACGTGTTGAGTAAAGGACTTTAAACCTTCGCCCTATCGATACCGATCATCATGATCGATTAGGTCAGGTCTCCATGTCTCTGTCTGATGAACTCTCCGCCCTCCGGCTCCTCCGATAAATCAAACACAGACGCTGAAGCGAAGACGCCCCACTTCCCCTCCTCTCCCAGCCACGCGGCTGTCCAGCGCCGCGGAGTGAAGCTGAGCGGACGGACCGGACAAAGGGAAGCTTTTGCCGCAGAGTCACCGGAGTCGCGGAGTTTTGGATCCGTGCAGCGGTCGGGTTCATGGAGTCTTCTCTTGAGTTCTCCAGCTCTCTGGGCAGCGTGTCCTCCCTGATTGGCCGCTGTCGGACCTTCAAGGTGTTGGTGATCGGAGACTCCGGGGTGGGGAAGACCTGCCTGACGCACCGCCTGTGCGCCGGGGAGTTCCCCCGCGGGAGTGAGGCCACGATCGGGGTGGACTTCCGCGAGAGAGCGCTGGAAGTTGATGGAGAGAGAATAAAAGTAGGAGGAGACTTTTTTTTGTTGTTGTTAAGATTCTCGTTTTAAGTTGAAAATCACCCGAAGTCGGTGCGGACATGTACAGTGTGCCAAAAACATTTCAGTTTTACGCGCGGCATAGATGGTTCTCAAGCTGAAACATGTCTGGTATTGTCTTCCCCTTTTTCTTCATGGAGCTGTTGCTTGTTCTCAGCCGAGCAGCAAATTCCCCCAGGATAGCAGAAAGTGAGCCGCACTTTCTGTGTCTGCAGCTTAAAAAATGTGGAGAAGTGATTTCAGTGGCGTGTTGTGTGTGTGAACCTCACCAGTGCATCTAATTCCAGCTGCGCTGTTCTGTCATGGTGCGCTTGTGATTTGTTGGGAAGCAGCATCCTGCAGACATAAGCTCTCTATGAAAATCTTTTTTCTTTTTTTTTAAATGTGTGGGTGTTTGTTGGTTGGTTTGGTTTCCTGAGTGTTTTGAAATTGACACATGAGAGAGGAAGTGTCTTAACTTTTTCCACTCAATGCCTTTAGGAGGAGAGGGTTTGATTCCCCCTCTGCTCTCTGATTGGATTACAAAACTGATCTGCCTTAGATTCAAGATGTCATGGTGATTTTTATTTCATCTCCCCCCCCCCATTTTGTCTCCTTAAAATAAACAACTTTGCGTTTGAAGTGATGGGTCAACACAAACCAGAGTGTTATTAGTTGCATATGTTTTTTTGGTCCTTTTTTTGTTTTTTTCAAGTGCTTGCTTTGTAAAACCACAATTCACAGCAGCAACAGCTGTAAGCTTTGAATTATGTCTTTGCTTTGCACATTAATAGACTGTTATTTGTGCCCACTTTTTGCAAAAACATCTGATTTTATCGAGAACATCCACAAACACTGGTTTTGTTTTGCTTCTTCTTCATATGGAATATTCCTTTGGCAGAGTATAGACTTAGAAAAAAAAAACTTTCACAGGAAGAGTGAAAGTAACTTTCAGAGGAAAAGTTTGCTAAGATTGTAACATTATGCCCAAGAAAACCCAAGATTGATTGATGTTCGTTCAATTAGGAAAAATTACAGATCATGATATCATGTTGGATCAGTCATTTACTGAACATCCAGATCTTTCTCCCGTCCGTCCTGCTGGTGAGGAACATAGTGCTGCAATCTGCTCCAAGTCCAAACAGGATGATGTGGCCATTTTGGATCGAATGCAACCCAGAAGGAGAATGTCTGTCTGTCTGTCTGTCTGTCTGCTAGATGTAAGCCACTGCATAACACGCCTGGAGCAGATCAGAAAAATCCTTGAAAACCAAACAGTAGAGGTTTAGATCAAAATAAGCAAAGACTTGTAAAACTCTGCAGCACATTCTGATTGAGAAAACGTTTAGGATCATGTTCAAGCAGCAAGAGATGAACTTTGAGTCCTGCTAATTTTCTTAGGACTCTTGAAATCCTGGTGCAAAACGGACCGGTCCAGCTGCTTGTCCTGCCACTGAGTCAATTTTAAAACACTAAATGAAAAATTAAAAACTTTAAAAAAAATCTCGTTTCAAAATATTGACCTGAGTGTTCTCCGGGTCGAAGTGTTTGTTTCTTTCCTTTGGTCGCTATCAGAAATGACTCACTCTTTTATTTCTCCACACGACAGCGTCTTTTTTTTGTTTTGCCTCTGTTCTGCCTGCTTGGAGCTATTTCAACACACAGATGCTTTTCCTCTGTTTGCCTTCAGCCTCATTCATTTCCTCTTTTTTTTTTTCCTTTTTTTTCTGTTTTTGTTTCTGCCACCTAACTTTGAGGAAAAAGCCACATCTCAGTTCTGCACTCAATCCCTTGTTTCTCACTTTGCATCCCGCCGATCAGCTCCAGCTGTGGGACACTGCAGGACAGGAGCGCTTCCGGAAGTCCATGGTGCAGCACTATTATCGGAACGTCCACGCGGTGCTGTTTGTTTATGACGTCACGTGTCCGTCCAGTTTCACTGGACTGGCCGCCTGGGTGGAAGAGTGTCGGCAGAACTCTCTGGGCCACGAAATACCCAAGTAAGTCAAAATAAAAGCACTGAGGTTTAATCAAAAGCAGAAACTTTTGGAAATAAATCAGCTTCATGGTGGCAATGCAAATAATATTATGAAGAAATTTTTTTTTTTTATGAGTTAAAAATATAAAATCAATTTTAAAGATGAACTTAAAGTCTTAAACTGCAGCAGTGTTAACGGTTTCTGGTTTTACTTGGAATGTTCTTGTAATCTGTGTGCTGCTGCCAGTTTGGCCAGGATTCTTCTGCAAAGTAACTTTTTTATTATTTTTTCAATGGAATGGTGAAATAAATGTTTAAATAAAATAAAAAACTCAGTATCAACTATGCAGAGGCCGGTTTCCATAATAAAGGAAAAGAAATAAAGTTAGAAAAACTGCACTTGATATGTATGACTATGATTTATCATCGCTGTCAGCCATTAACTAAGAAACAGGCTTTGATCTTGTTTTTTTTGTTTGAATTAAAATCTAATTTTTATTCAGACTTCTACAAAGTTTCATGTAAATGAATGTGAACATGATGCCAGGTTATGTCTTTTATATATGTCATTTTCTGTCTTTTTTTTGTTTGTTTTTTTATTGACATTTTAATATTGACTCCTACAATAAACAAATCCAATTTCTTCTAGTCTAGAAAAGCTAGCTGCAGTTCATCTGTTTAGTTCAGACAACATGATCAGTTCAAACTGGTTGATCTGTATAAGACGTTAAGTTTCCCCAAGTAAAGCCTGTAGGAAGCTTCCAACTTGAAAAATATCCCGGGTCCCAGGTACAAAGCCCTGAGGAATTCCACATTGAGACGCCTTTCATGTGTTGCCTTTCTCCTCAGGTTCCTCATCGGGAATAAAAGTGACCTCCGTGATGCCGGCACAACCGACTGCCATGTGAGCCAGGAGCTGGCGATGAACTACGCCAAGGCTCATGGGATGGTCTTCTTTGAGACTTCCGCCAAGAACCTGCCTAAGAAACGCTTGAATGGACGACGAGGTGAAGGAGAGGAGCCGTGTCAGCGGAGTAAAGTGGAGGACATCGTCTCTGCCGTTGGGACGATGCTGAAGAGACACAAAACACTAATGGCCACTTCACCAGCATACAGCGGATCTTTTAAAGTTCACAGGAAAGTGCAGGAGAAGGAGCCGTGGACTTGCTGCTGAGGACGGTTCTGGTTCCCTCCACTCTCTGCCCCCAACGAGAAAAATGTGACTTTAATATTTGAGCTTCTGAATGTAAAACTTCACTTTGTGATTAATTTTGACCAATGCCAGGTGTTTTTTTTTTTTAATCGCTTTGATTTTCATAATTGATGTATTTCTGTATATTTGTGATCTCATTGTTTATATTGTTTCAAAATAAAAGACTGTTAATGCAAACATGCTTGAGCCTTCGGCACAGTGGTGTGTTTATTGTCAGCCTGTGTGGTCTCACTGTGTGCCGTCTGGGGCTGTTTTCCCACTCATCTCTGTCCCTTTTGCTGCAGTAAGTTCTTCACATTCTGCCAGTGGAGACGTCATTACTTCAGGTTCCTCCAGGTCAAAATATGAGGAAAATCATTTTGGAAGTTCAATGATTTGTACTATTTTTATATTTGCTGCACAACGCCTGACAAGTTGACTTGTTGGCGTTAACCTTTTGCTTTTCCATCCAGCTGTGATTTATTTACCCTTGACAGAAAACAATAACATGTTATGTTTATGACGCTCCTCTGGCCGTTTCCCACTGCAGCGTAGGAACAAACTTCACAGCGATCACGCTGCGTTCTTATGCGTGACCCCAACGTCTGTGTGTGTGTGTGTTTGGTGGAAAAAGTGCATCACATGTGTATCTGTGATGATGTGTGTAATTGGTGATTCATAGCTGGTCATATGAGGCCCACACACACACACACACACACACACACACACACACACACAGTGGAGTGTGCATGTGTGTGTGCTGCACTGGTGCAACATTCACCAGTCAAACGTTAAAAGTCTCACTGTGAACTCAAAGAAGACGATAATGAAAGGGACGACCGGCAGGCGTTTCTAGAGAATACCACGAAAACAGTAAAGATGGTTTTTGCTGAAGATATAAAATGTGTTTTTGTTGTTTTGTTTTTTTTTTAAGTAATTTGTTCATGTCTCTTAGAAAAGACTGTCATCCTTTGGAAACTATGCTGAGATTGTGGCACAAACTCAGTATTTGAACATTTATTAGTCCATGTTCCTCAGTTACATCCTCACACTTATGTTCAGAGGCGGGACACCAGGTCTCTGCTTTCGTGGTGCTGCTACGTCACGGTCGCGTCAGAAAACGGGAACGTTGTGATTTTGCAAAATCTTTGATGTCATAATGACTCGCATTTTAAAATGACATTTTCCTTCGTTTTCATGCATTAAATGCACAAGCTAAAATTGTACTTCACATGTTGGTGCCTTGCAAGAGTTTTTCTGGCTCGACCGTTTTCACATTTTGTCTCAACAGCGAATGTATTTCACTAGAGCTTCATGTGAACCGACACAGCATATGGGTTCAGAAAGATGCTGCAGAAGGTTTAAAGCAGAGCGAGGTCACAAAACATTATTCCTACCTGTGTTTATTCTGTAATCTAGAAAGGGAAAGAATATTGCGCAACAAACCTGTCTGCTGATCCCTCTGCACACTGAGATCCTATGATCATTTGTAAGCTCTTTGTCTTCAGCTAAACAATGCAGAGATCATTTCACTGCAGGTCCACCAGGTCCATTACAATTGACGTAACTTGTAAACTATCTCTGTTCTGATGTTTGTGTTTGAGCAAACTCACACTTTGCTTTTGTTTTGCAATCGTTATCAAAAAATAAATAAATAAAAAATCGATCCCAATCAATAGTTCTCCAAGGCTTCTGAAGGTTTTTCTACAAACGTTTTTCTTTCTTTTTTTTTTAAACTTCAATTTGAATTACAGTGGATTACATAGGAAATGATGAGGAAACAGTTTCATTCGTGTCTGTTTACATTCAGCAATTTACAACATCTATTTTTCAAGAAAGATTTATATAAGACATCACAAATAAAATTTGTTACAATTAAAAAAAAAACATTTTAAAAAGAAAGACTTCAAATCAATGTATCAAAGTGGGCAGAATAAATAATAAAAAAGCGAGAAAAGGTTTGAAAGAGAAAAATAAAAAAACAACAATGTCTCCTCTGACTGATATTGATGAAGCGATGACTATTTCTGGCCCGCGCGCCTCTTCTGCGCCTCCCTGCGTTTGGTTTGGGCTTTTGTCTCTGACATCAGGGTTTTCGCGTCAATACTCTGGCACCGTTTGCTTCGTTATGCAACCGCAGTGCTCTGTTTCCGTGCAGACGGTTTGGTCTGTAATCCGTTTGAAAAGCAGCCTGCGGGTCTCTGAACCTCCTCACACATGCAGACACATCGCAAAGGACTCACTTCCATCACTTCCATCACTTCCGTCACTCTGATTAAATGAGATGTAAAAATAATCCAGCTTCAACTCTGCAGAAACATACATTTTTACTTCCAAACAGATTGTTTTTTTTTTCCTTGTCCGTTTGTAGTTAGAGGTTTTCACCTGCAGAGGGCGTCCTTTTTGTTTCAGAGCGGAGGTTGCTGGCTGGTGCGCTCTTCATCCTGAGCGATGCGCAGGAGGAGAGAGAGAGAGAGAGAGAGAGAGAGAGAGAGAGAGAGAGGGGTCATTTCTCTCCAAACAGCGACTGCAGGCAGACGCGTCCTTCCACCTGCTGCTGAAAACACGTCAACATGTTCTGCAGACGGGCATTGCAGAGAGTCGGGCCCCTGGCACGGTGGCTCCTGAGGCCCACATCCAAGAGCGGTATGTTGTTTATCTACCACTTTCTGGTGTTCAGTCTAATGATCAATTATCATTTATAAGGCGGAGGAACAGCTTGATGTTTTCGTCATTTGGGGGAAGAAGAAGGGACGGAGCGGAAGTAACTTTTCAAAGTGATTTAACAACAACAAAAAAAGGTTATTACTTGCTTAAGTATCAGGTTTTCTTTTTCTTTTCTTTTTTTTTTAATGTTATTTTGGAAAAGAGAATCATAGTTGGTTTTTAATGTGCAGAGTCTGAGTGAAGGAGGTGTGTCCTGGAGGGGGAACACACAGTTCCCACATGCACGACAGAGCTTTGCAGCTAAACTCTTGAATTATGGATGAAATGTTTCAAACTGTTTCCATATATTAGTAAATATTTGCAAATTTTATTATTATTTTTTTTCTTGTTAAATTGGTGTCATTTAAAAAATATATATATATATTGTGAACTATCTGCAGTAGAATCCGTCCGAATATGGGAATCATGCAACAGCGATGGGACTGTTCACATTGTGCACCATGTCTCATTCCTGAACACAAGCATTTTGGAAGCGCTGGAGCTGAACTGTTTTCTTCTTCTTTCAGGAGATTTTTTTCTATCTTTGTACGTTCACACTCCCCCTGATCGTCCTTTGCATTTGGAGTCTGAACTTCTGGAATCTGTCCTGAGGGCGAGAGGCAGCTTTAATTTCCTGTTTCAGAAAATTCCTGCGAACCTGAATGTATCTAGGCTGGAAAACTTTTATTGTGTGACTTTAGGATTTCAACAATGACAGCAGAGCCGGATGCAGGAAGCCACTGTCCTTGCAGGCTGTTTTCTGTCGTTCATTTTTACATACAGCTTGAACTTTAGGAATCCACAGGGATTAACTGATTACCTGTATAAATAACCTGCGCATGGGGCTGCTGTGTCATGGGTATTAGAGCAGGAGGAAGGACAGATGGCTGCAAAAGCATCCACGGCTGGGCAGTGTGAGTAAACTTTACTAGGAAAGCCGTGCACAAAAATGGAAACCCTGAGCTTTAAATCCAGCAGAGCTGGAACAATAGCCACCTCAACATGTCTGCTTTTCTCTTTTGCTAAATGTGGAGCAAGAAAAACAAAACAAAAAAAACAGCTTAGTTTTCCAATTTTTGAATCTGTTGCTCAAGTAAGATTCTGTTGTTGTGTTGAGTTCAAGATGGGCTCTCCTGCATGGCACCATGAAAACATCTTTTCATGGTGACCTTAATGCTTGTGCAGCATTTTTGCAAAAAAAAAAAAAAAAGGTTTTAACCATGATGGTGTGAAACCTGCACTGAGAAGAAAGCACACCCATTCCCATCGCACCAGCTTGTCTAATAACAGGTTGAGGCGATGAAAGCAGAGTCATTACACACAGATTAATGCATTAATATATGCATAAATATGTAAAAAATAAAAAAATGAAAGAACAATATACTGGTAAAATAAGAGAAAAATACAAGAGCTAATCAAATAGGAAAACCTTAAATAACAATGGAAAAAAAATTGTGTGGAAGTTGTGAAGGCGATTGTTGTCCTCTGGAATCTTCATCATAGTCTTCATCTTTAGGGGAGCTTAGATGAAGGCTGATGTTCAGCTTAGATGTTTCACATTTCTCCCTTCTCTTCAGGGAAGAAGTCTGAAAAGACTAGATTAAAAAGCATCTTAATTCATAGCGGTATTTTTTCAAAAGTTTATTGTCTGCAACACTATCTGGTGAAACCAAGTGATCACCTACAACCCGCTCACTGTCGATCTTCATCACTTAAAGTTGGTGTTTGTCTTTTTTAGGAACGATTTTTGCTACACCGACCGAAACACACATCGTGCAAAACATGTTCTGCTTTCTTTTAAAAAAATGAAAATTCAAACATCGCTGCTCAGGAAGACTCTTCAGTCTTTCCCTGTGGAGGATTTATGGGCACATCTTTCAGCAGAATTGATATTATTAATGTTGTATGAGTTGTAATAAAACAAAATATGCTGCTGGTTAGTGGAAAAAAGAAAAAAATAAGCTTTTATCTGGTGATGCGTCACTGTTGGTGAACTCGTTAAATGAATTTTGTATAATATGTTAAACTATGTTCAGATTCAGTGTTTTATTAGTAGAAATGCATGTGATGCTGTCCAAGTTTCACATGCGAACTCGCCTCTCCTGAGGAAGCAATGTGCCGGTTCTTAAAACGACTTCACCCTCTGCAGCGACTGTACCCATTAATATGCCCTTTGTCTTGTTAGAGAGAGATTAGGCTCTGGCAGCGTCTGGAAGAGTCTTATCTAAGGCTTTGTCTTTTGTATTGCTCTTGATGATGTTTAGCAACTAAAGCAGCACAAGAACGGTCCACTGAAAGCAGCGTCCAGCGGGATCACTGTGGGTCCCTGAAGGGACTGTTTTCTGAGCCTGAACCCGCTGGACGATATTAGAAGTTGTTTGTTTTGATGCGCCAGAAAGGAAGGGTTTTACTGTTCGCGTTGGGGTTAAATTCAGGGACAGTTCTGTGTTTAGCTTGGCTGCTGCTAAATCTTTCCGTGTCCTCGGTTACAAAGAGCTGTGTTGTATAACTGGATTAAAGGATGGAGACATGCTGTAGCTGTCACAACGCAACGTATGATGGAGTGACTGCTGACTGAAGGAGGAAATCGTGTTTTCTGTAATGTCTAACATTTTCCTGTTTTGATTTAAAACCTCCATGAGAATGGAGGTTTTAAAAAAATACTATCTATGTATTTATTTAACAGGTTTTAAATTAGATATACTGCAGAAGGTGTTAAGTGAATAATAATTTACCTTCTCACTTTTTTCGGTTTGTTGCATTTTTCCAAACTCACGCTCTCAATATATTGTGTTTCCCAGCAGCCCCGGCGCGACACATGGCCTTAGGCGTTCCTGGAGGATCCACCAACTTGGCGTACGTTGTTTTGTGTGGAGGAGGCCTTACCGCTGCAGTCGTCTATGTGAGCACTACAAACATTGTCCTGCTGCATGTTATAATTTTTGAAAGAAAAAAAAAAATCTCCTAATTTGAATCCGATACAGAATCTGTGAAGGGAGCTAAAGATTAGAGTGATGGCTTCAAGGGGTTCCAAACTCAAAGATCTTGAGCTCATCCTGAAAGAAAAGTTGTCAGAAATACAGATAAAAACATCCAAAAAAGCTGGTCAGCAGGAAAAAAAGAAATGTTTGATTGATTAAGAGGTTCACACAGATTATTTAGGGACATATAAACATTATTCGGCGTGTCATTTACTGAAATTAGATTCTACTTTTGCATCTTTCTTTCGTTTTTCACAAGATGTATCGCTGTATTTTATGCTGAAAATGCAGTGATGCGTTCTAATCTAATGAATGAAACAAATAATGTTGATTGGTCATCTTCATATTTATTCTTTTTTTTTGGTTAAGCTGTTTCATTTTTTTCTCTTTTACCTTTTAATAAAACTGCTAAATGAGACGTCTCCCCTCACGACTTACCAACACCGATAACTTTCTTTCCTTCAGTCTCAGACTAAGTTACAAATGTGTGAAGTAACATGGATTATGTCACTTTTCATTTCACTTTATAAACTGTGGACTTCGATGATTTATCAGTGTTGTCTTGGTGACAGAAAAATGTGCCATATCTGAATAGCTGCAACTAAAGTTGCAGGGATTTTTCTCTATTTTTGTGCTCATAAAAGCTTTTTCAGATGAATATGTATGAACAATGAAATATGACCATAGAGCTGCTCAATATGTAACGTACCACTTGCTTATAAGATCCTGAACCATTAGCTGTTTTGGTTGAATTAATAGCTTTGCTTGGAGCACGAGCAATGCAGCAAGAAGAGTTTGCCTGATTACAAAGTAAAACAAAATAATGCATAAGGTAACATCACCATTCTTAGGAGATGAAACATGAAGGTTGTACTTTGGGTTGCATGATATTTTTCTGGTGTCATCTGGAGCCAGTCAACATGGGACCAGAGTGCAGGCTGGACTCCAGACGTCACCTCAGCATTAAACTGTGGCGCAGACACAGAGGCTGTTGTCTGCTCAGAGACGCTTCAGCCATGAACATCAACAACAGAAAGTTTTGTTTCCTTGGAGAAAAACAGCATGTTTCTGCTGCCTTATGTCATGCTGTAGTGTGATGACTGTTCTGTACTAACGTGAGACTATAATGTGCATTTCTCTCGTTCTCAGGCCTATAAAACAGTTAATGGTGATACCGAACGTTATGAGGACAGACTGGCCAACATGAGCTCTGAGGAGAAAGGTAAAATCAGCTTTACTTTTTGTTTTGGCTATTTATTAGACAACTTGTGAAGGCAGATGTTAGCAATGGGTTTTATTTAGGGATTGAACAGAAAAGCTTTCCTCACTTTTCATCTTCTTATTTGGAAAAAAAACCTATTTGTAATTTTCCTTCCGGTTCACAATTATTTTAAACTTTGTGTTGGTTTGTCACTTAAAAAACGAAGGGCTACATATGAATTTATTTACCTGGATGATAAATGGTAAATGGCTTGTACTTGTATAGCGCTTTATCAAGTCCAGAGAACCCCAAAGCACCTGCTAATATTATAGAGGTGGAGTATGAATGTGACATTATTTTGTAAGATAAAATCAGATATCAGAACAAAAAACACTACTGGCTCTAATCACCACACGTTAAGACGTGCTGTTTTAAGTTCTACATACCAGCAGCGAATGGAGCTGAGACTGGGATCTTTGAAAGTCTCACTGGTCACAGGAACTTTGATCACCTGCTGCACATCAGGTCCTGGTTGCAGGAACTGGAAGAGTTGCAGTCGCCTGCTGTGGAAGGAAATAAGAAAATAAACTCCTCCTGGTTTTACACTGGCCCAGAAAGCTTAGTCGGCAGTGTGGTTTTTCTGTCCAATGATCTTTTCATATTTTTCCAGTTGTGCTCTTTTCGTACTTGACTTTTTTGGGTTGGACAGAGAGCTGCTTTACATCGGACCTTTCATAGCTGCTTTGATAATTGGTGACGTAAAGTAGTCTACTCATTATAGGAAAATGTGATTATGTGACTGATAAATAATATCAGCAGAAGGTGAAAAAGTCATTCCAGTTTGATCAGCGGTCATTATATATTACAATGATTAAGGAAAGTCAGATAGCCATCAGAGCTGGGTGTAAAATCTACAGTAAGAGAGAGAAGGCATTGAAGTGGTTTTGTCTACAGATACAAAAAAAAGTTGGATTCAGAATGCTAAGTTGGCTATAACCACTCTCTATGTCTGTAACGAGTTGCACCAAATGAAGACGTCCCACAGTTCAGGTGCTGCACGAAGAATAATCTCTAAATTCTCATAGCAAGTTTGTTTATGGAAACGCACCAGGGTGTCTGCTGTGAAGTGACTCTGCATCGTTGAGTGGCTGTCCAGTTAAGAAAAGAGATGCATGTTTGAAAAGTGCTAATGCGAATTGAAAATGAGTGCAGCGAGCCTGAAAACTGCTTTTCAGAGCAGCTTCTGGCTGCTCCACCCAAATCTCCCACATGGTAGAATGACTCCTCTCAATGGCTTCATCGTGCCTGTCTGCTTGGATTTGTGTCTGCGAGCTATTCATCTGCTCGGCTTGCAGAAATCGTGGCTTTGTGCCCTGAGCTACTAACTGGTGCAAAACCTGATTGCTGCTGGTTCAGATGTACCATGGAAAAAGTTGCTTCGGAGAAATGGAAACTTTAACAATTTGGATGCTGATGTGGGAGAGTGTTTAAAGTTCTATTCTGTTCTCAGATCTCATAAATGGTGCAAACATCTCATTTTTTTATAGCTACAAGTTAGCATCTATGTTTTATATATGTCAATATATTTAGGCCTTGATGATGGTTACCGTCATAAACCTGAACAGTTTAACAGAAGCTGCTTTGCATTTTTAGACCGATAAGACAACAGAACCTCCACAGTCAAAAAGCTTCCTATGCTCAAATGATATCTCTGATTGGTTTGTGGGAGGCAGTCGGTGGAAAACTACTGGACTCTAAAAGCGTATGCAGGGTCATATTTATAAAAGTTTACCAGTGGAAGATCTTTTTTCCAACTATCTAAAACACCTTGCAGTGTCTCATCGCACTGAATCCTGAAGTCAGTCGGTCTCACTGTGATCTGAAGATCCAGTTTTTATCTACTTTCCTCAGGAAACATGAGCAATTTTGCCCAGACGAGCCACAATTCCAGGTTTAATGTATGGTTTACATATTCACAGACAGTTCGGGTGCTGCACTTAAATGTCTGAATGTATGATTTATGCTGATACAATATTCACGCTGTTTTGTAGTTTTAAGCTGTCAGGTGTATGAATGTTTATTTGACAAACACAAAAATGCTGTCACTGTAAAAAATCACACCCAATCATGAAAAATGTGAAAAACATTTTGCAGCTAAATTCAGTTTCCTAGTAATAAGTCAGAAATAAGAAACAACGCCACCTTCATGGACAGAAAGGATTTATGGGTTTTGAAGCAACTCAGTTTGAAATATGTTGCCAGAAGTGAATTAAATTTTCCATTCTTCAAATTTAGCTCTTGGAAGGCAAATCAGTGAAAAATATATTTTTTGGCTTGAGTTTGAGATCATAAACTGGTAAAAAAACAAACAAACAAACAAACAAACAAAAAACAACAAAAAAATAGCCAAACATTGGAACCATAAAAACACCAAAAATATTTACATTTCTTAGTAAAATATGATAATGTCAGTATTAATGAGATCTGATGAATTTTCTCTTCATAACAGTGATTCTGATAAAATCAGCTGCTTTGAAGTGTTTACTTTCTCCTCCTAACAGAGGAATGACACACAGGTTGGCCTGAATAGTAATCCATTAACCAGTTTACCAGCCTGCCTGTCACGGCTGTGTGTCACTGAATTAGTTTCAGTAAGCTTGAATGCTTTACTGCAGAGGCCAGTCACTTCTCTTTATCTTATGTGTTTAAGTGTAGGCTGTATCTGTGGCCTTCTGTTCAATGTACAGCAACCTCTTCATTTATTGGTACTCATGGTCAGGAAATACAACAAATAATTTACTTTGGTCTTCTGAGACAAAGATGAAACTTTTTGCGTTTTTTTTCAGGGACTCTTTTATTCACTCACATTAGTTCTGAACCTCTTCCTCTGCAGCTGATGTCACATCAGAGGCTTCATCGTCTCCTCCAGCTGAATCCGCCCCGGCAGAGGATGAACCGGCTCCCGGAGCTGAGATCACACCAGAACCTGTTCCCGCTTCCCCAGAACCAGTGGCTGAGACGTCAGCCGAACCCACGGCTGACGCCAGCCCAGAAGAACGAGCGCCGGCCGAGGCGTCTGAGGCAGACGTCGCCGGGGCTCCGGCTGAGCCAGCAGACGCAGGGGGAGCGCCTGCTGCGGAGGAGGAAGAGACTGCTCCGGAAGTTGAACCTGAAGCTGCAGCCGGGACCCCTGCTGAGGACGCAGCAGCAGAGAGCGCTGGTATGGCGGCCGTAGATGAAGCCCCTCCTGCTCTCCCTGCCAATGCAGAGACTCCCTCTGAAGCTCCTGAAGCAGTCCGTGCTGCAGAGGTGGCTGCGTGAAAGTGGAAGCGCTCTGCAGGGTGCATCTAGAAAGAAGGGCTTTTAGGACATAGATGTGTTATATTCCTGATTCTCTGGCCTGAGGGAAAAGGACTCATGAACCTCGTTCTCTTACAAAAAGTAAAAGGAACATGCTCCGGTTTATTTCTGTATAGTAATGGATATGTTATGCACACAAGAGGTTCATCAGTTCAGTTTTTCTTAGGCTTTTTTTTTTCTCTTTACCTTTGCTTTCACATTCCTAAAAACCAAATAATCTGATAATGTCTTGTTTTAATGAAAATTATGGTTTGGTTGTTGGGTGGGGAAATCAGCAATATGAGCAATAGAAAGAACCTCGTCGTGTTTTTATGAAAGAACATTTCATGGTGGCCTTAAGAAAGAGGCCAAAAAAGTCCTGCTGGCTCTTCTTTTTCAGATTAAATCTAAGTAAAGTATTTTTTGCACAGCAACAAACAGGCTAAAACATAAATAAAGAATAGTTTCAAATGTTTTCTTGTTTCACCTTGCATTATCAAATGCATATGTTTTTACTGTCAGCTCCTCTCTGTTTTTAATGATTACACCAATCGGTTTCCATGTTACGAACCTTATCCATGTCATTATAAAATCTTTTCGTACTTTAAACTTTTCAAGCCATTTTCTTACGTCTATCAAAGGATGCTGTAGCTCCCATCTTCCTCAATACTGTACAACGTTTATCCTTAAAAATTCACTCATCTGTTTGGGCATTAAAATTTGTTCTAATAAACCAATAAAGATTAAAATATCACTGGGCCAAAAGGAAATTTGAAATTCTTTAATCAATCCAGAATTCAATTGGATTTTTATAAAAATATACATTTGTACATTTTATTGCCTGTTATTGAGAAAAAAATAATATGTTTTATTTTGAACAGAATTTGGTAAACATCGGCACAAGCAGAGCTGGTCCTGGACAAGCAGCATGTTTGATCTAAATTCTAGCTAAAAATCATGTTCATTGATTTAAATTTACGTTTTATGATTTTTTTTTCTTTTTCTTTTCCTATTTGAGACTCTTTTAAAATGCCCCATGGCAATATTTATGAATGAAGCTTACAGCGTCATGCATCTCCGTGCATAAAGTTGAAAAAAAAAATCTATGTAAATCATTAAGATCATTAGTAACTTCTTATTAAGTTATTGTAGAAATAACTGTAAATGAGTAGTATTATGGTGGTTATGGTTTTATAGCAAACAGAAACTACTGTGACAAAAGATACTCCACAAAATACATGGAACATGTTGAAAGATAATGTTTAATAACGCCTTCAACATATAGATATTTTTTTACTAATTGTGCAAGAATTGTTCCTTTTCTGATGTAGAACCTCCAACAGGGCCCAAAATTGCACACTTACTGCACATATAAGCAAAACCTGAACCAGCTGCAACTGACAGACAAATGTTAGACGCCCTTCTTAGATGCTGCTTGAGCATTCTGTTGTCTAATGCCGCCCTGGGCAACCGCCCATGTCTAAAACTGCAACTGGGCACAAGGAGCATGAACCAGTCTGGTAGTTTTCTATAGACCATCCAGTCATAGAGACCCTGTCTGTGCAGATGTGATTATAAAATAGGTCGTGTTTCATTTGGTAGAAACGTAAAATGCATGACATCTGTTGGTCTGATTTAAATCCTACATAAAACACATTGTAGTTTTTTAGTTCTTGTGTTTTTGTATAAAATCCTGACTGGTTCCTGCTGTCCCACAATCTGCAAACAGCTGTACAGGCCTTGGCTAGCTCCACCGCAGAGATCATCAACGCCTTCATGGGTGAGGAGAGTCTGGGGGAAGCTCTGCACCAAATGGAAAACGATGGAAAGCAGCTGAACAATTTGAAGGAAGACCTGAAACCACATCCTCTGGAGACCACAGTGGAAACGTCTGTAGAGGCGGCTGTTTATATTGAAGAGCATTTATTCGAGGTGGAAGAAGTGCCACATGGTCTAACTATTGAAGAACTCTCTGCTGACCGGATTCCAGCGGCTGACGCAGAGCAGGAGGAAGAGGAGAAGGAAAGAGCTGTGTCACTTCCTGAGGAAATCGCTGAGGCTGAAGAAAACACTGCGATCCCCGACCCTCCTTCAGAGGAAACCGTCTCCGCTCCTGAAGACTCTTCCGCCCCTGATGAGGCTTCGTCTGATGAGGAGGAGGCCATGGTCACTGCAGAAGCAACACCAGAGGAGGAGGAGACTAAATCTGAGCAGACCCCTCTGGGGACAGTTGGTGAGACGACTCAGCTGGCTGCCGCCTCCACCGAGACAAGCCTGGAAGTTCTTTCAAACACAGAACCAGAACCGCCGTCAGCTGCGGCTCCAGCGGACAAGGAAGAACCCTGCCACAGCTGCCACTCCTCTCCATCCTCCAGCAAGGAGGCGGCGGCACCTGCTGCTCTGGGAGGGGATCTGCTCGACATGGACATCGCACAAGAAGCAAAGGAGTCCTTTGACAAACCGTTGGCAAAACAAAGTAAGAACACAGAGCTGCTGTCTGTTTGCATTTGATTCAGCTGAGCATGTAAGAACCCAACGCGACTCTGTTTAACCTGAAGGAAGGCAGACAACAAAGTGTAATCATCCTCCTCCTCAAAGGGCAAAAGAATAAAAAATGGCAGTTAAAACAACAGCAAAAAGTAATCTAAATACAAAAAACACATTTACGCAGTTGGATGTAGAACAATAATGCCGCTTTTATAATAATTATAATTAACAAAAAACAAAGTGTACACATAATAATAACTAATTGTAATGAGTAATTGTAGATCATGTTGTGCTGAAAAAAAAATAGAAATGCATTAACTTACCGCCTTAAATGATTCACATATGGGCTAACAATCAACTGGACATCTGTTACTAATAATGTGGTCAGTGAGTGGCTGAAAATGACTCCATTTTAATTTCATTTGGAGTCAGAATCGTCTTTATTCTGTAAACAGAGCTAGTCGTGTGAGAATGCCTATGACTGATGACATTTAAAGGAGACTAAGTTAAATTTTGTTCCATCTGCCTTCACGTATCTGGAAGTCTAACCGGAAAAAAACAATTATTACTTTATCTCCTTAGAAACTTCAGATATTTCTAGTTTTAGGGCTTGCAGTTTCCAGTTTCCTTTACATTCTTTACTTCACTCAAAAATATATCAGCACTGTTCTGTGTTAATTCAGTCATACACCTACAACACTTTACTATCTGTGCAATTAATTTTTATGGTTAATTAACTGGCTTGAAAGTTGTAATATGTAGACTTATGAATGAATAAGACGGTAGATATTTACCTGTTTGGATCTCCCAACAAGGTCCAATACATCTTTGCTCTTAATGTATAAAAAAGAGAAATGCATGACAAAACATATGGCTGCATCTCAAAAAATATAATATAAATCTAAAAGATTCAATATTTTTGTCCTTCATGTCAAAAAGTGAAATCATGTGGAAGGAAAAATTATGGTAGAAAAAAAATAAACCAGGTTGTAGACTGTTGTCAAGCAACATCCAATCAAGGATTTGGGGGAGCTTCACAAGGCCAAGAGGCCCAATATTAAATAAATAACACATCATTAAATCACTCATTTAAATATCATAGAATATATAAATTCTTAACTAAATGTTTAAATAGTAAATTTCATAAACAATTTATTAAATATCTGTTAAAGTGATTAAAATACAAACTTATGATAGCCAATGCAAATAATTAATTAAATGTGTTTTTAATTATTTTATGGCTCCTGTACCTGCGCATGGACATAAAGTAAGCCTTAATCAGAATTACAATAAAATAATGAATGTAGTTTCACTTGCTGAAATGAGTGACAAACTTTTTTCCTGCTTTTTCAGGACACTAAACTGCTTAACCTCGCTGCCTTTTTCCTGGTGAAAAACAACGCATGAAAGAGTTGTGCTTCCATCTCACTTCTTCTTTTTTGCGTTTGCTTGTTTTAGGCATTGAGAACGGAGGTGTGTTGACAGCCATGTCGTGACAGAAAGTTTGCCTTCCCCAATCAAACCTGGGCGGCAGAAGACAACAACCAGAAGAAGAAGAGGAGGTCACACTCTGAAGCGTTGTCATTGTTAGCAGGTGTCATTATAGATTTTGTCCACTAGGTGTCAGTAATGCAAAACGTTTTGAGACCTGGAATTCTAAGAGGTTTTAGGGAGTGAAGGTCTTTGATATTGTAATGAACAGTAGCCTTATTATTACAGCTGGCATAAAATATTTCAGATTTGTGTCACTGCTGCCCAGGCGCCCAAGTATTTTGCAGTATTTCATTTGCAGTATTTCATTTTAAAGCGTTAAAATTAGAAAGTCACGCGCTGTTAGAGATACAAAACTTTAATGTTTCAAGAAAATGCCCATATTGTGACGCACACTTCTTTTTTTTTAAATTGCATTGTTCACTTCCAGATGCTGCCCTGTTCATCAGTCAGATATAGCGATGGAAATCTGTGTGTCCTCCAAGTTTAACAGAGCTGTTAAAACAAAAACTTGATAACAAAGATAATAACCATCTATTCCATCTCTTTGTCTGTCATTTTTTAGTGTGACTAAAGACTATCTAAAAGAAAAAATATATATACTGTCCAGACTGGGAGAACATTTTGAGGCAAGCATTGCACATTAGATAAAGGAAGACATTAAGAAAAATAATGAATGATTGTAGATGGGATGTTTATACGTCATTTGAGCTCTGCATGACTGGGACATAACGAGGAATGTAGTTGACAAGCAAACTATACTAGTGTCGTCATGGCATACTCATATTTCAAATAAAGTGGTGGACAATCCTGCTTTTTCTTTTTCATCTTTCATTTGCTGTTCATATTTGTGATTGTTTGAAGACCTGAACGAACCCTCAGAGATCCACAGGTGTGTCTTGGCTGACTTCACTTTATGACATCCAATGTCAACTGGGCGTGTATTTGTATTTGTAAACAAGAGATAGTGAATAAAAATGTAAACAAAATAATTCAACATTTTATTGTTAAAAATATAACTACTACTTGAGAAACAGAGTAAAAGCGCATAGAAAGTTTAAGCAAAAAAAAAAAGAAAAGAAAAAAAGGAAACTTTTGGGATGTCACGATGTTATAAATCTATGTGAAAAGTTTCTTTTTTTCAAATTAAACGTTTCTAATCGAAACTGTATTTGGTCAAATGAAAAATATTGGAATCTTGAATTATTAATTCAAAATAGAAGAAAATTGATTTTAAAAAAAAGTTTAATAAAGTTTTTTTTTTTTTTAAGTCACTCACTGACAGTAAAGTTTTTATTTATTTATTTTTTTAATGAATGAAATGACTCTCACTGTTAAACTCTGACGTTTCATAATCTGACGTCAGTGGTCTCCCGAACCAGAGAAGAAAAACAACCGAGCCGAGCTAATCTCCTTTACCTCTGGAGAACCGAACCAGCGACTGTCCACTCGTCCATCGTGCCAGCCGTGGTTCACCCGCTCCGGGGGCGCTGGAAGCCTTCGGCGGCTCCGCGGCTCCTCGTCATGGCAACGGCCACTACTGTTACCGTTAACTAGTGTGCGGCGTCGCTGAGCGGCGGGACTCTGGAGGCTGACAGTCGGCGCCAGCAGCAGCGGACACGGGGGCGGGGGGAACGGAGAAAGACGGTAGTGTTCACACTCACACTGTAAACTCTGGTTAGGTTAGCAACCATGCTAACAACAACAATAAGCAGCAGCTGCCTGGGAGCCAGCAGGAAGCCGATAAGAGGAGTTTAACCCGACATTAGGCAGCGTTAGCAGTTCGGTCTGTTATTATGGCTACAGCTTGTTTTACCTGGAGGCTATTGGAGCTAGCCTGTTAGCTCTTGACAGTCTTGGATTTCTTAAAATTCATAAATTGAGCAGGTTATTTGGCATAAAGTAGCAATCTTTTCTAGTAGTGACCTTAACTGAAAGCGTTAACACTGAAATCCACCTGCTAAAGGCATACTGGGCTATGAATTATAGAGGTCTGTAACCCAAAGCTGGTTGGCTCTTGACTGTATGAGTCAGATGAGTCTCGACAAGGAATTTAAATTTGTTTTAGTAACTATAATGGTATGCTTAACAACAACTAATAGCATGAGCCTGGAATAAGGAGTAGAAACAGGAGGTAGGTTACAGGTGTCAAGGTTTTAAAAAGTTGCAGTTTGAAAACAGGTGAACTTTCCATTCTTGTGTATTTTTTTTTTTAAAATGAAGTGTCAGATGAGGTGCTGGAATGAGCCAAGTTTTTTTTCCCAGCTATAGGGAACATTGAGTAATGTCTCCTGCTGCACACTGCCCATCAGCTAGCTGAACAACAGCTAGGTGGCTATTCCATTCAGATCCTTTTAAGCATTGCCTTATTCACTTTTAATTATTTGTATGACTTATTTTTTAAATTTTTTGCTCATGTTTGAATGTAATCATGGAAAATGGACGTACATAAAGAACGCCACATAAAGCAACAGACTGCAAGCTACACTCAGCATATCATGCATGATATCGGTATTGCGTTGTGAAGACCAGAAGGTTAAACATATGTGTAATAATATCTGCAATGAACACATTTACCCAAAATACGGTGAAATTTAGCTACATATATATTCTGTATTTTTTGCTTAAGTTTTTCTAGTAAAATATTGTAGTTATAATAATCAATATTCTATGTCGTTTAAAAACAACATATACTAAAATATGGATGGTTTTGGATCTTCTGTTTTGAAAAATTATTTGGTTGTGTTTATACATTTTTAAATCCCAGGACATATACTGTCATACAACATTTTATTACTCATCCATGGCCTACAGGTTTTACATAGAGACTAAATAGACTGTGATTGTGTGGAGAGTATGCTGAGACCTGGTGAGCCCCGTAGTGAAATGTGTGTGTGTGTGTGTGTCAATGTTTTGACTGTCCAGCCTTTAGCTCATCCAAAGTCCGAGCAGGCAGATAAAGCCTTGTGAGAAAGGTTATGGTGGGTCGTAACTTTCGTGGAGCGCTTTAAGAATAAACAGTTAAACAGTAGATGCTGTAGAGAGAAAGGATGACGTGTATCAGGAAAACGGTGTAATGTGGTCATTATCTGAATGAGAACTATTGTTCTTGCACTTCACAGATCTGAAGAAATGTGTGGAAAAACATTCACTGTCTCATTGCACCTAAAGTTGAACTTTATGGCCCACAGTAAGAAACTAACACTTTCACACCGTCGTGAAAACACCATCTGTGTGGTGCGACATGGTGGTGGCAGTATCATGCGGTGGGAATTTTTTTTTTTTTTCTTTAACACGAACAAAGAAGCCGATAAGAGTTTATCAGGTTTATCTAAATACAGAGCAATCCTAAAAGAAAACCTGTTGGAGGCAGAGGTTCACCGCCCAGCGGGACGTTGACCCTAAACTCTCAGCTCTGTTTATATCCAGAGTTTATATCAATGCATTTCAAGTGCTGGGGTGGTCCAGTCAAAGTCCAAATCTGAATATCGTTTAGAAATTTTTCTACAGATACTTTATGTGCAATCTTACTGAAATAGAGCTATTATGCTAAGACGAATTAGCAGCAAATCCAGTCTGTAGGTTTGCTGGGAGAGATCTCCAGCTAAAGACTGTAACTGGAGCAAAACGTTGGCTCTACAAAGTATTGACTTAGGAGGGAAGAATCATGTATCATTTTTGTTCCAAATTACAATGTATCTGCTACATTGAGCCTTCCCCCCCTGAAAGACTGATGTTTGTTGTGGTAATATGATAAAAATCTGAGAGTTGTCCGAGGCAGGATGGCAGGATGTGATTAGGGTTTCTTTAATACAAATCTGTAACCAGCTCTTATAGATGTGGAAGCCTAAGAAGCTTCATCGCCACGTCACCCATCCTAATAACTCAGTGGACTTTGCTTGTGTGTGTTTAAATATGGGCTGGGCGTTAAGTAAATCCTGAGGTCATATTTGCTGTGCATTTGTTCATTGTATCATCTGTGTGTGTGTGTGTGTGTGTGTGTGTGTGTGTGTGTGTGTGTGTGTGTGTGTGTGTGTGTAGGGAGGGCAGGACAGGACACAAGGCAGGGCGTTGTATCTAGACCAGCAGCCCCAGTTATTTGGAACAAAAGCTCAGTTGTTGATAGATCATGTGACTGTGTGCATATGTGTGTGTGTGTGTGTGGGGGTATGTGTTCCTCCCTCATCATGTGATGCAAGCTCGAGGCAGGCTATGAGAAGTGCTGAGTCAATTCTGAGAGGATCCTTCCACCGAGGGAGCAGGCAGGCAGGCAGGCAGGCAGGCATGCGGGCAGGCAGGCAGGCAGGCAGCAGGCGGGCGGGCAGGGAGCAGAGACGGCCGTCCACACGACTGGATGGACGGGTGTCGGATGGAGAGGGCGGAAACGTGCGGGGCGGTTCTCTTGGCTCAGAGGGGAACCGTCGGCGATCGAGTCTCTTTGCCTGTTTTTGGACTTCGAACGGGAGAAAAGTGAAGATGCAGTGCTTCATTTCGAATCCACATGTCAGTGACGAGGCAAGTTTGGGCTTGTTCTGTTATCCGTTTTGACGCTTTCATTGGGATCTCGATTTGGGAAACTTTCTGTTTCCAGCACACCATCAACGCCAACCAAGAACATTTAGAACAATGCTGTGCTTCGAAACACTTCTCACTCTGGTAGGACTCGGTGAAATGGCCACTGACACATGTAGCTGTTTTCCACTGTGCTCCAAAATACCATTTGAGATTTCTGAAATACCCACATGACTCAAACTTAGTAGGCCACGGTTATTCATTCCTGTAATTATCCTCTGCTGAAAGAAACGCTTTAGAACTAGTGCAGGCGTTTTCGATGAGCAGCGGTTAGACGGCCGCGTGTCTTCAGTCGTCTTGCAGGTCCTGTATTGCCTGTTTGATTGAATGCAACCTGCTTGAGGGGCCCTGCAGCTAACTGTTGGGTTTGTTTTTGCTTTTACACACCTTTTGATGTCAGCTATTCATTTTTTCCATCTGTACATTTGTCCATCTGTCTTGCAGTTGTTAGATTTGACCCCTCGACAAAGATCGCATGCAGGACTCTGCCCGCTGACACACCCTTTAACTCTGTATCTGTTTCTTATTGCCTTCTTGCTGCACAGAGCAACATTTCACAATCACAAGCTGTCCGTTGAACTTGTTTCATGGATGAAAGAGCCTCTTTACAGTGCACGTGCAGAGCTTCCTTCGACTCAGAGTAAAGGGCTTGATAAATAAATGAAATCTTTGGGACACTAGACTTGTGGATATGTCATGTGATTGATGAGCATGTTGAAAATATGAGTCGCACACTAGTCTTTCTAAAATTGTATGTGCATTTATAACCAGAACTTTGCATACACATTATATAAATATACATTATCTTCTTGTCCGGCATGAAATATGTGCTAAACTGTGGCTTTGTTAGGACATTTAGGATTCCCGATATTGGTCAGATGTTTTGGGTTTCTTTCTGCCGGCGTCTCACAATAGTTTTCTGGTATTTTTGGCTTAAATGAGCCAAAGTTGTTGGCCGTCTTTTTTCAAAGCTACCAACAGATTATGTGCCACTTTGTAACTAATTTGACTGTATCCTTAGGGTCATTGTCCATTTAGAAGATGCATTTGTTTCTAAGATTTGACTTTGAGGCTGATGTCTTAAGATGTTGCTTCAAAATCTTCCACATAAAGCAAAAAGATTCCACACAAAATGTTGCCGCCCCCGTACTTAAGAATTTGCAGAATGTTTTGTTGTTACGGCAATCATTTCAGTTCCATAAAACTTTTTCTGTTTCAGACCAGACTCTCTCATCTCTGTATGTTTCTTTCGGTGTAATTGTGTCTTTCATCACTTGTTAGTACAGGACTTGTTTCATTGTGGATGACAACGCACTACATTAGTGCGGAAACATCTAAAAAATTATATCCAAGGATGAACCAGACTTGTGAAAGGTCTATTTGTCTTCCTGAAATCTTGACTGACTTCTGTTTTATTTTTTTTTCCATGACTTCACAAATCAAAGCTGTGTGAATGAGGCAGTGCTTCATGCTACAACCCAGGTGTGCCACCAGTTCTAAGATTTGGCAAATGGGAATAATGACTCCAATCAGGAAATGTTTATTTAATGTCCGACAATTAGAAACTAGTGGCTCTGTTTCTTTTTTTTTATCTCAACATCTGGTTGAAACTGTAAGATCAGAGTCCATCATCGGTTCTTTATGATGCTGAATAATTGAGCTAATATCATGTTGGTCTCAGGAGCTCAGCATGGCTCATCCATTATACAGAGGTTAGTGTAACTGAGCGTGTTCGAGGAATCCGTGTGGTCAAGCTGGTGCAGTGGGTTTGTCGGGAAAACACGTACATTCTCTGGACTGTGCATTCATTTTACACCCTGCAGGTCTTTTTTTTTTTTTTTTTTTATCATAGTTTTGTTTCTATTTTAACCCAGGTATTTTATTTGATCAAAAGTATTTGGGTGCAAGATCATTTTAGGTAGTGTTTTAACTGTGAAGAGGAAAAACGTATTCTGCTGTGTTTGCGCTCTTCTTTGGTTTCAGAAATAAAAGGAACGCTTGGCTTCTGTACATTTTTAGTCACCAAACCATTGTTTTGTAAATTTAACTTTTGAATGAATCTTAATCAGTTAATTAATTCATTCATTTTTAAATTAATTTAATTTAAAGTTGAAGATGTTATAGTTGTGAAGGGTGGGCAGGCGTCATGTTAAAAATCTATGTATTAATAATGTGAGGGCAAATAATCTCAAAACGTTCGCAGTCAAAGAGCTGGAACGTCGCCGTAATAGTCCTTTGATTCCAGTAATGTGAATAACCTCTTCCTGTGCTTAACAATTGGGCAGAGGAAGTTTAGATGAGACGTATTAAAGGTGTCAGTCCCTTGTCAAATTAAAGGTTGCTGCTGCACTGAACAGGCGCCAAGAGCTGGTTCCTAGCAACTGTTACCATCGTCCTGTCTGGACACTGCTCTTGTGTTTGATGTAATGACTTGGCTTTCCCTCGGCGCTTCTCTTCCTGTAACAGCGGACAGGCTGTTACAGGATGTGGGCATTTAGAAAGACACGGGGAGATTTTAACTGTACTAAATCAATCTCAATGGGAGGGAAGTCTGTTATTTCTGCCCAGTGCATTTAATATGTGTTAATCTAGTTTACTTGTTTTTCCAGTGGCTGCTGTTCCCGACATTAGCCGAGGTCACCAGGAGGAGGGGCTGTGTCTCCTTACCCCAGGGGAGAATGAATCATGACGTCAGTGATGCTGGTTGACGCTGGTGGGACGATGGTGGAGTATGTCACAGCTGAAGAAGATCCTCAGCAGGTGGTTGTTGGACAAGAGTCGATTCCTACCTAATATTAGTTCTATATTGTAAACGCCTGGTTTCATTTTTTTTTTTTTTTTTTCATCCATTTTCCTCAGCAGGAGGGCGTGTATGAGGCTGACGCGGAGCTGGAAGGAGAGGTGGAGGATGAGTGTGAAGCAGAGGAGGTCTGTGAGGAGCTGGAGGACGGAGAGGAGGCTGATGAGGATCTAGCAGTCATAGTGGAGGAGGGGCCCACTGCGGGCCGGCGGGATGAGCAGGGTTACTCCGCCCAGGTGGTGGTGTATGGAGAGGAAGCCTACGTCATGCAAGAAGTGGAGACGCAAGGAGAAGGAGGTTAGGTGTTAACATTTTTAAGGAGCGTTTAGTTTTGCCAGATCTGAGCCAATCGGATCGACTTTCATGCAAGAAATTTTCATCTTGCACGAACTTCAGTGCACTTCATTGCGATTTTACGAGACAGACCAACACAAAAGAAACTGATCGTTGTGGAGTTGAAGGAAACCGGGACATGAATTAAACATTTTTTTTATGAATGAAAATCAATAGTTTGTATATAAACCTGGCAGATCTCCCAGCTTCAACTACAGCTGGCAGGTCTACTGATGGAAAATTTTATATCTTCTTCTGAGATAAACACTTCAAGCTCAGTGAGACTGGATGGTTGGCGTATTGGTGAAGGGTTGCTGAAAATTCATGATTAGATTTACATCAGGCCTTGTCTGATTGGGCGATCAAACACACACATAAGCTTTGATTTAGCTCTGGCTCTGTGTTCAGGGTCAATGCCCCGCGAGAGGTTGAGTCTCCGGCCCAGGCTGAAGCTGTTTGCAGGTTTCCTTCCAGGATTGCCGTGTTTTCATCTCTATCCATCCATCTTCCCATCACCCCTGACCAGTTTTCTCTCTCCCTATTGAAGAAGGAGATCCCAACAGTTTGTTGCTGCTACCAGCAGGTGTCACCATGGGGAGATCTCTGCAGCTCCTCCAGCCATCATTGGGTGTCTTTGGCTGCTTCTCTGATAAATCCGATTTATGATTATTGGAATATATGCGTCCGAATCACAGTTTTTATATTTGTACTTGTAAAACATGTAGACAGCACATGTCATTTTCCTTGTACTTCACAATTACAGACTTCTTTGTGTTGGTCTGTCATATAGAATACTGTAGTAAAAATATGCACATATTATCCATGGTACAGAGTGAAAGGGTCATCTTAAACTTTAATTTTAATTTTTGTTTGATTTTTGTTTTGTTTGCTAAATGCAACAGATGATCCAGAAAAACCAGGCTTTGGTGTTCATAGGTTGCCACCTTGCAGATAGAATTTAAACAGTTGATGCATAAACAAGATCAGATTTACCAACCTGATGTTAATTAATAGATCAATAGCTAATTGTTAATAATGTCAGTTATTTTCTGAATGCATTCAGAAGCTAACTGACGTTAGTTAGTTTTGCTCTTTCTTCTGGGCATATGTTAGCGGAATAGAAAGTTATTGCCGACAATTGCTTTTGCCTCTTCAGTAACTGAAATTTAGATGAAGGAAATATTTATTTGCTAAAGGAGTTTGCTGCTCACTAAAAATTAAACTGCCGCTCCATGAAGCTTAAACATGTCATGGTCCTTTAGGTATTTTTGTTTTGGTTAAATTAGAAAACCGATGACTTAAAATTGAGCCATATTAACAATGAATTTTGGGGGGGTTATTTTTGTACTGTGTATGTGAGCAGGTAATTTGATAAGTTTGTGATTTTTACCATTTGGCACTTGTATACATTTTCCATTGAACGTAGGTATGTCTCTTCCTGCTTTGGGGCATTTTCTACAGTTTTATAAATAAAGTTACACTGATTTGTGTGTAGAGCTTCTCCGATCAATCAGCCGGAAGCTGTTTTTCGCTGCTTGTCTGGACAAACACGGATTTTGTCCATTTTTTTTCTTTAGCTCCTCTGTAAATTTATCAAAACTAAAAACTTTCATAATTTTATGCCCAAAAATGCATTAACCAATCTCATGTTTACTTTGCCAAAATGTTAGCTGTGCACTTTTTGAATAATAGTTAGATTTAATGCATGAAAAAAAAAAAAAAAAGGTAATTCTTTCATATTCAGTTTGACTTAATATTCTTGCCATTGTCACAGAACTTAGCAGATTTATTCTCTTTTGTAATATATTAATAACATTGAAATAACAATAAAAATTAACTGTAGAAAAATGTACTGGGAATTGGCCAATAAAAGCTAATTATAAATCTCCAGATTTATAATTAGATAAAAATAATTGTAAGCAATTTATCCGCTTTCTGGTTGTGCTTGTTGTTTCAGATCCTTCTGTCAGTAAAATCTGCATTTTGAACACCTTTCGTTATTTCTTCAATTTTAATTTCATTAGGAAATTTCAAATTTACGATTTTAAACGTAACAGATTATAGTTCTGCCTTAGATACTGAAATTAAATAAAGTTGCATGGTGAAAAAAAAAAAAAACAGCAGCTATATTTGACGTATGAGCTTACGCAGCAGAGGGAGGGCGAAAGGAGGACTTCCTGTGTCGCTCGCGGAGGGATTTGTATATTCTGGCGTGGTGCGTGTCGTTGAGATTCAGCCGCGGAGTGATCCAAGCAGTGAGAAGTCAATGAGAATCTGCAGCGAGAGGTGGAAACATGGCGACTTCACAGCATGAGGGGCACGCAAACCAGCTCGATCTGCTCATCAGAGCCGGTAAGGTGTTTCCACGTATTGAAAACTCCGACTTTAGAGCCGTGGGTGACGGGAGGCTTTTGTTTTTGAGACTCGAAGCGCGGCGCCTCGGCCCGCCGGCCGCGGCGAAGTGATCAGGAAGTGATCACCTTGGTCGCAACCTGCATGGCGTTGCTCGGCGGCTATCAAAACCCGCTTTAAAAAAATATAGCGGAGCTTGCAGCTGGATGTGTCGGTGTGCGCCCTCGGATAGCCGTGTGCACGAAGCGTGTTTTGCATGTTTTGGTTGGTTTTTGTCGGAGCTCGATGAACGTGAATAACGGTTCGGCGCTGCACAACCAGGAAGTGTGTAGTTGTTGTCTTTGCCACGCTGTCTGAGGCGGAAGGACATGTGGGTTTATTTTTACTCTGCAACAACTGGATATAAATATGTTATGTAATTTATTACATTTGTTGTTGTTGTTTTTTTTCTTTTTCTGTGAAGCTCACGTGTATGTTTATTTTTAAGGTAAATCCTAACAATCCTAAATAGAGCAACACTCCTTAAAAAGTAGGCCCTGTACTTTTAAAATTTATTTAGCAAATTTCAATCATTTTTGCTCCGACTTCAGCCGACTTTCCACCAGTAATTCCCCAGATTTTTAAGTCCATCTATTATGATCCTCCAATCGCCGTTTATCGTGTTTTTATTTTTTTTTTTCCAGCCTCCTTGTTGGACGCGTGGGACGGCCTGGCTGTGCTCGCTTTCTTCCCCTACAAACGTCCAATCAGGTTTCAGCAGGGGCGGGTCTTTAGCTGTAGCTCGATCCAATGGGAGGCAGCGGCGGGCGTTGAGTGACGGGGGGATTTGTGAGCTTCTTCGAAGAGAACTGGAGGGAAATAACGAGGAGTGTAAACACGGAAGTCGTCAGAGGCAGAACTACTTTTTGTCGGACTTCCAGGGAGACGATTATTACTGGGAGCCACTCCGGTTTTGCGCTCATACCTTGCATTATAAACATATTTTTACGTGATGCTGTTTTAATAACATTGGAGGATTTAATGGGGGGTGAGGAAAAGAAGAAGAAGAAACTTTCTGGGTAGCGTTTTAGCTCGACAGCGAATTCTCCCAGCCCATTGTCTTTGGTAGAGAGAGGGTCTGAACGAGTGCAGCTGTCTAAAGATAGCCTGTTTCTGTCCCCTGCACTGCTCGATAGCCAAACATGGACAGGGCGTAATGCTTATCTCAGGTTTCCCACCGGTGATTGACAACAACAGCAGGTGCCCCCGGGGTCCCTCTCATGGTCCCAGTGGAGGCCAAACTTCCTTCAACAAAGCCCCAGTTTTACATTCTTGGAGAAATCAAACGGCTTTGAACAGAATTATGATTAAACTTTTGTTTTTCCTTTGCTAATAAATATTTCTGCATGCTTGCACTGGAGCGCAGCATTGTGTGAACTGGAAGTGGGTGACACAGTTTTATTCGTGAGTGTGGGGCTGAACTTGCAAAAACAAAACTGTTTTTCTAAAGATTTGTCGCATTACTGCCACTAATTTCAGCTGGTTTTATAAAGATTCTTTTCATGCTAGACCAACACAAAGTTTTACCATAGTGGTGAAATGCATTGAGTAGCATTACAGTATGTTTGTAATTAATAAAAACTATGCAGAACTTTAGAGACTGTGTGCCTTGAGGGCTCTGCTCAGTCTATCATTTGGGTGAGACAAAGGAGGTATTAACCAAAGAGATTATAGGTAACTCTGGGTTGCAGATTTTCCCATATCACAGGGGAAAATCTGTAAACACAAAAACCTTTATTCATCCTCTCCTGAATGCTGACCATTACAGAAGAGTGGCAAAAATAAAGCCCTAAAACGTTGTTATAGTATAGAGGAAGGTGCTCTGGTTTGATGAGAAACTGAACTCCTTTTCTAACATCTTGAATAACGCGAAGAAAAAAAAAAACACTGTGTATCACTTTGAATACATCTTCCTCACAGTTAAAGGTAGTGGCAGTATTATGATGTGGGGATCCTCTTACGCTCAATATTTAGGTATTTTATTCATACCTTTACGATGCTGGAAGAAAACCCCACGATGGGTCTAGTTAAAACACCAGACCTGAATTCATTTGAGAGTCTGTGGAAACAACTGGAAATGAGGGCCCGCTGGAGGTGCTTCCAGATTTTTTTATTAACCAATTCTGTGTTTATGTTGCAGTGGAGGCATCTGGTTACAGCAACGTCCACTGCTCTGACAAAACCATCGAGGCGGCAGAAGCGCTGCTACACATGGACTCACCGTCCAGCCTCAGAGAAGACCGCAGCCCAGGTAGCCGGAGTCTGGGATTTGTCGTTTTTGCTGCAACTAACACAGAAACAGCTCAGCGCTTTGTGCTTAGCATGCTAGATACACTGGACTGTTCAAGAAATCTTAGTGAAATTTTTTTTTAATCGGTTTTCCTTTCAAACTTTTCGATTTCTTCTTTTAGAAGCTTTTACGCCACAAAGTGAAGCTGCACCAGACTTCCTCCATGCCGCCATGCGGCCCGATGTGATTGGAGAAACGGAGGTGGAGATCACCACTGAGGACTGCTGCGAGGAGGACGAGGAGGAGGACGAAGAGGAGGAGATGGTCACCTCACTAGAAGAGCCAGAACCCGACAACGAGCCTGTCAGAAAGAAGCGAGGTGCACAAACCGGGCGACCGTTTCCTCATTTCCTTTTTTTTTTCTTTTTTTTTCATGTCACACTATTTGAGCAACAAATACTATTAGATTCTGGTGTTTGTGCTAAAACCTGAAGATCTGGGTTATGAGCTCCAGTTCTGTTATGTAAGCGCACCATCTAGTGGTCAACTCGAGCCATTAAGCCCAATCCCTGGACCATGATCTAATAGGAATGACGTGGGGTGACGTCAACCGTCCTGTTTCTGTGGCAAAACCAAGAAAAAAAATCAAATTGTTCTGAACTCACGTTGGACCAGGTGGCAGAAACTGGTCGACTCAATGCAAGTGAAGCTGTTCTTAAAAACAGTGATTACACAGCTGCGTATTAATTTGATTCACAGGAAGCTAAACCTTTCCTAATTCATCAGTTTTGACAAAAACAATGACTGCTAATGTTCCTGTGATTGTTTTTCCTGATTAAGATTTGGGACGCACTTCCTGTTTGATTAGTGTGTATTGAAATAATAGCAGCTGAAGGGCTTTAGAACTTCACTCACTTTCTGATAGTTGCACTGCTGTCGTCATGCGTGAAGGTGACCTCTTCAAAATGTTTCCTTCGTAGCTGGACGGAAAACGAAGGCGTCCCATTCGTCCATTTCTAACGGCGCACCAGATCTAAGCTTCAAGAAGAAACCAAGAGAGGGCAAAGGTATTTCTTTGTTTAAATAACTCCTGCTGCAGCCAACACATTCCCCTGACAGATTCCTTCAGTTGCTTTTATGTCAGACTAACATGATACAGACCAGACAAATATAAAGTGGAATAAACAGTGAGTCGAGGCTTTGTTCCTTTGGGCCTCACCACTTACCAATGGAACCAAATCAGGTTTTTTGCCTGATTCTAAAGACACATTTCAGTGCGAGAGAGAATCTGGAGTGGGGTGGATACTATTTCACAACCCTGTGGATGAGCATATTTAGCCTAAATGTACTTAGTGAGCTAACATCACTTTGACTTTCAGCAGGTAGCACCACATATCTATGGGAGTTCCTGTTGGACCTGCTGCAGGACAAGAACACCTGTCCCAGATACATCAAGTGGACCCAGAGGGAGAAAGGCATCTTTAAGCTAGTCGACTCCAAGGCCGTTTCCAAGCTTTGGGGTAAACACAAGAACAAGCCAGACATGAACTACGAGACTATGGGGCGGGCGCTCAGGTAACCAGTGTGACGGATTTAAGGTTTAAGCTCAGTATTTGTTGTATTTTATCTTAAAATAACATTTTAAATCTTCATCATTCCTCTTCTGTCAGATATTACTACCAACGAGGAATCCTGGCCAAGGTGGAGGGTCAGCGGCTCGTTTACCAGTTCAAAGAGATGCCTAAAAACATCGTCATCATCGACGAGGACAAGGCGGAAATGTCTTCTCCCGATGACCTCATGAGCTCAGAGTCGCAGTCGTCCTACGATCGCGTGCCGCCGCCTTCAGAAAGGTTACTGCAAAACGCAGAGCTGCCGTCTCCCAGGAGACCCAACATCCTGCGGGGCTCCAACAGACCCATCGTGGTCCAAAATCCCGCCGCCACAGTGAGCGGCCCAGCGGTGATGGCGGCGGCGCCGAGGATAGTGACGGTCTCTGCAGCGCCCGACGTGAGCCAGAACGTGAGCCAGATCCCGAACGCCTCAGCGCCGAGGTCAGAGTCCTGCTGGGAGACCGTAGCTTCCTCTATGATGACACTGCAAATATGTTTGACATGTTTTCCCCCCCCGCCCCGCATGCTGAGTGTTTTTGTGACTCGTCAACAGGACGGTTCGAGTGGCGATGCAGGTTCCGGTTGTAATGACGTCTTTGGGCCAGAAGATCTCCACCGTCGCCATGCAGCAGCCGGCAGGGACGACGGTGGCCCCGGGGCCCACCACCACCCTGCTCACTAACGCGTCTCCAATCACTGCTGCCGCCGCTAATCCTAATTCACAACAGAAGGTGAGTTGATGTGGACGTTTCCTCACAGACAAATGGTTTCCCCTCAGAAAGCATCCATACAGCAGACTGACTCTGTTTCTGCCAGCTGTGGGTTTAATACTTATTATAAGGTATTATATTGCAAAACGTACAAATAAAAACTCATTAATGCATAGCTTGCATCCCTACTGGCTATATCAGCACAAAATAATATAATTAAAAATCGAAAAAGTGGTTTTAAAATCTTTTACAAATGAAAATCATCTAAAATCCTAAACAGTCATTAAAGTTTGTCGTCGTAATTTGGTGATGTGTAGAAGTGTGTGATGTGTAAATGCGTCTGGCTGGTGTTGTATGTTTTTGTGTCCTTTTTATCTTTTTGACTAAAACGTTATTTCTCGTGAAGGTTGTGATCCAGACGATCCCAACGATGGTTCCGGCCACAGCGGAGAACGGAGACAAGATCACCGTCCAGCTGGCCAAGATCATCACCATCCCAGCCCACCAGTTAACCCAGTGTCAGCTCCAGGCCTCCACGGGGGCCAACAAGCCCAACATGGCCGCCTCGTCTACGGGCATCAGCCTCTTGGGAAGCCCCCTGACGGTCCGCGCCCTCGCCCCCGTCAGCGTCGCCCCGGGCGCGCAGGTGATGAGGCTCACCGTGCCGACCCAGACGCAGCCACAGACTCTGATGGTGTCGTCGCCAGGAAGCGTCGGCTGCGGCCAGGCGGTCGGTCAGACCGTGGCGACGCAGCCGCGCGTCATCAGCGGCGTCATCAACGGTTCGGATTTGGTGATTGGCGGGCCGGGCGGGGTTACGGTGGAGAAGCTGAAGGCGGCGGGAGTGCAGGTCCAGACGGTGCAGGTCCCCCTGACGGTCCAGAACCCAAAGACCGTCCAGAACATCAAATCAGACGCCACAGACACTGAGGTGGTTATGAAACTGGAAGCTCCACGTGCAATTAAGACAGAGGAGCCGGAGTGTTGAGTTACTAACATCTGTTCTTTCCTTTCTCGCCGCCTGAGAAGTTAGTTTGTACATTTCTGAAGTTCTTTTGATTATAACTTGTAATAACCTGCAGCAGACTCTTGAAGGACGTCTCTTTGTCTTTGAGTCCGGAACGTGTCTTCGCATGTCCCCCGGACAAAGAGCCGCTCGGTCTCCCTCCGAACGGCAGCGGAGCCTCTGAAAGGCTCGGACCCAAACCGAGAGGATCAGTAAGGAAAAAAAAAAAAGCAACGGGACCAACTTTGATCACTACACAACGGATCACATGCACTGAGTCCCATTTGAGGATGAACATGAAACTGCAACACTAAACACACAAAAAACAAACAAACAAATAAAAAAAGTAAATAAAAAGGATGGCAACCAAAAATGTAAATAGAAAAAGAAGCAGCGGAGAGTAAAGAAGGTTCTTTTTAAGAGTGTTCATTTCTACAGATGTTAAAAACCAGCATTTTCTTGTTTTTAAACTTGCATCACTGTGTGAAGAAAGCATGAGAGGAAGGAGATTTGGGCTCTCATTAGGAACGATATCAGACATGTTTGTATATATTTATATAACTATATATATATATCTTTACAGTTTACTGAGCTAACGGTAACAGACAGCCTTAGGTTTTAATTTGAAATGTTTTTTCCTGAACAGTAAGCTGTTTTTTTTTTGTTGTTTTGTTTTTTCTTTTGATACCTTTTACCATGCACAGTGTTATTGAAACTCTGAACTGTTGGGACTTTTTGTTTTTTTTTCCCCTCTGCCTCGGTTTGGCTGCTGATGCTGGCGTAGGTTGACACTCGTCCACAGCGTGCTTTCAGTGTGTCCTTCAGCGTCCCTCAAAAACTCACCCCCTCCCCAAACCTACACGTAGAAAATGGATTTGTGAGTTTTTAAATTTGTTACTCGTTAGTGCAGAATGTTCTGCAGGCGGCCTGCATGCATATGCAATAAAGTAAGACGAATCTGAGCCAATGCATGCTGCCATATCTTCACACAAAAAGTCGGCGTTTGTTATTTCAATAATCAGAAAAGGCGTCAAATTATGCAAAACGGCTGCAGGGCACATACAGCTGTGACCACTGTGGATTCCCCCCCGATCACATTCAAAACCGAGGGTCAATGTGTCAGTCTGCCGTGTTGGTTCTGCCGCAGCATTTCAATAGTTTGGTTTTTCTGAAAAGAGGGAAGATCGTCTGTGTTCAGACTGAACTGTTTGTATATTCAACATTTGAAGCATATTCTATTTTGTTGTACTCTTGTTTCAAAGTGTATTAAAGTAGATTTTACTGAAATACAAATACTTGATACCTGTGGGTTTGGTTTTTTTTTTATTGCTCAAGTGGAGGTTTCTGAGATTTTTGGTTCCTTAACTTTGCCGAATGCATTTGTCGTTGAGATAAAAGCAGCAGGAGCAAACATAACTTTCCAGACTTATCAGAGGCAACATTGAGGACTATTGTGGTATTTGCACGTTTTACCATTCTGTTTACCTTTACTCAAACTAAACTAACGAAAGAAACAAAGAAGAAAGTCATTCAAATTTTCTGACCTCTTAACTACAATCAACCTGATGCAATCAGGTTAGGGCGACTCTAACTTGCTGATAACAATCTTAACTATTTTGATTTTGAATGATCAGCTCTCATACTTGAGTTGGCAGCAATCATTTATATTACAAATTGGGGGCGTCGTCACACTGTGTGAGAAACGAGTTTCTCCAAAATTGCAGTTATTTTGGTAACAAAACTCTGAAAACTGTCAGAGCACTTTTCATGCTCTCTAGCATTGCATGCTAGTGTTTTGCACAGGAATTCCCCTCGACGGTGGATCCTTACAGTTACTCGGACATGCAAATGAAAAGTTACAATTTCAAATTCATCATGACCCAAAAAAACAGGAAACTTAATGTAACAAAAGCGGCATCACAACTCTGTTCTGCTTCTACAGCAAAGACTTTTGTTCCGCTATCGATTAAGAGAAAGTGTACGGCTAGGTCAACCCGGCTCTTTCACAGTGCCGAACTCAAATTAAAAATTGGTGCAGCCATAATTTCATAAAACGCAGCATGACGGTCAAAGTCCCAGCAGACAGTTAACACTATTTTAGATAGATTAGCAGAATGCGGGGAGGCTGCGCTGCTCAGGCTCTGTTCAGTCTTCCTTTGGTTTGGCAGGCGGTTAAACGACCAGAGTTTTTAGGGAATAGTTTGTCCTTCAGACATAACTTTTATACAGATACATGGCAATTGTTAGTGTGTTTTCATGGCAGATTCAGTGACTGGTCAGGCCTGGTGAATAGCAGAGGTAGATGGTGTGTTAGCAATATTAAAATCTATACAGACACCAAGCTTTTCAAAGTTGTAAAATTAAACTGCTTAAAGAAAACCCATAAAAACTACACATTATCTCACAAAGACACTTTATTTACTTCCAGTGTTACATGATGGTAGTACCAAGCAGTATTCTTATTACAGTCTGATTTCAGTATTTTGTAAAAAAAAAAAAAAAGTTCATGTATGAGCAGCTTGATTGCTGATGAAGGTATGAGACGATCAGCTGGTGCAGACTTAGTTCCTGTTGGAAGACTTGTGATGCGTTTATCTCTTCAACCTCAACACAGCAACATTTCAGTCACTTCACACTCAACGTCCTGTCTTCTCATCTTCCCCCGTTCACTCACGTTCGGCTTCCTGTGGAGCGAAGCGGCGAGGGAGAACCCCTCAGTCCACGGAACCAACATCTCCCGTCGACGGGCCGGCCTCTCATTCCTTCTCCCTGAAGCTGAAGTCGCACACCAGAGAGAGGTGGTCGGACGGGTAGCTGGAGGATGGAAGCCTGTTGGGTCCGATTTGCTCCTCGTCCGGCATGTCCAGAACAGCGTCCACTCTCAGCGTGTCTTTAGTGTACCAGATGTAGTCCAGCGTGCAGCAGCACTCCCCGCTGCCCCGAATCTTCCACGTCGTGTACTCCGGCTCGCTCGCGCCGTCCTGACTGAGCTTCTTATAGGCAGAGTCCAAACCCAGAGGGGAAGTGGCGAAGCGTCGGTACACTTCCTCCGACGGGACCGCGTTGAAATCGCCACAAATCAGCAGGGGGACGCTGGCGTTGGAGTTGCCGCCGCCGAGCTTCTGGACCAGATTCTGAAGGTGCCAGAGGAGGTCCGACCCCTGAGCGCTGCGGAACCACTCCCAGCCAGATCGGGCTTTTAGGTGAGTCGCAGCGACGCATACACACCTTCCACTGCTCCGACAACGCAGGGTCGTCACCACAGCAACCTGAGGCAAAGGTGCACCGTGTCAATGGCATTATTCTATTCTTCACGAGACAAAAGAAAGAAATGTCGCCTACTTGATTTGTGGGGATCATCATGGCGGAGAGTCTGATGTTCACACTGTCCAGGAGCTCGAATCGGGACTCGTCAAAGAAGAGCGCACAGCCATCCGGACCGCTGTTGCCTTCTACGTCCAGGCATGGAGACCAGGGTTTCGGACAGAAATGGCTGCTGTAGCCCAGATTCGCCAAAACCGGCTGGAAGGTGTCATAGTAGTGGTCTACTTCCTGCAGACACAGGATGTGAGGTCGGTAAGCCAGAATCTCCTCCAGGATGAGGCTCCTCCTTCGGGACCAGCTGAGGGCCTCCAAGGGACACCGGACAAAGTTGTCAACTCCTACGCCCAGAGCTGAGGGTCAGAGGAAGGAGGAAGGTGTGAGGCGCCAAAAACCGCAGAGACACACTGAAAGGTTTCCAGACTTTCACTGGTACATGTTTCTGTTTGGCAGCATGTCAACCGACTCTTCCAACCTGACCTGTGGATCTCTGCAGCTCATCCAGAGTCACTGCTTATGCTCTCTTCCCCAACATGTCTGGTGTTGCCCAGAATATTGCCCACTGTGATTTTTAGTACCACAAAATCACAGGTATTATTGCAATAACAATGCAAGTGATGATTAAACCTACTTTTAAATTTTTTTTTTTTTTTAGGCAAATGTGGCTGTGAATGTATGACACAGCAATAATCGCTTTGTAATATGCTTTTTAAGGACACCAGTCATACAGTCTCAGTAACTGCATTTAATCATAATTTCAAATGCATTGATGTGTGATGACACTCATTAAACAAACGCTAGAGAAAATACTGGAAATGACAATCCCGAAAATATGGACAGTTTTTTTTAAAAAAGTGATTAATTGGTATTTATTGTCATAAGAAACCAATAGCAATAAATGATATAATAAATGCCAACTCCTAACTGAAACACTAACCCGGTTTAAATCCTGTCTGTCTGCAATTCCTAACCTGTCTTCATGCAGTTTGTTCACTAATGTTCTCCAACAAACCTCTGAAACATTCATTATAGTTGCAATGTCACAAAATGCAAAAGGCTTGCAAGGTTTTTGCTTCTATGGCCACTAGGGGGCAGCAGGTAAGGTTTGTGACAGTAAACCAGCACTCTGGAGTGCTTGCTGCAGCAGCCTCAGAGTGCTTGCTGCAGCAGCCTCAGAGTGCTTGCTGCAGCAGCCTCAGAGTGCTTGCTGCAGCACTCCACATTTTAGACTAATCAAAGTGAAATGCAGATTTCCTGTTTTTTAATGAGCTGACGTCAATAAAAATCAGTCTACCTTGGGCTAGGATGTTCCACTGCATCACCCTGATGGGCATGCTGGCCACGTCGTCTCCATCACTGACGTGGACAAGGTTTCTATGCAGGTGAGGAGGTCGGTCCCTGAGGGCCTCTTCACACTGCTGAAGCAGCTCCACGGGGTCAAGGGGGCATACGGGGGAGTTCTTCTGCTGCTGCCCCCAGAAACACACAACAGATAGCGTTCAGCTTTATGGGCGGAAAAATGTCTCTAAATAAAAAAAAACAATCTCGTGAACAAACAAAATAAAATAAAGCACAAGGGAAGTGCAGAAGGTTTGTTTACCAGGCAGAAATCTGAATCCAGGTTGGTGAGAGCGGGCTGGTGGGGGCTCAGGTAGGATGGAGGGATGGACAGAGGGGAGCTGCTGCCGCTGAACGTCTGGGTCAGGGTGTTGTACAGTCTGGTGGCTCCTCCACCCATCGGACACACTTGTGGAGAGAGAAAGGCCCCGTATGATTACCGTAGGAGAAAAATTACCCTTCCACCAGACCGCTGGAGCCGGCGCGCTGAAACTAGAAAAACCTCTGGATTATTCCCAGTTCCTACGGCAAAGTCCACTTCAGAGCTTCACGTCTGGTGAGCTTCATGAAATAAGATGACTAAACACCTGGTCTTTTTATTTATAAAGAGTTGATGGACATACTTAAAAGACTCCATACTTATGGAAAATTCCCCAATAATAATCCTTAACCTGCAATAACACATTATTTAATCGGTCTCAGCTTTTTCTATTTCAATAAAATGTATCTAAAAACATTTAGAATAAATTATTTTCTAATTAAAATCTCATTGCTAGAAGCTTGAGTCTGCTTTCTGTATTAAACCAAAATACAGAACTTCCCGAAATACCAAACAATACCTGGGAATTTCACTGAGCGTGAACAACTTAACGTATCAGCCTGATGCCTTTAGTTACCAGAAACCAGTCATGCAACAAGCTGTCAGCGTCAAAATCTCATGTAAACGTTCAAAACAAAACGGGTCTTATTACAATTTTATACTTTTTGTACTTTGTGTAAAACAACTTATGAGCTCAAAGGAGGCGCTGATCAAACACTCAACTTCATTTGGCCATAAAAAGTACAGAAGTAAAAGAAAAGACTTTAAAAAAATAAAAATTTAAATCAAATTTGTTATAAGTGTATCATACCAGTATGAGCTGTTTGCCCTTAAAGATTTGGGAGATGGTTTTGAACATCTGAGTGTTGCGTCTCCTCAATCAATTTGGAAAAAAAAACTCAGAATGTTCAGACTTACAAGCAACGCAAGAATCAACAGCACACGTCTTCTGAAAGTCAACTCCATTCACAGCCACTGCAGGCCTGACTCCATGTCCACCATCCACATTTCAGAACACGACGTCTCCTCGTGGGCGAGTTTTAAAACTTCAACGTGTAGATACAAATGTTTGCTGCCAATGTCTCCACTCTGCATGATGTAAAACTAGAGGTATGTGATTAAAAAACACTTATCTCTAATGAACGATGACACACAAACCAAAGAGGCAAAATCAACAAATACAAGCTGCCCTTTTAAAAACAAGACACCCGTCACGTTCCTCGGTCACTCGAGATGACAGGCCTGCAGGACTCATGAGATTCCCATCAGTCATCAGTATTGAGACGAACAGCAAGTTGTCCTATTCTGCCCTTTAACTCGAGCAAAGACAGACCTGTGGGATGTCAAAAATAAACTGATAACGGCTGCAAGACGTCCAAAACCTCAAAACGCCTTTCATCATCTGAAAACTTTCAGATTTCTTTTGATCAATTTCTACATCACTGGAAAATTTTGTTCATGTATTTTTGGGGGAGGGGGAAAATTTCAATTTGATTTTAAGAAATTGGTCAAAGATCGTCTTTGTAGTCGTTCTAACAACATCAGCCTGCGAGCGCAGACAGCTTTTGATTAGGGAGTTGTGTTAGTAGCATGCTTTCATTAAAATCACAATTAAAGGGTGGCAACCTTTACACAAACTGTAAAATCCAATAAAAGCGCATTAGGAGAAGTTTGCTCTGTTTACTTTACTTTAAATCCTTGATCCGGTGAATGGTCTATTAGAGATAACGATCACATCAGATCTTCTACTTGTTCGTCACCCGAGATATTTTTATCAATGCAATCGGTCGAGAGCTCCGACTCACCTAAAGTCTCCATCACTGTCCTCAGCTGCAGCACTTCACTAGAACGTTCTCTGATCCTAAATGCAACCGTCCTCCTCTCAGACGTGGCTGCGGTCAGCAGAGGCCGCGATGCGTTTGCCCTCTCTTCTCTTCGCCGCCTTTAAAGCCTCCAGATCAGGAAGCCGGCGCCACCGGCACCTCGCGGGGCATCAGAGGTCACATGCTGCTGAGCTGGTTCAGTGTGTTTTTGTGTAATGAATCAGCGTGAAGCTGCATGATTGCAAAACAGCCTTGGCACAGGTGCATAAAACATGTGAGGCGTTTTTCACCGTCTGCCTCCGCCTGTGTTTTGAAACGGCGTGCGCATAACTCCAAAAATATGCTCACCTTTGTTATACAGCTGGTTTTTTTCCCAGGTGAGTATTGTACTTTTCCACACTTATGTAACTAGATATAATCTGGGACCAAACTTTATGGTCATATTAATAATAAAAACAATAAAACATTTATTTTTTGTTTTGTACATTGAATAATGAACTGTTATTTGTTAAATGGCTAAACTGCCTGCAACAATGTTGTGCTTTGCTTCTATTGCTCCCGATTTGGAGACTTTTTAAAGGAGCTCAAAAACATGTGCAGCAATGTAATTAGAAGTAAAATCAAATCATTTTCAGCTGTAAAACCTGTAGTTTTCCACTTTAGCCTTGTTATCATGCAGCCATCATTGATGGACGTTACAAATGTTTTTGTTTTAGGAGTTTGGAAAGTTTGAGGATACAAATGACAGAATCCTAGACTTGGCTTTTCCTGTTCTTGGGTTGAAAGCTGGAGCCACTCTGACACAAAGTGTGTTCTGTTAAAGTATTGACACTTCTTGACGCTTTTACCACTTTACAACCACAAGCAGACAAAATTGGGACAGAAAGATGTACAGAAATATCTATTCTGTTTTATGTTAATCTTTATTTAAAATCCTAAAATTTATTCTAAATCCTAAAAATGTTTTGTCATTTAAAAAAATGCCAAAAAAAAAAAAAAATCCCTAAACTACCCATGTGTTTGAAACGTATTTTTTTAGAAAGTGATATTGATAAGTGATAAGTTGCGGCTCTCAAAGAGCTTTATTGGCTGTCCTTAAAGCAAAAATGGCTCAGAAAAGCTCAGAGAAAAGAGACTATTGACAGGACAACCAGTAGGGATGCATTCCACAAATATGACTGGTGAAGCAATGGCATGAAGAAAATGATTGTGGTAAGAAAGTTAAACAAAGTCCCAATTATTAACCATGGTGGTGGCAACATTATGCTGTGGAGTATTTGCTGTGGGGTTAATGAAGCTTATCAGAGATCAACTGAGCTAAATGCAGGTAAATAATTAAAGAAAATAGGAGGCAGACGTTCATCCAGCAAGACCTCAAACATCCACCCAGAGGTATTTGACCCAATCAGAGTCCAGATCTAAGTACAATTGAGAATCTGCGCACTATTTGAAATTTAACGGCACCCTCCGTTAAATTAGTCAGAGTTTGAGTTTTCTGTCTTGTTTCCACCAATCATCAAATAATTCTGTTTACAGTGAGCGTGAAAAGAGTAAATCAATCAATATTTCAGCTGTTTTGCAGTTTTCTGGGAGTTTGTTCCACATTTGTGGTGCAGAGAAGCTGAATGCTGCTTCTTCTGGTTGTGGGGTTGCAGAACAGACCAGAACCAGAAGAAACGAGAGGTCTGGAAGCTTGAACAGCAGGTCTTCAATGTGTTTTGGTGCTAAACTGCAGGTGATTTATAAACAGTATTTTTTAAAGTCTATTCTTTGAGTTGCAGGGAGCCAGTGTAGGTTATGACCTCGGGCGACGTGCTCTATCTGCCCGGTTTTATTGAGAACACAAGGTCCTTTCTTTGTTCTGCTTCAGTTTAATTCTCATAATTCAGATGAAAAGATTACGTTCTTTACCTCACACTTTCATTAGGTGGCCGTGTGCGAGCAGACAGTCGGGCGAAACAACAGAGAACTAACTGTTCTTGCTGAACAATGATCGGATCACTGTGTTTCAGTAACCTTCACACATCTCTGAACGTCTAATCAAAACCAGCGTGTCTTCTTTCCCAGCAGGAAGGCATTTTCAGAGCCGATACAGACGCTTCTGTGATGAGCTGCAATGCCTCCAGGCAGAAAACAAGGTGCCGCGAACACCTAGAACAAGTACTACTGCATCGGATTGTATGTTTTTGCAGAGAAAGCTCTGATGCACACGAGTGAAAGTCACTTTATCCACACAAAACCTATTATCTGTTGTGAAGACACACCGGGAGACACTAAAATACACTGGGAGACGCTCTCTCAATTTCAAAATTTCAGTTTGCTCAAATCTAAAGAAAGGTGTTAAAAAAGAAAAAAAAAAAGTCTTGTCAAGATCGCAGGCTTTTGGTCATGTGAATGAAATAGGCCGTGACAAATCATTTAAAAAACTGTACAAAGTATGCTGCATAAAATACGGAAGAAACCTTTTAAAATTACATATTAAAGTCTCATTTGTTACTTGGCCTTTTAACAAGAGTGCAGTGGAGGATTTTGTTTGGATGTCGTTTTATTTTATATTCTCCTCTACATATAGTTCAAATTCTGTACAGAATAACCTTTTCTGTTTATTCTTGTGCTCAGTTATTATCATTATAAGTTTTATCTCTGATAAAGAAATGCATATATTATCTGTCATTTCGATCATATGTTTACAAGGCTTAAAACCAGACCCATGACAGAGGGATTTAAAAACAGATCATGAACAAAACCTGCTAAGCAAGTTAGTAGGAAGGAAGAACTCTGCTGTTAAAACTATCCTTACATGCAAATCATGTAACTGAACTATGACATAACTGAAGTGTTTTGTTGTTTTATTAGAAACACAAGTTCCTTGCTTCGTTTTTTATTTGATATATATTTTTTTTCTCCTTATTGAATAAATGTATCCAAATTAAAATGTTAAATTTTGTTCTGCTTTTTAAATAGTTTTCAGAATGAACATTTTACAATCTGCTCTTGTTTCTCCATTGTTCAGGTGCCTAACACTGTACTATAAAACATACTTATATCTGTCTATCACGGCTCATCACCTGGTTGATCCGAAAATAAATTATTCTGGATCCTACAATAAATGAGCCGCTGCTGTAACATACAGCATATAGGCTGTACAAAAATGAACATCACATCAGAGATCTAAAGACTCGACTGCTCAGTATTTATAACATAATGTAATTGTTGAATCCTTAAGGTTACAGCTATGAACTAGAGAACTGTTTTTTTTTTTGTTTTTTTTCAGTCTGCCACACCCATAAAATAAATGCTAACAACGCTGATCATCAATCTCATAATAGCAAAGTGACAAATAAATATATTTATCAACAGAAAAACATTTCCATAAAATATACAATTAGCCCCGACTTGATCCACCTGATTTTTACCGACGTTCATAATTTGTTCACTGTTGCAACCGCAAACTCTCCGATAATTTCCTACGTGTGATCAGAGATCGGATCTTTTCGCTCTGTGGAGTTACGTTGCCCCTTTACTCTTTGACCTTAGCAGCCTGAGTGAGGCAACGCAACATAAACAGCGACGATCATGTGGCTGTCATAGTAAATCTGGCTCCAGCACTCGGTCACAAGGAAACAGAACCATCTTTATCTCACGTGAAATTTGATTACTGTATTTAGGTCAGGTCTGTTCTCGCTGAACAGAACTAAGACAATCTGAGAGATTGGCAAAAGGTTTGAGATATACTGTGTGCTCAAACAATAAATTAATCTGGGGGGGGGGTTTTTACGCTGATTTTAATAACCAACATGTATCGGCAAAGCTGCAGAATGACAACAGCAACAAGCTGAGTTTATGGAGCAATATCCCCTCTGGGAGGAAAAACTCGCAGCACCTCTGCCACACACATATTTAGGAACCTTGTCGCCATGTAAGGAATACCTGCAAGAAGCTTCTCTAAATATACAATTCAGTCTAAGCTGATACACAAGATAACAGAAGTGAAAATACACAGCAAAGTCAACTTCTTGTTTTCCAAACACCCACCTTCTTTCCACGAGTTAAGAGATCCCTTTCTTCTCAAGTTCGACTCTGGAGCAGCAAAGCCTTTTTATCTCCTAACCAGAATCTAGTTCTGCCAGAAAGCGCCACAGAAAACCACTGTGGCTCATTCAGCGAGTGTTTGCATGCTTTAGCTCGGAGGGGGGAGAGTTGGGGTAAAGAACTGACCCTCTAGAAGCAGGGCAAGGTCACAGCGGAGAGAAACCGGATCCGTTCTGCCATCTGCTGGCTGGAATCACGCGGAGAACATCAGCTGGGACGTCTGACAAGACAAGAGAAGGAGGCATTGCTCACAGAGATGAACACTAACACAGAAACATGGTGGTGGCAGCGTCATGTTGTGGTGAGGAAAAGGGAAGCGCGTTTGAAATGGTGAGAGCAAATTGCAGCAAACTACCTGCATGGCGGTGACTGTTTGTCACAGCAATCAAAGCCCCGCATGCGCAAACACGGCTCTAGAGAAACCGTTTGTAAAATACGCTTCTAAAGGACACCAGAGAAGACGGAGAGTTTTGGGGAGTTTAAACATAGTTCATTCGAATTTGTCGTGACAATGATAAATCAAAATTCACCATCATGGTGAGAATTTTATCACAATAATAAAAAAAATTACTGTAAAAACTCACCCCTAATGCGCACTTCATTTTAAGAGAATCATAGCGCCTGGAATCTTCTATTTACAATAAATGGTGAAAAGCATTTGCCCATTTCCTACTTTGCAGAAATGGGAAAGATAAGTAAAGACACGTGTCTTGAGCTGCAGAGGTTAGCTGCAAGAAAATACCTACGTGTCTTTAAAATATCCCTGAAGCTCACAGAAGGACCAGAGCCAGAAAATGAAACAGCAATTAAAATTTTATTTATTTTGAGTTTTTATTTATCTGTCAGAGTTTACAAAAAAACAAAACCCCATAGAGAGCACTCCAATTCTAAATAAATGCACTGAAAAAGAAAATAAATTCAACAGTACAACACATACTGTATATGACTAACATTGTTGGACAATGTTAGAACTGTTTCACTAAGGATTTAGAGAAAAATAATTTATCTAAAAATAGACTTTATGTTCTTTAAAACTTCACAAACATTGCAGAACGACAAAGAGAGAGCACGTCTTTTTATTATTGTTTTTATTCTGGTTTATTGATCGGCTCCTGTACGGATAGTGCAGGCAGGTTTGTCTTGTGATGCATGAAGATGTTTGGTGCACAGTCTGTTAGTTCTGCCATCGCTCTATTGCTTTGTCTCCCAGTCGTTTGCTAAACTCCAGCATCACTTGGTGCAGCAGCGTGTTGATGCTCATCAGCTGCAGGTTCCTGGTCTTCAGCGCTTTCAACCCTGAACCCATAAACGACAGCAGTTCGTCGTCGTTCTTCTCGATGCCTTTAATCACACAGTCATCTTGTCCAAATCCTTCCTGTATCTCTTTGAGAAGGGCCTCTGTTGTGCTTCTGAACTCCTGGTCCTCCTTCTGGTACCTCTCCTTCTCTTGCCTGCTGGTCCTGATGTCCTCCGTCATCTGTATGATGGCGAGGTGCAGCCTCCGGTTCTCTGCTTTCAGCTGCCCCAGCATCAGACTCAGCCCATACATGTTCACCTCCATTTCTCTCAGGTCTGTGCTCTGTTTGATCACCGTGTTGCTGTGATACTCCCGCAGCTGCTCCAGATCGGCCTTTATCTCCTCTCTGGGTGCCAGCAGCTCTCTGGTGTGCTCCTCCGTGTCGCGGATGGCTTGCTCCAGCTCAGACTTCCTAAAAAGCAGCGCCTCTTTCTGCTTGCGCAGGTCGTCGTTCCTCAGTTTCTCGTCTCTCCACTTTTTCTCCACCTCCTCCAGCTTCCTCAGCAGCTCCTCCAGCTCCCTCTGCTTCTCCGTGATGCGCCCACTGATCTCCTCCGTCTCCGCGATGATCCGATCCACCTCCTGCTGGCAGAGGCTCTGTGTCTCTCTGTTCTCCTTCTCCAGTTGAGCCATCTGAGAGAGCATCAAGTCAAAATCTTCGCTGTCGGGGTACTGCTCAAGCAGCGCAGCCTGCTCCTGCGACAGCGCCTCGTACCTCCCCCCGATGCTCCGTATGGCGGACGTCATTTTCTTCTCGTAACTCTGCTGCTTGGTCGTCTCAGCCGACATGATCTTTCTGAGCCCCTTGAGTTCCTCTTCTAACAGCTTGATTTTGGACTTCGCCTGCTTCATATCGACGAGCAGCTCTTTCTTTTTGGACTCGGCGATCCGCCTGTTGATCTGCTGGTCCTCCTCCAGCTCGTGGATGATCTTCTGAAGCTCCACGACGTCGTTGCTGTACTTGACAAAGGAGCCAATGCGCTCCTCCAGCTGCAGCCGGGAGCGCTCCATCTCCGCGGAGATCTGCTGGTAGTCGGCCCGGACCTCGTGCTCCACCCCGAGCTTATTTTTGTACACTTTGGAAAAGTGGGAGAGCGTATCTTTGAGGATCAGCTGTTCAGCCAGAGCCTTCTCCAGGCCGCCGTCCACGCCACTGATTTCCTTTCGCAGACTTTTGAGGGCGGGCTTGAAGCCCTCCACTAGTATTTTGCTGCGCTTGCTCCGCTTCTCTACCTGTCGGTTCAGCTCTTTGTACAGCAGCTTCTCTTCCTGCAGCTGCTGCTCGCAGCTAGAGTGGGACGTCTTCAAACTTTCCACATTGCCCTGGATCTCAGTCGTCTCCTGGACCAGCTCTTTTATTTTGGTTTTCGTCGCCCTTTTCTTCTGTTTCAGATCCTCCAGTTCCGGTTCAATCTTCTCAACCACCTCCCTCTGCTGCTTGATCTGTTCCCTCCTCTTGCACATAATTTTGTCCAGCTCCTCTTCCTTCTCGGAGAAGGTCTCCATTTCCACAGCCACGCTTTGCTGGAAGGCCAACTTCTGCTTCTCGACCTCAGCGATGGCGTTTCTCAACTTCTCCGTTCGCTCCAGCGTCTCGTCCAGATGCTGCTGCCTGCTGTACCTGATGCTGACCTGAACGTTCAGAGAGACGATCACCTCCTCGTGTTCAGCCCTCACCCGATCGCTCTCTGCCTGAAGCTCTTTGTGTTTTTCCAACAGCTCCTGCCGCTTCTTCTCTTTGTCCTCTCGGGTCTGAGAGGACAGACTGAGTCCTCTGCGGAGCTGCTCGATTTCCGCGATGTTAGAAGCCCGCGCCGCTGCCTTGTCTCTCAGGATGTCGACCTTCAGGCATTCAGTCATATGTATTATATTGAATCTCAGCTTGCTGTTTTCTATCGTCTCCACTTCCAGTTGCTCACGGACAGCTCGCCTCGCGGCCTCTAACTCGGCTATGGCTTCTGCAATGGCCGTGAGGTGGACGCATCCTTCGTCTGAGAACGGCAGTTCGTGCTCTCTGAGTTCCCTCTCCAGGTCCTTCAGACGCTCCAGTGCCGCCACGACGGCGGGGAACTCGGGAACCAGGCAGGAGGCCATTTTCCTCCCCACTCCTTTGCGTTTTGCACCAACTTTGTCGCGCTGAAATTAGCCGTTTGCGAACTGCCGTGGTTACGGCGCTTTCGAACGCCGTAACCACGGCAACGGAGCTCCATACGGGAAGCCGCCGAGACCAGAAAAGACCAGTAACCGCAAATCCCGAAATAAAAGCGACTGCGTCCAGAGGACAACGACGCTTCCACAAAATGCGCCGCATTGACGTAAGGATAGCGATTCAAAACCGAGACGTAATGCGTTTGAAATGTAAGAGAAGCTCCTGCGACTACAGGACAGAATGCAAAACGCTCAGTTTAGCGGCTTACCTGACGCTGAGGTTGACCTACAAAATGTCTGTGTCAGCTTAAAATCAAACAGCAAGTGTCAGCACTGAAACCCTGGGTTGCCAGGTTTGAGTTTTATACCCACATCAGTCATCTCCGTTTTTGTACACGAATGAGCAACAAAATGTGGTTTTCATAGGGAAAGAAGAAAGACGTCGCATCACTTGAAAGCCGTTAACTCACATTTCACATTGTTTCAGAAAATGGTCAAGTTTTATGTACGGAAATGCAGTTAAGTCAAATTATCTGGACTGTATAATACATCTGAGGTAAGCCTGCTTACCTTTTCAAATTCAATAATGCTTTGTAGATTCCAAAGGAAAACTAAATGTCATTGTAACTCATACGTTCAGATTCTTCAAAAGAGTTATAGTAGATGATGATGGTTGTTGGCAGGAAAGATCTCTCGTAGCAGTCTGCGTTACAGCAAATCTGAATAAGCCTCTGACTGAAGGAGTGTTCCTAAGAATAGCTCTTGATTTTCTTGATTTTTGAAGAATCTTTCTTTGCATCATCGTTATCCAGAGTTTCCACAGTCATGCACAGAACAGTGCCAGCCTGTTTGATCAGGCTGCTGAACGTTTATAGGTCCCTGGCTCTGATGCTGCTGCCCCAACAGATGATGGGAGAAGAGATAATGAGCAACTACTACCATTATGCGGCCTACCAGAATTACTTTAGTGCACGAACAACTCATTTGGGAGGTCATAAAAGAATCAGAACGTTACCTAAAGCTCCAAAGCACAGTTGCTTAATTATTGATTCAAGGATATAACAGAAACTGAGCCAAAATAGTATCCATGTGATAGTTACAAAAAAAAAAACCCTTTAGAGCGCAAAGAATCCAAACACATGTCTCACTTTCGCAAAAGATATCTTGAATAAAACACGAGATTGCTTTAAATAAATCAAACCACTTTAACTCATCAGTGTAAAAAAAAAAAAAACATGTTGGCGGTTTTATTTACTTTTTCTATCCATCTGCGTTTTGCCACACACCCCAAAACCCAGAATAAAAATATAATTGATATATTTCAATGTCATATTTCAAAACAAAAATCAAACACATTCCTGCTTTTATGAGTTAATTTTCAATTTTAGTAGTTTAGCATTTAAAAAAAAAAAAAGTCCATTCCTCAACATTTTAAAACTTTAACTGTTCCATGCAAACACATGCATCGACCAGTTTGAGTTTGTTTACATCCGCACATGCATTTCGGGGCAGTTGTGTTGACATGTGGACCTGGCAACCTGAGTGATCGCATGGTGTTGACGTATGTCGACAATTAAATGCGTAAAAGCGCAGAAGTACGGCGGATAGATCGGCACCCACACACCCTTGTGTTGACGTTTGAGCATCCTCAAACTATAACAACGGATGTCGAGTACATTATACATTGTGTGACGATCATGTGCTGGTATGGTTTGAATTTCACACTCACCTATTCAAAGTAGCGGCGCTCCCGCAACGGTGCTTGTTCTACGCGCTGCAGCTCTGGCGGCGGCTCCATGGCTGGTCCGCACACAAACACCACAGAAACATGGACCTCATCTCCAAACCCAGGAGCAAATCTGTGGTGTGGACATACTTTGGCCTGAAGGCGGATGACAGGGGACAGCCTCTGAACACCGGGGAGGTCATCTGCCGTCTGTGCCGGAAAATAGTGCTCGCCAAGGGGGGAAACACCACCAACCTGAGGAGCCATCTATCGCGGCGCCATCGCGCAGATTTCTGTGAGCTCACTTCCTTCGCGACTGCTGCCGGTGGTGCTTCGTTTGAATTTCCAGGTACTCTTCGGCCTATTGTTGCGGTTTCCCTCCCTCTTAAAACGCGTGGGTTGTGGACTGTGCATGCGGGGTTTTGTTGTTAAGCCTCCCTTTTTGGCCAGGTCGTTGTGCAGACGCAGAGTTGCTGTAATAAAGTTTCAAGAATATGAAGTTGGCTTTCAGCTCTAGATTACAGGACTGCAACGAGACAACCTGGAATCAACCAGTTTTAGTTAGAAAAAAAGACCATATAGTCCTACTGAAAAACTACATCACCTCAACAACTCAAACCTCGATGTGTAGATTATAAAAAAAACAACAACATATTTTTTGCTTTATAACAGTTATTCTATTTCCAAAAACAGACTGGTGTTAAGACATTTGGGGCATCAGGTCAGCTTTGATTGGGTCCTAAAAACTGAACACAACTTTAATAAACATCTGAGATATTCACAAAACAGCTGCTTATAATATGAACTTACACACACTAGTTAACTTTTTTTTTTATTTTTTTTTTTAATGTATTTAAGCTTCTTATGTGGCTGACTTATCTTGAACTCTGAAACCTTTTGGCTGTCCAGTTACTAAGGTCTGGACACAGAAGTGGTTGCGTTTACATTAGTAGTTTAACTGCACCATGTTTTTACTTTGACTGGAGTAATTGTGTTATGAAGTGTGACTAGCCTTATTCGGAGTGAAATTTCTGGACGCTACATATATTTACACTAAATAAAATAAACTTTTTTTTTCTTTTTTTCCAACTAAAAATTAACATACCTAAATATATCTTCAGCTTATGAAGTGAGATTTCTTATTTGTATGGTTTTTTTTTTGTCAACAAAGTATATCTTACCTTTTATATGCCTTTGTAATATGTTATTTATTTTTTATTTGTTTTTTCAGTCTTTAAAGTTTCTGAATTTACACATAACTGTCTGATGACATCTTTTTATCATTTTGAAATATTAAGTCAGATGTGATGATCGGTTACTTAAGTAGACTTTTAACAAAATGCTTTTTAAAAGTTTTTTTACTTGGCTTTTTTAACTTTTCTTAGGCTACTTTTTACTTTTATTTACCTAAGAAAAAATATGTTGAAGTAATGCTACTCTGACTTTAGTATAGTTTTTGTACCCACCTACTGGATTTCATTTAGAAATGTCAGAGTAACAGGGGCTATATATATGTATATATATGTATATAAACCCCAAAACGACACACTGAGGTTTAGGATTTTCATATGACAAAATGTTGAAAAGTTAAAGAGAAATTGATAAAGAACCACTCACCAGCTTCAGCAAGCATTGTCACAAAGTATTTTTCCCTTTTCTTATGAGGTTGAAAAACACATTTCTCACAAAAACATGTAAATCTCCGGGATACAGAAGCATCTCCTTCCTGAACAGTATGATGTCTGGACATCCCAGTTGATTTAATACATGTTTATTATTGTGAAAAGAAGATGCAACTTCAGGCCTCAGGAAACTATCCAATGGTGAACCAGACTGGTGGAGGTCCACACTTCTCTTTCTGATGTATTAGACATTTTCTTTTGCTTTATCCCTTGCCACTCAAATAAACAGTCCGTTTGAGATGTTCTCTTAAAATAAGTCAACAGGTGTGCATCTATTTAACTCAAATGTTGTGAATGAACCTATTAGAAATGTGCAAAGCCATGGTTTCCCTATACTTTAAACGGCATAGCAACTTAAGTGTCTGAAAACTTTCGAATTTGATGACCGATGAAAATGTTTTCAGCAATTTCTCCCTTTCTGGTATTTAGCACATAGACATTCCTGTGATAATCCAGACAGGTCCTAAACAAGGAAAGTAAGTTCAGCCTGATTTAATGCATGAGAATAAGAAAAGATGGTTGTCTATTTGTAAAGTGGGCATAAATGCAACCCACATATTAAGCATGTGGCCGTCGCTGGGTCAATTCCCGACCTGGTGACCTTTGCCGCATGTCTCCCACTTTCCTGTCAATTCACTATCAAAAAAAGAAAAAAAAAAGAAGTGTCAAGAGTAAAGGAGGCAAAATGATTTTAGACTTTTTAAGATCTACTAAATGTTTTATAGTAATTGTCAGTACAGCAAATTCAAGTACAAGTTCTAATTTTCCATTCAACCTCCTTTACATCACCTTCTTGGTATATTTTGTATTTTATAGTTTTATTACTCATATTAATATCTGAAATAGCTTAATATTAAACTGCCCCCCCAGTCTAATATTGATAGATGCACCAATCCAATACTGATATCCAGTTTTCGATGAGAATAAATGTGGTGCAGGTTCCTTGACGTAGTTATGAATTTAACCAAAGATTGACAAATTATCGCCATTACTGCTTCAGTATCAGCACATGGCTGCCCTTTGAGCTGGTTCTGGCTTTACCTTAGCATGTAGAACAGTGTGGGGGTTGTTTCTATTTCCTAATGAGGACATGTTGTTAGGAATGTGAGGGGCAATTGAAATGGGAAGCAGTGGGGGAAGGGAGGAGAGATCACTGACCACATGAGATAAGAGGAAAATCCAAAACCCGTTGGACTTGTTTTTAGGAATAAAATGCTGCGTTTTAAATAAATTCAGGTCTAACTTTTGAGGGTTTTTTTTTTTTTTAGTTCCTGTTCTATTTTATTTTGTGTGCATTTCTGGAGCTGTGTTGGGCGCATTATCTGGCAACCTCTGCTGTCCCTGCGTGTTGCCGTTGGTCGACTCATAAAGACGTAAAAACATAGAAATAGAGCGGATAGACCTTGAACTATTAACTGGATTTTTAAATTTTTTTTGTATGTTTTTCGTCACTCCGCCCTGGAAGATCGCTCAGACTGAATCCCAAACAACTCGCCGATGCGCAGGGTTTCCCGCAGAAACCCGATCCTCTGGATCAGTGGCGCATTAAAAGCATCGGCGCAGTTCTGCTGGTGGGGTGGGGGGGGGACACTTCTACCACACCGAGCTCTGTCTGCAGCTCTGCAGCCAGTCCGCCAGCCGCTCTGCAGGGAAAAAAAAAAAAAAAAAACACCAAAAAAAAAAAGGGGGGGGCCGCAGAAACATGGATCTCGTAATCAAGCCGAGAGCAAAGTCATTCGTGTGGCTTTATTTTGGCTACAAAGCAGGCGAAAACGGCCGGCCGTTGAATCCCGACGAGGTCGTTTGCCGCTTATGCCGAAAGATTGTGTGCGCAAAGGGAAACACCACGAATTTAAGGAGTCATCTGAGGCGTCGACATCCGAGCGAGTTCAATGAGAGCATCGGTTCTGCGACCGCTGGATCGTCCCTGGAGCCTCAAGGTAACATAACGCTACATTTAGCGCCTGGTTCAGCGACTGGAAACATCCAGCAGCACTTTCTCATTTTTTTTTTCTGTTGACATAATAAGTCGGGCGTGAAACATTAAACGCGACCCCGCTCTGTATTTCGACGTGTCGCCGAATGGCCCTGGAGCGTGGCAACCCAGTAGCACGGATAAAACACGTCCTTAAAGCTGAGAAATGAATTTTCTAAACCAGCTGACGCTAATGAACCCGGAGGCTCTGAACAATTAGCGTGTTAAATTCACACAGGATCCCTAACTGATTACCAGGAGGCCAGCGAGTGTAGGTGTTTGGAGTTTTGTGTTTTCTCCTCATTTCGTTTTCCATTCTGACTTGTAACTTATTTTCTTTTGTTTGTCAGCAAATTGTACAATGTAGCACCTTGTGAAACAACGTGCTACGCCTGCGCACAGCGTACATTTACCTAGTTGCTATGGCATTCCCTAAACGGCCGAGCACGTGCGACAAACTAAAGAAAACACCAACATTTGTCCAAGCCTGTGCCGTTATCGTTTTCAGGCAGGGGGCGCGGCGTTCTGCTGCACCATCGACATTTTACACACCGCCAACCCCGGGAGTAGATTCATAAAATTATCGCCATCTTCTCGAAGCGAATCGGACTTTATTTATGTTGCACGGAACAATGTTGCTGAGGGATTGGAGCTCAGGTCTGGAAGTGACGTCATAGCCGAAATGTACGCATTCCCGATGCTGCGTTCGTTGTATCCCGGAAGTGGGAGTTCTGAATGACTACAACAAGCGTGACTGTCCTGTTCCGAAAAGTAGAGGACAAAACTCAATTTTATTTAACCAAGATTTAAAAAAATTATATAAACATTTAATTAAAAGAGTGAGGGGAGAAATTGGAGTCCAACTGCTCAAAACTAAACTGGGGAAAACATGGAAGGTCGTGTCTCCAGTTTGGTAGTATTATAGGGATTTAAAGCAAAAATCAATCAATCAATCAACTATGAATGTTGACTGATAGTCCCATCAGTCACTTCTACTGTGATGTGTTTTGATATCATCCAGTCGCCTTTAGATACACGTGACTAGTAAAACATCCACAGCCAGAGTTTTTTTTCCCTTCTTGTTCTTCAACAATCCTTTAAAACTGTTTGATGAAACCATCTCCTCAATCTGTAGATCTTTCTAAAATTGGTTTCGGTAAGTAGGAGCAGCCCATTTAATTCGTTTGATTCAGGACTACAATCTTATCTTTGTTACAACTGTTTTGTTCTGTGTTCTTCCATACAAATTGGATTGTTTTGGTCACATGTGAGGGTGAAATTTGATCCACTTAAAGCCGCTGGACTGGGTCTTGTTCTGTTTGCTCTGGTTTTGGTCATCAGCAGGTTGCCATGTTTGAAGATGAGGTTTCACAAGAGAAAATGTTGCTGATGAATTGAAAATTAAAAAGAAAAAAAAAAAATAATACAAATTATTGCACAGGGTAAAAATTCAGTGTTGTAAGTTAAATTTAGAAACATCTGATTCTACTGACTCTATTCTTACATAATCTTATGTTACATTAACCATGAAAGCTGCAATTCTTCTGACAGTTAAAATCTTATGGAAACTTCACTTGTATTAATTTGTGATCACTTAAATAAAATTTTTAGTATATTAAACGATCAATACCTCACTCAATGCTACCCAATGACATAATCCAAGGAAATCTCAGTTTGTAGCATATGAACTATATCCTGGTGACAGATTGAATATAGAAAAGCAGACTGTATATCAGCTCGACATACAGGTTGATGGTGTCACGACTGATGGGTGATTGAAGAGAAGATTTATCTGAAGCAAGGTTGAAAACATCAGACATGGACGGTGTCCAACTTGGAGGTTCAGGGACTGCAGTAAGAGTGGCTCCTAAAAAAAAATAAAAAAAAATCGAACACTGGGAATGATTTTACTGGCTGGTCTGAGTCACGCGGTGGATCTGGCAGCAGACAGCAGTATGGATTTTTTTTTTTTTTTTTCCCCTTCCGAGCAGGACCATTGTGGGATTTGCATTTCGTGGTATATTGACCTGGATGGCGACTACAAGCAGATTTCTTTTGGCGTTGAATTTTTAAAAAACATTTCTGGATGATGCCTTCTAAACTGATCATCATTTCATTGTTGCTTTCCATGAAGCCAACACTTTAACTGTGATATACATGAATCACAAGCCAGTTAAATGTACTGGCTATTTGTGCAAAGATGCTGGAATACCCTTAAGTTTTCCTGTAGTTCCTAGAACTGGTGAAACTATAAGCGTTCTAAAAATGCTACATTTCTATCTTGTCAGGACTATTTTAGAAGAATAGTTTGGTGTGTGAAGTTTTTGAAGACTTGGGCAGCAGAAAAATACCCAAGCCATTCTGCTGATCTTGAAGATCTACCTTTTAATCAGAAAGCCGTGTTTTGCCTATACATTTGCTACAAAAAAATCAGTAGAAGGTTCATCTATGAAATATTCTAATTATCATTTTATTTTTTTTACATGAATGCTTTGCAGCTTTCATCCGAAGTTCTTTTCAAATACATGATGTCGATATTTTCTCCAGCTCTAGATCTCAATCACGAAGAACTCAACGAGGATGTGCCCCTCCTCCAGACACCTACCACCTCCAATTACGTTCCCGATGCGGTGGTCCCGCCGGGCGAGCCGTGGCTCCATGGCGGCCCCTCCCGGGCCGTGCTGTCCCTGCCCGCCTGCCTCTCCCTCCGTTCGGATGGGGCGTCGTCGGGCGAGGAACAGATGGAGCTGAAGGTGTACGCCAAGTGCCAGCTGCAGCAGGGGGTCCTGTTTGGGCCCTTTCTGGGCGAGGTGTGCAAGGGGCAAATGCCGAGCAACCTCAGATACGCCTGGGCTGTAAGTTGACACACCCGCAAGATTTTATTTAACTGGTTCATTTTGTAAAGTTTAGAAAACGACTTTTCTAGTAGCTGGCAAGTAAATTTGAATTATGACAGTAAGTATTTACAATATTTCAGAAAATCAGCAGGAAAAAAGATTGCGTAAGCTTTCAGATATTCAAGCAGGATTTTTATTGAATTTTTTTGTTCTCTACATTTTATGTTTATTTATTTTAACCCTAAATTATAGATTTACAATTTGTAATTTCAAATCTTATTTAAAAGTTAAACACATTTGTGCTTGAGAAAAAAAATTATAACACAATTACTAAAAAAAAAATATTTTTTTTTCTAGATCAGAGATGATTTTGCTTTCACTTATGTTGATGCATCTGACGAGAACAAATCTAACTGGATGAGGTGAGTTATTGATATCACAGTGCAGATCTTCCCCTTCCAGCCAGCACCACTCACTGCAGATGTTTGCTCTGTTTTCTCAGATACGTGTCGTATACAAGCAACGAGGACGAACACAACTTGGTGGTTTTCCAGTTTTACCGTCACATCTACTACAAAGTTTCCCAGCCCATCTCAGAGGGAGCGGAGCTCAGAGTCTGGATCGGGAAGGATTACGCCTCCCTTTTGGGTCTAGGCATGAGTGAGTTATAACTGATGTATATTTGTACAGAAAAGGAGTCAATAGGGTTTAATTTACAATTTTTATGTCTTCGTGTCATGAGGTAGATCTCAGCCTGCTGGTGAGAGAAAAAGTAGAGACAAAAATATATTTTGGGGGCTGAAATTCTTTTATGGGGCCAAAATATTTGTTGGGGGTCTATTATCAAAATTAACAGAAATAAGTGCTTGAAACGTGTTTTAAATGGAACTGCTGAAAAAGACAAAAACTAATTTTGGCTATGTTCTAATTTATTGAGAAGCCTCTTGCGCTGTCTTTGTTTTTTTGTTTTTTTTCCTGCTTACCAACTTTAGGCTGACTGGACTAAACTTAGTGTTCTTGGCTTTTACAGGTGGCAATGCAAAATGTGAAATTGGAGACAAGGAAACTGCGCTGCGTCTCCTGCAGGACGTCCAGCTGGTTACCCTCCCAGAGCCGAGCAGCACCTCGCTTTGGTCCGACAGCAGCCAATCGCAGAGCCCCATGCCGGTCATCAGTGAGGTGACGACTGTGTCAAACCCAGAAGCAGGCAGTGATCTGGGCTCTGCCTTTCCCCCAGCCATCCAGAACCAGTTTGTTTACAACAGCTCCAGTGTGACCGACAAGTACGATTTCCTGCCTGGCAGCGAGAAGCTGCTGAGCCATCCGAACGGCCATCAACACAGCGCCTGGCAGTTTTTTGGTTTGGAGCCGGATCCCACCGGTCGGCCTCTGGATCGAAGCATGGCGGTGTGCAAGCTGTGCATGGAGCGTGTGAGCTGCGGAGGAGGAGCCGCGGATCTCCAGAACCATTTGACCATCAAGCATCACCTCAAACCTCGAGACATCACCAAGGATCGCGTCCTGGCAGCAGGTGACAAGAAAATATATGGCCAGGATAGGATTGGTCCCACAACACAACCGTGTTTACGATACAAATTTCTGTCACATATCACAAGCCTTTAATTCAAGACCAAAACATAACCTAGAAAAATGAGACAAAAACAAATAAACTGTTATTTCATGATATATTCTCTCTGCTTGAGAGAATATATGATGAACAGGACTAAATCAAAAGCATATGGAGCCATTAAATAGCAATAAACACAATGGCATTCAAACACATTGTATCAAGTTTTTATTAACCAACTAGTGAGTATTTATAGGTTATGTTCTTTGAGATTTAACAGGTGGTTTGTTCACTATCGATTTTCCAGGGATACTCTATGCAGACCACACTTCATCCTTTAGATTTTATTAATGCGTTTAGCCGAGGTTTAATCATTTTAACGCCTTTTTGTTTCCTTTGACAGGTCAGCGTATTGTTCCTGTGATGGCTCCCGGCGGCGTTCACACCAGCTCTCACGTCGCCACATCTTCTCAAGTGACTAATGCCATCACCAGCTTCCTCATCAAGGATCTCCAGTCGCCAACTCTGGTGGAAGGAGAAGGCTTCAAACAGCTGCTGCACACGCTGCTGCCCTCCTACAAGGATCCGCTCTCCTCCCAGCAGCTGCAGATCATCCTCAGAGACCACTACATCAAGGCCAAGATCAACCTGGTCCAGCTGCTGAGGAGGAAAACGGCGAGCACCGACATCGAGGAGATGAGCGACTACACCGCTCCCATCGAGTTCGAGCCCCGGCGGCGCGGGCGGCCCCCGAACCTCCAGAGGGCAGCTTCTCACTTCGTCACTTTGAGCGTGGACGTTTGGCTCCACAGCTGGCAGAACAGCTGCCAACATTACCTCACCCTCTGGGCTCATTACATCGACGATTGTGACTTCAGTCCTCACAACCTGGCTCTGGCCACCCAAAGACTGGAGGAGGACGGAGCGAAAGACTTGAACCTCCAGGCGGTGGAGACGCAGGTGAAGGCGATGGCGCAGGAGTGGGGGGTCATCCAGCCAAACCTGGTCTTGCTGGGAATGGAGGGGAAGCACAGAATGAGGCTGCGGCCCATAAAGACGGAGAAGGGCGTGGAGGCTACAGGGAGCCTCCCCCATCCAAATTCCACAACCTTTTTGGAGAGGGATGACTCGGCGTCCCCTGAGGAACCACAGGTGTCCGCCGAGCACTTCAGCGAGGGCCTCCCCTCCGTCCCGTGTTTCTTCAGCGCCGTTCAGGGCTGCGTCGAGGAGGTGATGCTGCACCCGGTGATCTTCAAGACCCTCTGCCAGTTCCAGGGCATTCTCTCCACCCTGCTGCTGCCTCCCGCTCAGAAGAGAGGCTTGTACCACCATCACGCACGGAAGCTGCTGCACAGCCTGAGCAAGGCAGAGCAGGACCGGATCAAGCTGTGGGCTCACAGCCAGCCCTCCTGGAATTTGCTCTATCCTTTACTGAACTCTCTCATCAAACACAAGAGCCTAATCTGTGATATAATAAAGGACATTAATGAAGAATGCATGGCCAGAGAGGAGGCGGCCACCGAGCCGCTGGGCAGCTACCAGGCGAACTCCGCCTCCAGCACGTCGTCGACGAGCCTCCCCTCATTGCGCGCCGAGTGGAAGGTGGTGGAGGAGCTCTGCTTGGTGCTCAAGCCTCTGGATGTGGCCTGTAGGACTTTGGCCAAAGAGGCCTTCCCTCGTCTGTCCCTCATCAAACCCATTCTCACTGGCTTGCTGTCACGCCACCTCGTGCCTCGGCCGGGCGACTCCTCGTCCATCCTGAAGGAAGTGAAGAGGATGATGAGACGGAACCTGGCGAGCTGCTACGACAGCCCATCGGTGAACAGGATACTGTGCGTGGCATGTTCCCTCGACCCCCAGTTTCACGGGCTGGGGTTCATGGAGGAGAAGGTGAGCTTTGATTTGTTTCTTTTTGTTGTCGTTTCTTTGAAATACCTTTCCTAATACACTTTTTCCTTCCACTCGACTTTCCATTTATACGATTTAGCAATGATCTGTTGTACCTTACTGTATATTTTTCTGCCAGCAGATGGCAGTCTTTCCCTTTGTTGCTTAGGTCTCCACATGACATTACTGTATAAAAGAACAAATTTTTTATTTTTTATTTTTAGTCCTCCATATTTAATTAAAAATTAAATTTATTGAATGTGAAAAATGTAAATATTGTTGATTATTCATGTTTTTTTTGTCTTTTTGTTAATTTAGAAAGAGAAGCATTTCTTGTGATTAGTCAATTTTAGTCATGGTTGAACTCAAACTATCTGTTTTGTAAATGGGTCATTTGAGAAATCAAAGAAATCAATTAAGTATTAGCATAATTAAAACAAAATAAAAGGTCATTTTTGAAAAAGATAAGTTGTGAAAAAAATGTGTGATTGGTCAGTTTTTCTATGATAAATTTACCTTATGTTGGACTCAGGCTTCCTGGAGGCCGAAAAATAACTCTGTCAGCTCATCTGCTTATCCTGAAGTTTTAAACACAAAACATTTGCTCATGCTCTCGATCTTTAGTCCGGATCAACATGGTGACAGTGGCCTCAGACATCAGATCTTCTCCAGTTTGCCTGAATAAACTGTTTTATCCTCATGTTGCAGGACCAAACGGCCACATTCAACTGGCTGAAGCAGGAGGCTGTTAGGATTGCGAAGGAGGACAGGAAAGGGATTAAAACCAATCAAATGAAGAGGAGCTCCCCTCCCGTGTCCCCGGAGTCAGACAGTGAGATCCTGCGGCGGAGCAAACGCCTCAAAGAGTGTCCCCCGATCAACTTCAGAGAGCTGATCGTGGAAGACGAGTTCAGCGATGCTGGGGAAAACGACGACTGCGGCGACCCGTCGGACCCCTCCTGCCACGCGGGGCTCAGCGGCATGGAGTTCCTGCTGGGCGACCTGTTCTGCTCCACCCCCCGGAGCAGGCAGAGCTCCGTGGAGGAGTCCGTCGACATGGAGATGTCTGTCTTCAGAGCCGACAGAGGGGCTTCGCTGGGGGTGGAGCCGCTGCAGTGGTGGAGGACCAAGGCGACTCAGTTTCCGCTGCTGGCCTCGGTGGCGCGGGTTTACATGGCCGCTCCGGCGGTGGCGGGAAACGCCGCCCAGGACTTCGCACAGGAAGGACCGGGGAGAACCACAAACAGGAAGAGGTCCACCATTCCGCCCGAAAGTCTGGACGCCATCCTATTTCTGCACCACAACCGCATTTCCACCGCCGAGGGTGGGCAGGAGTGAGGTGTTTACCAACACATTCATGGTGTAGTTTTTCTTTTTATATTTTATTTTATTTTATTTTGGCTGCAGACTGCAAAACAAAAACAGAAATGTATCGTTTTCTGTTTTAGATTAGATTTTAACTACTGATTTAGATTAAATTTAGTTTATTACCCTGTAGTCCTTTGTGCCTTATCTTGTTTCGTTATGTTTTCTAACCAAATTCAGCTTTTCTTCCCAACTTCTTTTTATAACTACAGCTGGTTAGTAGAATGACTGACCTGTTTATGGACTCGTTTTCTGCTGTTTGCCTTTGATTTCTTTTTGTTTTGCTGATAAAAATATGAAGTAAAAGTTAAAGATTGTATCAGTTATGATCGCGTTGCAACGACACTATTAAGTAAAAAAAAAAAAAGTCAACTGTAAAACATGCTGTCATGTTCAAATAAAGGTTAGCATAACCTCTGCTGTGATAGTTTTGTACCACCTTGTATTACTAAGCATAATATCTGTATCATAAACTTTATAGAAGGAATTTTATACAGTCGGTGGTCTGTATTGTGCGTCCCTGAATGTATTCTTTCACCTTTTTATAATCAAATGCAGGAAAAAAAGGTTGTTGTCCGAGTCATGTAGCAAATCTGTCCTATACTACTTTTTCCAATAAAACAGATTTAACAAGTTAAACATTTTCTATGTTTCTCATGCGGTTGGGGGACCTTTAATATACATGTCTGATGCAACATAAAGTAATAAGTTCATTTTGAGCTTTGATGATTTAATTAAACTTATTTTTAATAAAGTATTTCTTAAAGTCAAGGTAAAAAATTCAGAGTACTATACCAACTGCCAAGCATGGCAGTGGCTGCCTCATGCTATGGGATTGTTTCACTGCCAAAAAGTGGCAAAATATGGACTACCTCCACATTTTTTAATATCTAAAACCAACGGGAAATGTGGTTTACACAGAGACACAGGAAAAGCAATCATGCACACACGCTCAGAACTAAATGCGACGGATGATTCAAAATGTGTATTTGTGATGAAAAAGAAGAAGCAAGGCCATGTTCCCCCCCCAAAAATTTTTTTGTATACATGAATACAACTGCAAGATCCCTTTAGTAGTCTCTCTAGTTTCTGTCTTTCAATCTGGGAAATTCCAGACTTGTAATTCTCCAAAACTGGAATTGACAGGTTTTACAAGATCACTAAAAAGAAAGCAAATTTTCAAACTTACAAGTCATAAGTTTGTTCCCGTAAAACATAAAACAAAAATCAGTCTGTTTATAAAAATGATATAAAACATTCCTATTTTCTAGTTAAAACAATGAAATGGAAATGAGTAAAACCTTAAATATTAAAAGTTGTCACACAAAAGCATCCATCATCTACAGTTTAGTTTGAGCCAAACTGGGAAAAATATCGGAATCAGCTGGAGGGATGTTCTCCCTGCTCCGGGCTTTTCTCCTGCAGTGGATGAAGACGTAGACGGGATGGACGAACACCAGAACAGAGAGGAGAGTGAGAGCAATATCCACCTGGAACAGATGGCGTATGTTCTAACACTGGAAGCATCATTCAGTATAATACTTTAAACACAAAGGTGCGCTCGTCTTTTGTAAATTGACATCTAGTGCTCACATAAAACGGATCTCCATCCAGAGGTCCTTTGACCAGGGAAAAGCAGGGGTACTGCAGCAGAGAAATGACAGCAGAGAGCGACATCACCAGGCCGTACAGCTTCCCAAAGTGACGGGCTGGAAACCTGAGAAGGTGGGAGTCAGACGGGTAGCGAGTTAGAAATGGCTTTTGCTCTATTAAGGACAAAAAAAGATACTGTGGCCTGCAGCACCTAAAAATGCAGCAGAGACCTGAACATGTTTGAAATTGTTAGAAAGTCCAGCAACACTCATAAGAGCAACTTCTATTCCTCAAACTACTTAATGCTCAGCATTCCTGTTGCTTTATTGCGTTCAGTCAATACTTAAGCTTTTGCCATTATTGTTGTTTTTTAATAGTGAAATAAACTTGAAGGTTAGTTCTCATTTTGATGTTCATTCGCCTTTTGTTCACCCTTCTGAGGTAAACCTGTCTTTCAGAGGAGCCAGAGTTTAAATGTGTTCTATGTATTTAATAGAAGGCTTTGACTAAACCAAAACCCAGCCCAGTGAGAGGGAAGCAGATCAGCAATCCCCCACAAAAAAGTTCCACTTCTTAGGTAATAAATAGGAATACGCCTTCAACGAACTTTCACCAAATTCAATAAAATTACTTTTTTTTCCCCCAGAAGTTTTCTCTTCATCATCTTAGTGTCTTTGTGTGTAGCGACTGAATCGAGTGGAAAGTTAATTCTGAAAATGCAATGAAGATTGCAACACAAATTACATTTTGTTTTCACTTCATGTAATAACTTTCGTGAAGATATAATTTCAAAGTATCAAAAGGAAAACGTCTCATTGCAAGGAGGGAGACTGGATTAAATATCAGAGAAACACCATGAAATCTTTTAACACACGGCCAAAAGATGTAACAAAGGCAGACATACTTTAGTTTGATGTAACAGATGAAAAAAATCATTATTTTCCCAAGTGATCAACACTTTATGTGCAACATTGCTTGGTGGGAAGAAAATGAATGCAAGGTTTTTTTTTTTAAAGTGCGGCGTGCATCTGGAGAAGTGTTTATACAGGTGAGCGGATAGACTGAACATGATGGGCGGCTGAGTAGTTGATGGTTACAGTGCAAGTGTAGCTTCATGAACGAACCGAACAATAAGTTTTACATCATCTCAACAATCGGGTGGCGGAAAGCATCGTGGCGGTACATGGCTGGTAGATGAGTTTCTGTGTGTGACGAACGAAGGTGCCGTAAATATCCCGTATTGCTCCCCCCTGTTCTCACTTTCGTCCCCTGGTCTTTCTTCAGGTTAACTCAGAAACTGAGCTATTATTGTTACAGGTTCGTTTTCTAAACTCCAAAAAGGTAACTGTTTGGGATGCTCAAATCTGAAAAACTGGACTGGCATTGATATCCGATAGCAGCACCGGTGTTATGCCAGATTTACCGGTATTTTGTTTTATCAATATTTTTTTTAAAACCGACTACTCGATTAATCGTAAGAAAAATCGATAGATTACTCGATTACTAAAATATTCAACGTCCCTAATAACACATTTATAAATAACTATCTTCTTTATTTGTTCTTATACCAGCCACTCACTTACGCGATGCTGATGAAGGCTGCGTTTCCGCCGTAGAGAAAGGATCTGTTGAGGACCTGCAGGATGAAGGTGACGTACTGCAGTGGGAGGACAGGAATGGAGGCGCAAACAGAGAAGAGCAGGCACTGCAGTGAAGTCAGGAACAGAGACAGGTAGGAGGAGCGCAGGTCGGCATCCTGTTCAGTTTCTCCTGCAGGCAAGAGGACAGAAAGAGGGAAAGGTCGACGTCGCACAAGGCATACAGCGCACCGGTACAGGCTCCAGGGGTTTACCAGGGGCTCGAGGCTTTCCCTTGTGTCTGTCCAAGATGAGTCCGTTCCAGGGGGCGCAGAGCACGCCGCACAGCTGGGTCATTGCAAAAGCATTGGTATACTGGCTCACTGAGAAACAGAACACACCAAAAACCATCAGATCATTTTCAAAAAGAAAATGGAAAGAAGAAGAAAGTGGAAGAAGAAGGTCTGAGGAAGTCACCCAGGCTGGGGTCGTTTCTGGCCAGCCGGCTGAGCCTGGAGTTCAGGGTGCCGATGAAGAGGTAGTGTCTCAGCTGCAGGATGGACAGCCACAGCAGATGCCAGAGGAAGAACCAGGACAACACGCAGCTCCGGAAGCTCGACACTGAACAAATCAGAGGTTCAAAGCTGTGAATCCATGAACATCAGCCGTCCTGTGCGGAGCAACCTGCCAGTGAAGCAGTAGCACAGACGTCTCAGTACACACATGTTTCTTACTTCTTCTTACTCCTTTTTGGGCGTGTTAAAATCGTTGCAGTACAAAGATATGTCTTTTGCATTCCTTGTTCATGTGTGTGATTTTATATTTCTATCATCTTCGAAATAAATAAATAAATAATAATAATAAAAACACTTCAAATAAGAGACAAATCATGTAAAAGTAAGCTTTTCAACAAGATAAATGAGATTCTTTTACGTCACCAATTCTTGAATATATATGTGGCATAATCTGTTGAACTGATCAGCTTCTCCATGGATTGTTGTCAATCATAAATCCGATACCTCTGTCTGTGTTTTCGACCTCCGCTTCATCCGACTTGGCCGTTTCATCTTTCCTACTGGATGCGTCCTCCTTCGTCCTCTTGACCTGCTCCACGTTGTAGCTGTCGGCCTGTCCACAGTTCACCCTGGGCATCAGAACACACTGCATTCCGTCAAGTTTCAGCCCAGCGGAGAGCCTGAAAACAACAACGAATACTGAGCCGCTGACCCGTATGTGTAGCGTGGAGGCAGAGGGTACGGGATGTGGGTCCTGGGCATGAGGAGGAAAGTCCTCGCCACGTGAATGATGCTGCAGAGGGACAAGGCGATGAAGGAGGACTGGAGAGAGATTCCTCGCTCGTGTAGAATCTGTAACGCAAGATGGAGACGACATTTGGTGATCTGAAGCAGCCTTTCATCTGCAGAATCTTTTCTGTGCCACTAGGATTATTGTCATCTAAAAGTACCCCAGAAGTCTCGCTGTATCATTAAAACTAACTTCAGACTAAAGCCACTGGCTGCTGTTGCAGAAATTGATCACATAGTTTAGGATTTATTCTCCTATCACTGATAACAGTTTGAGTCTAGATAATGTAAATTATTCAAAAGATTTACAGTCCTTTGCTCCGGCAGAGCAAACTGTCAGATTTGTTCTTGTACTTTAATTTACTCTGAGGACATTTCTTAAACAGGTTTGGAGCAGTACACTGACTCAATGTGGCTGAAAATAGTTTTTTCTGTCGTTTTTACCTATTTTGTTTTCTACAAAAGCTGCAGCCCACACTTTATGTCTAGATAAAATGACGGCGACGGCAGCTTGGATTTTATTTTAGTTTCCCACTTTTGCCAAGATTGGTTTTTCAGCCTACAAAATAAAATCCATATGTATATAATCTGTTCAATTTCGACCAAATAAACACATGGCAACACATGGCGACGTACCTTGATGATGAGGAAGACTCCTGAGGAAGAGTCAAAGGCTCCGTTGTAGAAAGTAATGACGGTGGAGCGATGAGCGGCAAACAGGTTCCCCACCTCCACAAAACAGACAAATTCTAATTATGTGGTTTCCATAAAATGACCTCCTGTATTTGATTTCCAGCTTCTTTTCCAGAATAACCACCTGAATGTTCGTCATAAGGAGCAGAATTCCTCCCACGGCGATGCAGGATAAGGCAGGGAAGAGCATCAAGGAATACGCTGTCGAACAGTGGAGGAGGGAAAAAAAGGACAATAATCTTTCATCTCGAAGACGAGTAGCAGTTTGACTAAATGCATTAAATGGGTCTACTGTGAAATAGTCTTTCTAAAACCTTACAAATGAAAAGTGTTTGTTTGCATAAAGCAATTGCTGCAGACCTGCACTGGAGAAGGCCACGAAAAGGGTTCCAGTTGTGTACAAACATCTGGAAGGAGAAAACACATGAGCATCTCTGGTCATTTATATAAAAATAAAAGATACAGACATCTTTGTGTTTTTGTTAAAAAGCTTCATTTTTAATGGCTTACTTTGCTATCATCTTGCTCGTTTTTTTACTGTGTTATTAATACCAACACAGTAACTATCGACAGTATGCGGTCAAAGGAGGTGACGTCTGCCTGGGTGTAATCTGTCTTTGTAAGACCCTCCCTGTGTTTATCACGTTCCTCTCATCCTAACAGAAATAACTGAACTACAAATTTCACATGTCATAAAACCTGTTTCTTGAATTTTGAATATAAAGCAGTTGGAGGACTAAGCAGAATTTCAAGACTGCCGATATAGATTGTAAGACTGCAAATCTAAAATGAATAATTAAATGGATTAGTGCCATGAGTTTGCATGCAGGCTCGTGCTTGAACCTACACTGCCAGCAGTCTTGTTACCATGGTGCCAAATCGATCGAACAGGTAGCCGTTGATCAGACTCAGGAAGTTGTTCAGGAACGAGGCGATGGTGAAAACCAGAGAAAACTGCTCGTCCTGACCTCTGCAGTCTGAAAGACAGAGAAACACTCAGACATGGACAAAGTTATGGAAAAAACATCTACTGGTATTTTTATTACCAGTAGAGCAACTCTCAAACATGTGCAAACCAAAATTAGACCATAAATAATTACTTCAAAGTTTTTTCCAGCCACATTGTGACTATAGCTCTATGGTGTCACAATCTGCAGGTGTGTCTATTCCCTCAGAGAAATATTTTTTATGCGTCCTTAGGTCTGGTTTCAACATTTACTCTTCTTTGGTGCTGAAATAGCATCAGTTATAGTTACATCAATTAACTGTAAATGAAGTTCGGTGGCGCAAGTAGGATTTTCTTGATGTTTTCATGACTCAAAGTTGTCTTCAAATATGCACATTGCATTTTGACCCAACTGACAAACAAACAGCAAAGTCAACACCCAAATAACTGCAGAAAAAAAAAAAAATAGCCCCATCTTCAGAAACTTAAATCACAAAACTCTTCTGTTTCTTCTTTTGCTCACCTGTCTCCACCTGAGAGCTGTTGCTGGCTGTGCTGTTGCTGCACAACTCACTGAAGTACTGCTCTTCCTTCAGCACAAACACCAGAGAGGTGTAACCAAACACCACTCCAGCGAAGCAAAGACACTCCAGCATCCCTGAGATCAGCGTCAGCCAGTAGCGCATCTTGGCGCCGACCTCGCCGCCCTGCATGCCTCAGTCCTTCTCCGCAAGAGTTCAGGTGAAACTTTCGACGATAAGGTCTGTCTTCAGAGAAAGCTGTTCCGTTTTCTAAAGCTCCCCGGGGTTCTTCCAGCAAGCAGCAATCATCTTCCCGCCTAAGAAACATGAGAAAGCAAAGGGGATAATCACTTTATTAAAATTTGTCAGCTCCTCTGCCTTCTTTTGGTGAGCAGCATTAAATTGACACCAAAGAGCCAGCTGTGAAGAATGTGTTACATGGGATGCATCCTAAAGCTGCTAAAACAATGAGAGGCTGAAGGAACATCTGCTACTGGGCAATATAACAGATGTGTTATTGTCAGTGGAAATCAGGATGTGTTTTATGTACTTTATTTACTGGATTAGAGCAAAATTAAATAATTTGTTTTAGTAATTAATAACTTTAGTAGAGCAACGTTTGAGCAAAAACAAATACGGTAACACTAACAAGTTTGAAAAACATGTATTGTTTTTTTATTTTTACTGATAATCCTTCACAGCTAACCAATGCAACACATGCATAGGTTTCCTTAGCAAAATGTTTATTATGTAATGTATTTTTCTACTTCCAGCTGTGCTACAGTTTGGAGCAAGAGCTTCACTACTCAGAAAACATCTTCATGGCTGAGATTAAAATGAAACTTTAGCCTTTGCAAATATTACTAACAATTTTCATAACTCACCTCGGTGAAGCCTCTTCAGTCCAGATCCTGTGAGTTTATCTCCTCAGCTCTGTGACAGCATGGCAGATTTTCCCTCTTAAAATGCTTCTTATCTTTCTCATGGCGAACCGACGCTACAACGTACTGACAGCCGACTTTACGGACCGTGGCGGTTATCTGCAGGAAGTACTGCCTCTAATCCAGATTAGTTGGGTTAATCTATGAGGACCAGCGCAAGATACAAAATACAGGCTACATTATGCTCTAAAATATGATTGGTAAACACAAAATATATTTTAATTTACTTCTTGAAATGCTGTTTGTATGATTGAACTTACTTTTGCACTCCTTATATGCCAGACCTGAAGACACAACAAAGCCACCGATATGCCATGCAGAGGAGCTTTGTGTTTCTGTCCACAACACCAGACGGCAAGACAGATTCAAACAAATTAACAATATAAAATGGATAATCTAACAGATCTGAATTTCTTGACAGTCTAAAAAGATTTATCCAGGCTTTTTCAACCGACGTCAGGGAATCCAGACGCAACGAACGAATCCTCAGGTGCCATCTGATCACAGCTTGATGTGTAAAAAAAATAATGACCAAGTAAGGTCATTATTTAAGGTTAGAAGGTCATTAATATCGTGTGCAGGAAATGAGCGCTTACAAGTGAGGCGATGTTGAACAGGTCAAAGTGAGAAGCTCTGCCGGCAGGAAGGCAACACTTCGGTTTTAGTGAAGGGAAAATAATAGTAAACACTGAAGAGCGTGTGAACCCATCTCCACTTTTGCTCCTCTGAAAGTTATTTCTCCAGAGTCAAACTCTGGTCCAGGTAAGGTTGCTTTGGGAATGTTGTTAAACATTAAGCCAACAAAACAGCTATCACAAGATCCAAATTTCAGTCAGATTTTATTAGATTGAAATAAAATTTGCTACATTTGATCCCCTTGCCTATAATAAAACCCAGTTTTATAACCACATAGTAAAATTTAATTTTACCCACCATTTGATGTCTCATAATTATCACAAGGGAAGTTTTATTTACTAGAGTAACATTTCTGTTTGTAGCATGACTGGAAACTATTTTAGATTTTAATTTAAAAAAAATCTCTATATAAAAAGAAATTTATATGCAAACATTAGTCCATAAAATGTATGTAAAAAGGGAAAGTGGATAAAACTGACATCATTAAATTTCCTGCCATCTGTTTAACTATGGGAAAGCCTTAGCAAGTCCTGTAATATGCTATTATGTAATAAAACTTGGTTTTAAAATGTAATAAAATCGCATTATGTGATAATTAACACATTTAACCCTTGGACACGTCTTAAGTCAATATAACCATAAGGTGCCTTTGAGACTTTCCCATTTCCAAAAGCTGAGGGTTTCCAAGGAAGTTCACATCCTTTCATTAAGTTGATGTTATTCTGTTTGAAATGCATGTTTAATACAATTTTTATAAATAAAATGGCACCAAAAAAAACAACAACATGGAAACAGTAAGCTATTTCCACCATGTCCTCAACATATTCAAGGCAAAAATAAATACATTGTAATAGTATGGTGATTGTAAGATGTATATTTTTTAGAAAGCTTTTGGGTCTCCTTTTCAACAATATGTTTCTGGTGATGGGAAGAGAATATAAATACTAATAAAATTATGGCAAACTCTTTGTTTCTTATTAAATCTTTCAGACTTAGACTTTCTTCTCTAAATAAGAGCTGACTTCAAAGATATCAACAATTCAATTTGATTATTTGTAAAGAAATCACACAAACATTTATAACATAAATTGTTTATTTTCATAAATTATGAAAATGACAAGGTGAACAAGGGCATAATGGTGGACTTTAGACATGACAGGGTGGAGACATGAAAGATCAAAATGGTGTCATAAATGTTAGGAAAACACACCTGGTGACTTGGTCCTAACTAACCTATTGTTTTGTTTCTTATATTTATTCGTTTAATTTTTTATTTTTTTTGCAAGCTGTGTCTTCAGTATTTCTGTCTATTTTAACCCTCAGATGCGTAAGTAAGTTCTGCAGGGACACACCCTGGATTTATTCATGATGACTTTATTTCTGCTGTTTGGAGCTTGTGAATACTTGGCTTATCCACAAATTTGTGGCGGACCTGGCTGAACTAGCAAACACTCAGACTGTGGGTGTGGACGGAGACGCAAGTTGGATGTGAGTCTTGCTGAGACTCGTAGCCCAGATGAGGCCTCCAAAACTCACTAATGGGATGAAATCAATCTTGGAGAAGTTGCTAGTTTTGCCTCAGTGGGACGGCCAAACTAATTTGGATAATTGGGAAGAACTGAGATGTATCGGAGAGACTTTGGGGAAGATTCAAATTTATAATCTACCCGACCTTTAACTGCTCCAGTTACTAAAACACAACTCACATACTCTTCAAACTTGGACTATATTATTCCAGGTTATTCTGTGGATTAAAATAGCAGAATACTCGATGATTCTGCTCTAATAGCAAAATATTTAGAACCATGTCTGTGATTTGTGAAACTGGAATAAAGGTTGATTTCACCACTTTTTTGGATCTCTATAATAGTATAACTGCTCTAATTCCAAAACTGCAACTCATAGACTCTTCTAACCTGGAATGTTTTTGCATAAAACAGTATTTTGCCTCAGTGGTTTTTAAATCCACACTGTATGCTGTGAAAAAGAAAAGGAACTGATTTCAGAAGAGCACTTTTTGTCCAGAGGGAAATGGGCAGGTGATCTAGCGCCTTCTAGCGTCTGTCTGTGAACGTCCCTGGTGATCTCTGTGTGTGGAGCTGAAATGGAGGGATGATAGCGCTGAGCTAAACGTTATGGTTATGTTCTGAACATAACTATATATTATGTGAAATATGTATTTTGAATTTTCCCATATGAGTTATGGGAACTCATATGGTTATGAGTTATGGGAAGGCAGACATAACTCAGTAGGTTGAAGTTGGTACTATAGTGTGAGGTTGACCGTTGGTGATCCTGCTGCCATTCTGTCAGTCAACCTCAGTTTACTAACTACCCAGCTGGTTACATGTTTTCATCACAACCAAATCCTCTTAAGAAAAATGTGTGATTCTTCTTCTGGCTTTCAAAGTAACAAATGTCCCTCTTTTCAGGAAAGCTCAGAATGCCCTCAGTAACCCCCTAGAAACTCAAATCTTCTGAATTTTTTTTTTTTTTTTTTTTTTTTATCAGTTACTAAGTTTTAACCTTTGCTCAACAATGTATTATTGTAACATGAAACACAAGAAAAACTCCTTCACTTCAACAGGAAAGGGAGTATGTGTGTGGGTGTGTGCGTGGGTGAGCGCGTGTGCATATGTGTGTGTGTGTGTGTGTGTGTGTGTGTGTGTGTGTGTGTGTGTGTGTGTGTGTGTGTGTGTGTGTGTGTGTGACAAAATTTACAGTTTGTCATCATTTATCTTCGCTCAAACTATCAAATTTACTAAAGCTTCAGGAACGTCAGGACAGTCTGTTTTAGTTATAAATTTTTAAACATTATATTTTATTTAATATGTTTTAATGCTTCAATTGAACTCTACTCTTCAGTATCCTGTTCATAGTTAAGTGTGCAAATTTCAAAGAGACCTCAAACATGATTTAAAATCAGCATCAGTTTTGTGTTTCTTAAATTTAATGCTGCAGAAAATCTTTGCCACTTTCTTTTGACTCTGTTATAAAAGTTAAACTTTCAGGAAGGAACAAGGTTCTTTGAACTTTTGCGATTTTTATTGTTTTATTTTATTTTATTTTTGACTGCTTAATTTAAATGCAAACCATTCTCGCATGAGATACCAAACTGTTCAAAAACTTACAGAACTTCAACATAAAATCTCTTATTTAATTTCCATTGTAGTGCTTCAACAACAACAAATAAAAAAAAAAAACACACATTTGGTCATCTGGGCATAAGATGTTTCCAAAACTAATGGCTTCATATAATCACTGACAACATTTGTTTCCTCTCTCCTAAAATAGTTTTAAACTTTAAAACATTTATTTCACCGTTCACAGAACTTCTTCTCATAGTGAAAAGAAAATAGCGATGACAAACTCCATCAAGTAAAGATATAATTTTATAGTCCAAACTGGTTATCTTTGCTGCTTCTGATGAGGCCTTAATTGAGGAGATCAGATCAATCAGCTTGGAAAGGTGCAAAGAAAAATCTCTCAGAGAAAAATTGAGAATTCGCCCTTACAGAAAATGTGGTGAGATACATAGAAAAGCACAGGTCTCTAGGAAGCCCTCACATAACAGCTAGATATTTCCACAGCGTTTGACACTTAGGTGTCAAGCATGGCTCCATTAATGCTGCAGCTGAGGAGGTGGATGAGATGCAGAGGCATCAAGAGCAAACAGCTCAGCCTCCTCCTTCCAGAGGAAAACCTGCAACTCAGTGAAAAACTACATGCACACATCCCAACTCCAAATCCCAGAAGCTTCTGACTGGTCAAATTAAGTTCTTCCTCTCCACTGATGTCACATGATTGCTGAAGAAGACAAAGCATCAGTTGTTTTTAAATGATAATTGGATATGACTTCAACACAATGTAACTAAACTATCCAATGTAATTGGATCTTAGTTGAATGAACTTGGACTTATTAGGGCTGTAAATAGCAGGTGATGAATTAGACCTGTTTTCCCTGTAGAGTAGGGTTGCCAAACTAATCTTCATTCTAGGTAAGGCAACTTTATTTATATAGCACCTTTCAGCCAAAGACAATTCAAAGTGCTTGTATAAGAAAGTTAAAAACAACATACAAGAAGATAGTAATCATAAAAAATACATAAATAAAAGATCAAGCAGATTAAAAATAGACAAAGTAAACATTGAACATTTTAAATATAGTGAATGAGTAGAGTGTGTGTTGCCCTGCGACAGGCTGACCCCTCTGGAGATAGCCACCCTTGCCCCTAGTGGGGTTGGATGGATGAATGGATGAATGAGTAGAATTAAAAAATTAAGAATATGCAGCTACAAAGACATCAAGATCATGAACATCCTCAGCAGGCTGGTTGCAGCAGAATGCATGACATTATATTCGATGAGCACTTCTAAAAATGTAATATTTAAGACTCCTTTTTGAGAACTTTGGTTATGCTTTTTGTATGATCAGTAAAGGTGTTTTACCCTCGACAAGTGGAACCTCTGGAGAAGTTCGCCATTTCGGCCACACGGTGGCAACATCTGAACTCTACAAAAGTTTAGTTAGATCAGCAAAATATTTATTTCTCTTCTAAAGTTTCAAGAATATAAGGCCGTAACGTGTAAACTCTATGCTATTTTTGGAGATCCAGAAAATAAAACCAAATTTAACTGCTACAAAAATAATGAAAAAATAAATACATAAAAAAAACCCTAAGAAGAAGCAAAACAGAAAAACAAGACAAGTGATGATGACAAAAGATGATACGAAGCCCTTAAAGTTCATTTTGTGTTTCCTTTGCAAACCAAAAATTCCAGGGTGTTCGGAAGTTGGAAGTTGCTTGAGGTCCAGTGAGAGGATCATGAGAAAGAATAGACGAAACTGCAGAAAACAAATCCACCTGGGAATCCGTGACCCTTCCGCACAGCCACAGGCTGGCCGCCTCCATGCCACGCCGCACGGTCGCAGTAAATTGCGTCTAAGAAATCAACATTTCAAAGAATATACATACATATATTCTAATTTACTGTATGTGAAGCTTCTGAACAATGCTCTGAGCCGAGATTGGATTTCCTCCATTGTATTGGATGTGACAGTCATAGGGGAGGAGTCCTGTGGGAAGGTGAGGAGCCACGCCAACCTTTCACGTAGGAGCGACGAAAAGTTTCTTCTGTTTATTGGATCGTTTGTGACATTTAGAAACCACGTAACCCTCATTGCTTTAGAATAAGCCAACCCTGGATCTTTGGTCGCTTTGATCCGTCCTGCTGTCTTATCTGACGCTGGCCCCCACATCTTCCTCCCCCCAGCGGAGAGGAAGAGGACAGACAAGTGGACAGCAGGCGACGGCGAGGAGGAAAGACAAAACTGCGCTGCATAGGTGGGTGTTTTCTCCGGTGTTCGCCGTGGTCCCTCTCAGCATCTCTCGGGTGTAAACTCGCCCTGCGCCGACGTGTTTTTTTTTGTTTTGTTTTTTTTGTCGTTTCACCCAAACTCTTCGCCCAGCCCGGAGGGGTCGGGCTCCCCCCGGATTGTGTCAAACAAGAGAACTCGGCTAGGCCCGAAGCCACCAAATACTTCTGGACTTAAAGATAGAAACCTGCTGAAAGTGTCTGCCACATGGGTAACGGCGGTCCTGGTCGTGTTTTGCTTTGTGTGTGGCTGGTTTGGGGTTTGTCGGTGGTGGGAGCGGAAGCGGCTTTTGGTTTGCCGAACTTGGTCGCCTGAACAGGCTAGCGGCGTAGCATGGAGCTAGCTGCGCTAGCGTCAACGTCTACGCTTCGTTGATGAATAACTCGAGGGGGGGGTGGGAAAGTTGTATTAAACTACGTTGACCTGAAAGCGGCAATTATATAGAAAAGGAAACGGACTCTACACATTATGTTTTAATACAAATGACAGACTTGCACGGCGTTATCACTGAAAACATCGCCTCTTCACTGATTGACGCGTTTGAAAAACGCATTTAAAAAAAAAAAAAATTCTCCGCCTCTTTCCCCGGGATTTCCTGTGTACCGAGGACAGGTGAGAGTACACGGAAGTCCCCCGGGACGCCTTGCCGCATTCTAGACCGGTAAACTCTACGTCAAAGTCCAGTCTGCTTATCAATTTCGCCCTTTGTGTGCCCCGAAACGCCCACGCTCTGTGGATGGTTAACCTGCACCGCGCTTTCAGGTGACTATCCTCCTGTTGTGTGTGTGGTTGCCTTTGATTTTTGTTCACATTTTGGTCTGTGTTTAAAGCCTGGTGTGAAATCTCAGCCGCTGACTTTTGATGTGGTGAGGCAGGCAGAGCTGGGAGACGGCGTTTCACGTCCTAAGAACCTGTTGTGTGGGTCTGGGCCAGTGGGGCGTGGTGACAACAGGAGTGTTTGTTGCTTCATTATTTAGTCCCTTGTGTCGAGGCTTAGTTTTACCTTCTCCACTTACAGTTTTTTTTTTTTCCAGACTGAATGCAGACAGGAAATCTGCCCTGGATATGCAGTGCCTCGCGAAAGTATTCATTCCAACTTGAACTAGACACTTTAATCTGTTTTACTGGGATTTTATCAGACAGAAAAAAAAAAAAGATACATAATTGCATTGTGTGGCATGCTTTTATATTTAGCAATAATGAGACAATACTTTGCAGAAACACCTCACAGCTGCAAATCTTGAAGACTGCTATATTTACCAGGTGATCTTTGCAACATACTTCAGACTCCCTGAGAGTGAGTGAATGTCGAGGTTTTGTGATCTGCAATTTAAAAAATCTTACCTCGGTTGGTTTTAGGTCGAGACTTTTATTAAGGTTTAGTGTGTACGCCACGGTATGTTAAAGTGGGTCACGCCAGTTTGAAGTGGTTGGAACGTTTTAACCTTCTGAGATTGTTGTTTATTTGGCTGCATCCATTTATCTATCAACTCTGACCATTGTCGCCGATGCTGCCACCACCATTGTCCTGCAGACAGATTCTCCCTCCTGAGCTGCAGCTATGATACCAGGGGTCTCTTTGCTGCTACTGTGATAATCTAGATCCTTTGACCTAGAGTGTGTTCCGTTTCCTCAGAGTGTGTTCACATCAGTCTTGCTAATTAAACTGATTCGTACGTCTACAAAGTCCGTTCGTTTGGGGAGATGCGAATGGGGAATCGAATTCTGCTGTGGACCAAAAAAAAAAGCGAAAATTTGGTCCACCTAAAAACATTGGTCTGTGTTTGGTTGAAGTGAACTCTGGAGCGGTTTGAATGTATTATGTGAATGTTAAGCAGCCCGTGATTTTGGCTGCTCCAAAATCAGTAAGTGGACTGTGACGCTGGGTATTCTGGGTAAAAACCACCAAAACAAACGTCTTGAGTCTATCGCTAGCGGGAACAATGGCTCGTTGTGTTTTACCAAAGATAAGAGAAATCATACAGCCGCTAGAATCTGATGTCGCTCGATTTTTGTTTATATTTTGTGAAGAAAGAAGTCACTCTCAGTGCCTTTTTAAGGGATTTTTGTTTCGTTTTCTTTAGTGGTTCTTGGTTCAGCGCCACTTCAGATGTTTTCAAGTCTGGCTCGTTTACACAATGCATCATGAAAGTGAACTGCACCTGCTGAAAATGTAACGGAGTCTGCTGGGCTATCAGGTGGAAACACCCTCATGTTCTCTAGCACACCTGTGGAAAAACTATGCATCATTTTCTTTTTTGTCACCCAATCGTTTAGCTATAATATACATAAGGCTGATTGTAAAACGGAAAGAGTTTTTTTTAACACTTTATGAAGACCTTGCACTTCAGAGGAATGTAATTTTCTTTTGGATTTGTTTGGTTACCTAGACTACAACACAGAAAACCTGAAACTTTGTTTCTGCACTTGCAATTAAATAATTTCTCGTTTACTTATTTTTTTTCCCCCCCTTTGCTACAGTTCAGTGAAGCAAAGAAATGCCTTACATATTTCTTTGTACACCCTATGGTGATTGTTGCAGGAACCTGCTGGAACACAGATGGAGTAGATTGAGGACAGGTCTGGGCACGCTTAAAAATGTCCCCTCTTTTGAAACGAGGGAAGAAGGGAGCGGCCACTGAAAGAGAAAATGGACACACCGTCCTTTCTGTAGATCCTTCTTTTGTTGCTTGGAATGATCCCTGACCGTTCTGTCTGTGGAGACCCAAGTTTTCCTAGCTGGCCGGGTGTTTTAAGCAGGGCTATCATTTGCTAGCGTGTAATGAATGGCTTGCAGGGCACACCATGGGTGTGTCCCTCTTCTGACACACACTGAGGCTGGAGTTCTGCTGTGCTTGCTCCTCCTTTGCTGTCTGTTTCTACTTTTTTGATTTATCTCCCTTGATCTACATTTCCACCAATCACACCTTCAGCCTGTTCTTACTTGAAAGTCGAGTGTGTCGATTGCCTCTGCGTGTGTGTGTGTGTGTGTGATGGTGAACTCAGAGTGGAATCAAAGCTAGCAGATAAATGCAGCGGTGACGTGAAACCTCTGCTCGGTTGCCTCCCTGGGAGCCCGCGGTAGATTTCTTGGAAACGTTGACCACCGACTTGTTCGGCAGCCGTTGCGCAAAACATTCTTGTCGACAAACGGTCGCTCTCTGTTCGCAGATTGAACGTAGTAAATCATTGTCGGTTTTAATTCAACGCAGGCTGAGATGCTTGGCCAATTTTAAAGCGATTTTAAAATAATGTCATTCTATAGAAAGATAGTTTATTAGCCCACAGTGGGGAAATTCTGAGAATGTGTTATCGTCAGAATGTGTTAATTTTTAACTCGCTCTTAAACGCTGCAGCTACTAACGACTATACCCGGGTACCTGTGTAATATTTCATCCAATAATCACATGGTTTTGCCGTGTTGATACGTTTCCTTTGTTTCTGACCACTGCTTGCAGCAGCCCAGAATAACATGGTGCTAACCAGCTTCTACACAAAGCAACAGTTACATAATCTCAATAGTGGTCAGTGGATTTAGTGGCTTCTGCTCAGATCCTGAAGTATTGATTGTATTGATTGATTTTCAGCTAGACAGTGGGTGCTGGTTTCTGTTTTCTTTTCCCTGAGCTGCAGGTGGTCCTGAACATTAAACAAAACATTAAATCAAAGGGCTTGTCTGCTTACTAGACGGTTCTCTTTTGCCTTATGGAGAAATCAAGGCATAATGTAATATGTCGATCATTATTAGCTTTGTACAATTAACAGATGGCTCTCAATGAACCAAAATGAATAACATTTCTGTAACGTAGCTTTTGACTTGATTCGTGTTGTAAGATCTGTGCTGAAGTTTTATTCTTTCGTGATGGCTGAGAGCAAAGTCTGTCATTTAGAAACGAAAAGTCAGAATGCAGCGTATTTTTAGATCTCTAACAATTTTTTTTTTTTTAAATGTTAATCCAGCAAGTTCAGGAGGAGGACTTGTAAAATGTGCAACAGTGGTTTAGAAATATTTGTCAGCTAAACCAGCAAGATATAAGATATGTTGCAGATATAGGAGCATTACATTCATATATAAACAATATATACTAATGTTTATATTGTATATATTGTTCATATAAACATTAGTAACTTACGGACTGCCCCAGCACAACTCTGTCCTCCAAAACTTAACAGGAGGTCAGCAGGACGTTAAGTTTCACTTATGAAATGGTGACGGGGCCAAAAGACCAGCACACCTTCTACCCATGACGTCTCTGTTCAGTTGGTAAGGATTTAATGTCTGAAATATGCTAAACAATGAAGTTAAGTAACAGTGAAAACACATTGAACTCTTCAAAAAACAATGAACCCAGACTGAGGCTAAGAAGTTGAGCAAAAACAAGAAACCATTTCGATTTTCACTCTAAAAGCTGTTTTCCACATAGGTGATTTCATGGAATTAGACCAAGTTGTTTTAATTTTTGGTTGTTGTATTGGTTGTTGCTTTTCACTCCCACCTCAAGAATTAGCTGAGCTATGAGACAAATGTGACTAAACCACTTTCATTTCTGGTCTTGTCAACAAAGTGTGGCACGTTCTACATGTTTGTTCACTGCTCAGTAAAAGAGAGATTTTGGATCACTAAATGGTCTTATGATTTTTAAGGTGATGTAGGATTTTAGGTTTCATAAATCTTTTTTTTTTTTTTTTTCTTCTGCTAAATTTTTAATCTCCTATTTGTTCAACAGTGTGTTGTGCCAGTTTGCTGCTTTGTCACGTACCTTTGGTCGGTAAGTGACACAGTGTATTTTGTGCCTTTTGCCCCCGGATTTAGAAATGCAGATGACATTAACAAATGTATTTGGCCAATAGCCATCAGAGACAATGCTGCACACAAGTCAGACATTTAACTGGTTATTAGTTGTTGTTTTTTTTTTGTTGTTGTTGTTGGAAAGAAGCCAGAGAAACTAGCTAAACTGAAACCAAGAGGCAGAGCATGAGACAGCTTTGAAGATAAAGAAAAACAGGTGAGGGGTGGAAGTGACTGTTGCTCTGGGAATCACCTTTCATGTCTATTTGTGACAAACAATTTCAGGCTGTGATGTTTACTGGTGATGATGAGAAAAGTGATGTTAAAAGTTATTGCATAAATCGGGGCGTGCTGTGGTGGTGCAGGGGTTAAGCACGCCCCACGTTTGGAGGCCTCAGTCCTCGACGCGGACGTCGCGGGATCGACTCCCGGTCCCGGCGACCTTTGCCGCATGTCTTCCCCCCCTCTCCTCGCCTTCTTTCCTGTCTGCCTACTGTAAAAAATACAAGCCACTAGCGCCGCAAAACCTCTTCGGAGGGAAAAAAAAAAGTTATTGCCTAAATAAACCTCATTACCACCCAAATTCTGGAGAGTGATGAACACAAACATTGCTTTAAAACTATAAAGTTTATGCGTTATTGATTGAAGTTCTTAGCAACACCAGATACTTTAAGTCGCACATCTGGAACTAAATGCTAATCAATGAATATAAAAGCTTTTATTATGAGACATAAACGTAACATAAACCCACCTGGGAAAAAATAGCTTGAAAGTAAATAAACCCGATCATACTGCCTGTTTTTTTTTTATTTTTTTTTTATTATTATTATTTTTTTTAAATCATCATCCGTTAGCTTATTTTTGTTATTGTATGAAGACTAATTGTTATGATTTATTTATTTTTTGCTTTTATAGAGATGACACAGATTAATTACAGTTTATATTCCATCTTGTCAATATTTTGAATATATTGAAATTATAATATATGCTAAGAGGACGCATTTTGCACAGCAGGGCAACACATCCAAATAAGCTCCCAACTTCAACACAATCAGAACATAACCATGACTGACGATAATTAATCTAATTAATGCTGTCATAGCTTGATAATAATATCGGGGACATGAAATGTAGATATGTTTGCAGCTGGCCTTGCGGTTGAGCATGTTTTCTTTAGTGTTATTTGTTCAGTTATATTCAGATTCCCTCCATGCGCCCAAGGCCACTCATTTCCTTTCCCACTAAGATAAAGGAGCTTGTGTTGTCTACATGGGACAGTTGGCCTTGCAGAGGTTCCTGAAAAGCCTGCACGAAACCCTGAGTGTGAGTTAAGGTGGTCATGTTTGAAACGTCCACTTTCTTGGGCTCCGCCTTAATGGCCACATGTGGAGCAGTGCGGACCAGGACCAGAGCCCCTTGTGGTTTCATGTCAGGATGGTAAAGGTGGGACTGCCTGGATTTAGGCCAAGGTCAATGCACAAAGCACCACAGGGTGTTCACCAAATGTCTGCGCGACCATTCAGATGAAGCCGAGTCAGCAAAGCTCTTGTCCAGGCCACAGCAGCATTTTAACTTCATTTCAGCTGTGAACAGGATGTGTGTTGGACTGCCTCAATGACAGAATGACTGAAATAGAAGAGATGGTATGTCATAAAAGATATGGCACAGTTATAGTCCATTAAGCAAAAAAATGTTTTGGGGGAACTAAATAATTGGTGTATTGCTTCTTTGAGAAGTTAATGGCTGCACTGCCCCTTTAACAAAGAGGGTTGTGCTGCTAATGGCAATAATAGCGTAATGGCTGATTCCCAAGCTTTAAGTGACGGAAACCATTTACAGCTTTCACAGCAGGGTGCATCTTTCCACAAGAACGTTAAGATTTGTTAGAAGCTGTTGGGATTGACCAACTGTAACATAAAGGAAGGACCAGGAAATGAGGTTTACATTCTTGATGTGTTTGTTCTGTCAGAAAGATGTAACAACTCTTAACTTGGATAAAAAGACTCATTTCACAGATTCTCACAGCAGATTTGCATGGAATAACATAAACTAATTGGTTTTATTGAAAACAAAAGATACACTTTTTTCTGCTGGTGTTTAAATTACTAATTATATTAACATCATAGTCAGACCTGTCACTATAATAAATCTTTACTGGACGATAAATTGTCCCAGAAATTATTGCAATAAATGATAATGTTGCAGTTTTGAGATCGTCAGCTAATATAATAAGACAAGTTAATCCTCTGAAAGATTAGTAAGTCTTACTTTTGTATAGACCTAGAGTTCATTCAAAACAGCCAATTACTTTTTTTTTGTTCTAAATTGTAGGCAGCCTTTAAAAGCTGAACTTCTGTATATTTATGTCTCCTGGTTCACATTGGAAGCTGTTTAAAAATTGTAATCCCAGAATTGTATATTTTAAAAAGAAACAAATATTGCTAAAAAACCTTCTACAGGTCATATTTAAAAATGTTTCTATTTTCCATAATAGTAGAGTTGTAACAGTTTATTCAGATCAAACATCATAACTGTTACAGTGGAATATTTTCAGACCAAGACAGAGCAGAGCAGAAATGCATTCACCTTCTTTTTATTTTTTAAATGAAGTAAAACGTTCGGTAACAAGATGGAAAAGGTAGATCATCGTTTTCTAGGTGTGTTTACATCATTGTTGGGATTTTTTAAAAACTGCAACCTACTGTAACCTGGGACAAACACAAACCTGAATGTTATGAAAGCAACTTCTTTTTTTTGTCGTCAGTTTTAATATGGAAACTTCGTAAATCCTGGGAAGGAAGACCGGTCCGTGCTTACCCGTTCCCATTAACAGGTTCCGTTTCTAGAAATCCTCGGTAACACCTGACGGCCTGTTCAACATAAACACCCTTTTTGTTTTATTTTAGAGATAAGTTTGAGCCAACTAGTTTTCTTGTTTACATATTTCACCTAAGAAACAGTACAGGGCTCTACTCACTTTCTCCTTCCAGCTTTTATGTTTAAAACACCAAGATGAAAGATGAATTATGTTTTTTAGCGCAGCTCGCAACAGCTGAGGCAGGATATGACACGCTCAATCTTACTCTGGAATGTATGACAGTGGTATTACGGGAGTGTTTTCTTGCAGCTCCAATGTGCCTTTGACCACAAATGTCTATTTTCCTTCTTTATTTTTTCCTCCCACACAGACAGAAAAAACATTTTACTTGACTTCACAAAAACGCTGCCGGTGCTCTGTTGGAGTATTTAGTGACAAGCATACAAACTTGCCACACATCACTCACGTATATAGAGATGTGAACTCACTCAGGCTGGCATACGTCCACACTTAATACTGGAGCCCTTTTTTTTTTTTTTTTTTTTCTTTCATTCAGACAGTCCCGCCTATGCGGTCTGACAGCAGATTGGAGATCCAGGAGTCGATGAACTTTGAAGCAGAAAATGATTTTTGCCCTGGTTTGGAGATGAGCCATTCTCATGTCATTCCTTTATTAGACTCTGCTGAAGTAATCCTTTTCCAGATTCCTCTGTCCTCCCACGCCAGGATAAAAGTCTTAAGACTGCGATGGTCTTACTTTGGGCTGGACTGGCCTCTGTAATTTAGGTTTATACCATCTATGGCATGTGTTTAGGTTGCGTTTTCTTTATTTAACAGTAGAAAAAGAGAAAAACCCTTCATTCTCTGCGTCTTTCCTCAGCAACCATGTCTTAATTTCTTTCCAAGCATTTTCTTTGTGGCTACATGTTAAATAGAGTGCATTTGACATGATTGATTGTTCACATTATTCACAGTAATACAGCTCAGTAGGCTGTTTTCAAAATGGCGTATCGGGTCTCATTTAGCTTATGGTGTCGCGTGTCAAGCGATCCATTTATGTTTGACTCGACTGTCTTCAGTCTGGTGTGTTCACACAAGCTGAGAACAACCACCAAGTTTTAGACGATGGCCATAAAAGGAGTCTAACAAATCAGTTGGATACTGTTATCTTGGATCCTTGGTGGTTAATTGTTAACCAGAGTTATGGTTGTGTGATGTTGGCTTTTTTTAGGTACAGTCATGGCTGCTGAGAGGCATTTTTCAAAAGCCATTACAGACATAAAACACAATGTAGCTCTGTATTCATTCACTGGCAAAGTTCAAACACAACTTTACACATTAAACCGAACTTTTTTAGCGCTAGCTTTATTTTTGCTTTGAGAGACTCTGACATTTTCTCTGCGTACTAATCCTAACAGTACCCTTTAACTTTGTTTCCAGTTTTAACACAAGATTTTAGTGCAACACTAGAAATGCTCCAAGAATTCAGCCAATCAGGATCAACGGTGCTACTTTAGATTTCAAAATTTTAAAGTAGCAACCAATAATTGGCTGAATGGAAACTAAAAAATGATTCCGGTGATGATAACAGCAGTACTCTTTCGTGTGAACTCTTTCTGACGGAGGAGTACCTAAAATAAATTCTCTGTTCAACACTTTTACTGTAAGACTTGAGTAACTTTGTACCACTAACCTAAATGTCATAGTTTCCTCGCAATAAAATTGATCTTCTGAAGAAATTGATGTATAACTCCAACTCTTTTTGTTGTTGTTTTAAAAATGTCTTTTTTTGTTGCTTCGATGCATTGTCCCATTCTTTAAAGTTTAGAAGCTCACAGCCCCTCTCTGCTCTCACATCTCTCTCCCCTTTTTATGTTCTTGCTGTTTTGAAGCCAAAAGGTGCTAACAAGCTCCACATGCTGCAGCTGAAAATTACCACTCTTCCCTCTTGTTGTAAATCTCACTTTCTAATTTTAACCCTGCTTAGCTGTAGGTGAAGAAAGATAGAAATGTGATGATAATCTGCTTATGTCACTCCCTGTGTTGAATTGTTTTAGGTAGATTCTGTTAGCAATTTCTGATTTTCTTTGCTTCCACTTTCATTACTTTTTCTCTGCTTTATTTTCCAGCTTCTCGCTAATTAAGTATAAACTTCATTTTCTCTTCTTTGCTGTTTAGATTCCCGGCTGCACCATGCGTCAGTTTTTTTTTTTCAGAGCCCTGCTTTTTATCTGTGTGTCCGTTGGTGGTTTTTCTGTCTGTCTTCTGATAAATCCTGGTGTTGGACACATCTGTCCCTGTGCTGTGTGGTGACGGTCCTGTCCTGTCCTGTGCTCTGCTCTCAGTGTGTGAATGGAGCAGTGTGCGAGTACGGCCTCCCTGCTGGCCTCCGTGCGGGAGCAGGAGAGGCAGTTTGAGATGCTGAGCCGGGCTCTGGAGGAGGAGCGGAGGTCGTGTGCCGGCACCTTGCCCCGCCCCCTCCCCAACATGCAGGTAACGCCCTCTGACCCTTCCACCATCACTTCCCTCATGCACCTTTTCCATCTCAATCCTCCTTGGAATTTTCCTTTTGATCCGAACCGGTTCATCCAAAGTCATCTTCATGATCACCCTCATCTCATCTGTGCTGGACGGCAGCAGACCACACGCGACTCTTAGAATTCAGGTTAAATAAAGTCAAGTAAATGCTTTTTTAAAACTTAAGCCCCTGAGGGGTTTTCTGAATTATGTGTTTAAAATAAAACACCCAAATCTAATTTATATTTTCTTAGAAATTCCAAGCTGTATTTTAATAATCTTGATATCAAGAGACTCCACCAGAAGTGTAAGTACTACAGGAACTGCTATAGTTTCAGAAAAAATGAGAATGGAACATGCGATAAAATAATTTGGATTAGGCCTGTCATAATAAGGTGCTGAACAATAAAGTGCCACAGAAACCACTGCAATAAATGACAATATTGTTGTTTTGGGATAATTTTCACGCAATATGTTGATAATGCAAAGTAATGCAAGTTTTTTCTCTCAAAGACTAATAAACTTTAATAATGTACAGAACACTTAACACTGGAACTGGAAGATGTTCTTAATATCCGAAACAAAACACAACACCCAAAAGCAATACATAGAATGTAAATAAAAACCACACTGAGCCAAAACCATAAATAAAATGGATTATGAAGTTTATTTAAACAAAATAGCCTGTCAAAGATATTAAGCATCAGAAAGATGAGATCATTTTAATATACCATGTAATTACTTGCTTATTGCAACAGGTTTATCCCTCACCAGAATTTTTTGCATTATTGTGTAGCGTATACGGACCTTCTAGAAGGATCACAAATAAGGTTACAAACTTTTGGAAACCACAGACTCACCTGTGGACATTACCTGTGCAAATAACAGGAAAGAATAATTTCCTTTCTAATTAATATTTTTTGAAATGCAATTATGTTTACAGAGGCTTCAAAAATCATTTTATTTATGGTTTTGATTGTGTGTTGTTTTTACTTTCATTATATTTTCCGGTACTGTTTTTGGCTTTGTTTTTTGGATATTTAAAAAAGGCTTCCAATTCTAGTGTTAAGTATTCTTTACAAAATTAATGCTTACTGATCTTTGAGTGAGTGAACTTTAATTATTTTTCCGCCATCAATATATTACTTGAAACTGGTCTTAAAACATTAATGTTTATTGAAGTAATTACTGGGACAATTTATCATCCTTGACAATTATAGTTATAACTATAATTTATATTTGACTCAAATTCAAATGCATTTTAAAAATATCCAGTGTAGTAAAATATTACAAGAAATTTGAACACTTTTTTTTTTTCTGAAAGGGAAAAAAAAAAGTAAAACCACCAAAGTAAATGCTTTTTTTTTTTTTGGCACTACCAGCGCTCCCCACACTGTATTTTTGATGAAGATTCCTGGTCACTGATGTCTGTCCCACAACCTTTGGGCATAAATTCAAATGTCGAATTATTTCAGTAAACATCTGTAACTTACACGACGACGTTCTCATGATCGTTCCTCTCAAGCTGTCAGGCCTTGGAAATGCTACGCCGCCCGATGGTTTTGTCCCGACTTGTCCATGAATGTTTGCATGAAAAACTGCGTCTTGCTTTTATGTTTGGTTTGTCGTTCCGACTTTTTCTGATCCGGGTTACTCTTGTTCTTCTGTCTTTACTTGCTGGCGGGTATCCCCTGTTGGGGTAAGGATAAAAATAAGATCCCGTCGATTGATTTCTTAAAGTATGGCACTGTTTTGCTTATCAGTCGCAGGGTGAGTCAGTTACTTGGCTCTGAACCCAAACTTAAAACGCTTGATAATTCTTTCACTTTCTCAGAGAAGCCATTAGTGTACTGGAACAGCTTAGCACACTTCCTCACCATCAGGGAACTGTTGCTCCTTTAGCCAATAACCATCCACCTCAGCTTGCTGCTCTTGCATGAAGCCGCACCACAATCTGACCGTGTCGCAGGGAATTTCAAGGCTGTTCTGAGTCATAAGGTGCTGCTGTAAATGCAGGATGTTAAATAGTGAGTTAAATAGTGTGAGGTCAGGAAGGTTGCTTGTGTTGCCCCCATCATTGTTGGTGTGTGTTAACATTGCCTAAAGGCTCCAGCATGCTTTTGCTTTTAAGGCAATGCAACATGATATCAGTCTTTACTGACAGGTATCCACATGCCTCCATCTGCCCAGCTGCTTCTCTTTCTGTCTGTGGCTTAATCTCATCTGAACAGTTTTGTGTCCAGTAGCTTAATCTGATGTGTGTGTGTGCATGTGTGTGTGTGTGTGTGGGGTTAAGGCTTTATCGTCATCAGTTTCCAGCCAAATGTGGATTATTTCTGTTTTTTTTTTTGTTTTTTTTACTTTAAATCACGAAGAATCTCATTTTAAATGGGTACTCGGCAGGAGCAGTGGTCTGTCTGTGGCAGAAAGATCATCAATCATGTCTGCTGTTCTTTCTTTCATTACTGACAAATTTTCCATTTGTCATCTATTCATACCACCATCACAGCAAATTCATTTAGTTTTACTGTCATTATGCAACGATGCCCTGCAAAAATATTCATACGTCCTTGAAGTTTCTCATATTTTGTCTGTTTACAACCTCAACCTTTAGAATTTTTTTTAACCCTTCTAATTTAATGTGCTTAATTTTTTTGTGAATTAAATGTTATTTACTTAAAGCCACAAATGTTTGGCAAAAGATAACTTTTTTTTAAATGTCTTTGGGAAATTTGTTTTCATTTTATCTAAAAAAACAAACAAAAAACCAAAAACTTCTTTAAAATGAAACAAACGTCAAGTTTTAGCAAAAGAGAAATTTATTAATTTTCCTGGGATTTTTCCATCAAAGGAAATTATGTAAAAATAATAAAAGTCATAGTTTTCAACATGTCAACAAAAACATATGTAGTATATTATAGAAAAATATTACATGTGCTTTTTTGTTCCGTTCTGTTTTGGAAATTGAATGCAGTCATTCCATGAAAACCTGCTATAACTTTTATTTTTTAATATATCTATATCTTCCATTGTGGAATATCCAAAGGGCCACAGGTTGTAGACTTTACCTTCAATCTGTATAATGACTCTAAACTTTCAGCCTGTCGTACAGTGTGATGGTTTAGATCAAAACATATTCATGTGATAGAATGGCTTAGTCAAAGCCCAAACCAAAGTCCTAATTAGAATCTGTGCGAGACATAAAAAGTGGTTGTTTAAGCACATAACGCTGGTAGAGGCATACCTTCAAAGACTTTCTTTCAGTTGTAACTGCATTGAAAGGTGATTCTATAAACCATCTCCTTCTGGCGGCTGAATAATGATGATAATCAGTTTTTACATTTTTATTTGTAAAAAAAAGAAAAAAAAAAGTTGCCAAACCCTTAACATTTCCTACCACTTAAAAATATGCCACACTGTTGTTGTTGAAAATCCCAATAAAATAGATGTGGTTGTAAAGTAACTGAATGTGAAAAAGTTCAAGGAGGATGGATTCTTTTGCAAAAGCCTTATTAAGGTAAAAATGTTTTACCTTCTTAAATATAAAAACCTTAGTTGCATCGTCATGATTGTAAGTATATATTTCTTAAAACCATTTGTTTTGGTTCTGATCTGTTGATTGCGTGTCTATAATGCATGATGGGAGAAAAAGGTCTCATAACATTCCTTTTTTTCTTGCTACACAGACGTGGCTGAAATTAAAAAGTAGTCTGATAAATCGCTGCGTTCTCCTTGTTCTGGATGAATAAAGGCATCTGCTCAGTAGTTAGCGGCGTGACACAAATGCTGTGTTTGCCTAGAAATGCATTTTTAAATCCAATTTCTTGTTGTGTGGGATTCTCTTGTGAACATGATTTTGTTTCTGTCTGTTAACAGAACGGCCGCATTCCTTGTGATGCAGACCTAGAAAGGCTGACGCTGAACGAGGGTTACATCAACGGGACGCATCATGTAAGAATCAGACCTCTGATGCCTGAAGCTGGAAATAATGAGCATCACATTCCTTTTCTGTCAATGGATAACTACTGTATTTACGCTTTAGCAACATAGACGTTATAATGCGCTTTCTACAATATCAGTGGCTAATACTGATTTTAATAAACCAAACACTGGAAGAATGTATTTTGAGACTGCATTTGAGCTATGCTGTTTTATCAAATCGGCCCATTGGAGATTCATAACTTGAGACATTGGGACTGAAATTGAGCATTTTGTACATGTGCATGTAGTTCAGGATGGAGCCTGGTCAGCTGGTGCAGGAGACTTTCACAATGGAGGAGCCTCAGGAGGTGCCCCCAGTAATCTCCGTGGAGATGGATGACGATGGGACGACAAGGCGCACAGAAACCACGGTAAGGAGGAGATCAAATGGCAGTAGCTTGTATTAGAATCAGAGTCCAGGTGCAGCTCAGAAAATTGGAATATTTTCAAAATTCATTTATTTTAGTAACTCGTTTGAAGAACATCATATAAATGCAGTTCACATAGACTGTAGTTATTTCTATTAACTGATTTTTTTTATTTTTTATTTCTTTTACTTTCAGCAAATTAAAACAACATTTAAGATTACATGATTACATCAAACTTATAAAACAATTCGAATAGAGATGTTTAATACCTGCTTAAAGATTGTTTTCAAAAGATACTGTTAATCCTTGTTGGAAAGTATATTTTAATTTCTTGGTGTATGTGTGTGCCATTCTGTGTCTATTGCAATTAAATGTTGACAGGGATTTCATGCTGTTTTGAAATGTTTGGGAATGTTTCCTCCAGCATGATTTTCAGAAGTTTCTCATTAAAGTCGTGTATTAAAACACAAACGGAACTGAAAAAGCCTCTCATGTCTTTTTCATGTTGTAACTAGTCTGTGTGATTTGTAATATTTTAACCTAGTTGATAGTTATCTGGGATTGAGAGAAAATTAGGTTTATTAAAATTTTGCTTTGCATTCATGCTTCTTTACTCTGATACTTGTAAATAAACCCCAGACAATCAGCTTCCTTTAAAAACAGGCCAATCCTTGACAAAATGTTAGCAAGTGTAAAGAACACAGCTCCTGTTTTAGGGCTAGGTGTGTTAACAAAAAGCACGGTAATACACTCGCTCCCTTTATTCTCTTTTTAGGTGAAGAAAGTAGTAAAGACCACCACTACTCGCACAGTCATCCCCTCTGTGTCGGACACTCTGTCTGTGGATGGAGGCGGTTCTCTTGTCGGGGGTTATGCCCCCCCTATGGCCTACAGGCAGGGCCCGGGCGGCGCCGTGCCCATGGAGTATCCCACCCATACCGTGCCCCGCAATTATCACTACAGTCCTGCGGGTGGCTACGATGACTACCGTGGAGGACCTCCGTCTGAGGCATACTCCAGCCTTAGCAGGGGGGCTCGGATGGACGATCGCTACAGGTAACAGGAGTTCACTGAAATCTGAACTCCTCTTGTCAGATTTTAGTGATGCAGTAGCTGCATTTTGAGCTTGTTGCATTCAAATGGTTAAATGAATTCATTTCGACTCAGCTTTCCCTCCACTCTATTCTCTATCAGACCAATCCACCCAGACGGCTACAGAACCCTGGATCCAAGCTACCGAGCTCCCAGCAGGAACCAGTTGGACCCATATGCTGCCCAACCACAAGTGTGTTCAACAGTCACTGCATCATTAGCTTCAGGGCTTGTTTTCACTGAACCTTGCTTTGGCATACTGATCTTGCAGGTTTCACCTGCTAAGTTAACATAGACGATTTGTTTGTCAAAATTTACTGGAATAACTGGTCTGCAGCTACTGTAATGCGTTATTTTCCATCTGTCTTTTCGCAGGTGGGGCGAATGGGAAGTGCCCTGGAGCTGTCGTCCATTCCCCGGTTTGTCGCAGATCCGTACGGTCTGGAGGATGACCAGCGCAGCATCGGCTACGACGACCCAGACTATGGCATGGGACACCCGATGCACTACAACACCATGCCTCACAACCATGCCTTCCCACATGGCCCTCCGCCACGCAGGACTGGGTGAGTGTGGTATGGTTTGACAAAAATCTGTTTCTTCTCTGTCATAACTTAGACAAGCTTGTTCTCCTTCTGCAGGAGTTATGAAGGCGCTTTAGATGGTGCAGGAGAGGTTTACTATTATGGTGCCGGTGCACCTCTGGCTAAGGGTGAGAGGGGCAGCGTGGCGTCACTGGACACTCTGAGTATGAGGAAAGGACCACCAGCTAGTGGATGGCGTCAGCCGGAGCTGCCAGAGGTCATCGCCATGCTGAACTACAGACTGGACCCAGTCAGGAGCAATGCAGCTGCGTACCTGCAGCATCTCACCTTTAAGAACGACAAAGTAAGACTTTTTCTTTGATCATGATGATGACCTTCTCCATGTGGTGCCCTTTATATCCGCTTAAGCACAGCACTGATCCTGGTGAAATATAAGGAAGCGCTCTATAACACAAGCACATGAATGACCTCACCCTCCTTGATTTGCAGGTCAAGTCTGATGTCCGCCGACTGAAAGGCATTCCTGCCCTTGTGTCCATGCTTGACAACCCTAACAGAGAGGTCAGAATTGCGCTCTCTTGTCTCTTTCACAAAATATTTATGCCTGAGCTCAGTGGAGCCAAATTAAGGACCAGAACGGATCGAGCTTTTACTGCACTGCTTTTGCTCTTTAAACTGAGTGCGATAAAATATCTTAGGCGATGTGTTTACATGGTAAATTTGTCGAGATGGAAACCTTCTGTGTTTGTACAGAAGGAATTAAAGCTATAAATTTGAATTGTTTGGGGACACATGGTCTTCCTATGATTTTGGGCTTAATTCATATGAATGTCTTTTTTTTTTATTTATGCTAATGTTGCAACATTTTTCTATATTTTTCTATGGAACGTAATAAAACTCAATGTATTGTACAATTTGTATCTGAAACAAGTTTTAATATCTTAAAATCAGATTTGATATTTGTTGGAAAATTAATGTATTGGTTCGAATCAGACGCGTACTGGTTGGGATTAAAGGTTGTTCATGATCCTACATTTCTGTGCATCTGGAGTGAGAGAGAAGTGTGCTGCATGGTTCCTTTACCTGCGTTTACTCTTTTGTTTACAGAGTAATCACTAGTGTCTCATAAAGGTGTCCCTGGCTCTGTGTTACAGGTTCACTTTGCAGCATGTGGAGCACTAAAGAACATTTCTTTTGGCAAAGATGCAGACAATAAAATTGCTATCAAGAACTGCGATGGAGTTCCGGCGCTGATCCGGCTGCTGAGAAAGACGCGCGATCAGGACCTCACAGAGATCATCACAGGTTAGACATATTTTATTAAAAAACACAGACAGGCTTCATATGGTTTGGACATCTGGACTGTACTGTAGTTTCTTTAATCATTTAAAGGAAAAGCTGATTTTCCTTTAAACATTAAAAGTCTTCCTTCTGCTTTGTCCTATTCTTGGGTTCAAAAGACTGAGAACTTTTTGTTTTTTCTCTCTGTAGGTTTTTCATTTGTGGTAAAGCTCATTCTACTGATCATTTTCTTCTGTAATCAATGCACATGAGCAAAACAAAGATTGAATGAGAAAAACACAGGGGTGTGAAAACTGAACTGAATTACAGGGACAAGAATGAAAGTTACATTTAGTCAAATTACAGAATTCAGTGGCCTAAAAACATCACATTCTTGCAGGCTGTTTCTCCTAATTGGAGGTTATTTTGGTATAGTGACAGTATGGATCATTATATAAAATGTTGAATAGATGTATGTAATGAGTTTTGTTTCCTTTTTATATTGGCTGCTTAAATGTGGGTTGTAGACGGTCTTTGGAACATGAACCTCGGAGAAAATAATGAAACTCTCAGCAAAAACCGATGAATAGGAATAAAAGATGCTGACACGTAACAAAATAAAAAATCTATGAAACAATAGAAATGGTTATGGATTGTTTTAATAATGCTATAAAAGCATATTTCATATAATTCAGAATTTGCAGGTGTCCTGTAGGTTTCCAGTTATCTCTGTTTTTAAAGTGACACTTTAAAAATAGACTAAGCACCGTCTTTTCACACATTAATGGTGTGTTTTCCCCAAAGGGACTATGTGGAACCTGTCGTCCCAGGACTCTGTGAAGATGGAGATTGTGGATAACGCGCTGCACGCTCTCTGCGACGAGGTCATGGTTCCCCATTCGGGCTGGGAGCGGACGACGAACGGCGCTGGAGGGGGCGAAGAAAACGGCAAGCCCCGAACTCCCGAGTGGGACACGGCGCTCACTAATACAGCAGGCTGTCTGAGGTATGAAGGAAGGAAAGGGAAGAACGCAGATCAAAGCTGCCGCTAATGGAGGGGAGACCTGATCTATTCAGGAAAACAACAGGGAAGGAGTCTGGTTAAGCGGATTGATAGGACGAAGGAAGAAAGTTAACACAGCAGAGGACCTGGGTGTGTTTTTATAAAGTTGTGTAGAACATAGTTGGACTACAAAGATTTTAGAAGCTTTCATTAATCTTGTTGAACTCTGCTGCTCCTGGTTCTATGAAGTATTAACCGAAGAGCTGAGCTTAAATGAACTCCACACTTTTAAGATTTGTATAAGTTAACAAAAAAACCCAGAGTATCCTCGTTATTACACCTCACAATTATGAACTGCTTTGAGTTGGCCTGTTACTGACAATTCTTTCACAGCCCTGCTGCTTGTTAAATTTGGAAGCGGTCTGCCACAATGTTTAAATAAATCAGAGGAACGCGAAGAAAGGAATTTAAGTTGTTACAGGAAATGGCAGAGAACAGTGGGGCAATGGCCTGTACACTGTAAACAGTGTTAGCAGGCCACTGGGTCTGTTATCAGTGGATTCTCTTCAACAGCTTGGTTAATTAGAGCTGTTCTGCTTCTTGGGAGAAGTATGTAAATAACATTATCTTGAAGACTTCAAAGTCTTGGTGGTTGATGATTTGGACTCGGCATCAAGTAGGATCGACATCATGTTGAGCTTTGACTGTCTGCCTGATGCTCCAGCAGTGACGCGCGGTCAGGGGAGGCACCTCACCAGTCATCACGGAAAAATAATATATAATGATAAAATCATTTATATGGCTATTTTCACCCTGTGGTTTGTACTATAAAGTACCAATTTTTCATTTAGCTTAACCAATTCTGATTATTTTTTTTTCCTTCACAATCGCTGAATTTTCACATTATTCCATTCAAATGCTCGGAAGTCAAGTGCAGCGATATATTTGTGGTGTTCCAGAATTGAGTGAATTGGGGATGAAAATGAGACATTAATAGTTCAACTTATATAATTTGGTCTTGCTATAAGATGGATGTGAGAGGTATGGTTTGGATTACTAGCTGTAATTATCACTTTCAGGGTTTATTCCTTAAGGGATCTCGATTCCTATCTTAGTATTTCCAAAAACCGTCATGCTTTCTGACAGGCTGAAAGCTCCAATAAATACAAATGGACAACTTTGCTTTAATTTATTCAACTTTTCCTGTGATTTGTGTGAACTTTCGCTCTAAATTATACAATAATACAGTTCTCAGTTGGCAGGTATTCCAACCCGGCTGTTAATTAAGGTTTTTGAGCAGGGATGAAAACTGTCTGAAGCTTGTGCAAATAGCTGACGGCAACAGGTTTATTTACTCAGCTTCTACTTGTACATCTTGTGCCAAGATGAACAGGTTAAGCAGCACAACACAGCACAAAGCTATCAGCCATTGTTTATGTCGTCATCTGCCCGCGCAGGGATAGGATGAACCCTACAGCAGTGCGGTCTGTGCAAGAGCACTCTTCACACCTCTGCATGGGATGTTACAGAAAAGTTCACTGTGAGGCCTCACTCCGAGACACCGAGTTAAACGGCAACATTTTTGATGCAATCCAGCCGCTCGTTTACACGACGCCAGCGATGAAAGTCTCTCACAGCGGAACTTTTGAAATCATGTCTCGGAGTGAAACTTTTCCGTAACATCACCAACGAAGGTGCATCGTACTCCACAAGTGTGAAAGTGCACATGGACAGTATGCACAGTTGTTTGGTGTATTCTATGTCCCTCCATAGTTCTATTGAACGTCCTGACTTGTACGTATTCGTAGTTGAGGGAATGTGTCCTGGTGTTGGACGAGACGGCCGTCTGTCACTGGGAAATACAACACTGAATGGCTGCAGTTTTCTAGTTTATCCTGCTTCCTTTATGTTCCTCTACTAGGTGTGTGTGTGTCCCAGACTAACTAAGTTAGTCTAGGACACACACAATTTAGTTTGAGCTTTAAGTAAGAATGACTCAGGGAGGTAACCGGATCTTGTCAGACTGTACTTTTCTTTGTGAAACTGCAGATTGAAAGGGAGTTTCATTCAAACAACGTTTATTGGGGGGGGGGAGGCGTGTTCAGACACAGCTGTAATTGTTGTCGGCTTATGTTGTGACCAAAACCCAAAACTGACTTTTTTTTTCCTTCGTTAGGGCTTTTCATTTCTCAGTTGCCTCATTCTTCTTTTTTCGTGTCTGTTTTTAGGAATGTGAGTTCAGAGAGAATTGAGGCGAGGCGGAAGCTGAGAGAGTGCTCCGGTTTGGTCGATTCCCTCATGTACATCGTTCAGTCCCAGATTAACTGTAAAGAGCTCAACAATAAGGTACGTGCAAGGTTGACTGGATATTCAGTCACTATGTTCAAAATTCTGCATTTAAAACTAACTGTGGATTCGACAACTTTTTATATTTTTACACCTGAATCTTGTTCTCTGTATCGCCACAGTTGACTGAGAACTGCGTTTGTCTGCTGAGGAACTTGTCGTATCATGTGCACAAAGAAATACCGAACTTCGAGGCCTACGATGAGGGCAAACAAGCCAACTCGAGCCCTGCCCCCTCAGGCCAGAGGGCTGGCTGCTTCAGCTCCCGCAAGGGCAAAGGTCGGTGTCACAGAGCGACATGGAGTCATGTGTTGTGTGTGTGTGCTCATTCAGTTTCTGGGGCATTTAGAGTGATGTCACTGACTACACATTCTAACTCGACTGATACCAACACACACGCCTCAACAAACAAAACTACTTGATGTTGGAGGAATGTCAACAATCTCTTCTCATCCTCTGTGGTCGCTGCTGGTTTCTCATTGAGAGCGTTGATTTATTTCAGCTGCTTGTTTCTTTTTGTTGGAACACAGGCTGATTCTTTATCGTATCTGTGTTCATGTTGACTGAGTTCATTCAGAAAGGGTGAGTTTTATAATTAGTTAAAAAACTAAAGCACTTGTTTACTTTTTGATCATTAACAATCAATAATTCTAAATTTCTGTCTTTATATGAGAGTGAAAGTCATTTTTGTTTAAAACCTCTGCTGATAGAAACTTTACATTCCATGGTCATCTAACAGCACATGTAGAAACAAACTGCGTTTAATACACATCTTGTTTCTACTGAGGAGTTAGTTAAAGGGTCGGGCCGATGTTAGTTTGCTTTCTCTGAGCTAGTTGTTTGTTTTCTTTTACTAAGATAAATCTGTTGGTAATAAAAAAAAGACACATCTGTTTTTTTTAACAGATAACAGTAATTTAACCAGATAAGATGATCGAGAACAAATTCTCCTTTTCAACCACAACCTGTTTAGAAAACATTAAAATGTCATACAACAAAACGTCTTGCAGAAGAATGTCATAGCAGAAAAAAAATTCAGAAAATACACCCAGATTCGTCACCTGGAGTGATGCAGCGAGATCATAAAAAGTTACTTTTTCAATCCCTTTAAACATTTGGATTCTTGCGCATATCATCTGTGTGGGTGGTCAGGATGTGAGCACATGTTATTTGGGTGGCGGAGTAACGGCTGCTTTCCCTTTTAACGCTTTCTCTCCTTGATTTTTTTTTTCTGCCATTCTTTTCTTATCTTTTTCTCTTCTCCGTTCCTCTTTTCCCCATCTGGGTCGGCTACAGATGAGTGGTTTTCCAAAGGTAAGCTTTCTTTACCTCTGTGTAACGACACTTAGCTTCCGCTGCGTGATCTCGTCTGATCGAGATCACGCAGTCTGGGTTGTTGAAACTAACAAGCACGCCTGCTCTTCATTGTGGTTGTCCTGCACCGTAACCCCAAGTTAAGAACTTGCATCTTGGTTTAACTTTTCTTTTTGGCTAGTGTGTTTGCAGACGTCAAAATTAGTAGAAATGCAACAGCAGTAGAAATTGCACTAGAAACGTCTCCTCTTTAGATGTAGCACACACTTGTTTCTGTTTCTTTTTTTTTAAATGTAATGTTGAGGGTCTGCTGTTTCTAGGAAAGAAAGACGAGGAAGCACCTGAAGAAAGAATAAGTATCCCACCCAGGGCCACGCCTGCTAAAGGTAAGCATAGCCTGGGAGGCGATGTTTGACTGCAGCACATAAATCTCTCCACTTTTCTCTGCTCACCTCCTGTTGCATGCTTCCTCCCTCCTTCCTGTGTCCATTCACCCTGCAGGCTATGAGCTGCTGTTCCAGCCAGAGGTGGTCCGCATCTACACATCGCTGCTAAAGGAGAGCCACAACCCCGTCGTGCTGGAAGCTTCAGCTGGAGCCATTCAGAACCTCTGTGCCGGAAGATGGACTGTAAGAACCACCTTAACTCATCATCCTTTTCTGTTTCACCAGAACTCCCGGTGGGGCTGCAAAAGCTTCTGCATTTCTATCTTTTTTTTTTTTTTTTTTTCCCACCATCACAGTCTTCCCACCTCTCCTCCTGAGCTTTCAGGTGTTGATCAGTGAAGATGCTTTTGAACCAACTGACTCAGAACGTTTTGTCCTTGAAATGTAATTGCCTGTAACAATTTGTGTTACCCTTATCAGCAGCAGTGTAACAATGAATCATCCTCATAAGTTGTTTGTATTTTGCCTCCAAGCTGCTAGATGTTCCTGTAGTTTTGGGAAAAGGTTTTGATCACTATTTTAAGGCTTGGAAGTTGTCTCTTTTTTCACTTTTTAGTTGCTTTTCACTTGTTTTTAATTAGGTATTAGACCGTGTGTTTTGTTTGATTAAGCCTCTTAAATATGACTCATGAATCAATCAGGTATTAAAGGCTCCTGAATTCAAATTTATTCATGGCTTTTGTCACCAAAAACTCTAAAAGTCTAAATTTATTTCGTTGAATGAGTTGTAGATACTTTTGTTTTTGTTCTTCAAAAACAAAATTAGTAAATTAGACTTTACTAATTTTATCCAAGCAATCCTCTGCAAAATGATCATCTTTGTATAGAAAATGTGTGAAAGAGAAATTTAAGAAAACTTTCTGAAAGACTTTCAGAAAGCTGCAGAACAAATGACAAGAAAATCTAATTAAAAGTTTAGAGAAAGAAAAAACTTTTTTGTGACAATTGTGTTTTTGTGTGTGATTGTCTGCAAATGCCATGTGGTTAAAAATAACTTATTGTGGATTTAATTGTACCAGTAAACAAAAATTGCCTCTCCTTCTAATTGGAAATGTTCCTTTCTTTTTTTTTCTTTTTTTTTTTTTTCTTTTTTTTTCACCAAACCTCAATGTTTTGTCAGCATCATTACTAAAACACTCGACTGCTGATGGTCATTTCATATATTGGTAATTTGTACGTTTTCAGAATAGTTTTCAGGCACAACTTGCAATTTACTGAAAACCCTCTATGCTCCTGTCTGTTTAGTATGGACGATACATCCGTGCGTTGATGCGTGAAGAGAAAGGCTTGGTCGTGGTGAGCGAGCTTCTGGATAAAAGCAATGACAGAGTCGTCCGTGCCATGTCCGGAGCGATCCGTAACCTGGCTATAGATCCGCAAAACAAGAAACTGCTCGGTGAGGCATCAAAAGCCATTTCCAACCAAACAGACTCTGGGTTTCTAGGGATGGGTTGGATCGGCGTTTGCGTCGAAGGGTGTTTAACGTTTGTTCACCTCTGCCTGTTGGCAGGTAAATATGCGATACCCTTCCTCGTGGGAGACTTGCCTGGTGGTGGGCAGAATCAACCGAATAAAGGGCTGTCAGAAGAGACGGTGGTGTCCATACTGAGCACACTCCATGAGCTGCTGGGATCCGACGTGGAAGCTGCAAAACTCTTGAGGACCTCGCAAGGAATTGAGAGACTCGTGCTCACCAACAAGGACGGGTAATGGTGGCGTCGGATGAAAATTAATTGTTTAATCAGGGTGAACATGCATCCTTAAAAAGTATTAAATTAATGGATCTAAAATGAAGGCCTTAAAATGTCTTGAATTTATTGGGGGTGAAGAGTTTGCCTTAGCTATGTTATCAGAGGGCTTAAATTTTGTTATGGCAGAACTATTTAATCTCAGATATTTTATGTAGTGTAATTTTTTTTACCACAGTACGTTACCGTTACTCAAAACTTGAGTACTGAGTTTGGAGTTGTTGTGTGCCGATATCTTCAGTTGCTGCTACCGGGAACTAGCTGCTAATGTACCCTGCAACAGTAAAGCTGGTTTAATATAGAGCAGAATTTATTGCCCTGCTGAGGTTGTGTGCTTGCTTTTTCTCTTTTTATAACATCCAGCATTTTTCTTTTTCCTCCTTTGCTCTTTGGGAAACAGTAACCGCTCAGACCGGGAGGTGCGTGGAGCCGGGCTGGTGCTGCAGAGTGTGTGGGCCCACAAAGAGCTCCGTCGGACTCTGGAGAAGGACGGCTGGAGAAAGACCGACTTTATGGTCAACTTAAATGCCCCCAAATCCGACGACAACAAGCTCAATGGCAGACATGACGACAGCACTTTGCCTCTCATTGACAAAGGTTGGGAAAATGTCAAGATTTCCGTCACGGTTTCACTACATGTACACCTCAGAAACACAAACTCCCCACTCACCAGCTTATGCAGCTGCCTGCATTTCTATTTATAAGGATTCAACTAACATGATTTATTTTTCATGTTGTTTGGTTTTGAATTAAGAGTTACAGTTTTTGTATAAAAAAATAACTAGTTCAAGGCTTTGAAGACGTTTGCTGGTCTTGTAAGCCAAAGAAGCTCAGAAGCTTTGGAAACCTTGTAGCCTGGAGGCATGAAGAGAGTCTGGACTTACCCAGTACATACAGATTTACAAAGCTGCGTACTGCAGACAACCTTCATAGTCTGAAAACTATATTAACATAGTCAATTTTGAATACCAGTTTATTAGTTAAATATTATGCATGCTGTTAAAGCTCATAAATAAATCAAGTAATGGGCTGTTTCTCTGTGACTGTAAACATTAAGTCGACCTTGATAGCTGTTCTTTAACCTGACATTTAGAAAATAAAGCTGTTCACTCAGTTTTAATGTTTTGCTTTCATACAGGTGGGAGAAGAGACGAAGAAATGATTCCATTAAATGAGTTTGGACCAGGCAAGTGCAGAAAACATTACATACATCTGCAGCTCATAACAGTGTAGAAGACACTTTATAGTCATGGAACATAGTGGAAACCCATGAATGAGGAAATGCTTTCATATAGATAGTCAGTGAATGTGTGAGAAGATGGTGAATAAGAGGTGAATTGCAAGTATAATTGTTGATGCCTGCTACTTTATTACTACATTCCTGAGCAAGGTGGTGTTTTTTTCCAATTTCTGTTGAAAAGATTTTTAGTTTTTGCCACTCAGAAAGTGGAGCAGACTTGTCTAAAACCCAAACATAATGGCTACTCTGAAATAAACTTCCCATTGAGCCAAACTTTAGGAAATGTTTTTCAATTGGAGCTGTAAAAAAATCGAAACATTAGCTCAATTGAGGCAGGAAACGACTGGGAGGTTGGGTTCTACTTTAGTGTAAGCTTTGAAATTGACCGGCTAAAATATTAAAACACCAATCCTACTGTACTGTCCTATTTGTTTCCACTGTAAGGATAATGGCTTTTTTTGTCTTGTGGCTTATGTGGAAAATCTATTTCCTGGCCATAATACAAAGTATCGTACTTGATGAAGACAGCACTCGACTCAAAAAAACCCTCTGAGATATAACAAGTACTGGGGGATGTTTTGAGTGCAGCTACTGTACTCAAGATTATAGATGACAACACAAATATTTAGTTAAGATGGCAAATTAAGTAACTAATTTCATGGCAATTAGGTCCTGAAAACCTGGCTTGTTGTTTTTTAATTTAAAACAGAGCTCACTCTTATTGCCTTTTATTGTATGAAATACACACTTTACTCAGTAGAAAAAAGTTGTTTTTCTTGTCAATAATACAAAGATCCTGCAAACTGATTTTATGTAGATTAAAGTTGGTCATATTCAGTTAACTCTGTATATTTACCTGCACTGTATTTACAAAAAAACGTTAATTTAACCTACATTTTTCGTCAGTGAGAATTTCCAAAATTATTTCCATTTGTTAAATGCCAGAATGAAAAGAGTTTAGATCAAGATTTCTTCACTCTAATTCAATAGTTTAAATAAGGTAATGTTGAAATTCCTTGAATTAATTTGGAAATCCCTGACGATGGAGTCAGTCCTGGGGATTGAGGTAACTGGAGGGACTGTGTGGCTCTTACTCTCTGAGCAACATAAAAATTAATTGATTTTTAGCAATAAATCAGAATTTTGACTTTTGAAGATTTAATATTTGAAAAATCTGCATGTTTTTGTCTTTTTTTTTTTAATTAAGATATGTGTACTAGAAACTAGACAAAAATTTTTAGGTAAGATTTTGTGTTTTTGCAGTGCTGTTTCATTTGGGAACAGATGAAGTGAGTGTATGTGAAAGCGGGTGTCACAAACCTGACCCTGTTACATTGGTTCTGTTAGGAAAAATGGGCCAAAATTCCAGCAAACTGTGTAATCCATGTGTTGGAATAAAGAACACCTCAGTCAAGTCACGCAATTCAAAAGGGTTTCTACCAGATCCTGAGCAAACTTGTGTAAATCTGAATTTGAAAGCATTTTTTTTTTCTCTAAAACAAACCACTTTTATTATGGAATTTATTTTGTGATATAATTACTAGTCCTAACTGAATGAAAACAGTACAAGTATATTTTTTAATCTGTACAGAACAAATGCAATGCATAGCTATTTTCAGCTGCACAGCCTCTCTCCTCCAGGAAGATTTTACTGCTTTGTATCACAGATGTCTGTGTGCCACAGGATCTTAAAGACTTCTGCTTCCCCCCACAGACGCCTACTCCACACTGGACCAGAGAGGCAGAAAGAACACGCTGGATAAAACACTCGACGCTGCTGACCAAGTTTCAGTACAGGTAGACGCTGATCCCATGGGGACCCACTTCTACAACGTTGCATGACTGCAGCCTCGGTTAAAACTATAGCTATCTTATCGCTGAAAACGAAAACCTCTGGAAAACACTTCCGACACCTTCTTTCCTCACCCCAATTATTAAGAAACAAATTTTCATCTGGATTTCTCTTGTAAATTGGGGTCTAGGACTGTTGGTCAATAAAAGCCCAGTCACAGCGCTTCTTCAGCTGCTTCAGCACCTCTGTGAAATATTTCCACTTAACGTTGTATCTGTTCAGGCAGAGTTCTCATAAAGCTGGGAAAAATACAAGTCATTGCTTTTCTCGTTTAAAAGGTTGGAAATTCATGGATGTGATTAGATCATGCGCAACACACACTGAATGTGAGCTCCGGGAATGTTATTGTGCGAACGTTCTCACACCCACAGACGGCATGTTGAAGCACGTCCTATAAGAGCAAAGTGCTCCATCTCTATCTTGAACGTTATCTCCCATGTGTCTCTCTGAAACATGAACTAACATCGCACTAACATTTTTATTTTATTATTTTTTTTGTCTCATCCTTTGTTTCCCTCTAACTACATCTTCTGAACTTTTTGTGTCCACTCACACTCAACTCATTGTTTTTTTCTTTTGTTCACCGTTCTCTTTGTGTGGTCCCACCTCTGGGCTTCTCTTCCTGTCTTTTCATAATCTATCACACTCTCTATCTCTTCATATTTTGTCTCTTCTCTCAGGGAGAGATGTATGGGGAAAGGCAGGCTTCCTTGCCTCTGTTGGATTCTTACGATGGTTAGGCTACATCCACTGTCACACTGCATGTCAGTGCATGGTATGTGTCCCACCAGCTTCCCTGCTCGACTCACCGCATGGCCTAATATTGTAGAAGTGTGTAAAAGTACCTTGCAAAAAAAAAAAAAATACATACCCCTAGATTTTGATGTTTTGTCATTTTACAGTCGGAAACTTCTATGTATTTCACTGGAATTTTGAGCTGACAGATCAACACATGATAGTTCATAGGAAAATTAATTAAATTCATGTATAGATGGGGGGGAAAAAAAGCAAAAACATGACACAACTACAGATCAACAGCGGAAGTAAGAAACTCTACCTGGCAAGGTTTGGAAACATTTTAATTTTAGGTTTTGCCAAACCTGAAAAAGTTTTGCTTCAGTTAACAAAGATAAAAATAGGATTTCCTGAGTAATAAATGGCTTTTTACTTTTACCTAAATATAAATGGAAACCTTTTTCTTTTATCAGAAATTGAGATATATTCAATTGATTAATAATTCTCTTTTGTTATAATTATCTTACTGTTGGGTTTCAAAGTTGATCTAATCTATCAGATTTAGTTTAGATCTGAATTTAATATATGTTTAAACTGATGAAAGTTTCTCCTGTGATTAAAAAAACAACAGTGCACTGAGTTTAAAAACTCAATGCTTGAAAACTGCAATGAAGGGAACAAAATAAGAAAATTTTGGAATGTTTTAAAGGGGAATTGATGAACAAAACCTTCTAATAATAAAGTGTCAGCACCATCAAGCAGTGGGATGATTATTTTTGTACAGGGTTAAAAAAACTTCTGGAAGTAGTTTGCGGCTGGGGTTTTTTTTAGGGGTTGTAGAGTAAAAAGGTTCCTAAATGCAAATGTCTGGCACACTTTTCTATTTTATTAGTGATAAAACAGCTGAGAAACATTTGTCCATTTCTTTTTATTTCCACTTTAGGATTTATATACTAATTTGTGTTGTCTGCTGCGTAAAATCTCAAAATAGACACCATGAGGTTTGTGGCTGTAACATGTAAAATACTCCAGGACTTTTGCAAGGCACTGCAAAAGCATCCATTGCTTTCATTGTACTGCATTTAAACCGTTGTTTTGCCCCCTCTGCTGGAGGAAACTGTTATTTTTCTTATCTTGATGTTTTGCTTTTCTCAGTTTTTGATTTAAGATGTGATGACATTGCTTCCCACAGCTACTTCTTGTGAATCTTGTGTTGTTATTTTTCTGAGTTTGAATTTAAAGCATGAGCACCTTTGATCACTCGTTTCGCACGGTCAGCTCCCAACACTCTGATTTGCTGTTGTTTTTCAGAAGAACTGATTGTGTGCATCGCAAGACGACAGCCTCCTCCAACTTACTGCCCCTGCTGAACTGACAAACGGGGCGACCACTACACTACCGCCAGGATATAACTCCAACATGTACACTCACTCCTTCCTGTCGCAGCTTCTTCTTCTTCTCCTTCTTCTTCTTCTTCTCTCTCTGTTACATTCCTCTATTACAGCGGACGAATGAATGAGACCACAGGAAGTGCTGTGGATCTAAAGCGCTGCCTGTGGACAAGGGATCGTGACTCTGTAACCACTCTGTGCTCCGTGATTCAATAACCACTAAGTTTGAGTTTGTGGCTTATGATTCGACGTCTCCATGAACAGCATTACAGTACAACCTACCAGGAAGACACTAAAAGGCCTGATTTGACACTTTGTAATGGAAATGATCAGACTGGAATACTTTGTGGGGAAGTTTTACATTCATGATGATAATGACACTATTTTGACGAAATCAAGGGAATATTTTTTTTTTTTCCTGATTTTTTTCTTTTTTTTTTTTTTTCTGGTTAAACACTACAAAATTCTCTGAGAATAATTGTTTGTTTCTTATTAGATCTGTTTAAAGCTTCTGCCTCTTGTTGTTGTAGTGGTTGATCCTCTACTTGCGTTGCTCTGAACTTCTACTTGTATACACGCTCCGTACCTGTGCCAAAATGTTGAGGCAGAGTTCAAAATCTTGTTTTTCTTTCAGTAGCTGCACTGAAAAATGTCTTTTGCTTTATTTGACGTGCCGCCTGTGTTTCAAAAGTTTGCATTGCTGATTTCTTTGGTGGATATCCATAAATATAAATCGGTGCAAGTGTCTGTAATGCATATGTGTCAGCACAGAGGAATAAATGAGAATACTTTTCCTCTGGCTTGTTGGAACAGACAGAAGACTGTATTTAAAGTGATCCTTCTTCCAAATAGTTTAATAATCCTGGAAAGTCTTGGGAGATGCCAAAGCATCCATCAAACTGGATCTGCTGGTCTTTATGAATGTGCAAGAGAACTGTTGCTAACAGTGAGCTAACTGGAGTGCCTCACATATTGGATGTGTCCAACATAGCCTGAAAAGACAAACGTTTTTCACTTTCTCCTATCGCTGCAGCGTATATGTTGGGAATACAGCGTGTTTTGTTTTTTTTTTTTTTAAAGCCTGCTCTGGAAGAATAAGTGAACTCATGCTTAAAATCTCCTCTTTGTATGGCATGAAATTCTCGATTTCGGTTTAATTTACTGCTTCAGAACACTATTTGGAAGGCGAATCCGTGTCGTGAGTTTTAGCCCACATTTGTTAGTGCCGAGTGAGATGTAGATATTGTCTGGATTGTTAAAAGAAGCACTATGGGGGGAAATGTATTTTGGTTGTTTTAGTTTTTTTTCTTTTTTTTTTACTTTTCTATTCCAGGTGAAAAATTATGTTTTTCCTAAACAGACAACTTGCCTTCGACCATAAACTTAATAAAGTTGGAGAACAGCAAAGGATAATGTCAGAAAATCTGTAAGGAGGCATAGAACACAATTTGCTACTAGTTAAAATGGTGAATAGAATAAAAGCACATCTAAACTATATATATTCAAGAGAATATTTGTTAATTTTAATGGTTTTATGTATTTTCTTTTTATATTGATTTGGGAGTTCATTGTTTCGGGTGTGCTGGGTGAATGCATATGCAATCAGTTTTTATGTTTTGATTTAAAAAGAACTTGGTTTACGTCTTAATTAAATGCAAACCAACATTGCTGGATTAAAACAAACTTCCTACGCTGAACATTCTGATTGTGGATTACACCTTAATCTCTTTGCCTTGGCTCTTAAAAGTTGCACATTCTCATTTATGATTGAATTATGTAACTAGCAATAATGTTTTTAATAAAAAAGAAAGCTAGATTTCTGCTTTGTCTATTGTGATTTTGTTTGTTTTTTGTAATGAAACAAGAATAATGCGCAAGTCAAATGTCCTTTTTATGTGGATAAATCAACCAGTGATATGTTGTACAACATAAATCCGATGACTGAGAATCGCATACTAGTGGATTACTGCTTATTCATTATTTGTGACCCATTAAGACAAGGTGGGCTTTTTTTTATGAAGTATTTAAACTGAGCTGCTGGCAGAGGCATAATCAGTATATCCTGTTTAGAAGTAGTTGAGGTGATCGTTGTGGTCCTGGTGTCATGATAGGAAAAAACAACAAACGCTTCTTCAGATACATTGTAGTTATAGAGAAGATTTTATCTTTAATTACTCACTTATATAAAATAAAGCGAAAACCAAAGTCTAAATTGAAGCGGCTCTTTTTCACTAACCTGCTCCCATCTGCAGCACACATCAACAAATGTCTGAAAAGCATTTGAGTTGTTCATGGTTATTACTCTCTGTACTCTCTGTTCAGATTCATGTCATAGATCAGAGTATCGTACTTTCTTTAAAATGTATTTTGATTAGCAGTTCCAAGTTTTATAACAATTTCCCTGTGGACTCCAGTTGCTTTAAACTGTGATCTATGCGAATCATTGAGGCACACAAAGTTCTGTAAACTGAAAATATTGATCAGTCGTAATTAAAACTATGATGCGAGGAAAACATGATTCTAAAACTATTTCTGGTGGCAGGGAAGCTTTGTCCAATTGGTCAATATTTGACCAATATTTGCGTTGGATTTGCGTTCATGATACATGGTCAAATATTGTATTCAGGTAGGCCTTCATAATTGCTACATTATGCATCTTGATATATTGTTTCATATGCAGTGATATGACAACATTTCTATTATGTCTTAAGGGAGCAGTTTTCCTCGTTTTCTCCCTCCTGCAGTTTGCCACCAGGTGGCGCTGCGGCGCGCAAAAGCGGTGACTCCTCTTCAGATTAAACAGCAAAACGACGAGTGAGAGAGAGAACTGCTGAACATTTATCGATTCTTTGTAATGTTCAGTTTAACGTAAGTTTCGCGTGAAAAGAAGATTAATTGCTCGTTAGACAGATGCTTGCGCTCCAGGAAAAGTAAAGGTGAGTATTTTTTTAAGCTAACCCGCAGCTAGCAAATTTAGCAACGTAACATAGCTAACGTCAACAAGTTCAGGGTTTATTCAGCCGGGCTAGTCGTTGCTAGAAATGATTTCTGCGCATCTGTTTTAGATTTCTTGGATGTGCCGAAATACAGGAGCTAACAGTCAGACTTAACGTTCTTTTTTTTGTTTGTTTGTTTTTTGTTTAATCAGTGAAGGTCCACAGACCTTAACTCCGGCGTGGGAAAACACGGACCTTACTCCACGTGTTCTGCTTTCAGACCCTTCAGAAATGGAAAACTTTTAAGACGAATCAGAAATGTTCAGTCTAGTTTAAAAAAGAAAAAAAAAGTGTATTATAGATTTCCAAATTAGACTGCAGAATGCAAAATTTAGACCCGTCCCTAACAATTGGATTTTGCTGAAGTTAGCATCCAAGGGGGTTTTCCGCTAAATTTAACTGGAACTGGATTATTATAATCCTACACCGTGTGTTTTAACAGAATATGTGATGTCTATGATATAATCCAATCGAAATTACTATTTTACTTTTTTTTTTTTTTGGTGTTCTGAAATTGTAAGTTATCAGTAAGCAGCAAAGCCACCCCAGACCATGACACTGCCATCACCATGCTCGATGCTTAGGTCTTAACAGTACAGATGTGAGATGGACCATTGGACTCTCTGCTCAGCAGTGATTTAGGCCTTGAGACTTTCTCATGGATCCTAACCTCTACCTTACTGCTGGGTTAACCGTGAAAAGTGTTGACCGCAGTGCTTTGTTGTTCCTGAATGAGTTGTTAAAACCCTTCTGGCGTAACTTTGGTTGGTCGGCTGCTCCTGATCCATCACCACCGTGGTTCCCTCGAGTCCCGAAGCAATAGAAATTGCTTTGTACACTCTTTCAGACGGATGGATGTCAATAACTTTTTAGACCAAGCCGTATTTTTGCGTTTGAAGAGCTTTTCGCTTATGGCTGGACAATAAATCAATACAACGTACCGCAATAAACACATGACCAATATCAATACATAGTACATCTGATAGAGTATTCAATATCCACAATATTCACTGAACTCCAATCCAGAACCGCACAGCATTCTGGGAGATGTAGGCAGAGGAAAGGCTTTAACTGCTCAACCTCTCACTGTGAGCCAAGCAAGGTGAGTGGAATCAACTAACTCGCTCTTTGGTCACCTAGCAACAGCCTGCTGGGTCACGAGCAGTGTCAACCCACCCACCCTCGCCCCTAGTTTGGTTACCTAGCAACAACCTGTCGAGTAACAGCAGCAGTTTCAGGTTGAAAATGAATCTAAAGGTGTGGAGTAAAAACTGGAGATAAAACAGGAAAGGTCACGCCAGTATTTCAGATATTTAAAACAAAATACAATCAATAATCAATGATATAGACCAGGGGTGTCAAACTCCAGTCCTGCAGTTTTTTGAAGTGCCACAGCTACAACACACTTAGCTTAATTGATTACCTTGTCCTTGTGTAGATCAGTTCTCCAGAGCCTTGCTAATGACCTAATTATTGAGGTGTGGTGCAGCAGAGGCCACTGCCCTTCATCTACAAGTTAAAGGGCAGTGGCCCCCCAGGACTGGAGTTTGACACCTGTGATATAGACAATCACTGATATCGACTGATATCATATGCTTCTATCATGACACGTTTTCAGCCACATCATGTGTCCAGCCCTGCTTTTCGCCGACCGCATGTTGTCAAACAACATGAGGTTGTGTTTAAGTTTCTTGTTTCTAATTTATGTGTGTAAGTTTGTTTATCGTATTTATTTGTTCCACAGATCCGGCAGTAACCAGCCCTTGGTGTGACTCATTGAGCGTAGCCCCCAAAAAATATGATTGATCACAGGTAATTAACGATGCAACCGAGAGACAGTTGTGTTTCCTCACAGGGCTAGCTTTGACTGTGGAGCTTTTTGCCTTAAAGATAAACATTATTGAATTTTATGTTGACTCTGGTAGTCTTAGTCTATCATTAAGAGTATCTGAAATATGTTTTTTGGAATTGCTCCTCTTTATTGGGGCTTTTTGCTCCCAGGATCTTGTGAACATGCAGAGTTTCTGGTGGCCCGGCTATGAAATGCAGCTTCTTGAACAGCTGCAGACGCAACAAAACCGTGCCCAGTTCTGTGATACCCTGCTGCAAACTGAGGGTGAGGCCTCTACTAAATGCTACATCAAGAAAACCCTGCTAGTGTATCCCAAAAACTCAAGAAGTCCCTGTTAGTAACTCTCCAACTTGTCTCCACCAAGGTATCGCCATCCCAACCCACAGCTGTGTCCTGGCCGCCCTCAGCCCTTACCTGAGCCAGAGGCTGTCGGACTCTCCCTCCCCTCCATTGGGGCAGAAGCGTCTGCTCCATCTGCAGGAGGTGACGGCCCACACCTTATTGAAGCTCGTTGGGCTCCTGTACTCTGGGAGGCTGGACGTTAAAAGCAGCAAGGAGCAGAACGAAGTTCTGGCCGCTGCCCACAAGTTTGGAATTTCTGACCTCGTGTTGGGATGCAGAGATGGGGAGTGGAAAAGCGTAGAGCTGCTGGAACGAGGGCAGAAGTTTCACACGGGGGAAGGCATAGGGATGGAAATGCAGGACGCACAGGTTGAGACTGAGTTAAATGGAAGGATGGAGAATCATTCTCTTGTTCAAAAGAAAAGCTTTTTATCTGTTGGGACACAAACTGTAAACAATACTCTGATATCTGTGGCCAGTCCTGGTCCTCTTTCTGATCAAACTCCGCCTCCAGCTGTAGAAACAGCATTTTCTGCCTCACTGCTACCTCAAAACCTCTCCAAGATTTCGCTCGCTCCTTACCTAACCGTCCACAATGAGCCGGAGTCTGCAGCTGGACAGTGCTCTGACGCCTCATCCCTCTCAGCTTCATCCAGGTACAAAGGAACGGTGCCATTGGTCGCCAACGACGATGCCGGTTCACCAACATCTCATGAAAAGAACATTTCCAAACAGTTGGTGGAGCGAGAGAGGCCAGGACAGGAAGATGGACACGCGACTGTGGATGGAGGGAGTTGTGCTCAGCCAAGAGGAGGCTGCAAGGAAGCGATACGGGGAGAAGAAAAGGAGAAGAGCAACTCGCATCTTAGAAGAAGTGGAAAGAATCTGGACAGGATGAAAGAGGTAGAGCAGATGATGGACTCTGCACAGATTTCTGTCAAGGTAAGACCTGCGCACTGCACTCACCTGATGACACTGAACGATATTCAAGGGAAACTATAATCTGGAAACATTTGGAAGCATATTAAAATCTACAAATCACAGCCAATTTTAATGGACGTTTTGCATCCTGGAGTAATGCTTCCTGTACGCTGGCGAATCCTCTTCCCACTTTACAAAAATATATAGCGGAAAATTCAGAAGGTAACCGGGTAAAATGGAGACAGAAGTTATCAGAACTTTATTTGATATGTTTGTTTCATGGCTGCAAATTGTAATGCTCAGAACAATGAACCCACAGGAATAGGAAGAACAGAGCTGTGGTTTTATTACATTATTTCAATGATCTTTGGCTCAGATGAAGCTGAGGAGGAGGACTAAAGGAGAAGAGTGGGAGATTGTGGAACATGCAGATGAGACGGCATCGGTTCCTACCAACCCGAATCAGGTAGATACACAGCATGTTCAGAAGTTAATCTGTTTTATGCCACAATGGATGAATTTTGACCCACACTTGAGTTTTTTTTTTTTTTTTGTTGCATTCAGTCTAGTTGGGAAGGTTTTCCAACATGAACAGGATGTTAAAGGTCGTTCAGCCAGCAGCATTCCTGTCAGTTCAAGTTCAGAGTTTTGACTGCGCCTCTTCAAGACGTGTTTTCAGTTTTTATAATCCATTTATAGTTGGACCGTCTGGTCTGCCTTAGGTCATTGTTCTGCTCTGAAACCCAGGTGTTCCTGAGTGTAGGATTATGAATTACTAGCCTGAGATTTCTCAGTTTCAGGGTTCCTGGTAGAGAGCAGAATTCATGATTCTATCTATTGCGAAAAGTAGCGTAATAGTCCATCACTGTACCGCCACCGTGTTTGACTGACAGAATGACGGAGTTTGTCAGCATACAGCAGATAAAACGGGACACATTAGACTTTGTGAGTCTTAATGAGGCAATAAAAAAAGACTAAATAACAGTGAATCCTTGAAAATATTCCTTATGGTTAATAGAGAGCAATAGGTTTCCCCCAGTGCAGACTCACATTGAAAATTATTAGATTTAAACTTAAAATATACAAAAAAAAAAAAAAACGTGTTCCTAAAATCCGATTCGTGTCTGTTTCCATAGAGTTGCACCAACCAGAAACCCCCTCAATCTGCTCCTAAAGTTGTCCACAACCCTGCTCACTCTGTCCATCCGGTCCAACCTGTCTTCACCTCCTCCCCCCAGCCTCCTAAACACGCCAACACCAGCTCGGACTCGGAGGCGCGCTCCAGCGGCTGGCTCTCTCTGAGCCGCAGCAGCGAGCTGGAGTCCGAGGGTCGCTCGCCGCCTCAGGGTCCCACGGAGGACTCCGATGAGAAGATAGACAAGTTGTTGGAGAACATCATCATGAGCATGAGCATGCTGCCGGACCTGGGCAGGAGCTGCAGGAAGACGCATGGGAACCACGACGACATGCCGGCCTTTTGCCAGGTCCCTGGTGGAGAGAACGGGGAGGGGCCGACCGCGCCGCTCTCTGACGTCTGCGCAGAGGAGTGTGTTTTCTACCAGGACCTGGGGAGGCAGGGGAGCCACTCAAACACAGACACAGGTGGGTATTGTTCAACACCGCTCTATTAATGTGACGAAACCAGAGCTGAAGAGGTCAATTGTGATGAATCGATTATTTAAGTAATCGTTCATTAATTTAGTAATCGGTTTATTGTTGATTGGCGTATACAGACTATAAAAAAGTCAATTTGCTGAAAGAACAACAGATACTCAGAGCAGTGATTAAGTCAAAACTCTAAAAAAAAAAATATATATATATATAAATGTTCTACCCAGAACTCTTCAAGTGGCAGTTTTAGCGTCACCTGGTTCAGATTCTGCAGAGAAAAGTCAAATAAAATCAAAGTACCAACCCAACTCTATGGATGTTAAGTCGAGCAGAAAGGGTTGAGTTTTCCACATGTGTGAAAAATTATGATTGTGTTGATGTCACAATGACATTTCTAGCTGCATATGCATGCTTTGCTACAAATGATCAAGCGCTCACTAAAGAAATGCCGTTATTAAATTGTAGGTAGTACATTTTTCTTATTTAAAATACGAGTTGGATTATTTCTTGAGTTGCATCATTTAATCCATTTCTACTTTTACATTAAAAGTCTTCACGGGTTTAATGAAAAATCTGCTGTATGAGCCAGTTGTTTTATCCGATTAATCGATTAATCATCAGAATACTTGATTGCCAAAATAATTATTAGTTGCATCCCTAATTCAGAACATTTGATGTTTAAAAATGTCCTCTCTCTCCCTCTCCCCTGTTGCTCTTTAACCCCTGATGATCTGGTCGTCTAGGGCTCCATTACTGTTTTGGAGCTCAGACCCAACCAGGCTACACAAACCCCTCAGCTGCACACACTGCTCTGCAGACAGCGCAACCGCAGGACTCAGAGTTCAGATCCTTTGGACCGATGGATGGGCTAAGCTGGACCGGAGGAGAGAGCTCCCCGTATCCCGTTTCGTGTTTCTCCAGCGGGCAGAAACTTCACGACTTGATACTGCAGCAGCCATTCTGCCAGGAAGACCAAAGCATCGAGTTTTTGTCTCTCTCGCATGAAAGCGACACGCAGTCGGTCGATGCGTTTTCCCTGCCAACTATGGAGGACTTGAGGCTGCCACAGTGTCTTTCCCCGTTAGTGCCCCCTGCAGGTCACCAACAGCCCGACCCCAGCGTCTCGGGCCGGATGGAAAGTGATGTTCAAAGTCTGCCCTGGCTCACAAAGAACGCCTGCATGCTGACATTTCCACTCAACGCCATCACAGCGGGTAAAACTGAGCTGCTGGAAACGGACTGCAACACAGAGCAGTCGCAAAGCTTCAGGAAGCTCACGCTGAAAAACGAAGGACAGGCAAGCCCTGCGAAGAGTGTGGGACAGAGAGAAATAAAACCCAAACAAGAGAGAAAAACTGACGCCATGAAGAGGAAGAAAAAACATGATGCTGCAGAAGACGCGGCACCGCCCAAGAGGAAAAAAAGACGGCGACCGGATTCTTGGAGAGAGCTGGCTAAAGTTTCATCTCTGGACCCAGAAGTTAAAAATGCAGCAACAGCAGTTTGTTCTGTGAGTTTGTCATGTAACAACATTCTGATGAAGGAGAAAGAAATCGGCATCAGCTCCTTAAACAAACCCCCGTCAGGAACAACAGCCACCGGCAACGAGAGATCCAGAGAACCCAGAACGCCTGGCACCAAACAACCACGGATCAGAACCAGGGGCTTCATGAAGCAGTCTGAGCGCGGCACGAACAACGCCGTCTCAGATAAGTGCTGCGTTTTGATCCCGGTGATCCACCAGGCCGTCGTGGTGCACAAGCAAGATCCAGGTGGGAGCAAGAGAAGACGTGGGAGACCGCCTAAAATAAAACTTGAGAATTTTCAAGAAGATGCCAGCGCATTCGTTGAGCTCAAGGGTCACATTGAGACCGGCGAGGAAATGTCAGAGAAGCAATCGCCAATGGAAGACATAAAGTGTGGGAAGCTGATGAGCAGCGAGGGAGAGGCGAGGCAGCTGAAGACCACTCCTAGTGATGAGAGCTCTGGAAAAAACAAAACCGATAACATGAAAACCGGTGAACCACAGAAGCATTCGTGGATGGTGACTCTGAAGGAGTTCCAAAAACTGATTAATCGCAAACACTCCAAAACAAGGAAAGGCACTGAAGTCCAAGACAGAAACAAACCTGCGGATGTTGGAGAATTGGAAAAGCACGCTGAAATAGACAAGAGTGGCGCCTCAGAGACTCACCGCCGGGCGCTTTTTGATGCTACGGTTGATGAAAATCACAACCAGCTTCCCAACCTGTTGGCAGCTGCGTGTAAAACGAGCCTCCAGGATGTGATGAGCAACTCGGAGGCCAGGAAGAGCTGCGGTTCAGGCGAGGAGGACAAACCGGCTTCTTCCTGCGACGTCCTAGAAGAGGAGAAACGGTCTTCGACAAGTCTTGATGAAGGTATGAAGAGGTTTGATTTTCATCAGTGTTTTTGATTTGATTTAGCTTTTAAAAGCTCACTGACTGTCGATGCATCCCAGACTGTGTTGCCACCGAAAGACTGAAATGTAATTAAGAAGCTGAAAAGATCTTGCACCTCTTGAATTTCTCAGCATTTCCTCGTGCTACGACCACAAACTCCAACGTATTCGTACGTGGCACAGGAATATAAAGCAGCTCATGTATGTTTAGTGATAAACGATACGGGGTTTTCATTTTATTTTCGAAGTGATGATCTGAAAAACGAGGTGTGCATTGGTCGTCGGCTCTCTTCAGCTCTGTCTCTGCCATCTTTCTTAGGGTCTGAGATGTTTCCTGTTCTTTGCAAAACAACTGAAGCTCAGTCAGATCGGACGGAGAGCAACTGTGGGCATCAGTTGTCAAGTCTTTCCAGAGATTCTCAGCTGGACTTTGACTAGGCCATTCTAATACACCAATAAGCTTTGATCTAAAAAGTCCAGCTGTAGCGTTGGCTGTCGTGCTGCTGGAAGGTGGACCTCATCAGTCTCCAATCTTTGGCAGCTGCTAGCAGGTTTTCAACAGTGTCCTTTTTGACTTCTTGTTCTCTGACTGAAGCTCTCTGCCGGTTTGGATGTTTAGAGTCGCGTCAATCTCCTCCCATTTTTTGAGTCCCTTTGTTTTCATTGCTCTGCAGCTTCATTAGTGATTTTGATTAATCCTCGGAGGCCTTTGGGTATTTATACATAGTAGATAAATCACAAATTGAGTCACATCAGTGGACTCAATTCACAGATTTGGTTACTTTTGAAGGAAATTGCTTCTACTGGATTTTATTTGGTGTTGTCAAGGTGAATGGGGCTGAGTGAAAGGGCTGAGTGAAAGGGCGCCACACTTTAAAGCTTTTTAATCATAGAAAATGTTTGCTTCTATTTCACAATTACGTACCAGTTTTTTTTGGTCTGTCACCTAAAATTGTGATAATACACACTGAAGCTTTTACTTGTAGGGGGTGCAATCAGTACAATGGAGGTTAAATGATACGGTTGTTCAGGTACAACAAGTTCACTTAGGATACTGATAATGCAGTATTTACTGATACTGACATCAGCACAAATCATGTATACTTTTATTACTTATTTTTAGTGTAAACAACATTTTTCCAGAGGTAAATTCAGAAAGGAAACTTAAAAGAAACCATTAGAAGTGATAAAGAGGCTTTTTATCTGTCCAGGAAGCTCACTCAACTAGAACATTGTTGTTTTCCATCCACAGAGCTTGTCAGGTTTTAACACATTCGCTGCTGTTGAACATTTGTGAAAAGGTGAAAAATATCGGCGTGACAAAGTGCGGTCTCCTAAACGGATGTCAAATGCCCTGAATGTCACATAACTAATCTTAACAATGAGCATATGGAAAACGGTGTAGCTTTCCATATTGAAACAAAAACTCATTTGTCGACGTAGAAACCAACTTTTCACACACTCTCTGACATTTTCAGTGCTCTGTTTTACCTTATTTCTGTTGCATGCGAAGAGTAACGTCGCAAAAAAGAAAGCCGTTGGAACATACCTAGCACTATTTGTGTCACCAGGTGCAGATGGCGGCAGCACTCTGTCCGGCTGCAACGGGAAAGAGGAGGACGAAGAGGTGGACGTCATACTTTACTCTCCTGACAAATTTTCAACCAGAGAGTTGGAAGAAAGGGTGGTCGTCATTCCAGATGATGATGAGGAGGACGAGGATGTTATCGAAGTAGACGTCATAGGAGATGAAGGAGAATAATGCTTAGTTATGTTTTGTTTTTGTTTGTTTGTTTTTTTTTTACCATGTTTGTTCAGCACTTTTAATAGTTACAAATTTTTATATCATTTTTGAAGTTCATTCGTTTCTGTCTGGCAGATGCTTTATTGAATCAGAATTTAGTTTTCCACCAGATTTAGTTGATGTACAGTTCGAGTGGAGGATGTTTACATTTCTGTATTAACAAGCAGGAGGAAAGTTCTCACTGTTGTTTATGTTTTTCAGATAAATTTGACTAATTTCTGTGAAAAAATAATTAGAAGCCATTAAGTTGAAAACATTCTTATTGTGTAAAATATGTTATGTTAATTAAAACGTTGTCTTTTCACGGCTGGCTTTTGCCTTCACTTCCTCGGCGGATAGAGAAAACGCCTCTAGGGGGCGCACTGTTTTTTGGGAGCCCTGCTTTTACGTTGTCTTGCCAGCGGAAGGCAGAGAGGAAGCGCTCCACACGTGTTTTAGCTGCGAGCTTTTGAAGGTTACAGGAGAAGCAGCGACCGGGATTTCTGTCCGCTAGCAGAGGGTCAGAGGAGCGGCGTGGGTTGCGGTTAAGAGCCCCGGGCCGAGCGGCACGGAGACGGAGACATGGACCCCATGAAGGCGCAGCAGCTGGCGGCGGAGCTGGAGGTGGAGATGATGGCTGACATGTACAACCGGTGAGTCCTCTGCTAACAAACCAGAGTCGTTGCTGAGTTTTGCACGCACACACATACATAAATAAGGTTTTAGGTCGATCTGAAATGATTGATTGGGACTGTTTTCAACCTACAACTTCTAAAGTCGTACATTTTATATGTTCTAATGTGCAATCCATAACTAAAGCATGTTCACCCCTGGACATTCGTCACGTTACATTCAATGTAACTGGCATGTCCTTTGATCCATCCCACTGTAACTCCTCGCCTGTATGTGAAGGGTCCATTCATCATCATCATCATCCCATTAATTATGTACAATCTCCCAGTCGCGACTAAAAAGAATCCCCGCAGCATCATGCTGCCACGGCCATGTTTCAGTGAGAGAATGGTGTGTTCAGGGTGATGTGCATTTTGAGTTTTTTGCATGTAGGATTCAAAAGTTCTGTTTTGGTTCGTCTGACCGAAGCTCTTCTTCCAGAAGGACAACCACGTGGCTTGCAATGAACTTCAGCAGGAACGTTTTATGACTTTTATTCTCACCACTTGGTCATAAGGTCACGGTTTACAGGCGAGCATAAATGATTAGTGTTGCATTCTGTTTGAAATCTGGGCCAGATTCACATACTGGGCCTAACCCCTGGTTCTGATTTAGCTTTAATGTTTCCTGAAGTCAAATCAAAAGATTTCTTGAGACAAATCTAGAGCTAATCCACGTCCAAGCAAGCGGGGAGTTAAATTAAAACTGACTGGAGGCAGATTTAACTCTAGATTAAAGGCTGTCTGCATGATGAACATGGATTAATTTGAAGATATTATTGATGCTAAAATTTTTTTAAAACAACAGAAGATGATCACTGAGGGGGTAATAATCTGCAAAATGAATTTAACAGGATTGGTTCTTCCATACGTACAAAAACAACCCAACTGAAAAGTTTTATTTCAGACAATGCTTTCATGTGACTGTGATGGAAACCCAAGTATTTATCACCTAAACGTTTTGGAAATGAGGACCTTTCCGTCATCAAACAACAGATTTGTCGGTTCTGAGGGAACAAACGGTGGGGACAATAGTGCAATTAGTCTGTAATTATTGCAACATGTGAATGAAGAAAGAGTTGGATCAACTTCCCTCATCCTGTCGATCACAACACAGTGGAAGTGCAGCTTTGTAAGCATAATGTTGATGTCATATTCCCAATATGGTGCAAGGTGGTAGAGTGAAAAATCTACGTATACCATATTTGTGCCCTGATCTACAATATTTTTCCATTTTATCTGGACCCACTCATGAATCCCGATCTCCTGTAATGTGGTCAGTCTGAAGCAGGACAGCACAGTGGAAATCGTCCTGCTGTCGTCAGGTGTGATAAGGGCAACAGAAACTCTTCAAATTGAATGATTGTGTGAAAATCAGACCAATATGAATGAAAGAAAGGAAATCTCTCCGGAAGTCGCCTGAGTCATGCCGGTTTGTTTTTTATTTCGGCTAAATTGATTCACAACAGGGGTGCGTGGATTCATTCCTGTAGACTCTGGTTGACTCATGCTGCTTGTTTTCAGTTGTTGGGTTCTTTGAAATAACACTTCTCACATTGCTGATCGTTTTCAACCTCTTCTTTTCTTTTTCTCTTCGTTTTATGATCCTTTTTGAGTTTCTCAGCGCGTCGTCCTGTTTCCACCGTGTGCAGCACTTCTTACAAAGGTTTTGATTTATTAGTGAGCGTTTAAAGCAAAAGTTGTTTTGTGAAATGTTATGTTTTCAATTTGAAATTGCACTTTTTGATCCGAGCCATTCATCAGGTATCGTACTCATCTGCCATATCATTTTGCGAAATATCATCGAAATTTATTGTCCTGCTGTTTGAACAAATGAATACATTTAGTGAATTGGAATTAAAATCCAGCAGGTGGTGCTATTGAGGTTTACCAGACAACAGATTTTGAGCATAAATGAACTTTTTTTTTTTTTTTTTTTCTGGAGGTTTTTTTTTCCACATTAAATCAACAATGTGACTTTTTCTGTTCTCAGGATGACAAACGCCTGCCACAGGAAGTGCGTCCCACCACACTACAAGGAAGCAGAGCTGACGAAGGGCGAGTCGGTGTGCCTGGACCGCTGCGTGGCCAAATACCTGGACCTTCACGAGAGACTGGGACGTAAACTCACAGAGCTCTCCGTGCAGGATGAGGAGATGATGAGGAAAGCGGCGGTGGGGAGCGGATAGAGACTTTGAAGAAATCAGCATATGTATAGAGAAATACAAGAGTTTGGGCTGGGATGTGTGGGATCTAACAGACTCATGTCTTAATAAGAGGGTGGGTAAATCAAAAATGTTAAGTTAAAGGTTTTGAGGGTCCATTAAGATGAGATTGCATCAGAGGACGATGCAAACGGCAGCACTGAAGAAGTAATGGAGGGAAGTGGTTCTCCACACGCCTTTCTGGATTTGGTTTCTTCTTCAGATTTGCCTGAAGATCTCACCGGCAGAGAACTGCAGATGTCCTGGGAGGAAGGACGCAAGCTTACATTTTGTGTTCAGATTTATGGCTAATTTCCAGCTGTCTCTGGTCCAGAACCATTCTGGATCTGTTACTGATTATGAAATGAACTCATACAGCCTTTTTTTGTTCTGTGTTTCAAAAAAAATATGTAAACATAAGATTGCATAAGGTCACAGACACTGCTGGTCCAAGATATAAGTAACTTTAGCTGCTGCCTAGAGCCTCCAGACCAGCAGGGGGCACCAACAGGGCTTGTGTATAGAAATCTCAAAATTTCAGATTTGAAAATATATTTATTTAGTATGAGCTTACTTTTGTATTTGGGTCCCAAATTTCTGAATATTAAATTGAAAGAAATATTAACTTTAAGGTAAGATGGGATTTAAAGAACTAACAAATAATAGTTGTTTAGCAGTCATGATTTAATGCCGCCAACTTAATTTGTTTTGCTTACATTTGAGCTGGATGGGTTTTTTTAATTTACGTTTAACTTCAAAAAAATTTTTTATTTTTTGTAATGTCTTATAAGCTCTCGAGCCCCGACGTCCTGACTTTAAACTGTATCAACCACACACCAGATATGACGACAGAATAAATAAGTCTGAACTAACCCTGCCTACAAAATGTATTTACTGCTATTTATTTAGTAATTCATGGAAAATGATTAATTCATGGAAAATGATTAATTCAAGGAACTCATTCATTCATTATCTTAGCAGGAAAACACCACACTATAAAACAGGCAGACGACAAGAGATATCAGGGTTTGGGTCAGTGGGTGTGATCTGCTCAGGGCCCCAAATGTTCTAGGGTCGGCTCTGCTTGCAGGATCTGCATAGTTAAAGCTATACTAAGTTTACAACTAATTTAGAAAACAGTGGATGTTTCGGTTGAGATTAAATGTTTTTAACCAAGACACTATGCAATAGGTGCTCGTCATTTCTTTTTTTACGTCCAGCTGTTGCTCTGTGGTTCTTCCAGATAAAATGGACTTTACTCTGTGTTGCGCTTGTGTTGACTTTGTTTGGCTCGTAGTGGACCACAGTGATTTGTCGGTGACAATTTGTTCATGTGCAAACCACACTGATGGTCTGTTGTTAATCACGCTCAATAAAAACTGCACTGTGTTTATCTTCTGAGCAACTGAATCTGTCCCATGCTCGGTGCGTCTCGATCAGTCGTGATTAAAAACATAATTTGTCAGTATTTCAATAAGAAAAGTGGTTGAAAATATTTTTTCATCACAAGAAGAGGGCTGTATTCCAAGTTTTTATTAGTGTTTGATTATTATGGCTTGCAGCAAATAAAAGATTGATTCACTTTCCTCTCATAGTCAGGATGTCACATAGGAGCAAAGGAAATTACATTTTAATTGAGGAATGTTTTATTCTGGCATCACAATACAAGAATGAAAAACTGGCTTATTGCAAATTGTCAGTCATTCGTTAACGTGGGCTAACTACAGCAAACGAACGAGTGACTGTATCCACTTCTTCCTGACTATATACCGTATTATTAAAAAAACTTAGTGGAAGAAAAACATAGTAAAGGCATAAAAATGTGCATAAGAAACAGCACTGAATGGATTGTGACTCAAAGCCTGTTCAAGAGATTGAGATTGATGAGGTTTGGGCCACAGTTGGATTTGGTCCAGTTCTTTTCAGAGGAAAGCCATTTTTTTGCATTTCGTTTTGAAATCAAGGACCCAGAGTCAGGAAGAAGAGCAGACAGGCACAGAATCCAAGTTGCTTGAGGTCCAGGGAAGTCTTTTAACCTGTGATAACTCGCGTCACCTGCTGGTCCACATATTTTGTTTTTATCAAGACCAAAGACAGCATTATTTTCAGAGAAGGGATTTTGACAAGTTTTGTGGAGATGCTGACTTCATTTTCCACCGGGACTTGCCTGCTGGCTGCGAAAAGTACAAAGAACTGCATGACCTTAACCTCAGAGGAAATGAGCTGAAGGTCAAATAAAGCAAACTGCTTCCTTAACACCTGAAGATCACTACAGGGAAGCATCCAGCTTCTCTGTGAGGTCAACAAAAGTCCACCGGTGAGTTGCAGTGAGAGTAGGCGGGGCTTCCTTAAACGAGTGTGCCTGTACCTTTAAGACAAACTGCGACGCAGCAGCGGCGAGGAAGTGAGAGCGCAAACTTTCGTTTCCCCCGTGAAACTTTTTTTTATTTATACCCGCAAGGCTGCGCCTCAGAAACGGGAACCAACAAACAAACTGAGACTAGAAGTGGGAGAGAGAGAGAGACAGAGAGCGAAAGAGAGACAGAGAGCGAAAGAGAGACAGAGAGAGACAGAGAGAGAGAGACACACAGAGAGAGAGAGAGACAGAGAGAGAGAGGAGGTGTCCGCATGTCTCTGTCTGGCAGGTGGACGTTTTGTTCGTTCTGCAACAGAGTCCCGAGACCGACGTGGTGAGTCAATTTTCACTGTTTTCTTAGATAATAAAACAAAGACGCTGTAATATGAAGGTTAGCTGGAAACGCCTCGGACTGAGGGGTGGAGCAGGTTTGGAATGGGTCGTTTGTGCGCCACAGAACCAGCTGCCCTGGTGCTAACTAGTCCATTATGACTCCATTATTAATGGTCAACAAACGTGTTCATGAAACATTTCAGAACTTTGTTTCCGAGAGAAATTGTTCTAGCACAATAAAAAACATAATAATTAAGGTTTAGGAGTGGCCTACTCAAAGTCTGGACTTGGATCCAATTAAAATTATGTGACATGACCTTAAACAAGCTGTTCATGTTCTCGAATGCCTAGTAGCAGATTCAGTTACTTCACCAGCTGAATAAATAAAAAAAGAAAAAAAAAAAGACCGAGAGCATTTTTTTGACAATCATTTGAAACTATACACATTTATTTAGAGTTTTTGTTAAATACTTTTAAATAGTTTTAAAGACTTCAGGCCTCCGGGACCCGTGAAAATAGTTTGGTCATCACTTCCTCTTAAACTTTAAAGTCAGTTTCTAAAGCGCAAAGCCCGTAGCTTGTGCACTGATCCTGTTATCAAAATCTTCATGGCTTATTTTACTTTAAATTTGCAATGCATGTAATAATTTTGATGATCAAACCGATGGATATATATCTGATTTTTATTTTTTAAAAAGTCACGTTTTACTTATTGTTAAATTGGCAAATATTAATTTCATCATGGATCATTGACGCATGATGGTGTTGATTTCTGATCTCAAGTTTTCTCCTGCATATGTGGTAAAATTGCACAACGTATGCCAAAAATATTCACACTCCTTGAACTAATCTTCACATTTACTATATATTATTATATTCATAAGTTTGAATGTATTTTATTGGGATTTATCTAATGAACCAGCACAAAGGAAGAACATAAAGGCATTGTTTTTATTTAGTTGTGCAAAAAAAACAAAAAAACAAGAGAGATAAAGAGAAAATTAAACCTATTACCACAGCATGATACTGCCACCACTGTGTTAATAAATAACTTTGTTTTGATTGACCATTTGCATGAAAAGCAAGTGGATTAACAGAAAATTAAAAAAAGCCCCTCAGATTGCATTTAGAAACCTGAATCTTTGCTTATTTAAAAATCAAGTCAAAGAAAGGAGAAATTCCCATTGCTATTAATATACTCCAGGAAAGCTGTTATGTTTGAAAAATGGTAGGCTAAAATAAGTAAAAAAAACAAAAACAAAACTAATCCACATGCAAATGAAAAGGCTGACATTCAAACAAAACGCAAATATAAGGACAAATAAGAAAAAAACCTCAATAATAATAAAATTGAAACATCTGACAGGATGAAGGATGGTAGTAATAATTGAAAGGTATATTGTCAAAAAGGTTGTTGCTTTCAAATAATAATTGTTTTTGCTCTATTTATTTTTAAAAAGTATCAATAATATTTGACACCGCGCGTTAATTAGGCCATTTTTTAAAATTTCCATCACTTTGTTTTTCTTAATTTAGAACTAATCTAAACTCCAGGTATAATTATTTATATTGATAACTTGTGTATTAATAGGACTGTTATAAATAATAACATATTTATTGTTATTTCAACAAACCATTAAGTACAATTTCATTCAGTTTTGAATCTTGTGTGCTGCCCTCTTTTGGTCACCAGATGGAGGCAGCTGCGGGAGAACAGCTTGTTGAGGACGGTGATCAGGTTGTAGCGCCTCCCCATGGCGGCGTGAACGAACTGCTGGATGTGGGGCAAGAGGGAGAGGTGAGCTCTGATTAGGATCAGTAAAAGATGATTCTGTCTTGACGTAAACGGCTGCTGACGTAACTTCCTTTTTTCTGCTCAGATGGAGGACTTTCTGGGCCCACAGGCACAGTACAATGAGGAGGAGGAAGAAAGGAAGTACTACAGAAGAAAGAGGCTGGGAGTCATCAAGAATGTTGTTGCCAGCAGCTTTGGAGCCATGACTGTGTACAGTGTTTATATGGGTGAGCTTCTATCCATCCAGCCAAAGGAACAGAAATGTCTGGAAATCTTGATTCTGGAGGCGTTTGGAATTTTGGAAAGATGTGTTGGAATCTCAACAGAGAAAAGAGATTAAAAACACTGACATATAGAGGAGAGGAAGCTGGGTTTATATAGTCCTGTGGTTTTTTTTCTAGGTCTTTTACAGATGCAGCTGACTCTTCATTATGACATGACCTACCGTGAGGTGAAATACAGCAACCTTGGTCTTGAGGACATCGACCGGAAGATGCTGATGGGTATCAACGTGACCCCGATTATCGGCCTCCTTTACACCCCAGTACTCATCAGGTAGAGTCGCACAGACATAAAGTAAACATGAATCCCTTTCCCTTTATCTGATGGGTCTTTTTCACATGTTTTATCTCCTTCTCAGGTTTCTTGGCACTAAGTGGATGATGTTTCTGGCCTCAGGAATCTATGCACTATTTGTCTCAACCAATTACTGGGAGCGGTACTACACATTAGTTCCTTCAGCTGTAGCCATTGGTGTGGCCATTGTGCCTTTTTGGGCTTCTCTGGGAAGTTACATAACAAGGTGAGGCGCAAAGCGCTAAAGAAGACACATTTTTGCTGATCCCTTTTGAATATAAGCACAGTGTTTCTGCTTAGTGAATAAACTTAGACACGTTTGGTTATTTGCAGTTAATTTGAGATACAAGGGTCCATAAAACAGCACCTACTAGAGAAACCAGAGAAGCAAATAAATTACAAACAAACAAACAAAAAAAAATCACATCATCATACCTCCTGCCCCATGCTCTGGAAGTCACCTGGTCAGATAGCAACCATTATTCTACAAAATACAGACATACTTTTACTTTTGTCAGTGGCAGGACCTACAAAAATCAAGCTGCTGAGCACAATGATGTTATATATATATATAAAAAAAAAAACATGAACAGGAAGCCTCCAGGACAATGTTGAACTTACCTTGCAAAATCCCAAATTGGTTTTTGGTTCCTCTTAGAGCTACCGGTTCAGTGACCCATGGAGCATCCAGAGGGAGTTGTGAGGTCCCTTCTATAAAACCTATCTGTAAGAAAGGTCCTTTTCTGTGCAAGGTGTCAGTATGAGGAGCTGCTTCACTGCAGATCTAAAAATGAACACAGCTTTGCACCGTTTTAGTTTGAAAGGGAAGCCGAGTGTAAGGACTGACAAGTTATGCCCTTATTGCTGACTCCCACTATTTTGGAATCAATTTCATGAGGTGTTTATGGTTTTAAATTGTGGAGTCAGTGTTGCCTTTTGTGTTTGCATTTTAAAATTTTAGTTTTTAAATAAATGTGAGCTGTTTTTTTGTTTTTTTTTTGTCTTAGAGCTCATTGTGCCACACACTCTCCTTCCCTCCTGCAGGATGGCCCAGCAGTACTATGAATACGTCAACTACAAGGAGGAGCATGTCCAGGAGCAGAGGAAGCTTCCAAAGGGGGCCTGCTACAGTTACATCATCACCTTCCAGTCCATTTTCTATGTCATCTTCAATGTGAGTCTGCACCGTTGCCGCTGCTCTGCAACCGTTTTCCACTTGTGCGTCATGTTGTGAAAAACCAATGCCGAACATGAAGAGAGAATCAACGTAAATGTTTTTGTTGTATTTTCTTCCGTGTTAGCTGAGCTTCGTCTTCGCCGAGTTCCCCATGCGCCTCGTCCTCCATGAGCACCTGCATGAGAACCCCCACGTTCTGTGCAACGTGAAAACATGCGGTAAACACATCTCGTTTTGACTGGGGACAGATGAGTAATGCACTTTACTGAAGAAACTCTGAAAGTAATATTTCAGTCTGAGAATAGTTGTGTCTGATCAGATTATTTGCATTTGATTGTGTTTTAGCAGAAACAAAACTCCAGTTAAAGAGTGAAACACATGGACAGAAAAAATAACTTAAGGCTCTTTATCAAGTTATAACATTTATTTCATCACCTATAGGTTTAGTGTTAGACATGCTACATCATCCTTCACACTAATTAGCACTCCTGGGTTAGATGTGTAAAAAAAAAATTAATTCATATTCATAATTTCATCTCACCCTGAAAATGATAAAAACAGACTTTATTCTGCTCACTTGGGCTGTAGGTATCATGTAACCTAGTGGTTCATTTTTGTTTTGGTTACTACTTAGAAAAGGAAAAGAAAATATAACATGTCAAGTGTTGAGGTTCATAAATTAGAAAATGGCTGCATGTCGCCAGCTACTTCTTCAAAGTTGCACATACATTTACAATTGGAACAAAAAAAAGAGGGAAAAAAATGGCATTAAGATTAATTTAGCTTCTAAATACTGACTTGTTAAGTAAGTAGCAGACAACAATTTGTCAAGTTGCTATCAGCTCCTGGGCATTACGTGGGGGTCAGAGTTGAAACCTTAAGTGTTTATTTCCTACATCGAAATGCAATGTGCCAAAAATACTGCAGCTGGTACCTTTTGCTAAAGGTACAAGTATGTTTTGCTGTGTACTTTTTTCCTTTTTATTCATGTAACAAAGATACCAAAGAATGGACTCTACTGTTAAGTACAGTGAAGAATCTGTGATGCTGTGGGCCTGTTTATTGTTTCAAAGGCTGTTGCAGTGAATGGCATCATGAATAGTTAGAAATGCTAAAAGTCTTTAGGTTGAAATTTGGTGGATTCTGTGAAAAAACTAAAACTATAATGTTATGTGGTCTTTCAGCAGGAAAATTATCCTAAACTTGTGGCCAAAGCAACACAGAAACTGTTCACTGACGAATAAAATCAACCTCTCTAAATGGACAGTTTAGTCCTTTAGACCAAAGAGAACCTTTTCATGAGGAACTGAAACCCAGGTTGGTTTTTAAGATGGGTTTGCTCCTCCCAGGAAGTTCAACATCTGTAAACCCACATCAACTCTTCCTACACTTGTTCTTGCATGGAGTTTCCCTTTAAATTGTTTTTTATTCAAACCATAAAGCCTTCACTGGTTTGTGTTGCGTTGGTGTTAAGGGACTCATCTACAGTCGGTTGGATTAATTTTCTTAAAGTGGAAGTGCCGTTGGTTTCAAATGGACATATAGATCCTCATTTTTCCTCCAGTTCATCCGACAAAAAGTCGGAACGTGAACAATAAACACGAACGCTCTTGGAAAAAGCAACCTCTGATAGTTTCCCCTTTTCTGTCACACACACTGAAACTAACTTTATTTATATTTCTGAGAAACTGAAAGCAGAAATTTCCAAACACCTTTGGTTTAAATCTTCATATTTGCAGCTGTTTTCTTCAGATCAAACCTGCCTTTTTATCCCACGTTCAGGTGCTGCAATCAAAGGCATCATCCCGGGCTTCAACAGCACCGTTCTGAAAAGCCTGCCCCGCTCCATGCTGCTCATCGAGGTGGAGAGCATCCTGATGGGTTTCGCCTTCCTCGCCATGATTGTTGTAAGAGATGCACCACAGAGAAATTTCATGTTATTCTCTAGATCAATCTCATGATCTTTTTTTTCTGTGGTTCTTTTTAACTACAAAAATCTGTTTCAAGATTTTGATAGTTGTACTCATTATTAGTCTCATTATTTGAAGAACAATCGCAGCTATTTAATAAGTATGGTTTTTTTACTCTCCATTCCTTGCATGCTACGTGAATCTGCATCTTATAAACTGCAAAAGTCGAATACAGTTCCTACATTCAGTTCCTGTAGAGATCCCATTAGACAGCATGGTTGCTATATGCTGTGTGTAGCAGCAGCATCGCTTCCTGTTTTACTCACCATTTTCATTTGAAAGCTACTGGTCTTGTGTGTGGTTACTTCTTGTTCAGGTGTCAAACATTTGACCTCAAGCTTTCTCACTGAAGAGGAATAATGAGATATAATCAGAAAAAAAAAATGATTCACTGTGAAACAGAAATAATGTCTTAAGTATTTATTCTTTGAGAACCTTTTCACGTTTTGTCATGTTGCAAGCACTAACTCCATGTGGAGTTCTCTGAAAAACATTTTAGGGCCTTTAGTGGCCATAGCTGCCATCACTGGTTTCCCAAACAGTCCAAACTCCTCGTGATGCGGAGAATATTTACGTTACTCAGCATTATCTTCACTCAGCATGACCTCTAATCAGTGTGTTTTCTTCCCACAGTTCCTGCTGCTGTGTGGCCCCGCCTACCGGCCGACGGAGGAGATTGACCTTCGCAGCATCGGCTGGGGGAACATCTTCCAGCTGCCCTTCAAGCACCTGCGGGATTACCGCCTGCGGCTGCTCTGCCCCTTCTTCATCTACAGCGGACTGGAGATGCTGTTTATCGTCAGCGGGTTCTCACTGGTACCGAACTAACGCGCTGACTTTCTACAGTGACCTGTCGCTTACATCCAGGCTTGGTCGTAATAAATGGTATAATTATCTTTCCTCCCCGCAGTCGTATGGCGTCTGCATTCTGGGCATAAGAACCCTTTGGCTCCTCATCCTGGTCTACGGCCTCTCCTGCTCCGTGTTCTCCCTCCTCTCTCTCAGCCTCCTGCGCCTCCCACGATGGGTGTGTCTGATGGGGGGCGCTGCGGTGCACGGAGTCCTGCTGGTGGCTCTCCTCTCTCTGACTGTTAAGCCAAACTCACCGGAGTATCTGGGTCCCCTGCTGGTGATCATGGTGCTGTGGGGACTCGGCAGCGCCCTGAACAAGACAGGGGTCAGCAGTGAGTATCTGTGGCCGTCCAGCTAACGTCATAACTAGGGCTGAAACGATTAATCGACGACTGAAATTATTTCTATTTATCTAGCTGTTTGTCTGTTTCTACATTTATTTTCTTACTAATATTGTGTAAAAAAAAAAAAGAGTTAAGTGGTTAAATAAAAAAATCTGAGGAATGTTCTTGTTTTTTTATCCTATGAATTGATTAATCATAAGAATAACTGATGGAATAATCAAATAAAATAATTGTTAGTTGCGGCCCTAGTCACAGCACAGCAACTCTTTCACTGCAGATCATTTGGTTTTGCGTTTTTAATGATAATAGGAATATTAAACAGGTTAACATTAAAAAAATACTAATACACTCCTAACATTTTTTAATGAATATTAATATGGGTGCTTCTTAAAAAGGATTTTGAATTCTTGTGTTGCTCTTAAAATGTTTTTTCTCATATAATCGTCGCTGTGTGCCCCAGCCGTTGTCGGCCTTCTGTACGCTGAGGAGAAAGAGCGCCTGGATTTCGTCTACACCATCTACCACTGGTGGCAGGCCACCGCCATCTTTGTCGTCTACCTCTGGTCCCAGATGCCCATGAGGGTACGATTTAGTCAATAGTTTTTTCCTGGACGTAATCCTATATGCTAATATATGTTATTTTTAAAACTCTTTCTTCCTCTTAGGCTAAACTGTCCATCTTGCTGGCTACTTTGCTGCTGGCGTGCTACTGTTATTGGGTGATGGAGCGCCGCGTGGCACAGAAAGTGAAGCCCAGAATGCCTCGCATCCCTCGGCCAAGACACAAGGTGAGCCGTCTCTCTGTGCAGGGAAAGCACAGATTTTCTAAAATAAAAGTTAGAAGCAGTTGAAATCTTATCTGCTGCAGTGAGAATGCAGATGAGTTCGTCCTGGAGACTGAAGCTAATGTTTGTTTTCAGTTTCCTCATGTTTGCCTCAGGGTGTTAAACAAATAAAATAAAACAGAAGTTAATACTTTTTAACACAGGAAGATGAAGAAATAGGCTGTTCAAGATCTTCCTGTGTGAAACACAAACTGAGAACAGAGCTGATTCCAGTTATAGCAAACGCCTGATTAAAAAAAAAAAAAAAAAAAGGGTCCATGTTGACATCATGTTGTGGGGCTGCTTTGCTACAGGAGGGACTGCTGCACTTCACAAAATAGCAGCAACAAATGTAGAAACATCTCAGAGCATCTGCCATGAACTTGGATCGTGGGCTCAGTTCTGTGTTTCAAATAGTTTAAACATGCAGCCGTATTAGTTATGAATGTGCTTAAAGGCAACAAAGTCAATATTTTGTAATTGTCATCACAAAGTACCGAACTCATTAACTCAAAATGTGAGGACAGGGTTGAAAAGATGTGTGAGAACAAAGGAGCAGAGCTCCAGCAAACTGTTGTGAGAGGCTTGGTGGTGATTTTAAATTGTCTAAATAAATAAATCATTCAGGAGACACTCCACTAAGACCGGAAAAGTCTGATCCCTTCTGCTTGCTTCATACTCCTAATACCTTCTAATACAGACATGAAAACTTGTTCACCTGATTGTGCCGGAGTGACTGAGGTCTTAAAATCATGGCTTAGTTGTAAAACATCCAAGTGGAGAGTAAAAATAAAAGCTTATGTTTTTACCCTCAGGTGAAAGGCTACCGTTACCTGGAAGAGGACAACTCTGATGAGTCAGATTCAGAGGGAAGCGAGGAGGATGACGATGAAGACGAGGGAGAGAGGATGGAGGAGGATGAGCGCGTTGTGGAGGAGATGGTAGCAGGGGACAAGGAGGAAGAAGGCCGGGACACCAGAGCCGAGGGGATTATTCGCCCAGAGCCCAGAGAAGAGGGCCCGAGGGCCGGGGGGAGGGAGATATGAACATGTGAACCTTAATGTTAACTGGTTTCCTTTATATATTGAAAGCACAAAGGGAAGAAACATTCTGCATTATGGTCACATCTTGGTAGAATTGTCTGTAGATTGTCCTAAGAGCTGATTAGTGCGGCCAGCTTTGCCTTTTTCAGATCATTGCAGTGGCTTACACCTCGACATTTTAGACATTTACAGACTTTGATGTATTTCTCTGGTGTTATGAGACAGACCAACACTTTCACTTCACATTTATCTACATCTGTCATCCCACAACCTCTGATCAGTTTTACTGCCCCTTCTGAAAAAAAAAAAAAGCATCCCCACAGCATGATCCTTCCACCATCATGCTTCACCATGGTGATTGTTTGTACAAAGTAGTAGTTTTCATAATCCTATGCTACTTTGTGTTGGTCTATCACATCAAATGCTAAGGAAATTCTGGTTCTGGTTGATGAAGCATGGACAATTTTACTGCTAAAAAGCACCTTAACGAGGAACTGATGTTCTTGTTTTGTTTATTTTTAAACATAAAAATGTTCATAAGTTTATGGGCAAACAAACTTTTTTCCCCTCATGTCTTAAAATGTTATATTTCTACATGTGTATAAATATTTTGCACTATATTAAGGGCTGTACTTTCCAATAGCTGATCGTACTCTGAATCTACAGTTTCACATCTCTTCTGTTTCTTAACCTCATGTATCTTAGAAGATGCTTAAAATTCATTCACAGTTTTATGCATGTTTTTCATAAAACAGTCGTTAAAGGTGATAAAGCCTTAAAGATATAAAAAAAAAAAAAATACACACAATTGATGGTTTTCCAGATATCAGTGTTTTATAAAATTGTGTTGAAAGGAAAGTTGTAAAATCTTTTTTATCTTAAATGTATGTTTTTTAATGTGATTTTAATGTTGTTGGATGAGACTATATTTCTTGTTGACGTGTTCTGTCTGCAGTGGGTAGGATGGGGCGACGATTTAGAGCACAATGCTTTCAGTTTTCTATCCGCTCTATTTGCGCTCCATGTTTACCAGACCTGTCGATGAGCAGACTCTTTTGTTTGCATCTTGGCTGTAAAAGAAAGATATGAAAGAGACAGATTTGAATAATAATAATAAAAAAATAGCAATTGATTTTATCATTTGAATAGCAGCATGAAAACTTTGTGTTAACAGCAGTTTTAAGACAGCCTGCTTTATTCTGTTGAATGCGAATAAAGCTTTTTTTGTGGTTTTAACTTCTGTCTTGCATTAAGACTCGGATGGCAGGGTGGCTGTAAATCTGCTTTTCTGAAGGATCACAGAGAAGAATATGAATGTGTGCTTAGATTTAATACAGTTCAGTATTCAGCAGTTGCAAAGGTGAACCAAGACGGATTGGCTGTTGAGTCAGCAGTTTCTGCAGCTTTTATTGCCATTGAAAAATTCATGAAATCTGCAAAAATATATCAATGAAGCTACTCTTATTTTCAGAAATGCAATGATTTGTCTACACCAAGCAAACAAACACCCAAGTGTTCAAATCCAGCAAATAAGTTCAGCTGCAGATTTTTGTGTTGAACTATAGAAAACATTGCATTTCCAAACACACACACACACACACACACACGCACACACACACACACACGCACACACACACACACTGTACAAAGAGAACTCAAATTCCTGATCAGTTAATTAATTTATCACTTGTACTTTTCCACCAATATTAAGGAATTGTTGACTTAAAACAACCATCTATATTATCCTAAAAAGTTAATTGTACTAAGATATTTGCACTAGAGAGTAGAGAACAAATACTTGATTTTGTGTTTTTATATTGTGACGCTGCTGCAATGGTCCTCCAGCATGAAGGTCCTGGGTTCGAATCCCAGTCTGTGGAGAAAGTCTGGGGTTTCTCTTTGCATGTGAGGGTTCTCACCTCTCACAATCCAAAACTGTTATATTATTAAGTTCTTCTGAATTACACATAGGTCTGAATGTGTGTATGTGTCTGAGGCGATGGATCTTTCATCGATGTCTGTTAGAGACAAGCACCAGGGTCTGTGCGACCCAGCCAGGACAAGCTGGTCCAGACGACGGATGGATGAATGACATGCGTTTGTGTGTTCACTTTTATTAAAATCCTTCCTCTGTCTTGGAGCAAAAGAATGTCCCCCTCATTGCTTTTTCACAGTTAAACAGACACTAAACTTTGCAGGATTTTCAAATGCTGCAGGGGCATCTAAAGCATATCACTGGATTAAGTCTAATGAGGTGCACCTGTATTTACCTATCCAACTACTGAAAAGTGTTAAAAGTTTTCATTCAAAACGTGCAGTTTCAGTTTTTCCCCGTGACGCAGAAACAGCTTTGTGTGGCTGTATTATTATACCTAATGGCCTCCCTTCTCCCAGATGAAAGCTTGACCTGTCACAGGAAGAAAATCACTGAGGGAAGATAATAACATTAATTTGCAGCTTTGGTCCCGATATTGTGCTTATTCTTTGTAATGCCGTCATCACAATCTGTGGGTTAAAGTAGAGCAGATTTATTGTTAACGCCCTTCATGATGCCTGAATCTTTCCTGCTGTGACAGGAAAATATCTGGAGTGCAGAAATATCCTGCTAATGACTACAGGTTGGCATGTGTTTTTTTTTTTTTTTTAGACCTGCTGTTTGGTCTTATAGAGATGTTTTGTTCTGCGGGAGATTTTTCAATGTCATTGCAGTGAAGCGCAGGTGCTTCCAATGATGAATCTGACCCACTCCAAGCGAGGTCCTGCTTCTGTGTGGAAAGATTTTTTGCTGGATTTAAAAAAAACAACAAAAAAAAACAGATTTTATTTTTATTTGGTTGGCTGGTTTTACACTTGGACGTTTCTTGGTCAATTTGAGAATGAATTTATCCCTGAACATTTTATCTATATTCTATGGCCTATTAACTATTATGCACAACACATATTTTGGTGAACTGAGAAACATCCTTATTGCACTGTTCCCCATATATTTGACTTTGCAATAATACATAGTTGCTGTTGTCTTCACTGACGTTTCTTTTCTGCATACACTGAAGCAGGAGCTTAAAATAGACGAAAGTGTTTAAGTTTTGCTTACAGGATGTGTATTGTATTTTCTAACCACCTTCTTCTGAAATCAAGTGGTGAAAAAAAAAAAAAAAATTAAACATGTGTCTCCATGGAAACTCTGTAGAACAGCAAGTAAAGAACAAGACAAAAATGATGCCTTGAATCAACTTTCAGAGTACGTTCAAAAACCAGCATTCACATAACGAGGACAGTTCAGCAGAAATGAGAGTTCGCTGGTTTAATCAAAAATAGTGGATGTGATGGTTGACGGCTGCTCTCTCCTAAAATAAACTCAATAAGTTTGTCTTATTCTTCAGGGCGTTTGAAATTAACTCTGTAAGAGAGACTAGAGACAGAGAGGAGCAACAAGTGATATTACGGTTACTCAAACAATAAATTAAACACAAAACAAACTATTTAAAGATAATTACCGGTACATGTGTAAAAAAAAAAAAGTCATGAGCACAAGCCGATACAAAAGGATCAGGGAAGGTGGAAGATTATGCTAAATACAAAGGATCTATTTTTGCTTCATGGTAATAATATTATTATAAGACTCACTCTTGGATAACTTTTTTGAATCAAAATTGTTTAAGTTACTCTTGAGATACCTGCCTCCGTTTTGTCTGCAGCCATGAAAGTTAATTAGTTTTGCTTTGAGACAGGATTCGTGACCGTTTGCAATGCGAGAAACGCTCATTAAGCAGATGTTTATTGCATGAATCCACAGCTGAATAAAGAGTTTACTGAAGGATGCTCATGGGGCCTTTTTGTTTTAATAAGCCTGTCTGCTGTGATGATCCGCAGAAATATGAGGACATAAATTAGTCTTTAAAAATGAGGAGACGCTAAATTGTTCTTTTTTTTCTCTTAAGAATATTAGTCCCAGTCTTTGTGTTGTCAGTACATAAAACAACAAAACAACTGAGAAAGAAGCTCATTTTTTTTATGTTTCTTTTTTCTTCAACATGCATCAGGTGTTTATAGTATCTTTTTGAATGATCAGATGTCTTCTCAAAAGTCTCTTTATGTGTAACAGAATAAGACTGAATTCATCCACAGTGGCCCCTAAACTCGTACATGCTTGGTAACACGTTCTTCCACTTCTTTCTCATGGCTCCTCATATTTTTATTTTACTGTTCAGACTCTGATATTGTTGTGTCTCAATACCGAGGTAACAAAGTGCATTAATATTATGTGAAATTCTGTGCAAAATGTCAAAACACAGTCCTGCATGTCCACACTGTTTATCTGCTCAGCGTAAACTTTGTTTAACTTGTTTTCTTGTTTTTTTCCTTAATACAAATAAACAATAGGTGGGCTTGGGAGGCGGCTGCTAGATCCCACATGGTTCGTTTGTGTTGGTCATGGTCCAAAGCCCTCTGAACCAAACTGAGGTGGAGCTCAGTGGTTCTTTTGCTTAAGTCCAACCTGCTGCCGGTCTCGATACGCGGCTCCTCACAGCCTGATGCGTCTCATGGACTGGATCTTTGGTGTCTGGCAGTGGGAGTTCCAGGCATGTTAGTCTCCTCCGGGCATCTCACACTCCATCCCGACTGACATCTTTTCAGATTTTTTTTTTAGAAATATATAACATCTATCCTTCATCTTAAGCAACTTGTTCAGGCTGTTTGGAGGTGCTGCGTCTGTGTGAAAGATACCATCACCAGTGAAATCGAAATTCAAAAACCCGTATTCCCTGAATGACTAAACTTGTTGACTCCACTGTATGTATGAATACATATTTTATGTATCTTCTCCCCTGAGTGTTTTTTGTTTTGCATGAGCAGATTTCCCCCCTCACCTCCTCTCCTGTACGAGCTTTGACAGCAGAATCTCCCTTAGAGCTGAAAAATGTTTTCTGTTTGTTGAGAAGTCAAAGCAAAGCGGCAGATACTGACAAAAATAAAGTTAAAACTAGGACAAATGAAACTGTTTTGCAACACAGTGCATTATAGTATTGGGAACAGCCATCAGACGATGGGTAAACTGTAGGATGAACATGATCAAATAATGAGGATTTCTCAAAGCTGCGCTTTTCTTCCTTCCATCCATCATCTTACAGGCTTATCTCTGCAGGAGTTGCCAGGGGTGCTGGTGCCTCCAGGGGTCAAAGGGCGAGAGGCTGGGACACCCTGGTCGGGTCATGAGTCACATTACTGTTTACACCAAATTCTGGAATCAAAAATTATTGATCTAATCTGTCATTTTCTGGATTTGGAGAAGTGGAGCCTCAGATTCCTGATTTTCACAGGGTTTAGATGTTGATATTTGATGATATTTGAGCTACTGTTGCCAATCAGACAGTCCTCTGTAAACCAGAGGGATGCTTGTAGATGAAAAGCCCATTAGATCAGCATTTTCTGAAATATAATACAAAGTGAGAAGTAGGCGTTGTGACAAACTGCAAATTAATGGGGAGTCAATGTACAAATCTTTCTCCTCTGGTGATGTTGAACATATTTCGCATCACTCACTTCTCTCCTCTACTTTTTGGTTGAATGCAGAACTCACGCCACACATACATATACATATAGATACATATAGACTCACAAATCAGCTGCTCGCTGAGACCTACAGGCGTACAGGCTGTGTGACTCAACATCACTCGGATGGGGCGGATGTTGTCCGTGACTCCAGACACTTGCCCTGGAAGTGCTCCTGCTCAAACTCAGTCACAGTTTTTTAAATTATTAAACGATTACTGAATAAAAATGAAATACACAAAAATGTTACAGCATTTTAAGCTTTTTGTTTTGTTTTGTTTTCACAATACACACACATAAATGATCACATAAACCACTTGTGTCCCAACAGCAACAGTTCCAGTTTGACTGTTTTTCCTCTTGGGAAAAAAAAGTCAGTAATTTAGATCTTACCAGGCTGTTTTCCTCGGACTTCCCACGTATCAAACTCTCTTTAAGGAGACTTGTGTCTCAATCTGGACCCTCTGTCTTATATGAGCGGCCGCGCGCCGGGTGAGTCTGTCAAGTGATGAAAATAAGACAAACCTCTTCCGGCTGGCCAAAACCTTCAAAATAAAAGCTCATGGCGACCTACAGACCAACCTGACGCTGTGTGCAATATTAATATCCTTTAAAAAAAATAAAATTGTATGTTTTTTTTTTTTTTTGAAGCATTTCTGTCAAAAATACTAAAGTTAGTATTTGGCAAATTATTTTATATAGACTAGATAAGAATATTATTAACATACTGTTATTACGTATTGTTCCACAAACTGTCATTATGTCTTAAATGAACATGCTTAATGAGAAGCTTTTTTTTCTTTACCATTATTATTTTTTATTAATTAATATTTCTTGACTTGCTATTTCAGTTCAGACAGACTTTTGTTGAATATGGCAAACTCAGTTGTTTCATGTTTTTGCATTCATTTGTACATTCTTTTATTTATTCTGCCATTGAAGACGGAAGAGAAGATGAGCTTTGAGAAAGAGAGGCAAACTGTTTAAAAGGCTGGAGAGTTCCGGGGTTCCTCTCACTAACATTGGTCAACTTGACGCAGGTTGTGGGAACGGGCGCCTATGAGTTTCAATCTGTGCGTAAAGTGTGAAGGGATGGGCTGAGCGCGCGCACCGGGTCAGGTCTTTGTTAACCCTGCGCGCCCTGCCGACTCAGCAGATCATATAGACCCACAGAGGTGCGGCTTATGAATGCCGCGGCTGTTTTGGTCTAATCGTGTAGGTCAGCAGTGCCTATAGAGCAACAATGGAGGAGGACTATAGGCAGAGAATGAGCAGGTTTTTCAAATACCATTCAGGTTTGACGGCTTCCCAAACTCAAATGTCTTTGATGAAGATGCAGCCAGTGTTGAGGTTCTTATCATTATCGTAATTGATCTCGGGTTAAAATATTTGGAAGACAGAACTGTTGAGTCTTTGCATTAGATCACACCCAGTCGCTGATGCGACATAAACCTATTCTTTGAGCATGTTCGCTGTGAATGTGCCACCTTCTTCAAGATGCATTTCTCCAACTTAAGCAGCGGTTATTGCATAATAACGTTTGTGGAAACAGCTGTTTATTGGTTGTTGTTGCAGACATGTTCCTGTCCAATCTTGCTCAGGCCCGGCCTATTTTTGATGCTGCGCTGTGTCACCCTTTTGTGCCTCCAATATAATTCACATTACTGGGATCGTAAAATGAGGTGGGAAATGATTTAAAGTTTTGTTTTCAAGGAAAAAAAAATCTTAGTGTTTTTTTTGAACAAATATAACTTATGAACCCAAATTTTTTGAAGGAATCTTTAACTAGAGTGGAAATAATGAAATGGAGGTTTGACCTATCTACACTGTTCTGCTTTTCTGCTTCTCTCATTTAAAATAGTTACCTACAAAAACGTAAAAATTTTCATTTTTATGCATTTTTTTATGCATTTTTATGCATTCAACCATAATAATGGTTGAATGCATCTCAATAGATGTAGGGTCATGTATTAACATAGTTGACAACTGAGTCACCAAGACACTAAAATACTAGAAAGTCAAGCAAGGGTACTATATAGCATAGAAAAAGCTAAAAGTCTTCACCAGAATATTGTAGCTGTAAGAACATCATGCTCGAAATCCATCTAAAGTTTGTTTTTCCTCACAAGGTTTCCCTCTAAAAAGATTCTGCAGATTGACGCTACACATGTGAAAGTGACGTTGAAATTGTGGCACAGCATCAGGGAGCAGCTGCAGTGAAATGTTCTCCCATTTATCTTGCTCAGAAACAAAGGGGAAATATTTTTTATTCTGACAGAGGAGGCAAAAAGTAAGAACAAAAAACAAAATACAAGAAAATACATCTTTTACCTGCCAAACTTTATGCTCACAAACAACCCTCTTGAAAGTGATGGGATAGCAACTGACTTCTCTCAGTTTATGTGCTGCCTCTAAAACATTGACTTTTGTTTGTGTCCCTGTTCCGCAGCCTTGGATGTCATTGAAGTTAAATTTCTAATTGTTTCAAATCCTGAGGTGCAAAGTGTCTGAAACGAGAGAGTGAGAAGAAGTCCATCGACTTTGCTTTCGCAAATTTCACTCACGTCCTCTTTACATGATTTCTGGAGGAAGCAAGAATGCTTAGTTACTCTAAACATTTACAAATAAATGGAGATTGACATATACCTGTTGAAATGTTTTTCTTTTTTCATGTAAGAGAATCAGTTTTCTGTTTACAATGATAGGCAGTTTCTCCTCATGTCTCATCCTCCATATACTGTATGGGTTATTTATTTTTGGGAGGCATTTCTTTGTTAAGACCACATTTTAGAAATGATCAAATATTTGCTTTGAAAAATCAATTGTGAAGGAAAAACCTGTGATTTTAAAAGAGGTATGTAGTTGTACTTTTAGAGATGTTTCTATGCTGCCTTAAGAAATGACAAGCATTGTTACCACTCTCTTTTTGCATATGAAAGTCTTATTTAAGCATGTAGCATCACTTGGACTGTATGCTGCACAGGCTGACTGGTTTCTGATTTTGAGCTGCAGAAATATAACTTAAATGTGTCTCTGGACACATTTACATGATTGCATTGAACCCTGCGGTGCTACAAATAGTTTGATGACAAATGTAGAAATGAAGTCAGAGCAGACTCAGCTTCAAAACAGAGAGATGAGTAAAATAAACCACGGCTTTGCAAAAGATGAACAGAAACATCTTATATGTTCTAAGATTTTTACTACTATCTTTTCTAGTTATTGCTTGCTTTGTTCTAGTGGTGTATTCTCCAGCAGCTCTGCTCTTTTTCAACATAAATGTCTCCTATGTGGGAGTAGTAAAGACACCTTGACCCAGAGTAAGACAGGACATTGCACAGCCTTACAAGCTGTAAAATAACGTGGGTCGGGAATAATCAGTGAATAGAAAAAATGACGACAGTCCTGAGTGGAAATAATAACAAAAATACTAAACGCTTATGATTTTGAGTGAGCATTTTTTTCAGATAATGTTTCTATTGCGAGCTTTAAATCACATCAATGCTTTATTGCCAAATGTAAAATGTAAGAAAATGAAACAAAAAATTGTCTCATAATCAGTTCTATGAAACATATCTCATCATTTTATTACTGTAGAGCATTTAAAACGACCTCTGAGCTCGAATGACTTCTGATTCTACATTCACGTGATTTAGGCTAAAACTTGTTGAAAATATATTCCAACAGGTTTTGGACAACCTTAGAGCTGCAACGCTTGCCAGAGTTAAGCTTAACACCGACAAGGCTCTCCCCAAATCTAGGGATGTGTTTTGGAAATATTTATAACTGTCTTTGCATGAAACTTTACACCTGGCAATGCAGTCGGTCAAAGAATGTTCTCCTAACGACTGCCAACTTCAGATTCACCCTTTGGAATTACAGAGAGGCATTGCAGAAAACATCCCTCCACTGCTTTTCAGTGCAGTGGCTCTGTGCTCTACTGTACTTCACTGCATCAGTCACTGAGACCCATTTCATGAAGCCCTCTCTCTGCTCATGAGCTAATGTGAAAAGTTGGTGACTTTTACCTTCGATTTGTTGCTATAGAGAACAATTTGCAAAAGACAGAGGCAATTTCTTGCACGCATATGTATTTCATTGAGGTTTTGTCACAGACAAGGTATCAGAAATTTGTTAAGTGAAAGGAAAATGACGCATCATGTCCAATATTTTGCACAAAATTAAATGTGAAACTGTGGCAGCAATTTAACCAATCCCCATTAAGTTGATACAAAAAATAATTCAAATTGGTACCTGTGTGCTTTACGTTAAATTAAACTGTTCTTTGAGTAGAAAAAGGGTTAAACTAATCATAGGATTAGTATCACATTCATGTCCATAATGATTATGTACAAGTGTAAACCAGATCTGTAAATGAAACACAAAATGGCAGCAGATAATCATCATCCCCTGATCAGACTGTCTACTCAATATTCGTTCTATACAGATCAAAAATAAAACAACCATTAAAAATCATAATACAGTAATGAAAGCTTCATATTTTATGTATTTAGAAATATAAATGTAATTCCTACAAATTTAGGAAAACGTCACATGATAGAATGCTTTTTGTTTTTCATTTTCCTAAACTCTTTGTGCTTTATTTCTAAATAAATTGGTTTTCAAGTATGACTGAAATCTGCTGATGGACCTGAAAACAACCATGCAGTTTACAGTTAAAAGCTGTTCTATGAAGTAACTCGAGCGCCTCTCTCTGCTCGTCTTATTCTGATTATCAGACTCTCTGCAGCGACAAAGGATGTGCAACGTTTGATTTGTAATGCGCCCTCTCCTGCCTCTTGATTCTCGCTGCCTCTTTCTGTCCATATTCAAAGGACAGGAAGTAGGCTGACCATTGAACGCCACTTTGCTTTGCGTCAGCTGCTGGCGTCTCAGCTGGAGCACAGCTGTGGCCTCAGCCCCCTTTCTGAGTTCATGTGACGCTGAACATCACATGAACTCGACAGCCAGCTCATGCTTCACATATGGCCTGTCCGTTTCCTCCATGCTCTGCAGTCCACGCCCAGCGTAATATTACCCTCACCCACACTGGAAGGAAAACACAGAGGGCTTTTAATTTAATGACCTCCTCCTACAGTGTTCATGAGAGAGATTTAGATGGGAGTTTGTCCTTGCATTCACAGACCCCCTTTGCTCACCCAGAGGTATAATAAGGTTATTGCTTCTCCCAGTTTATTGCTTCTCACGTTATTGTTTTACCCAACTCGTTTTCATTACAGCTCCGAAGGAAACAGGGCAGAATATTTTTGTGAGAAGCCTCACTGTATAAAACTAGAAAACCTGCCTGCTGTTACATTGAAAATAACAGGAGACCAAAACCATTTAGGTACGACAACAAACAGACAAAGATTGTTCCACCTTCGCCAAACTGCAATTTTGAACAGATTTTTGGGTATAGTTTATGAAAATATATGATGAGCCACTGGTTGTGAGTAGCCAGTGGTTGCCAAAACAACTGGGATGTTTTTGTGAAGCAGAGACACAGAAGTGGACAACACTGTAAGAAGACCTGTTGACGCTGAAAAAGACCAGAGACGAGGGTGGAGGTTCACCTTCCAGCAGGACACCAACCTCAACCAACACATTAAATACAATGGAGTGGCTTGCATTCATCAATTAGAACAATGCATTCAAAGTTCAAACCTAAATCCACGTTTTATGACATGCAAGTCTTATTTTATAAGGTTGAGGTTGAGCTACATATAAAACGACCACGGGTAAACATGTCTGTGTCCACTCATCCAAAGCTGGTTCTGACTTCAGACCTAAAGTGGTACCTGCAGCAAAATATGAACACAGAAAAAGGGGAAAGAGTTCTAAAAGTAAATGCATGCCACACTTTTCAGATTGCCACCTGTTAAAAAAAATGAAGAATGTTTCATTTTTCACAGAATCATTCATTGCTTCAAGTTGATCAAGTCCCTAAAAATAGAAAGTATTTTCTTCAGAAGACGCTTAATGCGACATAAAAACCGACACATAGAACCTCCTGTACTGACGTAATTAAAAACCTTGTGAGTCTTTTGTCTCGCTTTTGAAAACATATCCTAGCAAAGTTTCGCAATGCACCTTTTCTAACTTTCTTCTAGCAACTAATGCTGCTGCAGCTGCTGGAAGGCTGACATCAAGTAGATATTAGTTTCTAGTTGTCATATTTTTTCTGTTTCTGTCCTTATTAATTGCTAAACACACCTTTAGCAGCATCTCTACTTTATAAAAAACAAAACACCAAAGGATTCTTGATGCCAATTAATTGTAGTTTGTGTCTCTGCTTTGCAAGGAAGTGAAAATTAATAATTTAATAAAAAACAAACAAACAAAACAAACCTTTGCACTTTTGCACTAGTGTAATTCTAAATAACTTGACATTAGGCTTCATTTATTTATTGTCAATATTATTAATAGTTTTGACTGAAGTGATTTGGGCCCACTGCTGGTGTCTCAGCCAGTTTACATGTAAATCCAACAGCGATGTCTTTCACTGGATAACTTGCCTCTGATGAAGTCCTCTTGATCTAACATGAAGCTTTGAGGTCATGTGTCTTCCTTGTAGTTTTCTTTTATATCAGCTGGTATCCCGTGTCTCTCTCTGCGTTTGATGATTGGGGTATTTCTATTCTGTGGGGGCTGTGAGCTCAGCGAGTTTTTTTCTATCTGCATAATCCCCTCACTCCAGGCGCCAGCATATAAAAGCTACAGTGGGCCCCCTGTACTCCCACACTGACCACCAGTCCACTCCTTTACTCACACACTGCCACAGGTAAGACAGTGATCAACAAACCGCAGAAAAGAGAAGGAAGGCGGGAGAGAGAGTCCAGATATTTATGGTCATGGGAGTCAGAATTGTGAAATAATATCAATTAATGTCTTAGAATGGGAAAATCCAGCATTGTTAATGAAAAAAACGTCGTGGCTCGCTCATAAAGAATATGGCAGGTTTTAAAATCAAATTTTGTGCAGGCACTCGGTGAGAAGAAAGCATTTTCAGTAGCCAGTGAACGGATCCATACTGCTAAACTGAATTAATTGGAGTGATTTTCTGCACTCACTTTGGCTTTTGTTCAATTGTTTGACTGCGGATAAAAGACACTGATTGTTTTGAGCTCCAACAAGTGGTGAACAAGTGTGGCAAAGTTTGACCAGACTGATGGATCTTTTTGCACCATCTGTGGAAAAAACAGCTCACACTTTGCTTTGCGTTGCTTTTGTTCTGCCGTGCAAGTTAAATGTTTGCTAGAGTGGGACTCTTGTGGTCTCGTCTCAGGTGACCAAGCTTCAAAAACAGAGAGAAAAAAGGGATTTTAAAATGAATCAGGCAGGGTAACAGCAACAACCCTGAGGAATTACATATAAAAAAAAAACGAGAGAAAAAAGGGAGAAAAAAGAATTATGTTAGAACGCTGTAGAAAAATCAACCAAATTAAATAGTTTACTTTGTTTCTACATATCTCTGGGATGAGAAATGATTTGTCAGAGTGTTTTATCTGAACTATACCTTGATCACAAATCGCTTCTTCTTCTGGTTTTAAGTCATGTCTGCTGGAGGAGAGAAACCCAAATCCCAGCCTGATGGGAAGGCAGCTCAGAACAAGACGTCTGAGACGGGCATGATGTCCTACAAGGTACGGAGAGCACATTCACACATCTACAGCAGATTTTCAAACGCTTCCAGCTTCTCTGCCATGCTGTCTTTGTGAAGCAGTGTGAAGCGGCTGGCCTAACGGTTCACCCCCTGAGCTCTCACCTGCTGCTGCCTCCTCCTGGTTTTTAAAGCTCCTTGAGGAGGTGGTTGAATGCTACAAATGGCGGAGAAATACTCCAGGAGGCCAGCTAGTGCTTTCCAGAGCAACATGGGCTCTTCATAACCATCTCTACCCTACACCCATTACTGGGAAAGTTTTCTCCACCTCAGTTTAACCACTTTCTTTCTCCTCGCTCTGTGTTCATCAGATGTGCGTATACGACCAGGAGAACTTCCAGGGCCGCTGCATTGAGATCACCGCCGAGTGCGTCAACGTGTGTGACATGGGAATGGACAGGGTGCGCTCCCTGCGCGTCTGCTGTGGGCCGTAAGTACCGCGACTTCCGCACGCCCACGAGTTCAAGCACGGCACACAGAAACCCCACTTCTCTGGGCAAACAGCAGGTGATTTCACTGATGTGCCTCTCCATTATGGGACACTTTTGCTCTTTTAGGCAGTCAGGGGAGGCTTTTATCCACGGCGATTTGCACAGAGTGCAGCAGGAGAGTGAGCTTTAGTTTTCCACATAGCATCTGACTTTAAACCAGAGCTGGCCAGAAACTTTCCTCTGCTTATACACTAACCAAGAAACTGCAGTTGCAGTGTGAGCAGAATGAAAGCCAAAAGCACGAAAACAGACAATAGCAGAATGAAGAGCATCATTGCATGATTCGTTTTTCCACTAAATCTCCAAAGAAGCATCTCAGGTCAGAATATGTCAACAATCAGTTTGAGAAGGAGTCGACAAGCAGAAGAGAGAGATCAAAGGCTAAGCAACGCTCTCGCAAAGGGTAATCAATGCTGCTCTCTGAGTTTAATAACTGAAAGGCTTCCATAATCAGAGATTCAATGCACGTGTTTCGTCTGAGTGCATTTTATTCCTTTCCTCAGATTTGTGGGCTTTGAACAGATGAACTTCTGTGGTGAAATGTTCATCCTGGAAAAGGGCGAGTACCCCCGCTGGGATTCATGGAGCAACTGCCAGAAGAACGATTACCTTCTGTCCTTCAGGCCTGTGCGCATGGTGAGCTCTGCTATGCTGTCACTTGTGAATAAAGCTTGCTCTCTGCTATTTTACCTCTTCATTTCTTTTTTTTTTTTTTTTGTTTTGCTCATCCAACAGGATCCTGAGAAGCACAAGATCTGTTTATATGAGGTCGGAGAATACAAAGGTCGTAAGATGGAGATCATGGATGATGATGTTCCCAGCCTGCCTGCCTACGGTTTCACCGACAGAGTGGGCAGCATCTTGGTCAGCTGTGGGACGTGAGCATCGCAAAATTATTTTACCTTTGTGAAAATGCTTGAAAATGCATCCAACCATCAACGGTTCAGACATAAACAGATCTACCAGCTTGATTTTTTACCTCAGGTTTAACAAGCAAGTTTTTTTGGTGAATTTATTAAAGAGTATTCAGCCTATTTATGGTATGGTAAAAACATCAGATCTCATTGACCACAACACTCTGAGATGTGGATATAAAGACTGTGGGAAGAAGATACAGTCATAACCTTTAGGAGTACAGAGTTTACAAAAATGTCAGAAGAAGAGCTAAAGCTGTAAAAAAGCTATTTATAAGGAAACTGTGTTTTCCACAGAAGCATGGCAGCTTTTCCTGCAGGTTGCTACATCACAGAGCTCCACATGATCTGGACTCTTAACTCCTTTGCCTTTTTCTACTTTTAGTTTCCGTTTATCGCAACTCAAAAGGTGATGTTTGCCGTAATTTTGGATGTATAGTCAGACTGGCCACAATTATTTAAGTTGATTCCAGGAATCATGCTGGATTTGGAAAAGTTGACAGATTTTTGCCTTTTCCAAGCTGGATTTGGAAAAAGTTGACAGATTTTTGCCTTTTCCAAGGAATATTCACAGAAACAAGTAATTAGTAAAGCTAACAATGCTAGTCAGTTTAATTCCTGATTGGGGAATGACCACCAATGTTAAACAGCATTGCATTCTGGGTGCTTAGCTGCTGCTCATCAGCTCCACTAAACAATGCCGCACGTAGATGATTGTTTCAGATTAAGAGAACTAGTCAAACTTATGGATGTTTTTTGTGTAATAATTTGTCTCAGTTTATCTCCTCAGTAGTTTTTCATCACTTTATGGATAAATGTTGATCCAGTGGGGATTCCTGCAAACAAACCAAATTTTTAATCAGTGTAGAATATCTCGGTCCTGATTCATCTTCTCCATATGTAGTGCTCTTCATGGTTCAATGTTAGTAATCCAAAAGGGCCAATAAATTATGAAAATGTCTAATTTTGTCTTCCGTAAATGTTTACATTTATTGTTTGTAAATCCAAAACTAAGAATCTCTGTTCAGTGTAGATTAATCAAATTCAGGTCTCACAGATTCACTTATTTAATATTTCAGATTTACAGGCAGAGATAATCAAATTTAGTCCATATTACTGGAAAAAACAAAAATAGCCCTTTAGCTTAGCAGTGAGTATGAGAGTTCAAATTAAACACCTATTACAGTGCCTTTACCCTGCAACAGTGAACAACCAATTTCCTTCACATGTAACTGCTGGTGTATTACTGGGTAGGGACTCATATTACACATAAAAACAGTGAGTTGGTGCGAAGAGAAAACAGGAATAATTTTGTGGAGGACTGTCTTTTCTTCACCACCAGAAGCGCCGTAGCGAAGAGCCGCTCTGTCGCTCTTGTTAAAAGTTTTGGTGATGAATTAAAAATAACAAATCTGCCAGGATTCCTCTACATATCTGGAATCTCATCGACAATGCTAGAATCATCTCACATAAATCTTTACTTGATGTTTAAGTGTGAATTTTCCACACTTCTACACAGCAGATGCAACAACTAGAGGAGCCGCCAAAGGATAAGTGAACTGAAAAGAGAAAGTTAATACATTTCTTAGAATATTCTACATTTTTTGGAAAGTGTCTGTTGACATACAACTTACTAATTTATTTCTTGTACTGAAAATGAAAAAACAGTGAAAGAATATTTGTTAAAATGAACCTTTTCTATGTAAACATTTTTGCATTGTTGGCCATTGCTATTCCAAGTCCCACAGAACCACATGTTGTCCCAGAGCCACCAAATCACAAAACCTTTTTTTTTGTTCTCATACAGGACCCCCTCTTGAGGGAAAGTTTAACGGATGTTACTTCTACAAGTAACATCTACAAGCTGAATTTGCTTCCAACTCTGAGGTGTCATGAAAAATGTCTAAATCTGGTATTTATATCGCCAGGATACAACGGCGTTGATATCACGCTCCTCTTTTTACGTCACTGCATCCTCTATTGAGAATTTGATATTCACAGCACAAGGTGGAAATTGCGCAAGTCCCACCTTTGTGGCTCGAGATCTTATTTAACTTACCCAACAAGTACACATAAGCAGTGCTTTGCAGTGTTTTGTATGCCTGACTGAGGCTGCAGCCCAACTACCGCGCAGACTTTTCTCCGCATTTGCATCTTCCAGTCGGCGGCTCATACATATTTCAGCAGGGCTGCCAAAAAACATTGCACTCTGATTCGCAAACTACTGCGTCAAAAAAAAAAGTCAGCGCCTGCGTGCCGTTGCGTGTGTGAGACGGTTTTCACATCCGTGACGTCATTCTCATACAGGCAGAAACAGCTTTCTAATCACCAACTCTCTGAGCTGTCTGAGAGAGAAAAGAGAGAGAGAGAGAAAAGCAGAGAGAAAGAGAGAAAAGCAGAGAGAGCAGGAATAGAGACTTTTTCATCAGCAGCTTGCTGAGGGTGTCGTGGACGTCAGCAGCTCTGCGTCCCTGGACGTGTTTGCAGAGGTGTGGTTTCAAACAAAGCTCCTTCTCTGCTGTGATTACTTTGTTCTCAGTGCTGTGAACCAGTGGACACAAACAGCTGGGTAGCAGACCCGCCTGTGTCTGAAAGCCTGTCGGCATAACAAAATAGATCAATGTGTTTTTTATTTTTATTTTTTTATTTTTTTTGGCATCTGAGAGATTGTTTACCCACTATGATTTCTCTGCATCTGTCTCTGAACAGACTTTATGTACATTTCTCACTTATCTTTCCCCCCTTCTGTTTGCCTTTACTTGTAAGCAAAATGAATGAATCATTTTCTTTGCAACTTTGGAGCCGTTCACCCCATGCTTCCTCTTTCCCTCCCCAGCTGGGTGGGGTACCAGTTCCCCGGGTACCGGGGCTGCCAGTACCTCCTGGAGAAGGGCGACTACAAGCATTTCAATGAATTCGGCGCACCCTGCCCTCAGATGCAGTCCATCAGACGCATCCGCGACATGCAGTGGCACCCGCACGGCTGCTACACCACGTCCTCCAAGTGAAGCTCGGTGAGGGTGAGGAAAAGAAGGAGTGGGGGAGAGGTGGAAGTCTGGAGGGGCGAACGAGGGAGGGCAACGAAGGAGAGGAGGAAAGAAAGGGTGTGCTGATGTTTCCTTCATCCCTTAATCTCTCGGTGGTTCAATGTGCAGAGTAGAGGGAATACGGTAGGGAGTTATTTATAGTTGCAATTTGGGAAACAGTGGAGAGTTACAGGAAGTTGTAGAGGAGATAATTACAAGAACCACTGGGACCATATCTGGTCAGAGAAACTCTTTATTTTTCTCTGCCTCTCTGCTGGTCTCTGTCATGCCCTGCCTTCCCCACATCCCTCTTCCTCCCCGTTCATGTTCCACATTTCACCCACGTCAGCCCTCACCCACCCTATCAGAGTCAGGGAGGGCAGGAGTTTGGATTTGTTTCATGTTTGTGTGACGGACAAAGGAAGATCGAGTGACTAAAGATGGAAAAACTGAAAATTCACTGGTCCCATCCTGCTGCTGCATCAGCCCCAACTCCAATAAAGTTACTCTCCTCCTAATTCTTTTGATTTGTCTTACTTAGTCAATGTGCTAGAGATATATTTTAACTCAAGGAAACAATGATGGACACCTAGGAATAAGTCAACCAGCTTGCAATATCCCCCCATCATGCATTTATTTAATTTTTTTCCCCTGAAAGTTGTCTGGTTGACAGAATCTCCTGCAAGAATTATCGATCTCTTGTCTGCCGCTGAGTTTAAAGTTCTTCTTCTTGTACATTTTACATTTTTTAAAGGAACAGCGCTGCAGAGATTCTGGTATTTATAATGCATATCCACCTTAAACTTCTCCATAATTGCAGCAGGCACATCTACCTGCTGTAGTCCTTGGTCTTTGCGATGGTGTGAAAATGTCACAAAACAAGTGGATTAAATCTCAGTTGTGTTTATTGTTTAGTTGACTTCAAAAAGCATTTTAGTATCAGAAGCTTAATAAGTGTTTTTAACTGATTTAACTCTGATGTTTTGATGACTAAACGTGATCAAGTGGTTTTCTTTCCTCAGCAATGGATTTTCATGAATAAATTTCACTGCATGTTATTTCTGTTTCTGACCATGTTTAATCAAGTGATGCTGGTTGCCATATAAAATCATGGCCTTTTGTTGAACAAAAATGAAAATTATTATCTCCATAGAGCTTCAAAGCATCCTTTTGTTCATTGCTTAGGTTTGCACCTCAAGTTTGCTCTCACTATATTTCGGATTAGGAAGTTGCTGAGCAGAGCAGGAAATATTTTGCTTAAAGTCCACAATATGTTCATAGCAGCAGGTAAAAGCTGAAGTCATTCGATTTGAACTATGAACAGTGTATCTCCATCCATCCATTTTCTTTACACCCTTGTTCCTACAGGCGTTGGGACGGGTGCTGGCGCCTATTTTATGAGACATTTCGGGCGAGAGGCGCGGTACTCCCTCGACAGACTGGCAGACACACGGGACAAAAACCATGCCCATCGAGGGAGAATTTAGAAAAAACAATTAACCTGACAGTCATGCTTTTGGACTGTGGGAGGAAGCCGGAGTACCCAGAGAGGACCCACAGGGAGAACATGCAAACTCCATGCAGGAAGACCCTGAGCTGGGAATCAAACCCAGGACCTTCTTGCTGCAAGGCACCAGTCCTACACTGTCCTACACTGTGCAGCCCAACAATCCTACAGTGTTTCTGAAAAGTTGATTTTTTTCCCCCACTTTTTTTTTTTTTTTCAGTTACAGCATTATTGTATTAAATTAATCTCTTTCCTCAAAATTCTATTTCCATGATGAAAGTGTGGAAAAATATTTTTGCAAATGTATTGAAAATAGAAAATCACAAGGCAGCGAGATTATGGAAGCACATTTACATGAGTATTCGCATGTATGGAGTTCAGAAGTTTGTGGAAAAGGTTCCATAGAACTGTTAACCATGAACCTCCTTAAGACGTCTCAACAGCTTAAATGGAGTCCACCTGTGGTAATTCCAGTGGATTAGGCATGATTTCCAAAGCCACACACCTGTCTATGTAAGACCCGACTGTTGACAGTGCAGGTCAGAGGGCAAAAAACCAGTTTGAAATCAAATGAATTATCTGTAGAGTGGCCAGATGAAAGCCTCTTCTGAAAGAGGAAATATTATGTATTTTCCAAACACTTAGCGCCATTTCATCGCAAAATCAAGCAACTATCTCACCTTCAGTTGTCATGAAAATGTTGTATATAACTTAAAAGAAATCCGACTTATCACAGCTACATCAGAACTAATGAACTAAGCAGAAATTTAAAACGTTGTGGAAAGCCTCCCGAGAACAGCTGCAGCCATTAGAGCTGCAAAGTGCAGGCTCACATTATATCAAACGCTTTTAATCAGGAAGTGAAGACAAACAAACTCTCTGGCCAATATAGGACATTTATAATCCTTATATTGTAGAAAGATTTGGTTTAAGAAGCTAAATCAAAAATTTGACAAATGCAGAATACATGGAGACTAACTTCTCTGGCATGATTCACATCTTACCACACTTCATCAAACATAGAGTGTTTTTTCTGAGTTGTTCAAAATAGATGGGGATTCGATCTGATTGCTCTTTCCAGCATTATGACGTCATTCTTCCTAATATTAATTCCTGTAATGGAACTGACATAGTTATCGTAAAATGGGTTACATTAGTGCCAAATATTTTCTAAAAGAGGCTGAGTCATTCCTGTTTTACCGTCAAAAGCCAATAAAATAGATGACAAAACGTAAAATTGGTTGTTCTTTTCAACCAACTTTATTTTATTTATGGATTAAAATCCAGCTGTGCCAAATCATTGCAACAAATGTGGTGTGAACTCATTAAAAGTGACTCACATGCTGAAGCTGCACAGAACTGAATCCACTGTCAGTTCAAAACTTTCACTAACTGAACTAGATGGTATGAATGACTTATGTTCCGGAGCACATCTTAAAGGAAGCTCTGCTCTCAGCCCAGCAGTGTTTTCACTCTGCATATTTGTTGAAAGAACTCAACTTGATTTATTCTGATGGAAACCAGTTGGGCTCAGCACTGCTTATTTGTAGAAAACATTTACATCCCTGCTTCCAGAGAGTTCTAACAACACATTACGTTTTTCTAGCTTGTGATAAAACACTTGTGCATTATTTATCAATTCCGCTGGAGATAATATTGATGCAGCCTGCAAACATCAGCACAGCAGTCCATGCAAACACACTTCTGCGTTGACATTGTCTTTCTATTCTTGCTCGAAATCATCAGTTATTCTGAGTTGGTGTTTTCCTTTTCCTTTAAATGTTCAAAAATTAATAAATCTAATCGCATGTGGGAATTTATGGGAACTCTGTGCCACGGGGCTGTGGTAGGTTATCCTGGCAATCACACTGCATCGATGATGATTAGATTTTAATGGAACAAGCCTTTTAAGCTGCTTCGGTCATACAAATGAGATAAAGCGACTTTCAGGAAGTTACAGTGGGGTATTAATCACTATTTGGCTGCAGACGGATCAAAAAATAACTCAATCTTTTAACCCTTTCTTGAAGGAGAGGACAGTAACGTTTGCAGACATCTGACATGCTGTCCTGCCTTGGAGACTCTGTGTTGTTGTCAGTTCTCAGTTACAACAGCAAAACGCAGCAGCACTGTCTGTATTTACTTATTGATGAGAAGAAGAATAAAGAAAAAAAGTACAGCAGCACAAGCTGATGCAACCCAACACCGAGTGGTGCCAATGCAACCTGCTCAAGTTCTCAGCGTCAGACAGATGTTTATCCACAGGTCTGGGGTTATTCTTTGTGTTTGAACTAAGAATGCGCATTCAGACACACTTGAGGTTGAACATTCATGGGCAAAAATCAATTGCAGTGTTTTGCTTTTAAAACTTAAACATCGAGTGGGTTTGTCTATAACAGATGTCTATTTTTATTTACTTTTGGGAGATTTTTTGACATTAGATCATTATAACTTGGACCAAATTTGTTCTCCACTATTTTCCTTTGTAGTGTTGTAAAATTGTAAAAAATATTTAGTCTTTAAAGCTTCGACCTTCATCATGACAGACATCACAGAATGCTAAAAGGAGTCTGGCAGAGTAGGTGGTGAAAAATTTATTTGAGTTTAAGCAACACACTATTAATGGTGAACGTTACTACAGAAGGACTATTCTGCTTTTTTCTGAATGATAAAGTAAAACATGTCAATAGTTTCTGTCTAAATGTGGCACAGCAGATAGTAATATTGCAAGCCTTAATGACCACAAACAATTATAACAAGAATCTGCTGTGTGGGATCTTTGGAAAGCACTTCAAGAAACAGGTCGTTTCTGCGGTTTAATAGACTTTCTTTGCATGATCAAAGTTCAATTTTGCCCCACAGCTTATTTGAGAATCTTTTCATTGCACAATAGTACTTTCAGGGTTTGCTTTGAACAATGTTAAACCAGCACTTCTCCAGATAAAAGCTGTGCAGGAAGAACACGCCTAAAAAATCCCCCCAAAACTTATTTTCTCTTGTTTGTTTTTTCTTCATAAAATGACTGAGCTCTTCATGTGCATCTATTTGCTTAGACTGGGATCTTCTTAAGGAGAAGTTATGATTTACAGGCAGAAAAAAGTTCATTGAATTATTAATGGAGGAACAGTTTGATTAGACTCACAAACCTAGTCAACCTCAAAAGATTAATGCCGTTCAAAACACGAAAATATACATAAATAAATCAGAGCAGGTGTGCAAAGCTACAACGTAAAGGGAGCGGCCACCTATTTTTGTCTTGTGTGAAATGGTTTATGCATTTGGTCTGAAAGAGTTTTTGTATGTTTCCTCTTTTGCCCAGGAAGCTCTGACGTAGCTGCATAATGGAAGCAGCTAAAAGGCCATCTAAATTATTTCTTAGAAATCCTTGGAGGGCCTTTCTTTTGGCACTTGAGGCTTATGAAACAGTGCCCCACGCTTAACATTTGCTTTTCAAAGACTATCAGTGTTCATGACACATCCAGGTGGTGTCTGTCAGCAGTAAGTGAAAAGGTAGACGTCAGTCAAGGTGTTTGAAAAGATCATTTTCATTTTGTACTTTTTGCATCTTGATTCTACGTGTTGAAGACTTTCCCATTTTTTCACAATCTCACTGCCTGTTTCTGGCTCAGAGTTGTAGGATTTTGTGACAGCTGGATCGATAAAACCTTTAAAGTTTGACGAAGCTCAAAAAACAGAGAGACAGTGAAATCAGCAGTTAAAAAAACAAAACAAAATATTAACAAATTTTACTTGGTTTTCCTGCATTTTTTTATCAATCCCATCGCCCAAGATTATTTTATTCTGTATTGCTATATTGTTGGGTATTTTAGCGAGGATTCCCTCAAATATTAGATTTTATCAAATGCAACTTCATGCTTCTTTTTCTCTATTCAAACAAAGGGAAATCTTACTGTTTTTAAATTGCATAGTTTAATTCAGCCTCAGTTAGTTTAGAATCTTAAATTTATGCTCCGTGTTGAGATGATGTATGATGTAATTACGATGTAAAACTTTGAACTGCCGTGTTGCTGAAATCTGAAATACAAACAAACTTCACTTGACATGATGCAACATGAGTCTGAGAGCAACACCGAACATTTCACTGCAGGAATGTTTATCACACAACACTGCGAAACCATGCATTTTATTTGTACTTTCTACATATTTACTCTAATTTAAAACTGCAGCATCTTATTTCCATGGCAGTAAATAAACTCTAGTCTAACCAATGGATTTGAAAAGTCATCAAAAGTTACTTCTGTGTCGTTTATTTTCAGTATAAATATAGCAGCTCTTGAAATGTTTTGGAGGTTTGTAGAAGATCATTAAAGAAACAGCATTATGAACACCATACATATCAGGAAGAAGGATGTGGAAATGTTTAAAGTGGAATCAGGTCACAAAAACATAATCCATTGCACAAAGAACCATCCAATGAAGCTTGGCTCAATGGGACTAAGACTAAACTTTCTGTGCTGCAAACAAAACCCATATGTGCTGAAAAACTAACATGAGACATCAGCCTGCAGGCAACACCGTCATCATGAAACACCATGGCAGTATCATGCTGTGGGAATCCTGCGAAGCTGGTAAGAGTCGACGGGAAGTCGGACAAAATTTTCAGATAGGAAATCATGTAAACACAAACTTATCAGAAGTTTGTGAAAGATTTGAGACCAAAATGCAAAGATCACCTGCTGGAATTGCCCACCAAAAGAGACAAATGTCTAGAAAAGTGATGAGTCCATCCAATAAAACTGAGTTTGAACTATTTTCCAAAGACAAATTCATGCATATTCTAGTCTCTAAATGGGCATAGATTGTGAGAATCTTACCGAAAAACATTTGACTAAATGTAAAAAGTTAAAGGGTGTGTAAACTTCAAACACGTGTGACATAGTAAATACATATTTATAAAGATTGAAAAGACGTATCAGAAAATACCCTTTTGGCAATAAATGATGTAATCTCCATCTTGGTTATGGATCACAGGAAAAAAGCTACAATTTTCATCAGTGAATGAAACCTCCTCTGAACTCAGCTTATGTTTACTGTTTCAGTTTGAGTCATTTCAGCATTTCTGAAACTTTCTTTAGAACTGCTATTTATACTGTTGCGTTTAAATAATCACAGCAGGCTTTAAAACCGTAACACATGTGAAGGCGATGCGCTGTTTCAGCCGTTTCCTCATTATCTTTTCATTCGACCTGCCTGAAATATAAACCAGTGGTAAAACCCAGTCCAAATAGAAAACATTCCCTGGAAGTCTGGCTCCGTAAATAACCCTGTCTCCTTTCTTTTCTCCCCCTCTTTTCCCCCCTCATGCCCAGGAGGGAAAGGCACACTTCACCTGTCACTCTCACACCCAGTTTAGTTTCTGCCTATAAATACATTCATGGAAGACACCTACAAGGTGCGGTGAGACTTCTTCACTGTGCTGTTAAAATTAGATCGGAGGAGCATTGACGTCAGACCGACACACACATGCACACCCACACGCATGCACTCGCACGCGCACGCACACACACTAATGGCAACAAGCATGAGGAGGTTCATACGAGAAGACCGATGCACGCACACACACAAGCTTTCGCTGCTTCGTCACTCTGTGAATTGGGACTGTCTCAGCAGCAGGGCATTATGGGATAGTTTACAGGAGCTTAATGAATCCTCAAGTTACAATACAGCTTAAGAATAACTGGGAGGGAAGCAGAAACACACACAGAGAGCCACACATATTAAGTCTGTCTCCTGTTTGTCACGTTCATGGTCAGATTTTCCCAGCATGTAAGGATTTATGTTGTGCAAGTTGACCCACAGGCTCCATCAAAGGGTCATCTCATTTCTGGGTATGAAACAACAAAACAATCATTTTTGTTTTCCTTACAGAATATTTACACCGTTTTAGTGCAAATAAAACTCCAGCATTATAGGTAAGTTGTGCAGAGTTTCCATTTTTCGGGGCTCAACAAGAGTTGGCGATTCAAACCATTGCTGCACTCAGATCTCTACTAATGTCTTTTGAAATTTAACCCCACTGCTGATTAAAAAACATTAAATTAAAGTGGTGGACTCCATTCATCTTGACGTCAGATAGGGTCTTTGATCAGTCAAAGAAAATCACTTTTGAAAATATATGCATTCAGGACGTGTTTGTACTGCTTCGAAAAGCGTCAGATGAAATCTGGGCCAAAAAGAAAGACATCTTTTAGATACCAATGGGTCTGGAAAAACTTGTGGAAAATATGTCCTACTTTTGAGAGTGCTGCTAAGATTCTGAGTTAATGAGAAGACAGGACGGGGAGAAAGTTGTGAAAAAAGTTCAAAGCAGGATTAGATTATAAAAACATCACCTCAGTGAGGAAGGTTCATCTGAATTTGAGACGATTATGACACAACTGCCACAGCATGAAGAGATGACTGCCCATCTAAAATGAAAACCTGAAAAGGAGATGATTAATGAGAGAAGCAGCCAAGAGGCCTAATGTAGCTCTAAAGGGCTTGCAGAGACTTTAACAGCTCAGGTGCAAAATGTAGCATGCATGAAAAACAACTATTTGTGTTTTTACCAAATCTGGGCTTTATGGAAGAAAGGCCAGAAGCATCTTTTATTAAAATAGAGCCTGAATACCATTTTGTAGGCCACACAGAGCACATTTGGAAGATAAGATCTAAATAAAACAGTTTGTTGACAGGATTATCTAAGGATGCTTTTCTTGAGCAAGGACAAGGAAGCATGTCCTGATGCAAAAATGGATGAAGAAAACCCTTCCTGGAGTATAACAGACACAAAAACATACATCCAGAGATATAATTAAATAGCTGATTATAAGTTAATGAAGATATATTTATGTAGCAGACTGACCCTGAGAAAATCCAGGCTTGTATTTACTAGAGAATCTGTAGCAAGACATGAAAATAATGATGGGCAAAAATTATAATTTAAGAGAGGAAACTTGTTTTAAAACCAAACTGAACATGTTCAGTTTGTTCAAAGGCAACATAAATCTTGAGGTAAGAATCTATAACTTTTGTATGAGATTTTAGATTGACGGAGCCTTTCAAAGACTTCCATGGATTATTAAAATCACCAGCCGTTATTATCCGTGCCTATCCGGCTGCTCTTTAACGCAAACATTCAATCGGCCAATCACAAGGCAGCAACTCAAAGCTTGCAGGCATGTGGAAAAAATAACTTGCTGACGTTGAAACCAAGAGAACAATGAAATATTTACTTGACTTGGAACTTAACATGACCATTGGCACAAAATGGTCTGGTCTTAGAATCATCTCCCTGGACTCTTACACAGAACCATCTTTGTTTTACAGAAAAGTATCCAAAAAAAAAAGAGGTAATATCCAGAGAGTAGTAATTATTACCTGTTGATGTCAGAAGTCAGGGCTCAATGATAGCACTGGTTCAAGATAACATCTTTATGTCTATTCTAGTCTATTCTATTTTTTTTCCCTGAGGTTTCCATTGTCAGGTCAGTTTGTCTGATCTGAATTGCTCCTATGCTTAAAACCTAGTAAGCCAGCAAGACATGTGAGCTTCATAAAAAATGTATATGAAACCAGCAAGCCTGCTGTGTTGTGCTATGCAGCACTCTGGTAGACAAAAACAACAAAATGTAATCTCAGATTTTGTTTCACAACATAAAAAGTCAGTTAAAAAAAGACACAATATGTTCTTATTGAGATGATCAAATTAATCATGTTTTTACATGTAAAATAACAGTTTGGGGTTTTTTGCAATAATTATGTACTGAGCTGTGGAGTAGGTTTTATACAACACATCTGTTTCCACCTTGATGAAGAGATTTTTAAACAAGCAAACAAAAAAATACTATTAGAGAAGTCTAATCTCACACTAAATAAAGTCCATCTGGATACTAAATAAAAGGTTTTGGACATTATAATATCAAAGTAATTCCTGGTCCTATCAATTTTTTATTTTTTTAAAATGTTTAAACATTTAAATATAAAAAAGTATTGCTCTGTCTCTTGATTGGAGCAGGCTGTGGTAAGCAGCTATTTTCTTGTAGCCACTTCCTGAAGATCTACAGTCGTCTGACTTACTAGAATGATATGTTTAGGTTTTTATTTTTCATTTAAGTAGTGGTTAATAGAAATGGCTTTGTGTCACATCATAAGTATCCCCTTAAGAAAGCAAGCCCTTGCACTGAAAATTTATTAAACTTCAAAAAGTGAAGTATAAATCAGAAAAAATGTCCATTTGTTGTAGAAGGACCAGAGTTCAAGCAGCAGACAGGTGGACCCGTTTCTTCACTAACACTTATTTCTTTATTTTTTCATTCTGGTTTCGAAACTACAGATGTGGCACAGTGAATTTTGTAAAAGAGCATCTTTTCCAAAATGGAATAAATGTATTTGTAAAGCTTCATGCACCAGGCGGCCTGGATGTGGACGGCACGGCGACTAAAATCAATGCACCACTTCAGTTTCTTTCTGTTTATGTGAACACAAAACATACAACCTGCGCCGCTCTGACAGTGATGCATGTTCGTTGGTGTGATGCCATTAGACTTTTGTTGTGAAATGTAATGGAAAAAGTACCAAGGGATAATTAACTAAAATGGGTTTTAGTTATAATCAACCTAATTTTCTTTCTAGTGATTTTCTAATTAACATACTAAACACTACATTTTTTTTTTTTAAAGAACTATAATTTGTCAAACTTTCCATACAACAGGCAGGTGAACCATTTAACTTAATTCTCCAAATGCATTAAATCAATACATTTTTACTTGATGTTATTTTATTATTATTTGTTCTCAAGGCTTCTTTTTCAAAACCTTCAGAGGACTTCTGCACTCGGTAATGAACTCATTATCTTTCCTTCCCACTAACTGCACAGAAACAGCTTCTCAGAAAACATAATGAGTTTAATCAGCGTTGTGGACAGAGTAAGTAAAACCATCAGATGATTCTTAGCCATGTTTATTTCTTTTAGTTTAACAACTCTTTTGCTGATGACTCAATCAGAAGTCAGATTTCAATTCACATCCGTATTTTAAAACTCACAGTTCTGCGTGCAACCTCATTAATCACTACATTTGGCTGTAATTTGAATGTTGCATGCACAAGTTTGAGCATTTATCTTGAGTAGGTGGGTTCTGACTCTTTTAGCGTCATTTTGTAATGCTGAGTAATGCAAAAAATAAAAATAAAAAATACTGTTCACAATTAAACCGTTCAAGTGTTACGAAACCTAAGCAAATTTTTTTGGATCTTTCTGTGAACACGGTCCGGATCTGCCGTGCAGCCGCACATGATGACTATTAATAAATATCTGTCCACACATTTGCAGCCCTGTTCACGCACAGATATGCGAGCACACAACTAGTTGGGCCTGACAGTTGGCGTGCGTCATGCGGCGCTGATGCTCATTCACTGGCTCTACGAAAAGTCTGAGGCTGACTGCTGAGTGACGTAAGATTGATATGTAACTCCTCTTCTCTCTGCTCAGACAAACGAGTGGGTGTGTTGAGCTTTCAGGAAGATAGACGGGGCACAGAGGAACGGGAAAGAACTGGGAAGAAAGCAGTGCTGACTGGGAGTTTGGTTTTTGGACGTGGTCTGTGCCACAAAACTGATGGCAGACATGAATAGGGACAAGTTTTTGGGACATTATTTAGTTGTGAGTTATGTGTAAATTACCATTTAGTTCACCTCCCGTCCTCTGCTTCTTAACTACATCTTTTTCATTCCTCGTCTCCCTGATCAAACCCCCGGTGTCCGCCCATGTTTCCTGTTTTACATCAGTCTCTGGCTAGCGCACAATCTATCCACAGACGAGACCTCTTTCCTCTTTAGTTTACTGTGTCCACATTACGCGCCCATCTGCGTCACGCATGAGGCATGCCTGAGGGTTAAAAATAACAGATGAAAGGGGAACAGACGGATGCAAGGAGAGAGGTGAGGGGGTACTGATGACTAGGGGAGTTGGAGATGGAGGGCAGAAGAGGAAGAACTTGTTTCACAGGCAGCAATGTATAGGAGAAATCTGAAAAATCCATGACCCATAAATACATAATGCACTGGCAGTTTTCTAAAGTCTATTACCAACAAAAGACACAGGACTGAGGGAACACATGGTTGAATGCTTTCCAAAGACACGGGGTCCAATGAAATCATCTGAATCCTGAATAAGGCGAAGATAATGGACACTGACCACAATGACCATGAAATTGTGAGGCATGTTTGTGTGCTTTTCTCTTTTACACGAGCTTACGTAATAAAAAAATGAAATTTTGATTTGTCTCTGGAGTTTTGTGAAGCTGCACGTTATGCCCACAAACTTACTTGTATTTCATTGGGAATTGCTTAGCAAAGTAGGACACAGTAGTAAAAAGAATCATGCACCGTTATTAATTATTGCATTTCATTTTTTCAAATAAAAATGTGCAACATTTGACAAACCTTTATATTCAGTCTCTCAGAATTAAAGCTTTGTGGAGCCACCTTTTTGTAAACTTACAGCTGAATGTCTTTCAGGGTCTGTCTCTACTTGCTGTGCACATTTAGAGACAAACTTTTCCTCCCTTTGTTCCTGAAAAAAACAATTTCAACTCATTCAGGTTGTTTTGAGTCTGAACTCGCTCCAAATCTTGCCACTGATTCTGAGTTGGTCTTATGTCCTTTGATTGGGCTACTCTAATATTTGAATATACTTTAATTTGAACCATCTCATTTCACCTCTGACTGTACGTTCATGTCTTCTGCATCTATTTAAGAGGTTGCCCTCCACCACTACTTTGTTTTTAGCTCCAGTTATCAATTGATCAGCTTCCCCTGACCTGCTACAATAATGCATCCCCAGAGCATGATGCAGCCACCACCAGACTAATGAGACGTGCTGGTTTCCCTCTATACATATGCATTTTTGCATACAGTAATAACCAGCAAGTTTAAAATAATTGAAACAGAGACAAAGACGTCATAAAGGGAAATCCCGGATAGAATGACATGGTGAAACGTGTCCAAAATGTTTTTGTTTGAGAGCCGCAGCAACGGTTTTAGTTTTAGATAAAGATACTACAACAAATGCATCTCTATTGTAAAGACTTACAAAGCATCTTTAGGATGCTGTATAAAAATATATAAAGAAAGTTCTTGCAAACTTCATGAAAGAAAGTCCACGCAAAATCTTTTACATTTTTTGTAACTGGAGCTTTGCTAATTCTAATAAAGCCTTAAAACTTAAATTCATGATGAGCATAGTGACATTTTTAAGTGACTCAAGAATATTCTCTCAGTTTGTTTGATAGCACATAGCTCACCTCATAATTATATGAGTTTATTTTGTACAATAGTGTTAAATGTGACACATTTTGTTTGACATATTTATGAACTTTTTTCTGCATGTAAAAATCCATGAAAGGTTTTTGCAACTTTGCAGTGCTAACGCAAACTCAGCTTCTTGCTTAAAAGCTGCTGGAACAGTGTGTGCAGTGGGTGTATGTGTGTAGTTTATTTTATACCAACACCCACCTTATTTAGCCTCAGATATGAATTTAACTCCGATATGAATACCTGAGGTTGTATCTGGCAGTCTTCATATTTCCCAATGTTGGTGTTGACTGCACAAGGTGACAGCAGTGTCAGGATAAAAATATTGTAGTTGCAAATGTCGACAATGGTTTGACAGCACTGAGAGTGGCTGAATAAAGCATTGCTTCCTGCACCTTGGCAGTGTTAGGCTAAACAGGACGTTGAATTTTTTTGGTGTTATTTCTGTTTGCTTCTAGTAGAAAAAACAAATGAATGTGCTGCCAGGTTTGTAGATACAGCCTTAAAGATCCCAGTTTTTGTTTACTGTCAATAAATAAATTAGCTATTCCTTGAATTTCACCACTCATCTGTTATTATTTCGTCCTTCGTGGATTAAAAAGAGCTTGATGGAATCTTAATTTGAGTTTTGAGTCTCCCTGCTTAACAAACACAATTTATGTTTGGCTGCATTTGCAAAGAAATGAGAAACTGAGGACAGGACTGTTTGTAAAAATGACTGAAATATATTATTCTGATCACATCCTATGTGCCTGGCTGAATGCTTTTTACTGTATCTGTCTGTGGATGAAATTCAAGAGTCTGTTATTATGGTTAATTGAAACAGTGTGAGCACAAATCCTTGACTACTGGGTAATTTAAATCAAATATGTCCGTCAATCCCAAGGTATATATTTACAAGAGAACTAATCCTGTACATTGAATAGCTTTTCATACTCTAGAGAATGTAAAAAGTATGTTACTTTAATCTTGAGTGAGAGTTCTTTTGCAAAATATACGCAGCCCAAAGGAAATAACAGTTAATTAAAATTGGTTTAAATAATTAGCTTCACAACAATGTGTTGCTGGGATTAGTAACAGTTTAATCAGTCACATTTTAATGTCATCTAAAAGGCTCCTGGAGGCCAAAATCACATTTTTTTCCCCACATTTTCTCTCTCTCTTATAATTTTAATTATCTGTAATGATAATTAATGATATAAAAAAAACCAATCAATGTGACTAAAAGGTGTTCAGGACATCTGAGCAATTGGCAAAAGAATAAAGTTTACTGCAACACCAGGAAACCTTCAGCAAATTGAACGGAGCCGACCAGAGAGACAGATGGAAACACGACAACAACAGAGCAAATCAAAGACAATGAAATACATCAGAGGAAAAAAATTAAATTCAGCTCAGAGAAAATGCCCCACCCCTGAGGACTGACCTTGATCAAAACCCCGTCTGTCTGCAGAAAAAGCTCACCTCAAAGGAAAACAAAATGGAGTCGGTGGATTTCTGAGGCCAAAAGATGAAAGTCAGTCACTGCTTTCTCCGCTGTGCATGTGATTTGTCACCAGAGGGTTCACTATAAATGTACATTTGAAAAGTTGTGCTTTCTAATCTTTTGTTGTTGGAGCCAAAATAATATGAAAAAAAAAAGAAAAGTTATGGTTCTAATACCAGAGAGATTCGTGGTGGTTACATGTAATTCAGAATAAACTCTTCACATAAAAAAAAAATACAGAGAACATTGTCTGCTCACGGTTTGGGGAACAGATCCTATTTCTAAATGTGTTGCTAAAACATTCATCACATTGGCATTAAAGTATAAATAAAGCTAGCAGCCAGTGGCTTAAAGATTTTAACAAGTTTATCTCCACTTAAAGAAGAAAATGCAAATATGAAGAAGGGCCATCACCATCAGGTTCTCCAGCATCTCCCCGATCCTTGATATAATAATGTTCACCCATTTAAGACATTGAATTTGGTGTTCCTACATGTTTCATAGCTGTATTTGTTCTCCCTTTTTCCCCCCAAGATGCAACTAATCAAGAAATAAAATAGGTAGTTTGTTTACCTGTTTGGAAATGACAGAAACGATAAAGGTCGTGACATGATATGCTGCAGATGTGGCAGATCTACAGAGACGGTTTCCATCAGAGCTTCCATGAAAGCTGCTCAAAACACCAATATTAGCTCCGGGGTCACAGAACGGATTTTTTTCATACCCTGGAATGATGATCGGAAAAACTTTGTCAGCACCACAACTCTAAACTGCTGAACTAAACTCTGCAAGCAGAGATTATTGAAAAACATTGTCATAACCCACGATTCCTTTAAAGACAATCCGTGTCAAAGTGTTTCAAAACATAAAGGATGTTATGTTTGTTATTTCTTGTTTACTGAACCAGCAGGATTGCATTTTCTAAAAACCAAAGAAAACCTCCTGATCCTTGTCTCTCTATTACTTTTTCAACCTTATTTTTGTCCTCAGTGTGACACATTAAATGCAGTTGATGCTTTTTTTCCCCTTCTCATTATAAATATATATTTCAGAAGGAAGGCAAAAACAGCAGCACCAAAACTTCAGGACTCTAAACCCAAGGAGTCACTGAGAGAAAAATGACCAACACGGATTTGTTAACCTCTGACTGTCACTGTGGACATAATTTAGTTAATGATGCAAAATCTCAGCTGGGATGATAAAAAACATATGACACAAATAAATATCACATTCTGTTAGTTGTAAGTTATTAAAAATTATCTGCTCTTTATCAAGTTTTGACGTTATCTAATTCTTATCTAAGTTTACAAAACACAGACATTGCATTGTTTATTAAAAAAACAATTAGTCAAAATGAAAAGTTTCAGAGAAGCCGAGTAAACATTTGATGCATAAAATGTACAGTTGAAACCAGGTATTATTTATACTGAATAAAACAAGTTGTTTTTTTTTGTTTTTTTACCAGAGCCTGAAGTTGAACCAGACCGACCTTCTCTCTTTTTAGGTCAGAATTATCTAAATTATTTCTATTTGCAAAATCTTACAATTTCAGCAACGGAATATCAGAGATGTATTTATTAATATCTTTAAAATCAGGTCTGCTGCAGATAGGCGCCAGCCACCCCTGACCCTGGAAGGACAAGCATTTGTCACATTCGTCTTTGTTTGTGCAGTAACAGATTGAATACTGTGGCAGGCACACATATGAAATGCCAGGTTTGAAGCACATGACACAATAAAAAAAACATGAGAAAAATATAAATACATCCTTTATGGGGTATCAAGGACAGGAACATATGCTGACTTGCGTCTGACAGATGGGATTAGCTGGATTTTGTGAATGACAACTAATAAATTAAATATGCTTACTCACATTTGTAATGCTTCCATACTGAAAAATGCCTATTTCAGACATTTTTACTTCATTCTAATATGTAACTGTATGAATATTTGTTCTTAGTTCTTAGTCCTCTATCTTATGTGTTTGTCTGAAGGACTCAATTCAGGAGAAAGATGGGACACACAGAGCATGGCATCTCTAAAGACGTGTGTTGCAAGAGGAATGGAGGAGGCAGAAGAGGAGGAAGGAGAGTGGACTCTATTGATCTGAATGCATGAACATATATGGTTGAGCGTTATACAACTGTTCCTTTACAAACTAAAATAGATGAGACTTACAAGTTGCACACACTAAAGCCTGGTGATGCTGCCATTGTCTTCTTTGGATATTCTCATAGTATCTGGGAGAAAACAATCCACTGATGGGAGAATCTGGTCTTTTTTTTTTTTTTTTTTTTAAAGATGGCTCTCCATTTTCCTTCCATTTCAATAATTATGTGTTGGACAATTTTTTTCACATGATTAGCAGTTTTTGCAATCCCCTTAGTTATTTGCTAAGTTTGACGCCAAATATTTAATCTTTTTCCACAACCACCGGATGTGTCTTTTGAGATGGTTGTTTGAGAAATGAGAAGTAACTCGTTGCGTCAACTTGTTGCGAGCTGGAAGACAGCAGCAACTATCCAATAACAGGCTTGCACCAGCTTTATTTGTTAAATCCAGGTGGAAACGTGTTTTTGTTCAGACAGTGCATCGTCTCAAAAAGAAGAAATAACATGACAAAAACAAATGTCATCACATGTTTGTATGTCGTCATCACTTACATCAAATTTTAAGCTTTTAACATTTATTTGACTCATTCTTTCCCAAGGATTCTTCTGCATACAACTTTAATAGTTTCCACAAACAAGAATTGGGTCTGAATTCATCCTGGATTTGGGTTCAGCTACACAAGATCGATATTTACACACAGATTTAAACCTGTCAGTAAATGGTGCTGAAGCCGTTTTTATCTGTGTGTGGCAAACATCTCTTAGTTTCTGGAAAGTCGTGATAATTAACGGCAGCAAAAAGTTTCTTTTTGGCAGTAAAATAATCATTGTGCTTGACAGAATTGACTGGAATTAACAACTTCAGACTTTACCTCATTACCGCTACATTCTTCAACTTCACTTCAAATCAAGTCAAATTGTTTAAACTTGGATGTAGCTGGTTGATCCAATAGAACAATGATACCCAAAACATGAAGCATCTGAGAGCGAAAACCAGAGAAAGAGAGAGAGAGAGATTTGTTATAGTTTATCTCAGTTTCTTTTCTTTTTTCTTTCTACATGACAAAATGTGATTTTCATCTCTATCATCATGTATATGTCATCATTCTAAAGAAGAGACAAATAAATTGAGAGAGGCTTTCTCTGACTTCCTGTCAAAAACAAAAGTTTGACTCATCTGTGAAACTATTGAAAAACAAACAAGAAATCACCTGAAAATGAAGGCGGCTGTTTGTGAAGATATTGGGGGGCTTTTGAAAGACAAAAGGAAACAGATGCCGGCCGTATTTCCGAAGCTGGAGAGCAGTTTCCTTATAAGAAGGAGAACTGACAACACAGCATTGTGTGACAGAACTTGCGCCAATGTGTGGAAAGACACCAGCAGTTTATGGTTAAGCGGAAGCGGTGACGCCAAGGCGCCAAACAAATGAAAAACACTGGCAAACAAAAAAAAAAAAAAAAAAACAAGGGAGGGAGCTCTGGAAGACAAAGAGAAGAAAGATGTAGGAGAGAGGAGCTGAGCAAGACGAGGAAGAATAGCGCCGGTGCCTTTGTCTGTGATTATTGGACAGAAAGATTCTGGTGTCTCTGAGAATGCTTGTGACTGATGAGATGATCATCACAGTGAGCAATTTGCTTCAAAACAACACGCACTGAGTCACTTACAGTTAGTACATGTTCTGGTCCTTTTACTGTGTTTGATTTTCAGATGCTCGTTTGCTGAGGCGTCGTGGTCTCGCTGGTTTTTAAGCTGATCAGACACATAAAAATGTTTTTTTTTTTGAGAGATGCCTTTGAACATGCACTCACATCCTCTGCCTCATTAATGTGAACCAAAGGTGATCACACAAGTTCACCTGCAGTGCAACCGCATGCAGAAATGTAATTAAATCTTCTGTGCATGACCCTTATTAAAGCACGCTGCAAAGTTAAGAGATAAAACTGATTGAACCTGCGTCTTCTTGAAAAGATTTAGCTAAAACCGGTCAGGTACAAGCATGAACCATCATAGACAAATATTTGAATAAATAACTAAATATTTGCAACAGTGGTTAATTAATACACAATCAAGTGTTTGTGACAATGTCAAGATCATTTGTTTTAAATTATAGTAGGTTAATAGTTTCTGTGAAATCACATTTTCAGCTTCGCACACATGAAAATAAAGATTTTACACCTGAAGTTTAAGATCTGATTAGAAATGACATCATCATTTGCTGACATATGTGATAAATGTATGATATTCTGCTGCAAAAAAACTGTAAGTTAATGAAATAAAAATCATTTTTAATCATTTATTTTCACATTTAATTAGTTGGCCTGTTTTCTATATGTTCAGCCACTTAATGTGACATAATTAGCGCATATTCAGATACATATGTCATGACTAATTGATTTATTTTTACATTTAATTAGTTGGTCTGTTATATATATTAAGTCACATAACTTAATTATCACATATGACTAATCAATGTGTCTTGAACCATGAAATTCTTGTTACTCTGCAGAAAAATATGTGGTTATGTGGCAACTGATCAAGTACATTAAAGAAATGTATTATCATAAGCCATCTACACTAGCTGGTTATCAAAATCACATAAGTTTCACAAATTTCTCATAAAATCCGTTTCATCTCAATAAATGCCGACAAAACGTCAAACGCTTCAGTGCGACTTTACAACTGATGGCTGGTCTTGTTTTGCATGTGAGCCCAGACCACAGAAATCAGAAATGACATAAAGCACAGACTGAACAGCTAATCAGCTGCGTTGTGTAATCCAGCCAAGTGCTACAATTCACTCTCTGTGGTGAATGAACTTTTCTCTTCTAAAAGTTACTTTGCACATTCATGACATACACAACACATATTAACAGAATAATTAAAAAAAAAAAAACTACCAAACCTTGAGCATTGAACCTTGCTATGACCAATTATGGATTATTCAAATTCAAGTTAGATACAGTTTTGACCAATGGCTGCACTTCTGTATTATACTTTACTTTAACATCCACAACAAAACAGAAAGAAAGCATGACTCTTTACCCAGACGACGAGGTCTTTTTCCCTAAACCATACATTTCAGCTGGTCAGCTTAAGTGAGCAAAGTCTTTGTAACTTTAAATGAATGAATTTACTGAATATGCATAAGTAATATATTTTTCACCCATGTTCTTTGAAAACAGAAACACCTTCAGCTTGGTGTTCCGTCACCCTCACTCACACCCTCTCTGATCTGCTACCATCATATCACCTGTGATGCAACGCCGCGCTCAAACGCTCGGTCACACCTGCAGCAGACGATCCCGGAGGCTCATTAGGACAGACCGAGTGATTGGCGGTTTATTTCAGCGTACTTAGCGCCACAGAGTGCAAAAGATGTCAGTGTGCCACCTTAAAAGATGCAGTGACGCACTCAGCAGTTGGTAAGGTAACAGAGGATTGAAGCCCAGGAAAAATGACACGTGGATCCAAAACGGACAGACAGACACGCAGATGGACAGATAGACGGGGCTGGCAGATGTGACAGAGTGGGCGCCGGCCCGGGGAAGCCGCGTTTTGTTTTTGTGTGGGGAATGCACAAACACGACGTAGTAATAATCACACCAACCGAGGAGAACTGCGCCCACACAGCACTGCCAACCTGCTGTGTGGGAAACTGGCACAACGCTGACTTACTGTTGGGCCGCGGTGGCATTTAGACAAAGTTTACCACAGCGGGCAGGCATGCAAACACAAATTATCACACACGTTTAATCACAGCAGGTTCCGTGGGTGTGTGTGAAGGGAACGCCAAGTGAGGTTTTGGCCCCTGGACAGGCAGTGGGCACCAGAACCTTTAGTCCAGAAGCAGGAGGTACGAGGGAACAATAACACTTAAGGGTGTGGTGTGATGGATCCCCTATAATTACTCATCTGTTTATTATTCCCGTGGCTCTGTTGGCACAGACAGAACTGCAGAATGTGTCAGCTCTGTGCATGAGTGTGTGCGTACTGCATGCAGCCGTGTACAGGCTCCACACACTCACAGAGTGACTCCATCCACCATCATTCACTCATCTGTTGGCCCTCCTGTGAGTTTCTATGAATGGCTGCACTTCTGTTGTCTGCGTCCTCAAGGCTCCAGTCTGAGCAGCCCATCCTCATTGTTCACTATCAATAAGAGATTAATAAAAGGTGGAATTATTTCCCAAGGTCATCTCTGACCTACTCTGCTGCATCGCTTGCGACTTCAGTCTTATCAGTGATGTAAATGGTTCTCTTTTTAATTTGTCTTGCATTCATTCCGTGAATGAAATAAAAAGCATGCTCTTTAGAATCCTTTCTACAAACGTAGAATTGTCTGCAGAGATTTTTGCAGACAGCAGTCCCAGGCTAAAAATAATGAATAATTACTCAAAGCATTCTGTAATAGTGCAGAGACGTTTAAGCAACTTTAATCACTATTTCAGAAGACAAGCTAAATTCATGTGAAAGCTACAGAGTTTAATGAATTCTTTTTGTATGTTTTAAAAGTAGAAACATGAAAAATCTTCTAGTACAGCAGGAGGTTGGAGCTCATTTTTGCACACAAACTTTATTAAGGAAGATGACAAGATTGGCTTCCAAAGTCTAATGTTTCTCTAAAGCCGTCATGTTAGCTCCACAACAGTACTACTAATGGCGTTGAGGCACGCTTTCCCGCCATATAATAATCCTGAACATAACCAGAACTTGAAAGCTGCTGTGCACACAAACTCTTCATCTTTTCTGACAAACAAAGCTATTTTGCAAAAAAAAAAGCAAAAAAAAAGGCAAACAATTTAGTTTGCTAATGCAGGATGCTTTGTAGAGACATAAAATACAGTGTAATAACGGTTCTACAAAATATTGGCTCAGGGAGATTGACTCAGATGTCATTATTATACATATTTTACATATCACTGCAAATGTCAGCCAGTCTTGTCTAACAAAAGTAATCTCAGTTATTAACGCCTGTTTCTCAGCTTTTATCACACCGTTTCAAATACTGGTAATGTAATTCAAAACGAGGGGAAAAAAACCGACGAGCACTGACTCCGGAAAGCAAAAAGACGACAAAACACAACAGATGCCTTAATGTGGACGCCACTTCAAGTCTGTTCAGCTGTGACTCTCAAGCTGTCACTGCTTGTGATTGAAAACCACCAGTGACATGCCATCAGTCGCATCTATGTCACTGTGACAACTTTTTTCTTTGCTAAAATTACTTTCTGAAACCAAAAATAAACCTCTAAATCAAATCATTTCAAATCAAATTTTATTTATAAAGCACATTGCAGCAACAAGGCATTTCAAAGGGCTTCACATCATAAAAACACAAAGATAGAACACCTTGCCGACAACTGAAACATCACATTTAGTCAAGTGCTGTTGTTAGTTTTGTCCTTGATTATGTTTCAAAGGCATCTCCAAACAAGTGGGTTTTTAGTCTAGATTTAAAGGCACTCGGTGATTCAGCTGTTTCAGTTTTCTAGAAGTTTGTGGTGCATAGAAACTGAATACTGCTTCTCCTCGTTTGGTTCTGGTTCTGGTGATGCAGAGGTCTGGAAAGTTGATACAACAGCAGATCTTTAATGTATTGTGGTGCTAAGCCATTCAGTAATTTGTAAACTTAGAACAGTATTATAATCTACTCTCTGAGTTCAGGGAGCAGAGTGAGAACTTTAGAACTGGGATGATGTCCTCTATCTTCATGGCTTAAATGAGAGCACTAAGTGTGAACACTTTTTTTTTTGCCAATTATATGGACTGAATATATTTAGACTGAATAATTCAAAAGAAAGCTGTGAAAACAGGCAAAAGCATCTTTACACTCTGAACTTCTTTCAGATTTTGACATGGTCGGAAAATCAAATTAAAGTTGATTTTTGCCACATGAATAATGTCCAAAATGTGTTGTGCATTTATATTTACGCCAAATCTGTCATGTTGTGGAACTGGGTTTGACTCTAATTACAGCTGAAAATCAGGAACCATATCTAAATATGTTTTTGTCTGGTCATGCTTCTGCACTTTTTGAGACAGAAGTTTTTGAGCCTTTTTTCCTCTCAGTGGATCTCAGCAAGTCCTCCAGAATCGCCAAAGCCCCCTTGGATGCTTCTCTGGTTAGTGCTCTCATTGTGGGTCTTTCAGCTGACCGCATGTTGCTCGGTGATGGGCTGTGCCATGTTCTGAGTGTTGGACCACTGTTTGTTTAAGTTTGCTGAGAGTTATTCATAGAACAACTGCATTTATACTGAGAGTGTTTTACACATGTGTTGACTATGTTTACTAACTATGATGTGAAGAGATAGTTGGTTGAGCTTGAGGTCATTTAGGTGGATCAGAGTTTTACTCTACACACTATTTTTTTATCAATCAGTTTAATAAAATCCCAATGAAATTGAGGGAGTTATGTGGCTACAATGTAGCACAATATGGGAAAACTTCAGTGCGAATGAGCGTTTCTGGAAGGCATATATGTCAGAATTTGACTGACACGTGGCATGAGGTACTGACACCTTCCAAGTGTCCATTCCTTCCTTATTAAGATAGGTGGCATTCCAGAGCTCCATCATCAGTAATTATGACAGCATTACAGTTAAACAACAAACAGGAGGACTGCGCATGCCGCAGTTCAGCACAACAACAAAATTCTCTTCAGTGTTGGTTGTTTGGTGTGACTCGCTATCTTGTGGCTTAATCATAACTCGGGGGCATCCTCCTTCCCTCGGACAGAACCATCTATAGGACTGTTTTTTTTTTCTTTTTTTTTTTTTTTCGTATCACTCTGTCTGGGCGAAGCGCGCCGGAAGCAGACCATAACAGTCTCTGAGAACGCAAGCCAGGAAACAAGCCTCTGCTATCCATCCTCCGCTCCTCCACAAAGCCCAGTCATCATTACCGGGCACCATGCCTTATTGGCTTGCTCCCGCCTCCCTCATCTTCTTCTTACACACACATACACACACACACACGCACGCACGCACACGCACACATGCTCCCACCCTTCCTTCTCTCTGCCATCACCAATGTGCGTCGAGAAAAATCTCCTCCTCCCAGTCCTGAGCGCACGTCTCCAACCAGCCTTTTACGCGCGTCGAAGCTCTTCTCGAGAATCCCCTCGCGGTCGGCCCCTCCCCTTTCCGTTTTCTCGCCGCCCTCATTCATTCATGACCCCCGAGCAGTGACGTAGGAGATTCCATGGTGCCCACTGCCGTAGGCAACTACGGCATGCTGGAGTATATATGGGACAGTAGTGGCCATCAGCCGGCACACTCTCAGTCGCTCCGACTCGGGAACCAGAGCATCAGCGGAGATAGCAAGGCTTTACTTCTCAGGCTAACTCGCTTTGGGCTTTGGTTCAGGATGGACAACTCTTCTATTTCTCGGAGCCGACGAAGCTCCATCATGCGCAACTGCAAAAGTAAGTTTCTTGTCTGTCTTTGGCTGGGGACGCTATTTGTAATTTTACTCGGAGTTAAAACGTGTTTGCTCTGTGATTGAATTTGCGCATGAATGCATTAAGTTTTATATGAAAATATATGTGATTTCTGTGATGTATGATATGAGCAGAGAAAATGGACAGATGAACGTTTTTACAATTCAGAACCACAGAATTATTTCCGATTAATAATTTCAGTCTTATTGATAACTGCACGTTTGTTTTTTTTTATGTTGGTAGAAGTAGAAACGAGCTTTACTGAAGTCTCAGAATTCAATGTTGTGTTTTGACTGAGCGGTTTTGTGGCCACGTTGTGCGTAATGGTCAGAGCTAGTGCGTAAGTGTCATAGGCATAACTCAGAGGCGTGCATTCTTTTGGAAATTATAACTTCAGCTGTTGTTTCCGTGTATTCAATCTCTTTATTGAAATAGGAGAATTAAACACTTACTTTAAATGAGTGCGGTTGCTTTCACGTTAGGACCCCGTTGTGCGAACGAGGATGAATGTAGCACCACGGACTACTCTCACCTCCTTTTCTTCTCTGCCTCTCCTCCAGACGGTCTCTCCCTCTGGCTGGTGGTCTGGCTGGTCCTCGGCAAGCCAAATCCGGCGTCGGCGTGTCCGCACCACTGCGTGTGCTACCCGACGCCCATGACTGTGAGCTGCCAGGCGCAGAACTTCACCGCCGTCCCCGTGGGAGTGCCGTACGAGTCCCAGCGCGTGTTCCTCCAGAACAACCGGATTACGGAGCTCAGAGTTGGCTCTTTTGGCTTCGGAACTCAGGTAGGAGGGCAGGAGAAAAAAAAAAGAAGAGTGTTTCAAAAGGTGTTTTAATTGTATCCCCCCCACACCAGCATTTAAATCTAAAGAAAAAGTAGTTCAAGATTTTTTTGTGTGTCTCTTTTTAGGTTCTGTGGCTGTTCTCCAACAACATCACATGGATTGAGGCAGGTGCTTTCAGTGAGCTGAGGGACTTGGAGGAGTTGGATCTGGGAGACAACCCCGGCCTTCACAGGCTTGAGGGGGGAGCTTTCCGCGGCCTTGAGAAGCTCCAGAGCCTCCACATGCACCGCTGCCGGCTCACTGCCCTGCCCCATGACATCTTCCACAAGCTTTACAGCCTACAGTTTCTCTACCTGCAGGTAGGGGCGCTAGAGACACATTGCTGCACTCATTTCTAATTCACATACACATGCAGCTGCCCACACTGTGCACGTGCTACTCACATTCCAGATCAGATTGGTGAGTTAATTTTTTTTTCTTATCTTCTTTTCTTGATTTTCAGGAGAACAACCTTCACTTCCTGCAAGATGACATCTTTTCTGACCTCATCAACCTGAGCCAGCTGTTTCTCCATGGCAACCGGATCCGCACCCTCTCAGAGAACGTGTTCCGTGGCTTGGTCAACCTCGACCGGCTTCTGCTCCATGATAACCGCATCCGTCAGGTGAACCGCCGCGCTTTCCGCGATCTGGGCCGCTTGACGATGCTTTTCCTCTTCAACAACTCCCTGGCCGAGCTGCCAAGCCAGACCCTGAGGGACACCCAGGGCATCGAATTCCTTCGCCTCAATGCCAACCCCTGGGCCTGTGGCTGTGACGCCCGTGGCCTGTGGGAGTGGTTCCGTGAGGCTCCCATCTCATCATCCGAGGTGATTTGTGCCTCTCCTTCCGAACGCCGTGGCCAGGATCTCCGCTTCCTCCGAGAGATGGACTTTGCCCTCTGCCCCCAGCCTGACCCTGGCTCCATTGCTGGCTCCACCACCACCACCTTCAGCACCAAAACCCGCTGGTGGTTCCACAGAAACAAGCCCCAGTCCTCCACAAAAGGCATCTTTGAGAAGTCCTCAGAGACTGTCAAGGCTGGTCTGTATGGAAAAGGTCCTTCTACAACCACCTCAGTGGTCAAGTATGAATTAGCAGATGAAGAGCTGGCTCTGCCCAAACTTGACCCAGAAGAGTACTGGGCAAACTATGGCAATGAAGACTCAGGTGTCACAGTGCGGTGCTTTGAGCTTGAATGTCCACCTGAGTTTGATTTGCCTCCATCTTCCTCTCCTCCCAGATCATCCTCACCCTCTTTACTCTCTCTACTAGCCCTCTCTGTCTTCACCATCTGCATCCACCTACTATTTGGCTGAATTGAACTCTTAGTGCCACACCCCTTCCCTTCCAGCCTGTTTTAGAGGCTGAAGGAACCCTGTTAGACTCTTTATACCCCCTTTGCCCACTCTGCTGTCAGGTATTCCTCAAGGAACAGCATGGGAGATTGGGGGAATGGCTAGATTCTGAATCTACCACCTATAGGGCTTAACACTTATTCAGGGCTGCTAAGAGTTCTTCATCTACAATCATCTACAATGATCAACAGGTATGGCTTTCTGTGCCTTACCTGCATTACGACTCCCTGCGAGCAGGACTACGAGGGCTGAGTCCATCACCAGTAAGAAGGCAATTTGATAGCAGTTGTAAGTACGATGTTGTCAATTCTGTCACCTCAACTTTAGTCAATACTACTAGTGCTATTAGTGCATCCAGTTATCTGGCTGCTATGAATACTACGATTACTGTTAAAAACAGTGTACAGTAATTACACTACTGTAACCACTTAAAGTGTCATGTAAATAGGTTTGTGTTTTGTGAGTGTTCAGGCTGACTTTGTGGTGCAGCACAATCATGTTTCATTTGGATCCAGGAAAACTGTGAAGGCTTGTGCCTCTACTTGACAGAGCACCATGCACAGTGAAGCAGGGAAGAGATAGGAGCACAAAAATACTGTGAAGACAAAGACGATAGAGGGGAATTCAAGATGACAGGGTCAGCAAATGGGAAGGAGGGAAAGTGTTTGAGCAGCAATAAGAGTGCGAGAAGGTCAGTGCTGGCAGTAGAAGCAGCAACCTGCAGGAGATAAGTAATAAATCTGGTTCATTTGTAGTCCTCCATTCGCCGCCCTCTGTAAATATGGTGTTGTTTAGCGACAACCACATGGAGAGAATGCTTTCTTGCGGAAAGCTGGAGATTTTTGATTTTGGATGTCTTTCTGTGACATATTGATATAATGTGTGATGATTGTTAACTTGAATGCCAATGAATGATCTTGATATAAAAGATATACTGAATATTTCCTGTATCATGCCTTTCTTTGATGAATATCTTCTAATTGGGGGGTTTTTGTGGGTGGTTGGTGATTTTGAAGCAATGTGAAATTGGGACAGAATATGGTAAAGCAAAATATAAGATACAAACAAAAGTAGCAGATTGCTGCTGGGTGACAAAACTGTGACTAAAGAGTTTGTGGACCTAAAGAACTGTCCACACAGTCACATGGGCAGCTTTGGCTATAACAGGCGTCTGTGAGTGTGCATCAAAGGCAATGAATGGATTCACAAGTTGGCAACTCTGCAAAGGCAAATACGTCACTAGATTTAGCACTTCTCTGACTCACCAAGGGGTTGCGCCAAACGGACAGACGAAGTGTAAATTGGATGCTTTTTGTGAGCAAACTAAGAGAGCAACACAGGAATCCTGAGCCAGTAAATTAAGACTCTCGTGCAGACTGGTTGAGATTAGGCTATTCCAAAAACGTCAAGTTTTGCTGGAGATTCTGCGGCTGCAAGACATTTTGCAGAAAGAGTTAAAGTTGAGGCAGGAAGTTTCCAAATGTAGGCATTCACACCGAGGGAACAAAGACGATTAGTTGATGTACAACTATGCCTTTATTTTCCCTCTCTGCTCACCTAATGTTACACTCTTTATTTCAAGCTATCTGGATACCTCAAAGGTAGTGGAAGAGATTCTTCAACGAAGGCTATCAGGGGAAGGCCAGGATGTAGTAGGAGTGAAAGAGTAGGTGGTGATGTTAGAAATCTTCACACATGCAGACAGATGCAATCAGAGAGCTGGTGAGCAGTTTTCTTCACTCCTTTGATATTTTCTCGCCACAATGAGGAAAGCCTGTGGGAAATATTCAGTGCTATCTTGCTGTTTAGTAAGTCTCCCAGAGGAGGTCAAACTGAGCCCGGGTGCTCTCTAGTGACCATTGCGTCACTTTCAGATGACCAAAGTGCCAGTTATACCATTTCCCCAAAGGTTCCTTCGTTAGTTTGACAGTCTGCATGTTTTATGTTTTGTATCTGAAGAGAGAAATAGTCATTAATATATTAAATACTGACTTGTTATTTATTTTTACTGTAAAAGAAAAAGACATGTTCTTGAAAGAATAAATTCATACTTGTTTTAACAAAGTCTGTTTGTGTGGGAGTTTTATTCTATGTCTTGGCAAATATCCAGTCAGGCACCCAAAGCAAAGAGAGTACAACACACACACACACGCACACACACATGCAAACTCTCACACACACGCAAGCTCACACACACCGACACACAGAGACTGCTGGCCTTGTGTATGCAGGCAGCTGACCATCCCTTTCAGCTATACAACTATTAATAAGAGCAAAACAGAAAGTGAGCAGGTCTGCAGTTCCCTGCTCAGTGAGTCTAAACCAAACTCAACAGCAGGAATCTGATCTCTCACTTACATGAGATTGGTACACATTAACACATGATGTAAGTTATTCAATCTCAATTATGAGCCTACAGATTAATGTCATTTTATTGACGAAATGATTTTGTCATTCTACGTTAGGCCATGTCATCATGAGTTACAAAAACGTCCCTCATTGTCAGTTTTTGCAGTACAAGATGAGTTTAAATACATTGAAGCTGTTTGGAAACTCAAGAATTTCACTTCTGTTTATAGACTGCTTAGTTAAAATGTTTTCGTTAAACCTGCATGATCTGAAGTTCAATAACAAAGGTCTCTTCTATAATACATGGACAATAATCCTCCCATTTCCCAAACAGCTTCTGAAAGGCTCAATGGTGACAGGAAAATTATTTTATTTTTATTGAATAATGCTGCTTTCAGATATGTTTCACAATAAATAATTATCAGCAAAGAGGTTTAACAATGTAAAAACACATTTATACTACTTCTTAAAACCACCTGTTGTTGTAATTTGAATTGTATGCGATTAGGACTGTAAAAACACATTTTGGAAGAAAAATCTCCATACTGTCCAAACTGAATGCAGAACTATTCAAAGCTGCAATTTGCATTTTGTGCAAACGGTGCATTTCATTGAAATGATAGAGTCTGGTGAGAGCTGTTCTCCTGCATCTGGCAAACCACAACATTTGTTGCACTGATAGCATATTATTAGACTTCTGAAAGTGACTAATTGTTTTACAAATTTAGGTAGTCGCAGTCTGCAAGCTTAGATGCTGGATATATGTGAATGACCTGAGCACCTGCATCAATGATTTACCTGGGTGAGTGAATATCTTTGGCGGTGTTGAAAACAACATTGTTCAAAAACAATGTATAAAGCATTTATTGTCTCACAGTGCACAGTGCAATCCTGCATTTGCAAGGACACAGCAGAACTGCAAACCAATACATGACCATCCACTGAATCAGGAAGGTCAGGCAAGAAAAAAAGATCAATAAGATAAATAATAAATATTTTTTGGAGGAACTGCAGAGATCAGTAACTCAGGTGGGGGAATGTTACGACAAGAAAACACATTTATGAAAGAATGACAAGCTAAACCGCCATTGTTGTAAGATAGCCATAAGAAGTAATATTTTAAACTGGGAATAACAAAGTAAGATAAACAATTCTACAAACACAACTACTATAACATAAAGGTGTAGATCAAAGGATATTTATATGTTGAAATGGAAAAGTCAAAGTATGGATCTGAATCTAATCAAGGATTTGTGGTTAAAAATTGCTACTCACAGACAATCTCCATAGCAGATCACTGAACTTGAGCCATTTTGCGTAGAAGAATGGACGGAAATCTGACTATCTATATTGGTGAAGCTGGGGGAACTTTGCCAATTACCCCGATAAATGTGGTTTATTGGGGTACCTATGTACCCCAGATTATAACACATAAATGCTTCGTGTGTTATCTTCTTCATTTTTTGGGACGTGTTTCTGTCTTTAACTCGACAAAGTTACAAACAGTTTGCTGCATGTGAATACTTTTGCAATGCACTGCATATCACATTAATTCAGCCACTCTTCTGTCCTCTGACACATTGCACTTGTAAACCTATGCATTCACATCATGCAGTTGCTAAAATAAATTATCAGTTCATTTTCATTTAAAGTTACAATATGTTTGTGGCAGATTGCATCCCAAGCAAACAGTCAACCCTTTCGTCCTGCAAACACAGAGTTTACTCTCCGTGGCATGAAGCTCACTCAGAAATTTCTTACTCTAGTTTGTCATGCCTATATAAGGACAAAACCAGCGCATCACTTGCTCCATCTTTTAGATCCCCATTGGTTTCTGAGCTTTTGTTTGGCAGGAAAAAATTCCATGACGCACCTTCGTTGTAGAGTACATATAAACTGTGTGGGTTTGATTGGACGCCATCCATGTCACTCAGCAGTCAGAACGGACATTATCTCTAGGAATGTGAGCGAGGCGGAGGGAGCGGTTGTGAGCGAGTGTCTGTCGACGCCTCAGTTATGTTGAATAGATGAATATTAATGACTCCCAATTTAACTTGTAGAAGAGAAGGAGCGGTGCAGAGACAGTGTGGAAAGCTCTGCGCTTGTTTGAGTGCGTCACTATTCTGTCACACTTCTCTCCACCTGCTGGGCCCTTGCTGCTCTCGCTTCCCTCCTCTCCCCACACACATTCATGCATCCTCACCTTCGCATGTGCGAGTGCAATTTGCAAGTTATTCATCTTATTTTGCGTTCAGGATTTGAATTTATGCCACCCCACAGACATTTTACTTGAGTATTTCACACTTTTCCTGTTTTGCTAAAGCACCTTGACGTCATGCTCTGCTTTTCTTTAAACATTTGCACATGTATGCTTGATTCCTTTTTAGGCTGCTTTATGTAATTGGAAAAAAAAGAGTTTGAATTCATGTTTTTTTCTCTCAGTCTTTTATGTAGCCAGTTAGACAATGTCTGCAGGTTTGCTCTGGAGCTGCTGTCCAAACCAAACTCGTCTTCTAAGATTTTTTTTTCCTCCCTTTGACTTATTTACAATATTCTGGTTTAACAATTCACCTCCGGGCTCTTCTGCCTTTCAGTTGTTCTTGTGTCATTTCAGCAGCCAGTAAGAACTTCTCCGAATCTAAGAAATAAAAACAAAAGACGAGACGAAGCGGAGAGAAAAAAGTAATTTGATGTGCTCCCGAGTCATAATTGTTTGTTTGTTGTGCATGAGATGCAAGGAAGCTAAGTAATAGCTAACTTTGAAATAATAACAAGCTTGCTTACAAAGAGCATATAAAGAAAACACAAATAAAAGTGAATTCAGAGCAACAACAACAGTCATAATTTTCCTTTTTAAAAAAATTTAAGACATTTGGTTGTGTCTCATGTTGTCTTACCAAACATTGGACTCATACATGACCACTCATGTCAAAGAATACGGAGAATGGCCACTGTGCAAATAGATAATAAATATATAGGTGTCCAACAAAAGAACTACAAGGGGTGAAAAGTCACTGATGTCAAACCAGGACAGGAAAACAGCGCTCACTGCTGACAGAGGGCTGAAAATAAGGACTTGTGTGAAAGAGACAGCGACAGTAAGATAGCAACAGAGGAGGTGTGACGTTTGAGTCATGTTCTTGGATCACTGTTCAGTGGAGAACATTTGGACGGCTTAAGTGTGCAAGCACACAAAACACGTGCGAACATGCACCCTCATTGGCAGAAGTCTGCGTTTCTGCTGCGCCTTAAGAGAGGCCGACCGGGAGACAGACGTTTCTTCGTGCATCACACAAGCGGGAACCACGCACATATACGGGCCCACTCGTACATCAACAGGCAAACTCACTGGAATTTTTTCCAACTAGATGGCCCTAAAATATCAGAAATCTGCTGTGTTTTCCAAAACACAAGCATTTGGAGGTTGGTCGAGAGCTCTGCAACAATCAAATGTGCAGTCACATTTGATAAATGAGAATATCGGTTCTGAAGAGGCTCTTAGTCAATAACTTTTTTAAAAATAACAACCTTTATGAAGGTATTGAACATACTTTTAATTAAGGTCAGTTTTCTCTTTGCTTGATTGTTTTGACTGTGAGCATTTCTTTTTTCCAACTCATATTACTAATGTCACTTTGTTTTTTTATGAATGTGGCCTAATTTGGGGGTATCAGTAAATCAACAATAAACAGGCTTGCACCTGACTTTTAACATTTTAATGAGCAAAGAATTAGTACCGTAATAGTTTGTTTTGATTTATGGTTTCTGGTTTCATTATTATTCCGTGTTCCTTAGTTTCTTTCTTTGATTACATCACCTTTGTCTCTTCAGTTCAGTTGTTCTTAGTGATTCTAAATCTATTTTTGTTTATTCTTTAAGTCTAGTCATTCTTTAGTCTTAGAATCTTTTTTAGTTGTCTTATTTGCTGTCCTTTGTCATTCTCTCTCCCTCCTCAGCTTGTCTCCTGCTCTTCCCTCACACCTGCAACCTGTGAGTCAAAACAGTGAATATTGAAGCGCTATTATGAAAAACTTGAGGTCCTATGGGCATACTAAGATTTGACTCTCCTTGTGCAGTTGTGTTCACCAGGCAGCAGTTTTCTCCACAGGAAATCTTATTGGCTAATGTTAATAACCGTCAGAAGCTGAAGAAGCCCAGAATATTTGTGGAAAGCAGGGGGTGGGCATGTCTGATCTCTCTATCATATAATCATAAGCACCAGAGAATTGGGCCACCCACTGTTAGCAGTCCTGGGTTCTAGACTTTCTCAGAGTTTGGCTGTATAAAACCATTATAGATCAACTTCCTCTTTCTTCTTTGATTTAGTGTGCCACGTTTTCTGGACTCACATGGAGCGGTTCCACTGGGTTTTCATAAATCACCTCGCTTATTTGTATCCTACAGCTCTGAGCTAAGCTTTATTTTCATAGCCACATCTTCCCACTTCTTTGTCTCTTTCGCTCACCAACTCCTCCTTCACATTTCACTTTCTCTCTTCTTTTTGTCTCCTATGTCATCCTCTCGCACGTTCTGTTCTGTTCTGTTCTGGTGGCGATGACCGGCCGTGTCATCGCAGTGTGGCCTCAGTCAAGAGTCATTTTTGGTAATGTGTTCTGCTGCAACATTGTTTCATCATACAGAGAAGTCAGAGATGGATGGGATGATGGGGAGAAGACATGTGGGAAAATGTTTGTTTTTAATTTTCAACCAATAATGCTGCATAAAAAAGAAGTTGATTTGTTACGACAATAAGTTACGTTTTCTTTTGTTTTCTTTTTTAAGTTCAGTGGCATGTTGAAATTTATTTTTGATTTGGTTTTGCAGAAAAGGTCACGCAGTGACAAATCAAAATACAAAATGGTGGTTAGGTATAAGCGACGTGGCCTTTGATTTTGAGTAGATTGAAGAACCAATGTTTTCTTTTGTTGACATGTTATGAAGCAAAACCTTTAACCTTTGTGATTCAGTTCGACATGCTCTCCAGCCTTTTGCAGTTTAGATGCTCTATATTTGTACTTCACTCCAGGCAGGTTTATAGTGACTAACAGAAAAACTCCAGCAGTAGCAGTAAACATGATCCGACCAGAGGAATGGAGAGGAGAGGAGAAAGATGACAAGCAAGGACATAAGTAGCTCACAAACTGAACAGCGGGGGATTTAACTCAGGACGCCATTCGCTTAATGAAACTACAAAAATGCTTTTCCTCTCAGCAAGACATGGAAATTATTTTCAGTGAGAAAGAGAAAGCAGTGCTTCTGGCTTCAATCTCGTGCTTTCTCCCTTTTTGGTAACCGGAAATTGACCAACGTTCTGCGACTGCAGAGTTTACAACCCTGACAACTACCCAGGAAAATACTAGTTATGAAGTCAGATATTAAAATTGTTTGCTTCTCCCTGTATTAATTAATCGTATATTTTCCTAAACAGAAATATTCCACATTTTATATCCCCTAGTTTAAAACAAAAATGGAAGATCATTTAGTTCCACGTTTAAATCAGGGTTCTTCTTTTCAGGTGTGGGCTGCTGAGTCATATTTTGTCTCTCCGAATCATATAGCTTTCAGATCCCGCTGTGGGAGGGCTTTATGGCAGCTTCCATGCTTCTCGTTTATCTGCATAAAGGAAATGTTCCTCCTATAACGTCCTTAGCTGTGGGTGCCTTTCAAGTTTACTGAGTCACCGGTTAAATTAGGTGAAAAACAGACCATCAGTCATGCCTTTACTGTGAAGGGATAAACAAATAAATAAAAAAAAAAAAACGTCTGGGAGAATTACAAGATGATCAAAGCGTGGCGGATCATCATAGGCTGACAGTAACGCAGTTCGGTTCTGACAAATCTTCACCCAGTCTGACCTTGAAATAAACAGAAACGGATGATGAAAAGCAGTGAATATTTTTCTGGTGAATACCAGGAGATGATGCAAAAACTGGATGACAGGAAACTCTCACAGTTTCAGATGCAGATGGACTCATGTCAATTAAAACTTCAAATGCCTGAAGTGCGTAGCATACGTCACATTAACTAGCTTTGCATCCTATAGGTACTCAATAAACTGTTACTAAGCCTTTGTTAAGTATTTATTGGATCAAATGTTATTTTGTTCAATTTCATTTAATAAACTTGTACTTAAAAATGGAAAACAAGAAGATAACATTTGAATAGATTCAAAATTATGAAATTTAAGAAGACAACTTACAAAATGTTGAGCTGTTGAGTCTTTCAAGTCATTTAAAAAATAAAACGCCTCAAACCACAAATGCTCATTTTGAATTCAACGCCGGTAATGTAGTCGAGACAGAGACATGTTGCCACAATGTTGCATCACCTTTCCTTTAACAATTGTCTTTATCTGTTTGAGGAACTAAAGGGAGCAGCTCTTTCATCCATTTAAATGTTCACTATACGTCTCTGACCTTGCATTTCACACCAAAGAAAATCCCAGCAACCCTGGAGTTCGATTCTGCAAGGAGTTTTAAACTCTCAACTGAAGGATAAAGTTTTCTGTAATACATTTTTTATTAATATTTGATTCTCACAAAGCATCTATTGCAGGTTTGGACCTTGTCATTGGTTTTAACATGGTTGAGTTTTAGCGTGCATCAGATGTAGAGAAGAAAAAAAGCAGAAATAATGATAAACGATGATAAACTTAGACATTGTTGTTTGAAAGCTGGACAAATGTTTTAAGCTGATCAAGATTACAGAGGCACAGAGTTTCGTCAATTTCTTCAAAATCATGAATGAACCATATCTGTGTGTCTCACTGATGACAAAAAACAACGTATGGGCAGGAGGCGGGTTGTGGATCAGAGTGTAAACTGATCGACCTGCATGTGGGAGGATGTGGTTTTCTCTACAGCCCCTACAAGTGTCAAACTGTGATAGAGAGTGATAGAGAAAGGTAGTTCAACCCGCTGTCTGTTCCCCAAAACAATTGCACATGTTTGGTCATCTTGTCATTGTGTTAATGTATGGGTCATGGGTCAAAAACGACCGTATGTACCTGGACTGCAGAGGATTAATCTTGCCTCCAGAGAGTACATATGACGTAGTTTAATTTACTTTATCTACCATTATGAAGTATTTTAGCATCATAAATGATGTGTTTGTAAAATTCTTGTGATAAGTACTTCATAACTTTTTTAATGAGTAAATGTATGGAACCATTTTAAAGCAGTTTTTGATACAATGACAATGAAAAACTTAGCTCTGATCTGGTGTCATTGGCATAAATTTTAAAATGAGTTGTGTTTTAAAGAAAACTTGAGTCATCGCACTTTGTACGACTACATGTATTCAGTACTAATGCCCCTGTCATGTTATTGTGTTTGTGGATAATGATTCAGTTCCTGTTTCAGAAAATCATCACCTGGAAAACCTTCACCCAGGCGCAACACAGGTCCAAACTGCCTGGCAAACAGATAAATAATTACTGCCTTTTACAGAACTCGTCCTTCATCTTGTTTAGCAATCTGGGGATCCTCCACATACCAGTTGATCCAATAACTCGTCTCCTCCAATTGAGAACAATTGAATTCACAAGACTTGATCTAATAAACCACCTGAGCTTTTGCAATACCTTTCACTCCCTCTCCAGGCATTTCTTAGCTGCTGCACAGTCCCATCGTTATTCAAGTCCTTGCTGTTGGATTGGTAATTGTTTTTTTTTTTTTTTTTTTTTTAAAGTGACTTCTTCATAGCTCTATTAAATCACTTAATGGTGATCTTTGTAAATCTGTTTTTTCATGTTTTCATGATCAGAGTGACACATTGACGATGTCCACTGTTTTGTATGCAGCTAATCCCAAAACTGTAGCACAGGTTACATTTTTTCTTTGCTGTTCTACAAAACAAAAAGTTAATAAAATTGCATGTTTTTTGGGGGGATCTGGGTGTCATTTTTGACTGAAAAATGAAGTAAGTTGCTGTATTTGGTAAAACAAACTTTTAAAGCTACATTTGAACTTCAACCGGTTTATCTAAACAGCTGGAATATTAAAGAAACAGGAGAAAAATGAGTGGGAGGCAGCTTATATGTTGTCCTGAAACCAGTAAATAAGACGTGGAGATAAAGTATGTGTGGGTGTGTTTGTGGTTCCACTTTCTCTGGCTGCCTGATGAGTCCTAATTGAACAGATTTTTGATTTTAAATACCATTTTTCAGCAAACAACCTGGAGTTTAGAAAAGTCAGGGCTTTAAAAACTGAAAGAAAAATGCAGCCTTGCTTTTGTGTTTTATTATTTTCACAGCACTATGTAGTTTAATTTGCTAAATCTTGAAATATTCTCATGTTCGATCTAACATTTTGTCTCAGTACTTTCACTTTAGCCTCCCATTCCCACCCTCCTCCGCGCAGACGACTGTATCACTCAATGCATCACAACTAAAATACGTCATTGTGGTTAAATATAGAACCCATCTGATCCCACAATCATGTCACTTTTGGCATGCTTGGTCTCGTCTTGTGTGTAGTGATTCTTTTTAATCTCAACAGACCTTTCGAGAATCCTGTGTTTCGAAGTGAGTCATTAGCTGCCAGTTGTCCTGCCTCCTCCCAGTACCTCTCCTTCTGCTCCCAGAGTCTATTTTAATTCAGTAGAAATTATAATAAAGTCACTGAATTACAATCGCTGTGTTCCTCTGATGTGCCCCTGTATGCACAGTATCTTGAGAGGCTCAGTTTTAAGCCTCGAGCCAACACGGACACAGTTGGTGTTTGTGTGCGCTCTTAAAGCCTTTATTCAGTTCCTGTTGCAAATTATTTTTGAACAATTTGCATTTCAGGTTTGGTTTCTTTTTAGTTGAGTTTTTGATGGCTAAAAAGAATCATTTGTGCAAAAAAACAAAAAAAAATGTATAAAATTGTGAGAATTTGAGATGGACTGACTTTCCGCATGAATTCAATTTATTTCAGTTTCAAAAGAAAAAGAGTTTTTTTCTTAGCTTATATGTGATGAACAGCAAGAAGTGGAGGATGCAGTTCTGAGTTACAACTTGTACTGCCTGCAAAGGTTCACAAGAGGGAAAACTAGCTATGAAATTGTGTTACAAGCATCGGGATAATAAACTGGCTTCAGAAAAATCCAAATAAACAATTAACACAGTATGCATTTTTGTAATTAACTTGGTCTCAGGTCAAACCCTATGATTTAAAATGCAGACTTTTTCTTGTTGACTGTTGCATCATGCAGTTATGCATTATTTTTCTCTTTTGGATTTAGTTTCCCTAGAGTAGTATTTTTCTTTCTGGTTTTCTCAGTTCCTCAGGGGTGTTGAATGTCCTGCTACATCTCAAAGTAGCAGAACATCTAGTCAACAAAACACTATCCATATTGCTAATATGGATAGTGACAATAAAAACTATTGTCAAAATGTAGGATTAAGCTGAATATTTCAAGATATTCAATTCAATTCAATTTAGGAAGGAGATTTTAATGGATCAGTTTGAGAAAAATCGATTCAGAATTTACATTCGCAGAATGAAAAAAAGTTTTTTGTTAACTTAATTGGAGTCAAAGTCCACTTTGTGTTTTTGTGGATATTCTCCTCATTCTTCACTGAGGAGGTCCAGCATTGTTACCCTGACAACAGCTCTTTTTATGTCCACCCCTTTTAAAAGTTTCTAAATCCACCACTGTGTATTTTTCTATTTTTTTTTTTTTTAAAAAAGGTCCTTTAGAGGAAAATATTAATTTTTTGAAATAAGAGTTGAAAAACGTTTGCTGACAGATGAGATTGTGCAAGTTTCTCTCATGAAACACAGGAAGCCATCATGACTTTTTGCAGACCAAACAAAATCTCATTTCCTGGTCAGCAAAAAATATTCCTAAATCAGCAATTACAGTTATGGTACTAATATAGACAGAGATACTCTGTGGTGAGACAGAAACGTTAAGAAAGACGTAGATGTGAATAAATTGTGGTTAAAATCTTACTCTACTTACAAAAAGTATGTTGGGTGGTTAATATTACATGTGGGGTAATTAGTTATTATCTTTTTAAATTGCTGTTCATGCAGAAATTCTGGATGAAACAAATGAGAAAATTCACTCAAGTAAAATGTTCTGTTAAAAGCTTTACTGGTAGAGATAGAAGATCAATGTCAAAACAAAATAAGGACGGGACTTTATTGCTTTAATTTCAACTAATTAATGACATACATTTTTTATTTACAAGATTGCTAATGACATTTTTTGTTTTTGACATGTGAAAGTCCCAAGCTGGAACCTTTGTTGAACCAATCTGATGATTAAGACTATTGAAGTTATGCCAATAGGAGTTAGCCAATCATCAAAGCTAATAAAGCCTAAAGTAGCATCTCAAAATGTTGTGTCAGCACAAATGTCCCCAAAGCTTATTTATGTCAATGTCCAAAGTCCACAATTCAAAATAATAAATTATTTTTGTTGTTGAGCTCATTTGTCTATTTAGTCAGTAATTTAAGTAAAAGGCTTTTTGAAATTGAAAATGTTCATTTTGTTGATATATGGTATTCAATGATAATTTGCTTAAAAGATCAAAACAACAAATATATCTGTTGTTAAGCTGTTGTATGTATTCTATAATTTAACAGCAAAAAGGGCTTTTGAAGTTTAAATGTTTAATTTTGATTAAAATGCAAATTATTCCAGTAAACTCATTTCAGAGCCTGCAATTAACTGGAATAAAAGTTAGGTAATATTTGCTTATGAACATCCTTAAAAGTTAAAAGTGAAAAATAACAATTGCTCCAGCACCATTAATAAAGGAAGTATATGTTTCTCCTCCTCCCAGTTGTCATAAGTGTTGCATAAGTGGTCGCAGTGGAAACAAGGCATATAAGATTCAATGGCTTCTACAAAATGCAGATTTGTCCACTGTGCTTGGTAGCTTCTCATCCAACAGAGGTAAGTTCTTACACACGTACCAAATCCTCAATTCTTAAGAAATGTTTCAATGATCATCACAAACACTTTGAATTTACTTTTATAAACTTTACTCTCATGCTTAAGATAAAATCCACAGCAGTGTGAGATTTTAAGTTGAAATTATATCAATTTGTGTTGTTTCTTCTGGTCAGACTGATGAAAGTTTAGCTTCTGTTTCAGAATCTAACAATGTCACATTTTAATTGTTAAGGTAAGATGAGTGTGGAGTACCGAGCCTTCAAGACAGCTGACACGGATACGTCCAGAAGTGAAATTGCCTACAAAAATTTTCCCTCTGATGGGAAAAGTTTTCTCTTTTCAGGTACTGACACAACCCTAACTTTTACTCAAGTCTTTTCTGATTAACACATATGTAGTGTATCTAACCAAATTATCTTACCAAATAATGGCAGATTCTCTTTACTGCTCATATATCAACATTTATATTCTGATAACTTTCAAATTTGTTCTAGAGGGGCAGTCAAAACCTTGATGCCAATTTGTAAAAATAGCTTTTGGAATATTTGTGGATTTGTATGCAGCTAAAGCTCTGAATTGTCCCTGTGTTGTAAACATTTATTTTGTGAAGCAAAACATCAACCAAGCTGTAGATTATTTTGACCAAACATGAAAGGAAAAGTACTACGCTATCTTCATTTTTTTCCTTCAGCTTTCATCCCTTCCTTTTGCAAAAAGAAACTCAAAGTTGCCATCTTGGATTTATCTCAACAGGCAACTCTAAATAATACAACGTCAACAACGGTAGCCCCCTTTGGATTTGAATTCGCTTAAATGTGAATTACTTTGATTTTGTAGTGTTTCTTTTTAAAGGCTGTTATCCAAAAAGCTTTCACAATTCAGTAAAACCACGGCTTCCTCAAATGGCTTCATGAATTTTGAGTTTATGCTTCTGCTTTCCCTGCTGTCAATCAGTTTATTCCCTGAGAAGCAAGAGCTTTAAGGTTGCTACAATATGCCTTGGACTGCTCTGCGTTGTGCTGGCGGCATGGCTAATTGGTCAGAGTGTTCACAGTGAGTTATCCTTTTTCTATATTTGCCCAAATAGATCACTGTGTGATCTAAAAAAACATATATATATAAAATGACTGATTTTGTGCTTTTGTTTCCTTTTTAATCTTCTGTGCAGATCAAAAGGTAAAGCAAGAGCATCTGGACACATTAAAAGCCCTCAATGAAAACAAAGAGCAGCTTCAAGCAAACCTGAAGACAGTGCAAAGTGCAAAAAAAGAGCTTGAAGCCAATTTGAAGCAGGAACAGGGAAGTAGCAATTTCTTATCCAGACTAATAGACGTACTGCGTTCCAATAACAAAGAGCTAACAAATGAGAGAAATGATCTTAAGGCTCAGCAAAGAGAGGCAGATACCAACAAAACTGCTTTAAACAAGGAGTTGGTACAGCTGAGAGACAGTACAGCCCGGCTGCAGAAAGAAAGAGATGCATTAAACACTGCCCATACCAACTTAAATACACAATATAATACAATTGTCAAACGCACCAAAGAACTACAGGCTAATTATGACAGTGTTACCAAGGACAGGAACAATTTACAGAACACACTTAACAATGTGAGCAGATCTAGAGATTATCTCCAGTCAAGTTACAATGAAATGATCGATAAGATGAATGAGCTACATGACAAATACAACTTCTCCTTGAGTGAGAAGGACAAGCTGTCGAGCGCCCACCTAAACCTTACAGCGGAAATCAAAGTACTGGAAGGCTTGAACAATATGCTGAGAAAGGCAGAAAGTACCTTGCAGAGTTCATATGGCTCGGTGCAAAGGGAGAAAAATGAACTTCAGAGCAGCCTTAAGAACGTAACCGCTGAGCGAGACCTGCTGAAAGCTAAAGTTGACAACCTGACTGCTGAGCAACAGGAGCTGCAGGGGAGATTCAATGAACTGAATGCAACTCTTCAAGGTAACGTTGAGGAAATACTCAGAAAACTCTTTACTGAAGCTTTTACACTTTTTTTAAATGCCTTTTTAAAAATAATGTGTGTATAGATTTGTGATAGAGTATTTCAATTACACATTGTTGTGAAAAGCTTGGAGGTTTTTTTTTTTCCGGTTTGGCTAGCTAAGGAATGTGTTCAACTTTGTTGTTTGTTTGTAACACAGAGAAACGTTGCCCTGCTGGCTGGAGGAAGTTCCAGTACAGCTGCTACTTCCCCTCTGTCGCCAAAAAAACCTGGACGCTAAGCAGAGAGGACTGCCACAGCAAGGGAGCAGACCTGGCCATAGTGACCAGTAGAGAGGAAATGGTGTGTTCATTTAATATATATTCCACGAAAGTGTCAATAAAGTCAAAAATCTTTTTAAAATATCTAAACAAATCTAATTAATACTGGAGTTGCACAATAAATAAATAGATAAAAATACAAATAGTAAATTGTAAATTGAAAATATCAGAGAAGCCTTTCAAAGTTTTGTCATGAATAATATACTTAATCTCAGTTATTATGGTTGTAAAAATGTTGGTGCAAATCTCAGTGGTTTCAAATGTCCATATGTATCTTGAAATTAAACGGTGTGTAAAGACATTTTAAGCAATGACCCGAACCATCTTGCATTTCAGAAAAGCATTTCATTTTGAGGTAAGTCAAAAAGTGACTCGCGCAATTGTTACTTCCAAACTGTGACCTTTTCATCTTTAATCCCTATGCATTGTATTTTAAGGGGTTGCTTCACTGGTAACATATGAGGTTCATTGACTGGACCCAACGTAATGTTTTAAAACGCACTTTAATTTTTACATTAAGATCCATATGAACATGTGGCGAGATGGTTGACAACACCTTAACAGGGCAACCAATTCTAAGTAAATCTGACATTTCTTTTAAAAATGTTTATTCCCAGCATTATGTGCAGCATAGTATTTTATCAACTGTCTTGTTTTTGTCCTCCTAGAGCTTCATCAACAGCTTGTACAATGACAAAGAGGTGTGGATCGGTCTGACTGACGGAGGAGTGGAAGGGCAGTGGAAATGGGTTGATGGAACACCAATGACTTTAGCGTAAGGAAACATTTTCTATCCAAAATTTTAAATCCACATAAGAGTTTTTATTGAATTTTGCTTTTGGGCCACTGCATTATCTAGGTTCTGGGCTCAAGGGCAGCCAAACAGCCATCAAGGGAGGAACCAGGACTGTGTGGAGGTCTGGCACCGTAACAAAGGGGATGGCGACTGGAATGATGAGAATTGTAGTGTTGAACAACACTGGATCTGTGAGAAGTAGCTTTCCTTTGCAGCTTTGCTTCCAAAAGACATTCAGTCACCTTATTATGTATATGAACCTACTGTGATCAGATGAGGCAGAAATCAGCAATTTTGATCAAGATTCAAAATGGTATGAGTGCTGTGAGCACAGCGTCCTCACAGTGAGACACGGTGGTGGCATCATCATTCCGTGGGAAGATTTTTCTACAGTAATTACAGTAAATCTTGTAAGCTCAATAGCATTTCCAGAATGTAATTATTTCCATTTTTTGGTCTTCTTGAAAATGTTTTCCTTTCTTTTCATTCAGTATTTTCTGCAGTGCCATTGCATATTTGGACTTGCCCTGTAATTTCATTTATAAAATGGAGCTTGCTGGTGATTTGTTTTCTTTTTTCTTTTTGTTGAGTTGATCATTGTTCCAACTCCATCTGAAAAAGCTTTATGTAACACATTTTTATCCATTTGTTTGTGCTTTAAAGTGTGCTTTAAAACAGATGTTTTAAAGTGTGCTTAAAATATTTTATGCTTTGAATCAAATTTTGGATGAAAATACATTCAAAAAGATGCAAGTTTTTCTCTTTTTTGCCAGTATTTCTGCGTGGGAGAGTGCAGTGACACTGAGATTTCAGTCTTTGTTTCAAATCAAAGGTAAAATAAAAGGCATCAGTCTTTGTGATAAATACACATATTGGTGGAGCAAAGCATGATGCTCCAGCATAACAAATATCTATGCATAACACTGATGTTAATCTTGCTCATTTTCTGTATTAAGATCTTGTCGGAATCCAGATTAGAGGTTGCACATATTTTAATACCAAACCAATTTATGACGATGATAACTTGAGTCTGTGAATAAAAAAATCATTTTGTTGAGAGTGTACCTGTAGCTATTATGTTGTTTGATGTTTTATTCTGCCTTTTCTCCTTGCTGATAACAGCAAGCTGTATTCTTGATCTGAAGTCTCGTTCTCTCCAATTATTTCTTGCATATTTTCTCTTTTGAAATGTGTGATCAAGTCCTTGCAAACCTAAATGTGTTTTGTTACTAAATGACAATAATGAACACAGGGAAATTAACTTAATATGGCAAGACCTATATGAATATGAATAAACTGCCACACAAGAAAGTTTAAGTAATAAACTACAGAAAGCCATAAAACCATGGACAGAAAATGGAAATCAGACACACACATTGTGTCATATTATACGGCGATCCAGAAGTTATCTCATAAAGACACATAGCTTCAGTTATCTTTCAAACAACACTACAAAACTGTCATAAAATCCAAAGTCCTCACATGTCTTCCTTCCTCCTTCAAACACACTCTCCCAGCAGTCAGCTCACTGAGACGTCTTGATCTCCAGGAGGATTTACTGTCGGTAAGTTTTCGTTTAAATGTATATTCTCTTATAGTTATGTTGGGAATTTTGAACAATATTGACATTCAGAAATTTATTCCAGGGGTACCTGGAAACACTTCAATGCCAAAAATGTGAATCTCAAGCAACAGAGCAACAGGCTTCTCTCCAACAGGAGATTTTTCCTCAGGATGATTCTCCATTACAAACAAAAATCAACTGTTCTTTATTTTGTAATTACCTGCTTTTCTTTACTCCTCTCAGCCATGGGGAGTTGATGTGTGACTTTTGCAACCACAATGCAGCTGTGAAGATTTGCCAGACCTGCATGAACCTCTTCTGTGAGCCCCACGCCCGTCAGCATGGCACACAGATGCAACAACACATGATCACAGAAAATGGGCAGTAACATCCAAGACAGAAGCTGTCTGCATCAGAAGCCTAAAGATTTTTACTGCATAACTGATAACATGCACATTTGCAGCATTTGTGTCGAAGGAAACCACAAAAGACATGACATCATTTTCTCAGAAGAGTCAGGCTCTGCACTAATAATGCTCTTTTCTAATAGGTGGGTGTCGGTGAGGATCTTGGGCAGCATGATACATGTTGTTTACCAGTTTTTGATTCTTATTTTTATTTTTGTGAATGTTGCCTTGATGTCAAATATCTGTTTTGGACTAAATGTGTGTGTAAATAAGTCCAAAACAAAAGTAAAAGTTACTCTAAAGTTGACAAATAACAGAGACACAAATTATGATTGAAATCTGCTTTGATCAGATCTGACTAATAGGGCAAAAAAGATTTTAAAGGTCATTAATGTTATATTGCTTCAAGCTGTTTCATTGCTTGTTCATTTTTATGATTCCTTAGTTGCATAACTGCCACTCACCTTTCTCAAGACCTGTGAAACGCCTGTTATAGTGGAAAATAATGATTAAATTAGATAAATTGTGATGTTGGTGACTGCCATTTTCATGGAAAAAAAACATGCAAAGATCTGTTCAATTACTGCTGCAAAATATCTTAATTTGTCTACTTCAAGAGTTACCACAGAAACAGTGTTCTGTAGGCAGATGCAGAGAGTTTTTAGAGTGGGTTCTTTCCTGCAATACTTGCTGTATCGTATCAAAGCAAATCTTGTTTTATAACATCAGGATGTCCTGTGATTCTAACTTGGTCTACTTTTTTTTGTTGGCCAGTGGTGCCCCCTCGTGGTGAGATCAAGTTCCTGACAGTGAAACCAAACTGTGTTGCGTTAACTTGGGAATCCTCCCAGGAACTAAGCGGAACTAAGACGTTCAGAGTTAAATGGAGCTCTTTAACAAAGGTAGAAGGCTTGTTAGTTATCAAAGGCCTGAATAAAGTGGAAATAAACAACCCTCAGCTTGGAGAGCAGCATTTCTTCAGTGTGGCCACAGAAGACAAAGGTGGCAACTTAAGTAAATGGGTGACAGCAAGTGTGTCTACAGGTAAAAGTGATGAAGCAAACGCATTTTTTATTGGGTTCATTATTAAATCCAATAATTTAATGGCTTACCAAACCTTTTCTCGTTGTCTTCCTTCTTGCAGCTGTGCCACCTCCTCGAGATTTGACAAAAGATTGGTTAGAATCCACGACTCTGTCTTTAACTTGGAGCAAAGGAGAAAACATGGAAGGAATCCCACATCAATTTCTGATCACCGTCACAAGTCCAGATAAAGAAACCTTTGTAATATACACAAAAGATCACCACAAAACATTATCTGACTTAGAGTCAGACAGAGTACAATATATAAGTCTCAACATTGCTGAACGACAAGTCGAGTAATCCATTTCTATCTTTGTGCACACAGGTGATTTCGTTTGTTTTATCTTTAACCTCTGCGGTTAGAAGGCATCTTGCTGAAGTATAGTACCTTGAAAAAGTATTCACATCCTTGAAACAATTTCCCATGTTTGAACAAATTTCAGTGTGCAAGTCAAGACAGCTAAATGTTGTAGAAATGATTTTCAATATTGGATAGAAATATCTCCCAAGGTACTTCAATAAATGTGATGAATTTGTTGCTTTTGTCTTGCTCGACAGAGCTTGGCCTCAGGGAAGTATTGACAAAGATTGGACTTGAAGACAAGTATGACACCAAGCTAAAAATTAGCCACATCCTCCAAATTATTCAGCGTGACACATCAGAGATCAACATCGAAACAACAGAATCCCTTACTGAAGCCTTTCTAAGGAGACTTTTAATGTGTGACACAAATGCTAGAAGTGTGAAATGTGCATCTAGTGATGTGGAGATGGACAAGAAGAATACTATCAACCCTCTAGATTTGATCACTGGATTGTTTCTCAGTTCAGACAAGTTTCTTCAGCAGAATATGGTTGGTAAAATGGTACAATGCCAGTTTGCAGTCCCTGTCCTGCTGCCAAACATTGAAACTGTGGTCTATGCGTGAAATTATCAGAAATTTCACACCCTTGCAGCAAGCATTCAGAGGGACAGGCAGTGAGGAAAGACTTGTGTTCTCTGAAATGCCTCTTGTATCATTTGCCAGGCTGGGAAAGCATTTCCTATCCAAGAATCAGATGTTAAACAAACTGCTAAGTAACACAGAGCAGTATCATGACATATTTTACCATTCTGCTTTGGAGAGTGGAGATGTGCCACGAAGAATTTCAGAGGGGCTTGTTAAATTCAGCTGGTACCTTCCATGTGGCAACAGTTCTGTAGATAAGTTCAGTGAACCAATGGCTGTTGCCAACCTCAGAGGGGACATCAGGTCCTTTGATAAACAGTTTACATTCCTCTGTCAGTCGTCTGCAGTTGTTTATATCCTCTGCGAAGAATCATAGTTTGAATACTTTAAATATCTGCAAGGAAAACATGTGCAAGCAAAAGTGATTTTGATCAGCAGCAAAAGAGGGAAATCGTTCAGATTAAAAATGTTGACGTCTGAGCCAGACTTAAAAACGACAAATTTAAGTGAGACAAAAGCAGATGAAACAGAGTTAGTCAGGCCCCTCCAGGAATCCGTTTCTCAAATGCTTGGGAAAATGTCAAGAAAGGTGTCTCTGGAAAATCTGGCTGAAAGAGCTCGGTGTTGTGAGATTCTCGTCGATGAAGATAGAGATGAATGCCAAAATGCTCTGAGGGATACCAGAAAAATCACTGCTCGATTTTCAAAGATGAAGAACTGCCAACTCAAGGAAACATCTGGAAAGAAATTTCATGGGTGCAAACAGAGCACTGGAGACTGCGAAAAGTTGGCAAAATAAAAACTGAGGAATATCGCAAGTCCCTGGAAAGAGACTTGCTTCTGTTTAAAAAGAAGCAGCAAAGGTTTGAGATGACAACCACAATGTCAAGCTTCCTCAATGGGTTAAGTGCCTCTGAAGTTCAACCCATCTCCTATTTCCTGAGATGGTTGGAAATGGCACTAGATGATCTGTCCCGGCATCACCTGTCTGCTCTACTGAATCAATACATAGCACTAAAACAAAAGTCTCCAAAAGAAACAGCTAAAATAGCAAATGTTGGTCAACAAATTTTGATTTCCTCTTTACAAATAAAACATTTTTTTCGAGAGTGTGGGCAGCGGTATACATGTAAGGCTGGCCTACCAGAGTTCAGCATTGTAAGGAGAAAGATGGAACAGCTCCCCATGTTTGCTGCTCAGATGCTGCTAGATGGTGTCCCTCTTGAGTTTGTTGATGGAGATGCAGCAAACATTCCCTTGAAATGGGTCAGAGCTGTTCTTACTGAGCTTCACTCCCTTAGACAATCCAACAGTAAGGTTAAAGTCATTTCAGTGATCGGAGAAGAAAATTTGGGAAAGTCAACTCTCCTCAACACCATGTTTGGCAGCAGGTTTGCTGTCAACAAAGGAATGTGCACTACGGGAGCTTTCATGCAGATGATCACTGTCAGCAAGTGAAGAGCAAGTTAGGCTGTGACTGCATCATCGTCATCGACACTGAGGGACTGAAGGCCCACCAGATGGTGCAGGACGATCATAGCCACGAACATGACAAAGAAATAGCGCGCCTTGCGTTGGTCTTAAGTGATATCACAATAATCAATATTTCCAAGGACGCCTCAGTGGAAAAGGAGTTCTTGAGGATGGTACTTAATACTCTGAAAAGGGTAAAAGTTGAGGACAAGAAGCCATTGTGCCATTTTGTTCAGGTTCACATGACAAGTATGCCTGCCTCTGATCAAAAGAAAAGAGATAAGGCATTGCTAGAACAGCTCAATGTGATGATCCAGAGGGATCTTCAAATAAAAGTGACAAAGCTTGCAGATGTAGTAAGCTTTGATTCCAGCACCTGGATCTGGCACCTTCCTTCTGTTTGGAGAGGAACTCCACCAATGGCTTCTTACAGCTCCGACTACAGTAAGACTGCACAGGCTTTAAAACGTTGCCTGCTAACGGACCTAAGCAAATGTCCTGAGAGAGGAGATCTGATGGATTTTGCAAAGAGGATAGAAAGCTACTGGAAATCTCTTTGAGGCATGACAAGTCGCTAAGCTTCCGGTATTTCAAATGCAGGAATAACTAAAAGTACTTTATGTCACTCAAAGAGAACAAACCCAAATCTAACCATGAAAGTAGAAAAGAATAATAACAACTGGAATACATTGAACATAGAACATTTGAAGAACATTAGAGATTACCAGCAGAATCTGTGTGACTGGGATGGGAATAGATGCCTGGGTCAAAGTTTGAAAAGACAGCTCAGTCCTGAACTGCATCTTTCTTCTGTTTTGTTTGGTTGAAGCCTGCTGTCACACCTTGATGCACACCTGAAGACACTTCCTTCTCATCAGTGAACACTAAAAAAGAGTTGGTCATCCGGTGCCTCACCCCAAATCTGTAATTTGGCTGACTGTTAAAATCAGATCAACCGAGAGCAATTCTGTAAAACAATCTTGTTTGGTGAGCAATTTTTGGTCTTCTGACTGGGATGTGATGCCTGGTAGGTTCTTTCCAGTTTGAAACAAGTCAGAGAGCTTACACATTGTGTTGTGTGTCTGGAGGTAAGCACTGCTTTTATTTTCAGTCACCAGAGAGCATTTATTTGTCATTGTTTTGGAGTTGTAGACTACAGTTTATTGCTTCTTTTACTTCGTACCTCCTTTTAAGAGGTGTAATAAAATTTCTTAAAATGGTTTTAAGAGTTTGAAAATCTTTATTTTGCTGTCCTTCATGGTCACCTGTTTATCGTATTTTTAATCTTTACTCTCTGGTCTTTTTAACTTTATGAATGGAGTTAAGTAGCTTGATTGTTATCATACAGTCAGTCACACACTGGACATGGTAAACATAATTTATTGTCATCCACCCATTTCCAGGTGGTACTGCTTGCTTTGGAAACACTGTTGATTGTGTCTTCAGTTTCCTGTAAGACAGCAAGCATCTTGGGATGCAATTGTCAAAATTGAGCAATGTCTAAAATGACTGGCAGTTTAGCTGAAGTTAATTTTTGTCTTTTTTGATGGTCATTCTCCTGCAGACATCTGAAACTCAAACAAACCTTGACAAGACCACTATTTTGGGTTATAGGCTCAGATGGAGCTCAGTTTACAGATTTAGCTCTTGCATTTGAAACATTTGCTCCAAATGAAATGAGATTACTAATCCTGCGATTAGTGGATTTTTTCCCTTTGGTTATCAACGGATGAGGAATTGAAATGAATGCCAAGACGATTTTGAAACAACTACCAAAGGATCCGGTATGTTAGCTGCTTTCAGTTTGTCAACAAAATATCATCAGCGGGATAATCCCACCTCATGTCACTGCTGCCTGTGACCAGGCCCAAGTGAAGAACTATGGCTTCTGAAAAGGTTTATAGAAGTAATTCGAATATAAATTATGGTATATGACTGATAAATAAATAGAGCACTTAGTCTTCTATGATTGGTAGCAGTCATTTCATCCTTGTCCTTTGAGAGGTTGTTCAATCCAAAATGTGGTGAAACAGACAGATTATTGTTAATTTGTTACCAGGAATAAGTTCTGATTGGGTTGCTGTTTACTTTTACACTTGGTTCCACTGGGACTTACTGACTTCTACTGTTAATCAAAGTTACATTAAGTGTAAGTTTAAAAAAGTTCCAGTAATTAGCTTTGAGTAGTAATAATCAATTGACTCATCCTAAAATCTTTTATTATGAGAAACAATTTTAGTTTTCTGTCAACTTTTATTCCACGCTCCAGTTCAGTTGGTGGCAGTAAAGCACATTTATAGTTGGTTGTCAACCGCCATTAAACTCCAGAAGAAGATCTGCACCGCTACTAAAGACAATGTGAATGAAAAAGTCTGTGCTTTGTGTGAAATGGTGAAAAAGCACTATGTGATGAAAGCAGGCAACAGGCTGGCAATAATTAGGTTATGTTTATTAATAATTAAATAATAAATGTTCGCATTTATTTCAGTGTTACATTTACCTTGAGATTAAAGTTAAATATTCATCTGAAAATGTACACAACTGCATCTGGCAAATTGTAAAAAGAAACAGAAAAATATATTAATATGTCTAAATAAAATTTCAATGTGATTTGTTGTCACATTGTCAGACATTTACATAAAATTATTTAATGCATTTCACATTTTATTATTTTTTTTTAACAAGCATTGGAGTCATTAATCTACAACTTGCTATAATGCACATACTGTAATACATTTTTACAATGGATAAATAAACTAATGGGTCTACCTGAGAGGCAAGTGAAAAATTACACAGACCAAGATTTTTGTACATATGAGAAGACTTAACAGTGCGCAGTCTGGTTCATGTTGGTTTCAATGCAGTAAACCGAGGCTTGGAGGAGATTCAGCGAGACATCATTCGCACAAATTCTGTTGGAAGGTGAAAAACTTTGTTACTGTATTTCATCAAAGTGAGTCAACAATGCTCTGAAAACCTTCAGCTGATCAAGAACGTGCTCACACTAGCAGAGAAGGTTTCCACAATTTTGGTTGCTCTTTGCCTTCTAAAATCCACAACTGTACAGTATTTAATTTCATACAAACTCAATAAACACATCTCATGTGGGTCCAGTTCTGAAGAAATCAAAATAACTTAGTGGAACATCAGGTCTTTTCACCTCAATACAGTATATGTATGCTCATGTTAATTTCTTTCCTCCTAATTGACCATCTTGGACTGAACAGTCAATGATTTTTGCTCAACATCAGTGAGAAAATTTTTAACAACTTGACTTAGCTTTTAACATTTTACATGCAGGTTACAGGCCAGAACTGCCCATGAATAGCTAAAGTCAGCAAATATTTGAGTCCCCTCCGAAATGGCCTATGACTGTGAACCAAGATATTCTGTAGCTAAATATTCATTCATATCAACAGTAAAAACTGCCTAAGCAGAAGCTAATGTCTGCAGTCCTCACTACTTCCACTCTTTGGGAAAGAGCCAATCGGTATCAAGAAAAATGAATGGCGCTCCCGGATTGACGGCTTTGTTAATGCCAGCCAATAGCATTGTGCCCAGTTATTTCAGCCTCTCAAGCTGCCTTTTCTATTGAAAATCCACAAAAAGGGGTTTTCTGGAAATAATTTGGTGTCGCAGAAAAATCTGTGAATACGTGTATCTCTGATTACCGAACTGTAAGCAAGCGTGGGTCCACTGCAGTGTTTAAGCTTTATAATATCTTACCTTCAAAGTCCACCTGTCCGTCTCCATTGAGGTCTACATCTCGCAGGATCTCATCGATCTCACGGTGGTTCAGCTGTTCTCCCATCAGTTTCTTCATAGCTTCCTTTAGTTCCCCAAGGCTAATCTGACCATCACCGTCCGAGTCAAACTTAAAAATAAAGTTGTTTTGAAATTAAAAATTATATTTAAGAAAAAAAGAGCTTTAATGTTTAGTAATATGCCACTAACCTCTCTGAAGGCATCCCTTAACTCTTTCACTCCAATCATGTCTGCAGTCTCAGCAAGCATTTTGGGGCCCATCAGTTCCACAAAGTCCTCAAAGTCCACTCTGCCGCCACCTGTGAAATAAAATATTACTTGCTTTTCTTTAGCACAAAGCATACTGTGTGATGTTTTACATGAACTCACAGAAGAAGAAATTTTGCTAATTTTGACAACAGCTCCATGGTAGTGTGTCTAACTTTGTTTACCTTTACTGTGATGTTTGTGAAAAAGATCTTAAACTGACTGCATTAGTGTTTTGAAGACTCACAGATCTGCTGGCTTAGCTCAATAAGTTCCATTTCAGTCGGCATGTATCCCATAGTCCTCATGCACTCTCCCAGGTCCTTATAGCTGATGAAGCCGTCTTTGTCTTTGTCAAACTCTCTGAAGGCTTCACGCAGTTCTGCAGGGAGAGACCAATTTGAGTGATAAAAAGAGGAAATTGCTAAGTAAAAGATTTATTGCTGCTGTAAAGGAGTGTGAATCAGAGATTTTTTTTTTTTAGATTATGGCAAAGGACATTTACTGAAGTATCTGATTTCAGAAGCACGTTGTTCTCAGAAGCTAACATTGGTGGACCTAAGTGAATTTTTAAATATGCATGCAACTGAGATATTTTGCTAAAATAAAACATTGTTCACATTCGGCTCAGTAGGCGCGACGTTAGAATTTTAAGTTGCGCAATATAAAGTTCAGACTGCAGCGGAGTTGTTGATATTTCAGTACCTTCCATCTCCTCAGGTCGTAGGTCTCTGTCCTGTGTTGGTGTGAGTCGGAGACAGACAATGAAAAACAAAAGAAAAAGGTCCATTAACATTACTCTCTGACATAACATTCACATCACTGACAGCCCAGTTTTAATGTGACCCTTTCACCTCTCCAGATTCTCTCAAACGTTTTTTTTTCTCCTTTCACCGTCTGTCAGTGTGAGCTGAAACATTATAACGGGATTATTTGGTTTTTGGACTGATGATGAAACAGACTTTCTATGACCAGCTGCGGAGAAAGTATGTCATAAATATGCTCCAGGTTAAGTATCTGAATTGTATAACACAGACATTCTTAGTGCATTAAAACTGAAGAAAGTTTTTTTCCTCTGCTTGTGCACTTCAAAATAAAAGGAAACTCTGTGAAATCCACACCTTTCAACCACTTTATTGCAGAATAAAACACAATGCCATTATTTATTAACATTAAACAATGGCAAAAAATGTTGGACAGATGACAAAAGAACAGCTTCAGTTGCAAACTGCCTTGGTTTCAGGCATGAGTTGAAGGTCATGGCAGGATAAGTCTCTTGACTACTTGTTCTGCGAGGTCATGACATCAGCAGCAGCAGGAATAATACAGCCTTGGATTAGAGAAAACAGGGGACACTACAGCAGCAGGGAGATTACAGCCGTAAATTGTATTACAAATCATGAAGGCTTATCGGTTTATCATTTCCCTATCTGCAGCTTATTTTCATCTGCAGCTGAACTGCTGCTCGGTCAACTTTTGTTTTCAGATCAATATACCTGAAAAGGCTAAATGAACATGTTAGACACTTGTTCGCAATGACTTTATGGACAATTTAACATTTGGACCACTGGTCACATCTGAAACAAATTCCCACACTGTGCACAAAACCCAGAGGCTTCACCAGTCAAGCTAAAGTCAGACACTAGTTTACACACCAAAATGACAAGTACTATGTAATGAAAGCAGGCAACAGGCTGGCAATAATTAGGTTATGTTTATTAATATTTAAATAATAAATGTTCACATTTATTTCAATGTTACATTTACCTTGAGATTGAAGTTAAATATTCATCTGAAAATGAGTGGAAAGTAAAATAAAAACATTAACAGCTGGTTTTGCAGATGCTGTTTGCAATTTTTATGAAAAGATTAAAAAGATTAAAAACCCTCTGTTCTCTGTCTAGGGACTCCATTATTTTCCTTCTTCCATGGATTCAAATAAGATTAGGACCCTCTTTTGTTTTACAAGGTTAAGTCAGTTCAACTTGAAAGTTTGAAACATAAAAATAGTTGCATCTGTGCATGTTTCTGTCCTGAACTTGTGGCAAGACAGTTGAAATATGTTTGTTAAGGAAGTCGGTCGTACATCTTAACATGGCTGAAGTCTGTCACAAAGGATTTTATGCACATTCTTTGAGCACACATTTAGATCTTACAGCAGACTCTACAAGTAAAGAGGTAAAGCGTCAGAATATATTGTTGGTTTGAGATTTGGTGAACCCAAGCTTTTGTTGCAGTTTACAGAGTTTCTTAGATTTTTACCTACTTCATTCAAGCATCCTGTTTGTTGCGGCGGCAACATAAACCCGAGTCCTTATTCAGCTTTGATGGTGACAGTTCAAGTTGTTTCAGAAGTGTTTAGTTATTGCTCTGACTGTAGATATGTGCAGGTTTACACAAGTAGCTGGGGTACTGAAATAAGTTTGATACCTGTGAATATTTTACTACCTTCTTTCGTCTTTTGTATTTTGGAGAAGATTGCCTTTTCATCAATTCCTATTCATACCCCAGGAGTGACCAATTACTCATTTAAAGATCATTTCCACTTTGAAATGCTTAAAAAGAGAGAATAATATATATAAATATATATATATATATATATATATATATATATATATATATATATATAAGGTATTTTAAAGTCAAATAAATGTAGTGCCAGGAACTTTATAAAGAATAAACATGAACATAGGAGTGGTTTGGATGGATAATGATGGCGATTTGAATTGTAAAGACGACTCAGCAGATTGCATTGACTTGTCCAGTATAGTTGGATCAGAGTAAGATTCTTGCTGTGAAGTTGTGATTGAGTGGGTGTAAACGCTTGTGCAGGTGAGCGTCATACATACAAGTTGGCTTTGAGCGAAGCCCTGCCTGAGGAAGATACAAGCAGGCCCCACTATGTTGTGCAGCATGTTGCAGTTCTTAACCAGAGTGCACAGGGGGTCATCAAATTCCCGCCTGCTCCCTCCTTCTTCCTCATCCTCTTCCTCCTCTGTGTCCACCTCCCCCGCACCACCCAGGGAACCCAGCATGGCCGTGGCTAACGCTGTGTCACTTTGCTGTACGGACGAAGCCCCCTTGGACAAAAGGAACCAGTTGGATTAACATTATGATGCCATTTAGTTTTACAATTTTTTTTTGTTTTTTTAATTCTACAGGACAATAAATGACTTTAAAATTGTTAGTTTCTTTGTCTGTTAAATCTTACTTTGATATAGTGCCTTGTATGTAAATCAAGCAGAATGGGTCATTCATGCCAATTTTTTTTTTTACAAAAAATAAACTTCCACGTTTTTCACTGGGATTTTGTGTGACAGATGTTGCATCAAAGAATGAAATCTTTGTTAATTTCGAACAAGTAAAATCACTTATGGTTTTTAATTTTTGTACATTAGGAGACACCACTTTTCTAATATCCCTAAATAAATGAAACCATAACCAACTAATTTCATTCATTCATTCATTCATTCATTCATTCATTCATTCATTCATTCATTCATTCATTCATTCATTCATCTAATCAGCAAACAGAGTTTACCTGTACTACTGTGCCTGCAGACAATATTTTAAAATCTGGCTGCTGGAAAGCCAAAAATGTCAAAACGACTGTATTTAGAAAAGTACTTTTCAAAATATCTTTTATTTAGTAGTACTATATTTGTTTGTTCTTTTCTGTTATTATTATTTTTGTGTATTTTATTTTCAACACCACCTTGCCATTGGGATGAGAGATGTAAATTAGCCACTTGACTATAATCTTGTAAATTTACATACAAATATTAATTAATATGTACTATCTCATAAAAAATAAACTGAACTGAACTGAACTATTTGTAATATAATCTCTATAAATCCACCAGCTTTGTGAAAGTCTCCAAAGTTTTGTAAAGGACAGTAAAAGACAAACAGGATTATAAAGACAGTATTAGCAATATTCTAAGTTTTGAACATCTCACAAAGCACTATTCAATCCATCATGCAAAAGTGGAAGGAATATAAAACTGCAACTCCCAATAAAAATAACGTGCCAGAGATTGGAAATGACTTGAGACTGGTTCAAAGGTTCATGTTCAAATAGATCAACGACCCTAAAACCTACATTAGGGTTGTCACAAAGGATGACCTGGTTTAGATCAATGTTTTAGAAGAACCAAGTCAAATGACTCATCTAAAATCAATATGCCAATTAGGAAGATTAGGAAAACTTTCAGTCTGCAGATGAGGAATCCTGGATGGAAAACAATCCAAAAGACTTGCAGCTGCAAAGCTCCAGAGGATGGTTCTTAAATGTACTGACTCCAGAGAGCTGTATACAAACACCCACTATGTTCTGCAGATATTCACTTAAAAAACAACAACTTGAAAACCATGCATAATTTTGCTCACTATTGTGCACTGCTATGTATTAGTCTGTGACACACAATCCAGTTTCTGATTGACAAAGCCTAACAAGATGGGAAACTGTTCCTTTCTCTAATTTCATGCTAATGCTTACTTACCTTTTTTCTGTTACTGTCCTTGTTAGAAGTCTTGTTGACGTTTCCCATCACCCTCCCCACCTGCCTCTTTCCACCCCCACCCCTTTCTGCCTTGGTGGTCACAACACTTATCCAAGACTTTTCCTCTTTTTCCTTTACCCCTCTCTGCTGCTCAAAAGTCACATAAAAGTGGAAAATCCATGCTAGATCCAGTGCATCCCACGTCGAGAGGGGGCAGCTCCTTTCAGGAGGAAAGAAAGTGTATCCGACCACACTGCTGTCACTAAAGGCGACTCCTCTCAGTTCACGTGTCCGGGATCCGATTGGTCCACTGAGACGTAAAGCAGGTGTGTGATGCCACGCTAAATCCTAAACTCCAGAGCTTTAAAACGTTTGGTGTGACGGTATAGAAAGCAGGATGAGAGAGATTGACGGGGTGGGTCAGGAACACTGGGTCATATCTGGGCTGAAACATGCTGCTCCTGCCAGACTCTGGCTGTGATTGCAGGACTTGACCATTTTTCTCTCTCTCTCCCTCTCTTACAGACACACACTCACACAAGCGCTTGTTTATCTTCACAGATCATTTCTTGAATTCGGTTCAACTAAATCGAATTCATCTCATCCATCGTCCCCTCACTACCTCTCCAACATCATATTCATGCTCTACAAATGACTAGTCTGGCAGAACTCTAAGGGTGTGTGTGTATCAGTGTATGTGTAAATCTGCAGGAGAAAACGGGGGAGGGGATGGAGGAATTATGGATGGAGAGTTGGCCGCCCGTTTAATCCCTGGAATTTCAGATTAGAGGAAAAGAGCTATGCTGTCAGGCGATGGGAGTGATGAGGTTGCGAATAGAAGAAATATGTGTTTGAGATATTGTCAGTCTCTAATGAAAACTGAAGAAATGTCTGAAATATATGCAATCTTGAAGATCATTCAAGACGATGTTTTGGAAATAAAAATCATGATGACATCTTTTTTCACTTAATAAACTTATTAATGGATTAATTGAATTAGACAAAAGGTTGAATAGCTGAATATAATGACCTGCAAAAATATTCCCATATTTCTTTCTCTCATTATAACCTGAACTTTAAATTAATATATTGGGATTTTCTGTTACTAGCCTAATACAAAATGTTGCATGATTCTAAAGTTTAAAAAAAGTGGCATATATATATATGTATATATATCTGTGAAGGCCTTAGAGTTTTTTCAAAAAAGATGAACAAACAGCATCTTAAAGACAAAGAAACACAGCAGACAGGTGAGGTAAAAGTGGATATTCACATTAGCAGGTCAGGAAAGCATCTCATCAGTCACAGTAGCAAGGAGAAGATCCATGATAATCCTGAAGGAGCTTCAGAAATCCTCAGCTCTGGTTGGAAAATCTGGTAACCTCCCAACTATACATGCCAAAAAACCCCTGACTGCTGATGAAACTGAACATGACTGAGTTTGGGGTATTTTTCTAAAAATGTGTGGCTGAACATTTTAGTCTGCATACAGACATGCATCGTAAGACTGAGAAAAGGAAGCTCTGTGATATAATGACCCAAAAGGACCCAAAAGGTATTTTCAGCGATATAATATTGCTGAAAATACAATTATTTTCAGCAATGTCTTTTAAAAATAGTTGAAAAACATTTGTCCTTGTTCTTGCACTTTACAGTTATGTGCTACTTTGTGTTGGTCCACCACATTAAATCCTAGCAATAATAAAAACAAGTAAAGAGTTGTAACGTTAAATGAAAAAGTTAAGCTCTTCTATAAGGATTCAAAATCTCTGTTATAAGTTGAGCTTTTTTAGTGCAGAAATTTTTAAAATATGTGTTAAGATTTTACAAATCAATTCCGATTAAGCTTACAATTTTGTTTTGCTTTCATATGGTACAATTTTTTTTCATGCTGACTGATTTATATCATTTTTGGAAACCTTCAGCTAGGTTTCTCCCCTCCCCAACAGCTGCTGCCTAATTCCCGTCCCGTTCGTTTATTTTGTGAAGTCTCCCACAGTTGCTGCTGCCGTCAACAGCACCACCATCTGGTGCATTTGTAATACAAGCATGGATCATCTTAACAAGACAGGTAAACAACATTTTCACCTACAGCATGACAGCTAAAGAGCCATCTCTGTGTGTTAGTTGTTTCACTGCTTTCGGATCCATTTTGGTTTCTGTCAAGTTGTCAACCACTAAACCTCACCGTGATTTATGAGTGAGAGGAAAATTTTCTTGTTTGATTATATACATGTCTTTATTCAAGTACTCCAAGGCTTCATGTGAATATATTATTGGTCTCCGTGTGAAAAACTTTGACACATTTTGTCAATATTTACATTTGTGTTCATGTGAACATTGTCAGAAACTTTCACTCTTTTTCTGTATTTCTAGGTGTCTCCATCCTTCGTCTTATTCTGCAAATAAAAGGGATGTTTGTTTCTTTTTTCTCAATCAGTCTTGCTGACAGTAAATATATAAAAATTGATCTTCAGATATTCAATATTTATTGTTCTTTTTTAATCCCCATCTACCAATAATAAGAGCTTTTAATCCAGAGTTGTGTGTATTTGTGTGGGTGTCTGTTTTAGCACAACTCATGCTGTGCTGTTTGCTTGCCAAAGATTAACACATGAATAAGGCTGCAGCTCTAATCCTCGCTGGATGGTTTAGGAGAAATTACACTTTTTTTGTCCTTTTCGAAATCTAGTCTTCAGCGCTCTCATGCTCACTCTTTTCTTTGGCAAGCACCATATATTTATCCTTCACTCCTTCTACTGCATTTTGTATGTTCATCCTTTACATTTTTCTAAATAATTATGATTATTCAGGTTGTTTGTATGTTTTGTTGCACCGTAACCATTGCGGTCAACAAAAATTGTGATATTGTACTAAAATATTACAAGCACCTTGAAGAGCAGAAGGAAGTATCTTGGCAGAATAACATTTTCTTTACTTCCATGAACTGCATGTGGTTTAATAAAAAATAAAGTTCAATGTGAGGGGGGATAAAACCTGAGCTAGTCTTTATCCCATCCACACAATAATTGTTCGTCATCATCTTTCTCAAGATTGGTGGAGATTACCTATTTCCATCTCCACCCAGTTTCTAATTTAAATGAGAAGCTGCGTACATTTATATTTATTCATAAACTTTTGGACAATTTACATTGTCACTGTTTCACCAGAAGGTTGCGGAAAATACGAGACAATGATGGAAAAAGAGTTGTAATACTCATAAGTGGCCACTAAACGTCAGCATCATCCCTTCCTCCACAACACACCAGAGAGGAAGCATTCGAAATGTCGCTGCTACATTTTCTGTTTCAGGACAATAAACAGAAGTGAAAGACAAAAAAGATTAACATTGTTACTGGGAGTGTGAGTCTAAGCATGTCATGAGTATATTTGCTTCAATATGTTTCTATATTGGTCTATAAGCAATAAAGTATTTAATATTTTTTATGGTCTTATAATTCCACACAGATAGCATATTTTCAGTGGAGAAAATAACCCTCATATATATATGGATAACTTTTTTGCCACAATAAATTAATAATAAGAGACTTTTAAATTTGTTTTTTCTTTTAGTTACACATTATATTATTCTTTTTATTATATACATGTTTTTTATGATTTGAAGAAAACTGTGTGAAAATTATAAACAGCATGACTGGGTTCACATACAAAACTGAGTTTGACATCAAACTGGGTGGCAAGGAATGAAAAAATGCCGCAGACTCAAGCATCACAAAAATTATGCAGCTTAGCTTTTTGACTGAATGTAAAAAAAATAAAAATAAAAGAAATCCTGTCTAATTTGCCAATCTAGTTAACATCATGTCTCTCAGTCATTAAACCCCAAACATAACAGCTGGATGACAGTTTGCGATTCATCCCTCAACAACAGAGAGCAAAGCAGATGCCCAAAAAATATGGTCAGAAGATTTTCTAACAGGAAAATCCAATACTGAGGTGGTAAAAAGCAACGTGGACAACTTCCAAGAGTGGGGATTTACATGACACCCAATGCTAGTAGCTGCTCTGTGGCTAAGGTCAAACACTGTGACTGATATCATCTGTCTGCGTATCGCACAGACAGATGATATCAGTCTGTGTGACACATTAACACACATTTGTAGAATAGTTCATAAATCACCCAGTTCTAAGGTTAATTGTGTGTCTTTAAACAGCAACTAAACATAGAGGTGTGGTATTTTTGCAATAGCAGCTCTAATGTGTTGTGCAGAACATCATTACTCTACTTTTCCATAAATTGTCTCTCGCTGATCCAGAAGAAAATCCAATTAAATCTGGGGGTTTAATTCTAAAGCTATTCTCCATCAACCAGTTGTGAAACCACATCATTTTAGAAATGATGGAATAAAAGCGAAAGTGTGGAACATTATAATCTGCTTTTATTTCTGTGTATTATTTGAACGCTCTCTTGCCCCTTCAGTGAATTTTCTCTGAATTTTAAGTATTTGATATTTTATTGAAGCAGAAGATAAGACTTCCACTTAAATTTTTCTAAGATTGCAGCTCCTGTTAGCAATTCATGATCATAAGAATGTCATGATCAGCAGGGGGCATAAATGAACCGATTTTTATCAGCTCAATCAAAATAACTAAAAATAATGGATCTTTAGATTAGGGTCGATGAAATGCCATAATTTTTGAGGATATAACTTATTACACAGAAAGATAGAATACCTGAATAGATGTGCTGGCATTTCGGACAAGTTTCTTTCTTTGGCAAAACATTTCTCAAACATTAGTAAATCTTTCACATTATCTAGTTATAAATAGGTTTTAACATTATTATTACACTCCTGAAAGTGATGATTATTTTTCCTTTGGCCTTTACAGAGTCAAAACACGCAGTAAACACTGAAACTATGCTTTGCAACAACTTCAGTCTTTTAAAATAATTCACAGATAATTGTCACCTGATTGACAGAGATAAGTCTCTTTATTACATACTGTGACACACTTTAAAGTCCTTTTGATTACTTCTGAATTTCATAAACCCCTAAATAACTTTTCAAAGATGTGTTTTAGCTGTATGATAGAAGATGTTTTTTAGTTGATAAGCTTCAGAAATCCCTGGACTCCACACGAACAAGCTAGATATTAGCTTCTAAACCTATCTCAAGGTCAAAGTTTGTTTTTTGTTCTCAAGATAAAACATAAAATGCATCAGATGGGAATGCTTGTTGTGAGAGCTAAGGGCCACATTGGTTATTTTACTCAAATCAAACAAAGTTTTAAATTCAATCATTGTGGGAAAAAGTTATTTAATCCCTCCCAACACCAAACAAAATATAAATTAAATGCTGATATAGAGATTTTAAAGTTTGGGCAGGCTCTTTATCACTAAATTGGAATAGCTTTGATATTAGTTTGAACATTTTTTTCTTGACAGAAACAAATGTGTTAAGAATTTTTTGACACATGATGTTGCATCAATGCAGAAGTTGTGCAACATCATGTGTGGAAGCAAGCTTTTACTTTTGCTTTACATATTCCAATTTCCATACTTCAAACTTTTGATTTCTGTTGAACAGATTACTGTAAATCGTTGACGATATAAACCATTTTTATGTATTTTCTGCAACATGGAGCATTCTTGCATCCTGCAACCAAGTTCAATAAAGTTAGCAAAAGTCACTACATGTTTGTTGAAAAAAAAACAACTGATAAAAGATGAAAACTTTGTTACACCTTTCATTTTTCATTTTAAGATCAGTATATAAAAAAAAATAACTATGCACCATTTTCTTTTGTCCTTTGTCTCTCAATCAACCATCTGAGTTAGTAAACCAGGTTTATTGATTTAGTCCAGGGCTGCATCAAATCAGTCTGAGAGTCAAAAATGGGCCCCTGATTGCACTCTTGGAAACCCCCTACAATAAAGCAACGTAAACACAGAAGGGGTAAATAGAAAGCTGTTCACAGCTATGTATTTTAGACAATTAAGTATGATTCTTTGTCATTTTTCCAACAGACAGAAAAGTTTCCACTACAATTTTTGCTTTCCCTTCAGATTAATTTAATTGTTTTTACTATTGTGGTTCCTTATTTTATTTTAGATATAAACATCATATTCATTAGCCATTTTTTAATCGAAAATAGAGAAAGAATGGAAAATAATAATTTAAATACTGTACTAAATATAAACTGCTATTAAATGAACAAGAACAAAGAAACCATCATATAATTTGTATGGGAATAGCGGGACGCCATGAGAAGAAAACGGTTCTGGTGCATTCATTAAAGGACCTGACATACTTTTTTTCAGCCTGCCACCAGACAAGGCTGTGCTAAATGCCCCACATTCCCCGCTCTCATTCTCAAACACCTACTCGCTACTGAAGGAGGATAATGCCATTTGCACCTGTTCAGATTTTCTCTCGTGCTTTTCCATGTGACGTAAAAGTTATATGTGAATTCTCTTTTTAAGGTCCTGGAGGTCCTATGGATTAGCGTTTCCGTTCAAACAATGCCACCAGGGGATAAATGTCGGCGAAATGTCACAGAGAAGTCAGGACTGCATGTTCTTTATCTCTATATCCATGAGCGTAGAGTCCAACTGTTGCTGCACAGTGTCACAGTTCTAATGGTCCATCAACTAACCCACTTTTAAATCTGTCCACAAAATCTGTTCTTGTTTTTGTACTCATGCCCTTTTTGTATTGTCTGTGTTTTCAACAACAACCACAACAACCACAACATTAAAAGCTGTTATAATAACTGCTAAGCTTACTGAGCAAAATATGTTTCCACACATAAATCATTTTTCTTTCATGGGAATATTTAACTTTTGGTGAATTCTCCCCTTTATTTTTAACACTGACTTGTCAAATCAAAGTTAAGCATCTGGTTCCATTTTATGTTGGCATGATTTAAGCTGAGAATTTCCACACTAACAGATTTTTTTTTGTTGCAGTCCAAATGGAAAGAGGCATTTGGACTGAATATGCTAGATCAGGGGACTTCAAATCCAGGCCTTGAGGTGTCGGTGTCAGGCAACCTTTTGACATGTCCCTGGACCAACACACCTGAATAAAATAACTGAATCACCTTCTGACCGCAGAGGTGATTCCACCGTCAGGTTTCCCAGAGTCTTGCTAATGATCTCATTACTTGACTCAGGTGTGTTGAAGCAGATAAATGTCTAAAAGTTACAGGACTTTGGCCCTCACGGCCGAGATCTGGAGACACTTGCACTAGATGTTAACTTACAGAAATTTTGGCACTTTGTTCTCCTTTATCGTTGCTTTGGTACCTGGTAAGAGACAGACATTACTTAAATATAGACAATTTATGGAGCAAGAGGGTCTAAAAAGTCACTCAATGTTCTTATAATCTGAGACACAGCAGAGCAGACAGAAACATCACTCTCAGAAAATGTGTTTTTTTTAAAAGCTGGTGGTGAAACAAAATTGTTAAACAAGCACAACAGTAGCTTTATTCTAACTTATATATGATGCATTATTATCTATCGGAACTAGAATGGCACAAAGCTGTACAATATTTGCAATATAAACTGGCTGTCACATTTATCCAGCATTTGTTTTTAAATGTGTGTTCACATTCCCACTTTTTGTCCAGTGGCTTCATAAATTTATCTATCACATTTTGTTCTGTTTTTTCTTTATTTATCGATCAACAGAACTTGGCACAACACTTCCAATGTGCCTCACAAATGAATGAACCTGAAAGATCTTTAACTTTCAGTGAACAGAAAGAATCTTGTGGGGCTAAAACAAGAAACATAGACGGATTTAGTGTCAGGCAGTGATCACGTTTAGTTATCAAAATGTTTATACAGTGTGTATGAATATCTCATTTTAACTCTAGAATACAGAGATAGAAGAAATGTTCTGCCATATTGCTTGCTGACACTTTGCGTTTAGCTGGCTTGTATCTAACAAGGATCAGGATATTTCAGAGCAGCACCAACACAAAACTTCCCACAAAGGCTAAATCCTATATTCTGTATTTGTGCAACAAAAAAAAAAAAAAACCCGTCAGCCTTTCAGAGGTCACATTGTACTAAAAAACTCATCTTGTTCCTGAAAGTTCAACTCTATTCTCTGCAGCAGAAGTAAACTCTCCTCTAAGCTCTAATCTCCCTGTACATCACAATCAGTCTCTTCTATGTTTCTTTACGACACTCAGCCATCCATCCCTCATCCCGACCCAACCTTCTTTATTTTGTTTCTCATTATTCAGTCCATCTGTTGCTGCTGCTGTTGGCGGCAAATCAGAACACAGATCAGTATAGAGAGCTTGATATAGAAACACAAAATATTTTATGTTTTCTGTGAGACTTTGGATGAAGTCTCCTTTTATAATTACTGCTGTTGGTCTTGCTGCTATGCTGTCTGCTGTGACAAACATCCCATCTGGCCAGATGAAATGAAAAGCACATCAAAGATATCACTGCATTTTCAGGGATTATTTGGATTTCCTTTATCTTTGTTTGGAAAAGTTGAGTTTATTCAAATAAAACCCAGCTATTTTTGACGGTCAGCGTCAGCCCTGCAGAGACAGCACATTTATTTGGTCCAGGTGTGTTAGAGAAAGAATGAATCTAAAGGTTGTTTTTGAGAACTAAACTTAAGCAGCTCTGCAATAAACACACCAGCAATGATGAGTCTATTGGTCTTAGAAGTAACCCTGCATGTACTGAACATTGTGACTTAGAGCTGCCAATTTAGCTTCGCTCCAAATAATCAGCACATATGACTAAATGTGCATTGAAAAGAAATATCTTTGCAACATGAAGCTGAAAGCAAATATTTAATTTTGAATAAGCATTATTAGCCAAGAATGTGCAAATGAACAAGGAATTTCACATTGGTTTTAAAGCGCTCACAGCATGCAAACTTAAAGTACAAATATGTAAACTTTAAAGGAAATAAAAATAAGGATAAATGAACAATATGCCTGCATTTGCAGCCAATGCTTTTTTTTTTTGTGTTGTAAGAAAAAATGATTGTTGTGCAAAAATGCTTATTTTGTGTTTGCAGCAGAGTTTCTGACTGTTCAGGTTGTCTCCCTGAAAGCAATATCTTAGAAATTACTTTTGAAGGATATCAGTCAGAAACACATTGTGCAAAAAGGGTCCTTTGAAAAAGATGAATAGGCAGCAAGTATTAAGTATTTTTTTGTCGTTCTATGTATCCAATCCATATAACATAATGCTTTTTGGATTTTGTCAATTTAATTGAAGTGTAACCTTCATTTCTGAAGAGGGAAAAGCACCTGCTCCATCTCTTGACATTCAGAGAGAAGGAGGACTTTTCTAAGAAAATATAACGACATCTTGGTCAGCAACATCTCTCTACCGGCCTGCAGGATTCATTCATCCCTTGTTTTTATATTTTATGAATGAATAATTGGATGAACACCTGTATAAAACTTGTTTCTCCAAAGATCCATGGATTTTTCTTGCCTGAGTGGAAAGATATTAGCTGAAACACCATAATCAGATTCAGAGATGTTGTCAAGGGAAGGTCAAAAGAAGTAATTTGAATCGCCTACTTGGTGATGCACACAGTGGGTGTTTGCTTGCAGCTATAAATAACCCATTCTAGTTTCCAAAGGACGATGTTTATCAAGACAAAATAAAAGCAGTGATGTGGTAGTTTCCGTCAGGTCAACCCCGAAATGTTCCCCATTAAATGCAATTGCATTATGGGGTTTGGAAAGGACCCAATCCCGAGGCTGGCAGTGAAGAGGCCTTCACTAATAAATAAACTGAGGGAACTTGCACATAAATCACAGGGAGAGGGACATGGAGCACCTGCAGCACAACAGGATGAACGATGGCAACCAGTGAGGTGATGCACTGAGGCAAGGATAGAGGACGATCTTGGCTCCAAATAAGTTTAATCAAATGAATGTGGAATAGATGTCAAGGAGAGTAAACAAGGAGAATAAAGATGAAATAAAAAGCACGAGAATCACACAGGGAGCTAAACTGGACATAAAATGATCTACGATCAAAGGGAAAAAGCTTAACTCAAAAATAGGAGGGCAAACCAAAAGCACAGAGAGAATAACACAACAGATAAGTAAGAAACTAAACAAAGGAATGAACCCTAATAACAATAATGAACACAGAGAAACTAATTGAATTTGGCAAAACCTTACAAACATATATAAATGACAAAGAAATTATCAGAAAACCAGTCATGAAAATTTATGAAATGAGAAGTGTTTTAGGTGTTTTTTGTTGTTTGAAGATATTTGCTCAATTGTACTTTTTAAATCCAAATTTTAATTATCCTAAAACATATAATGATGGAAAGAATTATTCAAGTGCAAACAGTATTCCGACAAATGGGATTTTGATGTGATAAAGAGTCTATGTATAACCTCTACTACTTAAACCCATAACAAATCATGCGGAAAAAATCAGAATGTAGCCCTAACATTCTTCTACAAGCACACAAACAGAAGATGAAACCTAAAATCTAGGTATTATTAATCTTTTCCTGATAGGCATGGCAAACTCCACATGACCTTATGCAGACATTTTGCAAAACCTTTGAAGATTATCGGAACTCACTATTAACACGACACAAAACTGTAATGACAACACGAGACACTTGTTCATGCTGACTTTTCCAATAAAATCTCTGTCACACACGTTTCCTGTTTTGCACCCCAAAGCACCAAAGCACAAAAACTGTTATCATGTCAGCATGGAACATACATGACCAATAAAAATCTTTGTTCATCTTAAATTTGAAATACAGCCATGAAAAACGACTTCAACAAAACGAGACTATTAAAGTCACATTGATATTGTTGGGGCTGATATCATGCCTTGTTTCTGTTAGATTTGTTCATACGGCAGCAGCAGCACATTGGAGCTCAGTTAAGTATGAGAAATATATTATTACTACATCCTGTCAATGTTCTTACACATGGTTGAATACAATGACTGAAAATCTCCTTATAATATGTGAACAACCTCATTCTGAATATAGCCAGATATGTCTCAACTGTGCAACAAACCTTTTAGATCAGTAAGTGAGAATAGTGGCAGTATTTAAATGACCAAAGAGAGAAACCTTTCACAATATGCAACACCAGTCAAGAAATAAACTGCACTTTAAAATAAAAGCAATTTCGGAAATGCTGAGGAGAGAAGTCATGTGCTATGCAGTCTTCTTGATCAACCTAAACAGACAATTACTACTCTCTGTTTAGGTTGTTAAAGGACCCAAGCGCAGAACTGAATGGACGTCTTTAATGAAGAATAACAAGGAGAACTTAAAGAGAGGGAAACACAGGGAAGCAGGTCCACAACCTTTGGCAAGTAAACAGAAGAATCCAGTAACAAATATAGAAAATTCAGGAGCTGAAATATTGAGGAGTGTTATTACTGACAAGATGCAGGTGGTTGATTACAAACAAGCAAAGCTGGGAGAGAAAGAAGCAAACAAGTTGACTGAGGGAAGATGAACTATGAAGCACAAATGGAGCTGAATATGAACTGAATGGATCTAGAACCAAAACCAAAGTTCATTCATTGAACCCTAAATATTGCACATCTTCAAATTATTATCATTTTATGATTTCGAAATGGATAATTATTTTTAAATGATTTAATTTAAAACTGCACCACCACTAATATGAAAAGAACATTCCTCAAGAAAAAAAGATAATAATCTGTGTAAGGTGTTTCACTCACTGGTAATGAATGGAAGCAGCTGAAAATAACCTTTCTCTCTGTCCTAAACATATTCTATGCAATCTTCCTTAGGAACCACATTAGGTATGGAGAAAAGCTAAATCAAATCAGAACTGGGTTCTGCAGCAGCAACACCGTGAAGATAATCTAGCAAACATCCGGTATTGTGTTAAATAAACAATACTCAATAGGAATCAACAAACACACCGACAAGTTGTCAGAGAATGAAGGTTTTTGTAGGAGAAAAACTCATGTTTCCTTTCAGTGTTCTCTCAAGTGCTGTTCTTAGATGTTATAAAAAAAAAAAAGGCCAGATGATGAGAGAACAGGGAATGCACCTATTCATTCATTTGACAAAACCAATCAGTTGAAGTCCTCCAAAAGCTGATCAGAAGGCAGATTATTCCAACCAATAAAGGGCTTATCTGTTAATGCGACTGCAACAGTTCATTCTTGAAAAGAAGGTGTATTTTCTGTGTTTCCATGTCTGACCTCGACAGATTACAGTCACAAATTGCTATGCGGAGTGCATTTTTAGATGTAACATATAAATGCTCAGCTGCCATCTGATTAATTGAAAGCGGCCATGTCTGATAGCGGCTTATGTCAGCCAAGCAATGTAAATACCAGCTCATGAACTCAGAAGTGACCCAATTTTCCATTTTATTTCCCTACCTGTCCAAAGACGGAGGCCACAATGGGACGCAGCTTCCTCTTGTCTCCTTCTGGCAACCAGAGATCTTCAGGGTCTCCATCAGGGGAGGACAGACTCAAGGTCTTGGCTTTGGGCTTTGGTGGCCTCTTCATGCTTGCTGAACTCCACCGTCTGAAGGATTCAATCTTTTTCTTAATGGAACCCTAGAGAGCAGTACCAATGGTGTCAAAAGAAAGGCAGGAAGAAAACATCAAATTACACAATCTCACAAAATGGAAAAAATGCCTTTCTTATAAATAATAGAATATACTTTGTTTCTGCATCAGTGGCAGAACTTTGCACATCACAGTCATATATTGGCATCCACATCCACTGACCTTCTTTATTAGCTTCCCCTCCTGCACGTCCATTGACTGTACACTTTTCATCTCAGTCATCTTTGCAGTCCGGCTGAACCACAGGGACGTCTTTATTTTGTTCTCCCTGCGCCTCGGTCTCTCGTTCTGTCCTCCTCTTTATCTGTCACTACAGCATCTGACACCAAATCATAATCTGAGGTATATCCCCCCCGGCTGCCTTTGCTCCTCCTCTCATCCCTCACACTCTCCATGTTTTACCCCTCCTCTTTTATTTACATCCATCACTCACTTTATTCTGTGTTTGACCGGATTTCATTCATTCTCCAGATTGTGCACATTTTCATTCACAATGAAGCATATCAGTAGAAAATGTCCTTTACTCCCTGTCATACAATTGACTTTATATAGAAAATAGATCTAAATATTCAGAGTTATATATTTATGTATCAGTGGCACTATTTTCCACCCATCTATGCGAGTTCTTTGATAATCCTGTATTTATTTCCGCACTCACCCTTCTGCTCTCATGCTAATGTTGGCTTATCCTCAATCCTCTGCAATTTATAGTGCTTCACATTGTTCATCATTTTCCCCATATGGGATGTTTCTTCATATGTATGCGCTAAATCGTACATACACACAAATACCAATTGAACATCTTGACTGCAAGCAGCTTTAGAGCTGGTGTTCTGGGCTCCATATCCCCTGCATTCCTCAGAGAAAAAAATGTGTTACCATTCTAGAAATTTATCACAGAAAAAGCTTTTTATAATGATATAAAGATCATTATATTATTTCTATTAGGCTGGTTGAGGTCCAGAGTTTTCAAGGTGCAGGAAACCAATTCAGCACCTTCTAAAATACAACTAATAAAAAAATTCAAGATGAATTTCAAAAGCAATAAAACGTGCAAGCACTTTTAAAAGATTTAAAAAAATCTTAGAGAGTGATAGTTTCAAGTGTTGCCACAGGGAGTGTCAGAACTAGGGGGAGCTGGCCGTTTGGATTTTAACATGTATTTATTTATTTAATTTCTCAAAATAAAACCAAACATTTGACCTTCCAGGTTTCAAACGGATAGTTTTTCTTCACATGAAAACCATTTGCAGGTGCATCAAACTCTCTTATGAGACAAAAGATAAGATCTCAAAGTTTAGCCATATTCTTCCCTTTTTATTAAAATAGCTCAGAAGTTCTCTTTTAGCACACTCTTTTAACATCCATTATGTTATGCTTGCACTTTCTGTTTCAGTGAAAGAAGTGAAAAAGGCTTTGTTCAAAGAGAGAGAGGAAGTCTGGAAACAAAACACCCACTTTTAAAAACTGAGCAAGTCACAACAGCACCCGGCTGTCGTGACTTGTTAATTTTTTCGTGCTGCTTGTTGTGAAACACAGTAGTTTAGAAAACCACGTATGAAAAACTGTTCTTTCCCCTTTTAGAGTTCATACAGGAGGAACCAAAAGAAGCAGAGGGAGCATTTGTACTCAACAGTCTTCACAATAATTTTTTTCAATTTACATTGTGGTCACTTTAGAAACTTGGAAAAAAGGGTCTGAAATTGAAACTCAGTTGAGGACCAAAATTGTGAGTACAAGTCTGACTTCTCTCCAGTTTTATTGTGGTCATTTAAGTTGCTAGTCATTTAAGTATTAAACACTTAAACCTAAAATTATTCATATTTCTACCAAAATCAGATTTTAGATTGTTGCTGGCAGGGATAAGAAAATGTTGGTTTAACCTGTATGAATGAATTATGCTGTGAAGTTACACATTTGTAATAAGATTCAAGTCTTTAGTATTAAGGACATGCCGTTTCATCTTAACTGTCAGATGACGCGCATTGCACGTCTCCTCTTTACAAAACACGTCGTACAAAATATCACATATTTCATATTAATGCATATTAATGCAAATGTATTACTGCATTGAATTAATACATATCTGCATATGTATATCAGTCCCTGCTTTACATTATGTTAGATCCTCTGAAATGTCAGAAAAAGAGTTTTGCCACATGACTTGATGTCATGTGGCAACTTTTTAGTTGAACTTTCTGCAAACATGCTATGATTTTGCAAGAGAGCTGGAATTGTTTTGAAAGTTTGTAAAATAAATGATCTCATAATAAATAAAGAAGATTTGTTAAGGTTTCAGAGGCTTGGTATAGAACGTTAGGGGACAAATAGTAACATGACTGCAGACATGTCAGCTATTTGAGACGGGAACCTAACAGGGCACATCACATTTATTACATTGTCTCAACTGTGAGACATAGTGGTGGCAGCATCATGTTATGGGTGTTCTTTAGTAGAGACAGGAAAGCAAATCAGAGTTAACAGAAAGATGGATGGCGTTAAATGCAGGCAGTTTTGCAAGAAAACCTATTTTGGCTTTTGAGTGATTTAGACCGAATCACAATCACAACCAACTTTATCGGCCTAAATTATCTGCAACAAACAACGAATTTGACTTTCGTTTTCAATTCCTCACAGTAAGCCGACATAAAGTCTATTACATAAAATAAGCATAAATTAACAATGAATAAGTGCATTTGCAGCCATTATCTAAAGAAAGGAAAGCATTGTTGTAAAAGTATAAGAGTCCTTATTTGTTTTACAGTAGAGCTGACTCATGCTGTAAGAATTTCATTATTTTCAGAGATAAAAAACCCAGAGGGCGATGTGAATACCTCAATATTGTGCTCTCACCTTAAATAGAAATGTATCATAACCTTCTTCTCAGGATTTTATTTCACAGATGCCTTCCAACAATGCCACTCCACTCTTTTGAATATGTGCGTGCGCGTGTATGCGTGTGTGTGAAAGAGCAAATTCTTAAATACATGATGATTAAGATAAATAGCGACCACGTAATTCAGCTCTAATACTCTTGTCAGCATCTGCCAGCTATAAGTATGGCAGCCGAGCTCTAAACCCCTTTAAAGCAACACTCGTCCTCCCTAACCTCTCTTTCCTTCTTTTCTCATATCTCATCTGTACCAGCTGTTTTTACAGCACTTCACATAATCTATCGCTCTTTCTCTCTCTGGTTGAATCAGTTGAAGCGTCTGCATCCAGACGTTCTCACTTTTCTTCTGCTGTTTAATGATTGTTCCCTAATCCGCTTCTAACAAGCAGTTAGGCGTCTTATTCCATCTGTGTTACTCCAATCATGACCTCGCTGAGAAGTTTTATTTTAACACAAATACATGCTCGGACCATTAATTTGGATGTAAATGTATGGCTTGAATCTTGGTTCATACAGCAACTTTCTCAGTCAGTGGAGCCTCTGGTGGAAATTGCGAAATGCCTGAAAAAAAAAAGGTTTGAATCAGCAGTACCAGAATCTCACACTAGTAACTTTAGAAATCCCAACATGCTACATTTGAGCCCTTTTGCAAAGTGATAGAGGAACAGAAATAATAAATGGCCCATTAGTGCGACGCCTGTTGGCAGCCTTGAAGGTTCTCGCTGAATCATATGCTCTCTTCTCTTCAGCTCATCTCTTTCAGGGGGACTTTTAAACTTAAGGGCCATCTGTTTTAGATAAATATAGAAGACCAAATGATTTTAATGAGATTGCGATTTAAAATAGCCTTTTATTGACAAATCTTCATAACAAGGTTCCTAGGGCTTTGGATGAGAAACAGGCCCACAGCATGACAGATCTTTCCCTATACTCAACGGCTGGCATTTGACATTTTTCTTCAGTTTTGTTTCACTAATGTATATTGCACATAATGGTTGCTTTAAGGCCACTTTGGAGGTTGTTAGTTTAGTATCCTCTGTGATGTTAATGTGGTGGCAAAATACACTTGAGTCTTCACCCAGGTTTGTTCGTCACAATTCCTTTTGTTTTCAACTTTTTAATGATTTCTCCACTGACTAAATATATTTAAATTAAAGGCTGAATTCTACTTGATTAAGATATGCTTTCATTTTAAATCTTCTTTCACCAGGAGAACCAATAACTGTGAAGGTTGGCTAACACAACCTGTGGATTGTGAATGTTCCATAAACATTCTAACTAAAGATTGAGACAAATAACCACATCCTCAAACTAAGGAAAAAGAAAACTATGACAGTTTTCTCTTAGTTAATATTGGCTGGATTTACAAAAAAAGCCTCTGAACTGTAATTATGAGTCCAACAAATATCAATATGAACTTATAGAAGGAAATATGAATCCAGAAAGGAGGAACAACAGTTTGTTGGGAGGAAAATGGCTCATGGGAATGTAGAAGCTGACCCAGGCCTAATCCCGGTTTGTGTTTATTCTCCGAATCTTCACTCTGTAATATTCTATCTAAATTAGAACTACCTTTGTGATAATCCCATGCTGTGACCTACATTATGCAAAAGCCGCTGTGTCCACCAGAGTGTGAAAAAGCCACATAACTGCAGTGGGGTTGATGAGATGGTTAATCAAAATTTATATCAGGTATGATGAAATGCAATCACCCAGAGAGCAGGTCAGATGTTCAGCAGCTCAGATTTGAAGTGATCCTGGAAAACAGGACCTGAAGAGCATAATCCTACTTTCTCACTTCAGTGCTGTTCATGACATCAGTCCTATCCTGCCCTCTGGTGGCTGGAAGTAACAGTGCTATGCAGCGTTGCAATTCTGGTCTGGGCTCTTTCTAGATGGAATTTGCATGTTCTCTTCATGTGTACTTGGGTTCTCTCCCTTCTCTCTCACGGTCCAAAAACATGTGAGTTAATTGGCTAAGCTATCATAGGTATGGGTGTGTACATGGTTGTTTGTCCTGGGTGTCCCTGTATTGCCTTGTGATGCACTAGCAATCTGTACAGTGTGTACCCATTTTATCTCTTGCCTGATGGCTGCTAGTAATAGGCACCAGGTCCCCTGTCACCCTACAGGCATAAGTGTGCATTGATGATGGATGTTCATAACATATAACACAGTCGATGAGGCCATCGGAGTAGATGAGTGTCATTAGAGGACTTTAAAACAAATATTAAACATTTGTTTGAAACAATAACTTAAAAAAATTGACTGTATAGCCTCTTCTAGACTATTGTCATAAATTTGCCTTCAAGCCATGAAGCAACATATGGTCTGTTTATAATGCTTGTTGTCATTTATCATATTTAAGGCACTTTTCCACAACCTCGTAGCTCGACTTATGCAATTTTACCCCTTCTGCATTCATCATACCAACATTTTCATGTATTATTTTTGTTACAATCAAATGAAAAGAATCCCTCTTAGTCGACTAAAAGCACAACAAATTTTATTTTTTAAATAGTTAAATATTTTATTTTTGATATTTTTTCATGCTAAGTTTGTAATAGGACATAGGCCATCATGCAAACATAAAAGAAACATGTTAAGCAAGATTTTTATCCTTTGTAGACAAGGCGTGAAACTGGATTCAGCCTTAATATCACAATGAAAACAGTATGATTATATATAATAAAAGTATGATCTCAAAGAAGAGAGTGATGTTTTAGCTTCATCACCATCCCATTTTCCACTTATTGTCCAGTTTGGTCTGTTTGACTGCCTCTAAGGTCTTTAGAGAGAAGAGGCAATGGTAGTTGTGCATCAGGAGACTGGTAGGATGAAGATTTTGGTGACTTCGGTGACCCTGGCGGTGCAAAGCTCACATCTCGACTATTCCTCCGCCTAATGTAAGCTTGCAGGTTCCTGGCCGGAGTCATCAGTAACCCCCCACCCTCCTCCACAAGCCCATCAAACACTGCTCCCAGACTCTGTCGTATTCTCTTGCAGAAGTGGGGGCAGCTGAAGACGTACAGGACAGGGTTCAAAACTGGATTCAGAAAAGCAAATGTTGCAGACACTGGAAGGCCCACTTGCACTAATTTGAGGATTTTTTCATTATACTGGGCTGTCATTTCTAGGATGCAGAAGATGTGATAAGGAGCCCAGCACAGCACAAATGCCGCAATCACAGACGTCACCATTTTGGTGAAACTTTGAGAAAACAGGCTCTGATATGATGGACTGGAGATGACAGGAGAGAGGTTGTTTAATTTGGACTTAAATGAGGAACCAGAAATCAAAGAATTGATGCCATTTGTTTGAACCATTCCTGAATGTGCATCACAGCCAGGCAGAGTCAGCATATCAGCCAGTCTGCCGGTACTCTGCTTTCTCCTTCTGTGTCTGTTTCTCAGGCTTAGGGCAATTTTGATGTAGCTCCCTGCAATGACCACTAGAGGGAAGAAGAAAGCTAACAGTAACTTGGAGATGGCTGTTGCCCCCTGCCTCACATTGCAGTCCATTTTCAATGAATCCTTACTGGATAAATGCAAAGCAAAATTATGGTAGCATAACTTCCTCCCATCAGTCTTCACAATCACTGAACGAAATATGGCGTAAGGTAGAGTATTTAACGCTGCCCACAGCCAGCCCAGTGCACAGACCTTCCAAGCTCCTGCCACCGACCTGTGATTCTTACTCCACACTGGCTTGGAAACTAGAAGCAGACGGTCCAATGAAATGGCTGCCAGCAGGAAAGCTGAAACAAACATGTTGAAGAAAAAGATGGAAGTTTGTACTATGCAGAGTGGGTATCCGAGCTCCCAGCTGTGGGAGGAATAAAAGTAGAAGGTGAAGAGCGGTAGAGTCAGGGTGGCCAGGAAGTCAGACATGGCCAGGTTAAGCATCCAAATGGAGGCCACGGTCCGATGCCTGAGGCGAAATCCCAAAACCCAAATGATCAAGGCATTTTCCAAAATTCCCAGGGAGGAGAAGATGCCATGGATGCAAACCACAGCCAGGTTGACCTGTGTGTCGTTGTTTAAATTGTCTTCCCTCATCCGCTTCAGCAGTGGGCAGAATAACGGACCCTCAGAGACATTGGGGGTGAGCATCATGTTGAACATCAGATGGCTGAAACAAGAAATAAGCCAGATTTATGAAAAAAATTAAACTCATTGTATGTTATAATTAGAAGGTTGATTGCCAGGTTTGCAGATAATCCGTAAACTTTTCATTTCAAATGATGGATTGAACAGAGCTCTGTGAGGAGTCCAAATTTGAGATTTTATTTTATAACCTACCTGTAACTCTTCTCTTAAATTTCACCACAACTTGACCCTGACCTGCTTTGTTCAAGGGTCTTCATGATGCTGTTTAATATTCTCTAAAAAAAAAAATCTCCAAGGACTTTGCAGAACAGCTGAGTTTAGATATAACAACACACTGACATTAGAGGCATTTTGCTGCTCATTTTGATAGTTTTATTATTTTGAACAAATAGAAAACCATAAATTATTATTCTTTCCACTTAACAATTATGCACTACTTTGTGTTGGTCTATCACAGAAAATCTCTGTGAAATATATTGTAGTATTACATGCATTTATATATGCAAAATTAATGCATATATTAATGCATTAAAATTTGAGAAAAATTAAAATTTGAGAAAAATTCAAGAGATATGAATAGTTCAGACAGCCAAATGCATATTTATCACAAAACTGATTAATTTTGTTTGAGGATTAACGTTATTAGAAAGGGCCAATTAGATCAAAGAAATACTACATGTAAAAGATAGAAAATGTTTTGTGAAGACAAATGACTAATTATTGGTGTTTTTCATGGGTGAAACACATTTATAGATTTCTTAGTCAATACTTTTTAAAGACAAATTACAACCTGACTGCACTGTCAAAAAAAATCCTCCAGCAAAATAAAAGTTATTGCATGAAATTTATTTTAGCATTAAAAAAGATCTGAAATAAGCAATCTGACAGAGACTGCTGGAGATGAAATTTTTACAACATATTCTTGAAAGCAGACACCTTCAATGTTCTGTTCTGACTTGTTTCCATCAAAAATCTCTGGGGATTGATTTCCATCTGCACAGAAACAATGGCCCTTTCAGCTGATAACATTATGTTTTCACTTGGATTTCAGTAGTTTTTAGCCCTCATTTTTCTAAGTTAATGGTCTTACTGTATCTTCTGCTACTCATCATTTTGTGACACAATTCTAGTGAATCATTTAAAACTACCTTCAATTGTACAGGACAGGTGAAGTAATGTCTGTAAAATCGTTATTCACTGTTCCAGGGTTATCATTTCTTAAGAGTTACAGATACAGAAGCAGAACAAGAAAAAAAGGTTGTGCTTTTGATGCTTACAACATGTTGAAGCCTGTTAATGTTGTCTAGCCACATTCCTATTGAGAAATACTGCACGGACAGAAGGGATTAACACCTCAGAGGTGCTAACATATTCTAGTCAAACTCAGTGCTGTCTTGACTGAACTACTTATCCTGCACTTTACAATTTGAAACTATCACTAAAACATTAAGTCCTTTGCAGTTAAAGATGCACACACGTGGTCAATGACCGTTTTTGCAGCAAAAAGTTTGTAAAAATGGTTAGAAACTGAATGAGAAAGGGAAGGACAGATGAAACCATAAGTTCTCCACAAAAAGAAATGAGTCAGCTGAAATCTTGCTTTGGCTAACAATATTTGAAAATGTTCTCTTGGTTAAAAATTTGATTACTTTTTTAATCCATAAAGTTGTTTTTATACATTTCAAAGACTTTGTTTTGCAAAATGTCAGATGCGTATCTGCTGCTGAACAAACATTTATATCCAAGTTTTACCAACTGATTGTACCTAAAGTTGCACAATAAATAATTCTCCATTTCTCTGTTGTTGACCACTGTTAACAGACAGATATGGGAGCAACAATACATGTCTGTTGATAAACATTCATTCCAACTGAGCTGAATTGCTTTTGTTTGCTTCCTATAAATAAAAATGACCACTTTGCTCAAATAAATTAATTTTTGCTCAATTAACAAATTATTCTGCCTTATCTCACTTCTCCTAGCACATAAACAATTAAAGCAGCACTATTTTTAAATCTCTTCACCAGTAACTATTAATTAAGTTTCCTGTTTGCTGAAACTAACAAATAAATAACATTTAACCACTACAATACGCTCAACTTTCCCTACATTAGCATGGACTTCTAGCACATTTATACACTGCTATAACCGAGTTACTAATTTACGTTTCCTGTTACAAATATGTGAGAACAACAATGAGCATTTAAAGCCCTATTTGCACGTTTTACCCAGTTCCACAGGGCATATTTTGTTTTCTTGCTTCAAAAGACAATAAGCTCATGTTTAATTGCTGACTCAACTGTGATGCAACATTTTTTGCATGCAGGTCACAGCCAGTGGAAATATATGTGGAAAAAGCTGCTCAGGAGGAGATTGGTGTGATGCCAACGGATATATTGCAGTGATTATTGTCAAAGGTATAAATGCATTTTAAAAGTTTTCAACAAAATGTAAATAAAAACAGCTGCTTTTTTAAAATGATGCTCATTTACATTGTTTTGTTATCATTTGAAAGATGCCTGTCTGAACCAATTTATTAGAAGCTACAGGTATGCATAATTTTGGGACAACTGTACATTTACAAGGTAGCACAGATTAACTCCTCTGTTATGCTTTTCAAATTAAAGTTTGAACGTGAAAGTTTTAGTGTTTCATGGTTTGAATATTCCTGACAACCAAACTCAAACATTTAGTCACATCCTGCCGACTGGAGGAGACGTACATAAATTATTACTCCAAGACAGCACATGAAAAGACGTGAGCAAACATTCGTCAGACATAAGAGCAGATGTGACTGATTGAGTTTAAATGCCTTCACAGTACAAAATTTGAAATAAAATGCCTCTCACACTCACTTCCTTGATTTCTCATACATAATATGAACAAATAACTGTTGACTAGATTCATAAAAGAAATATTTTGGTTTTGACACTGTCCCATAGTTCCACACAATAGAACCACTACGCTGACTGTAAAACTGGAACAATTTTTCACCAGCTAACAAGTGTCAAGATATTGAAAGGTGATTTAATTCTAATTTAAACAAGCTAACATGATACATTTTTTATGTATTAGCTGAACTTATAATGATTATATGACGTTTGTGTAATTTAAAAGAGATATCCATCTAAAATGTACGGTTTGGCAAAAAGTACTCCAAACCATGAAAGCTTAAAGTGTGTTATATGAACAAAATATTATAGAAATCTTTATCAACAGAGAGAATTCCAGCAAAAGCATATAATACCACATTATTATATACATCAGTCTACTAATATTAGATTAATATAACAGCTTAGCATCTCATTCTATAAGATAAACTAATCTTTATAAGCTCAAAACTCACCAAGTTGTAAGAGGGGAGCATAAGGCATTAAATCCTCTCCTGTGCTTCTTCTTTTTGTCCCCCACTTACACTCATTTCTCCCACTCTATTGCTTTCTGCTGCCCTCCTTTGTTGGAGACACCCACCCTCTGATTCACGCAGATGCACATACCTCAGCTGGCTCCTCCCAACAGAAGCTGAACAGCACAGATGCAAATTACACTGAAATTTTGATGTAGGCAGCAAATGGTGAGGAGAGATGCAAACTAGCCAAAAAAACTGAAATATAATATCTGCATTGTTTTACTGTCTGTCTGACATCATAGACAACAAGGAAAGGTTTGTGTGAACATGACTCACCATACGATTGCATTTTTGTTGGGATGATACTGTGCTACAGCAGTTTTTTGTTTGTTTTTCTTAGATCATCTATGGAAAAGTACATTTTCCTTTATTATTATTCTGCAAAAAAGAATGGCTATGACAATGTAAAGTTTAGACTCAACTTTCAGTAGCTATCCAGAAAGTTTACCTACAAAAATTGAGAGATCCAAGTATTTCCTAAATTTTCCACAGTAGTAAAGAAACCTTTTACCTTTTATTGCCTTTCAATTTGATATTAAAATTCTTTATAATTGCTTTGAAAGTCACATGGTTTTCATGTTTAACCATCAAAATTCCCCCTTTATATATATATATATCCATCCATCCTCCGGTCACCCTTCTCCCTAACGGGGTCGGGAGGTGCTGGTGCCTATCTCCAGCTGCGTTCCGGGCGAGAGGCGGGGTACACCCTGGACAGGTCGCCAGTCTGTCGCAGGGCAACACAAAGACAAACAGGACAAACAACCACACACACACACACCTAAGGAGAGTCTGGAAAGCCCAATCAACCTGACAGTCATGTTTTTGGACTGTGGGAGGAAGCCGGAGAACCCGGAGAGAACCCACGCATGCACAGGGAGAACATGCAAACTCCGTGCAGAAAGACCCCGGGCCGGGAATCGAACCCAGGACCTTCTTGCTGCAAGGCAACAGGGCTACCCACGGCACCACTGTGCAGCCCATATATATATATAAAACCATCTCTCCTGGTTATATAAACTAACCAGGAGAGATGGTTAGTTTGCATCTCTCCTCACCACTTCCCCTTCATATACTGTATATATGTATGATCATATAAACTGATGATCTTCTGCTTCTTACTAAAAGATTGCTAGAGATAGGCACCAGTGCAGAAAAACAGATGAGCAAGAACAGTAGAAATGTTATTTAAAGACAAGTGAGAACATCAAAGGTTGTGTAAATGCCAGTATGAATGTAAAGACATGTAACTGTAGGGAGAAGTGATGGTTATATCAACTAATGTCACTAATTCTCTCCTCTGAATAATCTACAGCAGGATATGTGCTGTCAGCAAAATCAGCCATCAACATTCAAACAAATCTTCTGTTTCATTCTTTTGTAGGGGACATATACTGATCATGCATAATGTTATGACCTCTGACAGCTCATTATCTCCTCAATGTAGCACATGTTAGTTGGGCTGCAGTGATACACTAATATCATGATACAATGCAATATGTAATATTCTGCTCACAATACAAAATTTATCATGATATTCAGCAAATTATACATCGATACATTTTTAAATTTTTTTTGAAAGATTTCAGAAGGACAGAGTGATTTTGGTGACATTTTGTGACTGTTTCATGGACATGGATTGAATTAATTGAACTGACGGTGTAATGCTGATGTATTAAATGCTGTTTTTGTTAAACATTTGTTAACAGGAATGCTAACAAATGTAACAATTTTACATGTTACTTGTCAAAACTACACATTTAAATGTTAAATGCGAATGAAAAAGTCATACTTTCTGAGGGAAAAATATAACTAAATATTTATAAAAATTCATGTAGCTAAAAATTTATAAAATGACACAACCCTACATGTTAGTAGATGTGGTAAACTCTACTAGGTCCTCAAAGTTGATGTTTTAATAGCAGGAAGCAGAAAAAGAATTTGAGTGAGCCTACTCACATAGTTATATATAACTACATATACTCTATATCTCTCGGGTACATATAGTTTTCTCCTCCCTGACTTATTCTAAAGTGCATTTAAGCAAAAGGTACAGGTACCCAATGAAAGGGAGTGGAGCATGACTAATGGTTTGTAAGATAAAGAAATATGTGCCAGAACTTCTATGAGTCACAATACAATTAAAGCTCCGTTCAAAAATACTTATTTGTGAAATTAAATGTTGTAACTCATATTGCTGGATTGCAGACTTTTTTAAAAAGCATTTTTCAAATTCACTGTAGTACAAACCTTTCCTCCAAACAGACATCACCATCTACTCTACAATGAGTCTTTGAAGAATTTGAATTAATTGCTCGGTTCCAGGTGAATTAGTACCGACTTCACATGCAGTTGAGGGTCAGGAAGTAAATGCAGTCCGTTTACTGCATTTCCTAGAACATTATAAAACTGTAAAGACTGTCTGGATTTTGAAACCCAACAAGATAAAAAAAAATCACTATTGATAAGAAATGAAATTTTTGTGGTCCAAGAGGACATGATGATAGAGGGTTCAAGGGTCATGACTAAATGGAGACAAATGATTTATTTAAAAGGAAGCTGAGCTTAACAGGAAGCTTCGCTAAACATGTAGGTGTGAGCCAATCTCCACCCTGTATTGCAAAATTCTATGTATATAAAGCTGTGAAAAGTGAAACTGCTTTACCTTTTGGTGGGGCAGGAAACTAGGGTCATTGCTGTTGGAAATTATTCAGGTATGGACTAAAATTTATTGATTCTGTAATGATATGTCTTTTCAGAGCCTCTTGCGTTTTCCCAATAATATTAATAACCAAAGTTATTTTATTAATGTGAAATTTTAAAATATATAATATTTTAGAGTGTATAATTTGCCTTCATCAATGTCATAAGTCTACAGGAACAGCATCTAATTTATTTATGACTTTTTTCACTTTAAGGTATGAAGGCGGAAGTTTTTCACTCCATCATATATGTATTTTAAATATTCGTTTTTCATATCAATTTGCAAAATTTAGAATAATTATAATCATTTTGCCTGTGTGATGTTTTTCTAGGTTACCAGGTTGACTGTGAGCAGAAACTGGTTGAATGATTTTCTGTATCTGTTTCTTTTTTATCTCACATCTCTGAACTGAATAACTGAGTGTTGTGGAAATAAATTATATAGTTTGGCCTGTCACAATAAGCAATAAATCAATTAATTGCACAACAAATTAAAGCAAACTCAGTCATTTCCATTTGCATGATTTATTGTTTTCTTCTTTTCTCTTAAAAAAGCCTTAAGTCTAATGCATTGGTCTCAACTAACCCTTTTATTGAAAGACAAGCTTTTATAGAGACCTTATTTGCTTTTTTGTTGTTTTGTTATATTTTGAATATCTCAAGTGTCTTCCAGTTCCAGTGTTAAATGTTCATTAGAATTTAAAGTTTATTGATATTTGAGAACGTGTTCTTGCATTATAATGCCATTACCAATACACTACTTGAAAATGGTCTCCAATCAACAATATTGTTTACTGCGATAAATTCTGGGGCAAATTGTCATTAAACAATATGTGTTGGGGTGTGCTGTGGTGGCGCAGCGGGTTAGCACGCCCCACGTTTGGAGGCCTCAGTCCTCGACGTGGATGTCGCGGGTTCGACTCCTGGTCCTGGCGACCTTTGCCGCATGTCTTCCCCCTCTCCTCGCCCTCTTTCCTGTCTGCCTACTGTAAAAAATACAAGCCACTAGCACCGCAAAAACTTTTCGGAGAAGAAAAAAACAATATGTGTTGTTGAGACAGGCCAACATTTAGTATTCATCAGCATAGATCTATCATCTTGCTTATTTTTCCCGTCACAGTTTCTTATTCTACTGTTGCATTTACTTTTCTGAAAAATATTACTTTCTCTTGATTCAACAGGAGGAAACATTATTTAGACTTACATAATTCAGACGTGCTCCTGTCATATTTAATAATGAATTGGTTTCTATTTATCTCTCTAGAGTCATCATGACTTCACTCCTTGGTGCAGCCTGGCTGACTTTGATTCTGATGTCCCCCGCCTTGGCCTTTGTTCCAGTCGGGGGAGGGGCATCCACTCACGTCAGCATTACTGGGACGGCCCTGCTGAAGAAAGTTGCAGAGACTTGCCAGGCGGTGGCTGATGCAGCCGGTCATGAGTTCAAACCTACGGTATGAAGGAAGAAAAAGGACATGCAATAACACTAAAACTGTTAGTCAACATATAAAAACTGAGGACTCTGACATCATATTTTACTGTCCATTTTATAGGCAGTAAAAATAAGAGAACACACATACACACCCACACACACTGATTCACATTTTTGCTTTTATTCAGTTCTTTATATTTACCCAAATTACCTTTATATCAACATATAAGAAGTGTACAACTGTTTTTTCTTCTTAATAATCTTAATAACACTCATTGATCTGATAGGAAGGTTTTGCTAATGTATTTTCAAAAAGAGCATTAGAGAGCTTCTATGAAATTAGTTTATGTACTGCTTTGGTTTTAAAAGACTCTTTATTTAATCAGTAAATACTGCATTAATCACTTTTATTGTTTCTATTCAAAAAGTTAAGCTTATATTATGTAGTGGATCCTAAGATATTTTAAATACTTATCTTTATTAATAATCACCCAAACCCAAAATTAAATTTCTCAAAACTGTAAAAATCAAATCAAAACTTTATATTTTAATCTTGAATACCACTATGTGTGGAACTGTATATAGCATGTTTCATTATTTGGACTGAATTCCTTGAATAAATTAAGATTGTTTGTGATATTGAAATTCATCAAAAAGCTGTTGTATTTTTCCTCTTCAGTGACTCAATAGAGTATTGAGTCACTGAATACTCAATACTGAGTATTCAGTGACTCATAAGTCAATAATAAAATAAATAAGTTTTGTCACTTAGTGACAAAACTAAAATAAGATTATTTTAGTTTCTCTTGTTTGTGTTATGTTCTTTCACATATTTTTCTTCATTTTAATTTATCCTTCACTTTAAACATGCACTCTTTATAATTTTCACTATTTTTTTCCCCACCAGTGTTGATCCTTGTCAAGAAAACAACAACTATCCCTTTCTCTGCTTCAATAAAAATCTACACTTTTATCTCTGAGATCTTTGGGTGTTTCATTGCGCATCACAGTTTAGACTTGAAAAGCTTCTGAAAATCTCACTGAGCACTGAAGAGGATGGATACAATATTTGTGCCTGACTCGGTAAAGACAAAATCAAGATACCCACTCCCTGTTTCAAACTAGCACTCTGTAAGCGCTTGACTGATAATCATCTTGTAAAAGAAAGATTCAGGTAAATGTGTATGAGTCCTTCACAATTGTTCAGGAACATCTTTTACTCAATCATAGTCACAAGTAACACAGCATAACGCTTTATAAACATATTCAAAGTTTATTTCAGTCACAACAGTGAATGGAAAACTATCTTTGTCATATTTTATTACTTCTCAGAATATTACCTTACATTTGACACCAAAGAGAAACCTGACTCATGACTAACTACAATGCAAATAGCATGAGTTAATGTAACAGGCTGTTTCTATGCTTCTCCCCAAAAGTTACATTTTTAGATTATGAAAATTTTGCAATGAAGAAGGGTAGAAATGACCATTTAACTTCCTGCGTTGTTTTTTTTTTCCACTCTCTTAATTATTATCTTTTGACTTCTCCTTCTGAACTTTAGGGTTCTTCTCCAGGAGAGTTAGTCCAGGCCTGTCTGGGTCCCACCGCACCAGGAGATGTCTCCGGTGCCAAGTTTCACTCAGCTCTCCAAGAGATCTACACCCAGAACGGCCTGGTGGACCGTGACTTTGTAAATAGGTAAAGTGGGAAGAAAAATACCATGGAAAGAAGTTTGAATTAAAATGTATGAATCCAGTAAAATGTTCTGCATTGAAAATTTGTCCAAACTCCAGCCCGCCACATCACTTCAACTCCGAAGCATTCTTAGAGGGACGTGGATTAATAACTGAGGGCGTAGTGGCCATCAAGGCTAACATTCAGAAGGAGAACTTCAAGGCTGCCAGGGAAACACTGGGCAAAGTCCTACACACATTACAGGTGTGTAGGGGTCAAATGACACAAAATCTTAAAATGAAATAGCTCAAAATGATAACATAAGACAAGCTAGTACATATACTGTATGTCTAATGTTTATAGTACTTTTTTTCAATTGTTTCATATGTATTGTATAAAAAAACTATAGTCAAAAGAGGAAAAAGGTTTAAATGCATTATAGATAGTTAAAAAGGATGCTATAAAATGAGTGTGAATGAGATGTAGGGGTGGCCATTGCACTTTTTTATGAGCCAACTGATTTTTTATGGTATGAATGTTTCTTAGGATTTCTACAGTCACAGTAACTGGGTGGAACTGGGACACACAGAACCATATGTCAACCTCTTAAGACCACACCTGCCTCTTGAAAACCTGGCAGGTAAAAGAGTTGAAACACAGCTTTCCATAAAGAACATGTTCTGTGGGTTGGGACTTTAACTGCTCAAAGAGGACAACTTGCGTCACCATTTCCTGAAAACCACTCAGGTGTCCAAAGTGCAAAGATTGCTTACTTGTGGCTTAGGAAGACTTGAGAACCATTTAAACAATGAAATAAATTGCAGGTGTTTTCATAGTTATAAAATTGTAAAATTCCACTGCCATCTTTTTTTTTTCTTTTGGGCAGATGTGAACACTCCGACCTGCAGTGACTGTGCCAATGGAAAATGTCCTAATCAGATTCTCTCCAACATCCTGAACGAGAAGAAACTCACATCAGGCTACATGGGAATATTTTCTTCTCAGAAACCTAAAGGTATATCATCTCATATTTACAACAAATCTAAAACAACACAATCATCCAGTCCCAGAGTAGAAAGGAAGTTAAAAAATTATCAAAGTTTGTTGTTAACTAATTCCAGCAAAATGTGGAACACCTGTTGTTCACTGTTAAGTACTCTATCTGAAAGCAACCATGCAAAATTTTATAGGAGAAGTCTAAATGTTGTCCTTTTTGACATGGAATGTATTTTGAGAAATCTTGTAGGCAGCACATAATTTTATTCCTTTCTTCAAATACTTTCTATTTACTTTGCATACAACACCAATGGGCAGTCTTTTCTCCAAGCCAAATTGTATCCAAATTCTTGAAGACACTATTAATATTTAAAAGTTAATTTAATATTCCATAGATAGGTGTTAATTATGACCCACTTTATCTTCTTCATCTTGTCTTGTTTCAGGCAAATGTAGCCATGGAGGTGAATCTGATCTCACCAGCACCACAGTTCCTCGAGGAGGCATCAGCAAAGACGAGCGCCGCTCTGACAATAAGGAATTTCACGATGCTGCTGTCAATGCAGCAGTAGCTGCCAGCCTCCAACTCTTAGAAGACATCCGTTTGGCTGTAGGCAACCATGACTTTTTGAGGTATAACAAGACTTAAAGATTTTTTTTTAAAAAAGCCTTGACTGGTTAAAGATGTTTTGGCAGCAAATGGTGAATGAACACATTAGGCAGGTTGTTATGATAAGTCAGCATACAAAACTGCCTGAAAGTAAATTTTGCAATTTAAAAATATGCTTGTCTTTTCTCATAGAATGATGGGCATTGCTCGTTCATCTGTGGTGTGCTTTGTCATTGACACCACCGGCAGCATGTCAGATGATATTGAAGCAGCTAGGTCGGTTATGTATGAAATCATTGACAGCAAAAAGGGAACACAAGATGAACCGTCTGAGTACATCCTCGTGCCCTTTAATGACCCAGGTATGAGCAATTTTACCTTACTAACCCTAAATGGAGATTCTTACAGGTTAGTCTCTGTGCTTGGCTCAATTACACATGTATTTATAGAGTTTGGACCTATGATCAGGACAACTGATGCTGAGAAAATGAAAGGAGAAATCTCCAAGCTCAAAGCAAATGGTGGTGGAGACACACCAGAGATGTGTCTATCCGGACTTCAGGTACATGAACCGACTGTGATCTTTTAAAATTTCAACTGCAAACTAGCAGTGCATTTATTTTTTGGCCAGCTGAATTATTGGCGCCGATTTCCTTACATTTGAAGAGCCAGTCTTATCCTCTGAGTTTATCTATCTCAGCAAAAATCAGCCACTGTCCTCTTCTGCTGTCCCGTGAGAGGCTTTACTGACAGACCATCCCACCAGGTCATGTCTACACATTTACACTTGAAAATACTGACCCCACTGTTGCCAACTCAGAGATATTTTTGTTCATTTTAGCAACATTTCTTTGTTGTTGTCCAAAATCGGAATCAGCTGGTTAGGGTTTGTAAAGATCGTTAATCAGCGATCAGCCAGAAAACTGCAATCGGTGCACTTCTATTGTAAGCATTAGAAGTAACTGTGAATAATCATTTTGAACTTTTCATTCTTTCAGCTGGCTCTCACAGGAGCCCCTTCCTCATCCAACATCTATGTTTTCACTGATGCTGTAGCCAAAGACATTGCCCTGAAAGACACAATCATTGCTCTCATGAGGAGCACCAAATCAACGGTAAACATCAAAAAGCACTAAACGATGATGTAAGCATAGCAAGTCTACACAAGAGATGGAGGTTCTAATCTTTCCAGGGTCTCTTTTCCTAAGGTCTCATTCTTTATGACGGGGTCAAGCAGGAGGCGGCGTCGGTCTCTAGCAATTTCCTCCTTTGGAGACTATGTAGACTTGGCTTTGGCATCTGGAGGCCAGGCTATTCAGGTGTCCAAGTCCCAACTCCCTCAGGCTACAGATATTATTCTTGACACCTCAACTTCTGCTCTGGTAGGACTGTTTACATGCATTAGTCTGGAAGTGATTGAACTCGCTTAAAGAACGAGATGAATTATTCATCCTTCTGGCAGGTAACAGTTCTTCAGAGAGCTACTGTTGGAGAGACTTTCCCTTTTGTGTTGGATGAATCTCTGAAAAACATCACTATCTACGTCACAGGAACATCACTAACTTTCACATTGACCAATCCTGCTGGTAACTCAGTTTTAAAGAAAATTTCAGATAAAACCTACAGAATGCCTGTCTGTTCTCTGAGAGTAACCACGCTGACTAATGTCGCATATTTCACATTTATAGGTGTTACCCAGACTCACACTGAACCCAGTGGTAAACTGGGAACCATCCGCACAGTCGGTAACCTCTGGAGAATCCGTCTGTATGCTGACAAGCAGTCAGGAACCTGGCAGATCAACATCAAATCCAGTCAGCCATTCACACTCAAAGTCACAGGTAAGACACCATACATCTTTTCATCTTTTTTGGTTACGTCTAAATGAAGTTAATGCGCCAGTAGCATCAGATCTACTCTGAATTTATCATTTATATATTTTTTGGGTTGTTTGTTTCCAGGCCAGAGCACAATTACCTTCATATATGACTTTGTCGAAAAGTTCACAGGACCTCACTCGGGCTATGCAGTACTGAGTGGACGTCCACGAGCAGGTACACTGCACAGCTCTGTATTTTTTGTATGTACAGTATTCCAAAGTGAAATATTAAAATGTATTTATTGAAGTTTAGAGCTCTTCATTAGAGAAGTTTGTAATCTCCATCTTACGTTGTAGTAAATAAAAATAATAAAAAAGTACAGCAAAACTAAAGCAAATTTCTTTTCAAATAAAAAAACAGATCAGCCTGCCACCCTGATGCTCTCAGTCATAGGAAGGAAAGGTCCAACTTCAATAACTATCGAAGAGGTTGGCTTGGTAACAATGTCTGGTCCAGCGGTTGTAACCAATGGCACAATAACTGACATGGGGAATGGAGAGACCCTGGTCACGGTTGATGCCGTTCCTGAGGGGGAGTTTGTGCTCATTCTGAAAGGAACAGACACAGTGTCTAACAGCAAATTTCAGAGACAGTCTACCACCCTGATGTCCGTCTCCAAAGTTAATATCCAGGTCTGTTCTTGCAGTATCTCTTCACATCCTCCAAATACATCTGTTTGACTGATGACATCAAGAAAAAGGAGAGTATTCAGATTTCAATAATCTATATCTTAAAATGTTGCCTCAAGCAAGCAAATCAATTTTTTAGTGTTTTAAAGTGATCATGTAAAATGATACACAAGGTCATTTGCACTTTTTTGTCAATTTTTTGCTCAATACACCTACTTATGTTTAACTATGGCCAAACGTTTCTGCAATTATATATATATATATATATATATATATATATATATATATATATATATATATATATATATATATATATATATATATATATATATATATATATGTATCCTTATGAGGCTTATGAGGACAACAGAAGGCTTTTAGAAACAATTTACTACAGGTTAGCAATGACTTGACAATGAACTGCAGGAAAGCATCCTCCTGATTATATGTAGTATGCTGAGTTTTCATAATTGAATAAAGAACATACACTCTGTGCTTAGTATTGTATTTAAGAACATTAAAATATATTTTGGTGTGAAAAGATTTGAAACCGGTCCTCCCTAACAATGTGCCGTGATTATTCTTTCTCAAGGCTGCAGTGGAAAGCAGTGTTGAGCCAGGGGAAACTTTTAATCTTCCCTTCAGTGTGATGACCCAAAGTGAAGGGGGTACATACACCATCAGCGCCCGAAACGACAGAGACTTTCTTATGTCATACCCAAAAACGTGAGAAAAATCTGTTTCATATGGTTTCTTTCCAAATGTTCCTGTATAAAACTGACATGACAGGATTGGGGTGGGAGGAAATCGTTTCTAATGTGACATCAAGCATCTATGCAAGACTCATAGGAATCTACTGAACTAATGAGCAGCCAAACCTGCCCTACATATTGCAAAATAGACAATATACAAGCCAAAAAAACCATAAGAATTTAACTGATAATTGTAAAAATGATAATGATAATGAAAATTCTCTTTTCAGTTGGAATATATCCATCCTATGACGAATTATCTTTCTTAATACTGAAGTTCACATATTCTTTCAAAATAATTTTAAAACTAATTTTTACATCTTTTGACAGGCTCAATTTGTTAAGTGGAAAATATGCTAATGCTACGCTGACAATTACACCAACTGCTGACACAGAATCAGGCACTGATGTCACTCTAACCATTGAAGCCAAATCATCAAGTGGCGCTGACTCCAATTACGCCGTTCTGAGACTGTCTGTTGTCAATAAGGTAAGATGACATATGCTCATTAGGATCTCCAAGAAAACTTGGTAAAACAAAACAGGATTTTATTCTGATTTATGTACAAATAACATCTGCAAAGAACAGTTGTCTAAAACGTTCATACAAATTAAAAATGTGGTGTGTAAGTAAAAAAATGAAAAGACATCCACATTAAAAATGACAACTGATGTCATTAGGTCAAAAGTTGCTTTGGGCTGATCAAAGCAAAAATGATTTTCAAAGTGAAGGCTGAGATCAAATTTGGATAGAACTGCAGGCCAACAAGTCAAATGTTCAACATTTTGTCTCTGCTAAATAAACTGGCAAACCTTAAATAGCCAGAGAAAGATGTCCATGGATCTCCTGTGTTTGGAGGGACTTTCTCCAAATTCTATAGTAAATTTCATGTTGGGGTACTTTTCATTACAAAATACTGAGCTGAAACACTTTCAGGTCATGTTGGTTTGTCTTGAGTTTTGCTCTTATATTAAATGGATTACCAAATGCACCAAACATTTGTATTATCTCTAGAAATAGACTTTTAAAGCTAATCAAAAAGTGATACTTTTTTTTATAATATTTGAAAGGCCGCTTCAGTTCTTAAAAGTTCACACAACAATGTTAAAATTTCAGTTCATCCAGGTCTTGAACTGATACTCCCAGAAGCGAGCACATCTCTTTATGATGTCCCTCCACTGGCTGCCAGTCCTTTTTAGAATAGAGTAGCTCCTATTGGCTATAAACCACCCTATATTTCTGAGTTATTGAGTTTTTGTATCTGAAGTAAGGTCCGAGTTATTTTTGAATATATCAATAACTAAATATAAACATTGGGACTAGGCTTTCTTGATCAAGGCATCTGGAACCAGCTTCCTCTCTGGACCAATCACTGACCTGTTTCTTTTTAAATCCAAGAGTGTCACTGTGGAATTTATACCAAAGTAAAAAGATTAATCATAAAAAAAAAAAAAAAAAAGTTTATTAGGGCTTTGTGGACATGACAAAGAATCATTGTATGTAATAGTCACCTTTCTTTCTGCATTTTGCACAGATCACAGATTTTATTCCGCCAAAGTGTGAAGTGACGACCATAGTGGCAAATTGCCCTCATGATGTCTCAAAATGTGGACCTTTCCAGTGGGAGCTCTCTGCCAACTTCACTGATGAAAATGGCACTGGGATTCAAAGCATTTCCTTGAATCAAGGCAATGGGAATTTCACACACACCACTCTGAACGCTTCCGTCGTCCAGGCGTACTACAGCGCCTCCTGCTGTTCTCAGATCGTTGAGATTGTAGCTGTGGATAAGGCTGGCAATGTGGGCAAATGTTACCACTCGATCATTCGTTCACACAGTTTTCCTACTACAATTCTGTCGTTGCCACTATGGTTTTGCCTTTTGGCTTCTATTTTTGTGGTAAGGCCTTAAAGAAGTTTACAGGATATCATGATAAATGTTAAGTATATCTTTTAAATTATTTTGTTTGGAAAAGAAAAACCTACTTGCGCTCTGTGCCTTTTAATTACTATTTCACGCAGTTTGTTAACTTAAAGCTATTTGCTTTTGACTATTGTAACGACATTCATTACACACCTTGTTGGTGCTGCACAGCACCAGCAAACAATAACTTGCAGGCTGAACAAGTCAGGTCATTGCTACTAAGCAGAATTAAATACAACGCTGTAACTTGGTCTTTGATGCTTAAGAGTCAAGTACTAGATATCTGGACCACTACTAAATATTACCAATGCAGTAAATGTATCCATGATTCAAAAGTGACTCTTTAAACCTGCCTCAGAGGAAGGACACTTTTGTGTCCATTTAGATGAGTGAACAAATCATTTCTTCAAAAATGTTTGACCTGTTCCTGAGAATTAATACCACATGTTGTAGATTATATGTATATGTAAAATACAGCACACATATAATCAAAACTGCAAACACCAAATGTTCAGGCATCAAATAACTGATATATTACCAAAATAAAATGGAGCATTTTACCATTTCTGTTTTTTGAGTGTTTATTACAGGCTAAAGTATGGGTATTGTTCTTGTAACATTCTCCTTTTTGGTTTATTTCAGTGTCTGTTCTAGCTTTCTCAGAAGGAAAAGTCCCAAGACAGCAAAAAGACACCTCAACAAATTTATTGCTATTACATACTTTTTCCCATTCCTGTGCTTGATGTTTCATTCATACGTTTTACTGCTGTTGTGGAGTTTACCTCCTTTAACTAAACACCACATAATAAGATGGTTCAGTTGCCTTGTCATGTGCAGTGCTAAAAGTATCAACCACTTTCCGACGCAACATAAAATAGTCAATCGAACTTTATTATTTTTATGATTATTATTTGCATTTTATTGATTTAGTTTATGATTGTCAGATTAAGTGGTTGAATTTTTTGAATCTCTACCTAGTTTTGTATTCTTCAAATGCATAATTTTTATGTGCCTTTTTAACAATTCTCATTTAAAAATTTGTTTCCATTTGCCTTGAAAAGACAAAATCTAATTACTTATTGCTGTCTGAGATGATTATAAGTTTTATGATTCTAATTACATTTTACAGTCCTATCGTTTCATATGTGGACAAACATTTTTGCCTAAAGGTTGTCCTTTAACTAAATAACACCTAGCTCTTTCTGGGGACACACTAAGGACGATCCAGATAAGAAGAGTCAGTATGTGACTTCCTCTAATACCTTGTTAGTGAGACATGTCCAAAATACCTACTAAGCTATCTGAAGTCATTTTACAACTCCCAAGTTTTATACCACCCAGAAGCATAAATCTAAGCCTACAGGATAAAAAGATACTCAATTCCAACATCAAAAAGACTTTTGTACAAGACATTTATTATTTCTTCAAAGAAAATATCCATCTGAAATTGACAAAAATCAGTTACTTTACAATATATACAGCTGTCTTCCATATCTTACATATCAAGTCTGTTTTGTTAAAACATTTTAATATATTATGCACTGAAAAGAAAAACTTAGGCAATAAGTATCATTACTTTTGCAATGCAACAGTAATTATAGAATTATATGTAATACTTTTCTGCTGTCTTCTTTAACTCAGTCAGCAGACATTGAAGCATTGTCGAAATGCTTTTTTCCTGTTTGACAAAAAGGTGTTTACTAAGGCATGAAATGAAGTCAAAATAAACTTAAAGCATGCATAAAATCACACACTGATATCAGAACAATTTTTCTGCTCAATCTGTTCATATCCTGATATCTAAGTGAATAATAAGCCATTTATAAAAAAATATTTATATATATATAGATATTGCCATGAGCAGTGCAAACAGGAGATAAAGCAAAAAACATTTACAGCTTTTCTGATGATACATTAAGTGCTTACATACTTGTGTTGAATTACTGCAAAAGCAAGTCAATTCAACAGTCATTAAACCTGACAAAGCTACATAATGAAAGAAATTACAATATCAAAAAAATTATCTTAAATAAAAATAATTCTATTTAAATAAATGTGTTCACTACTCGTTCGAATTCCAACATTGGATTAATTCTCATTAAAAATTTTAATTGTGTTTGTGAGGTTATGGGAAAATGAGTCAAATACTTGCGTCACTGGATAATTTAAAACAAGTGCCTAAAAGTTAAAACGTTTTCAAAGCATTCAGTATGTATTAGACAATAATCCTATGACATTCTCCTTAAAACCTATGGCAAGCAATGAAAATAAAGGTTACCACCAATCTGGTAATTGTTACTCACAAATTAAGTAAAACCAACTACTTTCCCACCTTAAAATAAAAAAAGCACAAGTTTGCATAACTTTGTCTTTAAGTTCCAGATGTATTATTTTAAACAGCACAGATACCATAAAATGCAGTTATATAACAGTTTAAAAAAAAAATTAGACATCAACCTATCTTCTAAAAGTTGCATCTATTTTGTGCAAATTCTATTGAAATTTTAGGGCTCGTCAATGCATCTATATTCACATTATACACTTTGCCATTTTTGGTTATTTTCCTAAACCCTTACATGCATAAAACAAGGTAGTTACTTTTCTTTTTTGAAAGAAAAATAAAACCAGTTCTTACATTTGTAAACTTAGTGGTGGTGTTGCATCAAGTCATTACTAACACAAAAGAAAAAAAACAAAAAAACTTTTGAATAAGCATGTAGAATTAACAAATTTTTTCTTACAGTGCAAGCATCGAGAGGAACAGGGTGGTCCCGTTTTTTAAAATTTACTCCAGTTTTATTTTTTATGCACAGTTTTAACGTGCTTTTTCAGGTGACCAGTCTGAGTGAAGTTCTTGGGGCAGTGTGGGCAGGAATATGGTTTCTCCCCAGTGTGGGTATATCTGTGTCTCTTCAGGTTATTGTAATCTAAAAATCCTTTACCACAATATTGACACCAATGTCTCTTTTCTCCATTGTGCCACCGCAAATGCACATTCAACTCCACTTTTCTTGTAAATCGCCTTTCACAGATGTGGCATTGGAAAGGTTTCTCTCCAGTGTGGATCCGTATGTGAATTTCTACATCCCGTTTGGTGTAGAAGCCGTTGCCGCATACCTGGCAGATAAAAGGTCTTATCCTGCCATGGACCATTTGGATGTGTTTGCTTAGACCAAAACGATAAACAAAGCCCTTCCCGCAATGTTGGCAGACGTGAATCCTGCCGTTGCGATGTACCCTATCGTGACGTTTAAAAGTCTTGGAGTCTGGGAAGTACTTCCCACATAGTTTACAGGAGAAAGGCCGGTATATTTTATGGAGACTGACATGGCTCTCGAGTGCATTGCTGTTGCTAAAAACACGGCCACATTCTCCACACTGGTTCCTTAGCAGATGCCTGCCGATGACAGCCAATGGCTGTAAGGGAGACACAATAGGTGGTGCACTAAGGGGTATATCTGGAATTCTGTATTCTACCTTTAGAGGTGGCGGCCTTATTATATCTGTCATAGGTTTTTCATTGGGCGGAAGTGTAGGAGGATACCACACTTTAGCTCGCCACTTCTTCACAACCCCAGATGAAATCACTGGTAACTCCAGCTTTTTCTTTTTATAGCTACCCCTTTTCTTCCCAACTCTTCTTCTACCTTTAGCTGAATTGGTCAATTTTTTGGCACTTGCAACTTTATGGTTTGTTTTCCGACCACAATGGCCTTGAAGTTGTCTGGGTTTCTTAGGATTAGATTCTGCAGTCATTGGGGGACTGGGATCATTTTTTGCCATTTTAAGACACTTTGGACTGGGGGATTCAGGTTCACACTTAGTTATCTCAGTGATAGAACTGTCTGCAGTTACGATATATCTCCTAGGAGTGAAAGAACTGTATTCCCTTTTCATGGATTTTGTCTTGGGGTTGGATTTAGGTGATGTAGAGCAACTTTGGGTGCTCAACATCTCAGGGCTTGAGCTGTTTTCATCTGCACTAGATTCTGTCTTGTCGGGACTAGAAGATACTTTGGTTAACCTCTTAGGACTCAGTGAACTGGATTTTGCACTTTTAGGGGTAGAATCATTGCCTGTTATTTTAAAACCTATACAAGTAGGTCTCCTGGGACTGGCAGAACTGGACCTTTTAATTAGTGAAATTGTATCATTTTTATTTGAAGGGGAATTCTTTGGGCTCACAGAAGTTGATTTAGTTACATTTGTGCTTGTACTTTCTTTTGGAGAGCTCGACTGCCTTGGACTTTCAGATATTGACTTCATAACACTATGTGTGCCTGAGCAAGGCTTCTTAAAACCTATATTAGGGAATTCTTTTGTAGATACTGACATTCTAGAAGTACCACTTGGTTCACCACCACCCTTGTGCAATCCTAAACTCTGCATACAAGCAATCTTACTTGGAGAGACAATATAAAGAGCTTGAGCTGGTATTTTGGTTGAGTCTTGAACAATTAAATGTGGTTTCTTGTTTTTGTTCTCAGTCCGCATTTCTTCTCCTGCAACCTGTTTTGTCGAACTTCTTTTTGATTCCAAATGAGCCTGCAGATGACTACGTAGACGGGAAACAATGGATTTGGTTCCTCTGGCATTTGAAATTTCATTAATGTTGGGCTGTAAAAAAGAAAATATGAATTTAATACAATCCAAAAAGAAATTAGAAACACTTCACTATATTTTTGCATTTGCATAGCTTACCTCATTTTCCGAAGGTGACACAGAGAGTTTGGCAAGAAACTGAGCTTTACTCATCTGAACATGAGGGTCAGATGTATCCTCCTGTGTTATGAAAGCACCTTCTTGTTCGTCCTCCATGTCACTGCATAAAATGTCCTGTTCCAAATCAGGAATTAGTCGATCTGTTTCATCTGAGACATGAGCATATGATGACTTTTCTTGTATGATACCCTTGGATACCAACGTTGAGATTAAGACCGATTCTTTGGTGGAAATGGACAACGGAAGTCGAGTTAATCTGACCACTGCTCTGAGTTTGCGCTCAGTAGCTTGGGTTAATGACGAAGATACTGATGCTGGTACTCCATCAGCTGGAAATTCTGAACCTGAATGTTCTTGGAAAGCAGCAATTGTACTTTCAGCAGAAGAGATAATTTGACCAGAAGAGTTGAGGTCATCAGTTGTGCTGTGTAATTTTTTAGTTGATGTTGGATGACCTGAATAAGATGAACTTGATTCTTGTAACTCAGACATTAAGGGTTTTGATGATTCTGGATGAACAGGAGCTATGAATTCCTTGTCACCCAGGCTTGCTGCAAGAGCAATCGTCTCAGGTTCTCTGGAGACTCCAGATGGCATCGCTTTTGAAACAATAGTTATTGTTTGAGGCGCCACATACTGATGATCTGTAAAGATGGTGCTTGACTGTAAAGACATGACAGGATCCTGTTTCCTGTAGACAACTTTAATAGTTTTTTTAGGAACTGAAGAAATGGGAGGCGTAGCTGCTGTAGATAATGGAGGTAGATAACTTTTGTTCAAAGTTGCTGGGTTAACTGAAGAATGTGGGGTTTGAGACCCTGCTTTGGCAATATCAGATGTAAGAGAAGGTCTTGGGAGAATAATTATTGTACGAGGTCCTTTATTGGGTGCTGGCCTATGGATCAGAGGAAGCGGAAGTGACTTTATGACAGTCTGAGCAGCAGAAGCCGACGACAAAGAAGACGATGCAGTACAACTTGGAGGCAAATGTGACAGTTGCTGCGTGACAACATTTTGAAGGTCTACTGCTTTTGATGAAGCAGCAGCTGTCAAATCATCAGAAGCAGATGATGTCTTATTCGACATGAACAGAGTTTCAACAGGAGCCATCTGTTGCACTGTTGGGGTCTCAACTACTGCTTTAAAAGAACCCACAGAAGAAACAGAACTGGATGTGATCTGAGACTGTGATGCGACTTTTAATGGGAGATCATTTTTTTCCAAAGTTGACTGATTCATAGCTTCAACAAGCAGCAAGGCATCCTGAAGGCTGACCGAAGTCTGGCAAGCTTTGAGCAAACCTAAAGATGCTTGTAGTGGAACAGCCAATGAGGTGGTTGATATTTTATCTGCCGTCACGTCTTTTTCGACTTCTGGGCAATGCTCTTGCAATTCAAATGTGGGTTGCTCTCCAGAGGAAAAGCTGGAGAGCAGAGGTGTTGAACTCAAAGATTCAACATCTATGATGTTGTCTTTCAAAGTATCTGGACTCTCTTTGATTGATGAACTCATGACAGATGAAGTCACCAATGGCGGTGAAGGACGCCTCACCTCCTTTGTCTTTAAGTCCATCTGATGTTTTGGATCTTTATCTGTTGAATTAGGAAGAGTTCGTTTCTGCCTAGTTTTCTTTGGTGGGCGTCCTCTTTTGCGACCTGTTGAAGATTTGGGCTTGGAATCGTCTTCCCTTTCAGGGACTTCTTTGTTTAATTCTTCACCTGCCATGTTTGAGTTGACTGATGCAGACTCTAAATGGGTTTGCTTATTATGTGTTGTTGCACTGTCCGTGTGAGGAACCATTTGTTTGCCCTCAGATGTTGCAAGTCCTTGTTTTGCCACTTCCACGATTTCCGACTCTTCCTTGATATCGTCCCTCAGGGCATCTTTAAGTGAAATAACCAAGGAATGCTGCATGTCAGTGGACTGGTTGTGTGTTGCCTTTGAACTTTCAGTTTCTAAACAGGGTAACTGTAAAACCACCGAGTTGTTCGTTTTCTGAGGTACTGTTATTTGGGCAGTTGAAGAATTGTTTATGTTTGGTCTTCCAATTGGAGCTCCACCAACAGAACCGCCACATGAATCTGGTTAACACAAAAAATGATAAATGATAAAGAGAATTTAGTTAAAAATATACAACATACTTAACAATTAGAGTATACAGCATGAAAAAAAAAAAAAAATGCAGGCTCTGATTACCACCTGATTCAAATTCAGGATCATCACCTTCTTGCTTGAACTGGGACTGCAGAGAATAATGGCAGTGAGATTATTGCAGGAATTTAACAAACAATACATTTCCCCCCCAAAATATGGGAATTATTTTAAGTACCAAGCTTAAAAACACACCTCTTCCTTGACAACTACAAACTCCATCTGAGAATTTCTGTCTCTATAACTGACATAGTTGTGCTCTTGTAAACTGTAGTTGTTCCACTTGTAGTTGCATTGCTGACTGTGCCTTTCCAGTTCTGTGCGCATTAATGGTTCACATTCCTCCACCAGAATTGTTCGGCAAGGAACAAGATCTGTAAACATGAATAAAAACGTCAATACAAATAAATTACTTTTTAGACTCAAAACACAATTTGACATGGTATAGTGAAGTTAATAGCAAAATTGGGAACATTTTGAATAATAAAGTTAATACACATTGCTGCCTTTTGAATAACTTTTCCTTTCTTAGCAGAAACAGTGTATTTTTACTCCAGTTAGTCATGTGCTGAATAAAATCTATGCAATACATGAGTTGTTATCCTGTTTTATATTACTAACCACTTTTCACTGAACACTATAACAATTAATGGAAAGCGCTAAAGCAGCATTCTTGGTAGGCCTACATGCCCCCTGACTGTATTAACAAATCAAAACTACAATATGCTGTTGCTTGCATTTTTGCCACATGATCTGGATATCTTTTCTCTTCATAATTGAAAGCATCCTTTGGAATAGTCACAAAAAACATGTAGTGAGTCACAGCCCTACTCCACCATCCAAGATCGACACATCGTAAAAATGTGTCAGAAACCTGACACATTTTTACGAGACTTTTAAACCATTTGTAACAAGTGAGAGAGCGGTTTAGAAATAAATAATGGCAAATAAATGACAAAGGAGAGCTGCCAGAGTAAAATAGCACCTCTAAAAAAGTCCCAGTATGGGAACAGTGGGCTCTCCAGCAGGAAAAAAAAATGTAACAGAAAAAAATAAGCAAAAATAAAAGCAGCAGGAACGCTGTCCATCCTTTGCACTTAACCAGACAGATGAAATATAGTGTGCATTTTTAGTATATAAAGGTGTTTAGTTTTGACAAGAGGGTATGTTTCTCAGTCTCATATAAAACAAGTGTGAAACTTTGTAGTTAAATACACAGTAACTACTTTCTTAAAAAAAAACTGTTGTTACAACTGTTACCATGTATGTTTAGAAACAATCAATCAGAGACAGGAGGAGAGTCTTAGCACTTTCAATCGCACTCATGTATGCCCTGACCACAGCCTCCAACATGTACGGTGGAGAAGAATCCTAACATTATGGGGAAACTTTTTACCTGTCGTAATCAGCGTCCATACGTTCTAGCCTGTGCATTCACAGCAGGGAGTGGGAGCTGCGGGGGAACTTGCCTGGTGGCAACTACTGATTTACTACCAAGCACTGGTGTGTCTGGGAGGGAAGCTTTAATACCTGAACCTGTTCTGTGACAAAGTTGTACTGCTGTAACCGATAGGAAAATTTTCAAGCTTAAACATCATTCGGCCTAAAGAGGGGCAGCAGCGAGGCAGCTTTGGTTAAAATATTGTAGAGCTAAACAAATTTACACGAAATTTCAAAATTTGCACAGAAACAAAAAGATATAATGCTAATGAACCTTTTTAGACAGTTAATTAGCATGAAAAAAAAGCAAACAAAAACAGCAAATTATGCAGCACATGTCAATATCAAACTACTATAACTACTTCCCACTTCCTTGCCATTTTTTTAATTAAAATATTTGCTGATCTGTGTTAAAAGTGAGACCCCTGGACGTTATTTAGTTACAGCGTTGACAGTTAATGGCAAAACACTGCATCCTTTCTCAGATTTTGACACAGTGCATAGTAATGGCACGTGTAAACAACAGTCAGGTGCTGTCTATTCCAGTAACATATCAATGACTGTCGCACCACATAGTGAAAATTTTACCAAATATGTATAAAAACATATTTAAAAAGTTACCTGCTGCAGGTTTAACAAGAATATTTGTGAAACACAGATGAGTTAAATGTTCTCAAGCACATCATTTTAAATTGAATTTAATGGCAATGCATTTGGAATTTTTTTTCTGTTAAACTTGAAATTGAACAGTTAACAAAGGAAGAACCCCTTTTCAGATGAATATTTGGGTCCCATAACGCTTCCGTACTAACAGCCAATTTTAAGAAACTACTTTAATTAGTGGTTGTTACTGTGGGCACAAAACGTTCTCGCGGCGGCCAAGTAAATGGTACAAAACGTCCTGTACCAAACTACTCAGATGCAGTCGGATACGAAACGAACAACAATTTAGTTGGAGACTGAGAAACAACCAGCGTTTTAACATTGTATCCAGCAACTTTTTAATTTGTTCTTGGCCCTTTAGTTAGTTCATCTCTTTATGCTCCAGACAAAAAAAAAAAAAAAAAAGAGAAAATGTGAATGAGGAAATTGATCATGTAATTAGTAAAAGTAGCCATAGCGCCAGAAGACTGCTGCGGAATCCCTTTCGCTTTCACCTGTTCCTTACACCGACAGACCACAGTACGGTTTCCCTCGTTTTATATATCCCACCCTCCTGATAAGATTGGCATTACGCAGCGATTACGTAACGGTCGTGAGCTTAGGTTACCCAGCAAAATAACGCGGAAATTCTGCCGAGACTTATTATAAAATCTCAACGACAAAACAAAGTCATTAAATAATAGTACTGCGCTAATGCTTAAGTGTGATAAAGGCAACTACTCACCACATTGTATCGCAGTGTCGCATTTCTCAGAGGCATCGCCTGGTTCTGTAACGGAGGGACTTTGTCCCGTGTGAGAAACCGGTTTGCTTTTGCCAGTCTCATACTGGGAACATCTCGTTTTCAGGTCCTCGTTCTCCTTCTTGATCTTGGAAATTTCTTCCTTCAGCTCATCCACCATGTTTTCAAAAAGTTTCGTCGTCTCCGCGATGGCGCTCTTCAACATACTCTCCATGACGGAGGCATACTTCGACTGAAAATCATCCGCCGACATCTTGATAAAACCTAAAGGCCCCCCGCCCCCGTTTATGCCCAGACCAGTTCAGCTGTGGAACGAAAGCATTAAACAGGGTATTAACGGCTGACCCAATATGGCTCCTTCACACGCACGGAACGCGGACTCCGCTTTGTGTGACGCACATCAAATGACGGTTTGGACTTGAGCTAATATCCGGTCACAAACTCTTATCCTAATTTGTGATTGAAAATTATCTAAACCTCCAGAATAAATCAAAACCAATATTAGCAGCAAATTACCTTTGAGTTTACATAAACCTCCGAAACTACAGACGCGCCATTTCGTGACACACACAATGCCACAATGTGGCTAAAACGTGTCTACTTCCGTGTCTTCCTTCTTCTTCGGTTACTGAAAATAATCGCGTCTTCTGCCACCTTGCGGACACCAGTGTGGGACCGTGAAAAACATCAGAAGTTTTCCGAACGCGTGTAAATTCCACGACAGCAACTCAGTCAAGCCTATTAGTACAAACACCCGGAAATTACTGATGGAAAAATCTTCAATAAAAAACATATGTTGTTGACAAAAGTGACAAATAAATATTAAAATAACATGTGAACTTTATTAGTCAAAACTAAACGTCAAATAAGTATTTATTTATTTATCTATTTATTTATCATTGTCAACTTTTAAACAACCTTTAGAAAGAACATTGATTCCTATCAAGAGAATTGTAAACCAAAGACGTTTGTGGAACTTTCCAACTTGCCTCAAAAATCTTGTCTTGAAGAGTTTCATGTTGATCACAATAACTTATTGGACTTTTCTGTTTTAAAAGTGTGAACATGACCACACTAATTTACAACACATCTTTCATGCTCTAATGGTTTTTCGTATTTTTTTCCCACTCTGCATATCACCCAGAGCGAAGAATATTTATCTTATATCTTCCATTATAATAAAATGCAAGGAAAGCAGAGAATATGAAATATATTCAAGGATAATTTAAGGAAAATTGTGTGAATTAGAAGTAATTAACACTCAACCAGGTGGGGGCGGTAATGCGCGCATTTATTTCCTCCCCTGGATAGAGAGACTGTAATTGGTCTCAGCTCGGCCACCGTATTTTTAAGCACAACACACCATAACTTACGGGGCTGATATTAGACATAGTGAACATCATCGTCGACATATTACTCTCCAACCTTGTCGAGAAAAAGAGAAAAAACGAGTTATTTTATTGAAAGGAAGGAGATAATTAGTAAGAAATGAGGTGGAAATATAAGTAGGAAGGAACTATTCAGAGAATACAGATCTATACAGGTGCCTCTAATGATAAATAATAAACTAGGTTTATATTTCGTAATTTTTTTATTTAAATATTACAAAAAATAAAAATAATAACAGATAAATTAATGGCAATTTAATTTCCCAGTGGATTGGAGAAGTTAGAGAAAAGACGATAAGATCCGTTGACACTCCAGTACCACATTATTCAAGGCAATACACTGGATGTAACACTGAGTTTTCAAATCAGTATGGATCACTTCCCATATTGGAATCGTAATTTGTTGGCTGAAAATTTTGCTAAAAGCGATGCAAAAAAAGAATACTATTGATTTGAATGTAAAGCAAAAGTAAAAAAGAGTTTAGTAAAATTGTACATGTATGGTAGAGGTAGAAAATCTGATCCATACTCCCATCCGGAAGGTGGCAGTATTGCACATTAGTTGTTTGCCAGCCGCCATAAAATAGAGGAAGAAGCCGTTTTTTTTCAAACAGGAAGTCAGGCTGTGGTGCTGGGGAATACAGCAGTTGCGATTTTAAACAGTTTCTATTAAGGGATAAGCTAGCTGTTATGTTGTTATGTAACCCTTTCCATCTATGTATTAGTTGAACGTCGACTGTATAAAGAATGGAAAGGATGAGATATGTTTCAGATGATGGTGGGTTTGCGGTAAACTAAAGTTAGTGTAAAAAGCTAGGTGGCTAACAATTCAGCCTGATAATTTATTTAGCTGTGCTTTACTGACATGGAAAGCAGCTGAACATTAAACCTATGCGGCCTTTTTGTCTGCCTCAATAAACTAATTTGTAGCAGTTTCCGCCCTTTTTTACTTGGGTGTCAGTAATTTTTGCCAGTGAGCTTTGAAGTTTTTTGAATTTGGACATTTTCGCCACAATGACAGAGACTATTCAGTCTTTTCAGTCCCAGCTTTCGGGAGTGATGGAAACGGTGTTCAAGGCTGCCATCTATGAGATCACACGGCTGGTGGAGGAGAGCTTTGTCGAGGAAGTGCTGCGGTGTCGGGAGCAGGTGGAATCCCTGGAGAAGAGGCTGAAGTCGGCAGAGAGCCGCCGGAAAGACAGGCAAGACAACGGGAAGGAGATGTGTGTTGACTGCGGGAGAGCCAGAACGACTGGAGAAGACAAAAGCCTGACAGGTGGGTGATGTCTCATCTCCTTCTAAAACTATCATATTAGCTATTTTTATCGCTTGGTCAGATGCATCATAGTAAATAAACCCAACAAATCACCCCACTGGAGTTTCTCAAAAATTAGAAACGTTCACAGATGGAACGCAATCTTCATAGATGCTCCAAAATCTAGATATCATGAGTCAAATGTTTATTATTTTCGATCATCTCTGCTCTCATATACAGTATTTTAATTATCTTGTTCTTATTCATTTTTCTATTCTGTTACTTTTATCTTTACCTTAACAAAAAGCCTCAGTTATTAAATAATCTTGTGAAGCCATTTTGGTATTTATTTGGCTTGAACAGAGATATATTATAATTTTAGGTTTTGCAGCTTGCAGCCAGATAAAACTCACAATACAGCAGAAATCTTTAAAAGTTTAGTAGAACTATCCAGAACTAATGAAGAAAACATATTATCCAATTAACCTTTCTGAAGTGGATCAGGTCAGAACTCAAATGAAACTGAATTGGACCTAAAGAATCATAAATATTCAGTTCTATATATAAAAAATATGTATTTCTTATTATTTCAACTGTTTACAATGCAATTTTTTTCTAGCTAGTTGATTAGTTTGTCTTGTTAAAAAAAAAAGCCCTGAGGGATACCTCAGATGTTACTGTGTGGTAACTAACAAAACATAATGCAGAGATACAAACACTGATGCAAAATATTAAAAAATCTTCTAACTTCATTATTGATTTAAAGGTGTTGAAAGATCATTAAATTGTTCTAAAATTAATAATCAAAACTATTTGACCCTTTGTGCATTGAGTGAGGTGTATTTTTTTCTGTCTTCTACACAGACAAAAGCCTGAAACAGGAGAGAGTGTCACAAGAAGAGGCACAGAGTTACCAAGGCGCTGTTGGAAAGAGACTAAGTAAGAACGCTGAAAAGACGACGCAAGAGAGGAGCCGTGAGGCACAGGTGGGTTTTTTAAGAACTCACACTGGTGTGCTATCGCTGCAAAGCTTTTCTGTGCTTGTGAGCTGATACATTTGGCATTAAACAGATTTATTACAGTATGCAGAACTGCATACTAGTGCATATTAGTGATCCAAATTTAAGCATGAATAATTGTAAACAGGCTTTCAGGATGCTTGCACAAAAACTTAAATAGCTAATTTCAAAACGTTTGTTTTTTTCCAAGGTAGAGCCGTCTTCTGTGACTCCAATTAGGGAAGAGGCAAACTTCCCTAATTAAAAAGTACTCTTTTTAAAACTATCCCAGGTGTTAAACAACAAAATTTTATTCAAAATACTTCACCAATTGTGGAGTTAAAGCAGCTGATCTAAATGCATTCAGTTCAGCGGATAAGTTGCTCTTTTCTACAGGTTCAAGTTATATTCTTACGCAGTAGAAAAAAGCTTCTCTGGGTGAGAGATGAGTTAATGTCTTTCAAAGTTGAACCTAAAACCCTCATTTGCACAATAGTAAATGTACATAATCTCTTTGTTTTTATTTGGCTGTTACAGTTCAGGTTGGAGTCCTCCCACCAGACTGCTAGACATTGCTTTGCCCCCCTTTGAGTTGACTTATCTTCACATGGTGATCACACTTAGCACTGCTGGTTACAGATGTTAACTGGCGTTTACGAGTCTGACAGTCTGTGTGCTGTTTGTCTAAGAGTCCTGAACTTCCATTTTACCTAATTTATCTAGAACTGCATAGATTTGAGATTTTTATTCATGATTTTGTCTACACAACAATCTGTCCCATAAGGAAAGGGCTGGTTTATCTTCAGGTAGTCCAGGACTCTACACAGAGACTCCCGACATGATCAAATAGAGCTTTAGCTACCGTGTAATTTCAGAAATTATTGTAAAATATTCAGTTTTATTCTTTAGTTCTTTCCATGGACTACCTTTTTCTTGTATTGCTAATGTGATTCAGGCTTGGACCTTCTATTACAGTCTGTTGTTGTCCGATCTTTTTAACTTTCTTTTACAGCCACTTGGACACTGTTGTTCCCAAACAGTAGCATCCAGGCCGGAATGTACCGTCTTTATCTGTAAAGATGACTGGAATCTGGACTGGGAACTTTTAAAAAGCAGCAGAAGATATTTTTTCAAAGACAGTTTTGGTTAGTGTTAGGCTTGTATTACTGGTTTGTGTGTGTTGTACACCATTTCATAGTTATCTGAATGCAACAAACTGGCGTAGAAATGTAGCTTTGGGAGCAGTAATAATCGCAGGTCATGGTCCTTGTGGGATTTTATAAAATGGTGAGCATAGTAGCTAATCCTAGAGTGTGCACAATAGGTGTTGATAATTCAGACAGCTGGAAACAGTTATTTACATACCTACAGCCAATTTTCAGCAGCTCCTCATCATCCTATGAGGTACAAAAACACTTATTGGAACCAACAAAATCAAACTGTTAAAAGAATCAGAATTCAAATAGATGGACATCTATAAATAACCTGCTTTAGCCTAAATGCATTTTAGATGGTTTACAACCTGGTGCTACGTTATCATTGATAGAACAAAAGACTTTAGACAGATTTTAAAGTGACAATATCACACCATAAGATTAATAATGCACGAAAAACACTTAATGTCTTAAATGTAGTTTGTCCCACCAAATGTTAGGCTAAAAATTATGTCTGAATCTCACTCAGCAATTAACCCAAATAGAGATATCCTTTAAGACTCCAGCCACTGACGGAAAAAAAAAAAAAAACCCTAAATGCAACTTTTGTATTCTTGCTCATCTTCCAGGGTGCAGGTGTACAACAGGATACATGTGAGAGACAACTCAAAGAAGAAACTCCTCAGAGCATCCAGCCAGAAGATGAGGAATCCCACAGGTGGAGTGTTAGCAAAGAAGGTGAGTTTCTATGCAAATTGGTGATGAAAACAGTATTTATTTATAGAAACACTACAAAGTACAGAGAAAAACATGCCTTGCAATCTTTGTGTTAGAAAATTTAACATGATCCACTTTGAAAGCTGACTGCGTCATTCATATGCCAGGTGTGTTATTGTGACCAGCTTGACAGTTTGTTCATATTATTTCAGAAACAAGTCTACCAGGACCAAGTAAGCATTTCAGTGAGCAGAATAACCCAGTTTGCCATGTTAACTGGGAACCTGGTTTTGACCAGAGACCGGAGTTGAGCCAAGATAGACAATCGGAGGTCCTCTCTGAATCAAATTTCCAGAACAGGTATGTTTTGAATGACTTGGGTAGCTTTGGCAAACCTGGATATGGAGAGATGGATAACTATGATGGGCTACCGGGTTCTCCAACCCATCTACCTGACAGCCTTAGTTATGTGGATCAATTTAACGAGAACAGGAAAATCCCTGAAGGAGCTAAGCACCAATGTTATACAGCAGGGTCTCCACAGAATAGAGACACTGAGGAGAGCTCCCCTGTTAGGACTAACAGTGACGTGAGCGGGGAATTCAGCGGCTTGCTTATTGATGAGGAAGGATATTTGCAGGAGCCAAATATCAGGTACCCTGATCAGATATCTGATGATTTGGGCAGCAGAATGAGCTACAGAGGGCAGGAAGTTCAGTTCCCCACTGCATCATATGAATCCTCGGCTTCATACAATGACACTTTAAACTTGCAACAAAGATTACATCATCAAAATTCAGAAAATGAAACAAGGAGCACCACCCACAACCTTTGTTGTACTACGTTACCTAATTCAGTTTCTTTAAAGTCCCACAAACAGTCCCATAAAGTTACAGGACAAGGATCCTCATACATCTGCAACCAGTGTGGAAAGATCTTCACCCAAGCATGTAATCTGAAAGTCCACCAGAGGATCCACTTAGGGCAGGGCCTCCATCTGTGTAGCCACTGTGGAAAAGGATTCCCATCCTTTGCCAACTTAAAAACTCACAAATGTGGCCAAACAGGCAACAAACCTTATTGCTGCGCTGTTTGTGGGAACAAGTTTAGCCGCCTTTGGAACCTGAAGCTGCACCAAAGGATTCACACGCAGGAGAAACCTCACCAGTGCAGCATGTGTGATAAGAGCTTCACGAGGGCAGATATCCTGAAAGTGCACCAGCGCACCCACACGGGGGAAAGACCATACTGTTGCGCCATTTGCGGCCACAGCTTCAAAAGGCTGGACCACCTCAAGTCACATCAGCGCAAACATGTGACAGACCTATAGGACTAAACTGAGCGAGTTTGGGTTTAATAGTGCTCTCTTTCTTTCAATTTGGTAATCTACAAATGAAAGTTTGCACTGCCAAGTTTCAAACTCTTTAGTTGTCGGTTGCATTTATTTAATGCAATTACTTAAATATGTTTTATTATGAAAATAAATGACAAAATGTAATATTTTTCATGTTTAAACTGATGTCTTCAACTTAACACCTGCACACCTTGTATATTTAATTCACTGTATTTGATTAGAATGTACTCAATGTGAATTCTCAACTGCACAAAAAATAAAACTGGCTTTGGATGTCATTACTTGGTTATTTACTTTTTGCTTCTGAAATAGAACAATCAACCTGCTGTATGGCAGCCAGTCATGGAATTTTATTTAATTTCCCTCTGGGCTTATCAAAGTATTTTTGAGCTGAACTAAATGCTTTATTGCCAGTTCAAGAGAAGCTTGTGACACATGTTTTCATAATTCAGCTTGTTCCATCAGATAGGTGTGTTATGTATCCTGAAACTGAGATTTTTAACATATCCAGCAGAAAGATTGGTTATTTTCTTTAGGTAACCGTAGCAATTAAAACTGCTTTAATCAAATATTTATAAATTATGCATTTTTTTTTTTTTTGACTCAGAATAAGTAAAAAAAAAAAAAGTGGATTGTAAAGTCAATCAATCAAATTTTATTTGTATAGCACATTTCAGTAACAAGGCATTTCAAATTGAATAGATAGTCAATCACTGTCATGGATCATGAAGTATCACCTATGCCTGAGTAGATCTCATTCTATTTATGTATTTTGTCTAACTGATATATTACAGATGTATTGGTACGTTTAAGATTATTTTGTGTTCCACAACTTGATTTTTGTTTGTCTTTACAGTGAATTCATTTTCTTAAAGAAGGAAATAGACTGAAATGCTGATTGTTTTTTATTTGTGGAATTTTTTTCATTTTGATGCTATTACTGTGTTTTAATTGATTCCGTCAGACAATGCTCTGTACCATTACATTGCATTTACAGTGAAAATTTTTACATTTTGTCACATTAGAACCTCAAACTTCTGTTGTGGTGTATAAATTATAACAAAACAAAGTGGCACATTATTGTGAAGAAGAAAGAACACCTGGTTTTCAAGACATTTTCAAAATGCTAAACTTTAGGTTGCATTTGAATTCAGCCTCCCTGATTATTCTAGAAATATATTTTGGTGGATTTACTGCTGCACATCGTTTGAGGTATGAGTGGGCCATTCTGCTACACAAATATGATTTTATATTAACCAACAAAACATTAGAAAGAGCCTTCACAAATATTAAAGCCGCTGTAATGACAGCCCTCACCTTGGTTTATCAGACCATCATTCTGTAATTTTAATTCCTGCATGTAAGCCCCTGATTACGAGAGGAAACCCCATTTAGAAGTTGCTGAGGGTCTGGACTGTGGGATGGGTGTCAGCATTACACACATCCCAATGCACAGTCTAGGATATGGTCTAGCTCCACTTTGACTCAACACTCCCCTTGTCCCAAGTGGGTCAGCAGGATTATATTCCTGGGAATACAGATCACAGACACTTTGACCTCCACACCTTTGGTCAGGTGACGAGAGCACAGCAACGTCTGCACATTTTGAATGAGAAGAGCAAACCTCTGCCTTCCCATTCTCACCACTTTCTACCGAGGCACTACAGAGAACACAACAATAGCATCTCTGTGTTGGGACGTGTGATGCCTCTTATTGGCATTATGTAGAGAGAGTGGTGAGGACAGCTGAGAGAATAATCAGGACTCGTTTCGATCTTTGACACTGCCTCACCAGGGCTCAGGCGATCACAAAAGACCCCATCAGCCCTCACCACTGTTTGTTCTCCTTGCAGACCTCTTGCAAAAGATTCAGCAGTTTCATATTAAGAAAAACAGCTTTATCCCTCCTGTGATAAGACTACCAATCAGTGGAAATATGTAGAATATTTATTTTTCATTCTATGTATTCGTACTATTTTTTTATTTATGTTTTTACTCGTCTTCAGTTTGTATTTGATCAAAATTTGAAAAGATGTTGAAGGCATATGAATGGTTTGTACGTTAGACACCCTATTTAGCAACCCCCCCTACGGTGGTCTAGAAATAAACTAGACAATCATTTTTGTTTAAGCTCATGAAGCGCATTTTAAATTAAATAAAAACTTTTTATCATATCTAGAGATTTCCGAAAACGTTTCGCAATCATTTTCTAGCCTCAGGCCACCGTACTGCGTCAGCTGTGATGTCATTAGCAAAAACAAGGTTCACAAAGTGGGTACTGACTGCTTTCTTCATCCTAACGTCTGTTCCTGATTAGAGATTATCCTATTTAAAAATCCACGGCGGAACGTTCGGGTCGTTTACGTTGTCGCGCATGCGCTCCATGGTTTGTTGCGTCTCGCTTATTTTACTAACGAGGTTTAGCTTACGGGACGCTAGCGTCATGCTAATATCACGAGGTGAATGTCTGATGTCAGCAGTAATCAGTACTAATATTTAGCGTTAAGTCACGCCACATCATCACCTGCTAACCAGGGAATCCGATACCGACAAACAGATGTCTGGCTGATCCAAATCAAAAGCACTCTTAGATTTCCCCCCACCAGTTTTGAAAGTGGACACTACAGAACAGACTCGCAGGGTGTCAGGATACAGTGGATCATGTCGGACCTGGACACCCTCATCGTGACCTTTCAGACCCAGCTCTCCGATGTGATGGAGGCTGTGGTGAAGACAGCGATGTTTGAGGTGACCAGGCTGGTGGAGGACGTCTTCATGATGGAGGTGAGGCGCAGCAAACTGGAGGTGGACTCTCTGAGGCTGCAGCTGCAGTGGACTGGGAGCAAACTCGGCGGGGATGCAGAAAGGACCGACGGGTCTGTTGAGTTGGCGAGCAATGAAGGAGATCAGAGTCCTGTCGTGGTAAAAGCAAAAGCAGAGGAGCATGGTAAAAACATTAAGCGAGAGTTTCAAAGCAGGTCATGGGTTACTCTGTGTTACACTAATGTATTACATTTCCCTTTTCATTGCAGACACAATGAGTGACTGCGAGGTGAAGAATCCAGATGGTGGAGTTGAACACTGGTTGTCAAATAGCAGGGAAGAATCCAAAACAGGACCAGCAGACAATCCAGAACCGATCCAGAGCCCTGGAAGAGAGTCAAAGGTGAGTCACATGACTGTTGAGATGTTATTTGGCCCTCCAGGAGGTTGGCAGTTTAAAAAAGAAAAAAGATATGAAGCCTTTTTAAAGAAAAGCATCTGTAGAACTCCTAAAATATTCACTCATACAGTTTCTACGGCGTAAAACCCTTTCAGTGGATGCGGAAGAAAAATACTGACATACAGAGACAGTAAGGCAGAGCTGCTGAAAAGCGTCCAATTTCATTTTCAACAGAGACAAATTAAAGAGCAGAAATACACTATTTATCACATTCCAAAGCTACAGCTAATATTTATTTGGTAATCAATAAATTAATCAACAAGTTACATGAGATTAGTCGGGTATTTTAATCCAGCCTTGCTATTTGCAGTAGCACATGTCTTATGTAGATAATCTTTTTAACATGAAACATCTTGGCCCCCATATCGGTGTTGGCTGATATGGGTACGGATGTGTTGGAGCAGAATAGCCTCTAAAACTGGCACCTTGGAATACAGGCAGCACAGGCCATTTGTTTTTGGTTGGCGTTTACTTCTGTACTGGAACATTGAACTTGTTTGGCACCCAACGTGGCTTGAAAATGTTATTTACAAAGCTTGCTTCAGTCAGAATAAACTTGAGAAGAATGTACAGATCGTAAAATGTTAACTAAGATGATTTTGTTCTGTGTCTTGGTTTCATCACATAATATTCTTTGTTCAGGTCACAGGAGAAAAGGAAATCATGACATCTATGGAAATGAAAGAGGAAGAACTAAAGAATCTGTCTTCTTGTTCTCTGCATTTGAGAGAGTGGGGCAGTACTTCTGATCGTAAGTATCCGGTTTAAAAAAATGAACTGTTTCAAAAAAAAAAAAAACTTTACAGGTGAACTTCTCTAATTCTGGTGAAGAAAAGCATCTCCACAGTATAATGCCGTCTCCACCATAGAGATGAATCATAACAAAAAAATTATTTGGAGTACATAGCTCATAGTTGTCATGCCGACAAATTCTCCCAGCTGAGCAAAGACACTACACATTTTCCAGATTTTTGAAATAATTTTTGAAAAATATTCAGCTATTATTTTCCATTCACCCCATTATTATGCCCTAATTTATGTTGGTTTATCACATAACCAAATAAAATATTTAAAAAATTTTGGTTGTTCAGTTTATTATAAATCTGTTTAAATTCTTCCAGGTGAAGCTGAACCAGAGAATGCAAGTGACTTGGTTGAGGCACAGCCGATACCAGCCCAAACATATAGTGAAGAGCTGCAGAGAAATGTCATTAAGAGAGACCCACACATGTCCACTGACTGTGTGTATCCTGAGACCCGGGACGAAACCGAAGTGGCAGCGGACCAGACCGATGTTCCAGCTTTTGAACTTAATTCCAAGTGGGCTGACTTGCCGGCCTCAGCAGCTGGGCTCCAGCAGAATCACAAACTTGGCACAGAACCTGAGTTTCCAGGCCCACCTAAAGGTTCTGTGAATTATCTGGAGCATGAGCTTTCTGGCTCTGCCAGAGCAGATGTTCAGTTTACCTCAGTCAGAGATCAGGTTTCCTGTTCGGCATCTCCCAAAGCCAGACTGCGAGCCAACAACACGCCGAGCGTGATTGTTAAAGAAGAAGTCCTTATCGACTCTGATGGGTTTACAGACAGGGCGAGTACAGAAAAGAAAGCTGGGTCACAATCATTCACTGGTTCGTTACAGGAACAAAGGATGAACTTAGCACATAAACCAAACCACTTTTACCACAGATCCTCAGCACAGGAGGGAGTGAAGCTCCAGTCTCCCAGGGGTTCAGGACTCAGGTTACAGGCAGCTATACAACATCTGCACCGACCACTGAAGAAGCCGCCACAGAGACTGTCAAACATGACAACAGCAGCTCTCTCCCACCCTCACTCTCAGGTTGCACCTTTAAATAACCCCAACAGGATTTCCCCCACATCCAAAGCCGCTTCGTCTTTGCAGTCACTGCAGCGCGTTCACCTGGGTGACAAACAGACCGTAGCTCTGCACCGCGCCAGCACCTCCTGGGTCGGCATCAAATCCCACAATCACCCTGCAAACTGCCATCAGTCGTCCCGCAATCCCGTCTCCCTTCCTGACTCTCCGCTTTACAGGCCCTTCCTGCGCTGCGAGGAGTGTGACAAGAGCTTTCCACATCCCAGCAACCTGAAAGCCCACATGCAGATTCACACAGGTGAACGGCCTTTTTGCTGCCCGCTCTGCGGTCGCAGCTTCACCAAGCTCAGCAACCTCAAAGCCCACCGGCGCGTCCACACAGGCGAGAGACCTTACTGCTGCTTGGCATGTGGCAAACGCTTCACCCAGAAATGCAACCTAAAACGCCACCAGAGGATCCATCTGGACGTTTGACCTCAGAGATCTGGAGCAGAAAGAAAATTTATGAGTGTTTGTGTTTTAGCTTAAGACGGTCAGGGCTCATGTTGCAGTGCAGCACAGTTGGTGGGCTGCATCATGAGACTACATTTCTAGATTTGATTAGTTCTGTGCATTCCTATGAAGCTCACCTGCTAACCTCTACAGGTGTCCTGGGCTCACTGTAGGTTGACAAACGCTGTGTGTGGCGTGTGTTTGATATTGTTAGATGAACCAGCTAACAGTTAAATGTTTAGTTATTTGTTACGTAGACTGCAAGTTATTTATAAATGTACAGTGCAATGAAAAATGTTTGTCCCCTTAAAGATTTTTGCTGTGATGCAGCAGTTTCATATTTTAAATCAACTTTAATATCAGACTAAAATAAATCGAAATCAACCTTATCCAGGATTGATGTGGATTGAATAGTCCCAACTTACTGCTGACTGAGGAAGTACCTATATTTTTGATAAGAAATAGACCTCAACAATCAAGATAATCAATTAAATTGAACTTGTCTTGTAACACAAAATAATTTTTTGGATTTCAAAAAGCAACACATCATCAGATGAGAAATGGTACTCGACAGCCTGCAAAAGTTACAAAGTCATTTCTTGAGTTTTGGGAGTCCAGTGAAACAAAATTCAGTCGTTAGCCACACAAAGCGAGAAAATGTGGACTTTCCCACGTGTAGTCAGTTTACCAATAGAATACTAAATACCCCAGAGCAACATCTAAAAGCACTGCCAGCCTTACTTCAGTGAAGATCAGTGTTCATGATTAAACACTAAAAAGGTAGGGCAAAATCATACCTTGTGCATGATGATGTATGTTTCATACACAAGACAATGCAAATAGAAGCTGGGCAGCAGAGTCATCCATGGGAGAGTTCCAAGCCCAAAACTTTAGCTGACATAAATTTGAACCTATCACTTTGAATTTTGGGATAAGATTCTGTAAATGTTCTGTTTCCTATTACATCCATCAGAAAATGTCCAGCCATCAGTTTATGATGATCATCTCAAGCGCATTTGTACAGAAGGACAATGATCCAAGGTGTCCTAATATGTCCCAATCCTAAGACTCAAAATAATTTCAGCATTGTTATCTGATGTAAAATTGTCTTCTTCTGATATATATATATATATATTGTCTCGCATTCCAATATTTTTTATATTTTTATTTTATTAAATTATAAACATAGAACAATTGCTTCTCAACTAATTTACATGAAAGATGTGTGTGCGTGTGTGTGTTATACGTACAATTATGTGTGTAACGAGTTCCTGGCGCCAGGTTTCGCAATATTAACGTTTATATTTCTTATCAATTCGACAGTATTAGAGAGATTTGAACTTCTGGGCTTGTACCTATGTTAAAGATGTTTTTAAGTTGGGTTTGCATTTCAATTAATTAGACTAATATTCAAAAGTTAGTTTATTGCATTAATCAGTTCAAGAAGGGAAACTTATGCAGTAGCACCCAAAAGTCTGTCCCCTCTTAAAATTTCAGCTTCCTCTGATAAAAAAGAAACAAAAATGTACTTGTTGAATTCACAAATATGAGACGTATTCAAAAAAAAAGACGACAGATGACAGATGTACTGCACCATACTTTTTTGGACACTAGATGTCACCCTTTCCGCTTCTTTCACCCAACAATGGCTTAATGGAGCTTTTCAGATGATCGCTTATCTCCTTGTGTAACTTCATACAGAGCCTCTATTTAAAGACAAAAAAGAAAAGAAAGCAACCCACCAAAGAAAAGAATTTGTGGTAACAAGCATCTCTTGGTGCTGTTTTAGCCAATCTTTGTGCCTGATCTAGTGTGTGTTGCTCGAGCTCAGGATTAAGCCTGATGGTTTATCTGTGGCGGGAGTCGGAGCAGCTCTGTGCAGGTGGTACAAAACGATAACATTTTAATCTTGTTTTCAGGATGTGGAAAAAGCTAGCGGAGGCTAAACTCTTTCAGTGCGTGGGCGTGTTTGAAGGGGGAGAGCGGGTGGAATGAATTAAAGCCGGGCTTCTGTTCTGGATGTTATCTTCCCCTTTTCAAGTTGGAACTCAATAACAAGAGAAGTTATCTGTAAAGAAGAATGGAGAAATAGCTACTTAGCTGAATCAGCGGTCTGCAGAGAATGAATGTTTGCTGTGCAACAGCAAAACTTCTTTCCTCTCTGCTCATAGCTAAATGAACACAGTGAACTGAGTACATAGTAAATACACTGTCTTACCAATTTAACGTGTTTCAAATAGCATATAGACTTGTGTGAAATTGTTCTAGTCTATGAACTACTGGCGTGTACATACAACTCACACCAGCTTTCATTGCTGTTTGAAGATTTATAAGTAGACATCTAACTGTACAGCATTAACACTCTTAACATGTTCTTAAAACATTTTACAGTCATGGGCCCCGATTCCATGGGTGCTTCAGGTCATTAGCGCCCACCTGTGCCATGCAGCCGACACTTGTCAATGATTGGCTACCGGCCAGTCTTGCTCAAGTGACGCATTACGTTATGACGTGAGATAAAGGCTGGACAGCAACTTGCTGAAAGACTAGCATAGTGTTGTTTTTTTTAAACAAACAAATAAACAAACAAACAAGCAGGCAAAAAATACAAATAAACAAAATAGTGAAATTTGTGATAAAAAAAAGGAGAAGGAATAATTTCACCCTGTCCGCGACTGCGTGAAGTAAGAGTACAGACGTGAGGCATAAAAAAGGGCGGACTTTTCAAGCTAGCTGGAAAGGGAAGTACCAATGTATAGGCTACAACGAATAAACTATCTTCAGCACATGACCAAGACTCATGTAGAGCTTTTGTACGGGATGGTTTTACCAGCTAGGCTGAAGCACTGAAGAGAGTTCAAACTCATGAAAAGTAATAACTTCATGCAGCTGGAGTTAGCATCAATGCTACTGCTGAGAGTGTAAATGTTGCTGCGTCAATATGAACTGCCATAAACATAAGCAGATGTCAGACGGAAAACTGCTTTGTTGATTATTCTGTCCTCAGTCCATCTTTCCTGACCCAGTTACTTAATTTACATGCTCATGTTGCACTCATGAAACACTGCATTGCGATGTGTGTATGGACATAGCAAAACAACGAGGAGATTGCTTGGTTACTTTTTAGGATTTTGTGAACTTTCTCAAAGGGGATAAGGGGATATATTTGAGAACACTGTTGCCAGAGGTCACAAAACCAGTGAAACTTGTCCTGACTGTCCCTGCTACATCATGCATTTCAGAAAGGTCATTTTCTGGCCTTTGGCGCCTGAAAACGCATCTGCAGTCCACAATGTGTCAAGCAAGACTGAACCACGATGTAATACTGAACAATCACAAAATATTGCCAAGGAATATAAACTTGGAAAAAATTGCAAGGCTACCAGAGGCAACACACTCCTCATCAAGAATTAACAAGAACGGTGAGTGACAAACAATTCAATATTTATGATGACGCCAACTGTTATATTATTTTAAAGGATGTATCTGAATGGTTTTGAATTTGTATGCGGTCCACGAGTTGCTTTTCTTCGAGACTTTTTGCCATATTTTTGTTAGATATGATTCTTTCCTGGTGTTTATTAGTAAAACTTTTGATTTAACCTTGCCTCATTAAAAGCCATTGCAATGGTGATCTTTAATATCAGGTTGTGATTAAGTAATGAAATAGCCTTGCTGATGAGTTGGTGGGCTATGTTAATGTTCACCGATACTGACATTCAGCAAGGTGGACAGTTTCAGTCACACTTGTAGATCCATATGGTTACGTATACTAATCAATCTACGCTGTGATGTTGTATTGTGGATTTTGTTTTTCCTTTGTCTTCATCTGAGTTGTTTGCATTAGGTTAAATTGACATGAACTCCTCTGGTCTGTGTGCGTGTGTGCATGTGCGCGTAGACATAATGTGTGCACCTCAAAATATCAACAAGTCATGCAAGCACCGTGACCACCCACTACCAGAAAGATAAATCTGCACCTCTGAGTGCAGTTATCAATGTCATTATCATGCAGCCTTCTCTTTCACACCAACCAAAATGAAATTCAGATATTGCAGAGTTTGTGTTTCCTGGGAAGAAAGAAGTTAAAAATATTTTACTACAATTCCTGCTGCTTTTTTTTCTCATTATAAAATGTCTGCTGGGGTTAACATCCTGGATGGATTCACCCCATCAATCATCTACATCCTCGCAGGGCAGGGGTTAACATATTGCATTAACAAATTAAATCAATAAATGCTGTCTTCAAATTAATCTTCTGCAGGTTCACCCATGATGATAAGCAGCAGTGGTTAATTATTTAAGAGTTTGAGTGATGTGAGAGGTAATCTCTCTGAAATAACATTTTGACAGCTACTTCTATTTACTTCTGCTGTCACACACTACACCTGCATATCTTGTATTTTGATGACAGTTGTTTAGAGAAATGGGTTCACTTGTGAACACCTGGGCACATCTGAGTAAAAACTGGCTAGAACTGGACCAAAAATTATACTGTCTGCCTGAGTGGTGCAGGAATTTGAAAATCAAAATTTTAATTAACTTTTTTGTCAAGAGCGACCTTTGTCACTCTTCCAAATTACAGGTAGAAATGTTTTGACACACAGCACTACTGAATGGCTGGGGTGTTGGCCTGTTGGAGCTCTGAGCTTCTGCTCTTAGACAGCATATTTTTCGACCTCCTTCACATCTCTGAAATTGCAGTATAAAATAGTCTCCTGAGAAGGCACATTCGAGGTGGAAAGTTTGGTATCAGAACTTTCATGTTAGTGTGTATTGTATTATAGAATACGTTCATGCTCAATGTTTTGCATTCCTAGCTTCATGCCATTGCTATTACACAATTTTCTGGCTGTGTTCTAGCCTACCTTTCTTTCTTTCTATAGAGAAAGAAATAAATGTATTTTTTCACACCTTTTTCTTACTTGTGGTCTACATGAAATAAACATAATCAATGCAAGCTTTAAACCAGAGTAGCAGTGAAAAGGAAAAATTATGAAATGCTCTAAAACGCCTCTTTTTACAACTTGAAAATCTGTCTTTTGTTTGCCTTTTATTACCCTTTTGTCATTATTTATAACAGGGAGCAGTTGTTAAACCATAGGAAAAATTACAACTATAAACCTTAGTAAAATGTTGACTATTTAACAATGTAAAAACCACAGTGGGAAAAACAGTAGTATATCAATAAAACAATTATATTACAGGGAGGCTACCGCATAGTATAAGCAATGTTAAAAATCTTGAATCCTGTGGAAGAGAGGGACAGCAAAAAGCCTACTTTTTATACCTAATGAAATGAGCTTTATAACCATTGACCAAAATAAATTTTTTTAATTGGGTTTTTTTTATTCCCACTTTGTCATATTAATGCATATTACGTATATTGGTACATCAATAATTTTGCCTTTTCAGGAGCCAGAAAGGAACAAATGGCTAAAACCCAACAAATTATTAGTTGCTGATTGACACTGAAGGACCTGATGTCTTTGGTTGGTTCTAAGATATTTTTAGTAGAGGTTTTCATGACTGGTTAGAGCCGAACCTCTAATTAAAGGGAATGAAATGGCTTGTATAAATTAGCTTGGTTGTGATTAAAGCAAGGTAAATGATTACTCCCTGTGGTCATTTGTGTTGTTTAGATAAAGTTAAATAAACCTTATGTTAGACAGCTGTGTGATTGGTTCGTTTTAACATTTTTTCAAACAAGGTGTTTATAACTTGTCAAGAGCGTCTTGGTACTCACATGTCACCGAAGGTCCATTGAGTCCACCAATATCTCAACGCTCCATGACACTGCAAAGATTAAGCAAGAATGATAGAGCAAAGCATTTGTGCTGAAATTTAATGTGCATAGCTGAGTAATGCTGTTGACTTTGGAGACTTTTCCTCCAATGCCATCTATAATGAATAGTAATTGTTGTTTGATGAAGGGACATTCATCTGTTCCTCATGATATTGTAATCAAATTGGACATCCATTTAAATTTCAATTTGCAGCAGTTGTCAGTCCTGTTGCAAACATAACTATCTAATAGCTGTACCAGACATAATTACAATATGTTTTTTTTTATAATTATTATATTTTCCAATTACTTTTAACATAATTACCAAGAAATAATGTCTCTCCTGCTCGCTTTCTGAATATAAAGTTTGTGTTAACTAAGTTTTTAACCTCTAACACTTGAGCAAAATGTTTCTGAGGTATTTGCTTTTGAGTCGTTTATTTAGCTAAAAACTAAAAAATTACAGTAGATGAGGAATAACACGATCCTGACATTAATCATTCCATGTATGAAAAAAACTTCTTTCTATTAGAATCACTGGCTCAGTTTTTCTAAGCCCTGGAGTCTTTTGGTTCTTTAGTTGAAAAGAAGTCATGAAGTTAATTTTGTAGATAGTTTTATCATGCTCATCCTCATAATCTGCGTAATGTCGTGCACAAAACCTTTTTCTCCTTCAATTTGATGGAAATTGTTTAAACATTTTAGTAGCTTGAAAAATTAAGAACTTCCTTTGTTTTGATAAAATACCTTTTCAAAGCTGTATGTGGTTACAAGTAAGCCCTTTTCTATACCTATTGTAAAAAGCCTGGCACTGGGCGTTAATTGCTTATGAAATTGGTTTTTAAATTTTTTTTTTCTGTTACAAAGGGGGAGAGTCATGCATGTCATTGGGGCTCACACTGTCACTGTCTTTCATCACTATGTGTGAAATTTAAAAATATCTTTGAAGGCCTTGTTCCTGTGCCAGTCTCACGGTTAGGTACATGTTTGTCCTTGAAGTTGGCAGAAGCTTCTGCAGTCATAAAAGTTGTCTTGCTGTGTGTGTGTCCACTTATTGCAGGCTATTTTAGAATTTCTGAGCTCATAAATGGACAACAAATGAAATGCATTCTTATTTGTGATCAATTTTGTTTTCTGTTTTGCCAAAAGATGCATACACAATTCGATGGAATCGTTTTTTTTCCCTCTTTCAGACTAAAATGATGATACATCAAACATTTTTTTTGTCTGTCTATATGTCTATCTGTCTTTCTGTCAGTCTGTTTAATATACATAAACACATGTATATTAGAAAAAAATATTCACACAAAAAACAACTTTGTGCATCCAAATCCTTTTATTAAAATTCCACTCCAAAAAATAGCTCAAATGCATTATTAAAATCCCAAAAGGAGTCAGAGATTCATGGCCAATTATAAAGATATGCAAACTTCTAACCAGTACCGCACCGACAGCTGAGACAGATCTTCTCATTAACGAGATCCTTCGTAACATGCTCATTAAGATGAATACAAGAGCAGAGGGAGTTTTTGTCTGACTAATATTCTGGTCTCTTTTGTCCCTTGAATATGGTACATTAGCAGTCTCATAAACTATAGAGAAAGAAAGAAACATGTTGATTCAACTAATGCCTTTCTTATTTAAACACTAGTGCTAGTTTGTTCATACACGCACAGAAATTCCACACAACCACTGCACCAGGGCAGGACACATTACTTTTGCTATGATGTCACTGTCTCATGTTTTTCATTTTTATTTTTAAGGCTTATGTGACTAAATGTGCCCTCAGAGGGTCTGAAAAATAAGGCTAATCATTCATTTCAGTGTCAGTATCCAGTGATAACATTTTCGTCAGTGCAGACAAAGTGTTTGCATAGTCTTGTATTAGTAATATTGTAAGGTCATTGCGATTACATTTGTGTACCAGCTTTCTAAATGCATCAACAGTGGGACATCTTTTGCATACATATCACATAGGAGCTCCAGTAGTAATTGAAAAGTAGTAATTGTACGGGGAGGCAATTCTGAAATGTATTTATTTTTTTGAATGGTGTGTACATATTGATAAAAGACTCCATTATACCTTACAAAGTTGTTTTGAGTGGTTACAGCAACCAAAATTTTAACATGGCATGTAGCAGTGGTTATAAAAGCTATTATATATTTTATAACCCCTTCTACTATGTTTCATTGAGTATATATAATAAATTAATAGCAAATGTTACCTCAGGACACTTTACAAGCCAAATAGATCACATTTTTGTTCAGAAATATATTCAATCAATATTACTATTTACAAATATTGTAATGTACTTACTAATTTAGTAAGCAATGTCAGCTGATTTAAATCATCTAAAGAACTAGAAATCAGGGGTCTCAAACTCCAATCCTTGAAGGCCACTGTCCTGCAGTTTTTAGATCTGCCACAGGTAAAAAAACACTGGAATGAAATGGCTTAATTACCTCTTCCTTGTGTAGATCAGTTCTCCAGAGCCTTGCTAATGACCTAATTATTCTATTCAGGTGTGGTACAGCAGAGGGACATCTAAAAGTTGCAGGATAGCGGCCCTCAAGGACTGGAGTTTGAGACCCCTGAACTAGATAATTTAATTGCATATTGCATTTTGCTCGGATTAACGTTTCATGTCTGTCTCTGTGTTTAAGGGTAAAGAGAAACTGGAAAGTGATTGGTGCTTTTATTTTCTCTTCACAAAAATGTGTTCAGAAAACCTGTTCACACTTATATAGAAGCATATAAACACCTGCCAAAGTATCCATTACTGCATTCATGGGACATCACTCACAGGTACTGAAAAGGTGAAAACAAAAGCGGTCACATTATCTCGCCTGGTAACAAGAATCCGTATGGAATGTGATTGTGTGGGCTGGGCGTTAGAGATGAGGTGGAGGGTGTACTCGGAGGTAGAGTGGGTGTGAAGGAGGTTGAATGGGCTCAGTTTGACACATTTCCCAGCAGTACAAATAAAATAGTGGAAAGGGTTGTGTTTTGTCTGTGAATCATCCTAAAAAGACAAAACACACACACACACACAAACACCTGAGGCATCACGGGCAAGTTTTAAGTTACAATGGCTTGTTGTTTTTATCAGATAGCATCACATTAAATAGCAGAATCAGATTTGTTGGACAAGATTGTGTGCAAAAGCAAGGAACTTGACTTAGTTTCATACACTAAGTCAAGTAGGTAGATTTACCTACAAACATTAGGTAAATCTATACATTTTGGAGGGGAAATGAAAGAAAAGATAAAGAAACAATAATTATGTATATCATCAACTTAACTGACTATTCAGGCTGTAAAATGTTTTTTGTGTTCATAACAATGGGAGAAGTTAAGATTTCTGTGTTGGCTAGGTTTTGCAAACAACAACAACAACAACAAAAAAAAACAACTCTTTGTCATGCTAACCTGAAAGTGAAAGTCTAAAGAGTTTGTGTCCAGGATGTGTGAGATCTGCAGATATGTTAGATATTTCTGACTAGATTTGTGCAAGTGCTGGATGGAGGGAAGCAAAGCTAGCCTATGCTTGCCCTGATGGGGTGGAATATTGCTGTAGAGGGGTGTTAAACCTGCTGCTGCTACTGATAGTGATAGTACTGATAGTGATAAAGCGGGGCTGTTATTTTATTGTAAGAGAATGTTTAAAACTTTGTTTCTTATGGTTTCCATACAGAGTTAAGGCTTGCATATATATTTTATCCGTGTGGATGACATTGTATCCTACATATAATAGTAACTGTCACCACACTAAAAATATATCTATTTTTGATGTCTGTTCAGTTTGTGTCTGCTTTTTTAGCCATTATTTTGTTTAGCCCATGTTTATTCTTTCATGTTGCCATGGACACTGTATTTGCACATTTTAGGCATCTCACAAAAAAATGATTCTGCAATTTCACAGATCATCCCCTGGAAATATGAGCATTGATTGTTTATTGTTTTGCAGAGCTGCATCATTTTTCTTCTGTTGCTTTTCAAAGACATTATGTCCAAACAGGGATTGTCAATTCTTATCAAATCTCTGCCAAAAATGCCCTTATAATGATACGTGTTCCAGCGAAATACAATTTCATTTTGACTTTTGTTCATCAGATTGTGCATGTTTCATATTTTTATATAATTTTGAAAACAGACACAATGAGTGAAATGTGGATCTGTCGTCTTGCTCATGCAATGGTTATAGTGACTTAGCAACTTAGCCCAAAGCCATATTCTACTTTATTGTAAAATGAACCCAATTAGGAACGCATTTTGATGAATTATGCAGACTTGTACAGGCTTTAAACTAGTTATCTCCACCGTAAAAACTGAAAGAGAAATTTTTACTTTGGGGAAAAAGTCAAAGTCAAATTAATCCCCTGCTGGCATTAAAAAAATAAACAACTTTTCAGACTCAGAGGCTATATGGCTATCTTTTTCTCCCAGCATGTGATTAGTGAAGTCATCCCACTGTCCTCATTTTCCCATCCTCACCTCTCGACCTCCCACCTGCTTTCTCATCACCCCTCCACATGTTCCTTCACTCACAGCCAGGCAAGGCATTGTTGCGATGGCAGAAATAACATCTACTGGTTGCAGACGACGCACGACATTTAACAGTCGCATTTTGACTTGTCAGTTCTCCTTGTTTAGCTGTAGGCAAATGCCCACCCACACTGAAAGTACTCGTTGCCACTGTCTTCAGTCAGTGCAGCAGTTTTATTATGCAGTCTATTCCCTTGCTGCGTCTCCATATAATAAAGATTAAATTGGCAGTTGTGTGTGATTATTTACATAGAGCTGCGTTTCTGTGATGTAATATTTATCCCAAATTCACAGGAAGATAACTTCAACAGTGTGGGTTGACTGGAGCCTTAGAATATGCCTTTCAAACATATTTAAAAGAATGCCGTTTCATCAGTGTTTGTCATTTGTGCCTATGAATCCTGGCAATAAGTGGGTGTTAATTACTAAAATGAAAATGACCTCTTCACACTACTTTTAGAAGTTGTGCGAAGTACTCAGAGGTTTCTTAGAGAGCGTCTGTGTTGGGGAGGAGCTGTGGATGGAGGACTGTAGCGCAGCAGAGTAAGAGGAAGGAACCTTTGAGGTGTGCTTGCTCAAGTGTTCAGTCCAAATCCGCAATTTCCTCAGAAATATCTACTGCATGTTTGAAGGATTTTAAGATGAAGTGAGTCACTTCAGTGCTCAATTAGTTTTATGTTGTCTTGTGAATTTATAAAAATTCACATTACAGGTTGTTTTAGTATTTTGTCGTCTTCTGTTATTTAATCTTTTATTTGTGCAGAATTTTTTCACTTGCTGCATGATAGAAAAGTTGGTAATGTTGTTACCAGTGAAAAGTTTGTGGGTTTGAATCCTGAGGTAGGGGTTTGTGGATGCTTACACGGCTGATAGTTCTGCTTCTTTCCACAAACCAAAAACATAACTTTTTTTGTAAATAGTTCATTCTAAATTTTCTCATTCACATGTTGTACCATCTGTCTTCTCTGACTTTTTTTCCCATTATTATCACTTCTTCTGTTCCTGCTCCACCTGAGATTTGTTTTTTGCTTGTTTTTACTCTGTTGCTTTTTGCTGCTCTCTTAGTTTTGCTTTAACTTCCCACGATCATGTCTCTGCCTGTGCCTTTCACATTATCCATTGACGAAGGTTTTGAGATGTGTCTCAGAACAAACACTGTACATGTGATGGTGTGAAATTGGTCCACAAAATCACAAGCACTTAAAGGAAGCAACACAGACACAGTGGAACCTTGAAATATGAATTTAAATACAAATTTAAATCTGAATAGCAGACTTTTCCCAAACCCAAATGGTGTTGGAATGTCTGAAACATATCTTTTTCTTAACATGTGAAGATACAGGACAACTGCACATCCTACAATTCATTATATCTCAAGAATATGCCATTGTTCTTGACAGATTTGCCCTGAATTTGTCAATGCGATGCAAGTGTTGGTGCTGCATGTCGGCTATGTCTTCTGTGTCTCTGCTTTACCTGTGAAAGCCACATTGTTAACAACAAACCCGGTGATGGTGGAGGTTCAGTCGTCACCTTCCAGAGCCATCAAATAGGTCTTCGCTATGTAGAGAAAAGAAGAAATCTTTTGGGCTCAGCGTCATCTCAACAAAGCCTCTGTTTCATTCAGAGTTCTGAAATAATGAAAATAAAGTTAAGGAACTTTTTGAACATTTTGAAGCACAGGTGTATTTAAGTGTCCTTAGTCCAATTTCTCCTAAATTGTAAGGCTGGAGATGTGGCAGAAACTCTGTCAAAACTTGCAAGGCTGTGATGTGAAGGGTACCGGAGCTGTAAGAATTGGCTCCATTGTGTTGGATGATGAGTCTTGTGCAAAATGGACGAAGTCATAATGGAAGGTGTTTTTCCTTCCAAAAAAATAATCTCTTCCTCTTCCTTCACCTCTCAGCCAACCCCATTTTATCACCCTCAACTCCTGAAACAAGTGTTTTATAGAAACTGTGTTTTGTGTCTAGTTATTGTTTCAATAATATTCCATCAGACTTTGGTTTTATGCTTTTAGCAGTGTTATTCTATAGCAATATTGCTTCTGTTATGCTAAACAACAGATTTATCATTAAGCTTGTTACTTGTGAATACATTGTGTGGTGTGTGGGATGGCATTGAGGGGATGCAGAGGGTTGAAAGAAATTAATCCTTTATTTTTATTGTATTTTTGTCCTTTTTGTTTCCTTTTTGTTTCCTCATGCATTTTACAGATACAAATAGCCTTTTTGAACAACTCAATTTGCATTGTAATTTATATCACGAATTTTCTTCTGTAAACGCATCATGGGAAGAAGAGAAAATAAATTAATAATATATCAAAGTCACCCACCTTAAGTAATCAGGATATTACAATCTGCTTGGCACATCCAATGCAGCAAACAGCAACAACTCAGTTATTTTTAATTCATATTTTAACTCATGCTTGGAGCTTTGTGCAGCCTAAGAAGATAGCTTGTGTGACTCACTGAAAGAAGCCGAACAAACTCTCTCTTCTTTAATTTGAGCAAAAAATAATAATTTTACTTATGCTTTCAGTTCCTTGCAAAACTTTCCTTCAGTAGAATATAAAATAAGCATTAGTGGAATCAAGATGTATATTGAAGAAGATTTATTGGTAAAACAAGGATTTCATGTGAAGCTGACTCTGTTCACACATCGGTTTTATTGGTATTTTAGCAAACCCGTCTTCCTGTCAGATTTGAAACTTGTGTTCACTTGCCAACCACAAATCAAAAGCAGACTGACTATAGTGGTTCTGTCAGCCGAGAGATTGCTGCTGGATCCCCAAACTACCATTTGAAAATGTCGTCAGTACTCCTTGATAGCAGCGTGAGAGAAATATTGGCTCATGCTACAGAACAATCATTACTTTTGAAGAAAGCTGAGACTGAGGTGATTAAAAGTTTATACCTCTGAAGTCAAACATGATGAATGTCGACTTTAAAAGAGCAAGAGAAGAAAAATAAAGCAGATCCCTCAGAGCGCTTCGCATTCAGAGCTTTAATTTTAACCTGGCCTAATTGTTGCAGGCAAATCATTTTGATGCATATGCGAGTGTCGCTAATGTGCTTTGTTCTTACAGAAAATTAAAAGCTCTCCAAAATCTCCCTCAAATGACTGATTTTTGGACATTACACCTATTTTTCAAAGGCCAACCTGGCTGTTACATTTCATTACTTTGCTATTTCTGGCATCACTTTGTTCTTTAAATCCCTCTTCTGAGTATGTGAGTCATGATGATCTGGGGCGAAGTATGAAACTCTGTGATTTGGAGCATCACGTTGCATCTGATGCAAGAGATTCTGGCTGTAGGGGTCAGTGTTGCTCCATGGAAGCATGTAAGACCACCTGCCTTACCCATCATGTGGAAAGAAGCTGTGCACATGTATGCATATGTGCCATCCTAAGAACATTTCTTCATCTGTGCCGCAAATGGCATATTCTGCCTCACTCTTGTCTTGATGTCTTCTCTTGTTTTCTCTTGACAAGCTTATTGGTCTTTTTCTGCTTGGTGAATTTTTGTCCCTGTTGCACACACTGTCAGACACAAGCTCTCCATGGCAGAACAGAGCAAAGGAGACAGACTGTGAGTGTGGAAGAGACTGGCAAGGGGTGATAGCCATGGTTTGTGTTTCTACCCCTTTTACTCTCTTTGAACCAGATCAAACGAACACACACAAAGACACGCGCCGCTTTCTTCTTCTTTTCTCACAGGGGGGAGCAGAACAGATGGAGAGAATCCTGACAAAGGGCAACAAGTTGGGAGAAAGGCTGAAGAAATGTCTGACACAAATATCTCCATAGGATGAAACTGTAGCCTTTTTTGTGGGGAGTCCCCCCACCCCCGTGTTTGTATTTCCATACGAGTTATCATCGCCTGCCAGGATAATTGAGCTTGCTTCAGCGGTGTAATATTCATTCGCTGTCAGGTTAGTTTGTTGAGGCTCAAAAATGGAGTGGAAAGAAAACAGCCATGTAAGTAACACAGCAAAAATATGAAAGAAAATTTAACCATATATAATTTTTCTTCAGGTAGTGTCATCCAAAAGAACAGCCAAAGAAGGTTTTAAAAAGTATTGATTCTGAATACAAAAGCATGTCACACTTTTCAGTACTATCTTTGTAACGTTTTTAAACAATATGTTCTTTTTCTTGATCGTGCTTCAGCAGATTAATATTCACTCACTGTCAGGTTAGCTTGTGCTCTAAGCCAAAAAAGGGGGAGGAAAGGCTCAAGGTTACATTTCCTCTTTCTGGCTAAGCTGGCTGCCACTATATGGATAAACTATTGGCGGTCTCTGAGCCAACAGACAGAGGTTTGTCACTCTGTGCACTGAGCTTGTGTGTTGGAGAGGAAGACGTGGCCTGAGATGGAGAAGGAGAGAAATATCGGATTATCCAGGGTGCAGTTATTCCATTACCCCCCCTTTACTCACACATACACAAGTTTCAAAGTACACACACACACACACACATATTCCTTCTTAGTGTTAAGCTTGAGGCTATACGTTTTTCTTCCTAAAAAGCAATGAAAGATAGAAAGAGATGTGCAGATATTTAAGTGAAATGGTGGGAAGTTTTATTTAGCCTCCTCTTCTTTAATTGCTTGTTTAATGCTTGTTCTAGGAGCTGCGAGTTCTGTGAGTGCAGAAATTAAAGTATCCCAGCATGTCCTCTGACAATTCTGTCTTTTGAGCAGCTTTTGAAGCATAATATTTAATAACCCCTGAGTAAACACTGGGAGGAATTGCTCGATAAATAATTGAGGGGGAATTTATAAATAATTTCCCTCCTTAATCTACTCCGGCGTGCTGCTGCCTGGTCCCTGAAGTGATGCTCATCCCTCTGGACAGCCAGGAGGTATGGCTTCCTGACTCATGGGGGCGCTCTTGTAACACCAAATGAACCACGTCCTCTGGGCTGCTAAATGGAGAAAAAAAAAAAAGAAATAAAAAATTAAATAAATAGGTTATTCAAAAAGAAAAAAAAAGTACGTAAGAAACAGGATCTAACCCTTTATTAAAATCCTGTTTTTGAGAAGATGCTTTTGTTATCAGTGCTGTCTCCGATTTGGGCATTTTTGAGGAAATGGGAGAGGTTTTGCGCTTTGTGAACAGCTGCAGAGATCTACAGTCTGCTTTGAGGCTCCATGCAAAGTGTCAAGAAGTGCAGAGGCAAGTCTGTTTTACTTTGGATTAAAATGTCCATCTTGGGAACTAATCTTAAAATCACAATTAAGTAGCATTACGCCCCATGTGACTGTTTCTTCCATTTTTTTTTTTAAATGAGAGATTTTTTTTTCAAATCTCCCTCCTTTCTGTCCTCCACGTTTCAGCTGATAGTGGCCCTCTCTATATGGGTATTAACTATTTGCTAATGAGACAGAGTGGAATCTCATTATTCATTATATCATTAACATTTAATCACTCTTTGCAAATCCTATAATAACCATCTCATTCAGTGTAATCGGTTGTTACTTTCTGACCTCAGTGTTGCTGCGGTTTGACATGAAGGGTTCCATGTGGCCGAGATTGGGTTAATGCTCATAATGAAAGCTGTTTTTTTTTTTTTTTTGTTTTGCTTTGTTTTTGTTTATTTTCACAAAAACACACTTATTTTCAACAGTAGAGTTAACTGTTTTGTGGAATCCTTGAGTTACGTAGTATTTTCCTCTCCTTCATTCTTAGTCTGTCCCATCCCAATGCGTCATATATTTTTACCTTTTTATCCATCTAACTGGATGCCTGCTTGTTTTCCTTGTCTGGTCCTCCTCCAGCCATCTCTGTCCAACAGTAATTGTAAAACGTACAAGGCCAAAGAGCAGGGGACGTAGGAGATGTTGACACCCTTAGCAGCAGGACAGAAGGAGATCATCCCTCCATCGCTCATCTTGTGAGAAAGTGAGGGAGACTCGGGTGGGTGTGAAAGCAGAATGGAGAGAGTAAGAAAAAGTAATAGGAAAAAAAGACAAAGAGAGGAATGTTGTATGAGAATGGCTGAGAGGGGAAACAGAAAAGTAGCGAGCAGCCACCCAACACAGTCATCTACCTCCTTCCATCCATCATCTGTCTCAGCCCAAAGGCTGCCATTGCTTCATCAGCATCAGCCCCTTTTTGCATTACATGCACATGAGCGCGCAGATAAACACTAAAAAGATTGACTGTGTGCATGTGTTGCTGCCTTACCTTCTTTTTTGGTCTGAGCAAAATCGTTTTAACAAGACTTTGAAAAATAATACGGTCTTGTTCCGCTCTAAACATTTTTAAAAATCTTTTTGTCTGGATTTAGCAGTCAGTGGTTTTAGCTCTCAGTTCAAAGTGATATCTTGTCAAGGTGGCATAAGCATTCTGACCACTTTAGATTAAACGTGAAAAGTGCATTATACAGATTAGTCAAACTAGGACTGCTGTTGATCACAGCACATTTTACAGCAAGGGTGCCCAAGTTCAGCCTTTCAGAGCTACCATCCTGCAACCTTTAGATGCTTCCCTTTTTTTTTAACACACCTGAGTCAAATGAATGGTTCATTACCAGGCCTCTGCAGAGCTGAATGGCTAATTGATTTAGCTGTGTTGGAGCAAAGGTTGCAGGATGGTAGCCCTCGAGGACATGAACACCTTTGTCTTACTGTACTGCACACAGGACTGTTATTCCAAGTTCAGTTCAGACATATGATCATTGTTTTCTAATTTTCAGACAATGGCTTGACAGAGTAGTTTCTGTCAAGCTGTTTTCTGAAACCATAATGTGAAACTATAATATATGGTTTCATAATACAACCATATATATTATGGTTGTTTTCACTAGCAAGGACTATGCCGCAACGATGTAAGTTTAAAGATTTATTGCAGGAAGGGGATGAAGGGAAGAAGAGCCTTTATTGAGAAGCTGAGCATGAGCAATATGAGCAATCAAGCTCATTAAGAGCAACTGAGTATGACTGACAGCATTAAGGCCTTCTTCTTGGCTCTGATTGGTTGTTTCTTATTTCTGTATTTCTTCAGATACCAGTAGGAGAAAGCAGATGATTTCGATTTTTTTCACCAGATGTCTGTCTCATGTTATACTGTCATAACATAGTGATGGCTTTAACAAATACGTTAAAAATAAATTATTTATATAAGTTGTAAACTTCAGTTTTAAAGTAAATAAAAATAAACCAATTAGTAGAAATATGAGGTGCTTGCAAAAGCCTAAAAAGTTTTGTTTTCTTTTCACCTTATTTTATGTATTAAAATGACAAACTTCAATCTAAGAAGGAAAAGAATTGTAGATGACCAAGATACAGAACAAACCTTGATTCTACAGAGCCACCATAATAGAACCATAAAAAGCAACTGACTTGGTACTAAATTCAGAAGTTTTACCAATGTGGTAAAACTGGGTGGACATTTTCAGGTGTCTGGGTTTACCAGCGTATGTGGAAGATAAGCAAAGCAAAAACAGTTTGCATAAAATTGAATCAACTTAAAGGTACACAAGTGCAACCCTCACTTGGTCCGGCCAGTTCTACCCCTGAAGCAGGGACTAAAAATCTGAGAACAGCTGAGGCGGACCAGGTTCGTACCGGTTAGAGGTGGTCTAGTGGAAAAACATGCAAACAGGCATGTTGGACCAGGCCTTAACAGGTTGATCAGTCTTTCCTCTGACTTGGTTGGTTGCACAATGATGACATCAAGGATTTGACCTGAATCCATGGAATCAGCACTTGTGGGTGGAGGAGTCATGACAATGGATTTGCCAAACAATCAGAAGTGGACTAGGGGATAATATGAAAGATAAATCACATTAGAGAGCTAATTGAAAAAAAAAAGTATTCTACAACTTTTGCAAAGTCACCCTCTTTTGACTGAGTTTCAACAAGCTTTTACTTTAGACATAACTTATAGACAAGGCCTTTTTATGCTTCCATAAAAAAAAAAAATCACTTCATTGATTAAAAGAGACTTATTCAAGTCTTATTCAGACTTACTCAGATTATTTCACATTTCTGAATTTCTAATTTTAAAAAATTGTTCACAATTTTTTAAAAGATGGACTTAGACTGACACGAAGGCAAAACTGTACACCAGCTGATATTGCATCTTACACTTCATGTACTTTGTAGACATTGGGATCCCAGGTGTATGGAAGAGAAGCTTATTTTGTTTAGATCCAAAGTCCAGAAAGGGAAGCAGTTCTTGTAGATGAAAGGTCATATCTGAGGTGTTTGTGTGCACTGCAGTGCTTTATTATATTGCCTGTATTACTCTGTCCAGACAACCAAAGTCTCATAGACACACATCCAAAAGCACTCTCTCTACACCATCTATTTTCCCCTCCTCTTTTACTGAAGAAAGGGCAACTGAATGATGCCGACTATATCGACACAAAACTTTTCCCTTCCTCTACCCCCTCTTGGCTAATGAGCAATGGTAGTTATATTGACCTATTTGTGGACCTAAAGGAAATCCAATCACAAATGCCTCTGGTCGCTTTCTTCCCACTTTGGGAGATTAAAAGATTCAATTCTGCCCGTCTCTCTACACTCATCATTATCATTTCTCCTTTCGTCTTCTCCTACACCACCTGCCTCCTCCCCTGAAGCTCCACACCCCTTCCACTTGTTCTCTTTCCCCCATAATTTGCTTGCTAACAAAGTTTCCGGGCTGTTTTACAAATGTGCTCTTTGTCATTCCCATTCAAATATGAGGAGAGCAAAGTGCAGTCTTGCAGATAATTATCAGCGCAAGACAAGGGTGTTATGAGGACAGAATGAAGCAGGCTGACTGAGTCTGATGTAGTCAAAGAGAGAAGGACATTGAATCACTTGAAAAGGTCATTTTTTAACTAGCACACACAAATATGCACAGAAATTCATGGCTAGCATGACAAATAATATTTACAAACATCTTTCTCAGAAAGGAAATCTCTCTCAGCTGTAATACACACCAATGCAGTCACATTTGGTAAGCTTCATCCAGTTATCGGAAAAATTATCCTGCAACCCCTTGTTTATCCTAGACTTACACACTCTGGAATACACAGTCTGGACCCCATACTGTGCCTTAAATGGCAGCAGAGTGCCAAGCCACTATTTGGGTAGTCTGTCAGTGTTATGTTTGTTTTGGCTTCATGCATACTGCGCAGTAATGGAACACAGTGACCCGAGCACAAAAGGGGGTCCGCTAACAAACCAACTTCACTGCGAAAACACAAGCTCTCTGTGGGGTACAGTACATGTGATACCCAGATGATGTACAGTGATGTGGTACCTGCTGCTTATATGCCAGAGGTGGTGTGCACACAACCAAAGATAAAAGTGGGGCTCATTTTGATCAAAGTGCCCATTAGATATTTTAGTCTGCCAAATTTTTTTGAAAGAAACGCAAGATAAACTTTCCTGCTCCCCCAACTCTTTTCTACGAGAACATTCAAAATGGTACCATTGTGACAATACACTTTTTGGTGGTGTCCTAAACCAGTGGTTCCCAACACCGTTTACTTAGCGCCCCATATTCTAATAGTGTCCTTGTTTCACCGATACCAATCTTGCTCCCTCAGCATTTGAGCATAGGATGCTCAAATGCATCATATGTAAAACAGTCTCCCATATAAATATGTGTGCTAACCCCATCAAGCCATATTGAGAAATATATTCATTTCTCAAGATATTTTTGACAGATTTGCATCCTTTCAAAATTTCCTTTTGGGCGCGTTGCTTTCTTTTCACATTCATACTTATTGTCTTAAAACTGGTGAGTCAGTAACAAATTAACTGTGCGAAAACTTGTTTCTAATAGGAGCGAAAGAAAGCACAGTGAGAATCTGATTGATGGTGAAGAAACAGTTTTTGTACTGGACACAACAAAGAAACAGCAAATGAATATTGAGTTAGTTGTTGGATGAGTTCCAAAAAGTAATTGTTGCTCGAGTTTGCATTCAAAGACAAAGCTCTTTTTTTCTGCAAGCACAAGCACAGATTGTCAGGTTATGAGGAATCAAAGACAGAATTGCTTAGATAGGATACACAATTTATTTAGCTGCTTCCATATATTGCAATTTGTGCAACAAGACTATCACTCACATCCATTATCGGTCCATTAACAATTTAAAGAGCAGTGCCTTTACATACATTTTAGGCTAAATTTTAGTGGTCATTCAAACATTTTAACAGACCCATTTAAAAGCAAACAAATTCAAAATGCTCTCCGCTTCGATTCAACCTCCAAGACATGAGTCTTATAAGTGTTTGATCCAACACGTAGCACATGAGCATGCAATTATATTTAAATTCTCTCCCTCATAGCTCGCAGCCATACAAAACATGATTTTCAACCAAATTTCCCTGACAGAGTTCATGGTAACACCAGAATGCCAAGCAATGAGTTTCAGTGAAATTCAATTAAGAAAAGCATGGACAATATTAGCTTCATGGACACATTAAACAGTCAATTTGTTCTCCATGAACAGAAAGTCTAAACCTTGTAGCTTATGAATTTTAAATACAAACTCTGACAGCCTTGGAAAACTGTCTTCAATATATGACTGATTTTATTTTATTTTTTTGTATTCAATCATTTCTATTTTACACCATTGATTTTAAACAAACAAAAATATGTACTATGTATATTTTTTTTGTGATACTGTTTGACAGTTTGCATCTCACCATCCACAATAATTAATAAAAATTCAACACCATGTTTTAAACGAGATGTTATTCACATATGTTTAATGTTACATTCAACTCATAAGATGGCAGGTAATATTTGGTTCGTGACAATATGACAAAACAATCTTATGTTTTCTAAAATATCAGTATTTACAATGCTGTTTAGGTACAAGCAATACTATTTTTTTTGTCTGTCCTTTACTCTATCTTTTCACAGAGTAAAGGACACATTTACTCTATAAAAACAAAAACTGTAATCATTACAGAATATTGGTGCAGAATATTCAAGTCCAGGATAATCATGTCCACTGCTGCTGTTTCAGGCCCAGTTGATTGATTATTGATTAAACTACAGTCAGTGCAGTTTTTTTAAAATTTGTTTAAATTTTATATTGTGGGGAACAGTTTGGAAAATTTCCCAGGCTTACCTAAGGTAAGCATATTAAAAATATTACTGATTTATTTTCTTCTTTTTAAAATTCCTGCTAATATGCTTATTGCTTAAGTGTAAAACAGTGTAATTTCTGTTAGATTTGAACTACCTATTGAAAATGAAATGTTTTGATGTGCGTGCACAGTCTAATTGCTAGCCGCTAACAATTAGCCAGATGCCTCTTTTTATTTGGCAGATGTTGTGGAGTGACCCTGTCAAAGTCATAATTGAGCTGTTCATAACTGGTCCCCATTCAACCAACAGAGCTTGAATGGTTTTTCAAAGACATATAGAAATTTAATTCCAACAAGTTTACTCTGACTTATTTTCACAGCTGAGCTCAAAACAGGATTCAACTGCCCATATCAGGCAAAAAATAAAAATAAAAAAATAATCTCACTGTTTTGACAAGATTCTTTGTTTGGCAAGTAGATTTATGTTTGGACTATTCCCCTCTCTACTCCTGTTTGGTGCCGCTCTCTTTTCACTTTGGCAGAAAAAAACAGAACTAGCCCCATTCACTGTCCTCTCCTCTTAATCATCGGCGATGGACAGAATGATTGTACAGCTTAAGAGCCTTTGTGCTCCTCGATCAAACCTTTTTCCTCTATTTTCCCTTCCCCCCACTTGCTTTTGTATTCTGCTTGTTACAAGATTGATCCCTGGACCTTTGAAATCTTCATCTCCGGTAAGAGCAAGACGTCCTTCGAGTGTGTGTGTATGTTTCTTTTGGATACTGTTCAATGAAAGTAGGCATGATGGTTTGTCTATGCATCTGCACTGGGGACATGTTCTATTTTCTACTAGTAAACAAAAATCAATATCAGCAAGTGCCTTACATCTATGCCCTAATGCATTTGTGCCCTAATGGCCTGTGTGTGCCTTCACACCGTGTTCCAAATTATTATGCAAGTGATATTTCCTCAGATTTTCTTAAATGGTCAATGCAAATGATGGTCAGTATAATTTTCAAGTCATGAACTGTTACAATATGAATTACAATATGAATCAGATTTTACTGAAGAAAGCTCCCCATGAGAACAGTATTTTTTCTCAAAAATAAAAAAAATCTCAAAATGCACTTTTCCAAATTATTATGCACAACAGATTTTCTAAACATTTTATGGAAATGTAAACATTTTAAGAACTGCAAATGGTCATTCACATGTATTGAAATCAAAAACTATTTCAATCAAAAACATCTTAACAGACTGAGTTACATGTTAACATAGGACCCCTTCTTTGATGTCACCTGCACAATTCTTGCATCCATTGAACTTGTGAGTTTGTGGAAAGTTTCTGCTTGAATTTCTTTGCAGGATCTCAGTATACCTTCCCAGAGCTCCTGTTTTGATATGAACTGCATTCCACCATCAGATCTTCTGCTTGAGGAAACTCCAAAGGTTCTCAATGGGGTTGAGGTCAGAGGAGGATGGTGACCGCATCATGAGTTTCTCCCCTTTTACGCCCAAAGCAGCCAATGACACAGTGGTATTCATTGCAGCATGAGATGGTGCATTGTCATGGATGAAGATGGTTTTGCTACAGAAGGCACGGCTCTTCTTTTTGAACCATGAAAGAAAGTGATCAGTCAGAAAGTCCATATACTTTCCAGAGGTTCTTTTCACACCTTCGGGGACTCTGAAGGGACCGACCAGCTCTCTCTCTCTCTCCCCAGGATTTCAACCAAAATAATGACTCCACCACGTCCTTGCTGACATCAAAGCCGTGTTGGGACGTGGTGCCCATCCACCACCAATCCACTGGATGGTCCACCTGGACCATCCAGGGTTCCACAGCAGTCATCAGTGAAGAAGTCTGTTTACAAATTAATCTTCCTACAACTGGGCCCACTCTGACCATTTCTGCTTGTGACCTCTGGTTAGGGTTGGCCGATTATTAGGTTCATGCACCGCAAGCCTCTGGAGGATCCTCCACCTTGAGGTTCCAGAAGCACCAGCAGCTTTAAGTATCTGTTTGCTGCTTAGTAAGGGCATTTTAACTGAATTTCTGTTAGAAATCTTCTCAATGTGCCTTTATTTGTACAAACCCATCTTTGTTCTGAATCAGCCACAAATCTTTTCACAGTATGATAACGCTTCAATTTCGTTAAATTTCTAATGTTTTCATACCTTGTCATATGGCACTACACTATCTAAACATCTGATGATTAGATATAGTGTAGTGCCTATCTGATGATTTTCATCAGCAAAGAGATCTTTTCTCTTTCCCTTATTGCTTGAAACCTGTGGCCTGTTTAATAATGTGTAACATCCTTCTTAAGTAGATTTCCTTTAATTGAGCTCACCAGACAAACTAATCAACCCAGTTCTCAGAAATGAATTATAGTGATTCAAAGAGCCCTGGCACACAACACCATCTATAAATGTAATAGCACAACAAAATGTGTGCTATTAAATTTCTTTAGTCTTTATGACACTTAAATCCAATTTGCATAATAATTTGGAACACAGTGTATGAATTCAGTAAGGCTGCAACATGTGAGCAGCACCTGGATGAATTAGATAGCAGTGGTAAGAAGAACTGCAGCTTAAAGCTACAATGTGGCACAGGACGTCTAATGTGGACATTACTAATAGAGTTGTGCATTATATGCTTTTAAATTAAGTCCGAGTTCAATGTATATTACAGGATCTGGCATCTCTAACGCTATGGCCACACTGAATAAGTTCCCAGAAAGGGAACGTCTGCATCAGTTTTCACTAGTTGTGGACTTTTGGCAGGGAGAGTTGTCACAAAAATCTGTTCCAAGGAAATGGGATGAAGACTGGAGGCTGCAAGTGTGTGAGGGTAACTGACCCCCACCCGACCTCAGTCGCAGTTGAACAAACATGTTTGAAATTTTTGAGGTATCAGTTTCGGCATCAGTATGACTTTATTAGTCTGTTGTCTTCCTAGTACCCTATCCATCAGAATCCTACCCCTGTCATACTGTGCCCGCTCTTTGGAAAGAAGTATATTATTATTCCTGCTCCCAAAATGTCTTGTCCTTTGCTTAACAAAGACTTCAGATCAGTGGCCCTAAACTTGGCTGTCATATGATTTGAAAGAATTCTTGTTAATAGGCTTTAGGCAAACAACCCACCTTCTTGACCCTTTACAGTTTGCCTTCAGGCAAGGCAGAAGCAGAGAATGCTGATATGAGTGTAACCCACTTCATAAACATGAACTTAGAGAACTCCACAACTTATGCACGGCTTCTATAGCAGCTTTTAGATCAGCTTTATATATATATATATATATATATATATATATATATATATATATATATATATATATATATATATATATATATATATATATATATATATATTTACGAACAGGTCTCAAAAGATGGGAGGACATAATTCCTTGTCTGAAGTAACAGGCTATAGCTCAGGTATATTTCAGATGACACTATTATTTTTTTTTACATTGAGGACTGCCTTTCTGTGTATCACAGGGAGATTGCAATATTAAAACCTGGTGTGATAATAGCCATCTCATACCAAATTCCAGTAAAATTAAAGAAATTATCTGTTATCCTAGGGATTGAGTGCACATAATTATGTGATTGTTGTCAGAATAATGGAATATGGAACAGATGAATACCTTTAAACACCTTGCTATTATTATTATATGTGCAAGATTTTGTGCTTGAGTGATCATGTTTATTATCTGTGCTCCAAACTAGCGCAAAGACTGCAGTTTTATGCAGACTTAGGCTATTTGGAGTTCAATCTAAGATAATGCAGACCTTGTATGATGCTGTTCTTGGAACTATAATTAGATATGGCTTGGATGCTTGGTTTGGCTTGCTTACTGTGCAGTGTGAATCTAGAGTTGCTAATATAGTGAAAACTTCAATGAAAATAATTGGGTCAAGTTTTCAGCCTCTGCCCTTGGAAGCTGTCTATGAAGGTACTGTAATCAAACAGGCAACAAAGATCTTACATGATCATTTAAGGTACTGTTCTCCGATTGGGAAAACCTTACACAGCTATTTGTTGCAAAAGCAGCTGTTTTAAATAATCTTTTCTCCCAACTTTCAATTCTCTTTTTAATAAATTATCACTATCTGGTGAATTGGGGGGCCTTCTTATTTTTTTTTTTATATATATCTTATTTATTTATTTATTTGCTCTATATGTCTAAATTTTATTGGTCAGTGGCTTATTTTATATCACAACATCACTGAAGTTCTGTTGTGCTAAGATTTGCAACAATTCTTATTAATTTTATGCCTTGATACAATTTGATTGCCCCTCCTTATGAGTGCCACGTTTCAGTACAGCTGTCTCACTTAGTTGAAATTTGTCTGCACTGTGACAATTCATGTGTTTTTGTAATGTGCATGTATGTCTTGCAGTCAATGTCCTTAGGGGACAATAAAACATATCAGCATATCTTATCTTATTGTCCCCATAGGGAGATTTTCCTTGCAGTATGGTGGAAAAATGATACAAGAAAAAACCCATGAAGAACACAGAAACATTCAGAATACAACATCAACAAACTAAATACTCTCTAAATAAAAATTAGCTCATGTATCAATGTAAAATTATCAGACTAATAATCACAGTCATTTAAATTGAAAATTTATCTGAATAATGGCCTTAGAAAAAACAGATTAAAAGAGTTGTACCATCTGTTGCTTTTTGATTTAGGCAGCCTGAATCTCTTTACAGAGCTCAAATTCACCATGAAGTGGGTAATTAGGAAAGCAGAAAACACTTTATGCCTTTTGTGTGACTCTTGAAAAGTGTGTCTGGTAAATCAGATAATTTAACACCAATTATTTTTGACAACCACAATTTGTTTCTTCCTGTTTTTGTATCCTAATGATAGGTGGCCAAACCAAGGAATAAAGACAAATATGAGGAGAAATTCTAACAGAGAGCTATAGAAAATGATTATCAACTGTTTACACTTAAACTTACTTAATTTGTAGAGGAAGTACAATCTCTCATTAGCTTTTTGCATTTGTATCAGAATGTTTAATGAATGCCTGCTTTTTGCCAATGACAACACTTATAAGACTGAACACACACCACCGATTGCCCTTACTAGACTTCTTTCTAAAATATATATCTTCTCCTTTGGTGACATTCAATTTTAAGTAGGAATTGTCACACCACATAATAAAATCTTCCACTCTCTGACCAGGTGAGTCACCCGTTCCCTGTAACAAGCTGACAACAAATGTGTCATCTGCAAACTTTAAAATGTGTCAATGTGTGTCAGCCTGTACACTGACTCCTACAATCGCTGGTGATCGGGACACAGTGAGGGAAAGAGAACACAGCATTGAGGAGAACCAGCAGAGGAAAACACTTCATAGGACACAGAAACATTTACCCGAATATGCTGGGCAACAAGACAACTAAAATCCAAAGACAATCCAAATCAGTCAATAATTTACCAGCTAAAATATGAGGCAGAAATGTTTTAAAAGAAGAAAAATCTAAGACAAATAAAGTATAGACAGGGATACGTCTGTAGTGTGTATTGTAGTGTGAACTGGTACCCACACCAGTTACTAATGCATGCCCCAGACAACCACTAACAAAAGAGAAGTTGAGATAGCTGCAAGATGAATTCTTTGAAACTTTTTTTGCGCTATAAGATTATGTACATACATGCACTGGGTAAAATGCAATCTATTAAGTAATTATTTACAATAGTGTAGAGGTTAAAAATACACACAAAAAAGAAAAACAACACATGCTAAGATATGGAATACTAGAAATAAGTCAGTATTAACAGGCTGTATTGAAAAAAAATAAGATTATTCATGATGGAAATAGAATATTTTCCACATGGAATAAATCCATTGATCAAAAATCTGTTATGATTTATATTATAGATTTTTAGTTTAAACATTATGTTGTCTGTCAAAATTTAAATAAGATTTTTATGTTGTAGCCAGTAACAGCAGACATTCTATAACCCCAAAACAACCTCACTATCTGAAATAAATGTCCTAACTCTCACTATGAGCTTTACAAATGATACACTCAAATCATACTTATTATAATAAATCCTATCTCTTTTATTTTATAGGGCAGTGGCACAAAAATAACCTCTTCAAAGCCAGAGTATATCTGCTATTACTGCCACATATTGATATGTTTGATCCTTTACACCAGGGATGCCCAAGTTCATTCTTTGAGAGCCACTATCCTGCAACTTTGGGACACATCCCCTCTTTGACAAACCTGAATTTCCTCTCCAACATCCAGACATTCATCAAATGAAACAAGATTTGAGTCAGATGTGTTGAAAAAGGAATGTTGAATAGTAGCTCTGTAGGACTGAACTTTCCTGGGCATCCCTACTTTAAACTTTCGCTCTTGCAAGACTTTCCACAAGAGTTTGATGCTCTCAGTTGCCTTTTGAGAAAACTTGTAGTCTGTGAATCTGCAATAAGATAAGTCAACTCTGATCATTATCTTTATATTTTCTGTATAATCTGTGTAATTTGTATAGTATGTACATAAGCTCTCATTTATATTTATATTGTAAAAAACATTTTATTTATAGCACGTCAATATTCTCTGTTTATATCTTCATACACCTGTTTATAAATATTTATATCATGTATAGCACTTCTGGATAGATGCAAACTACATTTCGTTGCTTGTACAAGTGACAATGCAATGACAATAAAGTTGAATTCTATTCTATTCTATTCTATTATTGTCACCAAAAAAACACTACAAACCCAGGGCCAGTGCAGCAAACGACATGGAGTTTTGCCAGGTGTGATTTTCAACAACATACTAGAAACAGCGGTCTGTTTATACTATGCTGCACAGAGGAACCACTGTTACGAGTCCACAAGTTTAGAGGAAGTAATAATTGACAGGCTGGAAAAATTTTATTTTTTCAGGTTACTGGTAAAAAAAAAAAAAAGACCGGAAGCCGACAGTGAGACATTCTGCCGCTACGTTGAACCAGAATTGAGCAGTGGAAGTTTAATATTTCATTATGTACTTCCTCATGGTCTCTAACAATTGTTCGTCAAAATCTCCTCTCCCGACTGAAAAAAGGGCTTTCTGACTATCTGTGCTACCAACAATCCATCCTACCTCGCAAAGATAGTCAGAACAGTGGCTCACTGTTTTTTGCATAAATAAATACACCATGAAATTCAGTGTAGATCACACACACGTCTAACTTTCAGTTTCATATTCAGTGTCATGTAAAGAGGCACATAATCAGCCAAAAATCCAGAAAATCAAAGATTAGTTAAAAGTTTATTTGCAAGTTGCAAATTGAGTGAAAAGACTATTTAATATCCAAATAAACATGAATTAGAACATGACGAATAATTGTTTAGTGAAAATCACAGTGATAAGAGATTTATTTTAAGTCTCATCTGATTTCCCCACGTCTAAGAAGGAATTTCTAGCCCTTTTCTACTCCCTGTAATTCTACGTCCCCAACTTTTTCTGACTGCAGATTAGCAACCTAAATATCAGCTCTCAACAAAGGATTCCTCTTGGAATGATCTCTAAAGACCAGGTGGGCTTCTCCATGTAATTAAGGTGATACTTCTATGTCCACTCTTCTGTTGTCTTATCAAAATGCTTTGGGTCATTAAGACCTCTAACTTTAGACGACAGTCAGAAAAGTTGTCATCGGCCATATTACACTATCTGACAGTACTGGTTCCTTCAGGCCTTAAGATCACTGAATGCCTTCATTTAAAAAAATGGCTCCAAAGCACAATGCTTTCACCTCTGCGTTTGGATTGCATTCAGCTTGCTTCTCTTCCTCAAAACAAGGTTAATTGAATGTGAGTGTAGCGTAACTGTGTTCCTTACATTTAAGAGCAATCTGCAAACTTATGAAAGCAGCAAAAAAAGTAAATCCCTAATAGAGCTTTATCCATAGTGAGAACATATTTTCAATTTCAGAAAAAGGCTATACTTTGGTGAAAATAGCATCAATTTTTTGCTATGAGACTTTCAACCGACATGTCATATTTGTGACTTTCTTGTACGTGTTAAAAATCATACTTCCTTCATCTGCATATCTCTGTATAATTAGGCTCATAAGTAGTCAGATCTATACTAAGGCACTCGTCCAACTTCTCATTGGCCATAGAGGTACGGCCCCTTGTTTCAATGGCATTCACATGAGACAAGCTTGATTCACATGTGTAAGTAGATCCAAATGTTGTGATACTCAATTGTGAGTATTACATGGTAATTTTTCTTGATTGGAGCTAACATGTTTAGCCCAAAAGTGCTCTGCACCATCCGAAGAAAAGTACTGTTTTAAAGCAAAAGACAACTGGAAATTCACCATTTGCATCTGAAGGATGCTTTCATCAGTGCATGGCTTTAACTCTTTTGCCTTGACAGAGATCAGTCTCAGCTTCAATAGAAATTGGACCAAAAACTGCAGAACCTAAATGGAAATGTTAAAGTCCTGAGAATTCGCTATGAAGTTCTTATTTAACTTTCTCATATGATCTGCCATCTAAATAAAATACATAAAATCAGCTTTTTAAAAAAAAAAATAGTTGTTTTTTTCTGACAAGCACAAAATATCTTACCCATATTGCCAATGGACTTTTTCTGCCATTGCACTGCCAGGTTCATACAATGTGAGGCTAAGAAAAAATACAAATTTTTGTCACATAACTGTGACAATAGGCCTATTTGTATGGAATAAGGACTATTTAGGGACCTCATGATACTAAATAAATTACTCTCCGATGTCTGCTTTTATGTGGCGCATTCGCACAAGGTAAAAGCAGCTTCAGATTTTGCTGAAATTTACGAACATCTCGTGGATATAATGTTAACGTGCTGTTGCAGTACATCATGTGAGCCACCATTTAAATCTGATTTTCCTCCTTCTCTCCAGCCTTTTTTTTTTGATGCCATATGTGACAGGTTGATAGTGTTTTATTGGACTGGGACCGAAAAGGTTCTTAATATACTCTGCATGTAATTAAGGTGATAATTACATGGAGAGCCTCCATTCTCTCCATGCAGCCTCCAATGCAGCCTCCATTCTTAGCCAAAAGCACATAAAATGCACCAGAAGGCAAATACCTCTTAGTTATATTTCAGATCCTGCCTGTTTTTGCCCAAATAACCGAGATGCCTATTTACATTGGATTAGTATTATCACATTTCAGCAAAATATAGTAGGTTATTTCCAGGGGAGTTTTTACTTTAAATTTTACTGACATGGCAGATTCGCATAGGATTAACAACACAATCTCCACAATGACTACAAATAGCATGTGGACTCCAGGTAAAACTAATCTCGCGCAAATAACGGTAATGAGTTCTGATTTCAGAAGCTCAGGTCGACTGTGCGCAGCCCTTGAGTTAGAGCATAATATTTAGGGGACAGAAAAAAATAACATTATACATCTAATAAGCTGTAGTCGGATCTGTCTTTTGGACCATGAATAAGCTTCTCCTCACCTTATTTACCACCATACCCAATAATGCATGAATGTGCATGCAGTTACAGAATGAAACTAATTGATGCTGGTATTCTTTATATGACTAAACTATTGCTCCAACTTGTTCTCACCAAGCTACTTACTGATAATCTATTACCCCAATACAACTTTGTAGAGATCTACTGTCATCTATCTGATGTTCTTTGGAAACAGTCACTGATTCGACAGACAACTGTGCTTTAGCAGCAGAATATTTTGTGGCTGGCTGATTGATTTTGATTGATTAATTGGCTGTTATCTGTGTGACACATGAGCACATAACCACTGAAAGCCATAATTCTTGCTTAATTGGAGGTAGTCAAACACTTATTTAACTTAGCAACCTTCCAATTAATTTTTGAATTTTATGTAATTTGTGGATGATTTTTATAGACTTTTGGTTGATATTTTGAAATGAATCTGTTATGTAAAATTAGAGTTTATTTTCAGCTCACAAAATCAGTAAGGGTTTTAAATAATTGTATGCTCTACCATCACAGTGTCATAGAGAAGTATATGTGGTGATTAAAATGAACTAGTGTGCTTGCCAGTGTCAAAAGACTGCAACACAGCCCTTGATGTTGGCGGTTAACTCGCAAATTATAAGTAGTCTCAAATGGTGGCTCACCAGGCTTCTTTTCCACTCTCAGGTGGATATTAAAAAAAAATACTAATTTAAAATAAATGTTAATTAAATTAAATAGCAAAAAAATGTAAATAATAATAACCAAACGTAAATGTATAATTATTCATGTTCATTTTTTAAACTTATAAGGAATATGTTAGAATGAAAGGAGGTCAAAAGTGCAGCTTTACTTGAAGAGCCTGCAAAAAAAAATAGTTTTCAGAGGTGAGGTCTGTAAATCGTAAACTATTCTGGGCCATGTCTCAGCAGCTGTCAAGTGGATCCCCATAAAAAATTTTTTTGAGACATTAATGAACCACAGATGATGATGTCTTCTGACATTAGTGATCCCATGACTTTTCTTCTGGCATCACCAAGAGGTTTGTTTTGATTTGCCTGCTCGTTTTTGCTGTGACAACTTTTAGATGGATTGCCGTGATATTTTGGTGCAGATGTTTTACAAATGCTAAACTTTTTTTGAGACGCGTGGGACCAATGAGTAGCAAGCCAACGGCACTTCTTGATTCCCTGTGGGGACAGACCTGTCAGGAGATGAGCGCTTGGCTCCTTGTCAATTCCTAACATGAGAAAAGCTGATTGTCTTGGCAAATGGCTTCTGTAGTCTGTATGGTATGAATTTAACAAGCTCCCAGGACATGAGAATGAGGAGGCGTTAAGGGAATGCCCCTGCCTGCTTTGTTCAAAACTAACACAGCAGCTGCTGTGGAAAAAAAAAAAAAAAAAGATACCTGTCCAGTCTGAGATGAGCACTGTGTGTAAGTTATGCACTTAATTAAGTGAGGGAATATAAAACCCCACTGAGAAGGGGTGCAATATTATATCGAGCTCATGAGACTAAATTCCATATTGTTAAACCCAAAATTATTATTCCTTGCAGATTAAAATATATATTTTTTTCATCGTGTCATTTATTCAAGAGGTTTGTTTCTTAAAGGTTACTGAGAAAGATATCTTTGTAAAAGTTAGTAAAACAATGCAAAATTAAACAAAAATTTCATGTGAAATACTGTCTAACGTTCTGAATAGTCAGTGGAAAAATCTTTAAGGACATTACAGCAATCAAACCCGTGATGTAACTCCTGAGCAGCTTTTTTATACGTTTCCACTGGTATTTTGATGATTTATCTTTTAAGGATGAGATCCAGTCTGAGGTCAGAAGGCACCCTCACTCCAATGTTAGTATTACTTCAAGTCAGAAGCAATATGTTGGTAAAATTTAAAAAATGAATAACTAAAACAAAATTTAACAGGAGTGCAAATAATTTTGGAATCACCTGTACGTTGTGTCTTGTATGCTTGCTTAATTTTAAGGTGGATTAGAGAAGACATATTTTTCACTAGTAAAATAAAAGTTTGCTACATCTCAAATGTCTTAATGGATTTCTATTACTTGTACAATTGTCTTGTTCACATTTAGTCAGTCTTAGTATTTTAGAGTTTTGAACTGGAGATGATCCAGTTCAGTCCAGACTCAATAATTGGTGAAACAGCATTTTAACTTGGAGGTGATGGGAAGCCCTGAAGCAAAGGATAACTTTAGAGACATTACATAACTGTAAGCCAGTCATGATATTGTCACATTGCATATCTATTCTGATATAATGTACAGCTCCATTCCTTTTTTTTTCTAAGAGTCATATAATCATTTCTTTTCTATAGTGGACTATGATTGTTAAACAAAGATGTATTTTGAATCATGGCCTCAGAAAACTGGTACCAAATGTCCGGTGGTTGTGAATTGATGAAATGTCCCACAGCAGAGGCACCACTTCACGCCTCAAATTAAATCTCCGACAAAATAACCACAACTTCAAAGACACAAAATGGTGAAGCGATTAAATGAAGGGCATCCTTACAAGAAGGATTTGATCATTTATGTTGACGCTGCTCAGATCACCGAGTCCGAACCAGAGCACAGGAGTGAAAGTTCTTTTGGCAGTTCAAAGTACAAACCTGTCAAAAAAATTCATGGATTCTCAAAGCAGCTCAATTGTCTGCAAAATGTAGACAATCGATTTCTTGAGAGACCGAGATGAAATCGGAGCCCCTGGGGAGAAATCTCTGCATTTCTCTTGATTCCAGGCCTTGAATTAAAACTGCAGCCTTGATCCAAGACCTATGCCGAAGTCTATCGATCTTGTCAGACAACATTTAAATTGGAAGAGATTTCAAATGCTGCTAAATTGCTGTGGGGAGCTCCAGTGTAGATATGAAGTGACAGAGGGAAGAAAGGAGAGACATTGGAAAACAGAAAGACAACAGGGGGATTCTCAGATGCAGGTATATTTAGAGTTGGAACAAGAGAGTCTCTGACATACACACACACTCACACACACTGCAGGCTATCCTCGTCCTGCTGTTAAATAATGCAGCTGCTTTGAGATCTGAGGGTATCCTATTATATTAAGCTTGCGTGTGTGCGTTTGTGTGCTAGAAAGTTTACACACGTACACGTGTCATTGGAGTACGCAAAGCCTCCATCTCCCAGCTCTAGATTTATCTTGCTAATTTTTTCTGTGTGTGTGTGCTGTGTTTTCAAAACAGATTTTGTTACATCCAAGTTCACATCATCTTCTTCCTAATTCTTCACTGCATTCACTCATTATTGTGTGTGCGTGTTTGTGCTTTTTCCAATCATGTGTAATTATCCGCAGCGACGCGTTGTTGTTAAAAAAAGGAGTTCTGAAGTGTTCCGCCGCCAAACTCGTGAGGCCTCTCGTGCCCAATTAGGAAGCTTGTTTAAGCTGCCGTCTTCACATGGTTCCCCCGATCTTGTCATCGCTCTTCTCCTTCATCACTGCCCTCCCACCGTCCCTTTATCTGTCCACCCCGCGGTGTGACAGTTAGAACGGAAAATAAATGAATGTCAGTTGTGGGGTGTCACACTAAATGTAGGAGTTTTTTAGATCATCTGAGGATGCGCCTCGGGGTTGTGGAGTTCAGGCTGCCAGGTTTTAGATGGGATATCATCAGATCGGGCAAACGTGTAAGACTTTAGAGTTGTTGCGCGCAAACTATTCACACAGATTTTTATATAAATTTTTTTATTTTTTTTGCCATAACATTTGAGAAGTTGACAGAGGAGCAGGGGCTGTGAGTGATGGAGACAAGATAGACAGGAGGAGGATGAGGAGGTAGAGAGCGAGAGAGCAGTCGGATTCTGTGTGTACCATCTTAACGAGACAGTGGATCTGTCTCCAGGAGAGGGGCGGGAGCAGGGGGGCGACACTGATAGCAGGTTGGGACCCTGCCAGCTGGCACACATGGGGAGGCACTCACACTTTAACACAGAGTCCTGCTCCCTCCCCAGCAGCTCACTATGGTCTTCCTTGACCTTGAAGGTAGAAGCAAATTGTTTAGCCTCACAGGGACACCCACATTCAGTGCCACCTATTGTCATGTAAATGGTAGTCCATGTTCGCACTGACCTGTTGTGAATTTGGCATGTTAGAGCCATTTATCTTAATGTAGCTGACTGTGTTGGCTTTAGGGCTGACTGAGCACCCTGGTGCTTTTGCAGAAAACAGTGACAGGAAGGTTACTAGTTTACATTTACAGGAGCTTGAGCACACAGCAATGCCTAAAATGTGTGCAAGCAAATACGTGGATTGTCATGCACATGCAGAAGTGCATTAGTTTGACATTTAATCTTCTTTGAAAGGGAGTCTGACAAATTGGGTCATTACATCAATAAATATCTGCACTGTCAGAATGCAGAAAGGCATCCTAATGTATAAGCAATCTGCTTACAGCACACAACACGATTTAATGATTGATCATCAGAGTAGAAGTTGGGACTAATTTCTTCCAGAAATTCAGGTGTATGAAACAGTATGTTAGTTAATTTAAAAACTGTATATATTAAAAGATTATACACATATCAACACTTTGTGTTGATACATCATAAAATTACATTAAAATCCATTGGTGGTTGTTATGAGAAAGCATATGAAAAGATTAAAGGAGCATCAATACATTTACAAAGCACTGAACGCTGGCAATAAGACTTAGATACTTTTAAGTGTTGTTTTCTTTTAAAAAGTCGAAAGAAAATATGTGTGTTTGTGTTTGGTAATGTTTTACTATGGTCTAATATATACATTACTTGCCTCTACATAATTTTTCTCAGACTCATAACGACGATTGCAGTAGAATATGTGTAAACAGGCTTAATTCTTCCAGGTCCATGATGTTCACATTTTTCACACAGGTTTTATTGTAAAAGGGGCAGCAGACTGAAGAAAGTGAGCATTTCTGTCGAGGAAGAAAAGAAAAGTGTGTGCGTGTACATGTCTGCGTGAGTCTGTGTGTGGGGCTGCTGAGTTTTCTGCCAAACAGATGTTCATCAGCATTTCAGAGTGTTCCTGTGAACCCATTAGACTGCATTACCAAGATGCACCAATTACGTAGGTGCACGGGGAGTAAAGGGAAAGCAGGCCACACACACATGCATGCACACGCACACACAGACAGTATGCATTTCTATCTGCACAAGGACGTTGCATTGACTTCCATTCATTTTTCATTCATCTCCACTTCCTAATTTGGACACTTACCGTAAGCCCAACCTAAACTTAATTCACACCATGATCTTAACCCTCTTTGGGTCCCAGGAAGAGCAATGAGTCCTAGCAATGCAGTATTTGTTAGGAAAATGGACCAAGATGAGAAATGCTAAACTGCACGCACACACACACACCCACTTACACCTTTTGTGGTAAAATATCAAGGACAACCCAATGATGGCACTGCACACAAATAAAAACTGAAAACTCTTTTTTAATGACTTACTAACAACGTCAATACATAAACGAATAAATATATAATTAAAACAACAGGAACAACAAAAGAACTCCGAACATCAAAAACCAACATTCCAGTTTAAAAATTCAGTGAAACAGCTCACTGTGCACCAATAGCATGCAAAAGAGATGCACATATATAAGGAGGAAATCCATTTTGAAATAAGTCCAAAAGTTTTCTTCATTGCCTCTTGCTTCCTTTTTCATATGTTGTTTATTGGCAAGGTCACTTTTAATATTTATAGATCCTCCCACAAACTAATATGTTGATGCTGTCCTGGGTGGCCTGTTGACATTCGCCGTCTGGAGACCTCATCATTATTACATAAGGGCACTTTTCATTAAAGTACTCTTTCTTGATATTGATTTTTAGATGTATATATTTCCTTCTTTTTTCCTTTTCTTTTCTTTTTTTTATTTACCTGTATCTGAGTTAGTTATTTAAAAAAAATTGGTGCTCTATCTGTTTTAATTATAAAATACTTAATTGAAACATATCACTTTTACTTAAGTGAATAGCATTAACAACCTGGCCAGTGCTTTATGTGTGATTGTTTGCAAAGATAATCCTCTCATTTTTCATGTTCTGGTATTCACAAAAGAAAGTTGACAGAACATAATACCTTTGAACAGTGCAAGTTTTTCAAGTTCTGGATAAACTTTTTGATTCTCATCTCACCCACTAACTCTTGAACCTTTTGGCACCTCTTTCTTTTTCTTCAGCTGTGACCAAAGCAGCTGGAGACTTTTTCTACTGCACACTTGTGAGATCTTCTACATTATGCATTATTTATATTCCTCTCGTCAGGCAGCTGAGCCTTTGTTAAAAATGATATGATTCATGAGGGGAACATAACTAATCTTGCGTTATAGCAACTCGAAATTTATACTTCACCGTCCCTCTCAATAAGACGGGTGTCTCACCATGATGTTCATTAGACACCTTTCAACGCTTCAGTCCTTAGATTGAATACACACAAATTAATGCTGCTGGGGAGTATTGACATTCATATCAGGATGTAATGTAAGCACTTAAGGGTAACCCTGACAACGACTTCCCTGTACTGAAATTCAACTGTGCTTTAATGCAAACATTTCAGTGTGAAAATTATTCTCTTATATTTTGTTTTGCTGTCTACTTTAAGTTCTGTTTTTGGTTTTTCACAGACATTTGATGTTTCAAACAGGTTTTCACAGTAAATCATGAAGTCTGTTATGTTGTCCCTGTTCTCTGTTTGGAACTGTATAAATACAAAAACTGTAAACCAAAAGCAAATCATAGAGCTGGTGAGACAGTGTTTGCAATGAAATAAGTCTCCAAATATGAATCTTTATGGAGGCTTGCTTAATTGAAGTGGACAGATTAAAGGGACTGTTTGAAATTTTCATGTTGCAATGGAAACATGTCATGTTGTGTCAAATATTTCGTCTTCCATCTGCATTTTAGTTTGGTTAATGCAGGAGGGCAGAGTGATGTTCAGTTGTAACATTTTTTAAATGCATGTCCAATGTAGCACGAGTAACATAACAAACAAAAGTGCAATATGATGAGGTGTGGTGAGGATGGGGATCACTGCATAACTGGTGATGCATTAATTCCAATGTTATTGGATATTCAAATATAAAACAAAACAAAATTTCAATTTTGACTTAAATTGAAGCGTTTTTTTTTTAAAAAGCTTTTAATTATGCTTTAATCTATTTTATACTGTTGAACACAATTGCAAAAAGAATAGTTATATGTTTCATATAAGTTACGATTTTATTGTTTTTCTTTGACTGATCTTTCTTTGTTATTGAAAATTGTGCATGCTTTTACCTCTATTTATATACATAGCGAATGTGCCTATCCTTTGGGAACATTTTATTTGACAAATTGTCTTGCTTGGCTTCATTTCTGTTTTTGTCTGACTACTTAGTGGCAATGATTGCCAGAAATGAAACTTTTCCTGGGTGAGATCTATTCTGACTGATTTGTCGACAGTCTTCATTGTGTAGAAAACTACATAGCAACATGTTGGTACTTTCGTTTTCTTTGCACGTTTATGGACAATCAGAAAGCCTAGATATGCCACATACATTCACTAAATACATAAGACGTGCTGTACAACACCAGCATGTGCAGTACATGTGTGATCAAACATGTGTATTGCTGACAAAATGAGACGGCATTCCACCTGCCTGATTAATTCAGTGTGTATAACAGCACCAACAGAGATGACGCACAGCTCATAACTGCCTCGCCTCACTCTTCTTCATGTGTTTGAACAAGCAATGCAAAAATTCAGCAATTTTAACATTTAAAATGTTGAAATCATGTAGAAGACAAATTTATAGAACAGTCAAGTAGGCACATTGATTTTCTCTTAGTACTACTTGTCGTGATGACAGGTGAAGCACTGCCTCCTGTGCCTGCACATCACTGAATAAGTGATGGTTGGTGGGATGTTGTAATTCTTACTGAATCTTTATATGAAGTTTACTAAGCCTTCTTTTAACTTACCCCTAACTAAAAGCCAACTCTTTTCTAAAACTGCTTAATCTGATTCACCTCCATATTATGTTTAATTGTATTTTTTATATATTTTAATACATTCATCTTTGTGTGAATCTACATTCCTCCATAGCCTGTCACTTTGCTGCGGTTACACATGAATTTCCCCATTGTGGGGGAAATGACAAAGGGTATTTCTATTCTATTCTATTCTATTCTATTCTATTCTATTCTATTCTATTCTATTCTATTCTATTCTATTCTATTCTATTCCAATGTATGTGACATTCAATTAAAAAAAATGTGTAGATTGTCAAAGAAATTCAGGTGGATGAAAATGCATATGCAAGAATCCAAGCACATTTCCTTTGCACATCCTAGCTGGAGTGTACATAAGGTAATTCCTGACTCCTCCCTTGACATGCCCCCATTTCAGTATGCAAATAGATGTTAATAAGCCCTACATGGATGGTTCTCCTGGTGCATGGTTAAAACTTGGGTCTTTATGCAAAGAACAAGAGTAAAGTCACTGAATGTGAGACACTCCTAAAGGAGATGTATGAAACCACAGAGTCAGCCATTACTTGTGTATAAAATTGGACATCCACTAATGATGTGCACCACTTATTTGAATCACAGAGGCTGTTATTGTAAATGAATGCAAACACGTGCAGAGCAAAGAGTTCAACTATGACATTTGGAATTACGTACATGTTTAATGAAATAACTACTGTATTCACGGAGACACTCAAAGGGTTAGACGAACCTCTAAAGTGCTGTTTGGTATGTGATTCTAATGACTTTGCCATTTTGGTTCTACTTGGCCTAATTGCTGCCATTGCGACTCCGGATTATAACATTTAACTGTGACATTTAAATAATTTAGTGAGGATTCAGAATATGGCACTTAATTAGTTGAGATATTATCTAGCTGACAAGCATTTCTGTGTAAAATATTTTAGACTCAGATGCATCCTGTGTTCCTCTGTCACGTGGAATACCTCAAGGCTCAGTTCTAGTGCCACTGTTCTTTCACATTTTTTATTTTGTCATGGTATGAGACACAAGACACTTAGACTTAGAAGGTAAAGACTTATATTCTAAATGATAAATAACTTTTAATTACATCGATGGTTCTCCTGGTGCATGGTTAACACTTTTTAAAGAGCTAATTACATAGCACTTTAAAGTGCTAATTACATAGCACTTTAAATGATCCCAAACTGCTTCATATTACATTTAGTCTTTCACACACACATTCACAATGTGACGGCGATATGCTATAGTGTAGCCACAACTGCCCAGCTGCCCGCTGGCACATCAAACTGTGGGCTATCTGCCCTCATATCAGAAGAAAGGTTTCTTTTATTTAAAGCACTGCTTGAAGGATATTGAAGTTTGGCTGGCCCTACATAGTATCATTTGATAGCACAATCAAGTAACTGTTACTTTCACTTGTCATCGCAACAACATTTCTCCATTGTGCCTTTTACAGTATTCTTAGGAACATTGGATTGAGAAGTAGTTCGCACGAGAAGCTCAGCAGAGTCTGGTGGAGCTGAGTTGCAGGACCAAAGGGGCTTGGGTTATAATTCAGGATGAGCTCTGATTTGCCGTCTATGGAAACTAGAAACATTCAGAGGATGTTTTGTGTCATCCTCAGCATCCTCATTCCGCTATCCTATATTACATCATACAGTTAATAGGGGTTTTGAAGTTTGTACCTGAAACAATATTTAACCCCATTCTGTGTTGGGACTTTAAATGGGAGGTTAAAAACATCTGTGGAGAAAGAGCCTGTATTTCAGATCTGATGTGGCTAAGCAAGAATTAATACAAGCTTGAATTATGTAAAATAACTTTGGTCATTTTCATATGAAAATGGTGAACCCTTCATTATGTAGTATGAGACATTAATTTAAATACTGAAACTGTTTGTGTACTGAAACTATATGAGACAGAGAGAGAGTGAGGGAGCTAAAGAGAGAGACAGAGAAAGCGCCTGTTCAGCAAAAAGCTGTAATTTTGCTCAAGAGGGCTTAGATCGACCTTTGGTGTAACCTCAATTAAGACGAAAAGTGGTCACATTTTTGGTAAGTGGGAAAACATTGAAACCAGAATTGAAAAAGAAGAGTTCATATCCCAGGCATAACAGCAGTTTTAATCCCAACTCTAAATTTGTTCCCCATATCTGGCCGATGACCCAAATAAACTCCCACAATATGAAATTAACCAGCAGAACTAAAACTAAACTCGACAGCGTGGAGCCTCTTCCACCTCAGCTATCCCAAAATTCTCCTTTCCTCCTCCATTCTCTTTTTATTCCTTCTCGAACCTCTCCATCTGTTTCCATTTCTACTCCGTTTCTCCTGTGGCCTACAACTCTTCCAGAGAGTTGTCTTCACTCTCTCTCTTTCTCTCTATATCAAACAGCATCTGTCTAATTCGGCTATTCGCCCGTGGTTAGCGGCAGTATGGTTTTTATGATCACCCTCCGCGTACACGCTGACCTTGGACATTATTCACTCACAATGGATGGAGCTGTCCGCACTGAGGGAGCGCTGCAACTGCTGTGGGCCGTTGAAATTGTGTTCTTGTGTGAGTGTTTCTGTGTTTGTGTGGAAGCGAGAGAGTGGGAGGTGGTAAGAGTGAGTGTACCAATTTAAAATGTGAGCATAGGAGGGACAATATGAACCAGAGGGAATGCTGTTCCATTTGCGGTTGGATAATGAATAGAAAAAGTGTGTGTGAGGCTTTTTCTGTGGCTCAAAAAAGGGTTAAACAACTGCCAGGATATCCAAGTTAAATACAGTATTCTAGTCCAAACTAGCCACAGATATTTTCATGCTGCCATTAGTAAAGGATCAGTATTAAACAATAGTTATATTGACATCACTATTAAAATCTCTGGCTATATTAAAAATGGTGAAAATGACTCTTTCATGGGAAAGAAAAGGGGATTTTGTGTGCTGAAAAGCGATTGGCAGACACTTATGTAAAGTGAATCAAATTAAAATGTACTAATAAACTCTTAAAAAGGTTTCTTGCGTCCTGGAAGAAAGTCGTGCAAGTCAAAAAGTTATGTATACTTAGTAAAAATACAAAATGATCTGCACAGCTATTGTATGTCAGTTCAAACTCTGTTCCCATGTTGTCCCAAAGAGTAAGTATGAAAACTGGAGCTCATTAAAGCCGTTATTCGGTAAAAAGCAAAATGACAAAGTTAACAGTCTGAACACCAACCCTGAGTTTAAGTCACAGTATCACACCACATTCATTCTGCAGCAGCAGAGCTTTAAGCTTAATACAAACTTCACTGCTAGAAGTTATTTGAAGTTAGAAGGAGAACCAAATAACGAGAGGAGTAACAATGAAGTAAGACTCTTATTAATGTTTGCATTGGTTTGTGTTAGAAAGACCAGAAACAGGACAATGGGTCAAAGGGGAAGTTTTCTGTATCTATGAAAAAGGCTTCCCTCAACTATATATAACCATTTATGCATTTTGTTAGCAGATAGGTTTGTTGTTATAGTGATTAGATGTTTACATGTTCTGTGAAGAGGATGAGTGTTAATGTGCCTTTGTTGAAAAGCTTTATACTGTGTGTTAACAATGTCTGACTTTAAGTTTATATAACCAGTCTGAAATTATATGCCAGCTCGACTGTATCTTCATGCTAATGGTGTAATTTGGGTTCTAGTTTATATAATGTTTTATCTACAGAAACTATTATACCACTCAGGCAGATTTGTCAACTTTCAATATAGAGAGCAAAACTTTATTCTGGACTCCACCTGCTTTTGTTCCACTATCATTTGAACATTGTAAATGTTCTGACCTGACACTGGAGCGTATCATGTTTAATGCTGAAATGTCAAAATGAGGGTTATACAGAAAGAGACGTGTGCAGTGTATGCATGACAATTCTCTTTACTGCTGGTTTCTTTTTCTGCCCTTTGACTAGGTTAGCATTTAAAGGCAAACTTTGAGCTGAACTATATTTTGAAGAGCTATTTAATCTTTTTAGTTCAACGTATTGTAGCTTCTTTGATTCTGTTGCTCCAACCAGGACAAATCACAAATCACTCACATCGGCCTTGACTGAATGAAACCACCTGTGCTCTTTGAAATGAGGGTCTTTATTCTGATAAAAAGTGGAAGAAGGACAAACCACATATGTCTTTAGGGATTCTGGGTGACTTTTAATCAGAATATTAGAAGTCAGTGAAAGCTGCAAAATCTACCTTGTGGGTAAAGCTGATAATGTGGCTGTCACAAACCCTGAGTTAATAATATTTTTACCTCTAATTTCTGTGACAGAAAACCCTACACTGTGTTCCACTGAAGGGCATTTATGTGTGTTGTGATCATTTTTTTTCAATTTTTAGTTGAAACAAATATCTGCTGGAAGGGAACTGAAGCCTGTTTCATATCAATCTTTGTCATTTCTATAGCAGTTTGAACTTATGACCCTTTTCATTTTTTGAAGGAAGTAGTCTTATTATTTTATTTTATTTGACCTTCTACTTCACAATAAGATAACTTTACTTTCTAGTCTTCCTGAGGAAACTCTTTATGTCATTGGACCTTGTGTTGTACTAAATTATGTTTTTATGTGTAAGGCTTCGTGCCAGGTGTGTTCAAACACGTGGTTGGGTGGCCTATTTGTAATAAGAAAACCTTGGTAGATGGTAAATGTTCTTACAATCATCTAACATCTCACTAAAACGTATTTTGAAATTAAATTGTGTTCTTTCTAGATGCCAGAATAAATGGAGAACCAAAAATCCAGCAGAGTGAATGCTATTTAATCTGCCTGTAACTTAAAGTTTTTTACCTTATCACAGATAAGTATCCAATGTATGTGACATGCAGTAAGAGTGAGTCAAACCAGAGAAGCCAAGAGTAAAAACATACAATGAATGACTTAACCCAGGACAGGACAACCATATAAAATAATCACAAGGCTGTTTTTCTTGTGACTTTACGTATTTATAGACAATCTGCCGCTTTATGGTTAATCATGGTTAACACAAACTCCCTGGAACATTGTGAGCAACATCATCTCTGCACACTGTGGTCATCTCAGTGTTATCCTGAGGCGTGCCCAGACCAGCTGAGATATAAAGTGTTTTTGCCTGTAAAATATGCAACTAAATAATACTAAATAATTTAAATTTAGCAGATAAAAAGCGCAAATGTCCACCAGTTTTCCAGATATTGCCTCAATGTCACTTAGAGCTACCTGTCATTATCCAGGCATATTACAAAACTTGGACTCCCGAAAAATTTCCTTTAAGTTTTTCTAACATATTTAGACAGATGGATGTGTATTTTCTAAACAATAATGAAAAATGTAAGTATTTAAATTAAAAAGTGACAACTGAAAAAAAAATGTCTGAAATTTTTCTTTAAAATATAATAAACTTGAAAGACATAGCTACAAATTTCATATTGAGATCACATCACATCTTGTGCACATGATTGAAGCTTGCTTATACCTACGTTTGAAGGCAGTTTGTTTAGTTTAAACCTCTGACATTCAGTTTGTTGTGCTCCTGACTGTTGAAGTGAGAGCAAACAGCATTGTGAGATTAAAGAACTGTCTCCCACTTTTCAGAAAGAGGATTGTTAGAGCTTAAAATTCTGGTCAGAGAGAATTTGAATGCCACCATTAAACCAAAAAATAAATAAATAGAGTCTGACAGCTAAAAGTTTGAGATTGGGCAAACTTTCCTGAGGCTGATTTCAGAAGTTGGTACATTGTTATTAGACATTTTCATTGGTGGTGTCCTAAAATTTTGGTGAGATGTTTTACAGTTAATTTTGTCTTTTAAATGAAATTAAATCCCTTTTTCCCCAAGAGGTAAAATAATTCAATTAGACTTAATATGTGAAGATTTTTTATTAGAGAAATACATCAAGTGTTCTAATTTCTTTCACACAACTGAATGGGCTCATCAGAGCTGAATTTTTGATTGAAGGGCAATTCCTGTTAATGTGGGATTATAATCATGTTCATTGTTGTTCTCAACATTTCTGAGCAGAAACGCAGATAAGTTTCCACATTGACACACAAACCTGTCTTGTTATAACACCAATAAGTCAGCTGTCAGAGGCAGAGAGGGTTTATGGCAGCTTTATGGGAGGTGAAGCGGCACTCTGTAGTCCATTTGGCTTCTCATATAAATGACTCGTGGGTGTGTGCGCGTGTGTGTGTGTGTGTGTGTGTGTGTGTGTATTTCTTTTCTCACCTTGTAAGACAGTGTGTCTTTCTATCTTCATAAGGACACTACATTGACTTCCATTCATTTTTCATTCATTTCTATAGTTTAACCTTGACCCTTGGCCTGAACCTAACCAGTGCAAATAGGTGCCTAACCCTAAGCTCAACCTAAACCCAATTCACACCTTAGTCCTAAACCTAACCCCAAAATCGCACTTCTTCTTGTGGGGCTCAAGCTTTTTCTGTCAGCAAAAATTTTTCACATAGCCATGGAAAGCTCTGTGTGTGTTCTCATGTGTGTACTGAAGTTACACATAAATGAGCTTCTGTAACTGCATGTTGTGAGGGCACATAGCTGTCTGCTCTGTGGGGAAGCAGAGTAGATGAAGTGAACTGTGAGTCTGTCTTTGCACCATTTGAGGTGCAAGATAGCAAGTAAGAGTTTTGAGCTAAACGGAGTGAGTGGAGAAGGGGAAGAAGAGCTGTCTTAGAAATGGATGAGAAAAAAATGCAAAAGGAAAAGAGTTTAAAAAAACTTACCTTTAAATATATTTTACATCTTCAGCATAATCTATTGTGTCTTGAGGTTGTTTATTTAAATCAATTTAAATGAACAGCCTGCATTTGGCTGCATTTTCAGCACCACAAAGTGCTTAATTTCTTCTGAACTTCATCTTTTCAAAATCGATGTTTCAAATCTTAGCTTTAGGTAGTTCGCTAGACAACTAATTTAGACAATAGGTAATAAATACGTCAATTGTAGTTTGCAATCACTAGCAAAAGTTGTAGTCCATCGTCTTCCACAGATTAGAAAGACTTTCAGCATATGTAAAAAATTAATGCCCCATTATCTGAAGTACCTAATGACATGTTGGACAGGTAAAAGCAGCTGTTATGGATATCCTGTTAAATCACAGTGAAATATCTTGAAGAAGTGGGTTCTGACATTGAAAAAATGTGAAATACTTTAAGTGGTAGGAATACTTTTGTGAAATGCAAGGCAAGCCTGTTGCTCCCTCATTTTTCTTTTAGCCGAAAGTCTTTGGTTTAAATCCTGGCCTGGGGTCTTTCTTCATAAAATTTGCATGTTCTCGCTCTATGCATATGTTTGTCTTTAGCTGCTTTCCACTGTCCAAAAATATCCATGGTTGGTTAAATGGTTTCTCTTCCCCTCAGGAGACTGTGTGTATTCATGGTTGTTTGTCCTGGTTGCTTCGGTGTCCCTCTGATGCATGTGACACCTTTGTAGAAAGGTGGGCTGTATGGAATACTTTCACCAGGCACTGTGAGTTTTTTAAGTGTAGAATGTAACTGAATGCATGAGTTCTGATTTGACAATTTTATTTTCTTGGCATCTAAGCACTATAGCTTTCAGTTCATACCTGTGTTCTTAATAATAACGCAAGATTTCCAGAATTATCCAGCATGAATCCCAGACTTTATGGTATGGTAACAGCACTGCATCACAGTCAAACATCAATCGAAGTACTTTTAATGGATAGTTTTTAACCTGATGTCTGAAGAAAACAAGACATGGTTCTTTATTGAAAACTAGCATTTACCTTGAATAAAAGCAAGGCCTGTAGATTTCTGCAGGCCAGAAATCTACAGGTCAAGTTGAAGGTTTTGAATATTTTTAACACTTGCTGGTGTGGCTGAACTCCTACAAAATATGGCAGTCGTTAACTTTTAGCAGAAAAATGAAAAAAAAAAAATCTGAAATCTGTTTTAAACATTTTACTCCACAACAGTAAAAAGTATCAGAATATCTATAATGGTCATACATTTTCAGCCACTTGTGTTGATTGAAATGCAAAGATGTTTTGTATTATTACATCCCTCTTTAAAAAATATGAAAGGTAAAATTGTTGGAAGCTGCAGTTAAATTATGCAGTTAAAATTAGTTTCACAACAGCTAGTTTTTGGAGTTTACAGACATTTATCTCTAAAGCTGAACAATTTTGCTATGAAGGCCAATTACCAAGGAAACTTTCTCCAAGTGTAACCCTGGGGTTTTTGCTTTCATCCAGTGCAGACAAAGGAGTTCATTTTCATGTGTCACAATAGGTAATACAGGGACAAACAGGATAGACTCTGTTTGAAGACCATCCCCATAGATCTGCATTTGCATATGGAGGGTAAGCCAGGAGCACAGGGGGTGCAACATAAAAATGAGATCAAACAGGAATGTTTAGTAAAATATGAGGCTCAGGACTCATGACGACTCATCTTCAGGGCACAAAAACAAAAATTATTCAGCACATTAGAAAAAAACTGAAAACTGTAACTCTGATGACTCCTTTTAGTAATTGCTCAAGTGCACGAAGAAGTGTAATTATACTTAGAAAGTTTGATCTTTGCCTCTATTTTATGGATGCTGATTAAAACTGAGGACAACTAACAAAGAAAGTGAGTGAAATGAATTTAGTTTTTTGGAAGTCGTGTGTTTTAAGCTGCGCTCACTAATTTAAATTTAATTCAAAACAAGCCAAATCCATCCATCCATCCATCCATTTTCCGTCACCCTTCTCCCTAACGGGGTCGGGAGGTGCTGGTGCCTATCTCCAGCTGCGTTCCGGGCGAGAGGCGGGGTTCACCCTGGACAGGTCGCCAGTCTGTCGCAGGAACAAGCCAAATTTGTAGTATATTTATATTTTTAAATTCTACTATTTAAATAGTAGTAGGACGGGATTAAATGGTAATATGTAGGTATGAAGTAGGGCTAGGAACTGGTTAAATGGGGAAATGGCCTGCAGCGTGTCAGCATAGCTAATTTACTTTCTCTGAAATGTTACATTTCTTTTCATCTAATTCCGTTTCGGCTCAATCCAAAGTGAGCAACCATAAAGACGTGCAACAAACTGAAACAGCTATTGTGGTAAAATACGTCTGAGCTGAATGACATTACTGTTGGAACTGAAATCCAACTTGGCTTCTGTGCGAGAGCCTTCAGAGTAGATTCTCTTCTCTCTGCTCCTTTATTAAAGCAGTTCTAATGTGAAAACCTGACAGACCCAAAGGCTGCTCCATCTTGGAAGTCCTCTGATATCCTTTTTTACTTCTCCTTAACTTTTGCCCTCAGTTAAACGTTGGATATTAAAGTTTGAAATTAGGTGCATGACCTTTTTTTGAACTACAGAACAAAGTCAAGGAAACCTTTGAATAAAGATAAACCTTTAAACAGCTTTAATATTTTTAACATTCATATATAATCCCTATGAGTGCATAGTGACCATCTTATTCACAAGACTGTCGTAGAAAAGCAGTGTCTTCAGTTAGAGACTTCTTCAAGTTTGCTGTTATGGAGATCCTTCCTGTCCACAGCCATCACCATGTACAACAATTTAAAGAATGTTGAATTAAGAGGTATTACAAAATTTAATTGTAATCAAAGTATTTTAGAATTGCTAAAATTCCCATAGATATGTGAACATTTCCCCTTTCTATTTTTGTTTTCAGATTTTATTCTGTGCATTATTATAATTAAAATTTTAGAAATATAACCAATATATTCACACATGTTCAAGTTTTTTAATGCCTAAGAGGTGTGGGTGACTCCCGAGAGCACAATCAATTAAATGAAAATGTAATAGTTCTGTCAAATGATCTTGGAGCTTGTTGTCCAATTAGAAGTGCAGAATAGTGTAAAAGAACAGCAGAAGTGTGGGAGAAACTAGAGTTGACCCCAAAGGAGGCAAAAAACAAAACACCCCTCTCCCCCCCAAAAAAACAACAGAAACACAGTGGTCTGATTTTTGAGCTGGGAGAACAAACAACACACTGATTGGTCAGAGAGAATCTCCACAGCAACCAGGTAGCACAATGTCATTAAATTGCGCTCTATTTGCTTTTTGTTGTGTATTGCGGGAGCTGATAGTTATAGAAATGAAGAAAAGGGGAAAAAGAGATTTGGGGTCCCATGTGGGAAGTTCAACACAGAAGAAAGACAGCAGTTTTCTTTTTCTTTCTTTGCGGTTTTTGTTTTTTAAATTGTTCCCTAAGTGTGTTCCAGTGTGTCAGACTGAGAGCTAAAACCAGCGCAACGAAAGCCCCTACATAGCCAGATGAGGGGTAATGTAATCTAAAGGCAGCACTTTCTAATCAAGAAACTTCAAAGAGAAAGATTACGCACAGATTGCTCACACTTACACCTCTCACTGCTGCATCCTCATGTGTATTTATTTAGCAGGGCTGAGGACTACTATGCGATGCGTTACTGACTTGGACTTGCTGTGAGCAACGGTAAGGCACACATCCAGGTTTGATTGCTCAAATGGAACTAGCTGGTTTATAAAAGTGCCAGCATGATAGGCGATCTGAAAGTGGACTGAATTAGCTCTGATTCTCTCCTCTCCCCTGTAGCCATGGAGATTCAAATCCCCTAAAAGATGTGGAATAGAGAAGTGTCAATTGGGAACAATTTACACTATTTTCTACCTGAAGCCTTTTACCCCCTGTGGCCTATTGCATCTTTTTTTTCTTCCATTTTTCCTTTTAGCAACAGAAGAAAGGCAAAGTAATTTATAAAAACATTTTTGTTCTGTTTTCCATTTAGATTTTAGGCTCAAGAGATGGTGTACCTGTTTGCGACTCAACATATATTTTCCAGTACATTTACAGCTTGAGAATTAGTGCAATGCATAATCATGATCATAAGCAAAATGGTTTTTAAAAAAATCTCTGGATCAGGGTACAATTACAGCATTTTTTTTCCCTTAATAAAACAAAATTATTGCACTCATTTTTCTTCTTTATTCAGAGTTTAATGTAAAAAATATAATAAAAACAATATGTGACAAAAAATCAAAAACAGAAGAAATATGTTAGGGTCAAGTACTCAAAATATGTATTTTGTGATCACTGTAAAACTGTTAAGAGGGAATAGGTCCAGTTTTAAAGCCAGATCTCATAGCTTATGATGTGATATTTTTACCACTTTTTTCTATTACTATTTTCTTATCTTATTCATTTTTCTGCTCTAAGTAAACGCCGTTACCTCTTTTTGATTTATTCTTTGGCTCTTTCATCATATTCATTTATTCATATGGATCAATCATCTCTGGCAGACTCAGAGGAGCTCAGCTGGAGAGGAGCTGCAGCCATTTTCTCTTGCAGGCTATCGCCATGCCAACACTGAGGCGATTTAGCCCGACTTTGTAGATGCTGTGGCGACTGCTCCACCTGCTCCACGCCTGCTTTATTTGTGTGTCTGTGACCATTTACTAATCACTTGAGGTGTGCTATAGCTAATTGGTAAATTGACAAATATTAACATCTACTCATAATCACAGAAACTTGTGTGATTAATGCCTATTATTTTGGTTACGAATTATGAAGACTACTCAGCAGCATGTGAGTGTGGTAAGAGTTTATGTGACTGTAAACAAATACATTTACTTCATTTGTTTATCAAAACAGCTGTGGGCATGAAGCTACCTACCTGTTGAGTTTCCAGCAACAAGCTTTCAGTTTCAATGTCTGTGTGCGTTTCAAGCTTCCTAAAAGTGACAACAGTATCCAATTTTGTCTGCGGAGCACAATTAATGAATTCACCAGGTTATTTGTTTGTCACCTTTATGACTTGAAAAAGAAGCAAATAAAATATATTTCTTGACACCTACAACAAAACACATTTTTAGAAAATAAATCAGAATGTAATGCATTGTATGTAATTGGATTGGAAAAAGGTAAGTTTCTTTTTTTTGTAGCACCCTAAGCAGGGTTTTGCCCACAGGCAATAGGATACCATTGTAGTGCATAGTGCGTAATTGGCAGCATACACTAGAGTGAGACAATGTTTGGGATTGAATTAGGACATTTCCAGAACAAGTTTGTCTTTTGTCAGTTAAAGTATTCATTTACCATATGTAATCCAACAAATGTTCCCATTTTTTTTTTTTTTTTTTTTTACATCCAAACATCTGCTTTTAGTTTTTCAACCTTTTCAAGATATTGCCAGCACTTTGGTAAAAGTCCAATTAAAAACTTCACAAGATTTTTAACCCAGAATTAAAATTAGATTTGGAAGTAAGTGATGTAGTACTTGCATATTACTGTAATTAAATGCATTATGTGGCAGTTAATAACTTAATATAATTCATTTCTTTTTTTTTTTTTAGCAATTAGTGCTTTGCACAGTAATAAATTCCAATATGAGCTCAGATTTATCAATATGATTTAAGAAAGCACCTTTTAAGACTCTCTATCTCTGGAAACAGTCCCTGCTAATGATGGTTACGGGTGTGTTGGTTAGCCTGAAGGCAGCCTGAGGAGAGACTTCAAGCGTTCGGTTGGACCCAGGGCATGTGTGTTGGTAAGTGTTCATAAATGTATTTCTTTCTGGTTGAGCAGGTCTTCTTGGGTTCTTTATGGTACATGTACCTATTTTTGATCTTGTCATCCTGTTCCAAAACCACCCACAAGCCTTCCTAAAACACAAAGGTGTAAACCCACAGTGAGCAACACACTAGCACAGCAGCAGGTAAACACACACACACACACACACACACACCCACGCACACACACACACACACACACTGACGATAAGTGCAAAAAAGCTGTTTTTTTTTTCTTTTCAGATCCTGATTCCCTTCATATTCATGTGCACACACATCATTTGTGTCTAAGTTTCTCTCTGTCAGCGGCAAAGACCAAAAACTCCAACTGTTTTGGTCTTTGTTGATGTTGTTAGAAACCTGCAGGGACAAATTTTAAAACCCAGCACAGATACATTTAAGGAATATATCTGTCCTGGATTCAATCTAAATTAACTAATCCAATTGAACTTATTATGTTTTTAGCTCTCTTCTATTTCTAATGATATTTGCATCTGTTCAGATGGCAACATGCACAGATAGATGCATGGTGGTGCTAACGCACCGTCTCTTTTTCCCCTTGGACAAAGAAGTGTCCTTCTAGTTTTTTTTTTTTACAGCGTATAGTGCAGGGTTGTTGTAAATGAATATTTTAGTAATCCACTATCGATTATTCTTATGATTAATCGAGTAATCTGATAAAAAAAAGATACAATTAAGCATTGGTAAATCTACCATAACAGCAGTATTACTATCGCATATCAACATCAGTCCAATTTTTCACATTTGAGCTTCCTTAGCAGTTACGTTTTCTGTAGTTTAGAAAATTAATTTGCAACAATAATAGCTCACTTTCCAAGTTAACCTGAAGAAAAGTTGTACAAAAATCTGAAATTATATTCTATTCAATAATAAAAAGTGAGGCTCACAAATATGCTTTTCATTTATGCATTCATCTTCAGACTCTCACTTTGCTCAGACATTTATAGCTTTTGTGTTTATGTTAGCGACGGATTTGACACTTTCGTTCGTCACACACAGAAACACATCTACCAGTTACGTGCCGCCACGATGAACTCCACCATCCATCTGTTGAGACCGGGATGATATGTCCGTAAAGTTACACTTATGTTAAAAATCTAATGTACAGCTGGCCGCAGTGTTCAGTCTATCCGCTCCCCTGTTTAAGTACACCTGCAGCGCTGCTCCCCGGCATTCGCTCTGAACCGCCACCAGGGAGCGCAAGTTATAATCCGGCTGGAACACAGTACGCTAGATAATAAAATATAATTTAACAAAGCTTCCAGGCAGATACATTTTCCTTGAAGAATTTTAATAATCGAGGTACTCGAGTCACTCAAGGAATCGTTTCAGCCCTAGTTTAGTGTGTGGCCCAAGTCAACATTTCTGTATTTGTTCGTGGACTTTAGATCAGCCATTAATACAGACATCCTCCACCAGAAACTCACCCTGCGCACAGTGAAGGCCTCCACCTGCCAGTGGATCACCAGTTTCCTGATACAAGAACCCCATGCAGAACCATAAGCACCAGATCCCCAGAGGGGTGTGTTCTCTCCCTACTCCTCTTCTTTTGCAACTCTCCTCATACATGATCAGTCTGTGAAACTTCTAACATTAGCAGATGGATCAGACCACCGTCACTGGTTTGTTCCAGGACAAAGGTGTGTGCAGAATTGACCAATTTCTTTCTTTGACTTCTTTTCCTTTTTTATTTCTGTTACACATTTCTATGTAGTTCTTATTTTTGGATATGGAAATCAATGTAACTACGATGACCTACTAGCCTGAACACATAGAAAAAGAAACAAATGAAAAAAAACTTAATCAGATATGCCCTTTAAATTAATCTCAGGTCCAGCACCAGAGATATTCCTGAAAGCAGCTTCATGATTCTCTTTTTGTGTCTCACCTACCTGCTTGTCTTAACGCTGGCCTCAAGTATCAGTTGTTCATCTGTATCCATGTTCAAGATTTCACCATCATCTGCTTGTCACTTTGGTAGCCAAGTCAAACTGCATGAATTATTCCACTTCATTACTCAGTCGTCTGTTTAAATATCATTCATAATTTAATTGAATATTTCTCCTGCTGTTTCAGTGCTCTCTCTTCAGCATATACACATCCTATTTAAGCTTGTCCTGCTGTCCATTTCCACACTTTTCTCCCTCCACTCTCTCCTCAACATTCCCTTCTGACTCACCTGTCTGCTTCACCATAATTCCTGTCACCATTGCCACATTGGCTGCATGGATCAGGGGGACAGCAGCTGTCACATGTAATTGAAAAAAGAGTTACACCTTGTGTCCGTGCGGATGCGTGCGTGTGTGTGTGTGTGTGTGGGGTGAGTTTGTGAAAGCTCCAGCAAGCAAATCTTCTCTGATTTTAACGCCACTTTCCCCCATTCCTCCCGTTTTCCTCCTCCACCCTCCCAAGCTATCCTTTCGTCTTTCATCCCTCTGTCCATCATTGCTCATAGGTGCAGTTACTCATTTCTCATCTTGCCTCCTACCGTCTTCCAGTACTAATTTGAGGGAGAGACTATTGCTTCTCATTCATCTTAAGTCCGCCTTCTTCCTGCATCTCTCAACTCAGCTTGATGAAAGACATTTTTTTTGTTCTTTATTTTAGGTCTGGTTTTGATGCAAACCTTTTTCTTACGCATTCTTGTGTTTTATCTTCTTTTACCTTACCTCTCCCATGTGGTAACCATCCTCTTTTCATCCCACTGCAGCTTCTTCCTGAACTGCTCTGATATGAAACACCACCACCCCACCTCATCGTCATGGAGTCACAGTCTCTGTGTCATCTGGCATGACAGATAGCACCTTTAGCCTTGGGCTTGGGACCTTCTGACAGATGGACTAAGCTCACTAGCTATAGCCAATCCCAGCTGTCAAAACACACACATACACACACACAGAGATCGTGTATGGTGGTACAGTATATATCACCTTTGCTGTTGCTCACCCCATTCCATCCTCCGGCTGTGCCCACAGTACCAATTTGAGTGATTTAATTGGTGGATTTAGTGTCTCGATCAAGGTGAAAGACTGTCCAAGAAGCAAATTAAAGGCCTGTCAAAGCAAAGCAATGCAACAGCAAAGGATTTTGTAAAGAAAACCAGCCTTTTTCTCTTAAAGATTTGGGAAATAACCACACAAAAAAGAAACTAGGGTTAGGCAAAGACACACGGAAAATTTTACATTACACAAACAACCAACAAGAAAGAAAATGAGACAGACGAGGAAACAACAACTATGTGCTGTTCTCCTCCTGCTCTCTCTGTTTGCCTTTTTTTTTTTGCCAGCAAAGTAAAATTAGCCCTATTTGACAATAAAATGACTAGATGAGTTACAGAACTCAATGTAGACAGGATTGAGCGTCAAAACTGAGGGATTTGTTCACAAAAACAGCCTGTCAGTTGTTTTAAAGTCAGGATATTGACTTGTGGTGAGTCTGCGAGCGTGCTCTTGCCTTACTTAAAGCCCATGAAAGACAGCAGGATCTCAGCATCTATCAATGAGAATAACACAGCGGGAGTTTTCAAACGCGTCGCCTCAGTTTGTTCTGTGACAAAAATATATCACTTTTTTAAAATTTCTTTTTAGACTTTTTAAAACAGGAAGTCAGGTGAAGTTTAGCATTAAGTGCTGCGTGTGAAAGTTAGGGGTGGGGTTCAAAGTGATTATGAAGCCATTCTGTCAAATTTCATTACTGCGTTAAGAAAGGCTTTGAGCCTATCAGTCATTTATTAAACCTTCGCTGAAACACAGACGGTTGGAATGTTTACGGATACTAGAATACAAACATTCATGTCTGAAAAAACCTTTGAGAATGTATGAACATACAAACAGCCTTTTTAACTAACCAGTTGACTTTTCCCCAGTTATAAAGTTAGCTGCTTGATTGCGATAGAAGTGATTTGTTAAGTAGTGTCTGTAGTGTCTTGCTAAATGGTAGAAAGCCAAAAGAAAGGAGGCAGGAAAGAAGGGAGAACAATTACAAGGTTAAAGAACCAAAACATCCTTAATTCATTAAATAGATTAATGGCCTGTTGGATTCAGCAGACATGGATGTGCTTGTGAGCATGTGTGGACAAAGTATAGCTGCATCATGTAGGACAAGCTGCTGTTCGATACCAGCAACCCATTCTGAGTTTCAACTCTCCCCTTTTCTGTCCCTCTTTCTCTTCCTCTTTTCATCTTTCATTGAGAATTTGGCCTGTTTTCAAATGGCTGTGGGCCCAGGTGAAATTAGACTGAGTGCAGTGTAATGAAGAGCTTGCCAGAGAGAGCTATGGTATTAAATGTCACACAAATACACCAAAAGACATTCAAGCACTTGCCAAACACACAAACAGACCCATGGCACCCACATCAAGAGACACGATAAGACCAGCCTGAGTCCTGGAAGTTTTGGGATGAGGACAGAAGATTGCGTATTCACTCATTGTGGGCTTCCTAAATGAAAGACACTGATTTGTACAGGAGAGCTTGTGCTCCGTAATACTTGCTCCATTAAACTGATTGACTAAAGGAATCCAGACGAAAGCTCAGATCTAGTATAGATTTCCCCAATTAAAACCACGTCAAATTCAAATTGTAATTTAAATTAAAGTCAGCGCTAATAAATATAAACAATGAGAAGTGCATTCTTTATGAAGGTTAAACACAATCACATTATATTTGTTCAAAGTGTTTTTGTTTCATTTACATGTATATCTTAGTGGAATTGTAATAAAATCAGCACCAGAACACTGGCTTGTGAAGGTTAATTCACTTGGCATATATTATATGAAAATTTTCAAATTTTGGCACCTACCAACTTTTTTGCATCTTGTTTTCTTAGGATACAGTTGAAATCAGATATTTACATTTGATGAATAATATTTTTTAGAAAGTGTTTTTGTAACTTTCCTCAAATTCAAAAATATACATTCCTATATCACTGAGTTGGGATCACAAAAAATGTTCTAAAGCATACTAGAGCTTTTAATGTTTCACATGACAGGACGCAAAAAGTTGAAGAGGTATGAGTGCGGTTGGAGTGAACTGGAAATACAGTCTGAGGCAAGTTTGAGATCTACAAGTTATTTTTATAAGTTAACTTATTTTTAACCTATAAAAATAGATTAAAATAGTTAAATTGCTTTAAAAGTTGAGAGAAAAGATTAAAAAAAGCATAAAAAAATTTCTTGGGAGGCAGAAATGATAACATTCAAAGCAGCATGAAAGGGAAATGGAGAGCTCGGTGAGGGAGAACTTCAGAAATGGATGAGAAACAAGCAGAGAAAGATAAATGAGGAGGACAGTGAACCAGGGAGGTGAACATGTAGAAGGAAATTTTGAGTAGAATGAGAAGATGGGGAGGAAGGTTTGAGTGAAAGATGAGGGTAAGATTGATGGGAAGCACGGTGGTAAATTGGCTTAAAGGTTAGGGAGAAAAAAACCTGAGTGGGGGCACAAAAGAATAAAAGTGTAAAGGATGACAGGAGTGTGCAAAAGAAGGGGAGCAGAACAAGGGAGAAAGAGAAAATAGGAGATAGATAGATGGATGGAATATATTCACAGTATTTGTACTTACTCTACAGGCTATGATTCTGTTTTTCCTTAGTGTGTATTTGCATGCTTTCATTTTGCCAGTCACTTTGCTGCTGGTATACCCCTCTGACAATAAATGAGTTTTCTTTTCTATTCTATTCTAAGATCCAGATAAAGATTCAATTTATGACCTAAAACTGAAGCCTACCACCGAATGACGGTTTTAGAGTGGCTAAGTCATAGTTTCAGATTTGATGCTGTAGTGTGACCTTAAACATGGCCTTCCTGTTGCTCAATTAAAACAACTCTGCAAAGAAGAGTGGCCCAGAAATCCTCCAAGGCAATTTAAACGACTTATTACCAGTTACTGCAAATACTTGATTATGATTGTTGCCCTCCAGGGTGGATCATCCACTGATTAGGTTCAGGGGGAAATTACCTTTGAACTTAGGATAAGCTTGATTTGGAAAGACTAAATAATAAAACCATAATTTGAAAAAGACAATTGGTATTTCCCCGTTTAACTTCATTTGATCTTAAGGATTTAAAACTTGCTTAATTATGTGATACAATTAAGTGTGATAGAAGAAAAAAGAACAAACAGAAGAAGAAGGAACCTGTAAGATTTTTGCACTGCACTGTTTTCCTTCTTTTTTGCCATTTCTTAGAACAATCTTCAGATGAGCTCTGGAGTAAATCCTAAAATGTGTGTACCACCAATAAGGTTTCTATAAATTACTGTCATTTTTCTTTAGGAAATATCTTTTCACAGCTAATGATAGTGTGTAGTGACAGTGACAAATATAGACGAAAGGAGCAAACAAAATTCCAGAAGGGTACATAGAGTGATGTCCAAAAAAATTGCTGTATTTGAGAAAGTAAAGTATAAGATAAGAGAAAAACAGCACAAGAAACTGCAGAATAAAAAGCATATAAAAGATCAGATCGCGGGTAGGCGGTTTCACGGAATGAATACGTTTATGTAGGTGTAGAAGGCAGAAAATTATAGGGTCACGCCAAAGATGCAGTGAGAATGAAGAGCCAAGACAGAAAACATGAGGACAAAGATGGAGCACAGCCTGCTTCTTGTCTAGCTTACCAAGTGAAGACAGCTGATAGAGATTAATGTCTCAAGTGGGTGGGCGGAGGGGAGAAAGAGGTCCAGACTGGCAGTGCGTGAGTTGGATGCATGATTGATGGAGGGAGCAGCTCAGGGCAGGGGACGCTGAAAGGGAGCGAGAAGAGTGGTAGTTAGGGGGTGAGAGGAAGAGTTGAGAAGTTCAGTGGCATGAGTGTGGTCTACATTGAGAGTGTAGATTAATGAGGGCTGTGGGGAGGGGCGGGGAGATGAAGTGAGGGATAAGAGATTGATGGTAAAGTACAGATAGGTAAAGGGAGCTGTGAGAGAAAGACACCACTGAGATGTAAAGAGCTATGAAAAAGCATTGCGCTTGAATTCAGATTCCCAGCCATCTCACGATGAACCCCGGTCTTCATCTGGTGTACAGTGCGCTCACAACCTGCCGCTAAATTCACACTGGGATACAGATTAAATTTGAATAGTTTTGGAGCAGTGGTGACGCCACTCCCACTTCATCAAATGCTGGGATTCAAGTGTGAGTAGAGCTCAAATGTAAATTAAGTGTGTGTTTGAGTGACTAACACACACACTGGCTCACACATATTACCCCCAGTACCAAGATAAGCATTAATGAGCTCTGCTGGCTTCATCTGCACACCTCTCACAGGCCTTGCAGCAGTATATCTCTCCACTGCCACATTCTGTCCATTCTCTTTATCTTCTGGCCTCTCACCTCCATTACTCTTAACTATTACTCCCCCCTTCACTTTTTTTGATGCTTCCTTCCTTCGTCTTTACTCCCTCCACCTTCTTATCAACTTTAACTCGGTTTCTTTCAAACTTTTCACTTCTCCTTCCCTCAGTTTGAGTCCTCTCAAACATTTTTCGTCCATATTTCTACCTGTACTATTCATCATTTTAATTAATTTTTTTTATCAAAAATGAAGAGGGCATTGTTCCTTCTTCAGTCTCTTTCACCATGATGACACCATTTAAGAACTTGACTTTCAAAAGTTAGAAAGTTGTAAACTTTAATAAACTTTCAAATTCTGTTTTGATGTTGGAAATGCTGTGAAAAGAAGCATGGAGAATTATGTTTACATCATCTCTAATGGTTCTCAAACGGTGTTACATGTACACCTGGTGGTACTTGGGCTGCCTTTTGTGAATTTTGGAAGAATTTTTGGCATTAATTTCCTTTGGAAGGTGAACAAAAACATTAACTGTGATTCAATAAACCAGGGAAAGGTATTGGCAGCTTATGTTCTATTTACCTCTTGGAGTGCTCTGCTCATATGAGAATCTCACCTGATCACACAACATTAACTGATTGGTCAAGAAAGCTTAGTTGCAACTGGACTTCATAAAAGACGATGAAGAGAAGAAAAGCACATCAATTAGAATTGATTAACTTAAAAAAGACACATTATCCACAACCTTTTGACCAGATATAACACCAAAGAGGTTTGCCAAGGCACCTCTGATATCACCAGAGGATGTCTTATGTATGGAGAATACACTGTAGAGACACCCTCATCATCTTTGATCACATTCATACCCAGCAGGGCTTTTTGACTCCATGCCCTCAGGTAGGGATTTAGTAGTCTGAAGTTGAAAACCCCAAGACGGAGATCAGTTTCTGGGCTCCAGACGTCAGCTAAAGTAAATCCTTTAAAATTCACATCAAATACTCCATAAACCATGCCATTGTACGCACATCTATGAGTATAACTATTTATTGAATTTGCAAGTTCTTTAAAACATTTTTATTGCATTTGTACACATAGCTCTACTTGTCATTTTTTGATACTGTTGGTTCAGTCTATAGCGTTTTCCCTGCTGCTTCACTCACCATCCTAACATGATGTTGTCCCCAAAGTTGTCATTTGCATCATATTTCTTCATAATCCACTAAGTTGATGTACATGCATGAACTGTGAGCTTTTCTACACCTCCACCATAAGTTTCAGCTTTGATGTGAACAAATAAACCTTTCAAAAGCTTAGGAAACTGCAAGTGAATGAGGTGTCCTTGCAGATCACTGAACTCCAAAGACTTTGCCATTTAACACAATAATTTTAGCCATGAGCTTATTGTGTATACTTTTCCCTGACTATGCTTTTTGTCTTACCACAGCCTACTGCCAGGGTAGACTGTGTGTGTGTCTTTTCTTGATGTTGTTTTTGAATGGAGAAAGTGGATTATCACAGACAACAGTAAAAGGACAGGACACCATGCCCATAGAACTTGCAGTTTTAAAAGCATCACAATAAATTAATCAGAGTGCAATCAAGACAAGTTGCCATGATTAGACCGGCACAGAGGCAACTTGGCAAGTCCTCTTGAATTTTTTTGATGACCAAGCCATGCAGATGTGCCCCAGCTATACATCATCAATAAGCTACTACTGTTGCAGCTACGCTCCCCCTCACAACAACAGCATTATGAACCAACACAGTCTCACTGCTGCACTTAATGTTGATGTAAGTGAACCTTAATACAAGGTTGCTGAGCTAAGACACTGAAAGCATAAAAAAACAGACAGATGAAAGAGGCTGTCAGTGCGTACCTGTACCTATTTATTTGGGGTAAAAATAAATAAAAAAATAAATTCTGAGAGTGAAGAAAGCTGTAAGACTTACACTAGAAGTGTGAGAAGTGGTAACCCGAAGCTAACTAATGTTCTTTTTTGAAAACCAATCAAAAAAGATTGTCTAACTGATATGTTAAAAGACAAAAAATAACTGATATTAGTGCTTCAAGATGACCAAAATGGCAAATGGTCAAAACTTGCATAGTGCCTCTCCACGCATGCTGACCACTCAAAGCATTTTACACTAGAGCAGTGTTTCTCAATTCCAGTCCTCAGGGACACACATCCTGCATGTTTTAGGTGTTTCCCTTCTGCCACACACCTGACTTGAATAAGTAAGTGATTAACAGGCATCTGCAGCACTTGATGATATGCAAAAGAGGTCATGCAATCATTTGAATCAGGTGTTCTGGAGCAGAGACACATTAAAAGTGTGTCTGGGCCCAGAACTGAGAAACGCTGCACTAGAGCTGCATTCACCCATTCTGCACACGTTTGTATACCAATATACAGACCTGTAGGCAACTCAGGGTAAAGTGGCTTGCCCATAAGCACGTTAACATATGAAATTTTGAAGCTGGAACCAAGCCTGTAGCTTGGTACCAGAATGTTTAAACATTCTTGTGTTTCGTTTTTATGCTTTATCGTTTTATGTAATTTTATATTTAGCTATTTAATGTATCTAATTTATACCTGACTGAGCCAAACTGGATCTAAATATTGCTTTATGTGAATGATGCCAAGAGATATATCAATGTCAATAAATATAGCTAAATAACTGGATCACTAAATTGACCACATTTTTTCACTAAATATGTAAAAAAAATTGTTCATTGACTTCTGTGGAAACTAATGATATGGCTTTGTTTTCATGCAGTGGTTCATCCATCCATACAGATCCAGATGCAGCCGTATACGTAATGTCCAACAGCAAGTAAGCCACCAATTTTAAACATTATACTTTTTTAAATCATGCTGGGAAAAACTTAAATATGTCTATATTTTACACAGCTGGGTTTCTGTCACTTGGTTCGACATTCAAAAATGCTTAACCTCTCTCGGGTTAAGAAAAATGTATCTGTCTGTATTCATTTCTTTCAGCTACTGTAGCAACATGTTTGCTATAGCAGGTTGTATCACGCTGTTAATGGTTTAATAAAATGTCACTTTTCAAGAGTGCTACCATTTAGTTTTATGTGCCCTGCAACCATATTGAATTTTGACTTTCTGACTTCTATTGAAACCTTTCTGTTAAATTTTGCCACAACAAACTTGGAAGTTTCAAGTTTCCAGTAAAAAGAAATCTGATCACTCCAAAGAACTGGAAGGATTTTTCCCCCCCTTTTATCAGAGTTTGGTTATTTTAATACAATAAATTGAAAAAGTAAAATGTTTGTTATACTGAAGCCTATTAAGGTAGTGAAACTTGAAATGTTTTGATCTGACCTGTTCATTCATGCCTTTTCTAAGTGATGTCTACCTGCAGAACACACACAAGGTGATTTGATGGGTTATCTTCATGTCTACTCCAGAAATGCAGTCTGTTTCACTGCACACCATCATGACTAGGGAGTGAGCGCAGGCTGGTCAGCGTATTCAATAGTTTATGGGCTACCTGCAGCAGATGAGATGAAATTGGTAATCTTGCTGCAAGCTTTGGGAATAAGAGGGCAAATAAAACCTGATGTCATAAAAATAACTGTTTTACATATGCTTAAAATATCTTAGCACTTAGATAAGAGCGTTTTATGTGCAGTGGCTTAATTAGAAGTGTTTTCTTCTTTCAAGGCAAAAAGGACAACTTTAATTTGTCAAAGGAATATTTAACCTCTGATGCATTTTGGACACATCATGGTACACAAGCATACAGTATAATAATCCATAGGTATTCTCTCATGTAGGGTTCACTTAATTTACAAATGTTGATTCAAACATTAACTTAATAAATTTTGAATTACAACATAATTTAATGCATTTCAAAAGAATGTTTCTACGATTGATTTCTAAACAAAAAAAATGTTTTTTTTTTTTTTTTTTACTTCATGGAAGATCTCTATTTAGCTGTGCCTTTATATATATATAAATATATATAATCCTGCATCACATACTGAAAGAAAATGTGAAAACTTTAGCAAATGATAAGAAATTAGCAACAGGAGGCTCCATTTCCACGGGTTGTACTTCAGCCGACTGACAATTTGCACACACTGACATTGTGGTAATGACTTCAGTTTTAACATATTTTGCATTTTTAAGTAGAATGGATCCAGTTATTTATTTGATTGAAGCCTATCAGGGCTGTTAAATTGTAATGCAATTCATCTGAGCTCAATCATCTCATTATGTCACCCAGCTGTTGCCTGGTGTTCTGTCTTGGTCTATTTGAGTTCTGAATTTTATGACATATGTCCTGTTTGGCAAAAGACCTGAACACGGTTTGATCACATTTACCAATGTTCTGTCGCTTCCACCTTTGTATCTCCATCATGTCTTCAGGTTTCTATCCTCCTTGATATAATCATTAGCCTTTTCTGTTCTACTTTTCAGTCTTTTTCCACCTCATTATGTTTCTGATCTTGTCTGCTTTTTATCTTGCCAATCTCTATTCCTCTTCTTAGACTTTGGTGAAGGAAAAAAAATCAATACATCAGTCTACCTCTTAAATTCTGTAAAATTCACAGCAACTCTGCAAGCAAATAGGTTGATGATATTGATAATACTACATTGGGGATAAAAGTTTTCCATTTACTACCTTTAACATTGAAGAATCTGAGTAGGAAAAGCAATTATTGGCTACCACATGCAATAGTTGTCGAACGTTTAAACATTCTTGTTTTGTTTTTATGCTTTGTTGTTTTATGTAATTTCATATTTAGCTATTTCATTCTTTATCTAATTTATGCCTGACTGAGCCAAACTGTATGTTAATGTTGCTTTATGTGAATGATGACAAGAGAGATATATCAATGGCAATAAATATAGGTAAATGACTGGACCACTAAATTGACCACATTTTTTGACTAAATATGTAAAAAAAAAAAAAAAAATCCTCAGCTTCTGTGGAAACTAATGATATGGCTTTGTTTTCATGCAGTGGTTCATCCAACCATACAGATCCAGATGCAGCTGTATACGTGATGTCCAACAGCATACTAAACGTTATACTTTTTAAAATCATGCTGAGAAAAACCTAAATATGTCTATATTTTACACAGCTGGGTTTCTGTCACTTAGTGTGTTATTCAGAAGTGCTTAACCTCACTGTGTGGCTCGGAACCACATGGAGCCACGCTCTTGACAAACACAAAATTTTAGTGGATGTGTAATTTTTAAATCATTGAGACATATTTTTCTTACCGCCTCACCAGTCAGTCTGAACCAAAAAGCCACAAAGTAAAAAGCAGAAAGACAGTCTGGGTTGAAAGTATGTTGGCATAACAACATAAATACATTTTCAGCTGTTATCTTTTCCCATCACCTCATCAGGATGCCCCATTCATCCATTAATATTCTTCTGTAGTAATAATCGAAGGTCAAGTTTACTTTCAAAATTCAGCACTGTTATAAAATGGCCTGGCCATCAAACATTTTGTAACGACTGAACAGCTTTCTATGATTATAGACTTGATCGAAATAAACAGAAGAGTTCATAAAAAAAAAAGATGGGTCCATGACCTTGCTGGACTTGCGCTGGCCAAGCTCTTTTACTAAATGCTCTACAGCGAATGTGAAAATATTTTTTCTGATAATACTGAATAAGAATTTTTTTTTTTAAGCCTTGATTGTATTGAATTTATTCTGGAAATCCAGAATCTTTTAACATGTTCCACAATTATGGAAAATTAATTTAAGGATTTGTAAGTGATTGATTGTGTCAAACTCAGAATGTAAGTCCTTCATGAGGTCTGTTGATGGCAGCATAAACCATGCTCTATAGCAAATCTTTGTGCTTCTCTGGAATAATGTTGCTATAACAAAAGTTTAAATGAGCTTTGGCAAGTGCAACCTTAGAGCTGGGAACTTGTTGCCAGTTACAGTTTAAATTGTCTTTTTAAAAAAAAAAAAAATATTCTGTTGAAAGAGCACACCATCCGTTTCTTTCAGAAAGAAAGAGTCCTTAAAAATGTCCTTTAATATGTTTGAGAACTCCATATTTTTCTCATTGATACTGTGACAGTTTTGGATGCAGCCCTACTTGTATTTCCCCTAACTGTGGAAATGAGTACTGAACAAATGCAAGCTGTAATTATCTCCCACTATAATTGCGAGACAGTTTTGATGTGAAAATGTGCTTTTCTAAAAGCATTGTTCTTCGCCAATAACGTAAATGTGAGAACTACATAAAATCCTTATAATTTCATCCTATTAACTTTAATAAGCATTAACATTGTTGTGACAAGACATTACACTGTGCAAGTTCAACGGTTTTGCACATATCTTCAATTCACTGAGTTATGACAAAAGGGATACGTCCTTAAAATATGGATGAGCAATTTAAAATGCATTAGTTCACTTTTGTTTTACTTGAACCCTTAAAAAGGCCAACCTTTTTATCTCAGTTATGTATTAATTGGCTTCGTATCCTTTCAGTCCTTCCAGATCTGAGGTTGTTGGGCTGTTTTGTTGCCCTAATGTTCCAGTCTGCTTTGTTGAAAATTCTTGTAATCCCAGAAAGAAAGTCTGTGGTTACATTAATTAAAATTTCATAATTCTTTTCGCTCATGCTTGAGGCACATATGTTTTGTATAATGTTTCTGTGCACCAAAAACATTATCCCTTTAATATCCAGGTTAGAGGAACAGAAGTCTCCTACTTCTGTTCTTTTCTCATTATTTTTCCATCTTCTGGTGGCACAACAGATTATATTGCATTCCCACTTCCATTGCTCTTTAGGCTTTCATCCATCCCACTTACAGTTTTGCTTTCCTTTTTCTTCAACCTGTTCTGCATGCGTCTATGTCCTTCTTTCATTCCACTGCTTCCCACTTTTTCCTCTCTCGTCTGGCCCTTCATTTGTCTACCCCGCTTTATCCCCATCTCCCTCTGTCTGCATGTGTTTTTATGTGTGTGTGTGTGGCAGCTGGGCGCTTGTGGTTATTTTTCAGGCAGCGGCCCAGAAGATTGGACTGTCATAATCTATGGTTCTGAGTTATAAGTGTTTCTAACCCAAACCAAGGGACAGGAACATTTTTCCTTTTTTTCGTCCCATCCTCTCCACCACCTCCTCCTCTCTCGTTTTCATTCCCTCCTTCCTTCTTGTCTCTGCTTTCTAATCATCTCTTATGCTTTTCGTTTTGTACTTATGAATAGCCATCTATTTTCTACAGTGACCACAATTCAAGCTCTTGCATGTGATCAGCTCCCAAAGACTCATGGCAACTCTGAAGGAATTATTTTTGAGTTTTCTATTAACTATTTTGCAGTGTTTAATAATACCATGCTATATGTTCAGAATATTGAAACCAGAATCATGATCTCATTTTAATTATTTTGGTTAACCTTTTGACCTAAGTGTAAGCAGGATATGTTGTTGCATGTATTTTTTTTCCCAGTAATTCCATGTAAAAATAAAACGTGTTATAGAAATTTAATATCCAGTTGTGGAATCTCATTCAGTTCTTCCCCCTTTGCAGTAGGGAATGTTTTTTAAAGTGTGTAGTTTCTGGTAAGCATCTTGGGGTCAAACTGGCACATATGTCACAACCAAATGTTAGCGATTGGATCAAATTTAAAAGTTCAAGAGAATCTGCGCCTCCAGCAAGCTAATGTTTCTCAATAACTGAGGGGCCAAACCCTTTGCAAAGAGAACAGCAAAGGACTAGTATTTACCACAGTCGCTCTCTAAATCAACGTGTCTTGTTACCAGAACTAAAATACTGTGGCGTCTCCTTTTAACATGACCAATTTAACTTGTTTTTATTGCAAGTAAGGGAGTTACTACTGACAATTTGATATTTCCAAACCATCCCTTTAGACTCTGCAAGGTAAAGAGTTTGAACTGAGAGCACAGAAAATGTTGTTTTAAGAATCCAGTTTGACTGATCGAGGCAAATACTGACAGTCTATTATGGAAATAAATTATATTTTAAGTCATTTATTATGTCAAAGAACAAACTAAAATAAAAAAAATGTGCAAATTTTGTTTAGGTCAATGTCATACATTACCTTTGGGACCAGGTTGCTATATGGTATTGATTACAGAAGTCATCCATTCTTTTTCTGAGCGTGGTTAATCCTGATTTGGTTTGTGGGGGTGTGATGCTTATTCCAGCAAGTGGAGGCAGGTCATTTCAGGGCCAACATAGACTAGAAGAACGCACATAAACTTCCTTCCTACAGAGGGCAAATTTGATTTTCTGCTTAATGTTCAACACATGGTTTTGAATGATGAGATGTAAACCACATTACCAAATGTACACCTACAAATGCATCAGTGGGAACATGCATGCAGAAATGTACCAGCCAAGATTAGAAAATGTAACATTTTGTGCTTTACTGCTATCAAACAGAGACATCCTGCAGCCCCCTGCTAAAGGCAGTAAATTTATAGAGTCCCTGCATTTATAGTCACTTTTTGTTGCAGTTACAGCTGCAAGTCTTTTGGAAAATGTATCGTAACCAGCTTTGCTTTGCGATTGAAGTGTTTTCTAATTTTTGCAAAATAAAAGCTTTTTTTTTTGTCTTACTTAGGACTTCATATATAGACAGTTCTTTTAATGGATCATATATTATGAAAATATAATCTAAACTGTTCCATTGTAGCTCTGGCAGTATATTTTGGGGTTACTGTCCTGCAATGGAGTGCCTCCATTTTGGCTTGAGGACCACAACATTAGGCTGAAGTCATCACATTTACTAGTATATTCATGGTGATGTTTCCAGGCTTCTATTTGTAGTCTGAGAACTATGCAGGCACATTTATAAGCAAATTAGTGAGAGAAAGAGAAAATGTAAATGGAGCAACTCCACATTTTTCTTTTTTTATCCCAGTTAATTATCTTTTCCAAGACAAATTTCTACTGTGAACTGTTCTGATGAACAGTGAAGCATGTTGGGTTCAGCATGTCTGATGTGCCAGTGAGTTGCGTGGCAGCTGCTCCCGGTTCATCAGGATGGTAACTCAGTGGTTCAGTTCACAGAGCTGCGGTGCCTAACATCGTCTTTTCCCAGGTTATCAGGAAAAACTGTTTTGTTGACATAATTAGGCACAACTTTTTGGGATCTATTCAATTCTACACAATTTGAGCTGCTTTCCATTACAATTGAGTAGCACCTCATTGTGGCTTGGGTTGTTACAACAAGGTGACCCCTGAGTTTGAAAACTGACATAATCTGTGTGCTACACAAACAATGCAACTTTCTTGGAAATGGACGCAAACCTGCTGTCAGAAAAGTTTGCAGAGAGCGAGACAAAACACTCAAACAGCTGGTTTTACAACTGAGATCAAACAAGTCGACTCCATTTCCTCGTGGACATTTGGTTACACCGGATTTCATTTGGAGACATCAGAGTAAAAGGAGGTGAATGTATGTTGCACTTTTCAGATTTTTTTTTATTTGAAAAATATTTTGAACAGCTTCCTTTTTCTTCCACTTCAAAACCATGCACTATGTCTTGTCTGTCTAATCACTCAAAACCCCCAAAGCTCCATTGACATTGGTCACTGTTAAAGACAAACGCTCCAACGGTAGGGAAACTTTCCACTGTACTCAAACACATATGAGGAACACAAGTGTTTTAAAAATTATTTAATGTGATAACATAATTAGAAAGATGAAGCATTTCCCTCTAATGGGCACTTGAGTAGCAACAAGGGAGAGCAGATTGCCTCCTCAGCTAGCCAAATAATTAGACTGAGAATAGAAAGGAAAAGGACACATGGGAGGGTTGTTGGCAATGGGCCGTTTGAAGAAAGCAAAAGAAAAGGGAAAAAGAAAAACACAATGTCTTAGCCCAGCGGGACATGTTGAGGACAAGGAGGTGGCTTGTAGATGGTTATGTACATTTGGTTGAAAGTGTGTATGCAGCTGGAAAAATGCCTCAATCCCTCAGTAAAACCATGTTTTTGAATTTTCTCTACTACTTTCATCCAGGTAGCTCAAGGCCATTTTGCGTGCAAAATTGTGTTTGAAAAAAGACGCTAGTTTTAAAAGCTTTGTACTTTTACTTTCCTGCTATTCTATCAAGGGCCTCTTTTCCTCTTTCAATTTAAAATAGCTTCATTTGTATCATTATTAAGGCAAGTATACTAGGAAACCCAAGTAACAATTGTGCTTTTTAAGGGAAATATCTAAAAAAAAAAAAAGCCAGAGAATTTAATTTTCGTGAGTATTGTTTTTGGTTATATCTTTAGCAAGCATAACGAGCGAGGCAGAGCTGCGCTGTTCTGAAATTAAAAAAGCAAACAGGGATGAAATAATTAGAGGAATCATTATTCCTTTGCTGTAAGGAAAGGAAATCTTTAATCTTATGTTTTAATTTGTCATAGACTCCTTTGGTATGTGTTGTTAGTTTTTAGTATCATAACTCCTTTATAAATATCCATGTGCAAGTACAAAACCTTTTAACACAAAGTTTGTCCTTTCATTAGAAATAAAATGCAAAAATGACCAAAAAAAAAGATGATCGCTCTGAAACTTTAGGTCAGCAAGTGTTTATTAAGGTCTGGTGAGATTTCAAGATTATATCTGCTAATCTTAAACACTAATCCCTCCACCTTCACAACAAAAGTGCCTGGTTAAAAAAGTCCTGCCAACCGTGACTTATCTGGACAATAGTGCCGCACTGGGAACTGATAAGGGAGGTCATATGTATTAAAATCACCAAAACATAGAGCAGAAAATGAAAGTACAAAAAGTTTTGTACAATTTTAGAAGAGCTTTATGAGATTGAGGGTCACATTTATTAGAAAATATAGTATGATACATTTTTTTATGAAATTTAAATGAGAATGTCTATAAAATTATCTGTTTCGGTTAATTATTTTGAGATTTAGGCTAATGAGAGCTTCTCACTGTGTGTGTAACTAGCTCTTTTGTCTCTTTTTCTTCTTCTTGACCTTTGGTATAACATCTCTCCATTATAATATTTTTGGATGGGTGATAAATTTAGTTTGAATTAAAATTTTGTGAAGATATTACTAGTAACAGTTCCCTTACCTTTGGTAGAAATGTTTTCTATCATAGAAAATCGAATTTCTTGTTTGAAAATCTACACTCGTTTCATCTTCTGATTCTCAAGAATGTCCCAGTACACTGGTTCAGTTTGTTTCATCTGCTTTGATGTATACATTTAAGATATGTAGTTTTATGTGGGAAATCATCATATGATTCTTGACGAATGTTAAATATTTTCATACAAGTAGAGGTTGGACATACTTACAGCTTCATGCTGATTCATCCTGACATATTACATTAAAAATGTGAAATAAATCTTAGTTGTAATCTAACTAAATAACTACATTTCACACAGTTACAAGGGACATTAAACTAAAATCCTAAGGATGATTATAATCTACACCATGGATTTTTTTCTTTAAGATGAGAGAAAGACATTAGTGAAGGTGATGCTACTGGCGTGCTCATGCTAGAACTTTACACACGTAGTGTAAATGTGAAACATGCAAACAATTAATGGCAAAATCTTTCTGGTAACATTTTTGCTTCTGACATACAGTTTCAAGTCAGGTAATACACTAAGCATAAACATACTTTAACTTCCCTGTTGAACTACATCATAACAGATTGTGAAACTACACATGGGATAGACCCTTTACTGTCCAATAAGATTTAATGCTCAATTTTTCAAAGGTAGAAAACTTCAGTTTTTAATTCTTTTCTTAAGTGAATACAATTTTAGAAAAACATAATCAAATTAGAAAAAGTAGTTTTATTTTTACTAAATGTATTACTGCTGCATTAATGAAAGTGGAATTTGCATTTATGATCATAATGTAAGACATCCAGGCTAGAGACATGCAATCCTTCGTTTGCTGATGTCTCCATCTACTGTATTAGACCGTCTCTTTTCTTCTCCACCAGTCCCTCCCTGAAAAATGGCAGATATGTCCTACTTGTTTAAGATAATATATATATCAGTTTTCTTTCTTCTTACTGCATTTTGCCAGCTGGACTCACAAAGCAGGCCATCACCAAGGAGTTGAATAGGTGGGAAAGAGAAAACCACTACAGCCAGTAACATTAGAACAGGCAGACCATGAAAACAGAACAAAACTGTGACTTGAAGAAAAGGGGACAGGAAAGAGCCTGTCACTTAGCTTGTGTGCATGCATGGGAGTGTGTCCACAGATTAGTGGATGTATTGTTGATTTGTGTGCTTGCAAGGCGGTTGTGGACTCACAGAAATAATAATGGTAGCAAAAAAAAAGAAAAAGACAAAAAATGCTGACCTCTTTGCTTATTACTGTGCATTGTCTCCTAGTGGTCGTTGCATGCCACACTGACACAGAGTTTCAACTCATTTTTCCCTTTGGAGTTGCATTCATCCGCAGAACATGCTGACAAACAGGAAAGTATAGGAACTTCCCAGTAAAGCAAAATTACAAATATCCAAGCGAAAAAGTTGTCTGTTGGAGATAGAATAAAATGCTTTATTGCAAAGGTAACTCATTCACCTGTAGGTTTTGACAACAGGTTCACACTTTCACCTCGACCTGTCAAAGATGTTATATTACCACCTCATCACGTCAATGTTCTCAAATTCAATGCTTTGTTGTTGGGGCCTGCCATAGAAATGTATGGCAGGCACCTATTGTTCTTCACCTCAAAATAACTGCCGCTTCCTACTATCATTAATGCGGCCGATACCGCTGCGTGCCCCCTCATAAGATATATATCAAAACGTGCGGCTCAGTCCCGGCATTGGAGCTGTTACTTTTGTTGGCATTTCAAGTAAATGTGTCGTCATAATTAACAAAAAACGAGCCAAATTCAAGTCAAAACAAAAGACTACCTGACACAAAACAGAGTCAGTTACACTCAAACTGATAAAATTCTGTCTCCCCCTGTCTGAGTCACAGCTGGCAGAGGATCCATTACCATAGCAACCGAACACACCATGGCATTTTAAAACTGATTTTAACCAAGCATTGTTACACGCAGGATTAGTGTGACAATTATAAATTAAGCTTCATGAAAATTTCGAAATAAGAGCCTGACATTCTTTGGTATCACGTAATTGCTCTCTTCGGCATTATGTGACTTTTTTAATAAAACCACTGTTGCACTTTGGATTATTTTGGACATTTAAAATGAAGCTTATTGAAAATTTCAAAATAAAAGCCCTGAAAATGTTTACATCAGGTTATTGCTTTTTCAAGCATTCAATAACTGATTTAACCCAATCACTGTTACACATGGGATCAGACTGGCCATTTAAAATCAAGCTTTCTGAAAATTTCAAAATAAAAGCCTTAAGATTCGTCTGTGGCTAATGCAGCGCCACAGGCGCTGCAATGATATTAGCTTGCATTATCATTTTGTCTCAAGTTAGGGCACTGTCTTGCACAGCAAGACAGTGCATTGACATTAGCACAAACATTAACATTTCACTGCCCCCATTAGTCACTGCGTAGGCAGTGCAGTAAGATTATCCAGCATGATCATTTTTGCTCAGGTTAGGGCTCTGCCTTGGCATTAGCCTTTTACTTTAAATGAGGTATTAGCTATTTCCCTTACTTATTACCCATGTTTAGTTTACTGAATGGAGTAAGCCAGGCTTATGACTTTTCACATGCTATTGATTAAATTGCAGCTTTCTTTAGCATTGATGCTAATGTTTAGCATCAAAACGCTGGGTCCAAACCGACGGGCACACTTTGGCAGCACCCCGGTTAAATTTCTTCAGGAATTTTTTGTTTAACATATAAGAGTATTAGCCAATATAATAAGGTGGGCCACTTAAAGAAAAAAATCATATTAACAGAGTAAATAAATACATATTATGAAGAGAAAATATTTATTTTTCCTACATTAAAAATGTTTGTTGGCATTCCTGGATGTTTTATTTAAAATGTTTATCTTTTTACAGAGTACAGTGGTCATTTCATGAATTATTTCATTAATTTATTAATGTGGCTCCCCATAAAAAACTGTAGATACCCTGCTGGAATAATTAGCTGGCCAAAGGAGCCAGCTAATTAAATCTGTAAATCTGGTTTTTACATCAGATTTACATCCTAAAAGCCACAGATATTTAAACTAGAAAGCTACTAACAATGTATGGAGGGTTCCATCCCAAATCCAGCACCCTGAGACTGTACACGAGCCGCAAGGAAGGAGGCAGAAGACTAGTGAGTGTGAGAACCACTGTCCAGGATGAAACAACTAAGATCCATAAATACATCAGGGACAAAGCCTCAACAGACAATGTGCTCAGTGAATGTCTCAGACAAAAGGGAACGGAGGTTGAGGTGCCAGAGATACTATCATGAGAGGACAAGCCCCTACATGGGATGTACCACCAGCAAATAACCCAAGTGGCTGATATCAGTAAATCCTACCAATGGCTGGAAAAAGCTGGACTCAAGGACAGCACAGAGGCCCTCATCCTGGCCGCCCAGGAACAGGCCCTAAACACCAGAGCAATAGAGGCCCAGATCTACCACACCAGACAAGATCCAAGGTGTAGGTTGTGCAAGGAGGCCCCTGAGACAGTCCAGCACATAACAGCAGGGTGCAAGATACTGGCAGGGAAAGCGTACATGGAACGACATAACCAAGTGGCAGGCATAGTGTACAGAAACATCTGTGCAGAATATGGACTGGAAACCCCGAGATCAAAGTGGGAAACACCCCCAAAGGTGGTGGAGAATGCCAGAGCTAATATCCTGTGGGACTTCCAGATCCAGACAGACAGAATGATAATGGCGAACCAACCAGACATTGTCGTAGTGGATAAACAACAGAGGAAAGCCGTTGTGGTAGATGTAGCAATACCAAGTGATTGCAACATCAAGAAAAAGGAGCACGAGAAACTGGAAAAATACCAGGGCCTTAGGGAGGAACTGGAGAGGGCCTGGAAGGTGAAGACCACAGTGGTGCCTGTGGTCATCGGGGCCCTCGGGGCAGTCACCCCCAAACTGGAGCAGTGGCTACAACAGATCCCAGGAACAACATCAGACATCTCAGTCCAGAAATGTGCAGTCCTTGGCACAGCCAAGATACTGTGCAGGACCCTCAAGCTCCCAGGCCTCTGGTAGAGGACCCGAGCTCAGAGGATAAGAACCACCCGCGGTGGGTGAGAAGGAAATTTATATATATATATATATATATATATATATATATATATATATATATATAAAGGTATGCATCGAGGATTTCAAGGGAATTATAGTGAAGCCATATTTTTCTTTCCGGCATCTTGGAGTGGCCATCCGACTCCTCTTGGAGCTGGAGCACTGGTCCGCTCACCTCCATCAGCTGGGTCTGGTGGAGCTGCAACGAGAGGCAGAGTGGAAGCGTGAGGCCGCTTATGCCGTCCTGGCTGGCAACCCTCTGCCTCCCAAGCCGGACTTTTGCTCCTCCAGCCCAGCTTCTGCTCCTGCTCCAGTCTCAGCTCCTCGTGCCATTGTTCCGCCGGCCTCCGTTCCTGTGGTTCCAGCACCAGACCCTGCGGTCCCCAGTCCGACCGTTTCTGTTTCTAGTGTTCCTCCAGGGTCCATCAGTGTTCCTCCAGAGTCAATCAGTGTTCCTCCAGAGTCCATCAGTGTTCCTCCAGAGTCCATCAGTGTTCCTCCAGAGTCCATCAGTGTTCCTCCAGAGTCCATCAGTGTTCCTCCAGAGTCCATCAGTGTTCCTCCAGAGTCCATCAGTGTTCCTCCAGGGTCCATCTGTGTTCCTCCAGGGTCCATCAGTGTTCCTCCAGGGGCCATCAGTGTTCCTGCAAGGTCCATCATGTTCCTGCAGGGTGCATCAGTGTTCCTGCAGGGTCCATCAGAGTTGATCAGTGTTCCTCCAGGGTCATCAAAACGTGCTCTTGAAACCGGTCCAGACATGAAAACCGGTCTGGACTACTGCCACACATGCAAGGCCTATGCCGATGCCTATTGTCAAACATTTTAGGATCGATGTGTCCTTCAGTGGCTTATGTTCGTCCAGCTGCTCGTCAGGCTCAATGTCCTTCGTCGTATTCGACAGCTGTAGCAATTGTTTTTCTATCTCTTTGTGTTTTTCTTGTAATTTCAAAAATTCTCTTTCAGATTCTTTAACCTGAAATTCGAACATAAACTTGAAGTCTTCAAGTTCAGTCTTTAGCTGCTCAGTTTCTTCTGGGGCCATTTCTCAACAAACGAATCACTAACAAGCAGTGTCGATAGAGGAGCGTTGAACAAATGTTCGATATTTTCCTGGCTGTTACCTGGAATTCAAGATTGCAGCTTTATGATGTCACACAGAAGAACGTGCTGTCACAAATCGGTGTAACTGCCTCAGCAGAACAAGTGGAAAACATCTGAAGTTTGAATCAAAACAATTTGTATTTTCTATTTCATATTGTGAAACTAGGAAAAATAACATTTAAAAAGAAAACATCAATACCAGTAATCAATGAAAACATGAATTGCTTTTGAGCCAGTGATATTTATCATATAATTTATAAAATGTCAGATGACAATTTTAGGATTCAAACTTAATCTGAGAGTTGCTGTTACTGAAATGTGTCCCTATTAAAACACACTGTAACTTATCTAGGTGTTAAAATCTCCATAGGTCACAGGAACAGGTAATAATTTTGCTCTTGTTTGCGAGTCTGTTCAAAAGACATTCAACAGTCGGCAAGAAAGGGATTTAAGCAGAAGGAACGTTAAGGGCGCCATATGTTTTGCAATAGTGAGATGTAACTGGACCCGGTTTTTCTTTCTGAATGCTGGTCTTCTCTGTTTCGGAGTGAGAGCTGGAAACTATAAGATTATCCTGCATTATCTTTTTCACTCAGGTTAGGCAGAGCATTAGCATTAGCCTTTTACCTTAAATGAGGTAGTAGCTATTTCTCTGACTTATTACCCATGTTTAGTATACTGAATGGAGGAAGTCATGCTTGTGACTATTGATTACATTGCAGCTTTCTTTAGCATTGATGCTAATGTTTAGAATGCTGACGCTGGCTCCAAATGACGGGCACACTTTGGCAGGACCCCGGTTAAATTTTTAGAGGAATTTTCTAGTTTCTTCCTACCATGCAACTCTCTATCGTTTCTACTTTTAGGGACCATTTTTTGTGTCTTATTTACAGTAAGAGGTATGTGAGTGTACTTGTAACATGACAGGTTATCTGTCTCTTCTACCATACATTTTCTATGTACAGCAATTGTAAAAGAAATGTAATTCATAAAATGTCAGGTGTTCAACAAATAGCTTTTGTTGTTTAACGAGAACCAGATGACAATGTAACAATGCAGTGTCTGCGGAAAAACTAGGAAAGTGTTACTTTTTTGTTTTCAAAAACTCTGAAATTTGTGATGTATGATTCATTTTTTTAAGAGTTTGTAACCAGCATAATTAAACCCAGGTGTCTGCAGTCCACTTGTTTTGTTCTATTATATGTTTCTACTAAACAAATACTGAAAATACTTTCTTTTGCATTTTCACAACTAAAATATGGGTTTGATACATTTCAAACTATTTCATAAAAAATCATTATTAGGTAAATCATCAGTTTTGTCTTATACTTAACAGAAAGTAACATTTTTAAGCACGCGTTACATAAAACCACAAATTTATGCTGAGATTTCTGTTCTGTTGTATCATATTTTCAAACACAGCAGATTAAAGGAAATTAACATTCTCTGCTCGATAAGCTAAGGGGAAAAGTCTGTTTAATATGCAAGAGCATTTGTGTCTGTTAAAAATGCATGGAAACCATCCAAAGGAGTGACCATGTTAAAAGTTTGCACACGTTTGGCAGCTGGTGCTGACAGTTAATCAACACGAGTGAAGAATAGAGTGAGTGTTTAGAAGAAATTTGCTTAGAACCAAAAGGTTGTCCAGTAAAGAGTGGAGGTGGGAATAAGTGAGTGCAACAGGGGGTCACACTGTCGTGGAGTCAACCTGCAAGATGATGCATACCCTGAAGTAAATATATATATATATATATATATATATATATAATAATGATCAAATTTTTCCAACATCAGCCAAGCAACATACTGTATATCCACCGTTGTTTAATTTCGCCCACAGGAGAGGTCAGACTGTTCACACAATGCCACCAAAGAAGAATAGTGTCAATCTAAAAAGAACCAGATGACACAAAGAAGTCACCTAATTCTATGTCTAGAAAAAAGGAAAAAAAATAATCTGAAAACAGCAAAAAGTGATTCTGGACTTAATGGGAGAGATAAAACCCATTCATAGGCAAAATGAGGATAAGGATGGGAGGATTGCTGTCTTCCAATGCAAACTTTGTGAGCTAGAACAATACTCCAGAATGAATGACATGATAATCAGAGGGTTGGGAACCACTCACCCATTGCAAATGCAGCAGAAACTAGGAAACCCCCAGAGCAAGAACCATTTGGATAACGAGGTGACTGTCTTGTTTAAAAACAAATGCATACATTTAGAGATCAAGGGCATTAAGGAGTGTCACCTACTCCCAAGAAAATACAGACATTTGTGCACTCCTTTTTTTTTTTTTTTTTTTTTAGCAAAAAACATTGTTTAGGTATGAAGCTAAACTTAATTTTTATTGGGTGTACTGATGTTACCCAGGTGACTAATTATTTTGCAGATAGTATATGTACGTGTATTTGGAGTCAGAACTTTTGGTTTTCTTTTGAGGTGTGAGGAAGGTTTCACAAACAACCTTCCTCACCTATTTAGCTGACACAGCATGCACATTTTTTAAAGGATTCTGTTAACCAAATTACTGCTGTTTTTGCCAGAGAAAAAAAAAAAATTGCAGCTCGACTCATTTTGGTCCTGACAATGTTGCATTATAGCAGCTGCAGGTGACACATGGAACAGGAAGTATTATATAAAGGCAAGGGAGAATTTACCTCCCATGTGTTAGTTTGAAAACCAGAAGAAGACATTACCAAGACATACTGATTGTGAAGCCACGTGAAATGAATAAAATCGATCGACGCATTACAGGGCAATGTTATGCTGAGAAACTTTAAACCACTGCATTTATGTGGGCCGGAAAGAGCAGCTTCAAGTTCTCAGCAATTTCTCAGAAAACACAACAGAGATCTTAAAGCATAAGTAGAGCTTCTAATTCCCCTGATGTCCAAGTTGCCTTTAGGACACAAAGAATAAAATATAAATGCACAGTTGTTAACATCCAAGAACAAGAGGAAATCTTTTGTTCACATCCTTTTGAGTGAGATTTTTTTTCTAACATCACAAAGTAGTGCTTCGCAACGGGGCTGCTGCGATTTGTTCTTGAAAGCAAAGTTCACACCAAAAATACACAATAATATCAGTTTCAACTTTGAACTACTTGTGAAAAACTGTGGTTTGAAACATTAAAACATGCAGGGCACTGCGAGTGTTTGTTTGTAACTCTTCTTCTCTTCAGTGTTTCTGTCAGCTTCTTGTGGCGCAGCTCCATCAAGTCAGTGCTACATCGGCTCATGGCGTTATTATGATCCACTTGTCAGGCCACAGGTGTCTTGTTTTACAATATTTCATGGTTTATTGTACACTTGTGTTTATATGCTTTGGCAGTACTTTTCCACAATCATGTCGATAAACAACTTGCATTTAAAAGCGTTTAAATGTGCGTCTGGATGCTGGAGGCTATCAGGGGAAGTCCAACAACAGAATATTGTTGTTAATTTGTAGCTACTGTGATCAGAATGTGTTCAGTGTATCCCTCAAAGAAATCAACTCCTTTCAGAGTAAGACATTCTTCCACAAAAGAGAGTGTTCATTTTGCACAGTAAATCCCATGATCACAGTACTCCCACTGGTAGTTCAGTTTGAACTGGTGTAATTGTGCATCTTTTGCCTTGTTTTATATGATTTTATTTCTTTGCAAGACTAGCAAGCATCATAATGAGAAAATGGCACAAAAAAGTGCTGTCAGCTGCCACTGAAATACCTTAACCTGGCTTCATACCTTCACTAGCCAATACCCAATTGTCTTGTGGGAACTAATACATTGGTTGATCAGTGACAATCTTATAAAAATATATTTTCATGGGAAATATAGAAACAATTATTGTTGAAAACTTTAGATAATAAAGGACAGCAAAGATATATTACTTTTCATTTCGCCAACATCCTGTAGTTCATTTTGTCTGTTTTGGCTCTGATCTTTGTTCTTATTACACTTTTGAATCCATAATGTTTGAAGGTTGAGCAAGCTGAGCGAGCAGCAAGCGGTCGCAAGAACAACTTGCAATATAAACTAAAAATATACTACATGATGGGATGTTTTTAATTAGATTGAAATGTCTTTGCTGGTAATGAGGATTCCTGCCAAATGCCTCTCTCACAGTGTGACTTCATATTAATACATGCATGTGATTAAATTATTAACATTGTTTGGTTCATTAATTTGGTGCATTAGGAGCTTTAAATCTCTCTGAAATTTAATTGTGTTAAATGGCCATTTGTTTATTTTGGAGAAATCAAATGATCCATACATTCCGATGTGGGTTTTTTTTATGCAGCAAAACAGTTACATTCAGTCAAATTGATAAATCTGAGGTGCTTTGTACAAGTCTTATTGTTCAGAAAGAATGATGATTGATGCAAGATTGCATCCAAAATACCATTTAAAGGTCTACTTTGTCAAATATTGAGACTGAAAGACTGATTTTTGTAGGTGTCACATAATTTCTTCATTATTAAACTTTTTTCTGAAATGTTTAAATATCTTTAAATGTTTTTTAAGCAGCAGGAAATCTCCATGAATACAAAACCAACATCACGACTGCAAACACAAATGACGAATAGAAACTTGGCCCTCATTCTGCAGACACTTAATGATAACGGTGGCATCAAACATAAGTTTATAAGAAAGACCAAAGCTTATCCTTCCCAAATATTGTAGCATGTATTGTAGCATATTGAAACGTGGAACGAGTCCATAAAAACTCTTTCTGTAGAATTTGGAAAGAAAATCTCTTCATCAGTTAATTACTTCGGGCTTTAAATGTTAATTCCCTTGTCTTGGAATTTTAGTTTGTAGATGAAACTACATTCATTATTTTAATGAACTACCAAACAAGTTCCTTAATTAATTATTCATTAGAAGATTTTAGTTCCAATAATAATAAACCTATTTTTTGGATGTTATTAGTTTCACCTCTTGTGGAAAAATTAGTCTTTGACTGATGTATTGTTTGAAGTGTTACAACTAAATAAATCATAGTTTTGGTGAAACTACATAAATCTCAATTCTTTAAAAATACAAAGGGGATTGCTGAATGGAAAGTGAACCTTTAGTTATATATATAATTTTGATAGATTATGTGGGTGATTTTTTTTTAGGGACTTTGGTATAGTTTTATGCAGTTAGTTTTATTTTAAATATCTCTTCTTTGAAGAAAATTGTCTCTTTTACACTACATTTGTGTTTGTTCTGAATTTGTCCTTGAACTACGTATCGCATTCTAGAGGCGAGTTGGACCAAATTTAAAAGATACAAATTAGGATATGTTCTGTAGCCAGGTTTTTTTCTTGACCTTGTTTTGTTAATTTTATGTAGGTCCATTTCTGCAACAAAACTAGTTTATTCAGTGAATAGGATATATCAATAGACACAGCCATGCACAGTTTGGTTCAACTTTTGTAAATACAGCCAAAGCTGCCTGTCTACACCTCCCTCTTTTTGTTTTACCTCTTGCAAACCTCACATTAAAGTTGAGGCAATCTGTTCATCGTGCCATCATATTTGGTGATTAAAAATCACCATTTTGGAAAACGTGGAGTGGAGAATGAAAAGACAAAAAAAGAATGGTTGCTTCACCTGCACCCTAGGGGGAATACTGGACACATCAGATTCATCTGCCTCACTATTGATATTCTAAATAACTTTAATGTTGTGCAAAATCCTTTGTTAAATAAAGGAAACAAATACATGAAGAAAAATTGCATTACGAGGCTCTGAGACAAACAAACGTCTGTGCTATTTGTTCTAATGTATGTTGCTGTTAGGTACTTGAAGGGCAGATGAATAAGCATTTCTCCAGTGTGTTGTGGCGATAACAAACCCCTCTTTATTCTGCAATGCTCAACTAACAGTAGTTATTCAACAAATATCAAGGACCCATTTTTTATGCTAAAGGGAGGGTGCCGGAGCGTGCAAATCAATAGGTTGCTGCAGGTGTTACTTCAAAACCAGCCAAAAATTTTAAATACCCCATTTCCCGTATAACAAATCTGCTTTCATCCACAGAGGCAACATGCAGCCTAACAGACATGCAGAAAACAAGACACAGTGGTGTGCCTGCATCTGTTCAAACCAGTTAATAGCAGAACCTGCACAGTGGGGCCAATAAGAGCTTGTTAGATTTCACATAAACACTCTGATCTTCATCCATGTCACTGATGTTGATTCTGGTCACACTGAGGAAATTACCCTGAGTTTTTGCTGCGAGGATGGCAGGTGGAAATTGATAAAAGCCCAAACAAAACCTTCCCTCCCCTGAATCCTCTGATTCATTTGCATTGCCTTGATCTCAGTGGTAGGTGACAGAAATATAAATCATATCAGAAAGTAATGTGCTCCGCTGTAATGGGCAAGATGCATCTGGAATTACAATATCTGCCGAAATGCATGCCATTTTTTGTTGTTGTGTGTTTTTAAACAACAAACACACATTTCATCATAAATTATCAGGTTGTGAAATTGTTCTCGTGTTGCATACCAACTGAGCCATTAAACACTGCTGATGGTGACTGCGAATCTTGAAACACAAATCACTGTGCAAAATAGGTTTCAGTTTGTCACACAGCACCAGGATACATTTAATATCTGAACTGTATATGATTAGATGCATTCACATTTTCAAAAATAAATTGCATTTTAACACAGCCCAGCAGTTTAGTATTTTAGTCTGAACATCTGCTGGGTTGGATCAATTGACAAAGTGTCACAACAATCTTAAGGGTCTTAAAATTATGTATGAAGCTTATCTTCCACATTTTCTTAGTAGAGGTCCGCATAATATTGTGATTAAGTTTATGATTAAAGTAGGAAAAAGGTAAATTAGAATATTTTTGAAAAGTTCATTCATTAATATTAACTCCACTTATTAAGTCAAACACATTACATAAACTAATTAGATGCAGATTGATGTTTTGAAACTGTTTTTAATTATAATGATTTTTGCGTATAGGTAAAAACACAGCATTTAAGATTACATAAGATAGACCAATAAATAAAAAAAAAAACATTTAATACAGAAAGGTGGACATAATGCAAAGTCTGTTCAATATCTGCTTAAAAGCTCTTATGATGAAAATATACTTTTAATTTGGCAAGCAAACCTCATCGGATGCAAATTCGAATTTACTGTGCACCAAATAATAAACCGCAATGAGACAGAAATAAAAAAAAAAATCGGTATATGGTGTGTATTCATAATCCTGTTGGCCCAAGTTGGTTCCACGTCAACTTCAGTAGATCTGGAAACCGAACTTGTGCAACATATAACTAAAAATGTCTTGTTGTTTTTTATGTATATGAGCAATGTGCCAAAGATCACATCATGCCAACCCTCAAACAGCAGTGTGTAGGAACCAAAACTGGCTTTAGCAGTGGGCCGTACATCCTACCTAAATCTGACTAGGCTCGCCATATGTCCATGTTCTACTGTTTGGCTAGTTAGACTGGAGGGAAGATAAGTATAAATTGATATAGAGAATGGCAGTGGTTTTCATTGCAAACATTTTCTTTTCCTTTGACAAAACACACAAAAAACTTTTGGATAAAATGATGATAGAAAAAAGTAAATAAACAGAAAGCAAAGTTAAATCATCTATGCCAATGTGTGTTGGTTGGGTGGGTGGGTATTGTTTAACATTAAAAAAGAACAAAGGCGGTGTGACATGCTTGTTCTTCTTACACGAATGTTCCCATGACAACTATGGTAAAGTGCCTAGGAGACATCCATACCGTCAAATAACTCTGGAAAGGGATTCATACAGCATACATATATTTTTCCTTCTTCCTGGCTTTACTTTACAGTTTCTGTGCCGTTTTATTTTTTCTTCCTTGTTCTTTAACTTGGCCATTAAAATAATAATTCTTCAGGTCAAAAGACAACTAATGCATCAACTTTTCTTTCTTTCTTTTCCTTTTGCTTTCACGTAGACCGGGGAGTTATCATTATCATCAAAACTACTTTAAAAATAAGGACATTTATTTGTGAGTCATAAGCTCATGTCTGAGTCGCACTCAGAACTAATGATGCCCATTAGTTCTGTTTGCATTTGAGTGAGCATCAGCGGATCCACAAATGACAGCTAAAGGTTGTTTTTGTCAAACGCTAACAGTAAAATGGGAAAGTGGGGTGACGGCACATTTGATACAACGTTATGGAAACAGACATTTGCACCCTCCACAAAAGTGTATGCTGTAAAAGATTATTGCTAAAGTCGCTGGTTGATCACATGGTGCTATATCCAAGCATGTCGAGTGAAACTTCGAGGGCCCACTTTTTCAACTTCCTCACTCTGATAAACCTTTCTACTACCAGAACTATTACCAATATAACTTCACAAACCTGAACACTTTAATATCCACTGACCTCTATATAAACATTTTAAGTTTGATTCAGGAAACCTTTGCTACTTGTGCACTATTGCACAGAAGACATTTTCAGTTGAGAACCTTTTAAATCTCCTTACATGCTGCTCCTGACCTCCTGATATTTAGTGTTCTGTGTAAATGGTGAGTAATTATTCACATATACACAGCTCAGATTCATACTGTAGCATTATTTTCAGTGGAGCAGGGAAAAAAAATCCTGAGAAATTCTGAGCTCAATCACCAGAAAGGCAGCGGTATTAAATGTATATTTTGATTACTGCAGTAAAATGCTGTGCAATCACCATCTTTCATTTTTAAAGTGAATTGATGATGAAAAGTCATTTCTCTAACATAAGGGAAATTACAAACATATCACTCGAAACCTTTTCCTGCTAAACAACATTCTGCTCTACTGTGGACTAATAATTCTCAGACTTGGCTTGTTTTTCCAAGGCATTAACAAGATCTGGGACCTGGTGTCAGATCTGTCAAACCTGCACATAATGAGTGTGAAAACAACCATAAACCTATTTTTACAATGTTGTAGATGGCAGTTTGAAACTTGAGGTCCAATGTATAGGACTAGCAACAGCAGCATTTTGAGTCACCTAATATTGCTGAGTTAAAAGTGAAAGGATGACCACGGTCAGTAGGGTTTGTCCTCTCGGGAGACTGAATGTACCACTGGGCCACCTAGGTAAGTCTGAAATGGATCAAGGCGGTTGTATCCGACAACTACAATAATCCACAGCGTCTTGCAACGCTATAACCAGTGTACAGTCATCCAGCACCTCCATTAAATGTGCCCTAACAGCTTTTCTTCTGCTTACTTTCCATGTGCTGACACCAAGATAAACAAATGTGGCTGAAAATCCAGGTTGCCTTAGAGCTCTGCACAAACCCTACCGAAGACCAGGAAGTCATTCTAATAGATAATCCAATAAGCTGGTGCCATCCTGTTCCTGGCAGTGTAACCTGGTGGGTGAGAATTGCAGCTGGGAGGTGATAGGAAGAGTGTCTCTTCACCTCTCTGAGCCCCACTGGCTCCCCGACAGTCACAACTACCGCCTCCTGCCAAGTCATTCATTAACCCCAGTCGAGGGGCTGTGGGAAGAGAGAACAAGACAGGAAGCAGAAGATGAGGGGAGCATTTCCTCTGCAGGCGAGAATGAATAAACGTATGGAGAAGATAAGAGCTGGGGAAAGACAATTTTAGCTTCTGGGAATACATAGGGAGTCCACTAAGCGCGAGGCAGTCCAAACGCTATTGTCGTTCATATGCGGTTCCTTGTGAAAGCATTCATACTCCATTACCTTTTTCACATTTTGTATTACAGCCAAAACCCCAATGTCTTTTATCTGTTTTTTTTTTATGTGACCAGCTGAAGGTAGAGCATAATTCTGCAGGAGAAAGAAAATGAAACATAGTTTCAAATTTTGTATATTCAGTCAACTTTACAACCAACTGCCTTTTTAAGTCATACAAACATGCCTGTTTGTATGTAGAGTACACCTGCTTGTAATCTTTTTTCTAAGCATAAAAGCAGGGATTTTATTTTGCCCTCTGGGGTTTGTTTGAAAAGAGTCATGAAGAACAAGAAGCAGGCAGGTCAGGGGTAACACTGTGGAGAAAATCAAAAAAGGTTTGGTTTATAAACATTGAGCCATGTCCGCTACCATTCAATACCCTGGAGTAGGAAACTGTTTACATGCTCACTAGGGTTGCACTGATAAATTGATTGTCTTAATTTTGGGAGATCGGTGATTGGCCGATCTTTACATGTAATGCCAATCTTAAAACTGATATAGACTTATTTACTTCGTCAAAGGTCTAAGAATCAACCATTTTCCTCTTTTGCTCTGCTGTGAGAGAGGTTTGACTGATAGACTCGTCCATCGGGTCATATCTGCAAGTTAGCAGTTAACAATAGTCACCGCACTGTTGCCAACTCTGCAACTTCGCTGCTGTATTTAGCAACATTTCGGAGAAAAAAAAAAAGATATTGTCCAAAATCGGAATTGCCGGGTCAGGATTCTTCAAGATCTGTAAACAGAGATTGGCCAGAAAACTGCAATCTATGCATCTCTAATGACAACCATCTCTCTGGACCACAGATAATGGACGAGGAGGAAGCTGGTGTTCTGAGAAAACCATCAAAATTTCAAATTTGCCACATTTAAGAAGGGGGCAAGAACTACAAAATTTGTGAAGGAAGTTGCTCTTATCAAACAAGACCAAACTTTAGGGCTCTGCAGCCCCAAATCCATCCAGGATGATGGATTGTGTATTCCACAACCCTGAACACACAATCCCCGTTATGAAACCTGATGGTGGTAGTATCAAGATGTGTGGACACTTTTTTTTTTTAGCAGAGACACAGAATCTTATCAGATTGATTTGAAAGGGCTAAATATAGGACGGTCCTGTAAGAAAAGGTCTTAGAGGTTGAAAACTTTGATGATGAGGAAGAGATTCATCCTTCTGCAATAAACACCCCTCAACATGAAGTCGGAGCTACAGTAGAATAATTCAGATGAAAACATATTCATGTGTTAGGTCAATACTTTGGCAAGGCCTAGTATCTTGTTGAGGGTGTAATCAGCCAGCCTATTCACTGAAGCTACTGGAGGTGTAGCAAATTTGAATACCAAAGGCCAGGAGACTGATGAACAACAGCAAGTCAGAGGGACACTGCCAGCAATGAGTTGAATAATCATAATGTATTTCAAGCTTATCCATGTTATGGGTGTTGTTGGTCCTGAAGTTGAGAAAACTGCATGTAATATTTAAAAAGTATTGCAAAAGTTAGATAAGACTGAGTAAAAGAGTGCAACACAATTCTGAAAAAAAGCCCAGAATTGTAAATTCATTCACTAGACAAGCTGTGAATGATGTTAATGTAGAACTCAAGTGCAGAACTTCTGTGCCAGTGTTGAGTTTAGAAGAAACAGTACAGCAGGGGGATGGAGGGATGAGGTCTTGTTGGAAAAATAGGGTGGTGGTGGTGGTGGGGAGAGTGGAGGGGAGGGAAATACTGGAAGAGAGAAGAAAAGGCCATGCCTGTGAGACTGGAGCGGTGTGGTATTTCAGTTGTCAGCCAGAAAAGTGAAAAGCCACACGAACACGAACAGGCATGCACAAATACAAGGCTATTTCTTCCCCGTGCATCCTGTCACCTTTATGGCGTGTATGTTATGTTCCCTGTAGCACACAGACACACACACATTCTGAGAGGAAACAGTCTCTGATCCCATAGTGAGAGTGAAAAGAAGGCCACTGCTCACATATGGCCACCAGCTCTGTGCTCTCTTGCAACTGCAGCTAGAATCAGCTGTAGATGGCACTATAGCACTGCAGGAAGAACTCACTGCTATACTACACACAAGTACAGACAATGGGTTGTGTTAATGGACAACTATACACATGATTAAGGATTTGTGAGGAAATCATGGTTCCTTCATCCAGACAGTAGATACCGTACACTGTACTTGAAATATACTTAAGTATGCACGCACGTGTGCGTGTGTGTGCGCGCGAACATGTGTTTTAGCGTATTTCTTTCAATAAACTTCGGAACAGCTGAGAGTGTACTGTAACCCTACTCCCTGACAGTTTTGTCACTGGATAACAATGTGAGGATGATTTTCTTTGTTTCCCCTGTGTGTCCTGACAGTAGGGTGCTCATACACACACACACACAGTTTCACACACTTGGATGAGAAATACATGCTGGAGAGACACAGTTCAGCCTTTGATTGTTATCACATCTCTTGTGTAAAATGACACCTCATCTGTCTACAGCGCTGCCATATGCAAAAGGCCGCCCGTATTGTTGGAAGCAAGCCTGCTGTCATTGTCTGGCTCTTTTTCACTTGCCTCCTGGCTTTGCAGTGTCTCCATCAACTCTCACATTGACACAATATTGAGTTTCATTAAAAGCAACCACTTCTCAAGAATTGTTTTTAGAACGTGTGAAAAGCATACGACAAAAAAAAAAAAAAGAACAGAAAAAAAAAGAAATCCACTTGGAAGTCCTGCTGAACTGCAGGATTTGTCCTACTGCCAGAATCATCGTTGCGTTCAAAAAAGAAAGGTGTTGCGTTGGCTAGAGGAGAAGGGAAGGTTGCTGAAATAGATGACTCGCTCAGGGCAATACACACACTCAGAACAGATGCAACCGCAGCACTTCCTTAATAGTGTTCCTTACACAGTAATAGTGGGAATACATCTGCGGGGTGAGCGTGTGTGTGACTGCATATGTGAATTTCAATCTCTTTGAACTTTCACTAAGCTAGAAACGAAGAGTATTTTTTTTTTATCAGCAGGTTAAAGGAAGTTGAAATTCCTTTAACCTGCTGGTAAAAAAAAAAAAGTTTGTGTGTCAGTCTATGACCAAGAGAAAGCAGGGATGAATTTAAAGAGTATGTGTGACTGAAAAATAGACAACTAAAAGTCATTTTTCTGTATAATTAACCGTTGTGATCAGCAATCCCTAAAGGTAGTCCATCACTTCTTTGCATGCATTAATAAAGTCCAAACATAATTACTTGAAATTGGTTTCTAGTCAACTGTAGAAAGTGATGACACTGATTTACTCAAAGCATTTACTCAGTGCTTGAATTGGTTTGTGGTCACCTGGTGACAATGTAATGTGTAACTATGTAACATCTGCAGAACTGTGGCAACTAATTTTATTGCTTGTTATGACTTGGCTGAAAAGGAATGTCACAAGAAGATGCTGGACTTTGCTAACTTCAATAGGCACCATTGTGATAAACCTTTGTGTGACTTATCACCAGGAGAACAAGTTTGGGTTATGAATGCAAAAACTCCTGAGTCTGTGATTCAAAGTCAGAGACCCAAGATCCTACACTATGGATTTACTCCAGGGATTGCTGAAGTGAAGTGCTCCATGTACCGTGGATCATTATTCATATAAAACTGATTTTATTAATTTTTTTCCCCCAAGATCTCTATTACCCCAATGTTTTCAGTACATAGTTAATTGCTGCTTTGCACCAACTAAGTAGGTGTGCATGCTCTCAACCAGTTAACTGTGTGTAAATCAATCAGAGACCACTCTCATACTCGACCCCCCTCAATTAGTTAATTTTTCCGCCCTCACTTCTCATTTTGTTCATCTCTCAAAGTCTCTTTCCCACACAATTTCCTTTTATAAAGATTGTCTTCCCTCCTCTTTTGTATGCTCTTCTTTCTCACTCACTACTTCTATCTATCCTTCCTCTCCATGCCGTTTTTTCTGCTAATCCATATTCATGTAATTTCTATATGGCAGCCTGGGGCTGCTGTTAGGGATTGTTACTTTGTGTTAAAGGTCTTGAAAGCCCACCTGATTTACAGTAATAACTTGGGATATATCCAGAAATGCCATTATCGAAACCTAGGCACACACTCACACACACAAAGCAATTTCGTACCTTATATAACCACATTTTGCCCTCCATGTTGCTTGCAATTTTCAGCATACTTATTAGGCCGAGACACTTTAAAATTTAGGCATACAATTCGGTGATTTGTAATGGTTCTCAGGGGAGTCTGTGTAGTCCGTCTGCTGTTGTTTGAGTTTCTCAGAGCATATTGGTTTCCTTTACAGTTGTATGTTTGAGGCTGGGAGGTAAATGGGAAATGCAGATATTAAAGAGCCATCAATTCATGCAGCAGCGAGGGAGAATTGATTGAATTTGCTCAGAGTTACAATAACTGCTCTGGCACAAAAAAAAAAAAAATCAAAGCTCACTTGAAGCATTAGGTGCCAATGTGTAAGTTGAGCAGTAAGCCACTGGGGTTTTATTCAAATGAAAACATTTGTTTGCAACAATTCAAATAGCTGTTTTTTTTTTCTGACATCTTGCTATATGAGTCATCATTTCCATTTGCTGGGCTTGGTGAGACAATGGCCACACATGTAGTGTCATATAAACAGGCATAGTACATAGATAGATCAGCATAAGACCAACATATATTTAGGAATAAAAAAGAACACAACATGACTGCACTTATTTACAACCACAGTTTAAGTAATGTATGAACATTTTTAAAAGAAGAATCTTTAATGTTATTATCAGCAGTAAAAACCTTGGCTATAACAGATAGATTTGATATTTGATATCAGTTTAATAAAACTTATACTTATAAACACAACTGAGTTGACTTTATTTTTTTAGTACAGAAAGTGCTCCCTTACTTCTGACTGTTCCACAAATGCAGCTTGTGTATGTCTTGGATCAGAATTAGCATAATTATAATCTAGTAATAATGATAATAATCATTTATGACAGCTTATCCTTAAAGGCTCATCAGGGAAGAGACATACAGACAACCTGGACAGGCCACCAGTCCATCACTGAGAAACACAAAGACACACACAGAAACCTGACAGCATTAAAGATTGATTAATATTTTAACGTTTTTGGGACTGTGGGAGGAACCCCCAAGTGGAGCGCTCAAACATGAATGTAGAGGACATTCAAACTCCATCGAGAATAGGTCAGGATTCGAACCCAGAATCTTCTTACTGCAACTGCTCCACCGTGCAACCTGCCAAATTTAACAATAGATATATAAAATTAAAGTTATATTTCATGGATAAAAATGCTTTCTCTAAGACATTGTTTCACACTAAATATTGTTTTATACTTTATTCAAGTCTGAACTCAATTGTTCGTTGTAAACAAAAGTAAATTTAGTGACTATATTCATTCACTAGACACGTCTTTTCCAAATAAAATGCAACAGTGTCCCTATCACAACCTGCACATCTCGGGAAGATGTTACATCCATCTGCAAGCAATATCATTTTGCATTTTTTTTCTCTAAAGTACTTATGACTGCTTCTCTTCACTGCGGTTGACAGTAAATTACTTCTGCTCGGATGGTTTGAAACAGTAAATGTTTTATGCCATTCTCGACCACACTTGGAGCCCCCAAGCAGCTTCCACCCACCATGTGAATATTTAATGAGCTACTGCTTAATTAAAAAATTGTTGAACATACAAAAATGCAGTGCACTGACCTTTTAGTGAATCTTTGCAATTCACCTTGAGATCCAACTTTAATGGCGAATTTAACTGAGAAGGTCAATGCAGAACGAGTAACTTTGGATTCACATGTACTCATTCAAACATGTCTTTGAGCCTCAGAGCAACATTTGCACACTTAATGAGATAATCACGCCCGATGAAAACTAAGGTATTCTTCATAGGGAAAAACACAAACAAATAAAAACAGGCCAAATTAAATGAGGAGGATGTTGTCATCGGCACACAGAGCGATTGAGACTCAATTAAAAGTTTCTCTGTTCTGCTAATGACAAATTACATCAGCGATGGAGGGAGTGATTGAAAGACAGAGCAAGAGCCACAGAGTCCCTGATTGCTTTCTGAATGAGGGGAGCTATCAAGACTAGTTTGGGGAGATGGCTTTTTGCATTCACATGTGACAGTTTGTAAGTCTGTGCACAGTCTCTCTCCCTCTCGTATACTGAGCACACATGCACCGACTTGTCACCATAACAGAAAGATGGTCCTGCTAACAAGAAGGAGGGGGCAGGGGGATCAGTGAGAGCAAGTCGGTGGGGTTTAAAATTCAAGGAATAAAGAGAAATAAACAGAGAGACACCAATTCCCTGAGCTGTAATGAGATTCCTGCTTCCTCTGTCCTTCCTTCCTTGTCTTACTTGTTTCTGATGAAAAAGGAAATGGTATATAATGAGAGCCATCAGCAAAACAGGATGCGGAAATATTTCTGTGAAATCATAAAACTCCCGTTGAAGGAATGTACAAGCGTCAGTGAAGTAAGGTGTAGCATAATTATGTCTATTTTAAGGCATTTCTAAAGAAACAGGAAATTTAGAATGACAGAACAAAATAATTATTTAGTAAATTACTGAATGTGTTATATGGAACAGCTGTTTGAATATATGTCAAAGCTCTTAATTATGTTTTATTTTTTTATGTTGTAAGCATAAAACCCAATTGTAAACATAAAATACCCTCAGATTCATATTCAGCCAACTTTAGCTAATCAAAGTCCCCTAAGCTGGTCTGAGCAGGCAGAGTCCTCAGCTCTTTCATATTTGTTTGAACTATGATGATGATAATAATTATATCACTACTGTTTAAAGCAGTGGGTCTCAAACTTTATGTTCAAACCTCCTAATACGATTGTTTACTATTTGTTTTTGTCTTACGTCAGAACAGCAGATGTGTAGCAAGAAATAAATGCATAAAATGCTAATAGGAAAAAAATATATGGGAATTTTACATTTATATTTGGAAAGTTATGTTATATGAACATCTATCCAGAATGAATTTTTGCAAGAGCAGGCTGTCATTCTGTTTTGCACCTCTTGATTACATATTAAGAAATTAAAAACCAGAAATGGTGCCAATTTAGACCACTATCATTAAAGTACCCAGATTCGTATTATTCTTTTATATTCAGATAAAAGAAAAAAAATATCTTTGTTCTGCCAGTTTCCTGCACTCTCTCTGTCATCCGTTATGTGAAAATTACCATCAATGTGCAAGAAAAATTAAAGCCATAGACTGTTACTGAACTCACAGAGAGAAACACTGCAATCAAATGAAAATCAGTGATTTTTTAAAAATATTTTGCTTTGGAAATGCAACCCTCTTCTCTTATTTGGTAAGGTCTGCAGTTGGTTATGTTTTCCACTTTTCTCCAGGTTCACAATATAACCAGCTGCAGTGACAGCATTCAAACATAGTCATCTAATAATTAAGTTGTGTTTAGTTAATTATTTTTAAATTATTTGCAAGCTCCTTCACAAAACACTTACACACATCTGTAAAGACAGTCATAATTGACCTTCTTAGTGTCAGTCCACCTGATTTCAGCATGAAATGACAGTGAGAGGGCTTGAGTTTTTCTGCCTTCCAATCAGAAGCTCAGCATGCTGCAAAAAAAAAAACACAAAAAAACCCAACAAAAACAGGGGAGAACCAAACTACAACAATACAAAACAAAAATAGAGATATATAGAGAGGAAAAACTTGATAGAGATGATGAAAGGCATTCCTCCTCTCAAGTTTTTCAAGCTCGAGTAAAAGGAATAAATACGTTTTGTTCTAAGTACACCTAAAGCACTGACCCGCAGCGTCCAGAAACAATGAGGACATGAAGGTAAAGTGAATTCTTGGCCTTAAACTTACACTTTCTTGAGAAGCTTTGCTCTACTTATTGGCCTAAAATCGTTAAAGATTGTACACACCATGCTGCGGGGACTCTACCAAACAAAGGCTCACTGTATTCTTTTTTTTTAAATAAACATGGTAACATTTAAATCATATTAGTGGATACAGTTGGGTTTTTATCTACATTCTGTATCTAATTTCACTTAGACTATGAGAAAAGTGCAAATATAAGGAGCAAATGTCACAAAACCTTTATGCTTACATACAGTTTTTTGGTCTGAAAAACACAAACAAGAAAAAAAGAAATTAAGAACAATAATTTCAACATAGGAAACAACTTATTTATGTGAAACTGTCTGGACCAAAGAGCTGTATGAACGTTTGAATGCCAATTTGCGAAAATAGCTTCTCCATCTACTATAATTGACTGCTTTATGAGTTTAGGAAGCCATTTTATTGTGAGACGGAAAATTGAGCCTTTAGGGCTGTTTACATACCAATATCATACTAAAACCAAGAAATTGCAGCCTCGTTGATAGGTAGAAGCAGTTGCAGTTTCTGTAACACCAAAGAAGTAAGAATGTCAATCTTTGGGGAACACAAAATGCTTGTAACCAGAACATAAGACACTTGGCTTCTATATTTCTTGTCATCACTTTACTACCATTAAATTACAAGTGAAATCAGACGTAGTCTTTCTGTATTTTAAATGGCATGTACTTTGCAATGTGCCTTAATTCATAAGGTGCAACAAGTTCTTGACTGACAGTAGCCTTGAGGCTATGAGTGCTGGCATTGAATCAAAGAGCATAAAAGACAAAGTAAAGAAACTGACACCAGCGGTGCATATTACTCGGTGAGTGAGTGAGGGTAATGTAAAAGAATATGAACGTACTCAGCAGCTGCAGCAGCTAAGACTGCAGTAACCCAGAAGTCAAACTAAAGTTGGAGACCTTGAAACAGAATTTAGATGGATATTTGGACTTAGATCCTTTACCTGTCTTTACAGGAGTTGCTTCAAAACCATAATGTTTAATGTATATCTTAGTTTCAGTGTGGAGAACAGTTTGCACACTAGTGATGGGAACAATTGTTCATTACATTATCCAAATCTATAGAATCACTATGTTAAAATGATCCATTCACTGTATCACGGTAGATTCTTGCAGAACAGCACCTCTTCCAGCACACTCTGAGTACTGCATGACGCAAAATGCGATATAGGGCCACTCCAGCACAGTGTCGCTCTTTCTGTTACTCAAACTAATGGGTCTTTTCGCAAAAACAAATGCACACACACACCCTTGTACCTTTGTTTCATCAAATGAAACATTATGTTATTTGTACGAATATTATACTCGTCTCAGGGCCTAGACAGAGCATGCATGTTGATTCGTGCAGTAAGCAACTGAATTGCGAGTGGCCTGAGCTCATCATGCAAAAATACTTCTCAGTCTTGCGCTAAGAGTGGTTGTAAATGGAATAATGGAGAAACGTTTTGATGACATCCTGAAGGCGGAGTATCGAAAAGGGCAGGAGCTTCTTAAAGAGACAGAGGCCAACTTCAAGGCATCAAATTACAAAGTATTTCGAATAGGATTTGAAATATACATAATTTTTTATAACAACTTATGACACAATTAAGTTACTTGACTGTTCTATTAAATGGCACTATGTGCAGTCTCTCAGCATGAACAGATCATATCCTGATGCAGCACACTAAGCCATTCATGCAGCACACACAGCTTACTGTACAGCTAATTTGCAGTACAGTTATTATGCTGGATTGGCGCTGTGTCTTTCACTATGTGAATGTTTACTGCAGAGTCTCCGAGTCGCCGACCATGGCAGTTCTACCCGACCTCAGCTTGTACTGACCTAATCAGTTTTTTTGTTGCCTCTAGTGGCCTTTATTTGATCGTAGCCAGACAGACAAGCAGGTTGAGAGAGAAGGGAAAGGTCATCAGACTGGGACTCAAACCTGTGACGATCGCATCAAGGCTTCGGCCTCTGTACATAAGTCGTGCTATACCCTGCGCCACCTTTGCACTCAGCCCTGATCTAATCTGAACTGAGAAATGAACGAATGTGTTACTGAAATGATTTGCTTCCATCTGCTCACTCAAATGATTTGTTCATTGGAACAGATGTAATTCTGGTTAAATCACTTCAATATATGATGATTTACCAGGAATTACCTGCTGCTTTATCAGAGTTTACAGTATTTTTCTTTAGCGCCCCCAAAGTTGAAAATGCCGGAAAATAATGTGCTTATGGTCTTGAATTATATACAGAAGACACAGCAAATTGGTAGACTCCTAGCTGTTCGTGCCTGTGGCTTTCATTCTGTTTAGCACTTTGCTGCCTCAGTGTTACACTTTACTGATTTGTTTCCAAATGCTGCCCAGTCCATTATTTTCCCTAAGCTAAGCAGTTGCATCACAATTCATGTGCACCTCTATATCTTCTATATGTCAGCAGTCTCAGTGAAGGCTTCACATTTCAACCGTGGTTTTGAATGTGCAGCAGTCTGAGGTTGCATCACAGCGCTCGAGGGATAGTTTTCGACTTTCAATAATTTTAGAGATATATTCAGTTTGTTGTGTTTTCATTCTGTGACATTCAGTCCAGAACAAACAAAACTACGGATGTTCTTTTCATAGATTATAAAGTGAAGTCAGTGAAGTTACTGAAGGCTCTGGGAAAATAAATGGTAATGCACTTTTGTAGTTGCTTTGATCAAGTGTTCAGAATTCAGGTGGGAATCATTATAAAGGTTAATCATATTCCACTTCATATTTTACTCTAATTTTGCATATTCACAAAGACTGTGCATCGGTATTACAACAAAAAACAAACAAACAAAAAAAGAAAAGATTGGAACTCCAGAATGCCTCAGTCATGGCCCTGACTGAGGCGTTCTGCTTTCACTGATGTGTAAAGGAATTGTTTATTCACCACACAATACTGGTCAGGCAAAGAAAGAAGAAACTCTAGCTTCCTGGTAGATTTTGCTTTTATCATTTGCTGTAACTCCCTGTTTCATTATCACTGTTATTTTAAATTGCATATTGTTCACTTTATCTAAAAATTAAACTAGCTCGTGTTTCTGCCGCCTATTAAATGTCCACTTAACACTTTAGCACACTTCCTCTAATGACACTTTCATTGGGCGTCTTTTAATTGTTTAAAAATGTCAGCAGCACTCTGGCTTTCATGCTGAACCCATTGCCCCTTCTTTTTTAAAAAAAAAAGGAGGGAACAGAACAACCTGGTCTGAGGCACCGCAAGGACACATATCTTTATAACACATTACTGACAGAGTGGAAACAGAAAGGAATTACTGGAGAAGACAATGTATTCTAGAGGTGACAAGAGTTCAAAAAGGGCTTCACATCAACTTTATGTTGATGGATAAGCCTCATGTTTCTGCTTTTTTCCTCTGGCTTGGAAGTGCTCTCTGAACAGATATGACAAGCATAACGTCCCAAGACACAGTTTTGTTGTAGCAGAGGTGATTTTCAGAAAAAAAGAAACATCTGTTGTGATCTCTGCCCCACGAATCTGGAGAAAAGCAATAACTTTGAATCGCTCAGAATACCAGTGGACAATAGCTCAACTTTCAGCTACTCAGCTGTCAGCTGGAGTTTAGAACATTTTTTTGATTCTTGCCTATTTATGGTTATGTTTTACACATTTAATATTTAATCTTCTCTGTCTGAAACCATCCAAAAACTGATTCTAGCACAAATATGTTTGTGCTAGAAAACGCAATTTATTCCTTTACTGACTAGTATCGCAAAGACACCCACAGTTTGCATTTCACAAATAAACCCTCAGATTAGTGATGGCATTCGTTTTGTGTATCCTTATTGCCCTGGAGCCAGGGAAACCAAAACCATTCTTAAAAAGCTATAAATATCACAGGAAAAAAAGTAATAAGAGAACAACAGTAGCTGAGAGAAAAATGGAATAGGAGAATGTAAAAGTTTCACTGGGTGTGAATCTGGGACACTGATGGAGCTGAAGGGTGAGAAGTGGAAATGTGAAGACCAGTGAGGAGCCATAGATGGAGGAGCGCTACTGTATGAGTGGTGTTAAACAGTGCCAGGTACCATGAAAGAAAGCTATGTTTTATCTGACAGGTGACAGATTACAGAAAGTGGGACATGCTGAGACGAGAAGACAGATGAGAAGTTGTTCTATGGTGGTCAGTAAGTTTTATAAGATGACAATACAAAATACTATGAGGCAACATGTATTGAGATAAAGTTTTAGAAGCAGAATGACATTGTGGTGAAATGTTAATGAGGTTATCTTTGTCTTGATTGTCTTGTTCATCTTAATTCCAGTAAATCCAAGAAAAGGCACAGAAAGTGATGCAAAAAAAAAAACAAACCCGTAATGCAGTTGTATATTAGAGAAAAAAAAACCAAGCCTCCCTTCGTAAAATTGCCTCTTTGAAGTGGTGTAGGGGTTTGATTGTTGGACCTATGTTGTATGGGACTTTGCCCCCTGCTAGGATCTCCCATGGCAAATTGGCTTGACTGGTAGGGTCAGAAAAATAAGAAGCTTAAAGTATCTGGTGGCTGGCAAACCACACAAAATGCTGGGATTGAGAAGACCAGGCTACCCTCCTGGAGCAATCCCTGGCTGAATCAGGGACTTGTTGGTGTGAGCTCTTTCTTTCCTGAAGTGCCAGATTCTCTGAATTTATCCAAGAAAGTAAAATAAATAAATAAATAAATAAATAAATAAATAAATAAATAAAAATAAAAAATCACCATAAGTAGGAGAAAATGAACCAAGTTTTACTCATGGCAACATTATGGATTTCTGCAAAATGTAAGCTATAAAATCAAGATTCCAGAAGCATATTTTTAAGAGACAGGTCAGGAGTGATATTTAAGAGAAGTTGACTATGATTCCTGCTCATGTTCTTTTCCAATACACTTCAGTATTACTCCTTGCACAAATAAAATTAAAAAAAAATATTTTTATGTAAAAAAAATAAACTATACTGTACTAAATAAGGATTCTTTCAACCAAAACTTTGACTCTTATTTTCTTTATAAAAATTAAAGGAGTGATGCAGTCATAAGAGAAATATATAGCTGTAAAATAACTCAGTTTTTATCTTCTTATGAAATAAATTAAATTAGGACATTATTGAAAAAGTGCTCATCTTGGGATTTTCACCACCATTTAAAATGAACAGATAAAAGCAAATATGTCTTAAAAAGCATTTACTTTAACATCAACTTCAAGGTTGCTGAACAGGACTACAATTGAAATTGACTCAGATGAACAACTCTCCATGCACTCCACCCTATTTTATCCAGCAGCTTCTACTGTGCTGGTGAATCGGCTTATTGGGGAAATGTTTTTGACCTCTAAATGTGGAAGGCCACTTAGTTCCTGTTGTGCCTCCATGAGGTACATAAAGAACCGGGGTCATAGGTTGCAGTTAAGCTCTCAGTCAGGGAGGAGGAATGAGGCTGTGATTGATGTGGGAATGCAAAAAGGTCAAGCAATACAAGCTCCATCATAAGGTTAGACTTAAAGGGTGATGCATTAAAACACAAACACAAATGCCGCCTTCACGTGTGTATTTAATTTTCACCAAAGTGAGAACATTTGTGTTAACAGAGGCCTAAGCCACCTGTCAAGACAGCTACCTTCCTCCTTAGACTGTCCATCAATCTGACACTAAGCAGCTCTGACACATCAAAGTCGCCCTTCTCTTTGCTCTCATTCTTTCCTCTCTGCCTCTTCATCCTTCCATCTTACTCTCAAATTCCCACTGCTTGTATGCGTCGTACTTCCTTGTTGCTTCCTAACACTCACTCAATGTCATTAGATGACACTGAAGACAGAAATAACATCACTCACAGTCGGAGCCTGTCCCCCATGCTGTGATCACTCTCAAACTGGTTGATGGCCTCAGCTTCTTCTGCAGGTTTGAAAACCAGTAATTCACACCTCCAACCCATTCTCCTATACCCTAAAACCACCTGCAACTCCCGCCAACCCACTCCCCTCTCCTCACAGAGTCCATGCTTCTACTAAAGGTCACTGAATGAAATGCTGATAGAGTCTTTTAAATCTTTGAGAGACCACCTTGACCACCCAGGGACCTATGCCGGGTTCCTGCTTTTGAACTTCAGCTCGACATTCAACACCATCAACCCAGATATCCTCCACCAGAAGCTCCACAGCATTGGTTTCCAAGTCTCAGTGGATCACCAGCTTCTTGTCTGACTGGTACAAGCAGACGAGGCTGGGAAGCATCTTTTGCAATCAGCTTCAATGCCCCTAAGGGTATCTGTTCTATCCCTATCCATCCTTTCAGTGTACACAAATGCCTGTACCTCGGCAGATCCGTCTGTGAGAATCTTGAAATTTGCAATAACACCAGTGTCATTGGTCTAATCCAGGATGATGATGATGATGATGATGATGACGATGATGATTTTGACAGGTAGACAGAGGTGGAGTGCCTCATCTACTAGTGTGGTCAGAACAACCTGGAACTTAACATGTTCAACTCTGTGGAGATGACGGTTGAATTCTGGAGAACACCCCACAGACTCCCTCACCATTTACAATAACACTGCGACTACTGTGGGTCACTTCTGGTTTCTAGGAAGCCATCTATTTCAGGAAGAGCTGGGCCCGTCACATAGACACTGCGTCGGAAGAGACTGTGCTTCCTGCAGTAACTCACAAAGTATGGCCTGCCAGAGGAGCTGCTGGTCATCTTCTACACTGTCATTATTCATTCTGTCCTGTGCACATTAATCACTGTGAGGTTGGCTCTTCCAATAAACAGGACAGGCCCAGACTGCAAAGAACAATTAGGTATGCAGAGAGGATGATCAGAGCTGAGCTTCTCTCCACCCAGGACTTGCACAGAAAAGGGGAGGTGAAAAACTCTGCAGACTCCTCACATCCTGGACACAAGCTATTTAGACTTTTACCTTCAGGCAGTGCAACAGAGCATTGTTTACAAAAAAGCAACCATCACAGACACAGAGACAGTTTCTTTCCCCCCCGTCTATCTCTGATGAACACTTTCGGCCACGGTAGTCAACTACTCTCCTGTGAAACAAAATAAGCATATTTGCACTGACACAGCTCTCCTTTTCTATCTTTCTATGCATATTTCCACTAAATATATTCATTTAAAATTGTGCTGCAAATACATTTGCACCCTTTTCATCTTGTCCTTTTAGTATTGCTTTAAAGCACATATATTTATATTTTCTGTGAGCACTTGAAAACCAAAGTCAAATTCTTTGTTTGTGCACACAATCTTGGCCAAGACTTGAAAGCTGGTTCTGAAGAGGCTCTTGAATTTCTATTTCACTGTTTCTCAACAGGAGGGATCAGCTTTCACAATCACTCTAATTATAACCAAATTACTGGCTGGTTAACAATCTCGTCTCTAACAATGGATTCTGCAGGTTAATTTTATGTAAACTCATACATTCATTCCTCTTTGTTTCCATTTAGCATTATTATTAGAAGACTGTGAGCCAGTCATTGGGAGAATAAAACTCTCTTGAAACTTAAAGTGAAGACTTCTGCACAATATCCTAACAGATTAGAACATCATCTAGTTGTTAAATTATTTCTGTTACAAAATAAACAAGAAAAAATTGTGTAATATATAGACTCATTTCACACACAGACATTTTTTCAAGTACCGTCTGTATTTCTGTTAACGTCTTGCGGTTACTGAAAATCCCCTATCGTTCTTAAAATTATTTTCACAATTTAAAACTGATATTTAAGGTAGCGTTAGTTGTCAGTCATCATCATTAAAATTAACAAAGTGAAATGAAAAAATACCACCTTGTTATTTATATTCATTTCACTTACTGAATTCAACTGAGAGTTTTTGATTATTTTCCGATTTATTGAGATGCATCTCAAGATGTATGTAAAAAGCTAACTTTCAGAAGAAGGGTAGCTGCAGATATTAAACACATTTTGCTTTTTTTCTGTTGAAAATATTTTTTGTGACTTTTTTCATATGTCCACCAGCAATTACCTTCATTTCTTCTGCTTTCATTTTTTCACTTTTAACCTCTTAAATTCCTTTCTTCAAGTTCAGCTTCTTATTCTTCCCTTTAAAGTTTGAAGTTTTTTGTTTTTTTTGTTCTTTCGAATTACATTTGATAAGTTCTCATTAGGAATTACAGCCCCACTGCCATTGCTTTAAGGGGTTAATAGCAAAATAGACCCTGACCACAAAGGCCTTAATGAAATCAGGAACTGGTTCACCAGAGGTGAGGTAACTCTGAAGAAGCCGCGACACCACTTATGGTAGCTCACACAGCAGAAGTGCATGCACAATTAAGACCCATTTTCATTTGTGGCCCCTCAGTTCTCTCAGCCAATAAAACTTGATTGAAAAACTCAATTTGTACAAAGCATTTTGCATTTGAAGAGCAAGTAGAAAATTAATGAATTTTCTTATTTATCAATCCCTTCCTTGCGTTGCTCTTCCTGCCTCTCCGTGGGCGAGTGTGCACAGGCTTGTGACTCAAAGCTGCATATTCACACAAACACAAAATATGACTTCTCTGATTCCCAACTCTTCTTCTTCTGTTTTTTTTTTTTACATCTCTCTGTGTATTAAAATGTTAATTGAAACAAAGTCTGCCACAAGATATTTGATTATGAGTTAGGAGTGTGAACACAATTTAAGAGCGTTTTCCAGTTGTCCTCCCACACACATCCTTTGCCTTGAAGGAGTCGAGCAGTATATGTGTGGCAGTGTTGCAGCTCATGGTGACGCACTGAAACGCCAAGCTGGAGAGCTCAGCCTCATCGAGGAAAGTCATTAATTTTTATCTGCTCTGACGATTCAGCTGTAACTTTGCAAATAACATGGCCCATTCTTACCAGGATGCACACAGTTCGTACAGAGTCCTCCAGGTGGATATTTGCTTCCTTTTTTCTGCAGACATGCACAGAATCAGGTGTCTTTCAAAGAGCGGGTCACAATTTCCAGCACTAACACTTCTACAGTCTGTCCACTTCTATAAAATTCTGCCTTTCTTGCTCTTGCTCATATTTGAAGACCATCTTTTCCTGCTGTTTCAGCTCTGTGTCCTGATTTTCCTCAAAGGAGAAATCACTTAAATTACGCAGCTCTCATAATCTTCAGAGGGATCCATTAATTTTGTTTATTTGTCTGAAGTTATCCACTGTGCCAAAACTGGTTATGAAACCATGACTACACACCAAATCAATGTGTGCTATTGTGAACTGCACACTGAATTAAAATATTACTTATGCACCACTTCTGTGCTCTTAATTGTTAATGAGCAACTAACTGTGACCTTTGAACTAAATCCAAAATAAAAACATTATCACTTAACATGACAGTTGACTGTCATTTTTGACAGTCAATATATGTTTTGTATATTTTTTTTCTATTAAATACTGTTGCGCTTACAAATTTACATTATATTCCTTGTATAATAAAGCCCCAAGTTATTTACACACATTACAGATTTAGTTTTGTTTTTTGGGGTTTTTTTTTCAGTTCACCAATATGATTGATTGAAAAATCCTTCTCCTTTCCTCCAAATGTATTTTCCTATTAGTTAGGTCAACTGTGAAGCAGAATGTGACACTATAAAAGAAAATTGTTTTATACGAATGTTTGTTTTTAAAATAAGAAACAAAAGAAGCCTTTAAACAGAAAACAGTTGACAGATTTTTTTGAATATGGTCAAAATTTTGGGAATGTATCTCATATCAAGACAGAGGAAATGTTGAAAGGGAAAAACTTCTCTTAACTTTCATAGATTCAACTTCTAGTCTCTTTGAATGCAGCAACGCAGCAGAAATGTTGGCCTCTTTTTAGCCAAGAATTTTTTAAAGTTCATATGCAGAGAAATCTTCAACTTTATTTATTTATTTTTCCACTTTTTTTTTTTTTTCCAGATGTGCGTGTTTTACATGTTCAGGGCTGATAAAAATGAGTGATGGGATGATTTCAAAGTCAAACGCAGGCTTGCAGCCTTTTAAAACACTTTTAAGAAGCCCTCCCCACCCCGACTCTGTGATCTGTGTGCAGATGAAAGTGGTAGCCTAATGCCTGCTAAGTGACATTTCTCCATCTCTGATGTGTGTCGCTCATGCAGCCAGACAAGGAAATAAGAAGCCCCAAGTTGGCATCAAGGAATTTTTCTCTCCCTCCTCCTGCTTCTTTGTATATTGGGTCTTCGTTTCTCCCTTTCTGTCTGTCTCTGCTGCTTTCTATCTCTCTAGATTTGACAGCTGACTGCATGCCAACCTCCCCCCCTTATACTTCAAATCTGTTACTTCTTCCAAATCTGATTATTTTGGAGGTAAACACCACAAAAGGGTTTTTAGAGTTGTAGAGCATTTGTTTGCACAGCCTGTTTATCAGCTTTGGTTCATCTCTCTGTAACCTTGAGATAAAATTGTGAATAACTGCGAGTGCCGTTACTGTGCAATTAATCCCAGCGGTGCACACTTATACGCACACAGACGGGTCTGTGCATCAGTGCGTGCGTTTGGGCACATACTGGCACAGTTCTGGTATTAAATCTCTGAGGGACATGCTGGTGTGAATCAGATTGTGACACACCAGTTGTGGGAAAATTTGTATTAATTTTATTTCCCATAAAAGATGCACAAAATGGTTATTTTTCTGCTGCTCATCACCATCCATTCTGCGTATCACAGTGCTGCCTTCTAATCACCATAAGTCAACCCCCAGAGGGGGAAATAATTAAATTGTCAACTCTCTGTCACTGCAACAGAGCTACCAACCAGAAAACACCGGAATATTAACCAGGAAGTATTAGATCTCATCTTTAGTGCATGACAAAATTCATCCCTGTTTTTCTTATCAGTTGAGTGTTTGAATCTCAGTTTGCTGTCTAAAAGTATCTATGAAATTCTGTTTTATTCAAAGTCACATTATTTTTTATTTAATAAAACCTTGTAGAAATTCAGGGTCATCAATCAATTTTGTGTCTAATTTTGCCACAGGAAGAGAATGAGTCAGTTTATTGGCTTGGCTTCTTTCAATTGGCATTTTAGTCTGAACTAGTTTGCTTTTTATTACTTTTAGGATGTGATTGGATCAAACCTTTGTTTATAATGATTGTTAATGACATTAGAAATTTGATTTGTTGACTACTTCTGTTATATTGGAAAGGATTTGGACTTCTAAATTAGGAAGAAAAAGTGCAATAAAATTAAACTTATGACTTGATGCTATATTAATAAGCTGAAGTAAGCCACAGCATTTGCGTGTTTCTTCATCTAAGTCTGCAGCCGTGTGCTGGAGAAGGTATTGTTTTTTTTTAAGTATGTTTGTAATATTTAGGGGGGGTAAGAGATGTACTAAGGCACAAACGTGTCTGAAAGTCATGTGTCACAAGCCCCTGAATTTGAAGACCCTGACCGAAGCAGTGGTTTCCTTTGCTTGCCGGAATTTTAAATCCCCCTCTCCTCCATGCCATTTCTCTTTTCATCTCTTTAGTTCACTCTGAAATAGTTAATCAGTAGGCTCATATCCAAGAATATTAGTATGGTGTTCATTATGCTTCGGCTCACATAACTTTATGTCCAACAGAGACCAAATGAGCCTTCATAGTGAATCTAACGAACAATTTGTCCTTTTGGCACAGCACGTATAATCTTTATTAGATTGAGCCGTAACATGGTATTGGCAGCAATTAGACCTGGGAAGGAGTCTCTGCTGTAGAGGTTAATAACTGCAGTGTGTATGTGTGAAGCTCCGTTATGATAAAAAGGTTAGTTGTATTAGGGATGGTGGCTGTGGGCCAAGCCACAGACAGAATTGGGGCTTTAGGACCGTGCATAAAGCTCTAAAGAAAGCATTCATACTGGAAAGACGGGGTGTGAAAACAGTCTCCAATCGCTGAGGTAAAAGGAAGCTGATGGTGTCTTGTGACAGTGTATCGTGACCATAAGTTTTTGGGTTGTAAATTGAAGAGAACAGAGAACTTGGTAGATATTTTCTCCTACATGAAGGTTATTGCTTCAAAACAGCTGCATTCCACTTTTTCTAAAGACTGTGGGACTTTGATTTCCTAATGAATTGCAAACTCATTTGCAATTCATTTGGAAATTTCTTGGATCACCCTAAGCAACAGTCCAGTCCTTTTTCTGTTCAGCCCACATAAGACATTTCTGATGTTTCTGGTTCAGAAATGACTTAATGTGAGCAACAAAGAGACGGTACACTAAGGACAAATTTAGAACATTAGGAGTCAATTGGAGAGCTGGTAGGTTAAACTAGGATGTAAGTGAATGTACTGGTGGATGTGTGATGCAGATATTGAACGATCAAAGATGTGTATGATAGAACTGCCAAGCACATAAACATCTGAGAGATTTCGGGGGAGTCAGTAATTTTGCTGGCCTGATTAATTATGCAGATAAGCTGCTTTTTGTATTTGGTATTCAAGATGTTTTACCAGGGTGAAAAGTCAAGAAAGAGTATTTTTCAAGCAAGTTGCTCTACATGAAAGATCACTGATGCAAGCATTTGCTGAATCATTCAGGAAGCCGTGGTGCAAAACCCCTTTTTGAGAAGCATGAACTACCATTTGCTAGTTTATTTTTGCATTATATCATGTTTTATATTATAGCCTACAACAAGCACATTCACTGAAATGAGTTTTAGATATTCGGATAAGAGCTGGAGAAATCTTCTCCAGCTCTTATCTCATTAAATAAACTTTATTTAAGTTTATCTAACTTAAATAAAGTTCAGTTAAATAAAAAAAAGGTTAAAAGCTATTATGTGTTTTAGAATCTTTTGAATGGAAAACATAAAATGTAACCTTTTCAAAGACACCTCAGCAAGGTTATTAGAAACTCTGTAATGCAAAGAAAACAATAACAGATTATCTTGAGAGAGACAAATGGGATGCTTTGCAGGATGTGATTCATAAATGAAGTATTTCTTCGTACATTGTAATAATACAAATATCAATAACAGAAATATCAAATGTATTAACAGCCCATGATTATATCTTGAGTCTTGTCAGTTTCATTTAATGAACAGTTTTTCACATCCCCTCAAGATGTATATTTTCACACTAAATGAATTAACCGTTAAAAAAACACAAACATGGAAACAATTCCCAGAACATTTCCATAAACACTTTCTAATGCAGTAACAACACCAGAGAGTCAAATTCTTCGCAGCTCGCACACATATAATCACACTCTTCAGTTTAGTTCCCCAACCCTACGAAAGAGTCACAGGTGAGACAAGACCTGAGTTATTTGAGATATGGAGACATGAGCCACAACTGTCAGCTTAAGATGCAAATAGGCTCTTGCTGAATGTCTCAGTGCCAGAGACATCCAGCTGCCATGGCTGAGGCCATTTGAAGTTGGAGCTTTATTGCCAAAGATGTGATCAAAGGCATGCTGCCAGGAGAGCTCCATCTTTGTCTGGCTCTTGATCTCTGTGTCTTTCTCCCTCCCTCTCTCATTTATTTTCGAGCAGTCACATGTACACCAAGCTGACGTACTTTCATCAGCTGAAAAGAATTAAAAAGGGAAAAGAGGCAATAAGAACAGGAAAGATAAAAACAGAGTCACAGAGGATGAGAAACGAGTGTTCCTTGTATTTCTGGTGATACGTTGGCTTGACAATTTTGACAAGATTTTTAAAAGCACAAATGTTTTCAAAATGGGATCAAATTATAACAACCATGTTAAAATTAGACAGACTTGTGACATGTCTGCATTGTAACATTTTAATTTTGTTCAGAAAGCTTTTAAACAACCAAACTCTTTCTGGACATTTCCTGAAATGTCACTCTCCTGGAAATTGAGTGCTAAGATGAAACTGGCTTGGAACTTTGCGATCACTTTTCTGGCTCCTTTTCAGTAATTTTCTGGAACATACTGGGCTGTAGCCTAATGACAACCTTCACAGTACTGGAAATACAAGGATGCTTGAAACAAAGTTTACACTTTGTCAGGCAGGAAAGCAAATTAAAAAGTGTCAATTACAGCATCTTCTCGATTTGTTGAGAAAAGCAGAACAAAAAAAAATACTTTGGAGGTAAAATATGTAAAAATCATCAAGAGAATAATGCATGAAACTAGTTTTTTATGTGCAGATAGTGCATAATTTAGCACAATATTGTGATGCCGACCTGCACTTTGCCGTCTGTATTTTACTTCAGTTTTCTCTTGATTTAAAGTTGCTCAAACTCCATGACAAAATTGTTCAAAATGGAGATGAAAGAAGAGCAGAAAAAGTAGAAAATTTATTTCTGGTTTAACTGTTCAGAGTTAGACATTAAAATTTTAGTTTTATAAGGTCACTCGAGGTTGTTTATCTCTCTACCATCAGAATCAGAGAATGTCAAGAGAATGAAAATTGTGTCTGAGAAATTGGTGAGAACCTTTAGATTTTGAAGTCATGCCTCGTTGTCATGAAGTATGCATGAGGTAGTTTTAGCAAACAAGTTGAATGTGATTTAAAGATAAATGCTTATAACGTAGCTGGGATTGATTTATATATTAATGAGCATCTGTTGGCCATAGCTGCTTAATGCTGTGTGAAATCCCTCTTCAGTTCATTAACTCCCTACAGCCATCTCAAGCCAGCAGCACAAATTTATTGATAAAATCTGCATTCCCTGTTTTGATGAGTACAAAGCACAATTATACACACAGCTTGCCGAATTTCCATTGATTAAATCATGGAACAGGTGAAACCAAGTTTAAATTCAAACAGTCCTTCCTGTCATTTTTGAGATTGAAATCTCTATAGCATATGTCTATGGAGTAGATCTAAGATTATAAAAATCAAAAGGTAATTTAGGTCATGACTTAAAAGCAATCTAATGATCTTCTACCCCATTAAAAACATGTGATTGACCACACTGCTTCTTTTTTTAGTAAACATATTTACAAAACTATGTTTTGACTAAGCTGATATTAACCTAGATATAGTTGTATTGCGTGAGGAAATCACAGCTATTGGGAATAAGCACCTAATATTTAGATGTTGCTTTGAAGAAGTAGAGCAGATAAAATTTTGCCCACTTTTCTATCCAACATGCCTCAGTTTAAACAGTGCAGAACTCAGACATTGAGTTTCTATTGCAGCTTTGTATGGGCCAATATTCTACACATTTTCTGTTCACCTTTGTCCTTAAGGTGGTCAGGAAGGGTGCTGGTGCCTTTCTCCTGGGACCGAGAGGCGGGGTACACCCTGGACTGGTCGCCAGTCTGTCGCAGAAATAAAATAACCATGGAATATTTCTAAGTTAAACTGACTATCCAAAAACAGACTAAACAAAACACAGGGGAGAAGCCACTCATTGTTATTTGTTATTTAAAGTGTCGTGTGAGGTTTAGATTTTATTGGGTTAACCACAATTTGAAATGATTACTACTATGAATCTTAGGTGATCAAACATTTTTATAAATTGAATCCTCAAAATCTGTTTTTAACAGGGCCTTCTACACAATGCCACATTGTGTTCACAGTGTAAAACACTCCAGCAAGACTTTGCTTTAAAGACAATTGACTATGACAAATGTGTTTTTCTTGGTTTTTATTGATGACGATTCTTTGGTGGCTATGGCTGCAATGAGAGCAAGCTGATACAGACAGATTTTATTTTCAAGCACCAACTATACATCATGTCATGACCTGTAGAGCTTGTGACATCTTCCACAACTCCGAAGAATAACAACCAACCAGATAACGGGTCCAATCAGACAAATTATTACCATCTGCACATGAAGCATGATCCAAGAGGTCGTTATATTACAGATGCTCCTGAATACAGATTCTAATTCAGCTTGGCTTTCAGAAAACTCCAAAATTAATTCTTCCACTTTGTTTAGGCATGTTTAAAGTGCTTACAATTTAATTCATCTGTCTATTTTTTTGCATCTTTGATAAAGATGTTTTTAATATTGGATACTTTTAACTTGTCACTTGTGAGATTGTGAGTCCCTCTTTAAGAAAATCGCTATTCTGATTTATGCAAGCATAATCAAAACACATGAATATAAAAATAACTAATCTGTGATGTTATATTGGCTACACTTACTGTTGTAATTGTCAGAGAAAAAAAGTTGGATTGGTGTAGTACAGAATAAATTAACATGTGGGGTTCATTCATTCAGCTGTGTCTATAATGTCGCCTTTTGCAGTTATTCACCCCTGAATTTAGCGCCAATCAGAAATGCATTTATGCACTGAAGGACTAGTTGATTATTCTAAATGCTAATTAATATCAAAATGATGGTCCATTTATGCACTCTTTATTCAGGTAAACACGTGGGCTCATTTCAAACACAGTCAGGCATCTCTGCCCTCCTGCTTTCCATAATTCATTTATGCATTTATTAAGTTGGCATAGTTTTTTATGCCACTGCAGTACAGTTCTGACTTAGTTTCCAATTTCAGCAATGTAACATTTTTTTTTAGTGATCGAAGTGGTCTTTGAAATCTGAAAGAAAGGGTGCTTGTCTAATTACAGGGGGAAGAATATTTTCAGATTAAGAAAAGCTTGATCAGACCAAAAATACAGTTTTTCTGGAGGACATAATTGGCTTCATCATGCCACTTGAGGCATAATTAGGAAACCCACTAGTACCAAATTTTGTAGATATTCTATTTTGACTATAATTCTGAAACTTTTTAAAGATTTTAACAAGCCAAAGACACAGCCGAACAGAAAGATATGTATCCTTCATCGAAGCAAACCCGGATTACAGTAAAGAAAAAAAGCAACTGGAAAAAAAAAAACAAAAAACATGTCCTCACTCTGTAGCACACCATGTATCATAGAGCAGGCTACTAATACCTAATTTATAAGTGAAATAAAAAAAAGGTGGTTCATTTTTCTTTCTAGTGTGACTTGTGAAACATCTTTTGTCTTACCCTATCCTTTTCCCTTCCGACTTCTTTCCACTCTGTCTCTTGGCTGACATTGCCCATTCTGATTGGACAAATGAGAAACAATGCAGAGGATAAGAGCTGAGGGAGTCTCGCACCCAAAAACTTGAAAGTGATGGAACTAAAAATATAGGTGAACAGATCAATAAAAACTACAACAAGTAAATAAAGAATGGTTTTAATGATGGAAAAAGTAAAGATAGAAACTGTTAAAAAAAAAAAATAGATATTGAGAGACACATGTGGTTCAGCACTTAAGCTACACCCATCCATCCCTCCAATGTCCTCCTCCCTTCATCTCTCTGCTCTTCTTGCCTTCCAGCTCAAGACTGTCCCCACCGTGGTCGTCGACCATAATGAAAAAGGATGCCTTGTGTGTATGTGCATGTGCACGCACATATACAAGCTTGCTTACACGTGCACAGGCATGTGTGTGACGTGTGCGGTAATGAATAAGGATGTGCTGTGTGTGGAGCTGGTCGTTAATCACTGGCAGTGCTGGCAGCTAACAGATAAGCAGATTGATCCAAGGCCACAGAGGGAACGCAGCTTGGCACTGGCCCATTCATCACACATACATCCCAAACACACACACACACACACCCACACAGTCACACGCCGATGCATGGACTATACATGCAGACTGTGGAAAGGCTAGTCACTGTGTTTAAGAATCTCTGACCAGTCATGTTAACATCTTTGAGAGTTACTAGAAAACAAAGTGAGCTTTAAGCAAAGAACAAAGAGAGAATAAGTGACATTATCAACAATGGCAGTTGCTCCATGACTGCTCACCTGGAAATCCCAACCTGGCATTTTTTGCAGTCTAAAACATACACAAAAACACATGCACTCAAGTACACAGATGGAGCGCAATGAAGGTCTTCTCTTTGGTCATCCAGAAATCCCACAGCGGCCGTGGAGACTTAGGGGCTCAGAAAAGAATGGGTGAATGGACAGATGGATGGATGGTTGGAGAGAAGACAGAATGACAGGATGACAAAACACGGTTAAGGACACGCTCCAGTACTGTGTGACAGCTCGACAGGCCCACCAGGGAGATGGGGGCCAAAGAGAAATACAGTAAGAATAAAAGGATGAGAAAGATGGAGGCCAAACATCTGTAGCTTCCCTTTTGTATTTCTTCAATCATGTGGTCAGCTGTGTGGGGAGACGCGTTAGTGATATGGATGTAGAAAAGCCATCAGGTGGATCTTGACAAAACACAATTAATAATAAATCATCTGGACAATATTTAAATAGACTTTGTGAAGCCTGATGCTGAACATGATGTTGTCACTCCTGTTCTTTCCCTTGGGGTGATGTTCTCAGAATATCCCTTTTCCTCCCACACTTGCCTGTGGTCCTTATGACCAAACACTTTAGTCGTAGTTTCCTCAGCTCACAAAATATTTCCATCAAACTTAAGGTCTTTGTCACTGAGAGAGTTGTAACCAGTAATCTAGCTTTATATGTTGCTTTTGGAGCAATGACTTTCTCAGTTCACTGTTGAAAATGGCATTCCCTTAACCAACCTTTGCTGGCATCATCAGATAGTCTTTTGCTTTTGTTCTGGGGTTGATATGCACACTTCACAGGAAAACACATTCATCGCTCCTTTATTGAACGGGTGTTTATTCCTGCATAATCTTGGCATAGTGCCTGTGGAGATCTGGAAGATGAACCGCAGGATGAACCAGACTTGATGAACAACAACACTTTCCTTTAACCTCTCGTTGATTTCTTTTAATTTTCCCATGATATCACAAGGAAGCAGAGGTTTTGAAATGTTGCCTTGAAATGCATCTACCGACGTGTCAGCAACTAAAACAGAACCTTTGCCACCAGAAATATGTGAGAAATAAATTCTGAATGTAGTGTGCATTTGTTTCACAAAATAAAGTAATTTAGTGAGTTTTACATCTTCAAATAAGATTTCTTACAAAAGAGTGTTCTCTCTTAATTCAAGTATTTATGCAACACACATAAATTAATAGTCTTTTTCTGGCTACTTCTAATGAGTGAGGCTGCTTTAAATGTTGGAGTTCATGCATTTAAACTAGTGAAGGAGTAATTATTCTTTAAAACGAAAATTAATGTCACTATTCACTAAACTGAAGTGTTAATGGATGCTACTCAATTACTAACGCTGAGAAATATAGCTGCAAAAATATTTTCTGGTCTGTACACTGAAAAACCAAATTAGTAATCTAAAGCAGTACATGGAAAGAGATTGCACTGTGTTGTTTAGTTTTTGTAAAATCAAAAACCAAACAAATCAAGCTGTTTACATAAATTCCTGTTTCCAAGACAATTTATTACAAAATGACTCCCATTTTTAAAACTAATGTTCACAAGAAATGAACTTTTTAATCACGTACATCGGTAATCGTTACTCATGTTTATCAGTATTTGTTTCTCATACTTATTAGAAGTCATTGCTTTTATTAAAATGACTAAATATATTTTAACATTACACATTAATTTTCTGCTATTCCTTACATAAACATGATTTTTCACGAATGTATAGGACAGAATGATGCAATATTAATATTTTAAACATATAAAAGGGCGAGGAAACATTTCGGCATGTCAAAGATTTTAAACATTATGAAATGTTTAAATTCAATGAACAGGAGGAAAGTTCTGAGTCAAAATGTGAGCCCCAAAAAGTTGTTCTGCTATTTCGGAACAACTTCGCTTTCAGTAACAGTTTTCATCCTCGCTGAATGAAGATCTGGGCTTGAGAGAGAGACCATCAGGAAACCTTCAGGAACATTTCTGCCAACCAGATCCCAAAGCCCATTTGCCCAAAAGACTCATCACCATTAACATCCTAAAGATACACAAAAAAGTCACCATTAGTAGAAAAACAAGTACTGATCTATAACACACTGCCATGAATAACAACCAAACAGGAACTGTATGAAATGCAATTCCCACACAAATCAAATGAGGTGATTAGAAAAATGAAACAGAATTGAGTGAACTACCACAGTTAAACTACGAAGTTGAATCCATTGCTACCACGTTAGGAATCATTGTGATGCACCAGAACCATCAGCAGGCAAAGACGCACTGGGATCAATACCATCTTCATGTTGGCAAACAACTCAAAGGTGCTTTCCTGCCACCTGCTGGCTCAACATTCATACGTTCACTGACAAGCCCCTCCCAAACGGAGATAAAACGTGTCAATGAGAGTTGTTTCGGGTCAGACATTATTACAGCAAATACTTGTTTTGAGTAGTTTACAATTCACATCAATATGCCGCCTTTTGCTTTCTACTAAAAAAAAAAAATATTGTAATAACGGCTTGACTTCCTATGTAGAAGAAAATCTGGTTTACATAGTATATAGTGCTGGGAAAAAGAGAGCAAACGATTGATCCAGAAATGTTCCGGCTGATCCAGACCTGAGCATTAAAGTGCGTTGGGGCAAGTTTTAAAGTGCTGCCTTGAGAGTCATAAATGAGATGATCTGGCAGTAAACCAGATGAGTAACAGTGAGGTGAGTCTTGGGGAGTTTCGTTTTCCAGAAGAACCAGGCAGCAGCCTGGAGGATTTCCTCAAGGAGACACAGATATAAACACAGATAAACATACGATGCTTATCTGGAGTGTTTCGCCTCGATATTTATGTAACAAGAGACCATCTTGCAGCTCCTAAAATCTTAACTGATGAAAGTACAAACTAATGTATTTGCTTAGAGACAAATGTTACGTCTTAACAGTTTAAAAGCAGACAGTAAAAGACAATAACAACATGTCACAAGATTTTATTTTTAAATGTGGCTCAACATAAAAACCTCCCTAAATAAAGGTTGTTAGAAAACAGCTGGAGTGTTTTTGGAGAAAACTTCAGAGAGAGAATCAGCTGCTTATTTTATTTCATGTGTTTGTTTACGGCTAAAAATGAAATGGAATGAAAACAATCTAACAAAATTGTCATCAATATTCATTAAAAGCTCTAAGAAAAATCAACGAAATTCTCAAAAACCACAATAATGACATTTTACACTCGGAAGAGGATGAAGTCTAAAGAACCAGCTTATAAGTAGCTACTCTTCATGCAAATCATACAAAGTTCTTATTAAATAAAAGTGAAAGAAAGTGTTTTTTCCCCCTAGGGGTAATTTATTGTAGAGAAACTAATGTTCAGTCAGTTTAAAGATAGTTTCTTGAAAAATATCGGTTTTTACATGTCAAAATTCTATGAAGTTTTTCTCCCCGTTCTTTTCATTTCACAATGCTGTATCTTTTTACTTTTTCCATCTTAGCTTCTTTACAATTCTGAATCTTATCCTGCAAGCCCCTAAACCTTCCTGACTGCTTTTTTATCAAGTTAAAAATAATTTCGCTCATAGATCTGTAGAAATTTTCAGCCATCTGATGCTACAGCAACAGAAAAATGTTAATTCTTTGACAAGTCTTTTTTTTTTCTGGTTTGATTTTATTCTTATTACAAATAATGTATAAAGTAAAATGTATTTGTGCTCCTGTGAGCATATTCCTCCTATGAGGTTATAATCTTCAGATAATCCCCATTAGCATTTTAAACAGGAGTCAGGTGACTCAGCCAGATGAGCTATAGAGCAGCCTCAGCAAAGCTGCAGTCAGCAGCACTAGAAGTGTCAAAAAGGTGATGAAAACCAACATGTAATGAGCACCTGAATTACCTTAATGTCATATTGCAATTAAAAATAAGAGAAACTGTTCTGCTTGAGCCTTCAGAGCTTTAATTGGTATTAGGAAACTCTATTTCCCCTGTGTGTGATCTTATAGTAATTCCCAAGAGTTGCTTGAAGGAGACTTGTGGATTTATTTTTCTCCTGTCAGATTTTTCTGAATTGGTGTTTAAAAAGATCCAGAATCACAAGCAAGGAAGTAAAGAGAAATCAGGTTTGAGGAGCGAAGCTATGATCACAGAGAAGGAGGGACGTTACACACCAGTCCTCTTTGAAGAATAAAATTCATATTCCATAACAATAAGAATAGACACTAAAGAGATCCGAATCAGGTAGTTCCCTTTCTAAAAGTGTTTGCGGTTTCATTCCTATTTTTTGGTAATTGCCCCAAAATGTCTCTCGTGACTGTATTTACCAGGCTTTCCTTGATTCCTGTTCCACTCTTCAATATCTTTTTCACTTGAAACTTGAGATCATTTACTTATCAATAGTTTTTGTTTTATTTCAGCAATAAAGCAACAGTAGGTAGAAATGCACATATATGGGTTTCATTATGTCTCATAGAACATCAATGACGACTATATCCTGAAAATTAACTTTTATGTTTCCTCATAGAGATTCATCATTTCTTTTTGTGATCCACTCAAATCACTTCATATCGGCTAAGCTTGTCCGTTACCCAAATTCTGATTTTTTAAATATCATTTAAAAAACCATGCTGGTACTTCTTTCACCCTCATTTCTACATGCCATCTAACTGTGGGGCTTAAGAGAAAGTACAGTGTAGTGTAATGTAACAGGCACTCATGCATCCTCATCAACACTGCAAGCTGCATACTGTGATATATTAATACATGATTCATTACAGATGAGTTCGCTCCAAAGGTGCTATGAGCAACTTGATTAGAGGCATTACAGAAAGGACTTGAGGAGCAGACAGGCGAGCGCTTTCTGGTGATTTAAAGACAAAATATTTCTTCTTTTTTTTTACCTCTTATTATTTGTATTAACTATAATAATTTACACTATTATTATTATTACCATTATTAATAACTAGGTTGCCCTGTTTGCTCCCTTTTTTTCAGTCCTGCTAACCCCATACTTTACGCATGGCATGGTTTTCACATTTATTATGTCAGGCAGCCGAATATTTTTTTCTCTAATGATGAACAAGATTTGTGGCGGTCCACAGTAGTTCTACTACTGATATCTTGGTTGGTTGATTTTAATTTCCCCAGTGATGCCATACAAGAGAAGAACTGTGCTCTAGGGGAGCCCTTATCATCTGGAATTTCCCAAATTGGTTAATAGTAATATTAGGTTATACAAATATCTGATTTTGAGAAGTTTTGTTGCGAAAAAGATAATTTATTTTAAAAGTTTCTCATTTTATTAGTATTTAGAAAATGGCAAATGCATTTAAACTTGTGGTTGCAACTGTGATTCAGCAGACCTTGAATAAAGAGAAGAGATGAAGATAAAGGAGAAGTAAGGGGATTAATAAAATCCCACACATTTTAAGCACTGAATGTCAACTTTGTAAACAGCTTGTCATAAAGATTTACAGGAAATAAAGATGAGACTGATAGGAAGAAGAGATTGCCGATGTTTAGAAGAAGAGAAATCCAGTAGGTGCAGTCTCACACATAATATGAAAGCACAATGCACTGCTACAATTCAAGGCGGTGGCCGGCATCTCCACGATTTTCAAAAGGCGGAAATGAAAAGATGATAAAGACGGATGAAATAATACACATGCACGATAATGTTGGAACCTACACACTTGTCTTAAATGTCACTCATTTCTGTTTATATTAAAGTCTATCTGTGTGTTATGTCCACAGTAGAGAGCGATGACTGAAGCAGTGTGACTTCCTCTGTGATTTATATGGCAGACCAAAACAACCCACAGCATCTACAGACGCTGATTTTTTTAGGGTAGTTTCTGCTGCTAAATTGTTTTGAATAAAATTTGCCATTTTAATCTTCTGATGTCCAACATATGTTTTTTTTGTGTGTAAGATGACCTGAAAATCTATGTTTAATTACTGTACAATATAATATGATTAGTAACGAAGTAATAACCCTGAGTAGTGGCAGGTTATTATAGCCTCAGTTTAATCTCAGGATTTCATAAGGATTTTTGTGTAAAATTAGGCTGGCGCATTACAGACTAATTCCATGTGAATCGGTGCTTACATGACTGTCTGCTCCGCTGGTAGACTGGAAGGCACAGCAGGCGGGCCAGCTACATTTCAGGGAGTCATGAACAACTAATTACTGTCTGGATCAGTGGTATTGTTGGTTGGCATCTGTGTTTGTGCGTCACCCTGGTGAGAGGAGACAAAGACAAAAAAAAAAACTGGATGCTGCTCTCTCTTCATTAACACTGTCAGTGATAGTTGGATGGCAGTCAACGCTGGAACTGGGAGTCCATATGGGGTTATTTGATATGCAGACACAATGACGGAATTTGTGTTTTGAAAGGCAACATCTGTGTTTTTTGGGTTTTCTTGTTAGATTTTAAACAACAGTAGAAACCCTTCTTCTGGTCTCCTTTCATGCTTCTTAATGATCAAATCGACTGAAAGTGTTGCCCTTGATTAGTTACTTAAATGATAGAAACCTATCAGTTTGTGTATTAATTAAAATAATTATTTTCTTTTAATTATGTCCTCCATTTTACTTTACACTGAGTTAACAATCACACATGAAGGACAAATTCATTTGGATAGAAAAGATTACTATTTACTTTAACTGTAACTGAATCAGTGATCAAAATCAAATCTTCAAATCTGAATCTTTACTCAAAAATATATTATAGTATTGCAATAACATATGTAATGTTATTTCAGTGCTGAATGATTGAATGAATTGAGTTCATATTTTTGTATACAAATGGAATTTGTCTTTTAAAGTGCTTTGAGATTAGTTTGTATAAATAAACTAAATAACTGAACTTCTGATCCGCAGTCAGAGGATTTATCCATTGTGCTACTGGCTCTGTCTGAATAACTTGACAGTAACAAATATGATGATGTGAAATATTATGTTTCCTTCTTTCAAATATCTTCTGCTTTTATTTCAACACAAGTGATACCACCAAGAAGCAAAATGTTTCCAGACATAGTAGAATAGGCGTTCCTGATGCAGAGAGTTTTAGTCCTCAATATTATCATCTGGGATTCAATCCCCGACCTGAAAAACCTTGTTGTATAACTTCTCTCCTTTTCCTTTGGCTAGTTTTCTGTTTCTGTTTTTGCATATTTCTGAGATGAAGCTAGCTTTTTTTTAAACTTTTCATTATCTTAGCTTTATGTTGGTTCATTTAAAAACTACTTGTTGATATCTGAGATGTGTGGTTTTATACACTTTTGTTTAAGTCGAAATTTAGAACTTGGAAAATGCCAGACCACTGACCAGTTTAAACCTTGGAACTGAAAGAAAAACTGTGCTTTCCTTAAAGCGTCCTGTGGCTGGATGGTCTGTGTTTTGAATAATGACTCTGCAGCAACATCTCTTAAAATGTTACTTTTCTTTTTTTGTAAATATTGTGCCATTTAAGCCATCTGCTCTGTTGAATTACTTTGCCATTACAGCTTTTCTCATTGAGACGAAGGTCTTCAGTGCCTTTGCTTGTCAGAAATCTTCCTTTCAGCTTCCAAAATGGGAACTCTGAATCTGCTTTTAGAAATCCAAACCTGAGTAACCTAGCCCTGCATGGGTTAAATCTCAAAATCATTTCTTTTTGGTTGTTGCCAATACATATTTAGTACAATATAATGCGAAGTGGGAATAACATGTTTTCCTGGTTTCAAAGTAGAAATCTTTTTTGCTAAATGCCAACATGAATCTAAGGTTTCTGTGGCCTCACTACTGTGAATACACACTCTTCGGCAGTGACCAAAAAATATGCTGCCATAGTAACAAGCCTGCCAACGAGAAACATCTGTGATCTTCAAAATGCATTTTACAATCATAGCTTGGGCAAGCTTTGCATTTGCTTTAAATAAATTATTAAACTTTATGAGACAGAAGTCGACTCTTAGATACAGGTTATTTTTCCTACTCATGCAAATAAAGATAGATGTACTCTCATTTTATAAGGTAGAAAGAATTAAGCGGGTGGTAGGATGAGGCAGGGTCTGTCTTTCGCAAGGTGAAATTTGTCTGGTTTTCTTTTTGCATGTTTTTATTTCAATGATATGTTTTTATTTTCATGCTTTATAGGATGACTACAAGAGGTTTTAGTCATCCTTTATTTTTTGCTTCATCCCAGGTACCAATTAATCAGCAGAAATAGGAAACATTCATTAAGGTACAGCATTTATTGATATAATGTACATTACAATAACCAAGTCTGGCGCTGATAAAAAAGCATGGATAGCTTTTTCTAGGTCACAAAGACGTAGAAAAAGTTTAAATTAGATGAAACTGGAAAAGCTTCCTCTGACAATAGAATGAATTTCAAGCTTCCTTGAAAGTTGAGGGCAAAGAAACAAACTCTGACAATGTGACACAAGTTAGGCTGGGCTGGAAAATAAAATCAAATACATGTACATGTACAACGAAAACAAGACAGAACCAACAATGGAACCTTCTGGTACTCCAAAGGAGGACGATGCACAGGATGAAAAAGGCAAATGGCAAAAAAACAAGTGTTTAAGTTAACTATAACTAAAAACACTTGTTTTTGATGTCTGTTGAAACAGAGGTGTAAAGATTCTCTACTAAGTTTATAATTATAGTTTATAAACTATGCGACTGTCTCTTGGAAGAAATAAAAGATAAAAAAAATATATTGACAGCATGGTATTGATATTATACTATAATATGTTATAGTAATTTGCTATACTGTTTAAAAATTCACTTAAAGAGAAATGACAGTTGGAGAAAAGCCTTTTTTTAAATGTAAAAGCCTTGACCAAAACAAACCTTGTAGTTTTGTCAGAAGACAAAACTACAATGCTTTGTCTTCTTTCCTTATCATACTGAGGAATGATTATTACTTACTCAGTATGATAAAGTATGAAGGGAAAAAGAAGGGAGAGAACAACTTGAATTTGGGATAAAACAGTGCTGGCAATACTTCTGAGTCTATTTAATTATGACTTGTGTGTTATTCAACATACAGCATTATATACAATGGTGTTTGAAGATGTTTTCTGAGAAGCAATTAGATACCGGTTATGTCAGAATAAACAACCTTTTCAAATCATGTGTGCTTTAAGTTTCTTTCCTTAGCATAAAATCTTTTCTCATCCACCTAAAATGTTTTGTGTTCTTTCGTCTATGCATCTTCCTCTCACTCTCTTACTCATGCAGTCACTTTTTTCTCTCCTGCCTCAAGCCTCACATTCATCTGGCTGTCAATCAAAGGTTCAAAAAACCCTACTTACTAATTAAAATATTTCTGCACCTCTTCTCTAAGGCAAGTTCCAATCATATGCATCAAACTCTATGTTTTGAGAACCCACCAAAATAAAGCTCCATTGGAAAAAAAATGCTATCAGCCCCAAAACAAAGAAAAAGAGAGAGAGAGAGAGAGAGAGAGAGAGAGAGAGAGAGAGAGAGAGAGAAAAATAAAGGCAGAGAGAAAGGAAAAAACCTCCCCACTTATCAACATGTAGAAATAAACCTGGATGGAAGAGAAGTGCTGCAGGCAGTGTGACAAAGTAAACAAATCTCATTCAAGTGCATCCATGGAGCGCAAAGTCTGGCAGAAGTAAATCAAAATGAGCCAGAATAGATGAAAATAAAACTTCAAATGAGAGCACAAAACAAGAACTTTTCATCATATTTGTTTACTTTGGGCCACTTGACTAATAAATTGAGGCCATAAATCACTCTACTTTTCTAAGCCTGAATACTGTGTGATACAATGAATCAAACAGTGTGATACCTAGATGCGCCCTGAAAGTAGAAAGAATTGCATCTGCTTTGATTTTAATTATAACAACAACCAAGTGGGACGGTTGTCTTTTAACACTGTTCTAACCAACTAAAGGGTCGGACAGCCAAAGTAAAGGATCACATACATCAAAACCACTCAAGCTGTCTTTAATGTTTTCAACTGTGTCATCCGACAACCTCGGGATCTTAAAATGCATGGAGAGCATATTGTGATTGCTGCCTTTTTCGAGTGTGAAATTACTATTAGGGTGTGGATGAGTTGTAAAACAGCCTCCCTGCGTGTGCCGCTTGCCAGTGGTTCCAGAGACTTCACAAATGTCACATCACCAAAAGAAATACAAGGGAGGGATGAACCACAGCGAAATAAAAATGAGTGCCATAAAAGAGGAGAGGAGCCAGTCAGTATGAAAAATTTGAAAAATATGAACGTAAAAGAATAGAACAAGGGGAATAAGCATAGGTAGCTTCCTTGTAAAAGAGTAGCTTATGGATTTTGATCTTGAGTTGTGGGATTTGGGTAGTCAGCGTCTTATTGGCAGGAAACAGTAGTAAGGCTCATTTTAGAAGAATTATTAAGTTTTAGCGTAATTTCCTTTATGATTTTACCTGGTTGTTTGCATACAATTATTTGAGGATGGGGTGTCAGAATGGAGTCAGATTCTTAAGTGGAATAATAAAGTTGTTCAGGAGTGAGATGCTACATTACCCTGCATAAGTATTCATACACTTGAATAGTATATATTTTATTGGTATTTAAAAATATACATGTTAAAAACACTGAAATAATTCAAGAGTAGTGCCAGATTAATAGAACAAGATTAATCATAAGACAACTAACAGGGAAACTGTAAAAAAAACCATCATTGTCCAACATGTCATGGGACGAAACTGAGGCTCAGCAGACAGATTATAAACAACATAATCAAATCAGCATGAGTTTGGGTCTTGAATTGCACATTTTACATACATTAAGAGGACCTTTAGCTGATTTTCTGTATTGCCCATTTGCAGTAAGCCTCTGTCACGGTAATACAACTTTCCATCAGCCTCAGTGGGTCTCCTGCAGAGTACTCCATCAGAATATGCTTCAGTTTAAATCTGTTGGATCTGTGGGTGGCTGCTTTGTCGCTAAGAATCTCCTGCTGTACAGTGAAAAAAACCAGGGTGAAAGAAATTGTTTTACTAAAGTTATACAAGTTGTAAATCCTTATTTAAACATCCAAGTGTTGATGAGTTTGTAATTGTTTTTTTTTTTTTAGTAATGTCCATGCTTAATAAATAAACATTTATTTTGATGGTATCTGCAAAGTATTTATAAAGTTTATTTTTTGTTACAGATCCTTTTTTTTTTTTTTTTTTTTATTATTATTTAAGCTAGATGGTGAAAAGGGTCAGGATTTCCAAAACATTTAACAAATCAAAATAGTGAACAAACATAATCATGAAAATGAGGCAGTGCAGCAGACAAGTCAGGAATAACATTTTGGACAAGTGTAAAGCAGATTCAAGATTAAAACAATACATCAAGCTGTGATGAATGGAGCTAAGCTCAGAGAAATCCTAAGGAAACTTTTTAAAGGTTGTAAAAGATATGAGACAGGAAGGACAGATGAACAGAGGACCTAAAACAAGACAACAACAAAATGGTTTAGACCAAAGCATACTGATTTATTAGACCTATCCTGTCAGTCAAGACCTAATAAAACTAAGAATCTAAGGCAACATGTTAAAAATGATACTTTTCCATTCAATCTAAATGACCTTAAACACTTCTGGATATGACCAGGCACAAATTTTCATGTCTGAATACCAGAAATGATTAGAGGCATACTCCACGAAACTTTGTCAATTACAGCAAATGCTGGTTTTGGAAAATACGGACTCACTCAAAAATGTTGATTAAACACATAAAATACCTATCAATAAAGTATAACATTTTACACTCTCATTGTATCATTAGGTGTCAGCTAATGACAACGTGTTTGGAAATAGGAACCACCTCACTTTGACTTAGGCGAGCCATTTAAATGTTCTAACTATAAAGGATCAAAAGACACACTCTCTCGCCTCTTGCTTGGTTTTTGCAAGCTCTCTTTGATCCTAAACATGCTGAGAGGTGCTAGTCTTTGACATGTTGCTGAAAAACGTGCACACACATCCACATTCAGTTGACAAGATAAGGCTCTGGTCCTGGACTATATTGTGAGGCCTTGGAGAGACAGTGGAGTTCCATTAGCCAAAGCAGCGGAGCATGGCCACTGCTGGCTCATCACTATCTGCCACCCCATCTAGTCGGAGGTCTGGAGCAGGAAAAGAGGGTGAAAAAGAGGAAGAGATACACAGAGACTGAAAGTGATGGAGGAGAAACAGACAAGGCAAGAGGAGGTGTTAAGAGGAAAATAAAAAAAAAAAGGTTGGATGAGAAGGGTAGAGGAAAGAAGGATGTAAATAAATCAGCAGATATCACTTCACACATCACAGCCTATTTGGTCAGCACACGATTAGTCAGCACGCATGGCACAACAGAGCTGAGGGACCAATATATTTAACATTAAAGCAATGGTTTAATGTTTCACGGTGATTTATGACGGTTTAAATACCATATCATTCCCCAGTTACTCACCATATTGTTAACAATATATCAGTGCTGCTGCTCTCTAGTCGAAATCTAACGAGACATATACATGGAACAATTACGACGCTGTGGGGCTTATTCTCAAAATGCTCATCATGCTGGAGTTGATTAAGTTAGAGAATGTGTTTGCTTGATTGTTTTTCCATCTGCTTCCAAAACAATTAAGCATATGCCTGGATTTCCTCCTCCTCCTCCTCCTCCTCCTCCTCCTCTTCTCCTGTCTCATGTTCTGCTTTCCTCTTGGCCAGGAATCCTCCAGGGAGCTAACTTCTTTACCTCCCTGCTTGTTTCTCCCCATCTCTTCCTCTCCTTTAATTCACCGCCTGCGGAACACTGAGAAAAGTGCTGATGAACAATTAAACATGGCCCTTCCCCAGGGAGGCAAGGTCACTCCTATTTGTGTGGATGGGCGTGTGTGTGTGGAAGAATGGGTGGGCGGTAAGTGCAACAAACGTATTATAGAAGGATAAAGGAAGGAAGGTGCTTGGCAGAGGTACAGATATGTGCCAAGCAGAGAGCAAAAAGCTGAGTAGTGTTATACCGCCTGTAGAAATTGAGAATAATTGGTGTCCATAATACACTGACTTTACAGTAAAAGATATAATGCAATTAATTCAAAATGCATAAAGTGTCAAGCGCCGAGGCGTAATCAGCGATCCGCATACTTACTCACCACCATCTGTGCCTCTTAATGCAGATCAAAGAAAGTTCTAAAACTGTTTGATTAGCAGTCAGAACCTCCACTGTGAATGTACACTTGTGCCGTCAGAAACGTCCGTCTTTTTCTTGATTGATATGCAGCATATTTGCTGACACTATGTTCAATCATTGAGAGCAATGCACTGTGCACACTTCAGCATTTAAATTGAAGAACTACTTTGGCTTTCATTTATGTATCGTGTTACTGTACGAAGGTTAACATCTTTTGAAATTACGGCATAAGGACCCAAGGTTTGAACAGCAGCTGGCTATTGTGAAACAAAAAAAAAACTATACCCTAAAATAACTAAGCTATGCACAGGACAATGTAGCACAACAGGTGTCTAGAATGCAAAAAATTTCAAACATCTTACAAATATTTAGTTTGGGCAACATCCTCAAATTCCTCATGATTGAACTTCCTTAATTAATTAAAGTGAGGGTATATATATATATATATATATATATATATATATATATATATATATATATATATATATATATATATATATATATATTGTTGAGAATATAAGTTTAGTTAGCATAATTATAGAAACAGGTAATATTAGATGTAGTATGAATTTTTAGGAGTAGACTTTACGACTGGTAAACTTAGATAAAAACTCAGGCTAAGACACCTGGTGACTCTGAGATTCAACCTTGTACTCCCGTAAGGAGGGTTTGCAGACAGGGGGTGTCTGTTATCAGGAGAAATAAATTCTTTGGTGCTGGTTCAAGAGTTCAGTGAAACATTAAATGTATAAGAAAAGTCTTCGCCAAAGTATAATCAAACGTATTGGGCTATTTCCTTAAGCATTAAACAGCATGTTTTGAATTGGTTAGTTTTGAGTCATATTACTTGCATGCAAAGTATATTACTAAGATACAATAGGATTATTAAGCCATTATTTTTACTCTTAAAATTATTTCAGGTATTTTCAAAAAGAGCTTTTCCAAATTAGACAATCTTGCAGTTTTAAATCCGAACGTATAGTTAGTATTTGTAGCATTAGATTTAGTTTCAGTACACAGAACACTATCTGCTTGGGACAGAAACCAAAACAGACCTTGGTGGAGGTCATAAATTCTGGTCTAGGAGGGTCTGCAGGAGACACCTGGTACGGAAAGACCCAGTTTGACAATCCATATATTTTCTTTTGGGCTCTTTAGCATGAGGTAATAAAATTAACATTGGAACAGCCCTGCAAGGAGAAGGCACACCTTCTAATGCATATATTTAAATGAGGGGAATACACATTCTTATAAAATGGTTTGTTTTACAGCAGAACTTCGAATCTCTTTGTGCTGAGTGAGAGATTCCCAAAATGCATTTTGTTTATTTCTGTTTCTGTTTTCCTTTCAACTCATGCAGGTAACTCTATGTTTGTCATGTGTTGGACTTTTTGATAATCCGGGTGTAATGCTGTTGTAACATTCTGTATTGCATTGAATTCTTTGGATAAAACTCTGGAAATATCTGAAGTCAGCTGTCGTATGATTGTTCTCTGAAACTCCACTGTACACGCAGAGTTCCTGGAACCCAGAAGATCAGAGGAAAATAACGAGCAAGTAAATTAAGTAGATTTACTCCTCTGATTTTCAACAATATATAAACATTTTGAGCTCTATCATGCTATGTTATACCTTCATACCTGGAGTGTTGCTTTGATTCTTTCATGCATATTTGAGGAATTCCTGAGTCTCCCACGGCAGCTATTCATAATGCCTAAATGCTTGCTTCTGCGAAGTACTGTCCAGTTTCCCAAAACTCTTCCTTAGAGCCGTAGTCCTCTGCCTAACAAAGCACCCCTCCCCCACACAGAGCTCCGCCATACTACCAGCAATTTGCAAACACCTGGCAGAAATGGCTTTTGGACGTGTAGCAAATTAACTAGCCCGATAAAAACCAGGCCCTTATTCTATGTTTTCCTTTGTACAGTGTCTAGACCTTCTGCCACTGAGAAACGATTAGTTACTGAATGTTTGTTGTTTTAATGTTTGGCTGTAATGTGTTTAATGTGCCAACTCTGAAGCTTACTGGAAACTGTACTGTACAACCATCTCCTACTGTGAAGGCACAAGTGCCAAGCTGAACGATGCCTGGGAGCTCCTTTAAGTGGTTCCTGAAAATTTCAACACCACAGAAAGAACTTAATCACACAACACAACTGACCACATTTCCGACATTTGCCAGTGATGAAAGCTTAATATTTGGAAGACTGAATGGCTTCCTTCACTTCCTCCACTGCCATTGTTTTACTACAACCACCGGCAGAGTACAATCAATGTCTTTGCTCACAACTCCTTCTGTTTGCTGATTGGCCCTGATGAATCTGAAACTGAGAAATTCCACATGGAGCCCTGAAGAATGATGTGAATTGAGCAAAATTTCATTGTAGCAATGGCCAGGCCATAAATAACTATAAGGTAATCATTGGTAAAATTAATTTCCATCTATTTTTATCATACATCATCAAGTGTCATGCACCTGATGTAAACTTTCTGTTCCACCGCTGTTTAAAAAGTTAAGTTGTAGATCTGTGTATCAGTAGGCGGGGAGGCTAAATTGTGTAATTTATGCAAACAAATTATAACAAATTATTCAGATGAACATAAAACTAAAATACACTCACACTCTGACTTGACAAGCAATACTAACAGCATTATTCACAAATAGCAAAGAGACACAAATATAGCCTTTTTGGGATGCCGTTCTTTGCCTCTCCTGAGATTCATGAGCTGCAGGGGAGTAGCTGGAGTTCAAAACTGAGTAAAAATGGGGAAACGAAATGTAAACTTGAGAGTGAGGCATCTGTAGCCATTTCCTCTCAATCACTGCCTGGCAGACCATTATTAGATGTCTATGTCTGCAGGAAATCATTAATTTGAGAAAAACAAAATATGTCAAGTTTATCCCCGTGGCCGGCAACTATTTTTGTGTGTTCAACACAGGAGGTGGTGAGTGCCTTGACACCCTTGAGGCCTTTTGTTATTTATTAATTTCATCTCATATATTTTACTTGGGCTGCGGGTTGAGAGGGGAGCTGTAATTTGTACACAAACATGGTCTATTTTGCATCCTAGCTTTGAGCTGTTTACTAAATTAAGAAACCAGAGTTTTTTTGATATCATTTATAATACAGGCCTTGATATATTCTGCATTGCATTTGATTCCCATCAAGCCAAGCATTGGTTTCCAACTTGAGACTTTGCCTTAATGTGGCAAATTTGTGATTTCTTTCTCATTTCCAGATCTCAGATCACACAGTGTCCACCACTGAGATAGCCAAAAAAAATTTGAACAATTTGCAGAGGAGCACACACCTGGATACTGCAAAAGCCAACATCAGGCTTCTGCCTGCTGCAAACTACTCACTCTGGTTCCAGAACCTTCTGTTTGGGCTACTGCAACTCCCTCTTCAGCCAGTCTTCTCTCCAGCCCCACCAACAGCGCTAAGGCCTTTTCCATGTTATCCTCCCCCTTGCACAGACCCTCAACTGGCTGCTTCTACTGAATGAAAAATCTGTTTGCTTCTGGCAAAGGAGGCTGCAAAGAGGAGCCACATGTGCATGCCACCAGGCCACGGTCCAGTTTCACTTATGCCAGCTTGATATGGTTTTCATCCAAAAGACCATTCAGGATCCCACTTATATTTTCTTTCCAAGTTGGCTGATACTGCTGTGGCATTAAATTATTTCTTCCAACCTCTCTTCCACTGTCCAATTTATCCCGAAATACTTTATCTTTTATTTATACTGCTTCTCGGTAGGATTTTGAAACTTCTTCTGTTGCACTTCAATTAGGTTGCCTGGAACAAGAGCCTCATTCAAATTAATGAAATGTAAATGTCACACTTCTTGTCTGCTGCAGTTTTCCATCCTGTATTAGCTTTTATCAGGGGTGCTGAAAATAAATTAGATAATTGCAAACTTAGATAAATAAACTCACTGAACTAACAGGGTAATGTTATGCTTTCTACTCTTAACATGGCACACATACCAGTCTGCAGAAGCATGTGCAGCTTTAAGTCAATCATATGAACTTTACAAATGACTTTGGGTCTCAGGAAACTTGCTTGAAAGTCATTAGATTTGTGAAATATCGTACATGTATAAGAGTTTTACATACACACCATGAAATCATGTCAAAGCACTAGGAGGCGACTGTGAGACCTTGGAAGGCTGCAGCCTGATTGGCCACTGCTTGCACAGTGATGTTTAGAAGAAGCTAAAGAGAAACGGAGCAGTTATTCCAAATAAAGATGATGATCCCACCCTAACTTTAGATCTGTACCTTAGTTGACTTTAACTTTTGTCATTATCCTAGGCTAGTTGTGTGTTATGTATCTCCTGGTGTGTGTTTTTTCACCCCCCCACCCCATGCCTCTCCTCTCCAAGCAGCTGATTCTTATGATAGAGATGCTGTTCAGGTGTGTTAATTACTCACCTGAATTTAATCATCTCTATTATCACAGTCTTAGGCTCTAATGCTGAGTTTCTCAATTCCCCTCCTTGGGGACCACTGCCCTGCATGCCTTAGACGTTTCCCTTCCCCCACACACCTGACTTGAATAAGTGGATCTGTCTGTCTGCAGCACTTGATGCAGATGGATGGTCTGCTTCAAGAGGAGGCCATTCATTTGAATCAGGGGTTCTGGAACAGAGACATGTCTAAAATATGCAGGGCAGTGGTCCTTGAGGAGAAAATTTGAGAAACACTGATCTAAAGGATGGTGACTCAGCATTTAATTGTTCTGATATGAGAGAGCAACTTTTTGGGCCTTAACTTGAGCCTCCTACAGTGAAATCCTCAGAACGTCACATACTAGAGTTAACCAGGTTCCTTGAAAAAATAAAATTTTAGGAGAATTGCCTTCAATCTATAGAGAATTAAGGAGACGTTACAGATATTTAATCCTCTGTATGTCTATTCTGCATCACACATATGGGCTCAATCACATACAATGTTCTTCCTTTGACATTTCCCTTTTTGTAATTTTCAGCTATTGCTCAGAATTTATTTGCTCCCTTGTGCTTCCTGTAATTTCTATACTCAGATGGAAGCTGCTTGAAACATATACAAAAAAAAAAAAAAAAAGACTCAACAACTTGCCATGTTGACTTCTCTGTCAATCAGCAAGTTTTTGTGTTCTGACTATGGAGCAAAGCAAAAGACATTTTACCAAGGTGTAAAAGCTCACCATTTGGGTGCTTGTATTTATGTTTTAATCTTTCATAGTTTATTCTGTGTAGAGCAAGAAACAGAAAGAGACAATGCAAACATATATTTTTCTGTCCTCGATTTCGAAGAGCATATTTTTCCACCGTCTCTCTCCTGTGCCCTGTTGCTGAGCAGCAAAACAACTAAAAAAAACTATTTTCTTTGTGGGACTGATATGTTCTCTCTGCCCCCGAAAAGCTGAACTTATTACTTCGATAGATGGGGAAGGAAATACAAATAGAGGAAGCTGGAAATGGAGAGATGGAGAGAAGACAGGGAGCTGTATGAAAAGAGAAATGGAAGGATGGATGCATGATTAGCTGGGAAAGAGTCAGAGTTAGTGGCATCTATAAATAGGTGAATGAATGGATGCATGGCTGGTTGAATAGGAGACTGGATGGATGGATGAATGGATGGATGGATTTGGGAGATGAAAAGCCTTCAGGTAATCGAGATATTAAAAGATGAATGAAAACAGGGCAGCTCTCTCTCTGCACTTCTCGATTTACCCCCTCCCAGCTCTGCCCCTAACTTCTCTTCTCACTCTGTCATTGTTTCTTCCTCTCTGTTATGAACTCTCTCTCCCTCTCTTTCTTATTCTGACCAGATGAGTAATAGCTCTGGCGCTGTGGTTTGACTGATTAATGCACTCAAAGAGCCCAGGGAGGTGGAGCACAACAAACAGATGGGGGAGGAAGGGAAAAAAGAGGCAAAGGAAAGTCTGAACAGAGTTAGTGAACTGATGTGTGTGTGTGTGTGTGTGTGTGTGTGCGTGCGTGAGTACTCGTGTGTGTGTGTGTGTGTGTGTGCTTGCATATGCATGTCCATCAGACAGAAACCCTAATGGTGCTGTTCGAAAAGAGCTGCATCAAGTGGTTTGATCAGTGAAAAGGTTCTCTCTCCCTCTCTTTTTTTAGGTTAGAATAATCATGCTCATTTTTTTGAGTGACCAATCAGCCTGCAGTTGGTTTCCAGGAAGGTGGAAAAAGAAGAATTATTAAGCCTAGCAAAGTATTCAAACCTCTTAAGCTTTTACACACTTTGGATAGTAAGCAATTTTATAACCACAACATTAATATGTTACACTGGAATTTGATGTCATAGACCAAAACAAATTGGTGCATAATTATGAGATGGAATATATGATGCACAGTTTTCAAAATGCCAAGCTTTGGAGAAGCTTTTGTCTATATTTTTCACATACTCCAAGAATTTGGGTCAGAAATTTGACTGTCAATTCTTGAAAACTACTTTGGTTTGTTGTGAGCCTTTCCCTCGTAACTCTGGATGTGTGTTTAGTGTCTTTTTTTCAGATGAACCCAATCAAGTCCCTCCAATGGCCGATATTACTGTTTTGACATAAATCAGGCGGCTGTTCCTGGATTCAATTTGAGAAAATTATTTAAATGTTTGTGTTGCACAGTAAATGGTTCTGTCTTCAAACGGCTTAATAAGCGAACAGGGTCTCTGCCCCGTGTTTTTAAATCATTAAATTAAGCTGACTTTATTGATCGTAAAAACATATATTTTTTTTCTTCTTTGTAGTGCACAAGAGTATGTTTCAGTATTTTCCCCTCCCATCCAACCAATCATCAATTTTTGTCCGTTAACACCAAACCTTAAGTCTTTTTTTGCAAAAATATCTTTTCAGTTACATCATAGGACAAATCAAACAAAGTCGGTGTATTAAAAATGTAGACTAATTTGTAGTCTCTGCAGACAGTGACAGTAAGTGTTTGAATAAAGCGACAGCATTGTTAACAGTATTTGTCCCATTATAAACTTCAACTGTTTTTTAAATTTTTTGCTGCACTTGTTTCAGACCAAACAACTTTAATTATCACATGAAGAGAAACAGAGTAAATAGAAAACAGGTTTTTGAATGCTAATTTTAATGGTTAAGTGAGAAAAGAGGCTGCCTTTAATTACCCCCATAATCTAACAACTGTTTGTGTCACCATTGGAGGGAACAACTGTCATCAAGCATTGCAATAATAAGCACATTTTCTTGAAATTGCAGTGAGGGGACTTTGGTCAACACTTCTTTGCAGAATTGTTTTAATCTAACCACAATCGAGGGTTTTTAAGAAAGAAAGGGATTGTTCAAAGTCATGATTCTTACCTAATAACTGGCTTGAGGAAATGTCTAATCCTTGCCCAGCGTAACAGATGTGAGGCTGCCATTCAATCGGCACTACTGGGGCCTCTGACCATTACCAGGAGAAGCAGCTGAAGTGCCTTGCTCAAGGACACAGGGGTAGCAGGGATTCAAACTGGAAACCTACAGGCTATGGGAGGAAAACACAAAACCCTGAACCACTTTAACATGACTAGTACAATGATTCTCAGGCAAAATTTAGTTAAAACATTGCTCCATAAGTGTTTAAAGTTTTAAGAAATAGTCAATTTCTTTTGTGTGTGTTTTGCTGCTATTAATTTAAATAATTTACAATCAGAATGGTGGGAAACTAAACATGCATTATGACATACAATTTTAACAATCATTTTATCTATCAAGTGTCGGCATGTTGCCTAAATGCTCCGTTGGGAGTCAAAAATGTATTTCTGTAATATGTTCATCGTTCAAAGTTTTCCATTTTCAAAAGTAAAAGAAAAATACAAATTCAAAACAAATTTTTTATTTTTTTATTTTCGACAAAATGATTTTGCTGAAGGCTGGAACAGGAATTTCAGAACCAATTGAAGACAAAAAGTCTTCAAACAGTAAGTCACAAATCAATTTTCAAAAAATAGAAGCTCAGAAATGGAGCACTATACGCTTTGTAGCCGCGGTTCTGTCACAGTGCAATCCCTTAGAAAGGATATCTGTTTTTCACCAAGTTACAAAAAAAATGTTGCTTTCCATCCATCCAGTTTCTATACCAGCTTTATTCTGTTAACGATCTTGTTCAAAGTTGTTGGATTTTTTTTATTTTTCGTGTTTGTTAAAAGGTTTCTTTTTTCTGAATAATGATTACACATTTGTACTAAGCTTTACATTAGTTGATAAGGGCGGAATATCGATTTTCGATGAGATTCCTCAGAGCAGCTGTACCGACAATAGATAAGGAAGAAGTATAAGACATGTTGGATTTATTTTTAATGACACCACCGTCCACCTAAAGTTTGGTTTTAGACATTTTTGAAACATCAAAGGCTTTACCCAACAGCCCGTCTTGCCTGACTCAAAGCTGAGACATGGAAGAAAAAAAAAGTGAACACATTCGTGAAATAATTCAGGGTTTGAAAAAAAAGAGCTCAAAGCTTGCAGTAAATTTTACTGCATGTTTTTGTAAATCATAAGGCTGGGTCGATGTGCAGAAGATAAAGGTGGACAACATTCCTGTTTTTGAGAATAATTTCTCGAGAATTTCATGTGTGTGCAGCTTTAGTTATAGGTTGCACTCATACATGCTTTACATTGTTCTTGAAACTAATTTACTTAATAATTTAAGTATTTAAGGTATAAGCTGATGGGTTTATATACATATACACACACACACACACACACACACACACACATATATATAGATAGATAGATAGATAGATAGATAGATAGATAGATAGATAGATAGATAGATAGATAGATAGATAGATAGATAGATAGATAGATAGATAGATAGATAGATAGATAGATATGTTTTTAGAAATTATTATTGCTGGGCATGTACATTTTAATGCACAAAAAGAAATGAGTTTGACTTTATTACCCAATCCAAGTCCTGACTTTGGAGGTAAATGAACACACCATAAACAGCTTTCACTACTGCGGAAGCGGAAGTGAATGGGCTTGGACAATTAATCTTCTGTTTGTTGCTCTTGAGCTTTTAATCTGTGTCCATTTGTTCACATTTGCCTCGCAAATAACTCTAACGAAATGTATTCTGTGTATCACTAGAAAAATACCAAATGTGATATTTGTTCATGAGAACTGAATCAAGAGGAACAAATTTCAAAATACGTACTGGTACTTCAGTGTAAAGCACCAGTACGTTCATCTTCAAATCCCAAATCAATGCTTCAGTACTTAAAAGGAAAATAAAAATCAAAGCAATTACTAAAAACTACTAAAGACTTGATGTGTTTAAGTTCAGCCTTGATGCCCATTTAGCCTAAACACAGCTGCAGATTCTGCATGTCCCATAGAAAATTTCTTAGTCATTCCTTTATAACTTGGGCTTATTGCCAATGTTTCGTTGCCTTTAGAGGAGCAGTGGCTCACTGTTAATTTTTTGCTTCAGAGATTATTCATGCCCCAGGTTTGTGATTATATTTGTGTCTTTTTGAGCAAGAGCTTCATTCTCAGCTGAACCAACATTTTAAAAGCAAAAACAGGATGAACAAAATCTGCTGTTTTGTAAAGTGTATATAAAAAATAAAAATGTAGTATTTTATTATTTTCCATTAGTTTCTCATTTATCCTGCTCAGCGCCCCCCTCTCTGTCTTTCACCCTCTTTCATCAGCCCCATTCACTTCACATGCCCACATCTCACCCAGAGCTCCTGTAACCTTCATTCTCTAACTCCACAGATCCATCATCGTCCTGAATGAACACATACTGTAGAACAAAAGTTAATGGGAGGGGGACGGTTTCAAATAGGACCATGTCATCAATGGGCCACTTGGTGGCACTGTGGGTTCAAACACACCAGCCATTTCCCTCTAAATTAGTTTTTTTGGGGGGGTGTTAATGAAGGGGCTCAAAATTAGTGGGAGGTGTGAAGAGAGGGAAGAGGGAAAAAGCAAAAACAACGGGATATTAGAGGGGAAGATGAAGAATTGATAAAAAAAAAATGTAGAGGGATGGAATGCGAGAAGCTGGTATTTTCAGAAAAACATAAAAGGAGCAAGAATGAGAAGGCAGGAGATTTTTTTGTTGCAAAGCCTGAACCTGATTTCCGTGCCCTAAGCCTGGATGCCTATTTTAGAATACAACGGATACTGAAACCTGCGGTGATATAACATAACAGCGACACATAACCATGACTACCAGCTTTCAAAATGCCACGTCTCTAATAAGAGCCTGCGCTAAAGCTCCGTTTTATGGGAGATATTCAGACGCAGTACCCTGCAATTAACTGTCATTCCCTGTGTGTCTCCATTCCAAAGAGATGAAAATGATGATAATAATCCCCCATTAATACTTATCACATCTGTGATCAGGGAACAAGATTCACAAGGAAAGAGTTCAAATTAAACTTTTGCCTCTTTTTAGAGCCTTTTTCTCCATGGATGACGAGTGTACAGCTTAAACTCACACAAGAGCGCATATAGAGGATGTAACATCTATCATTAATTTTAGTCTCCATAAAGAGTCAAAGAACTTTTGAAACTTTACTCAAAGTTGACAAGAGTTTTAACTTATGTGTTGTTATCTCTCCTTAAATCTTCTGACTTTATTGGAGATACGCAAACTTTAAATTGTGATGACAAACAAAAGTCAGCGGTGGCAATTGCCAAAATGCTGCACATGTCCAACAGGCTCAATGGGACATTTGCTTTAATTCAAATGTTCTGTTTTGCTTTTACACCTGAATATATCATGAAAGTTCACTCAAAGTTCAAAGTTGTGAACCTCAGAACCTAAACAACTGAAAAAACACAAATTCTGTCTGCAGACAGAGTGTAGGAACATTGCCATCTTTGGGGAAAAAATCTTGAAGTAAAAAAAATAATGATAATCTGGTAATCATCTCCACCTTTAACCGTGTTAGATATTTATTTATCAACATGTTTGTGTACCATATGCAGCAAATAGAGGTTTATTTTCTATTTAAAGCTGTTAGGTGTGATTATGACAGTGAGACCCAAACCTGCATATTTTCCCACTAATGATTCCAACAATTGCCACTTACAGTTTGCGTTGTTAAAGGTGCAACATATGCATGTAAGAGCTTCTGAACTATAATTCAAGAATTGTCAGACTATTCAGTTTCTTGCAAGAGTATTCCTACTTTGTCACATTTCTTTCACAACCACAACCTCATTGTATTTTACTGGATTTTATTTTCTTTTTTGCTATAGATTAACATAAGATAAGAAGGAATAAAAATGAAGAGTAAATAATTTACGTAGTTTATTAATTTATTTATAAACTAAATTCTGAAGAATGTGACATTTGTTCCCTTCTAATTCCTTACTCCTAAATAATAAATAAAGAGTTTACAGCAACTTAATTTCTGTACAAAAACAACTTTTAAGTGAAAACCTTAAAGGTTTGTTGGAGAATACTGATTATCTCTAATGCATCATGAAGTCCAAGTCAGCTTTTGAAGGGACCTAACCTCAACTTGGCACATTCTTTTATATGCTATAAAAGAATATGTCAAGAATATGTGCAGCTATTTTTCTGAGCTCTGTCCAGTCTGTCATCTAAAAATGGACAGCAAATGACAACTGCACATCTTTTACCTAAACTGAGTGCTTGACAATTTATCAAAACTGCAGTCATAATGGCTTTGATCAGTTAAGTGGTGGAACGCTCAGATCTACATATAATTTAGAATTTTTCCAAATGTTTATTGGTAGTCTATTAATATGTCTCAAAATACATAAAAACAGATACATATAAGCAATATTTACTGCAGTGTAATGCAACTAAACAAGCATTCTCTGTATGTCACAATGGTTCAGTTTACAACTAGTCTAAAAAACTGTCTAACATCAGGAAGAACTCAGCTGTGTCATCCATTTTGATTTCTGTCCCATAGAGACATGACATGAAAGATCCCATTCTATTTGAATCCAGGTATTTAGTTCCACCAACCTGTTTCTAAGTGACAGAATTTGCAGACCTTTGGCAATTCAGAAGGGGAAATGTAATGATAAAAGTTATTGGGGGTGAGGAGAGCTCCTGCTGTTTAAACAGACTGGAAGGCAAGAATAGCAAGAGTGAGAATAGAGTGAACTTCAGGTAACTAAATAACATTCGTACATTGCTCAGAAGGTCTATCTACTCCTGTGGCTGTGTTTTTCCTCAGGAAAAAGCTTTGATGTTGGATATATGTTCTGATGTGAATGCCTGTAGTCATCCTGGTCAAATTATTGACTTTAAACACGGTGGTCAGCAAACTACTGTGTAACAACAAGGACAGCTGGACATACTGATGTTTGGACTAAATTTGTGCTACAAATCTTCGTAGAGAGAAACTTGTTCAATATTTAGTTTTTATTAATCAGATCTGTTGCTGGTTTTGGGAGGGAAATACTCTCCTGTGACAAAAACATAGCTACTGCTGGGTGCTCAATAGTTTTCTTTTGTCAATGACCTTTGTTTTAGACCTGAGATGGCCTTTCAAGAGAAAAATCAAAGTGTTATTTAAAAAAAAAAAATCAATCAATGATTTGTCAAGAAATTGTCAATATATTCTCAGACAGTCTATGGAAAATCAGTCTTCTATTTTCATATCCCTAAAAATAAGTTTTAAATTTAAATAGTTTTAGTAAAACAAATGTTCAGTTCCTTTTCAGAAAATTTGAAGCCAATTTTTAAAAAATCATGAAGAATCCATAATTCATCAAATAAATTATTAGGGTATTTTCACTTTACAAAGTCTACTTGTGGAATATTATATTGCATTTATAAAATCTATAAAATCAATTGCTTTTGTACAAAAAAAAAACAATCGTTGGAATAATTTCTTAATTAAATTGTATTAATATCATTCCCAGGAAACCCAGCTAAAACAAACTAAGTCATAAAAAGATTAAACTTTATCATAAAATTCCCCAAATTCTCACATGTCTACATCTAAAATAATGTAATAAAGAATCCATCCATCCATCCATCCATCCATCCATCCATCCATCCATCCATCCATCCATCCATCCATCCATCCATCCATCCATCCATCCATCCATCCATCCATCCATCCATCCATCCATCCATCCATCCATCCATCTTCTGTTTATCTGAGGTCAAGTTAATTGTTGTGCTGGGAAGAGTGAAATGGTTTTTAGTATTGCGTCATTTCAACAATCTTCCAAAATCTCAGATTTTTTCCGTGCAGTTTCATTGATTTAGTCCCTGGATGCACCAAGCTTCTCACACTGATAATGTATGAGAAGTAATCGAGACTAGTTTTTGCCTTTTTGCCTAACGAGATGTTTTTGCTGTAAACAGCAAAAACATCTAGTTAGGCGGAAGTGAGAGTCACAAATGTTCCACTTAATAGCCAAGCTGTTATATTTTTTTTAGGGGAAAAGACAAAGGTTTCAGTGTATTTTACAATAATGCCTCCTATTAGGACTTTCTTTAGTATAAAAAGGTTTTTCTACTGTTTTTTTTTTTTTTTTATCAGATTTTCTCCAGAATTTTCTGGTTCTTCCACCCAATGTGTCTTCGTGAAGAAGAATTTTCAAGAAAGAAAAATCTGTTACAATAAGGTTCCTTGCTCCAATGGAAGCAGGCAGATGGCTATAGCCTTCGCTCACTCTGCAGGCTTGAAACCCTAACAAGTGCTGAGCAATGAACTCGACCTGCTCTGGAAAGAGGAAGGCAGTGCAAGGACTTAAGTACTGGAGCTTGTAGATTAATGATTGAAAAGCCAGAAAGGCAATAACTTTACAACTCCAGAGAACAGCTTGAATTTTACTGTGTTCTTTAAAATAGATGAAACTGCCTCAACAATAAAATGCAGAAAACCATTTTGCTATTCTGGTGCCTTTTACAATCCCTTCTTTACATCTAAAATATTGTCTCTCCTTCTTGAGAATTTTGATTTCAATTTTCAACCTTTCTCAATAGAGATAAGACAATTTTTCGTTTTTAATAAAGCATGTGAAATATATTACATGACATTACCTCAATAATTTCGTCTGGTATAATACCTGACCAGGGATAACTGATTTCAGGCTGCTATTTGGATATTGCTCAGACTTTTTCTGAGCTTTCACATGTGAAGCAAACTGTTTTTGTAGATTTTCTTTCCCATGAATACTGCTTTAATGATTTACACATTTAGTATGTGTAAATACTAAATTTAACATATTTAGTATTTGTTATGATGAAACCTGTGTTTTGCAGGAAAGAGCTAAATACTGCTTTCTACATCCAAAATAAGATCAGAAGAATGCTCCAGATCTCAAAGAAGTTCAAGCAGAGGATGTTAAAAATGTGGGCCAGAGGCAAAAGGAAAGCAGGAAAGAAGGCCTTTCAAACCGTTTCTTTCCTTAAACGTCATTTGGAATTTTAAATTTGAAGCCCCTGGCAAATAAAGGGGAAGGTTGTGGAGTACTGATAAGGACACAAAAGCAATTTGGGGGGATTCTGCAGTATGCGTGATTCTCTAAAGTTTAAACTGCTTATGAGACTACACATGAGACAGTATAAAAGGAGCAAAGGTGAAGAAGAGTCTGTGTACTCTTGTTGAAATACAAGCTCTGAAGTTTGTTCTTGTAAAAAAAAAAAAAAAAAGATGTGCTTTTTCTCTATATATCTAAATCGAATAGAACATAGACTAATGTAAAGAATCACATTTACAGTAAGGGTGAATTAGAGTTGTCACTTAACTTCATACACATGTTTTCAAAATGTGGGAGGAATCCAGTGTACCTGAGAGAACCCACACAATCTAGTAAGAACATGCAAGTTACCATGGGGACTTGAATGCAGAATCTCGTGACTGGGTCACTAACTCCACCACCGATAAGCTTAACTTATGTTGACCTTGTATTGAAAAATGACAAAAATGCTAAGAACTAATGACAAAGATGCATATTATGTCATTTTGCATAGCAACTGCACCTGCTTTATTTTTAATCCTACTAATAATAATAAAAAAAAAACATTAAGAAAGAAATCTACAAGCACAGTGATATTTAGTTTTGGAACTGCAAAGTAATAATAAGTCTTTCATTATTCATCAAACATAGAAAAATCAATTGTTTGTGTCTGATCTGTCATTTCTTTTTTTATCCCCACCCTAGCAGATCATCGTCAAAGGGCAGCCACCTAATTGAGAGCTATTTTTCATTATAAGGGCAGGGCTACAAACAGCAGCATCGAGCATCACCCAGCACCAGAAGTGGAACGAGAGAAAGAGAGATAACAAAAGAGAGAGAGGGAGAAAATGAAAAGGGTGGAGAGGGATCCCTCTCCCCTCTTTCTTTCCCTTTTCCTGCTCAGCTCTCTCTCTTTCAAGGGGAACTTTGTTTTTTGACTCGCATGGCAGCCTGGCCAAATGTGAGGATATGGGCTCATACCATGATGTGAAAATGGAGAGGGGGGTAGACGCGACAGGTGAGTTCATCCCCTCAGCCAATAGAAAGTGGGGAGCAGGAAAGAACATCACAAAAATCAAAACCCAAACAAATCAGCATTTGGCTGAAGATTAAATATATTAACAATCAATTATTATTATCACCAGTCTCTTTGGCAGATTTTTTTTGCAGTGTTTTATTCATTTGTTTTTGTTAAGAATTAAAAGTTTGATTAAACTGTTATACAAAAGTAAGAACATCTGATTTTATAATAAAACAACTATATAAAATCAAGCGAGTAAAAAGATTCTCTCATATTTTTAAGTAATAATCTGACAATTTACAGACCACCTGGGAATAAAAGTTTAATGCTATGGGTGCCCCCAAGTGATCAGATAAATATTCCCCAAATTAATTTAGAAACTCGATAACAGATAATAGCCCTGTAAGCCTTTAATTGTGTATCTTCACAATTAAAATATGCTTCACAAACAAAATGAAAACCAGAAATGCAAAATTGTGAAGTTGTATTTAGATGAGTTTATTGATCTTATCATTGCTTTTTATGTCAATTGTAGGAAATTTTGGACGTTTATACATTTTCATGGTTCATTGGGATGTTTCTTTAAAGTGAAGTTTATAAGCTCATGTTCATCCCTTTTTTTTTTAGTTTATGTCATACATATGGTACAGTACATGTTTCAAGTTGCTTTCGTCTAATTTATCCTCCTTGATATACACCAATTACATATAAAACACTGATGAATCACATTAGGGCACTGCACACTGGAGCATTAATCATGAGCCAGGCAATCAGAGATAATTTATGGCTTCTCCTGTGTTTCTAAATGATCTCTCTCCTTTCCCTGATTGATCCATTATTTGGTCGTAAGCAGAAACATGTTTGCTGCATCAATCAAATGATTAATCACAAATAATTGCTGGGACAGCTGAACATAATATGCTGTGTATGTGTGTGGCTGAGAGTGGGTATGTGGATATATAAGCAGCAGTAACAAGGATGGCTGGTACTTTTATAGACAGCATTTAGCCTGTGGAAGTTACACTATAACATCTTTGCAGAATTTACAAATATACCACATTGTGACTGATTATAAGCTTATAAAATTATGAAAAGCAAACATTTTCCTCGTAAATCTGTAGAAAATAACTTACCTTTGTTACCTGTAAGTTTACCAAAGGATTTTAACATCATACATTTGTTCTGTATGTTGGGAAATGTAGAATGCAGCTGCGGTTCTTCCATCAAAGGGACCCGGGCAAGTTCATTCCTTTCCTACTCCCAACCAATAAAAAAAGCAGAAAACAATCTAAACCTTGGGAAGGGATAACATTTAATGCATTCACACAAAAACATATAAAATAGTCTCCTCATTCTTAGCATCAAGCAGGGGATACCAGCTCTCTATTGACTGGAGATGCATAAAAGCAAAGTTGCTCAAGGCACAAGTGGCAATAAGTTATATCTTCTCCATGCCCCGTCCCCTGGGCAACTGCCCACAAGTGCCTCCAAAGAACCTCGCTAGTGTACATATTTTGGATTTTTTTTTTCCTCCGGAAACTCCAGATTTCTTCCACTATCTAAAATTTGCTTTGGTTTGAGAGAAAGGACAAGAATGTTAGCACGCACACTTAGTTAAGCAAATAGAAATACAATGAAAAATATAATTGGACAGACTGTTATGAGTTACAGCAATGATTAGAGCTTTGTTGCCAGAATAAGATAGAATAAACATGATGCCTTTTCTTCCAAATTCTACAGGTAAATCAGTCTGAATCGTGGCTTTGGATATATTTGGCAGCTTAACTTATCTATTTTTCATCTTTGGTTTCAGGATTATACCAGGATTTTACATCATTTTAACTACTAAATATAATAATAAATGGATGAAGAAATATTCATATATTTTGAACCCTTCTGCGAGTCAGATAGATGTTTTTTTAACTGGCTTGACTAAACCTTCAGCTCTGCATAGGCATAATGAGTACTGTGATTGTTTTATTTTATTTGATGTTTTATTTTATTTGAGTTAATGTGCATTCACATTTAAAGGAGCTGTGTTGCATGAAATCTTGCTGTTCTTCATAAAATGTGCTGACAATTTTGAAAAAAAATGTTTTTTAGGACACAATTCTTTAAGTGTCTCAAATGGCAAAAAAAAAAAATGTCAAGGAAAAATTTTTACGATAAAACTCCTTGTTCACCATATTTCATTGGGGAAGTTGTTATGTCGCCACAACAATTTTGGTTATATTATGTGTGATGGATGACACCAATAAATGAGAATCAAATTAGAGAAAAACACCAAAGCCCGTTAGGTTTGCCAACGTACCAAAATAAATGTGAACATCTACACTAAAACAAATTAGTGCTGCGCATTAGCGCTACACCGTCAATTTCTTTGCTGAGTGAAACATTTGTGTTTCTTTAAAACACATAATATGTGAAAATAACCTTGAGAACAACCAACATAAGCAGCCTATGAAAATTGTCTGTAAAGTGGAGCTAGTGATGAGTGAAGAGGACTTGAAATTGAATCACAATATTTTGTGCCGTTTAATCATGACAGGTAATGATTTAAGGTATACTAAAAATGAATTTGTAATTTTTTGGTAATTCATCTGTCACTGCCGCATTCCTGATATCTGCAAACAGAAATAGTCCTGTTTTAAAATGTTCTATGTATATAAGTACATCAAATCTAGAAAGTATCACAATAGTTCTTCTAAAAAGCACACAATGTTTGCAATCATTCATATTTTTATATATTTGGTTTTGACCACATGTAATCTACAGTGGTAAAAAACGTTGATGTCGATAACATTGTCAGATTTCGGATTTTTCATTTGGAGACCATCGATTTAATTATAAATCGGATAACACAGAAGCTTTCCCTCCATAGATTTAAACAATCCCTGCAGGAATTATTTACTGCACTGTTTTAACTCTGGTATAGTGATGATGACACATTAACCTTTGTGTGCAGCATGGGTCACCAACAACGGTACCAGCAGGCACCAGATTATCTCCTAAGACTGCAAGTTGGTTGCAGAAATTGTTTCAAAGACAAGTAAATTATGAAACATTCAGTGAAAGTTAAAAGTTAACTGTATTCATCAAAATGCTTCTCCTTATCATTATTCAGTACCCATGAAGTAGTACTCAGTTGCAAAAAGGTTAGTGACCTCTGGAATACAGGAATCTTGAGCTGGCATATAAATGTATTTTGTGAAATATTAAAAAAAAACAAAAACCAAAAAGATAAAGTTTTGGTTTACCAAATGGAGACACTGCAGTACACTGGCAATAAACAATGAGTCTAAGTCCGGGAGCACCTGGCACCTTCCCTCATTATCTGATTATACAAGGGAGTGTCCAATTGAATACCAAAATATTTAATATATTCACTCCTCCTATTATATATAAATCAAAAAATAAGTCAATGAATCAGTAAAACATTACAGATTAATGTTTTATCTATGATTAAATCTTGTACATGGGTTAACATTTTAAGATAATACCATTGTGGTCTTACAGACATTAGCAATGCGCTTTTAACCTGGTCAGTATTTTAAGAAATGTTTCAAAACTGTTATGCCACAGTTTGTTTTTTATTTTATTTATATATTTGGATAAAATCTGTAATGTCTCCCTTAACAAACTGAGCAAACTGAAAATAACTGTGGCACTAAAGAGAAAAATAGAGATAAAAAGATACTGAGAAATAGAAACAATGTTTGGAAAAGAATCAAAAAACTTTTGGACTTGAATTGCTTTTAGTAATTCTGGTTAAATTTCCCCAGCTGTATATTAGACTGGCACTATATTTATAATGTAGATTCATTTTTTGTTTTATCTCAGTGTTTTCTGCTTCCTTTTGATACCTGCATGCTCCCCTTCCTCAGCTGCTCAATCCATTCATGTCTGCAAGGCAATTACCAGTATCCCCTTTGTTACTTATTGATTTTCTTCTAAACCAATGTTCATCTCTTCCCTCTTGTGTCCCCTTTGCCTTTCACATCCATTCTACCTTTAGTCATTTTGCCTCATTTTCTGCTTACTTTGCTTTCGTTTATCTGTCCGGTTCTTCTGTGGTATTTTTGTACATGCTTCCACAGCCAGTTTTTTTTTCTTTTCTTTTCCTCTGTTTAATTTTTTTGTTTTAGTTGTTTTTTGGGGTGGGTGGATTTGACCCTTGGTGGTAAATCCAAAGAGCTCCACCAAGTTTCTCGCCTGGTGGAGGGCCTCTGTAGACATTAGCTGTCTCCATTCTGCTTGACTGAGCTAAGTTATTCAACAATAAGTCACCATGTTAATTCACCGAAATAATCACCTCATGCATTTGAAATGTAAATTATTTCAGGAGAAGCAGCACTGCTTACTCATTAAATAATCCCTCCTCAGACTGAAACAAGCAGGTAGAGTGCAAAAGAAGGCACAGCACAACTTTCACCTGCGGGTCGGGTTCAGGCCTGGTCACACAAGTGAGGGCATCATGAGTGAGAGTTTGCCATCACTATAGAAATGACCCATTTTTTACTCTTCATGTCATAATTTGCTACATATACCTACAATCGGTAGGTATATGTAGTTTTCAGTTTCTTATGTAGCCTACATGATAATGTTGAAAGTTTGGTGTCTATTTGTCTTCATCCCCCTTACTCCGTTTCCCCTAAACAAAGTTCTGTGCAATCATCTGCATTCAGAATCAATAATATCAATCAATAAACAGGTCATTCCCTTGTGTGAAATTCATCAGCCGGTGACACAGACAACCAACAATATCAAAAAATAAAAGCATCATTATTCCAGTCACAGTAAAATATTGTCTATACTTGTTACATCATTAGCTCAAAGACAAATTTATTTTTGGAGTGCATCAACGATCTGAGCTGCAGCTGTGCAGAGAGAAGCTTTTAGTGTTGAGATTATGGAGGAAATGGATTGCATGTGGTTTCTGCAGATGTTCCACTGAAGCACAAACATGGGTCAGAAATATCAAGCCCATGTAAAATCTGGTAAAAGTGAAAAGACATCCTGAATGTTGGACACAACATCCAGGATGTTGTGTTTGGACACCTCATGCCCTTTGCCTGAAAGTATAAAGACCCTGTTGTTGGTGTCATGACCCATGCAGGATGTTTGATTTGATCATCTTTGTTATTCAGCAGTGAAGTTGGTGGTGAAACGGCAACAGATCCTCTGCAAATTCTCTGTAGTAGGGAAAAAGAAGATATTAACCATTGGTCAATTATATATAGTTTTTTTTTTGTTATACAGTTCTTTGTGTTCATGCAATGCATTGTGGAGAGATGATTGTGATCTTCTCTCTACTTTGGTAAAACTGTAAATGAAGGCTCTGCTCAGCAAGGAAAGAAGATTTAATTGGCTTTTGGTAAGAAGTTGTGAATTTATTTCAGAACATCTATATTTTTACTTTTTGCATATTTTTATCCACAAACACTGGACCAAACCTTTACCAGTGAGGTTGATGTCTAATAGAGGATACAGTGAGTGGCTGAGAGTGAGCAGGTAAGTGGAAATCTGCAAGACACTGGTGGTTTCAGAGAACAACCGTGGAAAGAGTAGGTAGGTTCTGGAAGAGGTCTTGATGTTGTAGGATTGCCGATGGGAGCTTGGAACAGGGGAAACGGATGAGATCTGGGAACATGGGTGTGTGTAACACATCATTTCTCTAGAGAGTTTTCACAGAAGTAGCAGAGTGGCTACTTCTACTCAACAAGGTTAATCACCCAGTGAAGAGAGGTTGTCATGCAGCTCCTTATATCCACAGGACCCACTGATGCAAGGTCTGCCCACTGTGAGCATGGAACGCTCAGCTGTAGGAGATCTCTCACAGAAGAAACACAAACACACAAGAATCATGACGCTTAGATGTATCACTGCTTACTTATTTTGCAAAAAAGCTCTTTTTGGTGACCCATCTGCCACACAAAAAACTACTGAATAAAAGTTATGAATAATGATGATTAAACAAATGGATGTAAAAATGAGTGTGGAATCTCACCCTGAGCCCCACCAACTAACTACATTTTTAACTCATGCCTAATTCTTGTCACCTCAATTACAGCTGTTTTAATCTTTATAAGATATCAACAGTTGAAACCAGATTGTTGCATCTACCAAATTCTCACTGCCTGGAGTTAAATCTTGTTTTAGGCTAGTTAGAATGACCAAATTATTTTTATTTGCTAAATGCCAGAAAACCTGGCAAGAACATTTTTTAGAGATTACATTTGTAACTTTATTCAAATTAAAATGGCACACTTTCTTTTTTAAACAATGGCTTTCTATTTGCTAAACTTCCATTATTGCAGGTATTAAACAACATTGTTAGTAGATTCTTCAGCAAGTCTTATGCATCTTAGGTGTTTTATAAGCTGACCGTGCTTTAAACTTCTCCACATCTTTATCAGTTTGCTTTGTTTCTTGGTTAATGGTTCATTCATGTTTCTGAAGTCTGCAAAGAACAGTTTTATTTTTTCAGAGGTTAAATTAAACTGTACTTAATAATAGGGTGGCTTCTGAAGACCATAGGTTGAACTAGCATTTATTAAGGGGCATTAGAGTAAGGGGGTTGCAAGTTTGTAATTTATGAGAACTGTTGTGTGTTCTCATAAACACACATCATGTAGTTTTTTTTATACAAAAAGTCTCATTTCCTTACACTCACACTAATGTTGTACCAGATGTTTAGAAAATACCGATTTTATACACTAGCATGTGAAGACAAATTTTAAAAATGTTAACAAATTCAGAATGTATGAATAAATTTACCAATGTGTATGGACGCGTTGTAGAACATGAATGGTAAATTATATGTATTATGTCTATGCCATGCTATTCAAGCGTTTTTTTTTTATGTATTCATATCTCTGTTTTTTATTTAGATAGTTGTGTGAAAAAGATTATAATTAAGCAATTTTCAATAAAACCCTGCATTAAAAATATACAATTCAATATGTAAGAAAGGCCATTAAAGTATTTTATTTTAGGAAACCCATGTTGAAAGACTCAACACAAAGACAACACCCTATATCATTAGGTTTCACACTTTTCTTTAAATATGGCACATAATTTGCCACCTCTAAGATTAATTGAGGCATAATGCAAGGTAATTATTCCTATTGCTTCTCTAACAAAAAATATATATATATATATATATATATATATATATATATATATATATATATATATATATATAATAATTAAACATATGTCCCTTGTGGCAGTTTGTAAACTGCAAAAAATAAGCACAAACTGTCAGCGCCTCCATGTGTGGATTCACAATAGTGAGAGAGGATCTGAACGCTGCACTGGGCTGTTCAAAATTCACATCCTGACATTTTTTTTTCCTCTCATGCTAAACAACATCATCAGTTTCCATTGTACTAGGAGTGAATCACATTGTTAATCTGCCCTCTCACAGTCTACTGTGGGTCATCGGGGTTGGGTTTATTTTCAAGTTGCCATAAAGGGAACTTACCCTGATCATTTGGATGAAATTATTTTACGTCATTCGAAAGTTTTCAACTCATTGTGTGAAGTTCTAAGTAATTTCTAAGATACATTTGCTTCAGTGCCTTGTGACAAGACTGGTCACCTGTCTCGGGTTCACACCACCTCCCTTCCAGTGTTTTATCAATCATTTGTAAATACAAACATCTGCTAAGCTGGCAGTGGATAACAGGACAGGATAATGGTTTCATAGCTGCTGTTTGTTCACATAAATTAGTTTTATGAATGCAGGTGATTGTCACCATCACATAGGACGTTTCTGCTGGGTCATTCTCAGATGTAGAGTAGTCAAAAATTATACCCAAGGAAAACTAGCACTACTTTAACATATTTTTCTTCAACTAAAAGCACAAAGTAGGAAATATGAAAAAATATATTCAAGAATTAAAAAGTTTTGGTTAAAAGGCTACTCAAGTATTGAGTACTTGTTACAAGATCATAACATATAATTTATTTTAAAATGATTTAATCACAGATATAAATATAAAGTTATGTGAAAAATCTAAAGATTAATCTTAAGACTAATAAATGCAAATATGTAACATACTAGCAATTAATGGAAAACATTAATTGGAGCAACAGAGAGAAGCGGATGGCTTAATGGTAATATCCCATTAATATCCTTAATGGTGTCAGTGTGGTTTCTGTCACCACACTGACAGAAACAGCTTTTGTGAAATAGATTCTTGACAGTGCGATCTATTAGTCTGCGTTAATTTCACCTACTGTGTTTCTGGGATCTCAGCTTATTTGGCATCAACCACAGATGACAAGAGGTGGGAGTCAGAACCCATGTTGTTGGTAGCCACATATTAACAACAAAGAGCAACAAGGGAGGAGAGAAACCACTGTGACGTGACAACAGACAGGCGCAGCAGAGTCACAGCATGGATGGACGGTACGGAGCCACTGGATGACCTCAAAAGGACCATATAATATGACAAATAGATTGGTTAGCAGAAGCTGCCTTGAGCAGATTTCTCACATGTTGTAATTTTTTTGACAGTGCGGTGTCAAACAAAATGTAAACCGCACCAAAGTCACCAGTCCTGCCATTTTTCTCCACTTATTTATGAACAGTGCAAACAGCAATGGTAAAAACCAGCAACCCTGGTGGATTCCAGCCTTCTTCCAAAACAGAATATGGATAAAGCTTTTGCTTTGGGTGTACAAGGTCCAAACAGCCCCTGTAAAAAGGTTTTGGTACCTCATACTCCAATGGCACCCTCGATGAAATGCCTCAAAGAGATGATTGCAAGCCGTCCATCAACTAAATTACCTGGACACCCCAAAACAACTTACTGAGTAAATACCTAATCCACTCGTACACTGTTCCACATCTAGGATGAAAACGACGCTGATATTCTTAAATTGAAGGTTCAGCAGATTCTTGGATCCTCCTGTCAACACCCTAGAGTAAATTCTCCCAAGAGGATTGAGATGCTTCAGCTTACAAAAAGAATCTGTTCTTTTAATGTCAATACATTTATTAAGCATTTAAATGATGTGGTGTTTGAGGTTATCTTCACAGTATACAAAATCATGTAAATGTTTTTCAATGCTACGGTCGTTAAGGTTATCTTGATCGAATACAAAGTCATGTATATGCATGCACACAAAAAAGACAACCAAGAAAGAAACAAAAAGATGGGCAGTACAAAGAAAACATGAACAAAAAAAGAGAGAAATGTTGACTCACTAGCATGCACCAGTCACCACTGAAGCTTGCTGAAGCTGAGTGACATGTGTTTACCCTTTTTTGTTCCTCCCTAGATGCTCAAATTGCTCCACAGAGGGAAACAGCAAAAGCTCCCCAAATCACACAGGCTGAATATGTGCATTTTTATATCTCCCAGCCATCACTCATGACAAGCAGAAGCGCACCTTGTTTGAAGAGCTTTTTAGGAGATGTGTTCTGTTGTGTGGGTTGTGTCAAGTCTTGCCCACCTTCTTGCCTGTTAAACAAATACCCCCCCCCCCAAAAAAAACTGTTATACACAAACCAATATCAGTAAATGGGATGTTATTTTGCAACATTTTTTTCGTTAGGGTTTTTAAAATACATCTAATCAAATCCAATATATTAGAGTATTATTGAAAATTTATTTTCCTTTAACTTTATTCAATAAATGAGGCACATAAATTGATTATTACACACAAACTGATGTTTTCAAGTTTCTGGTAATTATATTTTCCTGCTTACAAATAATGACAATACATCACTAAAGATTAGATTCATCTCGTCAATGTCCCCAGATGTAGACACTGCTGTGGGTGAACCAATCCCTGCATTGTCTCCAGCAGGCCAAGACTCCATGCTGTTAATTGGGTAAAGGCTTTATGATTCAACGTTTTAGCCATTCCACTGTCCTCGTCAGTCATCAGACTGTTTATTGGAAAGAGTTTGGCTGGCGTAGAGTTCCAGAGAAGCAGCTTATCGTCTTTTTCATGGTGATTTGTCAGAGCATACTCTTATCAAGATTCTGGGTCATGGTCTGAGTTTCAGTTCCAAATCATGCAAGAATTATTACATACTGTGGTTCTTAGTTGAAAGAAACAGACATTAAACCCCTAACATTTACATTTTGACAGTGACATTAGGAAATGATCAGAGTACGGGACTATGGTTGAAAATGTGATTTAAAACTAGGACTGAAGTCAGTGAAAGGGGATGAAAGGAGGGTAGAAGAAGAAAATCAAGAGAGGAACAGACTGATTCGTGAAACCCTACAGCGGCCCTCAAGCTAAAATCCATAACGGTGCTGCCGTATGCTTGCCTGTCATATCTCCGCAGTCAGTCACCCATCCAACTGCAGACATGACCACACATATACACACCACCAGTTGTTCGGGTGACCCATGTTTGGTTCCTCAGAGAGCGCTATACTTCCCCAAAAATGAGCAGAATGCAATAAATAAGCATCTTTGTTATAAATATTACACATTTATTATAAATTTAAATCACAATACTAAAAAAACTGAAATACTTGAAATGTTTAGCATTCAACTTCACAAGTGCACTGCATAATTTTAGCAGTAAAAAAACAAACAACACATTTATTGTCTGTTAATCTTGAAATAGAGATGTTTATTTTTCTGAAGATAAATTAGGTTTTCCATTAATTTGCAAGTATTTTTATGACTTGTGTTATGAGAGACAGTATATCATCACTGGTCATTTTCTTGCCTCTCTTTGGGCCACAATCATGCAGCTGTCTTCCAAATGCCTCAGGCCAAGCCTCCAGCCGATCAAAGTTAAAAGTCCTCACCATGACAACCTCAGCAGTGGGCAACTCTTCTGTCTTATCTCAGCGATGAGTCCTCCCCATTTTGATTTTTAATATATAAAAAATCATCAGCACCTGTCAGAGCTTATACATGCATTCTGTCACAAAGTGTGTGTTTGAATAAGCAAAACAGAGAAAAAAGGAAAGTTTCAAACTAACAAGTACTAAGTGAGTTGGATAAAAGGCAATCTCCTTTGTGCATAACAAATGAGGGAGATGTTTGAAGAGAAAAACAGGATGAAAAACAGCATGCGAATGACAGCTCATTTCTTTCATATAGACAAATTCAGGAGATGGAATGATTAAGGGATGGAGGAAAAATGATGAAAGGAAGGAAGAGAGCCAGTCAGATCAAGGGGAAGCCATAATCAGATAATGAAGGATCAGAAGTCGAAATACGTAAAATGAATGGGATTTTCACAGCCTGTTCTCAGTTAAAATTGGAATTATAAAAACACGCTGTAACAGAACATCACCTAACATAACTGCAAACGAACCCAAATTACTAACACTGGCGACTGTGAGTCTACCCAATGGGACAGGCAGGAACGGGCCAAATTCTGGAAACAAAAGTATGGAAGGATCACTTTATGATTACTCAGTTTGTGTCTGAAATATTGGAAGATGCACAAACTCAGCTTACAACAAATACAATCAATTTGTAATAGGAATTTATATAACTCTGGAAAAAATTAAGAGACCACAACACTGAACCCCATGGGAAACATCATGGTTATTCCACCAAATATTGATTTCTGAAGTGGAATTAAAACATTAGAGTTATTGTTTCCGAATGAATATGAACATGTTTTTTGTGGAATATTTGAGGTCTGGAAGCATTGCATCTTTTCCGTTATTTTGACCAGATCTCCTTTCCTGCAAATAAATATGTAAAACTGACACTTTTAAGCTTTTATATCACATTGTAATTAATGGTGCTATGTCAGGTCTGGCTTTATCTTTTGTCTTGGATTTCTGAATAACTTTTTGAAATAGTCTTCAGGATTAGTGAAGACAAAAGCAAACCACAATGTAGACATTTGCTAGGAAAAAAAACAAAACAAACAAAACTCATTGTATCCTCTACATTGAGTTTTGTTCCATGAGTCCCTGTTTAATGACTTTTTTCTGTCACAAATGGATGCCGGACAGTTAAAACAAGAATCAGATAGTCACAGGCTAACACTCAGCTCCACAGCCACAGCAAAAATTTCTGACTTTTGGATTGCATAAAAAAACAAACAGTGACCATTGGCTGTAATGGAAAAAAATATGTGATTTTATCTGGGATCCTTTTCTGAGGTGCCTCTTCCTTAATGCGTTAAATTCACACAAAACAACTTTCTGTGTATTATTAGGTGGCAGATTTTCTTTTGTCAGTGGAAGTTGATAAATGTGGTCAAACCAGGTTATAAAAACGTGTTGCCTTTGAAAGCTGGTGGCAGAGCAGCGAGAGGTTGTGACACTGTAGCCTTCCTGCTGGAAGGAAATCATTTTAAAACCACATCATGTTTACTTTTCAGCTGCTAGGAAGTTCGAGGAGAGGGTTAGTAATGGGGGATAAAAACATGAGTTTTGTGTTTTCCTTGGAGTATAATCATTATGCCTTGAATAGCCCAGCAAGGCATGTGCCACAGAAACTGGAAAAAAAGAGACACGGTGGGTGATTTGGATGATAACTGTATCCAGACCTCCCCTTTGAAACAGATATATGAGCAGATATAATGGAAATCCCATCACTCACCTTTAATTCAATTGCAATATCCATGTGAATGCCTTTTAGTGTAACAGCTAAATTCTTTCTCAAACTTAGAGAGAAAATTTTGTTTATTTTTCTTTGTTTGGGTCCCAAAAGAAGCTCCAGAATATTCTGATTTTAGAGCAGAAGCATGTGGGACACCCACTGACAGCAGCTCTTCTCAAATTGTTTACCCTCACAGGAGCAATCTACGGCTCTCATTGTCATTTCGCTACAGTTCAACATGAAATTAAATGGAAATGTCAAATTGTAAACAATTGCGCAACAATAACAACCTGCACCCTTTCACTTATGCACGGCACCCTCATGCAATATGAATTTCCATTTGTTTAGCTTACTTACCCGTGTATCCCTGGAGAAGTTTTGAATGGCTGCTGTGTTATTCATCGGAGGTGGAAATTCGCCAGGATTCTGTGGTTTTCAATATGCATGTCTGCCTTTCAAACACATATGCAACAGTTTGACAATGAAGCAGCACAATCTGTAGTGGAAATGAATGAATGGATGGTGTTCCAGTCGTCTCATTTTAATGTTACAAGTACCAGGCAGGTAATCGCAGACTACCTGAGCAGAGATTTAGCTCATAATCTGTATTCCACACACATGCTTTTTGGAGTTAAAATTGCCACTTTTCACCCATTTTCCACCTGTGGACTTGTCATCTTCTTTTTTATTCAACTGCTATCTCTGCCCTCAGTCTTCAGCAGCTATGGATGTGAACCAGTGATGGGATATTGCTTTTCTAATCTCACTGACAGGAGACAATATTTATGTGCTCTCTTTCAAAATCCATTTTTCATGATCAGATTCTGGGTCTGGGACATAAAATGCAAAGCTAAAATACTAGAAATGTGTCTTTTCATATCTCATCTTACTAATATATGTTTTCTTTCTTTAGATGTCATCACTAGATACATCATGAGATGATACAGCAGGATTAATTCTTCAGCATTCTTCAGCAGGATTAATTGCTGATTGGTTATGTGAGCTATACAGATGTGAAAACATCTGTGAAAACAGGGAATACTTAAAGGGAAGTTTTGTTTTTTTTTCACGTAGATTAAAGATTTGACGATATGCTCAGTCTGATGCAAGAAATGGGGCTAAAATATTTTTTTATTGTTTGTTAACAGGCCAAAACGGCAACTAATTACATATTCATGGTACCAGGTATTATAATGTGAAGCAGCACAATCTGTTGTATAAATTTCACCTTCAACAATGCATGATTGTTTGCCAGCTATCTGCCTGGTCCAGAGGCAGCTCAGACCTCTGTGATCGTGGCGTGAGTAATTGATGGAAAAACTGCAGCAAGACCACTGCCTGCACAAGCTTAGCCGTTCTACACCACATAAGATTTCATTTCTAAGCTCTTTCTGATCCCTCCTCTCGCTAAAATGTTTTTTGTTTTAAAGATGACCGATAAAATACTGAAGTTTAATGTGAGCCCAAGCACACAGACATCTTGGTGATGGAGTGTGGTCTAGGAGGTTTGCATTGTGGGTGTGCAGCTGACAAATCTATTAATTAAGCTACCTGATCAAAGTCGATCAAAATCTCTAAGAAATACTTATGAAAACTTTTTAAATATGTGCGAAATAGTTAAGAGAGTTCTAATATGAAAAAATGAGCCAACATGCTACTGCAAAAGTAAAAATAACGAAGAGCTGCTGACTGAACTGTATGTCTCAGGGGACTCTTGTGTAGATCTATGAATAGCTACAGAGATCTTGGAAAAGGCCCCACAAATGAGCTGGAAAAAGAAACCTAAAAGAAGGCCGTCTAGGACCAGTGACCTTGTTGTGAGGGCATCAGTATCAAAGTCTGTCCTGTCACAGCTCAGCAGTATCCTTATGGTTTTTTAGGGAACATTTTGGAAGTCAAACCGATACATTTAAATGTATAATATTATAGTTTAATTTCATTTTTTCTTTTAGTGTGGATGTCCTCCTACTAAATTTAATCAGAATCATTTGGCATCAGAAATTTGCAGTTTATTGTTACATTTAAAACAAGCCCATGTGGCGTGGAGTTACTTCTTATAAATAACACAATTTGGATTTTAGAAATGCGTCTGTGCACCCAGTTCACAGAAAGCTCTCTGCTGTTTGGAGGGAACTTCTTCTCTTTGGCATTCAATAGCTCTCTGCTTCTAGGGTTTGTACTTCTTTCAGGCCTTACTTTCGATCTTTCTCCCTCCCGTTCCGTTTTCAGTGCTGCTGAAGGCCATTGTAAGTCCTCTCACAATAGCTGTCTCTACAGTTCACCAGTGTCCATCCACAGACCTCTTTCCCCTCTCTCCTTCCACCCTGCTACTACCCCCGTACACCACCTCCTCCATCAAGCCTCTTGGGATCTGACCCTGGCCAAATGTCTGACAGTCACTAAACAGAGTGGCCTCGTGATCCGCATGGATATGAACATGCACACACTCATATGCACCCACATGCTGAAGAAAGCTGTCTGGCTAACTCAGAGGGTATTGCTTAGGGATATAAGGTTATATCATTGTGTTGTTTGTAACTGGATGAATTTTAGCAAGTTTTCAAAACTTGGATGACAGATTAATGGAGCTTAAAAGACATATTGTGACTGAAAGAAAGAGATATGAATGAAATAATAATGTTTCTGCATGATTAATGTTCCATTCTTGTTAGACAGTTTTGTTTACAATACCATAATGCAGACACACAACCTCCTCTCAAGCAAAATGCCTTTTGCTTTACACTCACTCACACACACGCACAAACACACGTTGCCACACAAACATAACGTAGGCAGCAACCAAATGATCCATAAACAGAGATTTATGAGATGAGGGGGAATGTCAGAAGAAAGATGTGAAATATTAACCAGTCATTCCATATTCAAGGGAGGCAGGCGTAGAGGTGCATAGATCTGCTGCACGGCCCCACATTATACACACACTGATGCACTCTGTCACCCCAGAGATCGAAGCATGCATGTTAGCTTGTCAAACATTGGTTTAGGGGGAAGGCTATGTTTTCCCCCGTTCCTGAATTTTGGGCAACATCATCACTTTTTACGCAAGTTTAATCACCCTTGTCCTCCATGTTGTAGGTTATTGTGTTGTGGGGGGAAATATGAAAGTACACACAAACACAGCCTCACATACACATGCACACGAAATGCAAAAGGAAAAGAAATTAATGGTGATTTCATTTTTATGTCCAAATGTTGCCCATGGTTTACAATTTCCCTTGCGCCAGTCACAGTGACCTCTTCAGATGAAACTGAAGTGAAAGATGGTAACCATGTTTTTAGGTTGTATTAAGTATTGAAGTGTTGGGATTTCTCTAAGAGATTGGATCCCATCCACAGTATATGCTGAACTGCCAAGTTTGATATTCACCACAGGACATAAACACATCTGATCTGACACACTTTAATTACTTGTACTCATATTTTAGTCTTATAAAGATAATTTTTTCAGACCCGGTCCAATTTATACTCACTATAAAGACGCTAAATTGTGTTTGCTTGTTGAAATAAAACTCTTTAGTGACAGGTCTTCTACTTGACCAGTAATATTGCGCTACTCCCATTGCTTGAACAAAGTGTTATGACATTAAGATTCTTTTAATCTGAAACCTGTTTTCTTTTTATTATAAAACCAACAATTTATCATTCCTGGCCATCCTCTTCATGAGACGGTATTAGAAAACAATGTCTTTGGTCAAATTCATTGTAATACAGACGGCTACAGAAGATCTTTCCATCATCCACAATAACTCTGTGAAGAATTTAATTTCACATTTAATTTCCCTTTGGGATCGATACAATATTTTTCAATTGGAAATGTAATGTCAAAATTTATAAAATATACAAATATAACACCTCATGCACCAATGTGCATTTGTTAGCAGATATCCTTGTTTTCTGAACCATTAAGTGTTTTTCTTGTCATTATTTATTGAAATTGTGAGCTTTTGAAAGCATACCTCTCTCTAGAAAGAGCAGTTCATCCTCCTTCTGTTCTCTCTGTCCTTTTCATTATTTTGTTTTATTAAAAAATATTTTAAAAGTTTAAAGGTTTACTAATTGGAGTTACTAAAGGACTCTTTGCCAAACTAAATAAAATTTTATTTGTAAACCAATATATAAATATAATGTTGACATACTTTACATAAATGTTGATAGGTATTCTCTGTGGGTGGTTGTAATAAATAGAAAATAACTATAATTCATTTAGCTACTTACAGTAAGTAGTTCTCTACCTCATTTCATTTTAGTTAGAGTGAAAAGAGGTCGCCATACTTGAAACTCAGACTTACAAACTACCTTTTCTATTTAACACTCCAATTGTATTATTATTATTATTATTATTATTATTATTATTATTATTATTATTATTATTATTATTATTATTATTATATTTTATTTTATTTATATATTTATTTTTTTTGTTACAGCACCTTCGAAAAGCATTAACATATCTTACAGGGTTTTCTTCAGAAAACCTTGGTCATGTCAGCAGTTCATGAGTCGAAGGCTATTAATAAAAGCAGATGGAGGAGAAACAAATCGGGTTAGACCACATATCTGTGGATTATAGTGTAGACCTCTATTAATGTAAATAAATAAATAAATAAATAAATAATTAGTGGGCTTTTGTTATGCCTAGCAGAGATATTTAGGAGAAAATTGGCTTCACTTGAAGGGTAAGATTTCAGCATATCATTAATTCAAGAAGCTGGAAAGCATAGAGAGAGTTCAGTGGTAGCATGATTTGATGTTAAGCCAGTGCAGGAAACATATGTGGCTCCAGAGACAGAACCCTTTACCATTTAACTGCTGTTGCTGGACACACAATTTTGTTTAAAATCCTTAGCACGTTTTACTAAACTACACATAGCATTAAAACATACCCTTATCTTCTGTTCCAACAGCAGACGCATTGGAAGCAGGAATAAAAACGGCAAATAGTTTATTGTATATTCTCTGTAACTTCTCTTTTCGGATTATTGAGGCTAAGATTGCAAATCTAATCATATTCACTGCAAAGGCAATGTGCAATCATCCATCCATCCATGCATCAACATTTATAATGTCTTCTGTACAGAAACTTTGGTTTTTAAGGTAATCCTCTTCCTGCATAAATGATTAAGATGCTTTGCTTTGGCTGTTTTGTCACGAGATGAGCCTTCCTAGCAAGAGTGAAAATGCCAACAGTTGACCTTAATAAAAATGTAAAAGTGGGACCCTAGCTTGTACCACTGCAGGTACATGTTGTTAGCATTTGACATGAGGTCATATATTATTAATGTACACACAGAAGACAGGGAGTATCACGATGTTTTAAGAGGGTGTTGATTATGATTACAAATTATTATTTTAAGACACGTCTTAATAATTCATAGCCAGAAAACCTGAAAGTTTGAAGCTTAATAAATAACCAATATTTCTACTGTATTTTTTAAATGACCTTGTCTGAAACAAAAAAAAAATCAATGCTGTCAGATCATTAGTATTTCTGATAAATCCTGTCAAGGTTTGCATCTGAATTCCTTCTTTGGAGGCGGGTTTCTAGTGGCTGCTGGTAAAAATAAACAAAACAAAAACAATCTTGGTGAAGCTGACGTGCCAAAACTTACCGTTTAGTATAAAAATTCAAATGAACAATCAGAAAATAACGCTAATACCACAACAATGTAACATTCTTCATGCAGCAAAAAATGGGTCTAAATTAGCTAAAAATCACAGGTGTGACAAATAACTTGTGAAATGTACAGATTTCAATGAAATAGTCAGTGTCAACAACAAACTCTACCTCATATCTTATACAAATTAGTGTTCATAGATGTAAGATTTGGTGGATCCTTATATGAATTAACATACAATATTTAAATGATTAGATCTTTGCAGACAATGTTTAAGAAAACTCCTCCACAGCTCAGAGGGTGTCAGCCAAGTGACAGGAAGAGAAAGTTTGTAAAGGTTCTTTTTTAATTGCCATAAAAAATACTTTATGAACTTTCAATTTTGTTTTTAAATATTCTTTTGAATGGACAGTTTTATTTTTTTTCCTTTTAAATAGACCTTTTCTTTTCCACACAATGCAGAAAAGAAACCTATGTTATGGTTTTAGATCCCTTTGAATGAAGTTTTTTTTTTCTTTAACACCAATTCTGACAGCAACACGGTTTGAAAACTTTCACATGAAGGTTAGAAAATGTTATACAGTAAAAAATTGGAGGAAAAAAATATGTTTTCTCTGCCAAAGTACTTGGCACAGCAGGGTGAGTTGTATTCAAAAAGTTTAAGAAAATAGCAATGAGCATTAAATGAGACAACCAGCAGTGGCAGTTATGAAATCCTAATAATCCAGCAGGAACTCTTTCACAAAAACCAGTAAGGGATTTTCTTTTTTTTCTGTTTTTTTTTTTTTTTTTTTCTTAAAATCTATGTTACAGTCAATGAGCCAACCCCAGATTAGATTTGGTCAGAAGAAAAATATCTGACAGCATATTTTTAAACACTTTAAGCTTTGGTGATAAACAATGCAAATTATTTTCATATTAAATCTTTATGTTTGTACAGTTGGTCTTACCAAAACCTAAGAGAAACATTTCAATTATCCTGTAATATTTATGTCACTGGTATCTCTGGCTATTTTTAAGGCTAAATGGCAAACAACTTGGCATTAGCAAGGTGTACTTGATGAAAGAATTTGAAAGTTTGTATAATTTAATTTGATTTTCAGAGATATTTTTAAGCCTCGCCCATTAGTGTTTCCATCAGCTCAGAATAATATTTAAAGCAGATTGGGCATAGCGAGAAATATCTATTTAAAATATTGCAACCCCTACTATTGGCTACCTCATTGACAATGGGGAAGTCAAAGAATGTGGCAGTAAATAATCCCAGTAATTAAGGACATTTAAGTCTGGTCACTGACTGCTGGTTAAAGTGTGAACTGATTCTGCTCATTTACATAGTTTAGTTATTTGTGTTTTGTGTTTATGTCTGTGTGTGGGGGTGTGTGTGTGTGTGTGTGAACACGTGTTTGTGTGTCTCTCCTGGGGGGAAGTCTTGTTGGTTTGCCTAGTTCATATTTTTTTAAAGCCGGCTCTGGGTGTCAGGGCAGAACACCAATTAAGGATGAACACCTTCTGGTGTCTTTTTATCAGCTATCTCTCAACTGCATGTTGATGTCAAAGTTGAGTATCAATAAATTATTATTGCTAGGTGAAGGAAATGGATAGTAACAAACAGAAGTCTTGTTCTCCTTTTCTAAAATCTTTGTGTGCTTCCTGTTGTTTCATGTTCCACTATTGTCTCTTACTAAGGGGTATGTTGTAAAATATTGATCAGGGGAGAGATTGAGGAACTTTTGGAGACACAGACTCATAGTCTGCAGCCAGCAGAGAAAGGAGCAGCCTTCTATCTGGATATAGCCGCAGATGTCTGCAATACAACACCATGGCTAATACAGACAGCACTCTCCAAGTCACACAACAACACGTGGTGCTCATGTGCAGCTACACCCTATAAACAGCATGAGCAATGCTAGTGAATTGGTCTCTTTCACATTAGGCTATAATTGGCAGGAGGCTGGACGAGGCTATCACTTATCTTGTCACAGAGCAATTGTTATGGATAATGGAAGCAGTGTGCATATGTGCTTATGTGTGAGTGCGTGCGTGTGTGTCAGCATTTTTCCACCACTGTGTGAGTGAGATTATTTGTGTTTTTGTGTTTATGTCTGTCCGTGTGTGTGTTTATGAACACATGTTTGTGTGTCTCTCCAGGCACCAGATGGAAGTCCTTGCTAATTGGGTGAAGATCAGTGGGGGAGTTTGGAGCAGACTGACCCGGGGCCAGGCTGCCGCTCCTGGGCTTGGCTTGCTCCCACCCCTGGCACCATGGCTGGTTTTCTGGCTACTGGCAATAGTCTTTCTTCTATCACTTCATCTTCTGCAGACAACCAGCATGGAGAATGTTTCATCGTCCAATTTCTTTTCCTAAGTGTCTTCTCTTGTCACATACTTTTCCGGGTCCTTCATATTTCTTTTCAATTTGTCCTTTTTCTCACTTTATTAGTGGTAGAGTGAGGCTGAGTGCTATCAACTTGACATAAACAAAAATGGAAAGCTATTTGTCCCAAGAAAGAAAATGATGAAGTTAAAAATACTTTCCAACTATATTTAAGCTGCTATTAATATGTGACATGCCAAAATTATTCTGTAGCCAACGTATGTATTTAACTTGTTTTACTTGTGTCTTTATGTAATCTGGTACTGGAATCTATAGAGTTCCTAGATGTGTGAAGACAAAAACCATCTGTTCAAGCACTTATTCTTCTTACCTTCAATGAAAGTTTATCTTTGCCTCTATATTTACTGTCAACATTGTTCTGTGAGATAATTTGAGCTTCTTCGAGATGTGAAGACACATTTAAAAACAAATATTAATTGGAATGTGAATGTGAGATTGATCTTTTTTTAATATTACATTTAGATTGTTTTTCAACGGGTATAATTGAACTTGAGACACATATACTGCTCTGGGTCAAGTTGACCTGCTGATTTAGATCAAATTATATTTCTGTCTCAAAATGGCTCAGTCAAAGTCCAGATTGCAATATTAAAAAGTAGTCAAGAAAATGGTCCCAGCCCAGATTATTTTAGCCCTAAAATAATAGGGCCTATGAGTGCCTGATAATTAGTTTACCAATTCCATTGATGTGGAATTTTTCCATACCAAATAATAAATAATGTAGACAAAAAGCTCTATAGTTGATATTTTGATAAAAGCTATTTTGCTGATGTGTATTTTATTAATTGAGTTATGGAGAGTATTTTCTTTTCTGAGTGCATATAAAATTGCAGCACCTGCATCTTCATTTTTAAGTCCTCTCCGATCTTCAAGACAGAAATGTTGAGAAAAACATTGATAATAGTGATATTTTTCAATGTAAAAAAATTATGTGATATATCCTCGTTTTTGCACATGTTGAAAAGTTTCCCTTCAACTGATAATGGAACTGATTGCTTTAAAAGACTGGACTGAATGTTGAAAATTTTAGAAACAGTTCTTTTTGTTAAGGAATTTCACATGGATCCCACACCGCACCTCCCGACCATTATTGAGATTAAATAATCCTTTGGAAGCAGAATTATTCAACTATGGCATTTTGCACTCCTGGTTGCACTCCCACATGGCAGGAGTTCACAGCTGGAGGCTCTTATGTGTGTGAATGTACGGGGGTGGGTGGGCGGCTGTGTTCTTGGATATGTCTGAGTACTCTATTATTATTTGATGGCACCCTGTGTGCACTTATCCATTATTCATGCCATGCCGAAGGGGCAACTTTGGGCCAAGGGTTTGGCAAACTCATGCTTGCACTTCTTATTGTGCAATAGCCTGATTGTATGCTTGTGTGTGTGTGGGTGTGTGTGTGTGTGTGTGTGTGTGTGTGTGTGTGCTTGTGGAGAAGAAAACATGCATACATGCTCATATAAAAATATGTGTATGTCTTACTCTAGAGCAAATTAACTCCCTTATTCTGCCAATATTAAGCTGGTCACAGTGGTGCTGGTGGTTTCCAGGGGAGCAGCTGGGAAGATGGTGTGCCTAAGTGTGTGTATGAGAATTAGCTGGCGTGTTTAGCATATGATTGGAGGGAGAGCTGTATACTTTCCTTTTTTCAATCTGAGAAAAGGGATTTAAAAAGGGACTGACTGCCACAGTTCCTCCCAGGTCTTTCCCTTTAGCTCTTTTTGCACAGTGTCATGACAAAATTGGTACAATAGCAGCAGAATACATTCTGTCATTTTCACTGGGATCCAGACGTCAATTGATATTAGGACAGCTTCCTGTTCTTAAAATATTCTTTCTACATGGAGCACTGCAGCAGTTAAGTCAGTGTATTAGGTCTTTATATGACGTTTTTCACAAAACAGCATAAGCATGGCAAAATATTTCCCTTTGAATTTTCAGTCTGACCTGACAACTTGTCTTTAGCTCATTTGAGTTTGAACATTCTGTAGTAGTTTGTGATATGGGAGATGTGGGCAGCTGCCCAAGGCTGCTTCTTGTTTCGTGCCTTGTCATGAATTTTCAGATACGACCCCCAGAAGAATGATATGCACAGTGCAAAAGGCGTTACTTCATAATTCCAACTTGTTGGTTTTCCTTTCCCCTGCTTCAAGGCCATCCGAACAATCACCGTACCGGTCATGATTGGAGAGAAAATGTGGCACGGCAGTTGCTCCTTGCAAATGCTTTTCTCTGCCACTATTAATTACTTCTTGATTTCCAATAAGGAGACAACTAAAACTTTGGGAAATTATAAGCCTATAAAAAAAGTTACAAAAATCATGATATACACCCTCTAAGTTTCTAGTTTTTATTTTGATAATCATGTTGAATTGGGTTTTCTCCACCAATCCAATTTGACTAAAATATGCATTTTATTTGATAAATTTATATTCAGAAATGTGATTTTGTTATGTAGTTCCAAGATGATAGGATACCAAAAAATGAACACTCATTTAGTCCCTTTTTGTCTTCAGCTCTTTTTTTATTAAACCATTCCCACCCACCAAATAAGCCAGTGGATGTTTTTATAGGCAGTTGTCTTTTTTTTACTATATCATTAATTGGTCAGTAAAGCAACAGAGGCAGTCCATTCTGCAGAGGGGATGGTTTACTGCAGATGGCTATCTAAGACAACATACGCTTTGAATGCAACTGCGAATCATTATATAGAACATAAAGTATATAAAAGACTATATATGTGACTTAGAGCTTCTATTAAGTTGTTCAAATTTCCCAAAATTTCTTTGTCTTATCAAAGGCTCTCAACAACACATTCATTAAAGATAATTACAATCTTGCTAACTTTATCTTCATATCAAAACATTCTGTGTTTGTTTGTTTGTTATTTTTTTTTTACTTTAACAACAACATAGTCAAGTATTTTTTTTTTAGTCAATTGAATTTATAAATCCATTGAGAACGTTGCTTAATGAGATTACTTTTCAGTCAGTTGGAAATTAGAAACGGGTGTTTTAACTTGATCTCAAGCACGACTGGCAGCTTTTTGGTAACTGAAATCCAGTAAACTGTTTCTCAGGCCAACATGAAGTGCTATTTTTTGGTGGTGGAGGATTAAGGGAATGTATCTGGGATGGTGTGATAGATTTGCCACCTAGCTTACCTTAATGTTATCTTTAGTTCTATTCACTCAAACCTGAATCCTTGTATTTTTCTTATTGAGTACCTGCTCATATATCGAGTTGCATTCCATTTATCTTTGAAATTTAAGATTGTCTCCTATTGTTCCAGAGTGAACTCAACCTCTGGTTTCAAATTGCACCTTCAACTCTGTCAAGACAGATGGCTCCCTGTATGCCCTCCATGGTTGTCCTCTGCACCCTCACATCTGTTCAACCTTCACCTGTCTGCATACTCTCAGATAATCTGCCCTCTCTATTCCGGATTAGGATTCACATTACTCTCTAGATCCTCATACTTACCCACTGGAATGACAAAGATCTCTCCAACGCAAGTCCCACCCACAGATACAGGAAGAGTGATCCAATATCTATCCGCCTTCATTCAGTCAATTTTGTTCTGACATCACCTAATCAATCTCCTCCCATTCCAGATGCTGCTGCAGTACTGTTCTTGTCTGGATCCTCCTGAGCTCATTTTATTCTTTGTAAATAAATACCATCGTTCTTTCATGCCTGGTGTCTGAGCTTGATTCTGCATAAGGTTCTGAAAAGTCTCTACAAACATGTCAGAAACAAACATTTTCAAAGTATTTCTTTTCACTATATATAACCAATACTTACAGTACGTAATGTGAATCAGCTAGCATTGGAAAGTCCTGCAAGTGACAATAATAAATAGTGTGGACTGTATTTTCATTTTAAAGCTCATGTCAGCTTTTATTCATCCCATAATTAGCATTGTATACTGTAGAAGACTTTTATAGCACAAAAACTTACTCACTCTTTTTGGATGTTATCGTTTGTGCTCCAGCTCCATCTGTTTACATACCACAGGGATGTTTTAATTTGGTGTGTGTGCTTGTGTGTCATCTTTTTGTGCTATGGATCTTCCAACAAGCTCATCTGGAGGCAATGTGTCAGTGCCATTGACCCCTGTGTTTCCCATCTGGTTGGTACACACACTCAACCAGCAGTGACAGCTGTTCAATCAGGGTACCATCGTACACAGCAGACACACAAACACCCCCCCGAATCTCACACTCAGCATCCTACACACGACAAGTTTGCACTACATGAAAATGGATTCGGCTGACCGTGGAAGATTTCCATATTTTAATCATGCTCCCGTGTTTCCTGCAGTCTCTTATTACAGTAAAAGTTTATTTTCAGTTTTTAATTCAAAAGAAACAATTGCATCTGGCAGTGATTTTACTTTCTGGGTACTGCCCCATGCACAGATAAGGCACAGACCACTGAGCTATCTTCATCTCCGTTGTCGTTTTATCTGTTATTCAGAAGAGGAAGAATGATGGAAGGGCAGCAAGAGGTGGGCAGCTGAATAGTTGCATTAATTTTCAGTGGAAGAGTTAAATCTGTTTCATCCCATGCAATTAATTAACGAAGAACCAAAGATCAACATCAGGCACAGAACCCATCAGAGAAGTGTAACAAGCTCAGTCTGTAACACACACATATTTTCCACATGTGTAACCATCCCTACACATACCTTACAAAATATACAAAAAACCCCCAAGGCAGAAAACATTGAAATATTCACAACTCTGACAGGAAAGTGTCAGAAGCACTTTGAAGGGTTCTTTTTTGTAGTTCTTTTTCTTGTTGCTGTGTTGTTGTAACTTGATAACATCTTAATCTCTTTTTCCATAAAACTCAGAATATAACAGCTGATATTTAGTCTTATGTCTAAAAAATTACTTGCTCCACCATTCTAAACCACTGGATTTAAGTCTTGACAACAAGACTTAAATACAAACATATGGTTTGAACTTTTATTCAAACCGGTCTCTTAAGTTGTGGCTCACTTAACCTCTGGTTTTGGGCTTGCTTAATTTGTAATATATTTGGATTGTTTACAATCCAAATATGTTGGATTGTAATATATAACATATTAAGTAATCTGTAATAAATAATACAGATCACTTATTTAATTCTGTATTACAGTCTTCAGTCTTCATTTATGCGTCTCACAGAGGCATATTATAGAGAACCCCTAAAAATATACATCAGAGCCCTAAATGTGCAACCAATATTAATTGCTTATGGGTCGTCATAATGAACCATGATCTCATATGGTCACATTGTGAAACTCCTCATACATAGAAGTTGAATGAAAATGACTTTATTTAGTGCATTCTGGAAATCAATTTTACCAGTTTCTTTAGTTGATCTGCAAACATTCAGTCCTTCATGACCGGGCCCAAAATAAACATATCTTTCCACTTTAGCACTCATAGAATATATATATTTAAAACATTTTTAATTGGCCTGCTCACCAATTCCCGGCTCAGGGTCTTTTGCACAGAGTTTGCATGTTCTCCCTGTGCATGCGTGGGTTCTCTCCGGGTCCAAAAACATGACTGTTAGGTTATTTGGTTTCTCTAAATTCTCCCTAGGTGTGTGTGTGCAAGGTTGTTTGTCCTGTTTGTCTCTGTGTTGCCCTGCGACAGACTGGCAACCTGTCCAGGGTGACCCCGCCTCTTGCCCGAAACATTCGCTGGTGATCTGTTACACCTTATTGTTTATGCACTAACAACCCCTCTGCTTTTCTTTTTAGATCTGATGAGTTGTCACAGAGGCAAACCTCTGCTACCTGACAACTGTCTATATGTGAACTCAGAACGAATCATCGATGGAACACAACAGTGTCAGTATATTGTAACAATGTGTCACACGAATCAAAAGCAGGGCCAGGTCTCAAGTGTAAGTTAAGTGACAATGAAGTATGTCTTTCAGATAGAGACATGGAGCATCTGCTGGTGCCCTAAAATATGACATGTTGTTGTGATTTTAGCTTGAGCAGTCGCAAGCAGTCAAAACACTGCTGCTGTGACTATTTGGTGACCTTAAAAATACAAAGAAAAAATGTGCTGTATTGTACGTGTAAATAGGCAAGAATGAGAGGTACGAGCTCTGAACACAAAAGAGGAACTGGTTGTTCGGAAAGGTTTTCTGCTGAGTTTCAAATTGAGCATTAGGTTCATTTAAAACTGTCTTCTAAGGAATACCAAAAACCAAACTAAAAAAAAAGAAAAAAGGCAACAGAAGAAACATTATTCCTTTTTTAGATCTCTACTTTTTCATCTGAAGCTAACTCCCATTTATGGGAGACCTGACTTAGAGCAGAGTGCAATATAAGACATTTTCAGTAAAATATGAATTAATACTTCTCCACTGTAAATATTTAACACCACTTAAACTTACAGCTCCCCACTGAGCTCAGCCCTTAACTGTCTGGAGACTGTCGGAATGGGGGAACCCGAACGAGGAAGAGGCATGAATTAAGTTTGAATTCAATTAACTTAGAATGCTGGCTCTGTGGTGTCCAGGGAAATCAATTTGATTGAATAAACACATCACGGTGGATGTCTTCATGCGCTGTGGTGTAAATAGTGTGCAGTACGCTGTAAGTGTGCAGTGCAAGGGAAGGAAAAAAAAAAAAAAACACTCCCAGGTGAGAGTTAAGACACAAACTGTGAGGATGTGATGTGTGACTTCTAGATGAATGGGCTGCACTGCGTCAATCTTTACTTCGTATTGCTTGATAATGATAATTGTGGAGGAAGACTGTTTATTGTTTTAATTAGTCAGAAAGTGCATGCTAGAAAATGCCTCTGAGGCAGTCACGGGACAGAAGAAGTTACCCTTATATTAAATTATATCATGCAGCTCAGCCATCTGTCGAAATGATTTAAACTAATGAACATAGCATCTTCAGTCGGTTTATTGAAACTTGTTTATATTTTGAGGTATCAGGGTAACTAGGGCTAAATACAATTTTTTGTCACACTTTTCAAAAACAAATTTAAAAATATTTTAAAGTCTATGTATCATTTTCTTTCATTTTATATTGGTATATTGCACAAAATTGCAGTAATATACTTGAAAGTTTGTTGCTGTAAAATACCAAGATGCACTAAAGTAAAGGACCAAACAGAGAATTGCTAGTGTCCTCCACTAAGTGAAGCAGGGAATTCTCGAAATATAACTGTGCTTTTAACCTGCCTCGAGACAATAGCACTGATATACTTCACAAATTCATTCTCCACTTGACTTGTGACCTTGTGTTGTTGTGATCTGAGTCTTCAGATCCACTCTGAAGCAGCACAGTGGGGTTTGCTCTGTTTTCCGGGAGTGCTAGGAGATCCTCTTGGAGAGACAAAAGAAGAATGACTTGTGATGGAGTTGTGCAGAAAGCCGCTGGAAGCCATTCTGCTGGAGCGAAAAAAAAAAAAAAAAGAGCGATTCCATTATCAAACGCCCAATTCAGCCATTTTAAAGATCTCTGCCCACCTCTGCAACAATCAATACTTTGGTTTTATGGACATCCTGCAGTCAAAGCACCGCAAAGACTGGGCTGTGTTTCTCTGTGTGGGTGCAAGAACGCAGATGTCTGTGCAATGCGCCCGCCAGTGGATTGATGTATTAGTATTATGCTGAATTTTTGAGCGTGTACAACCCAACCTTAAATGCATGGCCATGAGAAAGCTTATGAAACAATGTAAGATTTTAAGGATAAGTGAATAAACCTGTGCAGAAGCCTCGGGTTGTTTCAAAGAACAAAATATTCTGTGGATGTTTTCTGGCTCAAGCCATCTTTTGCGTGAAGAAGCAGTGTGAAGATTAAAGTCAGTCCCTGAGAGATCAGGCAGGCCTCCAACTGCAGCTGTATCATTCACTTTTTGATGTTTTGATGTTTCAAAAAGCTCAGCTCACAAATGGTATTTACAGTGATTCTGACATTAAACGCACCAGGCATCTGTATTGAATTTGAACTGTGTCTTGGAGGCAATTTGCCTTCATTTATTTATTTATTTTCCTCCCTGCTCTCTTTTATTGAGAGTACTGAAAGCTGTTGCATGCTGCTCTTAAATTCACACTAAAAGGAAAAGAAGAAAACCAGGTGTAATCTCATTTAAAAACAAATCACCTTTAGAGGATTACACATCATTAATAGGCTTTCTTTCAATTCCATTTCGTTAATGAAATGTTCACCACTGGCCCTCTGCTGCTGGGCTACTACGAATTAACATAAACATCCTTGAACAAGTGCCAGGCTATTCATTTTGACCTCCTCTCTCCATACCTACTCCTTTCTATCAGTCCTAAACAGGCCTGTGAGACTGCTAGTTGAGCTGGGAAATGTTTCTCCATTGATTAGGTGGTGAGATTAACAAACGATCCTACATTTTAGCCTTTTCGGTGGTTTAAGCAAGCAAAAAGGAAGAACATACTAACATACTGTAGCAGAACCCTTACAGCAATGTGAGTTCAGGTACTTTGCAGAGCCAACCAATTCAAGTTGTTTGCTGCTTTTATTGGTGTCACTCAATCTTTTATGTAACTTTTTTAAGCTTTTAACCAAATAATAAAAATCTAATTTACAGATGTGTGGTTGTGGATGACGGTAAAAGCACTGTGCATAGCCGTGCCAAGCAGTCTTCTTGCCTTTATAGCTTGTAGTATTTTTCTGCCTCCAGTGACAGCGGAGGCTCTGCCAAAGTCTTATTACAAACTGGCAACATTTTTGAATGTCATCCAAGAATAAAGAAGGTGAGCATGCATTCCACATATTGAACATCACTCATATTTTGTGTAGACAGGGTTTCCCCAAGTGATTTTATTTTTTTTTAAAAACTGTAAATTTTCATCTGGTCACGTAAAGTAAAATAATATTCCTGAATCAAATGAATATTTTTATAATGTTTAGGCCCCCGAAGCTTAAAAGTCTACCCTATCTTTGATTAGATCTGTGTATCTGATGAGCTCCATCACATTTTGTAACAAGGTGACTCTGATGTTTAGGCCAGGATTTAGCATACTCAGACAAAAAAAAAAAAAAAATAAACGTAGCAGCAATGTATCAGGCCTTTAAGGAACAAACTGACATCAAGTTTCAAATAATTATAGTGCAAGTCACAATAATGCTTAAAGGTTTTAATGACTGAAATAAACATCCTCACAAACAATGCACATTATCATCTGTGTCTGAGCTTAATCTCTTCATTTGGACAATTTATAGCCATGAAGAGATAAAATAAACTGAAACTCTATCAATTTTTAGCTCACCATTAATCTCTTAAAACACAGTTGAATACTTTTTACACCACTACAAGTTTTGTCTGCTGACACCTGACACCCTCAACCAATCTAAATTTACAGTCAAATTCCTGATTTAATCACATTTGAGAATAATTTCATAATTAGGTTGTTATGAAGTATTACTAATATCTCAGTCTGTAAATGTCCCTGGTTAATAGATCAAATGTACATTTAGCAGGAAATCAGGCACATCTCTGCCTGGGCTTTGTCTCAGGAGCTAGTTACTGTAAATGCTGCCTTGACCGTCGCATTAAAGAGAAAGAGATTAACCTGGACACTGCCTTGTACTCCCTGGTAGCAGATGCATTGAAGCAGATAAAAACAGACTGTAGAAAATGGTCATTGAAAATTGCCTGCCACTGACTTTCCGCTCTGGATGACATCTTCAACTCTGGCTGCCTCACTAGAGTGTTGATTTGTGAAGAGCCATTCACGATTGAGACAACATCTACTTGACCTGCTGCTCTCATGAGAAGTGCCACAGGTACATCAGGCACAGAACTAATAGACTTGACAACAGTTTTATTCCAAGACTCATAACAGTGCTGAATGCTAACATTCACTATCCGACATCTAAGGCGATGGTGGCTCAGTTTGTCCTGTAAATTGCAGGTTGTTGGTTCGAACCCCTCCTCTGTTTGGCTTAGTAGTTGCTTCATTGGGCGACTTCATCCTCCTCACCAGCTAGTGGTGATTAGAGGGCATGGCTTTATGTATGTATTTTTTCCTTTTAGCCTTTACAACGCCAGAATTTCCACATAATTTAATATTTTTGGCTATCCAATGACATAATTTTCTAAATAATAACTAAGACGTTTTACTCTTGACTAATTTTTTGGATGCCTGCTTTTTACTTTTACTTCAGTGGAAATATGTAAAGTAGTTCCACATTTACTGCAGTCCAATTTTGGGAACTCTATCCACCTCTGAAAAAATATAACAAAAGCTGTTAGAATTTGAAATAAATAATCTATAACATAAAAAAATATATATATATATATATATATATATATATATATATATATATATATATATATATATATATAAACTGAAAAACTGTATGTTTTCTTTGTGTCAACAGAATCTTAACTCTTAGCTGTCCTCATGTTTTCAGGAAGGACTAATGGCCTAACAAAAAGAGATCTCACTATGTTTACCATCATAAAACCTGAGGCTCCCAGAATGGCATGCTTACTGTTGGTCATTTTTAGGCTGTAAATGACTGACATTTTTTTTTTTTGGGAGGAGATCATAAAAATATTTTTCCCACATCATCAGTGTTTATACATGCCCTACTGGGGATACTAACGGCTCTTGTAACACTGATAACATGCATTCCTTTTTGTTAGCGTTTGGTTATTAGTTCATAGTTCATGGCTGTGCTTTATGTCATTCACCACTATGTTCTGTCAAAAACAGCATCAACTAAACGGCAACACCATCAAAGAGGACAATCGAGCATTTGAATTGAAACTCATCAGTTTAATTCCAGTATAAATTTGACAAAGAACCAGCAACGTTTTAGAGTATTTATTTATTTTTTTCCCATTTTTCTCTGGTTCTGTCTTAGTGCAAAATTGAAAGGCCAGCAGGACCAATGAGACTGGCATTGACGTTGTCAGGCATTGGACTTCAAATGCCAAGAAGAAAAACAAAGTGCAAGTGTGTTTGGTAGTGCTGATGTATTTTTAGCGCAAAGCCAGAAGTCTACAGTATTTTATTAGGTTCATTGACAGCATGTTGTAAGAAGTTATCTGACGTTAGAATTAATATAGGCTATCTTGTTAGCATAAAATGTGCTCACATGCACACACAAACAGATGGAAATGTCTGGTCAACCAAGCCTGGTAAATATATTTCCGATAATATTAATAGCTTAGAGAATAAACACCTAATTTCCGATGAGAAAACCAGGGTGTGAAGTTCTGTAATGATGGGACACAAGAGAGAAAGGACGAGCAGGAATGAGCAATAGAAGAATATCAGAAGGGCTGAGGGTAACCTAATTGAGGAAATTGAAGTGTAAGTAAGGAATATATGAAAAAAAAATAATGAAAACGGAAGTAGAGTAGGGATAACTTTCTCAACCAATTTGCAGGTTTTGAAAACAACTCGATGCCTCTGCATTTATTTTCCTACTCCACATAACACACATTGTGCAATTTAAAGTTTACTTTAAACTATCACGAAAGGTGTACAGCTTTGCTGCTAATTATTTGTGTTGCATATGTGGACAGGGTAAACAATACTACTGATATAAAAAAAGGAAACTCAATCTCTTGATTATCAATGTTTTCAGACACTGGCCAATCATTATATCCTGTATAGTTTGAGAAGGACAAAACATAAAAGTATGAATGTGAGATATGTTGATGTTTTGGATGAGTAAAATAAAAAGGGGCTGTTCAAGGGGATGAGAGAAGACAAAGCACAGAGAGGAGAGGCATTTGTGTTTTGCAGGTAGCATTATACACACAGTTCTACCCTGCGGCTTCTGGAGCTAATTAACTCCAAAGCCCTGGCAAAGAAATTCTCCCTGTGATCTTCACATGGCTTGGAGCTCATGTACTGTGTGGCCTAAACATACATTATGGTGAGGGTTCACTGATGTATATACAACCAGTGATAAACGCACAGTGACGGACATAAACAGAAAGTTGCCAAGGCTCCTGCCTGGCAGCTCAAGTTAACTGTGCATCACAGGTGAGAGAGCTCACCTGGCACACAGCCCGGACGAGACACACTGCAGTAAGGCTATTTCTCAGCAGCTTTTTATGTAGAAATGTGCCAACTTGGATTGTCAGTCCACACCACTCTCTTACTCGCCCCTGACCACATCAGCCTTTCATAAAAGCATGTCGGCTGTGTGTAGATAAGATCATGAACACCTAAGTTGAATGTTCCTGTCTGACTGCGTGTTTGCCAGTAATCATCCTTCTAGTTTTATGTAAAGCCAGTAAGAAGAGCTACCCCTGTCATTTCTGAGGAGGTGAGGATGGTGAGGAGCTGATGCTCGTCTTCATAGACAAGATACGAGATTCATCATGGTCAGGTGGCCATTTTATCACAGAAATAAACAAGACAGATAATTACCAAAGCACTGAGTCTCGAGTACCAGGTAAGAAGCCATGTCTTTTTTGAAGGGAGAACATGCAAACTCTATGTGGAAAAGGCTTGTACTAAGATCTTCCTTCTACCTACATCGTGGGAAAATAGTCTATCATGGGCTTTTACAAACCCCTAAAGCTTTCAATTTTGCCACGTTTCCATGGGATAATTTCAGGAATTTCCTTGGACAATAGAGTTAGGATAGAGGTCTTCAAATCCAGGCCTTGAAGGCAGGTGTTTTGTAACATTTAGATGTCTCTCTGCTTCAACACAGTTCTGTACACTAATTAGGTCATTAGCAGTGCTCTGGAGAACTTGATTGCACACTGAGGAGGTAATTCAGCCATTTGATTCAGGTAAGTTGGCCTAAGAACAAATGACTGGAGTTAAAGACCCATGTGGAACAAGATTTATGACAATATCATAAATCCGTTTTCTGCAGAATACATTTTCTACTTCAGATTTGTTATTTGTCTAGCCAATGGTCATCTATAAATCTTCATAATGATATAAATAGAAGAAACTCAGAAGATTATTTTCTAGTCTGTAACTTCAAGCATGTTACTAAGTTTGTTTTTACAGTGGATTTCATGAGTTCATCTCACAAATTCAGCTGTAACATACACCACCTTCACACAGAAAATGCAATGTGTGTGTGTTGTGCTTTTCAAATCACTGTCAGTGTAACCAGATAAAAGTAGCTGAATACATTTTTTGTCAAATCTGTCACTTCTACCCTGTGTCAGCCTTATTAAACTAAATGCAAATAAACTTCCTTAGCCCTTTACACCAATGTGATTGTGACATATGCTTCAAAGCTAAAACTCTGAATGTGCAATTTAATCTTCAATATATCATATAAAAACTGTTGAGATTGAGCAATTTCTTTACCACTGACAAGGCAGTCTCAGAGAGTGTATGTATCCCTACATCAATCCTGTAATTCATGCTCAGCTGTCACACAGTTGCCTGCATCACTCTGCTTTAGAATGGCCCTGCACATGGCCATTAATAAAGAAATGTCATTGGGATTGTAAATATCTCGCTACAAAAATTACAAGTGAAAAAAAAAAAAAAAACATTGGAAAGATGTAGTGTAACACCATGTGTGTGCACACATACAATTATTATTATTTTTAAATTTAATGGCTTTACAAATCCTCCATTGTGCTTTTTTGAAAATGCCAGGGTAAGTCTCAATGCATAAAAAAATAAAAACGAAAAAATTCAGACAATGTCTGTAATGTTTGTATATCTGATATGTTGCACAAACGCTGCATCTTCTGTTACTTTTATTTTACTACAATTCCAACAGCAAATGAGGATTTATGACTAACAATAGGGACAGAACTTTCCTTCAGTCAAAGCATTTTGCCAAATGCTGCTGTTGGTAGTTTTCAAAGGACTTCTTCTTGATTTGTGAAAATTATAACTTTGGCAAATTTACATATAAAATAAAATGAAACCAAGAAGCTCTGTTACTGGGAGAAAAACTAAATATTTATATTGCAGCCAACAACAAAACAGTTTCCTTTTCCAGCAGCCATTGTGCAGTGGTAAAACCAGCAGAGTAAACTTAGTGTTGTCTCTGTAATGAAGTGGGTGGACCTCCTCTTAGGTGGCCAGAGGAGGAGCTGGACTTGGCTTGGGGTTGGTCGGTAACAAAATTGTGGCACAACAATTCAGAGGTTTTTGAAACAGGTTGTTTTGCAGACACCAGCAGAAGACTTATAGATTCCCAAAAAACATTTGGATGTTTTTTTTTTTCTTTTCTCCTTGGATTATTTCTAGAAGCAGAAGATACCCCAAAGAAAGTACTGAAACATGTAAAAAGTGAATTTTGCTTTACAATAGACCTTTAATTTATCCAGTCGGTGTTTGTGCTTTATAATTGCAAAATCACTGAAAAAATTTACCTTGTAGATTGGAACTTGTCTTTTTGTGTGCATTCATTTGAGTTGCATTCATGCGTGTGTGAGTGTGTGTGTATGCAGACATGCCCATAAATGTTAAGGCAATTAATCACAATTATCAAGTTGACTAATGCAGGTGCAATATCACAGGGAGGAACCATTTAGAAGCTCTGTGGCTCAATGTAAGAACTGGAGACAAAGGAAAATAACAGAGTTTTAGAGCATGTGTACATAATAATCTTTGTGCAGCACTTGTACAAGATATGAAATAGAGCATGTTTATTTTATATTTAATATTACATTTTGATAATATCTTGCAAAAAAAAGGAAACTAAAAACATGTTTTAATCTCCAAAATACTCTCACAAAAAGTGTTTTGGAGATGGTTGAACGTTTTTGTTATAATTTTTATGTCCAGTGTCTTCCAGGGTTAGAAGGAATTGTTAGAGGTACCAGTAATTTAATTGCTGGTAATTCAATTGGGCTTTCTAATCATGAATCAATGTACTTGTTGGGCTCAGTTATGTGAGAACAAAATGGACTAAAATACACAGAGAACAAAGGAGACTGGTAAAAACCTTGAACCCTAAAATGTGCTGCATTAACTCATTTGCATGTATAGTTTCCACAAAGGATTTTCATCTGTGATGTCACATAATAACAAAACTTTGAATAGGAGTATATTCCCACTGGTCCACAGACTGCATTGGGACAAACGCAAGAGTGATTGTCTTGGTCCTCACTGTCCAAGTAATAGATTGAACCTTCAAAGAAACTATGGACCCAAAATTTAAATTGGATGTTTGTGACTTAATCTTCCCCCCAAAAAGGCTCAAACTTGACTTATCTGAGGTTTTGCAGAAAAGAATATTAAAACATTATAGATTCCTCAAGAAGAGACTTTTTGTTTGAAAACGCCAGTTCGTGACCTCATTCCTTCAAATATTGTTTGACAACACCTCATCTCACCAGGTAGGTATTTATGAAACAATAACAGACTAAAAACTATGTGGCAATTATTTCCTGACAGTTAGCTATTTTACTTTATTTTTTAAAATAAAAATAGCTAACTTTGTTCATAATTGCTTTTGACAGCCATTGTATTCATATCCAAACCGAACATCTTGTTACACAACATAGCTAGAAAAGTTTACATTTTATAATTTTTTAGAGTAAGAGTATGTCACTGCAATGAAATTTTGACTCGTCACCAAGTGCTGCACCAAATGCGGTCAGAACTTTACTTCTGAAACAATATTCAGAGAGATTTGTGACAGGTTTCCTGCTGCATTGGAGTGGCAGATTTTTACATTTTCCTCGAAAATGCTATTAAAGAGCATGCATAAATTTCACTACAAACAAGCTCATGTTTTGAGTGCCAAACGGGACCATTTTATTTTTCAGCATAAACAAAATGTATTTAAAATTTTATTCATGATTCCTTGCTATGAATAAAAGCAATGAAGGGACTACTTCACAAGAGTTGCTTTTTTCCTTGTTCTCTCTTTTGTACTCTTTTTAATGGCTGATTCTGGCAGTTTTTCAAGCACAGGCACACACTGGGACATGTCCCTCCTTCCTCTGCAAGGGAAACAAAGACCAAATTCATATCAAAGGCAAAAAATAGGATAACTTTGAGGTTAACTTTGAGTTTAACCAATGAACAGATAGCTCTTTCTGCTTTTACTGAGTCGGGAAACAGATGTAAAATATGGGGGATAGAGGTGTGTAAAAGTAGAAATGAAGGGGTGAGTTTGAGGGCGGACAAAAAAAACAGAAGCATCTTTTGCTCTTGCTCAGATTCGACTGAGAGGCCAAAATCACTACTGGCTAATTAACTGTGGTACCCTATGACATGAAGGGTAGGAAGAAGGGAGGGAATGCTGAAAGGTGAATGTGAGTACAGGAGGCGGGAGTGTTTAGAAGCAAGAAAAGGAAAACATGTTTGGGAAAGAGGAGAAGCCTATTAAAGTGAGCAGACGGAAAATAATAGAGAAAAAGACGACAGCAACTGTGAAAGAATGAAAGAAGAAACAAGACAGATTGAGAAGAAATGGGTCTAAAAATTTTTACTGGGTGCTGCTGATGGCAGTAGCTTTTTACACACAGAAAGAAATGGGAGTTAATACTTATGTATATTAACTGAGCAAAATGGTTGCAGATTTGATCTAAAGGGAACATATTTATCTGTTTTGTCTTCTGCGTGTCTTAGTAGCTATCGTTTTACATATGAAAATTATTGTTAGATGAAAAACAAACATGGCAAAAAAACATTTTTTTTTTCAGCGTGCCTATCATTTCTATTAAAGCATACATTAAACTTGCAAAACAAGCGCTATTGCTGTTCATGCAAGCGTACACGTCTGCCTGATGCTAGTGAAGTGTCTTTGGTATTCTGCAGAGCTGCTAGTTCCGTAAGCTTGCCTGTTTTGCTGACAGGTTGACCTTTTGTTATATATTCCCCCAATCATGCCACCCTAAATACTGTATTCATCACACACAACCTGTACTGTATGAAAACACACAATCCACCAACCCACCCTACCCCGCCCCCACTCAATGTGCAAACATATACTTGACTGAGTACAGAATGTTCTGTCTTTTGCTGTGTGAGTGTGTGTTTGCACGCGCGTGCATGCATGTGTGTGTTCGTCTGAATTGAATGAAGTTTGAATGGTTAAATATAACCAGGTGGTCAGAAAAATCCCTGCATGTTGACTACAGAAGAATGCTTTCGTTAAAGATGTCTGTGGTTCTGCTTTCCATATCTTCTATGTATCTTTCAACCTGTCTTCATCTATTTGCTTCCCTTTCATTTGGTTTGCCCTTCTTCTTTCTGGTTGTTTCATTTTCCTTCCCTTTTTGCCTTTTTTTCTTTTTTAAACAATTTCAGGTTCTTGACCACACTTCTGCACTAATACTGTATAGATAAATGTTTCAGATTATGTCTTTGCAGCAATATTTCAAGAACTTTTTTCTTCTTTTTATGACAACTCAGTGATCTGTTTACCATGGATTATCACATATAACTGAACATAAGCTCCATCCTGGGGTTACTATTATTTGAAACAGTGGGAAGTAGTTGCTGTTGGTGTTCTGCTAATGACATAAAAACATTGGCTTGGATTGGGGCAGCCATTCCTGCCTCTCGGATAACGGGAGCAACATCATTTAGGGGGAAATGGCACACAAGGGCATTTCTACTCTCGGGATGGTGGAGGTAGCGTCAGTTCTTCTGCAGGATTTCTTTTGGGGAATCTATAATTATTTAGATTCCTTTTGCAGGATTTTAAATAAACCTGAGCAATTACAGTCAATGATTACCTAGACTGTAGATGATACATGGATCCAGGATTACTTTGAAGACACAGTACCTCCCTTCCGACAGCGAAGTGGACAATCTCATGCGTGTGTCTCACCATTGCAGGTCTCTGGTAAAGAGGATGACATCCTGCAGAACAGAGTTCTTGTTAAAGCATATCATGTGTTCACTCAGTGAAACTCTTCCTTTTCCTCCAGAAATTGGACTTCTGGGAGCAATGCCAGTCTTTTTGTGTATGTAATTCAGTTTTTCATGACTGGGTCCCAACATTAGCTTTTGAATAAACATAAACAAGGAGCTCAGATGTGTGTAAATTGAACTAGAAATATTGCCATTTGCTACAGCTTTCCATCAAATTTATGATTTTCTAATTTTTTATTTGGAATTAAATGCTTCTTCCTGTTTAATTGATGCTTTTGCTATTATTGTTTTATTGTATTTATTGACTTCAATTAAGTTTCTTTACTTTTTTCCTTTAATTTTGGAAATCATATTATTGTATAACCTTCTCTCTCCTCTTGCCATGGAAAAAAAAATGTTTCTTTTCCATGCTGACATTCTCGCTAGGCCCTGATTTTCATAACCAAAACTAGAGGTGACTGTAACTGTTGTTGTTTTTACAATTATGTAGTTAGTAAGGCTCTCTGACATAAACTTCACTTTGCATCCCTCTTTTGATGTCTAATTAAGAATGGATGATATAGGTATTATGAAGAAAAACACAATAAGTATTGTGTAATATGTTTTGTTTTTTAAATTTTACAGTACATGTAATTATGACTTTGTGAGTTTTTTAGCAACTCAATGGACACTCGTACCTGCTGAAACCACTGACTGTGGAGTGGCTCTGGATTCTGCAGTTTCATCCTTGCAGTTCTGGGCAGAGTCAAAGGAGGGCGCTGCAATCCAAGAGAAATGCAAAGGGTGAGGGTTGGCAGTGGAACAAGCTGCGGATCTCTCAGAGTGACCCCAGTAATGTTGCAGCTCATACTGTGTTTTTGCTGGATTATGCTGGAGATTGAAATTAACTTCCAAAGAATGGATTTCCTTTTTCCCTTGTAGCAGTTCTCCCTCCGTTTCTCCCCGCGTCCATTCATCCAGCAGCTCTCTGTTCTGTTATTTAGAGCATGTTAGCACTGACAGAAGTTTGCAACCCATAAGTCAGTGCAGGCTCCAGTAAATTGTTGTGATGGAGATGCCAGACTGCACCAAGAGAATTATGATCAACAATCAATAGCCACTGACACATACTCTTCTCTCTCACACACACACGCGCACACACACACTATGAGCCCTACATTCACACAAGGCTTCCATCAATTTGATGTGATTGTCACTGCACCTGTTTTTAATCAACTTTCAAGGCCACACGCACACTTTTCTTCATTCTGTCTTCAACCTCCCTTACTGCACACTTTAAAGAACAGACTGGGAAAAAAATTGTATAAAGAAGAAAGTTACCAATAAATTATTATTGATCTTCACTGTTGGCTGTTGGGCTCAGGATTTATCTCACTGGTAATTTTCTGAACCTCATCGTTTATCAGCCAAACGGTTTGTGTGTGTTTTTCCTGAGGACAGTTTACTGTACTATATGAGTTCTGTGCATGAGCAGTGGTATCTTTTATACCACCACTCAGGGCAGTTTTTGGGATTTTTTTTCCAACTCTGTCCTTGGCTTTTTTAAATTTTATTTTGTTTGGTTTTGTTTCTGGAATGTTTTATTAGACTTTGAAAGAAAGAGTTTTGTGAGATTAAAATAAATCAAATCCTACTGATTATCAGAAGAAAAAAAAAACTATGGTACCAAAACACTAATTAAACATGTTTAACAGTTATCTTTGCCAAAAAAATAAATAAAATAAATACATAAATAAGCTTGTACTCAGTTTCCAGTTCAAATGTACAGCAAATTAAACTCAAAATAGCAATGTTACTCTGACATTTTTGCATATCTCTCAATTGCACATTAACTGCAGAGAGATTGTAATAAAACATTTTAAAGCTTGTTCAGATAACACAAAGATCGAATGCAGATATAAATGAAGAATAATGTGAAGAAATCACAAAACAACTGCTAAATTTTTTTCTGATTCCTGAGGCTAAATATTGATTGCTTCATTTTTAGAAGGTTGGTACTTGACAGTAGGGACCATCGTTCAGTTTTTCAGCTGTGAGAATGAAAATTACAAAAATTCATTTAAAAATGTACATGTTTATGGATCTGAAAGACACAATAAGCTTTGTCGGGTCAGTAAAATATACATGCTTTCCAATTAAGGCTGACTGAAATGTAGGGAAACATAGAAAAAAATTTCATTCATTTCACGAACTCAACCATAAAAGCATCAAAAATACTACATCAAATTTTGAAGAAATGATTGTGAGTCGCAGAATGACACAGTCAAAGTGACAAGCAAGTCAATCACATTCACAGGTGGTGAAAAGCTGAGCTGCACATTAAACACAACCCCCAAATATTGAAACCTGGACTCTGGTGCAGGAAGAGTTGAAGAAGTTTGTCAGACAGTAAAAGAAATGCTGCCCTCAACCACAACTGACCCAACATTTTCAAATGATGGGTCAAGGAGCAATCAGTAATCAGAAATCGAGTCACTCAGTGGATGTAAGTGTTGTACTGACACTGTTATTGTGAAAATTAGACACAACTACCCACTAAAAACTTGAACTGTAACTATGTTTGCATATTTTTTAGGTCTTGGGTTTGAAATAGACTGAATTAAAAATTAATAATCTTATGTAACAATAGGATAACACTTGCAAATACATTGAATCATGCTGAACATAAACGCAGTAATGAAGAACCTAAACTTTTTTTTCCTCAACACCATCATTTCCAGTAATTTTATACTCCCTATTCTGCTTTGTGCTAAGGGCTTCGGTTAACACCATTTTCAATAAGCGGAGTTGGATTATTTTCCAGCAATACATTAAAAATTAATAAGAATATTTTATAGACACACAAAGGCATGTGTTAATAATTAATTTGTCACAGCTGTCTTTGAATTAAAAACAGAAGTAATTTGCTTTTTCAGGTCTTTCTGAAGCTTTTAGTGAATATTTGCAGCCTGTGAGTCAAAATTTAATGTCTTTAATGCCATGCTGATGTCACTGAGATCTTAACTTTTTTGTAAAAGACAGTATCACAGCATTGTGATATCGAGTGTCACACCACTGAATGCTCACATATTCTACACAAGAGAAAACTCTGGCACTGATGATGGCTGTACATCCATGTTTGTATTTGAAAATGCCACACAATGTGGCTTGCATCAGAGCATGCTTGGATGCTTCTTCTGTTTTTAATATTTGTTTCAGGGCACCAGAGAGTAAACCTTTCAGTCAGCAGCTCAGGCATAAAACTGGCACTGAAATAAGCCACACAAATGCATTCCCTGTTGGCTTGGTGTGCAAGTGCAATGTGTGTACCCTCTATTTTTGCTTAACGCTTTCCAAAGAAGTGCTAAGTTGATTGCTAACTTTTGATTAAAACATTTAGCCTCCGATGATGGTACTAATACGCTGCAATAAAATTATTTCTACAGGAGTTAAACTGACTAAAATCAGGGATTTTAATCTTGATCCATAATTTCTAGGATTTATTTACTTATTAAGGCTAAATCTCTTTAAGATTATCTTACATGTAGGGTTTCCCTCTGTCTGGGTCACGGTGAGACTGCAGGAGGTTAAACCCGAACCTGGTCCAGTTAATAGACATTTTTGCACTTGCCTTTTTACCAGGCTCTTGATAGCTTCCTGCTTGCTCTACATTTTGATGCCAGTTGATTTTGCCATCAACAAGCATTACCGCGCAGTTAACCAATAGACTACAGGTTTTTATAGTTTTTACCATGTACTGTATATTTTGCATATCCCTGTGGTGACCATGACACAAATCCAGTATTGCTGCAGTCCTGTGAAAGCCTCTGGGGTCATTCAAAGTGTGATCATAGTCTACTGATGCCTTCCGGGTGATGCTTGGGTAAGGCAAAAGCACTTACCAATACTTGAATTTGTAATTTTACTTAGTCTTGGGCGCTGGTTGGCGCAGTTGGTAGAGATATGCACCAACCCCAAGAAAACCGCCTCTATGTGGTTGTCCTGGGTTTGGTTCATAGACTTGGACCATGTGTTCCCTTTCTCTCTCCTCACTGCTTCCTACTTGTCTACTGTTCAAAAAAGGCCATCAGTGCAAAAAAGGAGGAGAAAAAAGCAACTTGCTCTTAAAGCAAGCCTTCTCTATTTAAGAATTATTCATTTTTTATATGGTGTTGTACTGTAAGTGAGGACATCTACCTCGTTTTTCATCCCCATTAAAAGAAGTCGTTCTCTAAAATGAAAACGTGTCATAAATATGTTTTAAAAATTCACTAAATTTAAATGCCTTAGCATTTAAATTTAAATTGAAAATGAATTCCACTACAATCAGACATTGAATCTGAACGCTGGTGCTGATAGTTACATTGTACACAGTGACAACCAGCAGGCGAAGTGGGTAAAATGTCTTGCTAAAAGTAACTGAGATTCAGGGCGAATGCCTGAGCCATCCTTTTACCGACATGTGTTAAGCGATTTACAGGTTGTGGAGGACGACCTAAAATTAGGAAGGAGGCAGTCCGAATCACAAGTGAAATTATGGTTCAATGAACACAGTACAAATTTACGCAAGGAGCTGAAATTGAAAACACTGGGCAAACTCATGAAGGACAAAATATGATTCAGAGCAAGAACAAGACAGTTAATATTAGAAAAACTGGTCAGGGGTTAAAAAAAAGAAGTCATTCATAATGGGAGGGATGGAAACAAATGAAATTGTTCAACTACTTGTGACAGAACCACCGAAATCCATGTACAGGTTATGTTTGCAGTTCAAATTTGTGCAAGCAGAGAAAGCGGTATGGCTTTCAAACTAGGTGCCTACATTGATGCTTTATTCTCCGAAGAAAATTAATTGCTCACAGGGGATTCATATGAATGCCGGTGGGGGTGAAGCTTTTCTTAAAAAAACACCTTCCAAATTGTCCAGTTTGAGTGAGTGGTGGGACGTAAACCTCGTTCAGAGATGCGGCCTCAACAGTACGCAAGGAGGCCAACACACAGAGACCAGCTGCATGATTGGTGAATCTACTATATCCTCATCTTTCAGGAATGGTTCTGCTCTGCCAGAGAAATGCTCAGTGCAGCAAAGACACATGCAATCCAGAGTTACTGGTGTAAAAACGACAACTTTAAACAGTTTCATTTTTCAAATATATAAAAACAAGCAGCACTTTGCCTGTAAGCAAGTAAAGCCTGCCAGCCTGCCAGACTTATAACACACTGGGGAAAACCCTGAATTATGGAGGATGTATACTGCCAAAGTTGGTATAAAGAAATAAATAAATGGTTTGATAAAGTAATTGATGTGGCAAATATTGCAATCAAAAAAAAAAGGACCCACCCCAGTCTTATTTGATTGAACAGTGTAACATAAATTAATTTTAAAGATTTCATTTTTATTTTCCTCATGTTCTGTAAATCCATACCCATCAGACCCATCAGACCCATCCGTCTTTTACTTTACCTCTCTTTTACGTTGTCAGAAGGAACAAAGTCCATAATCCGTTGTACTTTGGAGAACATTTAGTGCAAATTCTCTTTGTTCTCTTACCAGTTACACTGACAGCAAATATCACTTGACTGAGACCTGTGTAACCCTCAGATATGTGTGTAATATGATTGTTGGTAGTATTTTATATTTTGTTTCTTCTGGATTTTGTCCTGTAATTTAATAAACCAGCAAATCAGTTTCTATTTTAATTTTGCTCCTAGAAACCACCAGTAGATGACTTATGAGTTACACTGTGGTTTAGACAGGAGAAAAAATTAGGAGTAGAAGAAGAAACCGTAGCTGGAACACGTTATATGACAAATTCTGATGAACTCCAGAATCGGTTTTCAGAAGAGAAGATACGTGACCTGATCCTTGCAGTAAAATTAATTTCTACTGTGATTTTCTCCGGTTGTTTTTTTTTTTTTTTTTTTTCAGAACCACATTCAGCTTGGAACATTGTCCAGCAGCACAGCACCGCAGGCCTGGACTGAATGTCTTGAGCTCCAGGGTTCAACCCAAGATCTGGTACTGCTGGATCCGCTGCCTGCTTTGCACTGGATTAAGATAAGATTTTGGATCTAGAGGAACATATGGTCATTGAATGTGACAAAGACTTGACTGAGTGATTTGAATTTCAAATACTGAACTAAAGAAAGGAACTGAGAAAGAAATCTGGACTAAAAGACACACTGCCTTTCTGTTGGAAAACAATTTATATTAATATGTTATTTAATTTTGTAATAATCTGTTAATTTGTGGTTGTTTGTGCTTATCATCCTCCTTTTTGAACTCAGCAAGAAAACTAATTGTAACTACAACATTTGAAATCTAAGTTTCTCGACCTATTTCTTTCTCGACCTGTCCGTAAGTCACACAAATTGGTTCCACTTGTAAACAAATTTAACCCAAGGTCTCTATGTCCAAAGCTTCATTAGTGGTGTGGGGTATGGTGATGTATTGGAGATGTCCATCTTATTGGCAGAAAACATAATTTTTGTGTGAATGGGTGTATGACTAAATGTAGTGTGAAGCATTTTGGACTTGATAAAGTGATACGCTAGAAAACGGCTATTTAGCATTTTCTCAGAAATCTTTTTTTTTCTCTTTTTCTCTGTTCTCTTAGAACTTGTTCCTACTTTTCCCATCATCCATCATATATGGCAACACCTTTCAGTACTATGAAATGAACTATGAAATGTATAAAGACGTATTGAACAACAGCAAAATGATCACAACACAAACACCCAAGGACTGTGACATTTTAACTTCTTTCTATAAATCTTTGCAGTCTGTCCCACTTTTTTTTACTGAACAATTTTATTTGAATACTAATTTACTTTATTCAAAGTTAGCAGACAGGAAATGGACAAAGGGGGAAGGCATCAAAACCAAGAACAGCCATTTCAGCTTTGCTCCATTTTCAGTCTATCTCTGGCTTCATTTAAGCTTCCAGTGATATCCATGTGAAGATATAATTGCTTTCTTTTACCCACCACCCTTCTTCTTTGGCTTGTCTTTGAACAAACAGCTGAGATATCTTCAGTAAATCCATGCTTTTCCCCAGTTTTTTCACCTAATCATGTTTCCGGTTTGACTCTTCACTTTACTACAAGTTAAACTGCACCTTTAAGGCAATAAAGTCATGCCTCCTATTGTGTTTCCTCATATAGAAAATGCTGCTGGCGAACTTCCTTCCTTTAATATCTGTCAGAGAACCCCAGCAGCCCTCAGGTAACTCGGAGCCAATATGAATGGAGACAGATACAGGGGCATGGTCTGAAATAGTCCACCGTGTATTACAGCCCGGAGAGAGGTATGAACCACCCCATCACCAATCTCTCTTACACGGGCACACACACACACATACACACACGTACACCCTTTTGTACTTCTACTTATACCACATTTATGCCTGACCCTTAACATTTTCCTTAACTCTAACCATTACTAGTTTATGCGTAACCGTAACCGAAACTTAATTCACACCTGATCGCTAAACCTAACCAGTATCCCTGAACAACAGGTTCAGCATATTAGGAGCGGTCCCCATAAAGAGCAGTGGATCCTCACAACATGGTTTTTGTTGGGAAAATGGACCTTGTAAGGCAAGAAATGCTAAGACACACACAGTCATACTCAATGGAATACAAGATTAAAGTTAACACATGCACATACCTGCAAAGACAGGCAGAGGTATTAGAGCCTTAGGAAAGGCGTGCACTCTCGCTAACCTCATTACTTCTACAGGCCACAGGTGGAGGCAGTGTCTCATATCTAAAGGTAGAGAAGGGACTGACAATAAGTCAGTGTGTGTGTCTGTTTTGAGGAATGAAAGCTTTATATGCAAGAGGCCATTTAACATATAAATAAATGCCTGAAAATTAAGTGACATAAGTCTTATTTACAGCTTTTTGCCAACAGAGACTTTGTAAAAGCATACCGCTCTGTGTGATCTTGAAAGACATTTTTTTAAAAAGATGTTTAAAAGGTGTAGTTTAAGATAAAATAACATTAACATTTAAAACTGAAATCCAACTTAGTAATACAATTGTAGCAGCTAAAAAATTATGGTCAGACTTTGGTTATAAAACGATGGAAGCAATGATACTTGGGAAGAATGCATCGTGTGAATAATTTTTGTAAATCCCATGAATTCTATTGACTGTGATGGTAAATGCCGAATGTTTTATTGATTTGTCCAGGGCATGTCTTTAGAGACAGTAAGAATGTTAACATATATGATCATATAATTATTTTTTTAAATATGACAAATGTTTATTAGCCTAATCTCTCAGTTTTTTGTTTTATTTTTTATTTTTATTTAATTTATCATACAAATCTTTTGGAATGTAAACTGATTAATTGAATTTGAAAAACATGGATGAATGTGTGCACACATTCTCAAAATTACTTAAATATTAGCTTATTATGGTAATTATTAGTTTTATACCAACAGATAATTTTGGAAATCACCAACTTTGATCTACAGAATCCCGGTGCAAATGTGTGGGAAGTTGAATCTCAATGAAACTCAGCATCTTGGCACTTGCTTTTTTACCCTTTTTTGCTTTTTACTTGTAAAAGTGGACACTTGTGAGAATCAATTAGTTTGAGCAACTATTCAACCGTAAAGTGGTTTGTCACCAGCTGTTTTTTAAGGACAGTTGGTGTTGCTAAGTGACTGGGAGATGAACCATTTAATGGCTTGCGACATGCAGTTCAATGTTCATTGTGCTGCTCACCTGGAAACAAACTGTTGAGATAAGCAAAATGCTGGCTACTGAAAAGGCAGAATTCATTCTAATACATTTGCTTAAAAGGGATATGCCCTCATTCCTGTGTGTTGGTTTGGCCGCCTGTCTGTTACCATTCTCTCAGACGTGTGGATCTCGGCTAAATATATTGCAGCTGAAATCCATTAAGAGGTTGGGCATCAACAAGCCAGCAGACACAAGCTAATTCTCCCTCAGTTGGATGAAACTAAGTGACAAATTCAAAACAGATTTTTAGAAGCCAAGAGTTTACTGTGCATGTATCCATCTGGTTCAAAATATCTCTGTTGCTTGTTTACTCTGTTTTGGACTTGACTAAAGTAAAGTCTTTGTTACAAACAAGTCCATCAATGCCTCCCTCTCCTCCGTTCCCCCTTTATCACTGATATGGTTTTCTGCTTCCCAATCAGATGCTTACTTCATTAGCCCCCCTTATTCTTCTCTCCCCACTGGCCCTCAGAAAGAAGGGCAATAACACACAAAGACAATCTGACAGGCACTTACACACTCACACCCTTTCGCACATTCAAACCCCTGGACACACACAGACAGAGGCAAATACACAAAGTGACTCTGACTTTAAATAATGAGAGAGCTGTCACATCCGATCAGTGCCAGTGCCGCAGCATGGCCTGGTGGTCAGCGGCATGGATGGGAGTAACCACTGGCGGCTGACACCCTCTGGACACACAAGGGAGAGAGAAGAAATGGAAAGGGAGAAAGAAAGGAGGCAGAGGGAATAAGGAGCAGTGATGTCTGCAAAGAAATGGAGATAGACAGAGCTGTGTTCAGCCATCTGCCTTAGCATCCAAAGCCTGGATGGCTAATTAAATGGGAAAAAGGCATGTTTGATAGTGGGAGGTGGTACAGGGAGGGAAAAATCAAAGATAAAGTGAGAAACAGTGGGCTAAGAAATAAGGAAACTAAACAACAGGAATGAAAAGGAAATGAGAAACATACAAGAAATATTTTTAATAATTAAAGAAAGGAAAAGGAGGGAAACATGAACTTGAAGAACAAAGCACAAGTCTGAGAAATTAAGAAAATAAAGCAATAAAGGAAAATTACACAGACAAAATAAAAGCATAAGAAGGGGGGAGTTGGGGTTAAAGACCACAGGAGGAGATTTTTGAAAAAAGACAAAAAAAAAAAAAACAACTGTTATGGAGGATGAACACAAGCAGAAGGAAAGGAGAACCAATGAAAGGGTTTGAAGAAGAACAGAACAAAGAAAGCAAGGAACATTAAACAAGATTTGAGGGGAGGCAAATAGCGGGAAAAAGGTGGTAAAAGCTAATTCCAGCCAAATAATAGTGTGAAGCAATGCCCCCGAGACAATAGAGAGAGAAAGATAGAGGAGAGGAACACAGAGGATTGAAAATCTGGCTGTTTGTCTGGTTGAGGTCAGATATCATTAGTGTCAGTGCAGCCCACAGAGCCCCCAAGTCTCCCTGTCTCTGTCTCCCATCTCACCCTGCTTCCATTGTGGCTTTATTTTTTTTTTCTTGTGATAAAATATGAATGAAGTAATAAGTAGGTGAATTAAAAGCTGATTCCAGCAAGAGCCAATTATAGAACGCCGATGATCTACTTATGAAATGGTTTATCTCCTCAGTCTAAACAAAGTTTTAAACAGTCTTTTGAGATCTAATAACAAAGTTAATTAATTCTTATACTGCTTAAAAAACTTTACTACTGCCTGCAGCTCAGAGGTTTGTATACAACCCACTTTTATAACTGTCCCAAGTCAAACCAGTGTCCCACACACCCTGCAGTTCAGCACAGCCCATCCTCATCCCACAGCCACCTCGCTAAACCCATCATCTTTATTCAATATGGCCCCTGGTAAGTATTTTAAGTCGGCTTAGCTTGTCAGAAAAAGTTCCATTTTTTTGGCAGCTCCACCTCCCTCTAAGTCTTTCTATCTCTTCATTCAACAGACACCTTAGAGAGAACATACAAAGCTAATGAGTATAACATTACTCTTTTGTTATTTGTATGATTTCCCTGTTTTCATTGTCAAGTTTAACATGTCAGCAAAACTAAGGAATTAAGCAATTTTGCCACACCATCACCTATGGGGCTCTGAGACGGTGTCAATAATGAAAATGGACGATACAGTTTTCTCCAATAAAATCACAAATAGATATATATTCCCAAGATAGTCTGCATGGGCTCAGAGAGAGTTGATCTGTAAAATCTCTGAGTCTTCGCAAGAGTTGTGTGCATGTGCTTGTAGGAGTGTGTGTGTGTGTGTGTGTATGTGAATATGACCATAAATACATTTCAGCTTATAGATGGATGGGGGATCTCCACGGTGATTTGTTGGCTTAGATTAAATGTCAGTTTTGGAAATGTGTTGTTATACCTGAACTCCTCTGAGAGCAAACCAATGGACAGCCTCCGTTGCAGTGTGTGCGGGTGTGTGTATGTGTGTGTGTGTGTTCTCTGTGATAACAAGCAATCCAAATTCCTATAGTGATATAGCGAGAGATGATAAGGTGCAGACTGTATGTGTTAGTTCCACAATCTGAGGTTTTTAGTGCAAATATATTCATTACTTGCATATTTTTCAAGGGTTGAGCAAGCTTATGGATATATTCTATCAATAAGTATGCTTAACATTTGTTCAAAACCTAAACTTTTGATATATTATTTGAATCTATTAATCAACATGGAGAATACAATGTACATTAGCAATTAAGCGTTATATTGGTCAAATGAAACAGATATCCTGATCCAATTCCAAATTTTATTTGAGTACTCTTTACAGCAGACAGCATAGCAATTGCCTTATCTCAACTCCTGCTCTCTGTTGTGGCATTCACATCCAATGCAATAGTTGAAGACCAGTGGGGGACTGGTCCTGGTGATTGGACCAGGTGATTGGCCATCCGGGGCGAGTCCCCATGTCGCCCATGTCAGAAACCGCCATTGCTTATGATACAACTACCACTCAGGCCAGTGCTCCTACAAACAGTTGTGTTTAGATTGAACCCAGTCTGAGATGGTCTCGGTTTTACCTCTTTGATGGTTGTCAAGAATTTTCTTGAGACCAACCAAATGTGCTTCTCCACGGCATCAGCAAATTCTTCCCTATGTTTGTCCTCTCAACCACAGAAGCCACAGTTCTTTGACTTATTAATACCTCAGTTGCTTCAGGAGTTGTAGTCAATCAGGACCTGGAGACAGCCAAAGAAGCAAAGAAGCCAGGTAATTACAAAACCCTCCATTTCCAGGGAGCCTGAAGTGGACAAGAATTTCCCCAATATGCTTAACTCTCTGGACATTTTGGGGCTGTTGTAGTCCTATTCAGTAACAAAGCAGACTGAAAAGTGTGCAAAAATGGCTACGATTGATTGTCTAACCTCAGATCCAGGAAGATCAGTCTGGATACCATCCCACTGATGGAACAGTGAACAGATCTTAAAGCTTGCAGAACTGCTGAGATGATCATGGAGGTTATTCACCCATTCCACATATGTTTTATTTTTCTTTTTATCTGTAGAAGGCTTGTGGCTAGCTCTAGCAAAATAATGCAGAACAGGGAAAAAAATCTGATATATTTGCCCAAAAAAATTGTGTTTTTGGATTCTACAGAAAAACAGCTGCAAGTTCAGCTCTAAGTGGGGTATTGACTTAAACTGTGAGATGGGTAATTTCACAAACTGCAGCAACATATGGAACAATTAACTATTGTAATTCTGACAGTGATGAGAGATTTTAATATCACTGAATCAGTCTTAACAGTTTTGTTTATATTGTGAATTTGGAAAGTCTAAAATAAAACTAAACTAATGCTCATAATGTTTTGATTGTTTGCTGTTCTTCAAAATCTCGTCCCCCAGTGCCTTACAAAAGCAAGTCTTTGCTTTGGTCTAGATCCAAAACATATATTTTTTTGGAGCCAGTTCTAGAGTTTGCATTGATGAAAACACAAAGAACTGTTGCTTAGTAAGCACCTAAATCCGTAACGCACTGAAAACAGTTTGGTTCAAAAAGCCCCTAACGAGTGATCTGGGGGCCTCTTCTTAGGACGTTAAGAAGAGGGAAGAGGAAGCACAACGGAAAGACAGTGTTTTATAATCCTGGAACGCCACCAGGCTTATCTGGCTCCCCCACCAGACTAAGCATTGTTTGTTGTTTATAGACAACGCATTAAACTGGACATAAAGGTTTGTGCACCAATTGCACTATCCTGAACCTGGCTGTTGGCTTCACATGCTACTATTTCCAAGTTATGATGCCTGCTTGTGTAAATTTTTGTAAGCATTTTCTAATACAAGCACATGTGGAGCGGTCAAGTCCACACTGGGTGGACCGCTGGTGGACTGCTCTACCACTCCTACCACCAGGATTATCATGTTTTCTGGGGGAAACACTGCCTCTCTGTAAGCCTAGGAATAGCTTGGAATACCCCAGAATGAACTGGAGGCATGAAGTTTAGCTTTTTCTTACACCTTCACGTATTGTCCAGTTGTGTGGAGAGTTGGCCAGAGAGGTGCCTAAGGCTTTTCAGATATATCGTACTAATAATTTATCTTCTGACTGTGTTTTATTCTTTTCTTTTAACACCTTCTACCTGAAATCTTTATATTTGTGTTCTGATTATTGTCCAAGAAGTGATAATCCCTGTTCTGGTATAAGTAAACCATTAGATCCGGTTCCAATACTGATGTAAAAGTTATGTCGACATATGCAAAGGCAGGGTAAAATGTAGAAAACCTGATGCATAGAATTTTCAACTCTTATGGTTTCTGGTCTTTAGAAAAGTTTAATGTCTAAATATTAATTTATTTTGCACAATCAATAATAGAAACAACATGTAAAATGATGACCTAAAAAACTGGGATATTAGACAGGAGAGCTGCTTAAGCTGAAGACTGTAGACCAAAGAAAATAAAATCAAAAACTGATTCTCTGCTAAGAAACGTGCACAGCATATCCAGGAGAAAGAAAATGTGGCAAAATAAATCCTATTTCACTTATCTGTAGAAAGAATCATATTACATTTCCATTTGAACAAAGCTTTGTTTTTTAGCTTTTCGGTGAGACATGATGAGACTTCTGCAAATACAGTTCTAGCTCTAACTCTCTAGCGAACATTATATCAGTTCACAGTGAAACCACTACTCCGCAAACTATTGCTAAGTTTTACATGCCCTGTAGCAAATTATTCTGTTGAAAAACCTTTCACAGGTCGTCTTCAAGATGGCTGGTTTAAATTCGAAAGCTTACAGCATTGCAATGCAAAGACAGATCAAATGCCCCATGGTGCAGCCTGCAGGGTGTTGTTTCAAGTAGCCGACCAATGCTAGAATTTGCTGTTATTCAGTAGGATTGCAACTCCCCTTTAACAGGTTTGTATGGTATATTTTCAGTAAAAGCTGATTTTTTTTGCGCCCAAGAAGTTAAAACTGTGTAGACTTGGAACCAAAGGTAAACGGCAGCTCAATGCATTTATCAAATGATCTTTTCCATTAACCCAAACGGGGGGACAACACAAAGCAAATACTGAAAAGTGAAAATTTCAGGGTTAAAGCCTTTAGAGTTGAATTTAACTCATAAAGAGTTGTTTTAACCCTTGATGAGTTAAATGGTGTCCAGTGTTAGTTATTTCCAATAGTTGATTACATCGATGTTGAATCAACTCTGATTGGAGGAAAATAAGCTCCTCCCTCCTTTATCGTCTTCCTTGGGGTGAAATTTGAAAACGCTCCATTTTTTTCTTCTACATCATCATGGGTAAATGAATCATCCCATGCCAAGCAAACTGCTCCCTTGGAGGATTTGATGAGTTATTCAACTGAATTTTTGTGTTTTATGTCTTTTATGACCCTGCATTACTGAATTTTATAAATTTTTGCATTGTATAACATTGATGTTGGCAAAATGAATGAATCACCTAGAATTAGGGTTTTAAGCGCAAGACAAGTTATATATTTTTAGCTGACAATCTTTTTTTTGTCTTTGTTACCTGAACAGCTACTTATGGAGACCTTTGTTCATAAAACTAAATTTGTTATCAATGTTGTAAAAATACAGCATTTTTATAACATGTGAAGGTGACACAGTTACTTGATTGGGCTATAAAATGTCACTATGTGCCTGGTATATACATGATGCTGCCCCTTTAAGTTGCTGTAGAACAATGATGTACACACACCTACCCACCAGACCCAGAGGCATTGTAAACATGGCTGTGTTCTTTTGGTTTATTTTTCACGTTTTTGCTAATTGACAATGTTATGAAAAAGAGTCATGTGACTGATATTACACACCAATGAATAAGTTTATTAATTATGATTTTGAGGGGAAATAGTCTTTAAAATAAGGTTAAATGACTTAAACTTTAACTTCTGTTAAGATATAGAATTGCTGTCAAATTAATTTCTATTTTTATTTCACTAACAGGGATATAAACCAGAAATACTGTAATCTTTTTTCTAACTATCCCAATTATGCCTGCATAGCTTTGACTCTCTTAAGCTGAACCGGGTGGTCACAGTATGCTGCTTCAGTGCACTTGGTAATTGACACAGTATTGCTTGACTGACTGGCCATATTCAGGCAGTACAAGCATTATTGCCAAAAAATACTGAAAAGAGCAGAGTGTAGCATGCCAGTTTTGCACCGTGGCTAAAGTCAAAATATGCTTAGACTTTGTGGGTTTGCTTCAATAAAACAAATAATGACATGTCATATATGGATATTAATACAGTTACTTTTAATTAGATTACATTAGATTATGCACATTTTATAATGATGATTTTTTTTTTCTTTCTTTTATGACGAATAGTTATGGGGGTGCCTAATTAAAGCAGAGAACCAGTGAGGCTTATACTCAGCCAGAGCAGATCACAGCGAGGTGTAACTTAAAATCAGTTTTTTCTTTTTTAAATAATCCTCATTCATTCAAGTGATTATTTAAAGATGTGTACAGAAAAAAACAAAAATCAACATTAAAGCATACAGCCCCTGAATAATAAGTTAAAGAGCAGTTTGTGTTTGAAACAATCTCATAGTAGCAAGCTCGCACATTCAATTTGTGAAAATGTCCCTATAGAAAACAGCAACACATTTGACAAAGACCTCAGAAAATCCACTTGAATCAAAACCAGTATTGTCTCTCTCCACAAAGGAGCATGGTATTGAGCCTGGCACTGATATTTCTGAAACGCTGGTCTCAGGTGCGCCAGCCTCTGCATGATGGATAAAACACAGGGAATCTATTAGAAAAACAGACAAATAACAGCCAGACCAGAACAGGCAGCACCCGAAAAACATTACAACGATCCATCCAGAGAAAGCAGGAAAAGACTTCTGTTCCTCACATGACATGTAATATGGGCAAAGCAACTGGGGGAAAATGAATGAATAAATAAACAGGTTTGAAGATGAAATGCCTCACACGACATTGCTTTTACTTTTTCATGAAATGCATTGTTTTGAGCCAAAAAGCAGAGGATAGAGAACCTACGTCAAGAGGACAATGATGCTCTATAATGGCTTCCTCCTCAAGTCTGGCTGGTTTTGACACACCATTCATTTGCTTCATCGTTCCCTCGCTCTGCTGTTCTTTTGCCCACCTTTCCGATTGTCAGAGGCGCAGAGCTCTAACAATCTATCATCCATCAAAACCATCTTTAAATATTTATTTTCAAATAACCATCCTTCTGTGCATGACTATTATTTTGTTTTTTGTGTGTATTTTTCACCCCACTTCAATCTTTCTATCAAAAGTATTCTTTACTAGGTTCTTCAAATCAATTTGACCATCAAAAAAAAAGAAAAAAAAAAGGCAAAGACAAACAAAAAACAAAAGAATCCGGTGTAGCTCATGTAATTTTCCTTGGTAAACTAGGTCCCAATTGTAGCAACATCACTTTTCTGGTGTAGCGCCATGTTGATTCGACATTGATGAAATAAAAGGATGTGTGTTTGCTATGGATGTAGCGAGATCTCGTTGCACAAGATCACATAACATAAAAAATATCACAAAATATATTAAAGTTGAATTTGGTTTGCAAAGCGTTATCCGTTTCCCTGTCAACACTTTGAGAGGTAAAGTAGTAAACTTTTTTTATAGACAGAAAAAATAAAATTTGGTACTTTATACTTTGCTCATTGCTATCTGTTTGAAATTTATTTTGAAGAACAGAATAAAGTAGCTTTTTATTTACTCTGTTGTTCTAACAGTTACCGAATGATTTATTGGTGGAATGAAATTTGCTTCTTTGCTGTTCAAGAAGCCTCTTACGCTCATAAATTAGTAGTAAAATGGCCTCTGCTGAAAAAACTAAGTGGGTTTTTTGTACAGTTTAACAAGGATGGGCTACATCTGACTGTGTCTGGGAAAAATCTAAAATACAACTAATCGAAACTTGAACTTGACAATTATACTCTAGAAAAATCTATGAAATGAAGAGTTTTCTGTACCTTTATCTCAATATAATGCTTTTAAGTATTGCAATTTTCTCACCATGTCCTCATGAGCCCAAACTTGTGTGTTGTCTTATCTTGTGAACTACAAGAAAATCCTCAAAATCATACTGTGTTGCCATTAGCAAGTGTCTTTAAGTTGGACAGGATACGTTTAAATAAGGGTACAGTGACAATATTTATTTTAATGATTAGCTTCTAAAACTGTAAGGGTGAAACAGCAAGGTATTAAAATTAACACACTGCTCTATTTACCATACTGGTCAGTAATATGTTTGCTAAAATTAGTGATGGTTGTCCTTCTCATGTCTTATATTTTTACCATACCCACATCGAGAGCTATATGCATTTAATTTGACATTTATCTCTGCAGGTGTTTTTCTGTCTTCATCATGCTAAATGTTAACTTCAGGCAAGCGGCACAGCTTTTCTTAGGGTTGATTCTGTTTCCCAAACCTTCTCCATGTTTTTTGTACATAAACATTATCAAGAAATAATAATAAAATAGCACAAAAGTTCAAACTTGAAATAAAATTAAAAAAAAAAACTATCTCTTGTTAATATCACATTTTCAACCTCTAAACTAACTTGCAGAATAGTCCACAAATTACCACAAGACTGACACCATAAAGTTGGTGCTTTGTTGTGCGAAACATGAGATGCTTCCAAAGATGTAAAGATGGTAAAGAGATGAGTTTTGATCCTGTATTGTTTTTCCTCCTTTATTAAAATTCAGCATCTGTTAGCCAGCTTTCACGTGCAATATCTGAATTTTGCAAAGTCAGCTCAAAGCATTTATGCATACATCAACACAGATACTGCTAAGACTGCAGGTTGCTGGTTTATTTTGTTTTTGTTTCCTGAACATCTATGGACTTCTTAATAGATGTAGATCTGCTTTACCTCTTGAATCCTCGCATATTAATCAACATAAATACATGATAATTAGGCAAAGTGTCATGAACATTGTTCTCAAAAATACATTTTTTCTGCTTCATTAACTATAACACCTCACATCTGCTTATATGATTAATGGCTCAGCTAAGGATGCTGATGTGCTACTTTATGTCTACTGTCTTTTTTTTCCCAACAAGCACATCCAGTCACAGTGTAAACTATCCTATTTGGATTGACACAATGTGCATCTGCTTTCATGCAGGTGCACTAAGAGAGAGAACAATCCCCCAGCAGTCTCTGTCTTCCCTGCCTCAATCTCTTGGCTATTTGTTCTCAATCTCTTTCCCAATGTCTGGACTGCCCATCCATCACACAGGAAGCTAGATGATTGGCTGGATTGGACTGCTCCTCATAACAACATTCTCTGCATGGTAACTGTTACTGAAGAGAGAGAAAATTACCAAGCTCACCGAGATACAATTCTCTAAAAATAGCCGTCATCAAAAATCCCTGCTGCTTGTTACTACCCATCTTTGTGTTTTAGAGGTGTGCAGCGTGCACATGAGTGTGTGTGAATATGTTTATGAGGGTATCGAGACAGAATTTTGGAGAAAGACAGAGCGCAGGACTCTGAGAGTGTGGGGTACGATCCATGGCGAGAGAGAAAGACTAACTGACAGAACAGCAACAACTGTAAATGACTGATTGATTGTATGATTGATTTACTTCCCCCCTGCTGCCTTCAATAAGTAAGGAGCATAAATCAGTTCTGCAGAAAGGTGCATCACTTTGAAAGGTTCTACCAGGCCTTTGGCTATTTCAGCAGAGATAAAGTTACTAACACCTTAGGTAAGTCCAAATGTGTGATGACAACTCAACTTTAAAAATACATGGAATAAATGCAAAGTGTGTCCAAATGTGTGTGTGTGAATGTGTGTGAGGGAATAAGAGAACCCAGGAAGCCACTGGCCATGGGATCCTTTGAAGTGCTCATATATACAGATTTGACCTATGGGGCTGAAATTGTATTTTGGTACCTGCATCCATGTCGACCTGGAGGGAATGCTGAAATGTAATATTTCTGTGTGTGTGTGTGTGTGTACGCAGATGCTGGTGTGTCTGGCTCCAAATTCAACAGTTAGGCTTTAAGCTTTTTTTTGCTGCAGTTGCTTTCTGCAGCACATACTGTGAGGAATTAATATCTGAAAACTGGTTTGCTGTTGTAGAAAATGACTACAAACATTTGAAGGCCAAAATAAGAAAACACGAGGCATTCACTTTTTGATAAAAATCTTATTTTGTAGCGCAATCATACACTGGTTATCATCATTATTGATCGCTTTTTGTTACATCTTGCAGAGTGGCCATGTGAAGGTAAACCAAAAGTTGGAGAAACAAACAAACAAACAAAAAAATTAACTGACGTGAGAGTGCAATGTAAGAAGAACAAATTATTGCATCAGGTGAAAGATAAAATTTTGAGCGTTCACCATTTTTCCACTCTTGGAGACACAGAGGGGACAGACAAATAGGAAGATCATACTACACACCCACAAAACAGATCAAAATAAATGAGAGTTTTACCAGGCAGTGTTTTTTTCCCTTTCTCTCTCTGCTTGCTTTTAAGTCCTTCGTGTCCAGTTGTGCTCTTTCACAGTTCAAAGAAGCCTTGAAAACTTCATCAACACACACAACAGTGAAATGGGGCTGCTCAAATCAAGTATGTCATTCTAACATTTTCTCACTCCACTTCAGGGAATTGTCAGTGCACAAACAAACACACATGAACTCTTTCTGTAAACACAATATCAATACATATTGGCATGCTGCTGCTGCTGCTGTGTCCTGCTATATTCTCCCCTCTCAAAAAAATAAAATAAATAAACAAATAATCTCCGGAAAATTCTGCCAGCTGGAAGCCTCAGTGATTATTTAACTGCTCTGGGCTTAGCTTGGCATCCCTCGTTGGGAGGACGAGGGAGGAGAGGAGACGAAAGGGGGAGGAGAAGAGAGGAATTAACGAGGGATGAGTGCGTGTGTGTGTGTGTGTGTGTTGTGCATTTCTGTGGCTGTAGGTGGATGCCTATGCGAGAGTTTGTGCACACACATGTTTGTAGATGCTCTAAAAGCATTAATGTGCAAAGATTCTCTAAACGCATCCATGAGCCGATTTTAGAGTGTCAGTTCTGCTTCCCAACCGTGAGCAAGAGCTCCTTCAATTGAGAAAATGAATAGTGAATTTGACTCTATAGATCAGGCCCTGACATGCTGAATTTTATTCCACTACAAACTGCTACACAATATGTAGAGCGCCGAGTTACCAGAGGATACATATGATATGTAATTATCATAAAGACAGAGAGTTGATGAGTTTGCATACTGTAGAATTCCTCCAAAATTAAAATCACACATTTAATCTAACTAATGATTGGTTTCTCTTGCTAATATTTGTTTATTAATTTGTTATTAGTCATTCATTTATACATAATTTAGGACCAGAGAAGTTTGTACCTATTTGGCAGTTGTCATGTTTGTTTTTGTTTTTTTTTCCCACTAGAAAGTTGTTTCTAAGAGTTCTTGAAGAACAAACTACAAGTAAGAATGAATGCATTTAAAAATAACTACATAAAATCAAAGTAATGAATGTTTATTACAATAGAAAGAAAACAAATGCTTAGGTAGTTGTAGCTAAGCAACAAGGGTATTCTAATTCAATTTAAATGTTTGGTATGCCAGCACACAATTAAGCAAACATAATACCAATTTACATATTTATTATTTATTTATCCAAACCTGCCAGAGGATTCAATTCTTGGTTCCTTCCTTTTTCCTTTATCTGCTGCCACTTGGCGCCATCATAATTCAGCAAAACCTTCCCTTTAACTGACATGTAGATGATCTCCAGATCTTTCTTTAAAACCTAGCAATAGGCAGATTCAACATTTCCTCCCTGATGATATCTGTGCATTGAAACAGTGGACAAACCAAAATTTACTTGTTTCTAAATTGACAAAAGACTACATACATCTTGCACAATGAGAATGGCACTATTGACATCAGTGCTCTGGATTTTCAGTCAAGTTAACACATTTTGATCTTAGATAAAAATATTACATTTAACAAACAAGGTGATTCAGTCATGAAATCAAGCTTTAATTACCTTCTTCTTTCAGCGATGAAAGAGCCTTTTTTAAACCGTGTTGTTCTTGAGAAGGCGACGCATGCTTATATTAGCTCCAAAATCAATGAATTACAATTCTGCTTTGAGAATATATTATTTTTTGTATTTTTTTTTAAATACTGTCCTAACCTTTTAAACGGGGCACAAACCAATGTGTGTATTTTATTATTTTTTGTATGCGCAGATGTTTTTCCTGAGTCTGCATGGGATTGAGGCAGAAAATAGAACATTTTACCCACTGTGTGAATAGCATCTTGCTGATTCAGAACCACAGAGTAAAGATGTTGCTGTTTTTGTGTGATCAGTGCATGTATATTGGGACCTGCACCATGTGTAAGTATTTGTTCACAACAAACATCTTTGTTGTTGTCTGGGTTCTTTGGATGTTAACTCTGCTTACCAAAGCTGTTTTTTTTATTTTTGTTTTTTGTAAACATGCAATACATTTTCCACATGGGTGTCCACATGAGAGATCAGTAAAAGCACCGAGTATCCCCTGGTCAAAGATACCCAAGTGTGCTTATGTTTTCAGAATTAATTTTTGCTTCACTGAAGCATTTAATAGACAATACAGAAAAATGTCATTTAGCTAAATCAACAGTTTAAAAAAAAAAAAAAAGGTCATTTGAGTCTATTCATTTTATTCAAACACCTGTATTCATAAGCAAACTGACACAGTTACCATTTAGGTGCACTATTTCACAATGTAACAACAGTAAGTCAGTAGTTACATTATGTAACCATGAGAGCCTTGTACATACACATCACATCCTGATGACATTGTAATTTATAACTATATTGTAATAATGCAATCCATTACTTGACTTTATGGCCCCAGAACACTATTAAAAATGAAATTGGTCGTAAAAGGAGGGAAAAAAAGAGACCAGGCAGCTAATTCTATAATGCAGTCAGTATCTATGGATAGGCAAGCAAGACGGAAGATAAAAAGGTACACAGTAACTCCGGAAACAGCAGATAAAAGAGATGAATACAGCAACACCCCTTTTTAAATCTGGCTTTTGATTTGATTCCTCTCTAGTTGGTCCAATATTTTTCTCTCCCTACTTCCAGCTTTTTAATGAGTGTCTTTATTCTTCATGTTGCCGTCTGAAACTGTGCTTCAAGCGACAGTTATCTTTACACTCCAGCACACATTATAGAGTCAACGCCCTGAGTCCTCCACTTCACTTTCTTCCGTGGTTTCTCAGACTGTTTCGAAGCCTGTGTCCATCCAATTTGTGAAGTACTTAAAGTAATACGTTCCCACCTCCTGCCAATATTCAACAGTTACCTCTCAGTCAGGCAGTCTGCTCCTCTCTTCTGACACCCACTCCACCTTCTCCCATGTCTCCTTCATACTTTTTATTTTGATTTTGACTGTTCTTTATCTTATAGTTGCCTCCATTTCATTGAAATAAAACTCAGTGTAAATTCCATTGGGAAATACACCAGTATATACTTTCATAAACTTTTTGGTTTTTCTCAAGCTTTAAACGGCTTCATACTGCAAAAAGAATACCAAAAAGGTAATCCAGGGAGAAAAAAGTTGTGTTCACATTCAGCCCACCAACAATGTGGTGGAGATGTAGTTTCCAAATTCAACAAACATTTTTTTTTTTTAGGGGGGCTACACTCATCAGAAATGTGAAAGTTTCCTCTTTTTGGTTTAGAAATTAAACAAAGGTAGTTTTTGGCTTAAAAAATACAGGCTGTGGTTAATTTCTTGAAATGATTAATTTGTAATACATAAAATCTAAATATTTTTATTCACCTGACTCCAGTGGGTCATGTGATCAACAATTGTTTGTGTTTTGATTCTCACTTGTATTTGTGAGTTGCAATATACATCCTAATAAGTGCCTGCTAGTATCGTCATGTCATAAGGCTTTTAAGGAAGAACCATAGTTCAACAGGACAACAGCATTAGCATGGATAAGTTAAATTTAACAACAAATGAATAAACTTACAGGACACAGGGAAGGAAACACAGAGGAACAAGATTGACAGAAAATGATAATGAAAGAATCCATCAATGAGTGAACAAACCAAGGGGCTTAAAATACTGCAGGGGATGTGACTGTGGCATGGAAACCAGGTGAATGTCAGGTAGAAGGTAGAAACAGAAAACACAGAAGAATCTAATATGCAAAGAACAGGAAAATAAACAATCTAAAGAGACCAGAAAATATTTAAAAATAAACTATGAGACTAACATTCTCTGTTTTGTTTTTATTTTCTCATCAAACAAAGCATGGAAAAAAATTACATCTTATATGCAATGTAAATAAGACTATAAACCTTTTACTTAGATCAAGTATTTCCAGCAACATGCACAGTCTCTCCAGTCAGCTGCCACTACAAGTGTACAAATGAGTCTTCTTAAAATGTACACAAACGTTTTGGTGACTGAAATGTGATAATTAGCAATACAAAAGTAAGTAAAAGTAAAGAAATAGTTTTATTCATTTAACTTGTCCATGGTATAGAAACAACTATGCTTTGTTCTGTAATCTTGACCTATATTTGCCCTTATTTTATCTGCCCTTATCATTTCCTCCTCCTGCCCTTCTCCTCTTATTCATCTTTGTTTATTAGTCAGAGTTAGGGGCCCTGGGGTCAGCCCGTGTTCCCATTTCTTATTTCCTGGTCTTTCTCTTACCCCCGCCTACAAGTCACTTTTTAAATATTTTTCTAGTAGGTCATTTCCATCTTTACTTATTTTATATCATCAGACAGTTTTCTGTCTCAGACACATTTTGTCTTTACGTCTTTCTGTCTTCCTAGACTGCTGAACTCTTTCACCTACACAGCAAAAACTAGAGAGTTAAAATTTCAGGGTTAAACGTGTCAGAGTTAATTTTAACTCGGTAAGTGTTTTTTTAACATTTAGCGATTTAAAAGATGCCCAGTGTTGGAGTTATTTCGCAGAGTTGTTTGCGTTGGTGTTGAATCAACTCTGCTGAGAGATAAATAAGCTCCTCCCCTCTGCTTCAGTTTGATTTCAATCTGAACACGGCTCCATTTTCGTCATCTCCTGTTCTACACGGTAAGTGTCCAACTTACTAAATATTTTGTCCAGCACTATTACATTGACAGAGTGAGTGATTTGACTTTTTCTACTAATTACCACATAATGAAAGGCAGCTGAATATGTCCATTTTGCAACAGTTTTACACAACATGTTAGCTAATAGCCCACGTGTTAGCTGGTAGCACTTACACCTGATATTATTATAATGGTAATTCTTACAAAACGTATTTTGTCGGACCATACACTCGTAAAAAATATACTTCTATTTTTTTTCCCGTTAAAATGATAATTTTGGCCTTGTGAATGTAAGAGCTAACGGCTATTAGCTTCCGTGGAACGTCAACGAGCCGAAGTCACGTGACACCAATGGCAGAGTTACAGTGAGGTGAACACTTGACCTTTACCGTATTTTTGCTTTGTCCAGGTTTATCCCATGCTGAAATAAAAATGCTGATCCATGTAAAGTTTGGTGACCTGCAAAAGTATGTGAAGTTGGAGGAGGTCGACGGGCTGTTTGACTTCAATCAGTTTCATGAGAAAGGTTTATTTATTTATCATCTGTGTGGGGCATGGGCTTTATTCTTTTCAATGTATGTCTATTTTTCACATTTGTGGTATGTAAAAATTATATTTTCATTTATATGTTTCATACTAATCTCATGATCAAGTAACTGTTAGTTTAAAAAATCCAGCTAATTACAGAATTAGGCTCTAAATCTTGCCTCGTTTTTTTTTAGTCATTGAACGATTTTGCCTGCCACCTGATGCCAAAGTTATATACAAAGATGCAACAGATACTGAAGTTGACCAAGAAATATTCAGTGACCTCCTTAGACAAGGCAATGCGGTACTGACAGTTTTCTGCTATGATGGTGAGATACCAAAGCAAATCAACTGTTATACAGATTTCACCAAGGAATGTAACTGATGTCTATTGTCTCTTTCTTCAGAGTTCTCAGAATGGTCATCTGCTTCTGAGTCTGACTCAAGCTTCAACTCAAATGTCATCAAGGAGGCTAACCACTTCTACACCTGAGTTGAGAAGTTTGGTGCAGTCAGCGGAAAGTCTTCAAAGTGATGACCTCGCTAACACATCTAGTAAGTACCTAGATATATCTGAAGATAGTTGACTATTCAGAGTACTCATAAAGTTCTGATATTATATCTGAAAACTTTTATAAATTTGTCCTCAGGCTTTGACCAAGAAATGGCCTCGCTGTTACTTCTCTTACATCTCCTTCCACCGCAACCAGGAGGACAGAAGTCTCCAAAAATCAGTGCAAGTGATGCAGTTGAGAGACTTGTTGTCTTTCATAAGGTAACTGAAATTTTAAATATGCAAAATTATTTGTCTATTTCCTTTTATAGACATGCATAAATACAGATGTTTGAATGACAGCTTTTGAAGATGTCTGGCCATACTTGAATTTAATTTTTTGTCACGGTATCGTAAAGCTGTATGTTTTGTTTCTAATGTTTGGTGTATATCTTTTTAATTTTAGTCATGCTGCAGTTTAGAGGAGCATCTCCGGGGTGAACGGGGTCTGCAGCCATACCTCCTTGCTGTTGGGCATCAGAAAAGCAAGATTGACAGCTTCTACATCGTCATGGATAAGTGCCTCATTCCATGCCAGACAAACGGTTCTCTTGGAGCATTTGATGAGCTTTTCAAAGCACATTTTGTGTTTAATGTCTCTTATGATGCTGCATTGATGAATTTCTACACATTTCTGCAGACAACAGTGTATAACATTGACATGGGCAAAATGAAGGAATCGCCCAGAGTTAGGGATGTGAGAGCAAGGCTGCTAAACCAGTCTGTTGCGCTCTCTGTGAGTAAATCAGGCTAAAAAATGTTGACCTGTTTTATGTGTCACAAACTGTATCCAAGCAGCCAGAAGTTGATCTTACATTTAAGACTTGAACATAGTTATTGTCCTGGACCAAAATTCAAATTGTGTTCTCAGCGTGGCTGCAGGCATCAGTTTCTGACATACACACGTTTTCGAAAGCATCTTAATAATGTTCATAGCAATGTTTAATAGAAAAAAGTGAATGTCAAACTGTATTCAGTGAGGATGATCCTAAGATAGTACTTAGAGAAAAGATACATTTTGAAATGCTTTATAAATCGTTTGAAGAAAACCCACAGCTAAAGTCTTTGTATGGTTTGAAGAAAAATGTTGGAAACACAGCTGCAAAAATAAAGTGTTCAAAATGTATGTACTTGTGTCAAGTGTTTTTCTTAATAATTATTATAATTAATCATAATCATAAAGTAACTTTTTTTGGAGTAAAAACACTTGAAAGTGTTAAATCAACACTAATAAAGTGGTACATTTTTGTTCCTTGATCAGTGTTATCCAGTATATCCCACAGTGTTAAATGAACCCTGTTTTGTGAGTTAAATAAGTAACTCTGATACAGTGTTAAAATTTTAACTATTTTGAAAGTGTTAATTTAACTCTTGATGAGTGTGGACTATATAAACACCGAAAAAGTGTTAAAATTAACTCTGTGGGAGTTAAATTAACACTGGACTTTTTGCTGTGTATACCCTCAGTGGCAGCACAATCCTAATTTGCTTCTTCACTCAATTTGTGCCTCATCTCTCCACACTCTGCACGCACATATCCTTACACACATACACACATTGTGTTGATTAGTCATACTTGAAGGCCTGGAGTCTGTTGTTGATGGACATATTTGTCTGTTCAGCAATCTGCTTCTTCGCCAAAGGAGCATACCTACCAAAATCCATGGATAGGCATTTATACAAATAACAATCTGTCAATATGTGCTTTTTATGAGAAGCAAATCCCCATCACCAATGCCTGGGGTATCTTTAGCTAGCTACCTTCTAGTTTGGATTTTTCTGTGCCTGCAAACACAATTATTGATCACTGACTGGGACTGTTGCAATATAGCATTCTAATAAATACACATTAAGTTGTATTGGATTGTATTCCCATATAAAGCTTGGTGTTAGTAGCTTCATCCACCTCTTTTGGTGGCTTTATTATACAAATCTACAAATTCAACCAAGTATGATTACAAACCACTTAATCGTCCAGCTCATACTTTGAATTAAGAGTGAGTAAAATGTCATTTGTATTTGCAGGAGAGGTGATGAGATCTTTTGGCACGGGGTTCTGTTAAAATATGACATTTTTCTTCAAAATGAAGTCCATCTCCAACACTTTCCAGCTACAGTCAGTCCAATGAAATAAGTTGATGCTGGTAATATGAGCCCCTATATGTAAAGACGAGTACCATAAACCTAAGAAAGAAAGGAAGTTCTTGTTGAAAACAGTGATAGATATAAGAAGCCATACAACACTTTTCTATTGCAGCATTTGGGCAATCGGTAAAACAAAATTGTGTCAAACTGATTAAATACACAAACATTTGCTTGTTTTACACTGAAATAAGTGGAAATGCCTCTCAGTGAGAAAGAAGCCATCACTTCAAAAACAGTACATAAACTTTATTTATGTAGCACCTTTCACAGGAGTGCAAAAAAAACAACAAAAAAAACAAACGAGGTGGATTTAATTAAAAGCTTGTCTCAGTAATTGTCTCATGTAGCTTTATTCCACCTGTCCTTCTGTGTAGCATTCCTGTGTAGCACCTGTCCTTCTGCTTCACAGAAGGACAGGTGGAAGGCCTTCCACACTGCACTTGGAAGGACAGGTCCCTTTGAGTTTTAAATGAGATCTTAGGGACGTTCAGGAGGCTCCGACGCAAGGACCGGAAAGTACGGCTATAATAAAGAATTAAAAAAATCTGTGATGTATCAGAGGTGATGTCTATTGGAATATAAAAAAGCCAAAGCACTTTTAAAATGCATATGGAGTCATGTTCGAAGGACTGGTAAAACTAAAACTGTTTTTTTTTTTAGCTATAGCTACTATGAACAAAAGTAAAACAAATGTGTGTTGACTTACAATTCACAGCACATTGGCAGAGAGAAGAGTGGGAAATTGCCAATGAGACTGGAACAATTATTTGAAATCCTTATGAAAGTCCTGAGACAACAGGCCAGGAAACACGTACACATGCAGGGAGTGACATAAAGATAGAAAGACCCCAGCTAAAGTTTGATCCATTGACCTTCTTATGGAACGACTATGTATTATGTGGAGTGCAGGATGTGTGTTGTCAAAGTCTTAATTTTTATTTTGAGTATGTTTGGCTCATTTTAAAATAATAGGTAGCAATAATTTTATATTTCTCTAATGGAGTTTCAATCTGACTCAGATGGCGAGAGGGGAAAACAATTAGAAGAGTTTATAGACATACAAAATGAAAGTCTTTGGCGCTCGGGCCCCGGCTGAGGACTGTGATAAGCTCGGATGAGCATTCCCGATGCTGATAGGAATGTCATCCCTCAGGGACATGGCACTGGTGGTGGCGGTTGGTGAAGAATGCAATCGAATGGCCGGGCGAGTGGAGGTAAAGAGGTCCTGGTGGGTTTTTCTGGAAAGCGGAAAATGCCATTGATGGAGGTCCTTATCAGCTGGGTTTTGGACAGTGATTGGACATGACGTGTCTTGGATCAGCGTTGATTGGACGACGGTGATGAGCAGGATGCACCGGTTGGCTGATGCAGGTATGACAAGGAAGAGTCTTCCAGTTTGAATTTGCGGCTATGCTTCATTTCACTAAATCTAAAACTCTCACCTCCAACTTTGTATCATAAAAAAACTTCTCATTTGGCCAGAAAACGCTCACTGACAACAGATGAGAACTTGATTGGCTCAGAGTGTCCTTCCCCCTATTACTCAGGTTAAGGCAGAAGGTATTCACACAAGTAAGCTGAATACCCCACAAGAATAAAATATTGCAGACTATGATGGATTTCTGATTTGCCATATTTTTGGTTCTACATATTGATGTAAAGCAGTAGTCAGACTGGAAATTTAAGCTCATTTGACACCTTGTTATGGAGAATCATTTTTTAAAAATATTTAATTTAAAAATTGCGCTACATTTTTATTTGAGTCCACCTTTGACATCTTGTGAATACTTTATCTACTGTAGATATTGCACAAATAACTGTAAATGATCATCTGTGCTGCTGAATGTGTAAAACAAGTCAAACTTACTAAGAGAGACATGTCGAGCTCAAGGCCCATAGGCTAAATTCAGCCTGCAATAAAACTGTATCTGGGCTACAAGACAATTTCATATATCTATTTTTAATAGCTCACCAGTTGACTGAGTAGCACTTGTGCAATTCACATTACAAGTACCACAGAGCAATGCAACAGCTACTTCCAGCTCTAAGGGGTGTGTAACTACCTGATTCTTATTTGAAATTAACACAGTATGGTCATAATTATTGACTAATGAACTGAAAGTTGTTAAAATTTTACATCGTAATCTGTATTTTTGTTTCATTTGGACTTATTTTCTTTATAGCTTTCAATATTGAAATGGGGACAAATGTGTTGTACTGTCATTGTAATGATAAAATTCTTGTAACAACAGCTACCAGTAATTTATCATCAAGGTTTTCTTTTCTTTTTTTATTTTTATTACAATAAAATGTCAATATATCGTACAGTCCTACCGTGTTTTTCTAATCTTTACGGTATATGTGTTGTTTTTATAGGACGTTGCATAGAAAAGTTTACAGTTCTGAGCTGCTAAAGTCACAGTCGCCAAGATATTATGCCTCAAGCAGTATGACTGCATTTACTATGGCAAAACCACATTTTTATTTTTCATTTTACCATATTTTACGAAATATATTATTTTACTGTACATTGGGAAATACACTAAAATACCGGCAGCTGCCGTTGCCAGATATTGACTGTATTTTAGCAAATGCAGTATAAAATACTGGCAGTTTTGGTTGCCAGAACTTTAACGTATGAAGACGGTAAAGTTCTGGCAACCACAGCTGCCAGTATTTTACTGTAAATTAGAGCTGTTCTTTTTTACAGTGCAGACAATTGGGAGAGAGATGGTGGAGAACTGTACTATGAGGGGGGGGGGAGGGGAGAGAAATGAAGAAAAGTGGAAAATCAAACACTATAGCTATGGGTGAAGAACGTCTGCTGTGGTTGTACATTTCCTTCAGTCCATCCCAAGAGAAAAGGAGGGACTGGAGAAGCCGAAGAGGAAGAGGAGGTTTGTATGAATCAACATGTTTTTCAGGATGGATGAGAGAAACTGGGACAGTGGTGGCATCACTAATGTCCCTAGGCTCAGTGTGCTACAAATACAGGACATATACACACACAAGTACAAACAAACATACATTAACAAACCAAGAGATTCTCACGCCCTGGGGGAGGCCTACTTTCAAAGTGCTTTCAAATGGTGGTGTGCAAAATCTTCATGTGTTATACTGAGATTTGGTAAAAATGACAGCATTTGCATAAATGTACTCACTCAGGGACCAATACAGTGGTGAGAATATGCAACTGACTTGATATTCTGCCTGACTCACAAATGCACACCTGCTCCTCTACTTACCATGAACAGATATAGGAACATTCTCTGCAGCAGAGCATCTATTCCTTTGATATGAGTTTTGACTTGCTTTAACACTTTTTTTCTGGGTATCTCCATCAAGTCTCATAGGGCTATAATAGACCTGTTGTTATTGGGTTACTTTGTTCAAGAGCCTTTGTAATGCATATAGATTTCACATATACAGTACAGTATTTTAGATCACTTAGATTCCAGAAAGTTGGTTTGGTTCTAGTACTGTTGAAGGTTAAGACAAAAATCTAAATTCATCCACGTAGGTAGTTTATTTGGAAAGTTCATTCCTCAGATAACTTTTGAGCTGTAATGAGACTGACTTACACTGCATGTTCCCCCAATCAGTTTTTACATAGTAAAGCTGTCATCATGTGATTTTTTCACTCACACATACAGTAAAGTACAGGTGCCAAAACAAAGAGAAAGAAATATATATTGGCATTTGAGTGTCACAATCAGTTAAAATCAGGTCTTTTAGGCACCTGATTGCATTAAATATGCAAATGCAGCACAGCTGGAGCAAATCCTGTTGCACCTGTCTGTCTTTTAAGCCCTGCAAACACAAATCAGAAAACCGCCATTTTAATGTAATTAACTATGGGATGCCATCTGATTGAGAGTTACAAACATCCTGGTTGTGCTTAGTTTTTAACATGTGTTTTGAGGAGTTTTTTAAGAATAATAAAAAATGAAAAGAACATGTATAAACACACATGTAAGGAGCCAACAGTAGCTTTCGGATGGCTTTAAAGCCATGAATAATATTTCAATGAGATTTGAAATGTTTCCAATGTCTCTAGGGCTTTTGGTTTGTCCGGTTAAGGATACATCCCAAAGTAAATGTATCTATTGCAGAAACAGAACCAAATTAATAAATTACCAACATGGGAATCATAAGAAACATGTTTTTCTAAGATTATTGCATAGCAAAATAGCAGTTAGCTTATTCCCACACAGTACTATAACTGACATTTTCTCTTGTGATATTTGCGCTTGTCCCACTTGGCGTCAGCCTACCTTACATCACAACAGCGTTTGCCTGCAGCAAAGGTGTTAAACTCCAGTCATCGAGGACTGATGTCCCACAACCTTTATGTCTGTCAACACAGCTACATCACATAATTAGGTCATTTCATGGACTCTGTAAACCTTGAGAGCACAAGAATTTAATCTAGTAGTACCTCATATAGTTGAGTTGAATTTGGAACATATCGAAAAGATACATGACACCGGCCATCAAGTTCTGGAATGTGACTGCAACCCTCAAAAATTTTTTGGGAAACCTTTGCAGGTGTTTTGAGTTAATTAGCTGATTAGGTTGTGGCACAAGGAGTTTCCATTATTTAACTTTTTGGTAATGTTTATATTTTGGGGTTTCATTACCTGTGAGTCAAACTTGTAATAAATAAAAGCTTACATGTAATCTAGATTCATTACACAGAGTAAATTATTATAAATTTCACTTGCTGAAATGAGACAAAAATAGAGGCTTGAAATAATTTATTCTTTAAACATGTAACAGTTTCATTTTCTGAAATAGGACAAAATAATACGAATTTTCGATATGCACCTGCAGTTTGTTATTACCAGCTCTTTTTTCTCACTCAATCAAAAATAAACATCAGTTTTTGACTTTGAATAAAATCCAAATTTTGAGAAAATCACAGATATCTTCACATGCTTCTTTTAGCATTAAGTACAACGACCCAAAACTCTTGTAAATTTTAAGGAACACTGGGGAATTTGATGATAGTACAAAATGAAAGTTAAGTTTTACTATGTGTAAGCTAGTTGTATGGGAACATTCATACAAAGACATTTTCATTTTCAGAGCTTTACAAGAAAAAAAATAAAAACTATTACAATCATTCGTTAAGAAGGTAAAAAATGCAAATGTCTTAACTCTTCTCACTTTGGATCTAGCAATAATAAAAATTTTAAAAAACCCATCAAACCTAAATTGCAAGGCTCACTATAGTTTCATAGAACAGAACAACTAGAAGCTGAAAAAAGAAATTTAACCTCTGCAACTTAACACATATTCATATGGGTATAATTACAGGAGTATTATCCACCAAATAATCTCTTACTATTGCTCAGAGCAGGGTCATGGACTTTCAAAAATAAAATTGATCAATGGAAAGAATCTGAAGAGTGTTGCACCAAATGTAAAAAAAAAACAAAAAACCATTTACTCTGCACAAAAAGCAACTTTGATTGTATAGAGGAGCATTTAGCACATTACATGCACTGAATTGAGCTTGCATGTGTATAAATTGATACATAAAGACGGTGTTTGTGGGCGAGAAAGATTTGTGTTTAACAAAGCCCATATTTATGTAAGCTCAGAAGGGAGACTGAAAATCACTGCTTAGAGCAGTGAAAATAAGACAGAAAATGAAGTGAACTAGATCATCCCAGAAGATTCTGTGTGCAACTTGTTTGATCTAAGCCTGATTAAAAAGTCATATTAACATTTCTTGGAAAATGGAGGTGAAAGAGACTACCACGACATGTAACTTTACTGGAGTTTTGATAGAGACAAGAGTATTTATCACGAGTTACAGTCATACCGAGGGTAATTGAATTAGTTTTACACATGGGCGTAAATCTAGGAGGAATCTAGACTTTTTCCAATCTTGGGCCGTGTAGCAGAGATTAGATCAGTCTTTTGTCCCTCCCAAAAGAAATCATTGAAGAAACCTTTGCATTTAAATACCAATATGAAAAGACAAAAGAAATAAAAAACGAACTAAATCTGCCATTTATCTCAGAAAAAAATAAGAATTAATTTTTAGGTCCCCCCTACCATTATTAGAACAATGGTTCAGTCGAAAGTGTGGGAGGAACAACAGCAGTGCTGGAACCCCACTGGGTCCCTGAGAGCCACTAAGGTGAGGAGTTAGCTATAAGCTGTGGCTCTGCAGCACAAATAACAACACAGAAGTAAGTAAATACTGAAAGCAAAAATCATGTAAGCTTTTTATTTACATTCACTGCACGATAGAGTGAAACACATTAACAATAACATCAGACAGCAGTTTATTGTTTCATGACTTTGGCTGAATCATGATAAGCTGCCTCATTAGTAAAACTGCTACACTGCTTTCATAGACTTAAGCTTTTATTGTCAAAGGTAGCAAACATTCATACTGAGATTCCTTAACTTTAAGTTAATTAGAAGAGTTTGGAACAGGAACAGATGGAGAAAAAAAACAAAGCTATGCCTTTATTTCTCACTGTCTTCAATGTAGAGCCTTTAAAACCACAAAATAAATTTAGAATATTTTTCTATATAAACCCTGGTGCTTTAAGTGTTACGTTTAAGTTATGATACCCTTGAGATATTCACTTCTTTCTTCTTGTTTGTTCTCAGTCATCCAGGACATGGCAAACTAAAAAAGGCTTAAAAATAAAGTAACTGAACAAGTTCTTATTTAAATAGCCCTTCACTTGTATAGGGAGCCATTTCAATAAATCAATGTTAATGAGGAATTTTATTAAGAGCAGTTACTCATTAAAGCTTTTTATTTAGAACCTTAATTTTTTGTAAAGGTGTAGATCAGTCAGACTGAACGAAATTTGCATAGAAGCAACATTTGAATTTTAGTTTTATTTCTCAGTAGTTTGTTTGTATGCATTACTAGTCATTTTTGGTCCTGCAGCTTTAATGTGGTTGAAAAACTTTTTGAACCGTATCTTGCGTTACATTTCACTGTAACTTTGTCGACCACCCCAAAATCGCTCTTAAGAAATTTTTCTGTTTATAGTCCCCCCAATAATGCGATGGGATTATTGGGCGGACTAATAATCCCCCAATAATTATTGGTAACATCCTTGGTTACACAGGCGTCCATTGGATTCATGTGATGTCCAGATATCCGATAAGCTGTCAATATTCTCACAGCTATGGGCTGTAGGGTAGAAACAAGATCTTCCAAACAATTGTAAAATTGAAAAGAGACATTTTTTTTGTCAACTTAAATGTTATGGGCAGAATATCAACTGATAATAGAGACCGGCTTTAATCTTGAGAAAGTCAGTGTTATTGTTCACAACATCTCCTTCTGTCTGCTGACTGGGCCAGTTAAATGAGAGAAAGCCCGGACGACGCAGTGAAGAGACAGCAGAATCGAGTGGAAGGCAACAGCCAAGCTAGACGAGCTGCTCGTCGTGGGTCGTCTATTGCAGCGGTATCAAGAGTTGGAGCAAGCAGTTCCCTGTAGATCTTGGAATTGGGTCAGAAGTTGAAAAGAAGTATTTTCCTTTGAAAGTTTCTATACCCCATTGTCTTTCCTCGGATGGTAGATGCACAGGGAAGAGATGGAAGAGCTGGATCTTTTCACTGATTAACCTTCACTGTCAAGACGTGATAGTTCTCACAAATATTTAAAAAGTCATGTTTTAATAAAAGCTACATACTCCAAAGTAATTATTTAGCTGTACACATCCAGCACCGACATGAAATATTGCATGTCAAAACTGACATATGAACATAAAGATCAAAATCTGTTGTTTAATAACAACACACAAATAAACTATTATTTTTTTCCATTAATGGAAGAAGAATAATGACTATAGATATTTTGGAACAGGATGCTTCATCTGCATTTTATCTTACTTGGCAAATGTGTTTTTGTTTGACTTGGCTGCACTAAATAATGCTGAAAAGATTCAATGTTTTGTGAAGCTGTACAGAAATGGTTTGACTAACAAGCGCCTCAAAAACAAAAAAAAAAAAATCCCAACTTTTAAACTTTTAATATTAGTTGTCTTAGTTCCCAAAAAAATAATGTTCAAAGAGATGATGAAACACAGTGTTGCAATTTTGCAACTTAGATCTTTACATTATTTATTTTCTGCTTTGTCTTGTATTTTGTTTGTGTCAGATGAATAAACTTTGAAATCATTACTTATTCAGGGAGAAGAGACACTAGCACAGAAAAACAACACAACATACGGAAAACATGCCCAGAAACATTTGAGTTTTTGGATTAATTTACGACTTCCACAAATTCTTTCATTTTTGCCTGGACAGTTAAAATAAATCTGAAAATAAGTTATTGGGAACGTTGATTCAGTTCAGTTTGTTCTTGAATTAAATTGACACAGGCATCTCTCTAATTACTGTACATTATTTATATTGTATGCAAAATGGCATTTAAAGATCTAAAAACAGATTCTTTAAAATGCAGTTGTTTTCTTTACTCTAATTTGTCATAATGCTGAATGCAATTTAACTAACTTGTTAAATTAATGACGAACCATTACTGTTAGACCCCTGCTGATAATTTGAGTATGGATTTGAACTTTGTAAATATGCTAAAATTTCCATCTGTGCTGATTCTCTGCTCATATGTCTTTGTGTATGTGTGTTGGTGTCACCATATGTACAGTGTATGGCCAGTGAGGTGTGTCTGTTCTGCAGGTATAAAGGGGATGCAGGTGGGATGCTCGACCATCTGCCCTGTGGCCATATTAGGGTGATGTCTCACCACCTGCTCAGCTCAGTTCAAAATGCGCACACATCCATCCACCCACATGCACACATCGCCACACATGGATTTACACAGACACACAGAACCCTGAAGGGCAGAAATGAAATATCCTTCTCATCAGCCTTACACTAATACCTGGAGGTCCAGACCCAAGGACCGTAACCGTACATCTGACCACATGACCCTCGGATACACAGGCAAGCCCGCCCACACACACAAACGTGCACACTGGCTTCTTGTCATCTGTTTTTTGTTGATTTTATTTCCCATATCTAAGCCTGGCTTTGGCTCATACGTTTAAATATGCATATTTGAATGTTGGAGCTTTGAAGAAAATAAAGCAATTTTCCTCTCTATCTCTAGCCACCCCGGTCTTGGCCTCCATACCACAATGGTAATAAAAAAACATTAAATCTTCACATGTGGGTGCATAGTTGTGGGTGTATGGTTGTGTGTCACCACAATGTCACCGTATTAACCAGATCAAAAGAACAATGAGTAAATAGGTCAACTAGAAACCCCTTAGTGCCAATTTAGAGACTGATGAAAGGGTGTAGGAAGGCATATATCATTATAAACCTTATTAAACGGGCCACTGTCTGTCCCAGAGGCTGCAGCAGAGATGTTGTAAAAATATTATAGATGCGGTCGTAATGTGGGCTATGGTGCTCATTATGTGCTCGATGATAAGTAGCCGAGATCCTGACACATTTAGGTGTATTCGATGTTTGTTTCTATTCATACAGTGTCGTTTTACACTTAATAGTTCCCCACTGTCCCATGTATTTAAACCGTTATTGTCAGAATGCGGGTAAACATGCTTATTATGGAGCGGAGAGAAGCCTCCTTTTGTTTGTTCATTAAGCTTAACTGTTTTCATGGGGTTAAAAGTGGGGATATAACAACTTGCTTGCCTGGCATCGCAGCAAAATTTTAGCTAGAGATGTTGTTAGGCTGGCTGCAGAGTGGCGCAGTTGGTAACACTTTTGCCTTGCAGCAAGAAAGACCTGTGTACAAATCCCAGCCCAGCATCTTTCTGCAGAAAGTTTGCGTGTTCTCCATGTGTGAGCATGGGTTCTATTTAGCTACTCCAGCATTCTCCCACAGTCCAAAAACATGAGTGTTAATTGATCCCTCTAGATTCTCCATAGGTGTAAGTGTGTGTGTCTCTTCATTGCCCTGCAAGACTGGCTACCTATCCAAAGTGTTTCCCACATCTTGCCTGTTGACCATTGGAGGCACCAGCCCTGGTGCCCCACTAGGGATAAGTGTGTAAGCGTGTTGGATAATGGAAGTATGATTGGGTGGATGTTGAGCTAGTGTCATTGTATTGCTTGCAATAGTTCAACATATGATTTCTTTTTGTGCCATCTAAAATGTACAAATGTATAACAGCTGGTTTAATACATGTGTTAAATGCTACCAACATATATTGGTTGTATTTCTCAACTTATTAATAAACAGGACTTTAATATCTGATTTTAGAAAGGACATCACAGAATCGATGCAGTCTTTTCAAAGGTAACATTTACCAACCCATTATTTCAAATAGTGGACATGCCAATTTTACTTCAAGAGCTTCAAAGTTTTGCATTCTGAAACAAACAATGGTGAATGAATAATGAGTTCAACCACATTCTTAACTCACACAACTTGTTTTATTTGTGAAATGCATAATGTAAATAATATTGTTAATCATAGCATACATTTGCATTGTAGAAAAGAAAGTCTAAAGCTTTTCCGTGAAGCTGGACAAGAAGTTTAGTTTTAAAAGGTTAATTTCTGTCCCAAACCAATTTGGACAGGTTAATTTCTGTCCAAATTTTATTTGGACAGAGTCCAAATAAAATTTTGAATTCAATGCAGTAGAATAGAGTCAGACGTTGTCAGAATTTCCTGAAGGAATCTGAAAAAGTTCTGGTTTACAGTGTAGTGTTTAGATGAATAGTTGCAGAGAATTGTTGTTTGTTCATTAAATTATTTAACCGAGGCTTATTTCTAGTCTCATTATAGGGTCCTGTCCATTCTTTTACTGGGCAAAATGTGAAGTACCATTTAAACATTTCATGAGGGTTAGCACACACAGACACACACAAGCATGCAAACATACTCATGTTACCTTTACTTATTAACCGAACTTGGACAGTTTTGTGAATAAAACAGCGCATACGTGGGGGAAAAGATGCAAACTTTGTTCAGCAGGACATGGAAAGCAAAGACTTGCCCCGGAGAACTTGTTGCTATGAGACAAAAAGAGTTAAACAACTGCAGTGCCATCCATCCACAGCAAGCAGTATATATTTTTTCCACCTTTTTTTCTTTCTCCATGAGCTCTTTGCAAAATAAAAAGTTAAAAATAGTTTAGTTTTCATATGAAATCTGTAATGAACATGCTTCTCTCATAACTCAATTTATAAAGGGCATGGCAGCAGAGCTCTTCAGTGAGGTGAGTATTTAATAAAATTAAAACAAATGATACATAAACTTAAAACGTTTTCACAAGAAAGCCAAAACATATGACAGGGGAAACAAAGCAGGCAGAACTGAGATAAATAACAAAAGGACATAGCAGGAACACAGCTGTAATCCAGTAGAATTACTGCAGTAGCGGTCTGCAGTAATATTCTCTGCATATAAGAGACATGAAGAGATTGTTTCATAGCTCTTATATGATGAGATTTTCATTCTCTTCATATATGAGAATGAATAACTTGTATACTAAGGAACAAAAGCAACGTGACTGAGGAGAGACCGGGAAGGTAAGGTGAGTGAGAGTGCGAGATGGAATAAGAACTGCGAGGAACAAATAGGGGAACAAATATAATTTAAAAAAACAAACAAACAAATTGAATACATATAATGAACTAATGTAGCAAAAATGTAAACATAAGTAAAATAAACAGAAAACAACACTTATCTACATAAAGACAAGATTGACAGAATCACAAAACAAAGGATGCTGTGGATAAATATATTGTAAAGTGATACAAATGCATACACCAGAAAAACTATTAACTATCAACCCAAGATCCTAATATTTTCATTATGTCCTAAGGTTCATGTCTTCCCACACAGCATGGATTAATCATATTCCATTTTATAAGTACGTGTGAGAGATTATTTTCCTGTTGCAACCTTCTTAAGGTGTTGCATTAATTCATGATTTCTGTCAAATTTAGTTTCCTTTTTTTCCGTGTTATATTTATTTATCTTTGCAAACTTTAATAAGAGTTTACTTGAGTTACAAATAATTGTTTAATCTTTTTTTGTCTTTGTGTGGGCGGAGCCTGTGACTATAAAAGCGTGTTCTTCATCGCAAGAAGGCAGTCTGAGTTTAGACCCCCAACAGTTTACAGTGAATGTGATGGACTTTTGAGCTGATAAGAAGGTACTGTTTTTTTTTTTTTGGGGGGGGTTGTATGAGTTCTAACCTGTCTGGATGTCTACTGTAAAATTGTTGCACAGCTTCCCCAACATTTTTTACCTGACAATGAGCACAATAATGACCATCGACTAATTATAATTTTTGTCCAAGTCATAACAGAACCCTTTACGGTCTATCTAATGAAATATAGAGGTTAACCCTGCATTCTTTTGAATACTACTTAATACATCAGGCAAATCCATGCCCTAGCTCAGCATTTTTTACTTATTATTCTTAAAATGTATTTTTTTCCAGGTCAAAGATATGCTTTTTTTTTTTTTTTTTTATTACATGTGATACAGTCAATGAGAGCTATTCATCTCAAGTATAATTGATCTGATTAAGTTAATCAGTACCCACACTGGTTTTGTAGAATTTCCTTATTTTTGACCATGTGGTTATAAACAATCATGTGAGCTGAATCAGAGGATAGATTATTGCTTCTTTTGAAAGAAAAACCCCAGACAAATCTGTTGATTATCTCAGCTTCCTGTTTGTGAAAATTAGATTTGATCTAACAATCAAAGGCCTAACTTGTTCGCCATCTGTGTTTAATCCCACTGTGCAGTTGTCACAAACTGGCTTTTCCCTTGGACGTTGATGAATAACTGAAAATGATGGTGAGGGACAGTTTAATGTTTTTTTTTTTGGTAGAAAACAAAAAAATGATGCAGAATAATTCTCACTCTGCAGTGAAATGTTGCATTTTATAAAGTTAACTGGATGTTTCAGAAGTTCAAAGGACCGCAAATTATTGAAACACAGATCTGCTTGAGTAGCAGCTGTTTGCAGAATGAGAGTTTCAAAGAAAACCGCATGATTGATATGAGTTGTTTTTCACTCAAGCTTGGTCCTAGGATTCAGAAGTTTATACTTACACTTAAACTTACACTTTTTCATTGCCTGTTATTTTGACAGGCATGGTTAAAAATAAATAAATAGAAGTCTGTATTCTATTTTTACTTGCTACTTTTTAAAATGATAATAACAATGGGTTTAATTTTAATTTGGTTTAACATACAACAAGCTGAACAGAACAGACAGGCACATTTACCACGTTTTACAAAAACCTCAGAGTCTAGACATAGTGACTACATAAAAACACTTAAATGAGACAATCACTCTTAATGTAAGTACATGGACATAAACTGTGCGGATTGCAATTGCCACTCAATCTAAAGTTTTTAAATCAGGGAATATTTCTCCAGTTGAAGTGTTTGCAGAATACACTGCCAGACCAAATGTGCTCCGAAGAATCTATCTGCACATTGGGTTCAGGTGAAGGTTTGTGTCTGTATGACAGAGTGGACAATTCTCTCTTCCACCCTCGTATCATTTACTCTGACAGCAAACGTGATCTGCGGTGGCTCTGGGACAAAAAAGATTATTATTTTCCCATGATACATAAACTGACTTAGGAGCGAGGTTGATGTGTTGGAAATGCAAATTACAAAAGAAAATCACAAAAGTAGTAATGCACAGTGACTTTGATTAGTAACATTAATCTGAAAACTGGTTTGGGAATAGTCCTATGTTAGATTACTCAATTCTGAAATAGGGTTAGGGTTAGGAATTGTAAATGCACTGAAAATTCCCAGATCCATGATGTCTGTGTCAGGCGACACGCTCCCTGGTCCCTCTCAGCTAGGTGCAGAAGTAAATGAATACTTGTGGAGTTTTAACTCATAATTGCACACATGATTTGATTGTCAGCACAATAAAAATGAGAAAACTATTAATACCTTTCATCTATGATCCTTTTGGGTGAGCTTGAGTGAACTAGTCTGAAATTATTGTTTGTTTTTTTTAATTATTTTACAGGAGTGATACCCAAAGTGGTCTGCTGCTGCTATGGCCCATCTGTGCCAAGTTTCGAAATGTATGTTAAGAGATTGTTCTGTGTACTTTCATTGAAAGGAGTGGCTGCTTGGGCTGTTGCCCTTCTGTCATCTCAAACCAGTCTGCTTATCCCCCACTGCTTTTTGAGAAGTAGATCGGTAGTTTTCAGAAATAACCAGATCAGTTATAAGTGGCACCAATATGTGTTCAATGTCACATAAATCTATTTTCCTTCAAATTCTGTCTAAACTTCATGAAGTTGTATAAATGGAATGAGTTGCTGCCATGTGATTGTCTGATTTGTTATTTGTGTTAACAACAAATGAAACAGATGCACCTAAAAAAGTAATGTCCAGTGTGTACACATACTCTTGTGTAACTTGTGTGAAATACATGTTTATTTGCATGTTTGTCCCTAAAAGAGTTATGGGGGATGCAGAGATCAGAGAAACATTTCAACTGTGTTTTGGCAGTTTGAAACCTTTGTTTAACACTTACTCTTAATCACAGCTGAGAAGTTACCCCCCCACATATATACACATGGACACGCACACAAACAAGATGAGTTGCAATGTGCCAGAGCATTGCCCTTCTACCCGCTTGTTCAGAATTGATGTCAGCGAGGAGCTCTCTCACCGACCCCTGCCTTAATTGAAGAAAGCCAGTGAACGGATGGACCGGAAAATTAGTCTTTCATACCAGCCAGCCACAGAAACACATAGCAGTACAGTGGTGAGCCGCTAAAACACAAATGCATTTTACACACATACACACTTAAACAGTTCAGGATTTCCCTTGTGTTGATAAAATGAGTGCTCCATGAACTTTGCTTTACGGAAATAAAGGGATTTGATGTTCTCCTTGATTGATTCTGTACTTAATACTAATATCGCCAGACTCCTTTGTTTGTAATTACAGACCAGCCTATTAAAATATGCAGCTTACAACTCTCTTCAATATAGATAGCAATGTTAAAATAGGCAAATTAGTCTAAAGCAATGAGCCCCATAGTACCTTTACAGAGTTTTTTATTTTTCTTCAAACAAGCATAATTTTAAGTCATCTATAAAGCAGCAGCATGCTGGTGTTATTAAGCTGTGGCGGTTGTTTTTTATGTTCTCTATGCATTTGTGTGCTCCTCCCTTTCTGACAACTACAATGCACAAACAGGTCACTCATGCTTAGTGCTTGAAATGTTGTCAATTTTCAATTTGATCAGTCCTTACCAATGAATAGCCAATCAAAAACTGAAATCTTTTGCTGATATGTTAACATGCTACACTGAGTGCAGCCCAGCTGGCCTTTGTTGCTGCTGAAGGTAAACAATCCTCAAGGTAAGCTATTTTCAGTGTCATCAAGATGCTTTAAAATTAAGTCAGAGGAGCCAAAGATATGCAAGAAGCTTCTGTGAGCAAATTATTGTTGGCTAGATACAGAAAAAATGTTTTCCCTTTTTTTCTAAAAATGGGCAATGGTGGTTGTAAAAGAAAAGATAAAAAGACTTCATGCATAAATGTGGTAAGAAAATATTATTTGGGTGTTGTGGAAATGTTTTTTTTAAACAAAGAAAAAAACTGTTTCAAAACCCAAAGAACCAGAGAAAGAATATATTCTTAATGGGTATTTATTCGAAGGCTCTACAGCGTTCGAAGTCTCTGCTCACCAGAACACGGCTTACAGTTTTATAGGGAGAGTTTAATTTCATTCACATAGTTTTTACTTTCTACTTGATTACAGAACAGATAGCAAGCACACATAGCTTCTTTCACCAGGGAAGTCAAACACGTCATGGGGGTGCATTGAAGAAACAATTTAATAACTTTATTGTAACACCAAGGCCTGAGAAGTAGCTTCAGGAGACATCTCATGAGCATGTGCATTGCACACGAATCATTATGCTGTTATGCATTGTTGTAATTTTAAAATTTTCCATTACCTGGGTGATTCAAATGGGCTGACTAGCTTGGCTTCAAATATCATTCCTGAGGCTAAATTTGGATATGAGCTGAAACAAACTAAGATTCTGAGCACCTTTTTTAGCCAAATTAAGTCAAGGACTGGCCAACATTAATTAGCAAATAAAAAATGTCCAGGTATGTCAAGTGTTTGGTGATTATTTAAAACAGAAAATATAAATTCTACAATCTTTCTGGATTTTAGAATCCAGAAGATTCTGGATTCTTTCTCTCTTAGTCATTCGGGCTAAGAGAGAAAGCTAGACTTTCATAGGTTCCTGTATCTTACTTGAAACCGAGTTATTGTAATCATTCTACTGTCATATGTCTCTGCAAGACATGCAAGACAATGTGCCATTATATTGTACATTATATGCCATATTCATCTCATTTACCAGTTCTTATCTTTCTGGGATTGGGTCAAAAAAAGTTGACAAAACATGACTGTCAGGTTATTCTTTTTTATTTAATTCTTGAACTTTTCTAAAAATTATTGTTCCAAATTAAGAATTCTGTGTGAATCCTTCAATGGGTCAAGAATTACGGGCATGAGAAAGGTGCTTGCTTTAATTTGCCTCTCCTTTTCAATTATTTTTTACTCAAACCAAAACAAATGCAATTCAACAGTTATTGCAGTTTCTTTCTGTCATTTCACTACATATTTGACAGAAGCTCATGAAATGTTTTCAAAGTCCTGTGTGATGCATAGGACCGAGATTCTCAATGACTCAGGTGATGGACAGACTGATGGATAGAGTACTTCTGAGTGTGCTTCAGTCTCTGTCTATAACACACTGTTTAGGGTTGTTTCTCTTTTCTCTGCAGACTCTTCAGCTTATTCAAGGAAAGAAGAAAATCCTTAACTCTAGTAAAGAGAGCTGAGTCAGTGTAAAAGGCTTACATACTCTTCCTATCACCTCACTTATAGCACTTTATTTGCAACGAGCTCTTAACTTCTAAATTGTCATTTAATTGGCCAGTAATCTCTAGTATTTGCACATCAACCTGCATTTGTAACAAACAGCAAAGCTAAGTTACTTCAGTGCAGAAAGCCTTCTTTTGTCAACAGTGGTTTTGCGAGTCATTACATCAATTGTGATTTTTTTTTCTTGGAATATAATTTGACATACTGAGTTGTTTGTTTTGTATTATATGATTCTAAAGCAATATTTTCCTGTGAATGTCTGTGTTTACAGTACGAAATCCAGCTCTAAATTTTATTTGAATTCTACATATGAAATTATAACTGTTGAGCATATCGTTTGTTTCAGTTATAGATGTTAATCCAACTTTTTCAAATGAATAGTAATTTTGCCTTATTAACTGTGCAGCTGCAGACCTAAAATTACCAATGCGCTTTTGACGTTATTTTATTTTTTTGCTTAATTAAATGTTAGGAATACTCATGCAACCAATCCGTCTAATCTTTAAAAAAAATAGATTAACAAAGAAGTTTTACGATTCAGATGTAACAAACAATAAGCATATTACCTGCTTACGACTGAATGAAGCAAACAAATAAGTATCAGACAGTCATTTTGGGACAACATGGTAATGTATCAGGTGTTATTATTGCCTGTTGATCCTATGATAAAGTTCTTCGTTCAGATATATGGCTTACCCAAATCACAGTTCCCCACCCTTCTCTCCATGCCTCTTCATTCAATTGAGTATAATATAAAATATAATTTTTATGGACTGTCATATTTTTCATTACTTTATGTTTGTTCATCATTTCTTTGTGGCTTTTAGTAGTTCCTGGGGGAAATATGTCTCCAAACCTCCTAAGCGCTCTACCACCTGTAACTGCTTCAAGAGACTTACTTCTGGGAAAGAATTGTGTGATGAATTTTTTAATTTCTGAAAGTGGTTTGTGCAAAACACCGATTGTGTAAAACATGCAATAATGGATATATTTGGCTTGCTTTCTGGAATGTAATGTTAATGTTGACATTAACTGGATTTATCATATTATTGTCTTGTATCTTAAATTGGACAACTAAAGAACAGGGCAGATTTTACACTTTATTTTAATGACTTTGCTGCGATCAGTTGCTGTTGTGGGGCCTCTGGCCATGAAAGTCTCCACTAGTCACACAGTAAATCACAAGTGTCAAACTCCAGGTTGATGTCCTGCAACTTTTAGATGTGTTTCTGCAGCAACACACCCAAATCCCATAATTAGGTCATTAGCAAAATTCTGTGGAACTTGAGTGCACGAGAAGGTGATTCAGTCATTTGATTTATTGCTTTGGACCTGAGACACACTCAAAAGTTACACTGGCCCTCAAGGAACAAAGTTTGATACCCTTGCTGTAAATGCTCACACTTTCTTGCTGATACACAATTCAGCAAGAAACCTGTTATTAAGAGCCTTGGACAAGTGGACATTTGGTGAGAGAAACTAGAAGCTCAAAACCTACAAAGAGCAAGCCAGTTGTGGTTGGATTCCATGTTTGCACATCACTCTCAAGATACTGTATCTAAAATGAAAGACGGTGGTGTCATGATTATGCTGTGGGAAGTTAGAGTTGGGGTCAAGATGGATGGTGCTAATTACAGTGTAATCCTGGAAGTAGACTTGAAAATGGTTCAGAGGTTTAACTTTCAGCTATAGAGCACCACTGAAAATACAGCCAGAGCGTACAAAATCATAGTATGTTCATGGTTTAGATGGGTCAAGGAAAATTTCAGACCTAAAACCAAATGAAAAGTTCTGCCAAGACCATGGATCATAGTTTTTTTTACTTCACAATTTTGAACTGCTTTGTCCTTCTGTCACAGACAAACACAACAAATTATACTTTAGAGTGTGATAACTGCATAAGAAATGTTTAAAGATTCAAGAGGTGTCAAACCTTTTGCAAGAAACTGTGTAATTTGAAAACTTGATAAACCACAACAAGGTGTGCTCTCCTGAAACCGAATTGGGATTAGTGCCATTCAGCCCCACGAAGCCTTCTGCAAGTATGGAAGGCTGATACAAGAGCCAATTGTCAAATTACATTTTACCATGGCCTTCTTTGCGGAAAGTAAAAAGACCTAACATCTCCTTTTAAGATTCATACAAAAGTTTTCTTTGTTTGTTCCACTGAAAGGTCACAGATGTTTCGATACTTGCTATAATGCATTTTCTCCCTCAATGGCACCTCTGCTTCTGGAAGCCGTAACAAGCCTTACAATGATGTCAAACTGACTGAAAGCACGATGTGGAGACACACTTGCACATGTTGTGCCTCACACACACTTTTGCACACATTTTCCTCATCAAACTATTACACCTCCACATTGCCGGCTGGCTCCCTGCTGAGCTGCCTTCTGCTCAGCAGACAGATTCTACATGTTTACCACTAATGGATCTCAACTGCCATGTATTCACGTCCCCTGGATGAAATAAACTCAGTATTTCTGTGAGTCTTGGTGTAAGAGATATGTGTACATGTTCGGTAATTCATCTCTCCCAGATGAGATATACAAAGCTAATGTGCCAATTCCAGTGCAGTCATTCAGAGACCAGCAAAGCTCTGATGGCCTCCCAGGGCGGAAAGTTATTATCAGCATGCTAAATGCTCCCAGAGAATATGCTAACATTAGCTTGATCTCTCATGCGGTTTTCTCAATGAACAGCAACCATTATTTACTTTGTGATGTTATCCAGTGTTATTACACTAAATATTTATTTATGCGCGGGACGAATGTGCATGGACACTGAGTGCATATGTAGAAAATCTTAGTGTTCTACATATTTTCTACTGGGGCTTTGAAAAGCAAAACTGTCAACCACAGTTAACATGTACTTTTACTGAAACAAGCATATTACTTAAGCTTCCTTTGTCACAGTTTATTCCTCACTCCCCTGTCTCAGTGCTCCCAATCTGATACAGGTCAGCCATTGTTTATCTTCTCTGTTAGGTCCCCAAAGGTCTGTGTAAAAAACAAATAAAAAATCAAGGTGCCTGCATGACAGCAAGTCAGTCTTTATGAAAGTCGATATATTTAAGTGTAGTAAATGTTGCATCTAATGCAACAAAAAAAAATTATATTTGTTAAAGTTGATTCAAAATTAAGTTGTTAAAATAATCCTACTTCTCTCTATAGATAGGCCATTTCACACACAGCAACTCTGATTCAGAAACTCCGCACTTTAACACATTTGATCAGGCTGTGGTTTTTCATTTTACCAGGTTGTCAGTAACAACATCTGAAAGTATTTGTATTATTCTACAGATGCTATGAGTTAAAAAAAATGTATTGATAAAAATAAACAATTGGTGAGACTAAACTAATCAAGTGAGAATCATAACAGCGTTTTAGACTGCCACTGTTGTGGCTAAAGTACTTTTGAAATCTTTTATGTTTTGACATTTCAATGATTTAGGACGATATGCTGCTTTGAATGAAAAAAGAAGCTCTAATATCTATTCTACTGATAATGTATAGACACAATTTCATCACCAGTTAAGCTTGACTGCCATGGATTTTGTTTGGATGTACCACAAAGTTATGGTGGATTTTCCCTTTTTGCTAGAGAAAAAAAAAAGTTACCACCAAGCTTTAACTCAGGAAACAGCAGCTAACCTAGGATAATTACTCCAGGTGTGATTACTATTCAGAGAGCAAGAATTAATTTTATCCCAACTGATGTAATGTGTATTTTCCTTTTCCTTAAACACCCAAGTTGAAAGATAGATCCCATGGTCATGGAAATTATGTTTTTCTGGAGTAGAAGAGTCAAACCATTGGTATCCAACAAACTGATAAAATATCAAAGGAGATTACGAAAAAAATTGAGCGAAAATTTAAATTGGAAAGAAGCAATAAGTATTTTTTACAGCCACAATACAGAGGAAACTCAAGGATTTGGAATTAAACATTTGTGTAGCCATAAGAGCACGACTAATCAGAAAGGCTGATCGGTAAAAAAAAAAAAAAATGCTTTAATTTGCAAGGGATCATGAAAATTGGATTGTGGAGCAATAGAAGAAGGTCATTTGGTGTGATGACTCCACATTTACCTTGTTATAGATGAATAACAAGGTAATTGTTATGAATCATCACGTCTAGTACCTATTGTGAAAGTCTGTGGGTATAATACTATGATCAAGGGTTGCTGCAGGTGGTCTCGTCTAAGATTAGAAACATTACGTGTCCTAAGAATAAGGTCATCTGACTATCTGAATATACTGAATGACCAGGTTCTTCCTTCAATAGATTTTTTTCTTCCCTGACGACGTGAACATTTTCCAAGGTGACAATTCCAGGATTCATTGGCCTCAAATTGTGAAAGAGTCGTCCAAGAAGTATGAAAACTAATTAGGGTGGCCACCACAGAGTCAGGACATTAACTCTTGAGAATATGTGGAAGTAAATCCTATGCCATAATCAAAGCTGAAGGTGGTCCAAAACTATCAAAGGGTGAGGTTTTTTTGATGATGATTTTTTTATTTTGTTTGAATATTGATGGCTTATTGTAAAATTCAAACACTTCAGGATATATTAACAGTAAGCAGTCCTATTTGAGCATAGTACCATTTCAACTCCCTATAAATTATAGTCAGTCGTTAAAAATTATTTATTCATCGAAATGTGGACTTTCCAGACTTGCAATTTATTAGCTGGCTTAGAATCCATAAAGTCAATTTACTGCAAGAAAGACATTTACTGCAACTCATCAGCAACTTGTACCTTAGCGCCTATTCACCATCTAACACCTTGTAAATGCTGTAGCTTGTTAGGGATCAGCTTTTAAATGGAAATGAAAATATATTTCTGTCTAAGCCTTTACAGCCTCATAATGGCAAGCTTATTGTAAGCTATACTGCAATAATTAACACAGTACAGATTGTTTAGGAAGAAAAGAGTGATTCTTTTCAAGTGGAAATGTGTGAAAAATATCAAAAGAAAGCACTTTAACCATGAAGGGTCTGCTATCACTTTGTACTCATGGCTTGCTATGTCACAGGCTGTATTTATATCATACAAGATGGAAGAATTCACTGAAAAGCCTGTTTTAAGACCTGTGTATCTCACAGGTGCATTACTGTTTAATCGTGCCATGACTGTGGTGTTTTGATGTGGCTGTAATTGAGAACTAAAAGGTTTTCAAAAATGACCATAGTATTTAAGCCTGGACCTGCATTTCATCCTCATTTGATGAGGAAAAATGCAGAAAAAAAATAAAATTTAGCTCAACAAACTAACGTCAAACTCAAACAAATAATAATTAGGGTATCATGGCATTGATTTCCAATGATGGCATGTTTGCCCATTAATATTCACAAATGCACTAGTTGTCCAGCATTTGGACCAATTTGTAAGAAAATATTTGGTTGTATGTTGGGGTTTACCCCGGTGAATGAGAGGGTGGCCTCCCTCCGCCTACTGGTGGAGGGATGGGTCCTAACTGTTTGTGCTTATGGGTCGAACGAGAGTTCAGATTACCCACCCTTCTTAGAGCCTAAGAGGGGTTCAGAAGAGTGCCACTCCTGGGGACTCCCTTGTTCTGCTGGGGGAATTCAAGGCTCACATGGGCAATGACAGTGAGACCAGGACGGGTGTGTTTGGGAGGAACAGCCCCCCGATCTGAACTCGAGTGGTGTTCTATTGTTGGGCTTTTGTGCTCGACACGGATTGTCCATAACAAACACCATGTTCAGGCATAAGGTGTCCATATGTTCACTTGGCACCAGGACACGCTAGGTCGCAGTTCGAAGATCGAGTTTGTCGTCGTTCATCGGATCTGCGGCCGTATGTCTTGGACACTCAGGTGAAGGATTGGACTCTGACACTTCTGCAATGGACTGAATGTTCTGCTCTTTGTGTTGGAAATATTTAAGTGTTTTTTTTTCTGTGGCATTGTTGTCAGTTGCTATGGCAACGAGTCTCCGCATAGCTGCGCTGATACAGACAGCTAGAAAGACGTGGTTTTGAGTTGTACTTTAATGGTTTTTTTCCCTTTGGTGTGGAGAACTGCACGAAATTAATAAAATCTAAATATCCAAGTTTGATTGAGTTAAAGGAATTATTCTACGGCAGCAGCACAGCTATGGATGACATGTAAAAGAATCGTCTTTTTGCCCTCCAGTGTTGCCCACATGCGCAAAATTTCCTTATGTAAGCAACAACATGCAGGAGGTATATATTTATATTTGTATATATTTGTTAATATGATTATGATTAAGTCAGTGCCTCACCAGATATGAACCTACACGTATCTGGGCTTTGAGCTATACTTGACCCAAGACTGATGCACAGCAAGTAGATAGCTGCATCATGATCATGACTTATCAAATCAACTTAATCATACATTTCACTAGTTGTATAAATAATTACATTCTTATGGCAATGATTTGCTATTTCTTATTTACTGATGTAAAAGGTTTTTGGATGGATCAGTCAGCTCATTATTTTTTTCAGTTTTCTGGCTTTTTGGTTGAAATTAAAATGCATAAAACCTATTGAGGATGTAAACATCCTGAAAATCTTTTTGAAGCGTTACATTTTAATATATCTTAATTAACATATTACTTAAATTCTCTGTAACCTGAAAACAACAGCTCCTGTAAAAATATGCTATTAACGACCAATTAATGAAGTTATGTCCCAAAACTATAATTAAAACATCTGCTACTTTACCTTTACATTTGTGTGTAGCTTTAGTATGAAACATGTTGCTTCAGACTATGACACTTTAAAGTTCACTGCTAAAGGCAGAATTTATACTGATTTATTTTCACTGTCATTATTTCTGAAGTTGAAGTTGAAGGAATAGGTGACTATTTGCATTTGCAAGGTATTAAATAAGTATATTTAATAAAGTGGTCGAAGAGTTTAAAAAATATAACCAATTTTTTTGGTTATATGATTTAAAAAATGCTAATACATTAGACTGTTGATAAGCCATGTAAGCTCAGAATATGTAGACTTGGTTATTAAACTTGTAAGCAAATCCCATGAGTTCAAAATCTTCAGGTGAATTAAACATCCTCTGGTTGAATCCCTTCGTGGCCAGATCTAAAAAGCCTGACATCCTACCAAACTTTGGCAGGCAAAATGGGGTGAATATGAATGTTAGAAAACTCTTGTTTTTTTAAAATGTGTCACTAATCAAATAAAAAAAAGCCAAGCTAATATAAACTCCTATTTTTTCTTTTAACTAATTAAGAATTTCACCTAAATGAAAGTAAAATGTGTTTCCATCTTTGAATGGACAGGGGCATCTTTATTGATTTAGGAGAATGGGGGATCTCATCAAGCTAATGCATGCTACACTCTTATTTATAATTGCAAAGTTGCCTTTCAGGACAGCCATCTGACTGGTTAAATGAAGCCTGATTTTTACAGTATCAATAAAAGACCTCTACTATGTGGCATATGCTTGTGCAAGACCTGTCTGTCGCGGCAGAAATTTAGAAATCTGTCGGCTAAATAAAATTCTAAGGATTCTACTGAAAGGAAGAAAAAAAAAAAAGCTTCCACACATTGTTTGTTCCTCATCTTATACTGAGGATTGCAGCTCAAGTCCACTTTAGCCCTTGGATAGCACAGTTCTCCAACTGAGCTGGTAGTAACTACACTGCATTTTGGATAATATACCCAGCAGGGTTCCACATGAAAGAAGAGTGAGTGGAATAACAGATAAGGTATCAGATTCAGAAGCACCTGCTCCTTAGGTAATTCAGACAGACAAGCAAAGACCAAGTGGTAATTGACAAACAGCAAGACAGGAGAGTTGGAATAGATGTAGCAGCATAACGGAAAGTTTCATCAGGGAGACGTACTGCCATGATCAGATGGAAAACCTGAAACAGATGTAAAAGACAAATTCTAATTTGGTTTTGTTCATCCGTCAATCACATCAGGTTTTCCCAAATAATCATGGGACAAAAGTTTCCGACTTTCAAGTTCATTCTGGTTTTATTCCAAAGCGTGGGAAAAATAGGCAAACTGGAAAACTGCGAAATTTTATTTTTTTGATTAAGCTTTTTCTTCACTACAACAGTATAAATCAATGCTGTAATTGAGGCCTCACACCATTTATCTATGTTCAGCTCAAACCAAGATATCCCAACTTTTACACTTGAGGCAGACCCTTGCCCACAGCTGTAAGACAGGTGAATGATTTGGATGTAAAAAGGAAGGATTTAAAATAATATGTTTACTTCAAGCTTGTGTTGTAATCAGAAATCAGTTGGTGTGTTGTAATAAAAACAAAAAATGGATGTGTAAATATATGTGAATCTTTGAAACACAGATTTTTAATCTCAATGATATATACCTAATTAAATAAATGATAAAAATATGATGGGTAGATGACTTAGAGCTTCTTCAAACCTGTAGCTCTTGTGGGGTGTTCCCTACCTGCAGTGGTCACTATCCAGTGAAATGGTCACAGATACACAAGGATTACTGCTGCATGTCATAGTTAAAACCTGGTAGTTAGTTTTGCTGTGTTTAGAAAGTGGCAGCTGATGAGTGCAGAGCTGAATAGTTTTAGACCATTCCCAGAAAAATCGAAGCAAAGCGGGTTTTTATGTTTTCACAGAAAGTTTTGAGTCACTTTTTTTGGCATTATATTTGTAATTCTCTCCAACACTCACTCCTCTCTTGTGGCTCCTGTATTCAGGGCTGTACTTTGAAAAGACAGTAAATGTTTAATTAGTCACCATAATGAATAGTTAACAGTTGTATGTGCCACTTTTTTCTGGCCTTGTCTTGTTGTGTCTTGCTCTTGTTCTCTTGCACCCTTGTGTGTGTCCTCCTTGGGGCTACCCTCATGTCTAAATAAGTTATGAGATATGCCAGAGCATGGCTCCAAAAGAACACAGGAAATGGAAAAGTCTTGATTGTAGAAGCAGCTGAAAGGCTGCAGGGTTTGTTGCTGCACCTTTATTGCTGGTGCCATACCTGCATGCTGGAAAAGGACAAACTGAAGTAGTAAACTAGTCATAATCTTTTTATCAACACCACTTTGGGTAAAACGTACGTACATAACCACACGTGTTTGCCTGTGAATCCACATATATGGGTGTCAACTCTTACCTGGGCTTTTTGACAAGCTGTAGGAGTGCACAGTACCACATGCACCAACAACAGAGCAGCACACTTCCTGAATAAACCATCACAATAATTCATCTTTGTATTAACTCATCACTTATTCATGGCTATTCAACAGAAACTGCTTAGACACATGAGAGAGAGAGAGGCAGGAAGGCGGGGAAGTAAGATAGATGAACAACAATCAAAGAAAAAACAGAAATGTGAGAGGAACCTTTCTCATCTAGAACTGTACAAACCAGCAAAACCCAGTGAGACCAATTGTGAAAGATATTTTAGCTCTTTTGTTCTGAAGCACGCAGATATATATATATTATCTCAGAAGAAAGCTGCATGCCAATAGAACCATTAAAAAGATATTTTCTACACACCAATTAACTCTCATACTGTGTTATCTCATTTTTTATTTATCAGAGGAGCTTGCACTCCCATCTACTCATTTTTTTTGAAAAAGTCATGTATAATGAAAACTGAATTTTATAACAGGTAGAACATTTGGAGCTCTGCAAGAAGTATTATGGCCATTTCTGAACTTCTTTTCATATTACGTCTGTAATATGAATTACATATTACAGATGGTCGAGCTTTGGGGGATTTCACTCATGTCTTGATGCAGAGCAGCAAATGTCAGACAACAAAAACATTACAAGTTTAGGCATCTGTCACACTCTTTGGCTATATTGCCATGCATGTAAATGGTACAATGCATGTAAAGAGCTTCGTCAAGTCCAGACGACCCAAAGAAGTTCACACTACATTCATGCAAGCACATGTTCACATGCTGGTGTTGGCAAGCTAAGTAGCTGCAGCTGCTCTGGGGCAGTCTGACCAAGCCCTCTGACCACCACCTGCAGTCAAGACAGGTAAAATGTCTTGCCCAAGGACACAACGACAGAGGCAGATCCAACCCTCTGATCATGAGACAAACTCCAACCATCGTTGCCCCCATTGTCCCACTGCATATATCTACTGGAAATATATGGATCTAAAATGTAAGAAATGAAGCACATTTTGTAAAATACGAATTGATATCTGTGAAATATTGTCGATTTTTTTGCATGGTATGTGTTAATTGGAAAGTAGGGGATACAATTTGCAGTGTTTTATCTCTTTCACCACATGTAATAATCAGCTGACCATCTTGACCATAAACTTAATGGTTCATGAGTTTTTCCAAGTGGCTGAAAAATTATTAGCTGACTTAATATAAAAGTAAGTCAAGATGTTGTCACTTCAACATGTGGAGAGCAGGGCATCTTCCACTGTGTAGACAGCATGTTTACATGCATACTGTTTTATTGTAGCATCATGTAATGTTATTTACCTAAGACAGAGTGTCTTAATCTGTCAATGAAAATACAGATACGCAATGGTGATATGGGATCTAAGTGAAGAATGGAATGAGTGCAATCTTAAAGCACACATTATCGCTGCTTATTGAAAGCAATCTACAGATAGACCTTTGTAGAAACAAACTACCAGTGGTTGCCCTTGGAAAGTGTTTTAAAGTCAAGCTTGCCTGAATCTCAGCTGTCACTCACTTTCACTTGACAAGGATGACTCACGTCTATGCCTTCTCTCATTGGCTCCTGACAGCTCCTGAATAACCTGTCCTTACAAGAAACTGGACAGCAGCTGCTGATGGGCACAAACGATGGATAAAGGGTTAGACTGCACGTCACTGGGTTGATGACTCAGGCCAACAGGGCCTTTTCCTTTCTTTGCATTTGGGTGAAGTATCACCAGAAACAAATTTTATGAGTGCTCGAGTGTATGTGTGTCTTTCAAAAAGACACTGTTGAAAGTAAGTCCAGTGGGGTTTCATAACTTTGTTCCTACCCTAATACATAATAATGGTCTGTTACCTTTTTGACAGTGCTTTGCATAACATCAGCAAAATACTCCTTTGAAAAGAGAAATCATATAGCTGCTTACCGACCCATAGACCTGATTGTAATGTGGCGACAGTGCAAAGGCTTCATTCAGACAGAAGTCGATGTTGAGTCAATACATGGCCCTGATTTATATTTACTCCGGGTTTATGCCACACAAATCAGGAAAAAATAAAAACATCTAAATTTGAAAGCATGAACTTTTAAACATAATTTTACATACTGATATGACTTTTGCAGGAAGCCTAGACAAAACAGTACACTTACTACTACACAAATCTCCAACAATAGTAAAAATGCTTTTGCCTTTAACCACCTGGTGAGCGTTTGCATGTCAGATGCATCAACTCAGCTGATAAGGTAATGCAGTGGGCACTAATTACAGTCAGGTGGGTGATGGCCTGACTGATTCTCATTTTGAAATGATGTGTAAGCAATGCCTTACAGACATAAGGCATAGCTTATAAGGCGTAGCTTATGTCTGTAAACTGTCCCTGCTGAGTGACAGTTTATTGATAACTAATCTTCAAAAGTAGAAAATATTTAATTTGTTATCGCTGCTTTACTGTTTAGCCACACAGAATACTGTATTATAGTCCCCACAAACCTGGGTAGATTAAGATTATTTTTGACATTTTGTGCTACAAGGTAGAGCTTCTTTGGCTAGAGGGTTGAGGAAGCTTGTTATGAAATAAAAACCGCATGACCAACTCCAGCACAAGCTGACAGATATAAGACATCTGCAGGGGATCTTTCCTGCCGCTGTAAATTGAGTGAAGTTGAAGCCAATTACAAAGTTCATTGCAGTATTTATTGCAAACAATCTGCAACCGTAAGTAGTTGTTGTGTTTACATTATGGACCCGTTTTTGAATATAAGTTCCTGCCTCAGAGACATTTGGCTCAAAAGATGGTCTCAGTACATCTGAGATGTACTGAGATCTACTGAGATACAGGCCAACTTTACATGTGATGTATGTAAAGTTATTGACATTGTTAATTCACCAAAAGAAAAATGTGAGGAGGGGGGAGCTTATTGTCATCCATAGGGGGGCCCAGAAGAAAATCTTTCGGAACCACAGAATTAAGAGATTGTGAATAAGATTGTTAGTTCGGAATGTGTCTACAACCTTTTCTTTCAGAGCAGAAACATAGGATTTTTTTTGTTGTTGTTGTTCTGTAGTTTATTCATTTATTGTTTTTAGTCTGAGGTAAAATAATATGTAATATTGTTAGTTTTTTTGTTGATCATAAAGTAATTTGCTGGGGGAATGGTTGTATGTGGAGATAGTGCAAGGAGAAGGGGAAGACAAACTTTGTTGTGACCCAAAGATCATGACAGAAGTATACTAAAGAATGACAAATGTTTTATTAACCACATGTTCTGAAATTGGGCCCAAAAACAGCTTGAATATTAAATTATCTTTTTGCTGTGAAATGGCATCTGCGAAAGCGTCCTTGTGTTTTAGGGAATATGTGACTTTTTGGGTAAATTAGAAACACTTAGAGAGAAACTTTACTGACACGTGGATACAGTTGAGTTGATGAGAGTAAAGATAGTGAAGCAGAAGTAACTTTGGATGTCACTTTTGGCTATACTGCCAATTTAGCTTGTGCTTTTTTATACACTGAAGTGGATACACCACCCCCATTGCACACACACACACACACGCACGCACACGCACACACGCACGCAAACACTTGATTTCTTACACCCTTTTTCTCAGTCATACGCTTCAAAAAATTGTAAGTGTGAAAGAGCTTCTCCTGGCTGACTTCACATTGTGTGGTAATTGCACACTTTATTATTTATTTCTTTTGCTATTCTTAGGCACTCTGCAATTTTGTATCAGTTAAATAGCTAAAAGATTCCTGTAAAATTGGAGACTTCTCACAAAAAATATCATTAAATATTGTGCTGGGGTATACTTTGGAAATATCAATTGATAAAATATCATTGATATCTTACTGTAATGACTGTTCAGGGGAACTAAAAACTTTTTTTTCATAATTTCTTCAATAATAGGATGAATCTAAAAAAAAAGAGAGAATTCAGATATGCCAGGAGCTGTGATACTCTTACACTGTGTTCTAATGAGAAATATCAGCTTGCCTCCTTAGTTATAATGAGTGTGGCCTAATGTTGAACATGTTTCCCGTATTCCTTGTGTTTGTCATGCATGCTGCCATTAGAGGTCATTGAAGGTACTTTTACTTGAAAGTCTAGAGTTGTAGTGACATGGTAGCGACATGCTTTAGAAGCTGATCATTAAAATTATCAGAATGTTTTACTTACAATAAAAAATATCGGGCAAATAAATGATAAAGCCTGGCTGAATAATTTATAACATGAATTGATGTAGCAAGTTGACGAGCTCATCAAGGTTTCACTGCCACACAATACAAAAGCTTTTCCTTTGCTTGCCATTTTGTCAGTTTCAAGTTCGTTTGCCTGTTTTCACCCTGATTATTTTATGGAACTCTACATATAACAACCAATTAGACTTCTTGTACACCTACAGAGGCTGCAGGACCAATTATAAAGACACTGTATGCATATGCATGGAGACAGGCAAACAGATAGATATGTGGGTTTCAGAGACATGGAGTTAAACCATGTGACATATAAAATTGTTCTTACTGTGTCAAAAGATTTTACTCTTACAATGTCAGGGTCTTGAAAAGTGGAGGCTGGTCCATAGGGGGCACTGGGGTGCTGCCCTCCCACATGTGGAGGGGAGAAAAAAAAACTGCTAAAAATGATGTGTAAACAAAAATTGCATTATCAAGGCCTGTTTTTCTTAAATAGTATGTGCCTAAATGTAATCTGAATTATCTGCACAAAAAGAATTTTGGATGTTGCGATTTCATAACCGATCATCCTGTTGTATGTGGTGCATTACAGTAGATTGTTGTTGCCGCTGCAGTCTAAATCAGGGGTTTTCCCCAACTGGGAGCGTTAAGGCAGCCTGTTGAATGTGACAGCGAGCAAATCAGAAAGTGCGGATTCTCCTTCGTGCTTTCTGAGGGAAAATTAATGAGGGCAATCCTAAACAGCTGACACGGCACAACCCGAAGTCCAGCGCACATCGGAGATGAAACAACATTAATGTTTATTCAACGTTTCGTGCAAAGAATATAGAAATGACAAGAGGAGTAGTTGGAGTGAAAATGCTACCACAATTGATAAACCTGGTAACTTTTCAGCTGTTCTTAGTTAACACGACATAAATGGGTTATAATGATATCCAATCAGTCAGGACTGACTCTAACCACATGCATTGCAGGTAGATTGCACTTAGGCATTGATTAATGCCTGTTTTTAAAATTAGTTAATTTGACTTGTAGCCATTATTTTGTGCCTATTTGTTGGACACCACACGACAGGATCGAACCCGATCGAACCTTTATACCTTTCTGTCGTATAATGTGTGGTTTCTCAGGTTTTGACAATGGGGCGACATTTGGCCGACAGCTCTAAGATCATGTAGTTTGCGCTGGACACAGCACACTACATGTGCTGTGAGGAAGGGAGGGTCAGTGGAGAGGACCGGGGTTGAGCCTTTTTTCATTCAGTGTCATCAACAGAAAGAGAAAAAGGCCGGAAGAAACGATAAAGCCGCAATTAAAATGAGGTTGATTGTTTTAATTTATCGTGCGATTGATTAATTTATTGTTTATCACGACAGTGGGGTTTTTTAATATTTAATATGGAAGTCTGAATAGAAATTTAAATTTCATTTGATCGTAGTCACATTTTTCAATTTTCTACTCCATGGAAACTACAATAGTGCCTGAAAAAATATTATTTTAAAGCCTTATGAAGTAAATAAAATGTGATATATTACAACAGAAATGCACTGAAACACCCTGGACATGGAAAAAGCTTTCATGTGCCTGATGAGATTAATGTGTCGGTGCTCTGCTGTACCTTTCTTTTCACCAGTTCCATACATTTTTCCAAATTCTTTGATAGTTTCACAAAATGCAGAAAAACTCTAGGAGAAAATTGTGTCCTAAGACTCCAATCAGCACATTTCGTTTTGTGCCATTTTCACAAACTGCTGTGAGGCAGTGTTACAATTTTGCAGCATTTATTGTACAACTATTATGCTTTGCACAATGGACCAATTTCGATGTGAGACAGGGTAGCATTTTCTTTGCTATCCTGCTTCCAATTTTTCTTTCTCTTTTTTAATGGTTATTTTTTTAGCCTTATGATTTTCTTCTTCTTTCACTTTTTTCCACGTCTTGTTCTCTGTTCTGGTTGATTTTTTTTTCTCTTTCTTTTTTCTCTACTTCAAATCCGTCCCTTTGCCGCTGTTGTTGCTTCTTTCTTCTACCTCTTTTCTTTTTCATTTATGCATTTTTTAAACTTCCTTCTCCAGCTCCTGCTCTTCTGTATTGACACTGTTGGGAAATGAAAGACATTCGTATTCAAGCAAACTATGAAGCACTTTGAAACGCTGCTGTGCCATTATATTGAAAAGAGTCATTGTACTTGAACCTGGGTTAAATTAGTTTCACTTCTAAAGTGTACTTCTTGTTTTTGTTTATTGTGGTATTTCTTTTCTTATCTTTTTTCATCTCTTTCACTGCCTTTCTTTCATCCCATTTCTTTGTGGCATTATATAATCCCTGGACTTTGTTCTTTATTTCATTTGGGTCCTTTATCTTTTCAGAGTCTTTATGTGAGCTTCAGTAGATGCTTGCCAATGTCTTGTGACTATCTCATGCTGATTTTATTAGTTGAATTTTCCTTACAGCTGCTTCACATTCTGTTCGTAGGTTTATTCCTGGTGGCCGGTGTACTCTTTTAGAGTCTCTATTGAGACCAACTCTTTCATGGCTCAGTCCATGAAAGAGTTGGGCTGGTGTCATCTTTGACATCATGGTTTGGGGTTTGTTCTCCCATCTGATCTGATGGAATTTGAAAAAGAATAATGCGCAACACTTTCTAAAGAGAGATGTGATATTCATAACGCATCATATTCAAAGAGACTTGGAGTTGTAATTGCTGGCAAATGTGCATCAACAAATTAAAGGCTGTGAATACTTACATGATTTCTTGGTTTGCTCAGTTTATCTCATTTTCGGGTATGTACAACGCCTTGCAAAAATGTTCATGCGACTTTAACTTTTTCAGATTTTATCATGCTACAAATACACCAGTGTTTTTATCAAATAATAAATTACTCTAGATGATAGACCTAAAAATGTAGTGTTCATACTTATTCGGGTCCTTTAACTCTTCTTTTCATCCTATAAATTAAATCCAGTGAACCATCTGCTACTAGAAGTCACTAAATTAGTAATGAGATCGAAACTGTGTGTAATTTCATCTTACTATAAATATGAATAGTTTGCAAAGGCCTCACAGGTTTGATAGAGAACATTAATAAGCAAAGACCAAGGAACTCACCATATGGATCATTCATAAAATGGTTGAAACATTAAATGCATGATTATGTTAATACCACATCACGAGCTTTGAGCATCCCATCATCTAAAAAAGGAAAGAGCAAATGAAAATCTGTTACTGTTTCCTTAGTTTAGGTGCATATCGACCTAAACTAACAAGCGGAGTGAAGGTTAATTAGAGTAGATAAGCTGCAGAGATGCTCATTTCCAGTTAGACGGATTAGTGATGCGCTTCACAAATCTGGTTTCTAAAGTTTGTCAAAAGCTATGAAGAGTGCAATAAGAGATATGTAAAGTAAGACTATGGTCAGATGATACCAAAAGCTTTACGTTGAGTAAAAAATAAACTCTGCAAGTCACAGATGATACTGTGGGGAGTTTCTTTTAACAGGCAGATGATACACAGTCAGAATAAAAGTTATAGACTTGAGTGTAAAGCTTAGCTTTCAATAGGGAAATTAGCCCAAACATACAAGATTTACAACAAAGCGATTAAGAGCAAAGCAAACTAATGTGTAAGAATGGCACAATCAAAGACCAGACTAAAATCAAATCAAGACTATTTGGCAAAACTTAAAAGTTGCCAATTATTGACACTCTCCACCTCGTCTGAAGAATGTCTCTAGGTGTTTGAAGATGATGGAGATATACCTCAAAATATCTCAAGCTGTAGTTGCTATGAAGGGAAGGTTCTGAGCATTAACTCACGGGGTTCAAACATATGCACACCAGAAGTATCGGGAGTTTTAATATTTATAAAAGTTAATGCAATGACTTCTCCAGCAGAACCATGTTTCTTTTGCAAAGTTTGAAGCTTTGTTCGTCTTGCATATTATTTTTTTTTTAAAATAACATTTACTTCTCTACAACAACACCTTGTAATCATTGTATCATGAGAAAGTCAAGATAGCTTTTCAGTTTCAGTTTCAAAAGGCATGTGCCAATCATTTCTTGATACCATATGAAAAGGTGGAAATGAAAATCCCTGGATGCTGTGTCATGAAGAAAAATTAAGAAGACAATACAACATATGATTTATTAAATATTTGCACAAACAGGGTAAGTCACTGGAAAGTATGGGAATGTTAAAAACAACGTGAGCCCATCTGCTTGTCAGATGGGCTTCAAATCATTTATTCTTTATTAGCTATGACCTTGCAAGTTACTAAGGCAACTATAAATAGAGTTATAGTTTTCAGTGACTTTCAGATCACATGATTTATCTTTTGAATTATTTCAATCAAACCTGTTATTGTTGAATAAGGTGTTTTGCAAAGGTGAGAAATAGGTATTTTTACAGAATAGATTTTACATTAAAAACATACAGTAACAAGTGAGTTCATTTGAAAGGAAGTGGTTTCCATTGTTAAATTGCAGGATGTTACAGGTATGGGGGGGAAAACTGTTGTTGGATTTGAAAAGACATCGGCTTCTTTTACAAGGAAAGTCCTTGGAGAAATAACTGGAACAAAACCTGTTTGTACATACACAGCATGCCAGTAAACCTACTGCAAAGATAAAATGATTAATCTGCCTGAATTAATTAGAAAAAGTTTGCGAGAACAAAGTGTGATGACTCAGATAGTGTAAACAAATACCAGCCAAAATGTTAGTTTGTCCTCTTTCTATCATCTTCTTTTCACACTTACTTTAACCATGAGATCCAAGCCAACAAAATGACATGCCTTTTTTGTAAGATTTCAAAGAAATTTTATCTTGAAGCTCTAAGCATCCTGATATTCCAGCAGCCGGGAGTTGCATTTACAATGAATATTGCACTATTACAAGATTTCTTCTGCTTTTGTTGAGACTATTTACCAAATGAGGAGGTTCATTCTGTTGTGCAGTGTGGAGCTGCTGCCAACAATGTGGACCTTAAAGTCTTTTCAACAGAACAGGAAAAAGCTATTTTCAAATAAAGTATTAGATGGCGAAAGAAAAAAAAAAACTCACTCTGTATAGCAGGGAATTTAATATGTAAGCTGTAATAGCATTCCGTCACAATAATGCAACCAGGGTGGCAAAATGTCTTGATCGTAAAAGCAGCAATCCATCTGCCTACTGCCTTCCTGCTCTCTGAATGATTCCTGGCTGCCCAATCATTGGAAAGCTGTCTGTTATAATGATGAGACCCAGAGTAATTCCTCCAGCCATGTGAAACATAACTGTACGTTTATGCCGGTCCCCTCTCATTCCTTACTGAGGCCATCAGCCCATCCATCGTTCAGTGCTCTCACTGCATCCACAGTGATGGAGAGGAGAGGCAGCTTATATGTCCCCTTCCTCATAAGTCTCTGTTGTCTGAACCCATATTTCTGCTTGTCACTCGCTTATTTCCATTCTGTTTCGTCTTCTTATGTTTGTAAGGCTTTTTGCCATTGTCATTATGCTTATTATTCAATATTATAACACAGATCTAGGCTATCATAAATCATTATTCTGTTTAATTAATAACATGGTGTTGATGCACAGAGATGATTTACTTCCAGTGTTCAGGTTGAATCTCACATTGTTTTTCCAAAGTTGGGTGTTAAATGAAAATAAATCAATCAATCAAGTTTATTTGTATAGAAGATTTCAACAACAAGGCAGTTCAAAGTTTTACATCATAAAAACACAAAATTAAGACATAAAAAGTCACATAATCACCAATTGAGAAACCCGTAGCAAACATTACATTTCGTCATGTGTCTAATGAATATAATATATTCCTCCAACACTTTATGTTTCCTGGACTCTATTTATACATTTGATTAACTTAATAAAAAAAAAAGAAAAAAGAAAAAACACTTTCTGCACTGGCATTTGTGTACTTTTTACTTATAGAATCTGCTAAAATAGAAGTACATCATCTTTTAGAAGTAGATTACATCTTAAACCATTTAGTTTCTGTTGAAATATTATGTGTTAAGGCAAGACAAAATAGAGCACAAATGTGAAGTTGAAGGAAAGTAATGTAATGTTTTTATATTTGTGTTTTATTTAGATCAATGATGCGTCAATGGATGAGGACAAGAAACTGTAGCCTAATCGCGCAAGTTCCATAGGAGATTAATGGAGAGGAACACTTTGCAATATTAAAAAAAATGGGAAAACTGAGAATCTTCAGACATGTTTAGTATGAGGCAAAATATTTTCTTAAAATATTTCTTTAGAAAACGTGCATACAACGGCAGTTTTCTGTGTATATAGAAAGTTTTAAAGGGCGACATCAGAAAAGGTTGGGACACCAAGAACCAGAAAATAAATATGTTATCTGCCAGTTAAATATGGTTTAGTTTAGTTTCTTGTGTAAATATATTAATACACTTGAAAATAAGACAAAACTAACTTAGAGGTAACTTTTTAGAATGATAGTGAGTAGTGGGGTAAGTTTCCCTTAGTTGCTGTTGCATATTGGATGACTACCTTACCTTTTTTCTGCTTCAGAAACAACAACAAAAAAGAAGAATAAGTAAGTAAAAAAATCTGATAATCGATTGCATTTTAATTGGTTTGAATGTGGGACACCATTCCTGCAAGAGTCACAAAACAACATCCATACTTTTATTTTAAGCTTACAAAGTTAGGCATAGTGATTAATTGTGATTAATCACAGTGCAAAGGATGATCAATCTGATAATTTATTTTGATCAATTGACATCAATAGACTTATTAGAAATAATTGCTGAAAATGATACAATCTGGTGTATGTTTTAAACTAACTTTAATAATAAACAGAACTTAATATGCTGTGTGATAACTAGGATCACTTGAAATGTATTTATAGTTCAATTGAAATGTCCTTTTTTGTAAAAGGGCATTTCATATTTATAAGGGAGCTATATAAATATATATTTCTTTACTAAAAACAAAAAAAAAAACAGGTGTATATCTGTAACCAGTTCTTGTAACTTAATACTCTGTAGAACCACGTTGTGCTACAGTTACAAATTGTTATAATTAGCAAACTGCTCTTCTTATTGTTTTATTTCAATAATGGCTTTGCCATATTTATGTCATTCAATAATAACATTTGTTCTTTCAACATATTCTCCTTCCTAAGCTGTGGATGGCTGCAGCCCCTTCAGACTCCTTTTGACTCCAAGAAGAAAAATAGATCTAAATAATTTAAGAAGAAAATAGTACAAGACAGTCAAGACTTTCTAAGATAATAAGGGAATGGTAAATGGCCAGCTGGGGATAAAAAATTAAAAATAGTAAGTGAGGGCTCATGTGTTTATTTCTTAACCTCTCTCTTACTCATCCAGTCCTAATTTTTATCCAGTTCATTGATGATGAAAAATATCTTCTTATGCTGCATCATTTTAAGAGTTAAGCTAATTCTGAACAGAAGTCGTGCAGGGAAGTTTTAAAAAATGCAAACAAAACTATTTAAATTGTAATACCTTGCTCAGATTTTACCTCCATTCCCATTCATTTTAGGGAACACTGTACTGTTGAAATCAAGGATGATGATAGCAACCCCTTCAGACTCCTGAAGGGGCAAAAGAAGATGGAATCTATCAAAAATGCTATGTTCTTACTAACATCAGACGATTTAACCTTCCCAGTCAAATGGAGTCGAATGTCATCACCCATGACAGAAGTGGATTTGAGATGGAAATCTTCTAAAAAGCAAGAATCCATTGAGGTGAATGCAAGTGAGAAAAAAAAGATACCCAATGCGTTTTGTTCCTCTTTTCCTACTGTAACACTCTGAAGTCAAAGCCCCCCCTTTTTTTTTTCAAAGCTCATTCTCCTCACCTATTCTCATCTGCTGAGCTCAACTCCCACTCATATTCCTTCAAAAACTGGGAAGCGCTTACGCAGTTTCACCCATGCCAACATCATCTTCATCACCTCCATCATTATCCTCATTGTCATCCTCCTTTTGGCTACATCCGCTGCAGTTTTGACTTTAATTGGCAACTTGAAGTAGAATCAAAAGTTCTCTACTTTTCCCCCAGTGAGGCGACCTACTCCTTTTTCTCCCCTTCTCTCTGTGTGCTGTCTCATGTCACTGTGTCTTGATGTCAGTAATTTGCCATTGAAGATTCCTCTGCAAATGAGCACAGAGAACAAGAGGTTCCCCCACAAAGCTGGTCGCTTCCTCCAGAGCATTGGAGTGGAAGGTGTCTAAGAATGTTTTGGGCTTCTGCTCTGGAGTTGAGGCCTAGTTTGGGAATTCTGAGAGGAAGATGATACACAATAGGCTTTTTTTTTTTCTCTTGGTCTTGCTGATCGAGCACAAGAACTGGTGGAGAAAATTGCCAGTGTTGCACTTCTTGTACTGTTCACAGACTTCTCTGAATCCTTGTTAGACTGCATGGAGCAAAGGTGCACTGAAGCTTCAGTGTTTGACTAAATTCATGTATAAAATCAATAAACTTAACCCTCTGATTACCAAGGCAGAAGGTTCATTGAGACCCATCAGATGTCAGGTTTCCTTTATCTTCTGCTTTCATGGGATCAAAAGATAAGGGAAATCGGGGCAAAGCACAGCTCTAATTTATTTTTCCAAGCCATGAACAACAAACCAGCCATGGCAACTGATTGACCTTATTGTTAAAGTCACAATGTTTCTATTAATTGATCCATTGCCGTCTACTTTCACAAGGTCACATTGGACAGGTAAGAGGTCTAGAAGTGATTGAAAATATCTCCCACAAGTTCAGTGTGAAAAGTCTAAAAAATAACTCAATGAAGGCACCTACATCCTGATCAGATGCTCAAACAATTTCGACATTTCGAATTTCGCTTCTATTGATGTTTGAAGTACATAAGGCCTGCAATTGGAGCTGATTTCCTCCAACCTCATGCTGGATGACAAAGCTCCTCACCCTGTGCTTAAAACTGTGCCTGGCTGTTCGACATAAAAATCTTTTTTGAGCCACTTGTATCTTGGATCTTGTTCTTGGTATGTGATCCATTTCCCATAGCAATAGCTGAGGACACACCTAATATAAGGCCTAATCTTTCTATTTATTTCTCACTCCATCAACACTGGTGAATAAGACACCAAGACGCTTGCAATATTTTTTCATAGACCAACGCCCAACCATCAGGAAGCAGTTCATTTAGCCATGTCTTCATATTTACAAAAATCGATTATGTATTTTATAGTAAAATGCTATTGCTCATTGCTATTCTAGTCTGCAAGTCCATTGTGACTGCAGATCAGAATGGAGGAAATCACACACTAGTGCCTGATTGATAACCATTATTTATTACCACTTATATGTCATTGCTGACATGTTTTTATATATTGTTAATAACTTGGGCCATTTCAAATTTCATTTTCAACTAAAATCCTTATTTTTTTTAAGCCATGACAGTTGAATATTTTTAATGCACACATTTAGTTAACTTTATTTGTTAGTTTGCTACATTGGTGGTTAACATGCAACTCATACCCTGTTGCCTTGGATCAGCTGCTAGAGTGCCACAAAGAAAAGAGTCCCAGGGCCCTTAATATCTATTCAAATGGTATAACCTCCTAAGCAGATCACAACATTCTGATTGTAAGGGGAGGGGCAACTAGTTGTTACTTATTAGTGCTATTCATTGTGTTCTAGGGTGAGAGATTTCACCTGCCCTCTCTGCTGATGGCAGCACTGATCGTCAGGCAGCCTCACTTCTGTCATCCTGTCCCAGGTCAGCTGCTGCTGCTCTGCAACTTAGCACTCTTAGTGTGCACATGTAGTGTGAAGCGTTTTGGAATTTTCCTGACGAGATAAAGTGCTGCATAAGAAAAGATTCTTTAACATAAAACAAACCACAGGCATTTTCTTTATTTCAACAGATGGATGCTTGTTGGAATAATTTTCACGCAAATTAAAGATGTAACTAACTGTTCAGTGATTAGGCTTACAGTATGTAAATAAATGCTAAACAACCTTAACAAAATTGAAGACTTGTAAGTCAGAGAAAAAAATTGCTGTATGAAACAAGAGTTTGGAAAAAAAAAACAACTGACATGCAATTACAAAAGAACCAACAAATTAAAGTGGGTTGAAAAGCTTTCCTTCTTCTTGATCTTCACTAATGTCACATCCGTGGATTTAATCTGTTGAAGCCGATGATTAAATTGCTGTCGCAGACTCCTGCATTACTCCTTTAAACCTGAAGGCTCATAATTAGTCACCAGACTTGCAGCACTCATGCACTCATTTATTCCCTTGCACACAAAACAGTCCTACAGCAAAGACATGCACTTACTCTTACTGTGAGCTTACATGCCTGTTTTGATGCTTTCATTTTGTACCAACTGTATTGTAAAAATTATCTCGTTTTTTTGTGTGTTTTATTGGGGATGCATGAAAATAATATTGTTGTGAAAAATATTCTGGGTAAAAGCCTTATTTACTCTTGAGAACAGTGTTCCAAGTGTTTAGTCGTAGGGTCATGTTTTTGCTTTTATTGGTTAGGATACTTTGAGTAATAACTCAATGTCCTGGATGTTGTTTCAGATTGCTCATGGATAAGAGCAATCATACAAAAAACAGAAACAAATGAACAAACAATAAACAAAACTGTGTAAGAACAAGTATTTGTCAAAGGCCAAAGTAAAAAGATTAATTTTAAGAGGAAATTAAAAATCCGAGAGAGAACAGGACTGAATAATTTGATCTTAGGAGGGGTAACCAAAAAGGCAAAGCCCCCCTTAAGCTCCAACTTAGTTTTTGGTGCACAGAGGAGCGCCAAATATTTAGGAATATAATTTTTCCTGGGGAAAAGAAAAAACAAACAAACATTGCCTTCGATCGATTGATAACAGTGCTGGAGAAAAATATGACTAAAATAGGTCATCAATTATTGCAATGCCTTACAAATATGTCTAAAAGCAAAATGAACTTAATGTCATGTTAAAATGTATTTATTTTAACAGCATATCAGATTCTCCACTATATCTGCCTGTTGACATCAACTGCTTTCCACAAAGTAATCTGCTCTTTCACAACAGATCCACTCAAAGTTTGTTGTTAATAAGCATTTATTTAGTTAACTTTTATCCAAAGTACTCATTAAAGTCCCAATAGTTAATCAAAATCTACACATTTACATTCCTGATGATAATTCACATAATGTTTTTTTCCTGTTGGCTGGGCACTGGGTTCTTGCCCAGCATACAAAACCAACAGCTAAAATAAATGAACAACAACAACATAAAAAAACAAAAGACATTTCCAATTAGAAAAATCTTGAAATACCAATAAAATGCATGAAGACTATAAATCAGAGATCTCTCACCCTGGTCCCCAGGGCCCAGTGTCCTGCATGTTTTAGGTGTTTACCTGCTGCACACCTGGCTTGAATGAATGGATGATTAAGGGGCTTCTGCAGCAATCGGAGGCTTGGTATCATTTGAATCAGCTGTGGAGGAGTGGGGAAACGTCTAAAACATGCAGAACAGTGGGCCCTGAGGACCACGGTTGGGGACCTCTCCTATAAATCACATCGCTACAGTTACTCTAATTTCAAATGTGTATTTAGCTGTACCAAAGGATGCGCTTCATGCGATTTTGTTGAAAAATAATTCCGAACATTTTTTTTTTTAATCATCATTGAATAAATGTAGTAGAATGGATGGTAGGAATTTTCCAAAAACTAGATGTGAGAATACACTAGAAAATTAAAATCTAAATTTCTTTCAAGATTTTGTTCACATTTTCCTCAGATTCGTTTGTAAGCTATGTCTGAATGCAGCATGTTTTAAATATTACAATTTGAATATTTAAAATTTGATTATTGTCAGACATGAGCAGCATGTGTTTTTATTTTTGCTAGCAGAATATTTATTCTCATAAATCTTTGTCCACCTGCTAAAAAATCGACTTATTCTGTATCAATAAATTATAACTAAACACCTAATAAACTTAGGTTCACTTAAGTTGTAGTTATTTAATTGTTAAGACATCGAGTTTAACAGTTTTTCAGTTTTTATGTCCACACATGATATATGACTGCATTATTCACAGCTACAGCATGGTGAGATTTACACACTGGTGAAAAATGTTATTTTTTTTTGCCAACTCTTATCTAAATTCTGCTTTTCTCCTGCAAAGCAGAATTAAAAAAAAAAAAGAAAAAAAAAAGAGTGACACGGGCAAGAAAGGGTATCTTGGTGGAAGCGCAAGCAGGCTTCACTATCTTGTCTCCATATAATAGACTTAGAGGACAGCACAGAAGTTCTGCAAGCGCTTGCAGCGAGGTTGCAAATAAGGTCAGCACACGTAGAAAAATTCTTCAAGTGTGGAAAAAAAAGTCGAAAATTACTCAGTTTAATATAAACTTTTTTAACTAATAAAAAGCACAAATAAATTACTAAAAGAAAACCATGTTGATATAGAGTGCGAATCAAAAACAGTGCTCTGATTTGCAGTCTTTGGCATATTCATCTCTCCCAGACCTTGCCATCTACTTTCTTAGACATCCCTCGGAGTATATTACACAGTTACAGACTTGTATGTCAGTCTGGCATTGTGCCTGGATTCAGGGCTGAGCATATGGCCACTGGCTATGGGGCCATGGAGGGTGAGGAGAGGGGAGGAAACAAAAAAAGAGAAATGAGGGTTGAGAGAAAGAACGACAGCACCAAATCTGGCAGAGGAAATGCTTCACTGTCATTTTATATGCCAGCTGGAGCAGAGGAGTCGCACGCTCACAGATGCTGTATACACACAGACAAAATGAGCTGGCACACTCAGTTGCAAAAAATCTGTAGTACCACAGTCACACGTTCAGATATGTATACTTACACTTTCTCCCTCATGAGCTACACCTACAGTTGCACTTTTTACCCTTGAACAGTGAATGAGCTTCATTCCGTTTGTCATGCTACGTGAGGCATGAGATATGTGTGCATTTTTGACAGCCAGCAGAGTTTGCCGGGTTATTGTGGCAGGCTCGTGGGCCTTGTCAAAATGCATGTGAGAAAATGCAGAGTGACAGATGTAGCCTTTCTGCTCTCGCACACTAACGTGGTTATTCTCCCACTGCCCCGCTTCACTGATCCCACACACAAAAACACACACACGCACTCAAGTTTCGTCGATTTAGTCACTACGCGTGCACACTCATGGCAGTTCGGCTTTTCCCGTCGCAGCAGTTTCTTATCAAGAGTCGACACAGATGCACGGCCCGCTCGAACGTTTCTAGGATCCACTGTGGGAATTTTTCAAAAGTCCTGACTGTTTGTTCTTCTAATCCTTAAGAAAACAAGCAGTGGAGTTGAAGGATGCCACTTGAGTGACTTCCATATTAAAAACTGCCACTTTAAATGTTTCCAGACGGATATTGCTTGAGACAACAAATCTCTCCGACCTAATCATCTCCAAGATAATAAATCAAAGTCGTTTTAACTTTAATGAATTTCTACCACGTTCCGATTGAGTTCAGAGATGAGGCTCCTTTTAGTCCATTGAAGCATGTCGCCGAGGGCCCTATCGGATCATATATCAATGCCACTTCCCCTTTCCACATCTTCTTCCAACACATTATCACCAGTGCTGTCAGATACCAGTACAAATGAGAAAACAATGGTGAGATGAGAGTGAGCTGTTGAATATTCAAAGAAAGGATAAGGATACAAGCGGGACATTTTGGGGCTTTATCGGCACTAACAGGATCTAAGCCAGGGTAATGCATGCTAAATCCAAACTAAATCAGCCCCTGTGCTGTTTTCATGGAAGAAAGAAAAACAAAAAGTAGAAAATAGACTTGTTTCGACTCTCCGGAGTGCTTTTGTGATCTGTTTTTGTGTCATCTCTATCCCTGCTGCATTTATCACAACAAGCTATAGTTGAGATATTTCTTATTCTTCTCATTTCCTCCAGACTGTCGCGTCATGAGCTGGAGGCAAAGCGAGAGAAGCGAGCTAAAGAGTAGAGGAAATAAATTTGAAAAAATCTGAATACATTTTTGTCTCTGCTAAAAGACCCATAAAGTGAAAAGAAAAGTAACTTTAAGACTCAGCGTTTGTTGAAAGGCACAAACATTATCCGACTCTCAAAGATAGCGGATGCACAACCTTGAGGGAGCATTTAGTTGGCATATTTGCTGTTCTGACCTTATGCTCTGTTTCTCCATCTAAAGTGGTTGACCTTTGGGCTCTCTGACTTAGCCATTTCATAAAACGGAGAGGTTCCTCAGGGAGCAAAATAAAGGTATTAGTATTTGACTGTATGACCTTTCCTAAAGGCTTCTGGATAGAGGATGTGACCCCAGTGACTTGTATGTATCTGGTGCACTGATGGTGTTTTTTTTTGTATTTCTTTTTTATATCTGTATGAGTGTTTTTTTTCAAGGATGTGTACCGTTTAAGGTATTCATATTTCTATCAGCTAAGAAAATAAAAACTGTAGATGAAGCTTTTTCTTTATTCTTAGTGGCACAAGGTTTGTCAAAGGGAGATATAAATCCATTACTGCCCTGAATAGGTTCCCTCCGTGCAATGTTTTGGTTTGTTTGGCTCAAACAATCGATCCATTGTAAGGGCATTTCAGCACATTTAATAAAATCTGTGACACAATCAAAGAGTATGGCTGACTTTTTTTTTTTTTTTGTCAACCTGATTTCTCAAAGCTTGTATTCTGGCATTTTCAATGGGCAGTAGTAGAATATAACATCATATCCAGTTTACCAGAGGAGCTGATACCGAAGACTTGTAACGTGCAAATGTAGCAACGTTTTAGCAATATTTTATGGAACACTTTGCTCAGAATAGACTGAAGATTTCATGATTCTCAAACCGTGTTTTCAAGAACTTCATCAATTTATAAATATTTAGTTCGGGTGGTAACTGTCCATATTAAATGCAATTTGTATCATGTTGTCATGCCCCTAATGACACAGAAGCATTTACAATGTATATCTGCGGCTTTTGAAGAAGATGATCAAATATTGTATGGACACTATTTGCTGGATAATTTGTCTACTCCTGTCTCTTCTGCGTTCTTGTGTAGTTTTTTTTTTTTTTTTTTTTGGTTCTGACTCCCTGCTTACCTATGGATTTTTAAAAAGTTTGTATTCTTATATTTTCATTAAATTCATAATCTACTCAATGTCTCTGCTGCTCTGCATTTGGGTCCACTATCTAATAGACATCATGACAGGCACAGAGTTTGTGAATATTTCATCTTATCTGTTTTACTCTAAACTGTAGTGGTTTGTAGTGCAGAGACATGGTTTGCAAACTGAAATGAAATGCCTAACATATCCCTACAAAGAGATGTCCTATTACCTTCATCTTATATTCATTAAGTTTTGTAAACAACAAGTGGTGTTTCCTAAAGCTTCCCAATCTCAACCAGCTAATCTCTGATCAGTACCAGCAGCATCAAAAGAATGGGAACAGCAATCAATGTTTTAAAAGCATACATAAGAGACAATTAGATCATGCTGTTCCAGACATAATTCAACTTTTTATTCATGTTTAAAATTGGTATTTTTTATAATTGTCTTAAATTACAAAATAGAAAACAAAACAAGTGGCATGTTTATTGGTCTCCATGAGCCCGACTCAGCTTCTGACAAAAATGGTCTTTTCCTCTGGCAACACTTAGAGCTGGAATCAAAAAATGTTCTTGTTTATTGGTACCAGACCCTGCACTTCAGATGGTGGAAACACTAATAACAAGCACCAATTTAGTTTTGGAACCTTTCGAAGTGAAAACCAGGTGGTTCTCGGAAATCATGAACCTCTTTTCTGATGCTCTGTCATCATAAGAACCCAAAAAAGTGTTGGAAGATCCTTAAATACTAAGAATTCCAAGTATTCCTTATTAGCTAATTGTCAACAAAACATGGCAACCTAACCTTTGCAATTTGGTGTCAAACCTAAAGCACTCATTTCAATCAAATACTTACTCTCACTTTAAATGCACAGACAATACCTGGGTGGTGCTTTACAGCACAAAATTCTATATTCAGGAGTTAAACACTGTAATACACCAGCTGATAAGCAACACATTAAATCTCTGGAGGACACTCTGTTTGACATTTTGCTGAAAATAACTGCTGGGTTTATATTTTCTTGCATTTCTGCTTTGTTCTGCAAATAAGCATATAATATATTGGAAATTTGTGCATAACATTTTAGTGTTTTTGTTAACAGAAAAGGATTTAGATTAATAAAGCTATGTGAAACCACAGTGATATGAAAGATGTAGGTAATAAATACTGTGAGCATGGAGCAGAGTTTAATGCAGTGTTATTGAAAAAGATAGATTTGAGCTCTAGCATGGTGTGATATGAGGATTAGAAGTTGAACTGAACTAACTCGGTATAATTTACTGTCTGCAGGAATCAGACATTGAAAAGAACAACTTCCAAGTCAAACAAAACATACACCACTTTTTCCGGTGTTTAAGTTAGTTCTCATCTACCTCTTTTTTTTGTGGAATAATAATTAACATTGATTTGTCTTCAACATGACTGTGGTCAGACAAAGATTATTTTCAAAATAAGCTCTATTTTATGTGATATATTGCAGGACCGCATGAATATTTATTTTTACTTAAAAACTATGTTCTTATTTATGGAACTTCTCATGGTCCAGTAATTGTCCAAATTGCATTTTCACGACAGTAGTTGGTCTCTAAGGAGACCACACTGTACTTTTAAGGTAGTTTTCCAAACTTTTAAAACTCGCTCAGGCGAGTGTTTATAGACTTAAGTTCTGTGGATACTGGATTTATGAATTATGAATCCTCCTTCAAATCTGTTAGTTCATTTTTAATTACTGGTCTCTACTTTTTTCATCACTAAATCTTAAAATCATGACTTATTATTTAATTTATGCTTTTTAGTTGACTTTGAGTTGTATTGAGAATTCTGCTTTTTTTTCTTTTGTTTGAATTTTTATCTTTTTTTTGTAGCTCAACCCCACTCTGACTTTTGGCTGGTATTGTCTTTGTGCCATTTGATTAATTTTGTAATTTCACCTTTGGGATCTTTTTGAATAGGTGTTTCCTTTCTTTATTATAATTCTTAGCTTAATTATAATTTAGCACCATGTTTCATACTTTATTATGATTTAGCAAAACATAATTATAACTCTTTTTTTTTCATTTTCATTTTTAAATTAGTAAAAGAGATTACATCTAGCTTTGACTGTTTGACACGATGGTTTTCAAGCCATCTGCTACACATCACCAGCCCTTTTAATTAATGAATTCAGTGTTTATTTAAGTGTATTTCTCTATTATTTTTCTCCTGGAGCTTCACCATTCTCTCCTCGTGACTTTCCACAAAACATTTTCTAAATGGCCAGACTCACGTATTTTTGTTTTTTCTAAGCACAATCTGAATTTTACTGCTGCAGATTAGCACCCACTTTAAACATGACTGCAGTTGGTAAAACAAACCTAATGTCTTTCAGTTTCAGACTTCTTAATATTCATGGGTATACGGCATTATGTTTTCAGGCTAATTTGGAAGTGAAAGAAAAATGGGGAGGGATTCATTAAAAAAATCAATGTGACCCTGATCAGAAAGGGGCACCATAATAATGCCTGAAGCGCTGATGCTTTATGGTGGCAGTCACAAAGTAATATATTTACAAGGTTCAATACTAGGATATATTTATATGCTCCCACGAGCTCAGATTATAACAGGAAGTAATATTAGCTACCATAACTATGCAGATGATACTCAGCTTCACATTACAAAGTCACCAGGTGACTCTGAGCCCATCCAATCACTGAATAAATGCTTAGAACAGATAAATGTGTGGATGTGCCAAAACTTTCTCCAGCTGAACAGAACAAAACTGAAGTTATTATTTTTGGACCTAAAGAGGAACAATCTAGAGTCAATGCACAGGTTCAGTTATTAGAATAGAATAGAATATAATTCAACTTTATTGTCATTGCACTGTCACATGTACAAGCAAACAACTAAAAGCTAGCAATCAGGCCTGAAACCTGGGAGTAGTGATGGACTCGGACTTGAACCTTCAGAGCCACATAAAGAGAGTTACAAAGTCGGCCTTTTATCACCTGAAGAACATCTCCAGGATTAGAGGACTATGTCTCAGCCAGATCTAGAGAAACTCATCCATGCGTTTATCTTGAGTCGCATTGATTACTGTAACAGCGTCTTCACATGTCTGTCCAACAAATCAATCAAGCAGCTGCAGCTGATCCAGAACACTGCTGCTCGCTTTCTCACTAAAACCAGGAAGATAGAGCACATAACAGCAGTTTTAAAGTCCCTAAACTGGGTCCCTGTAGCTCAAAAAATTAGTTAGTTAGTTTACAAATCATTGAACAGTTTAGTACCACAATACATTAAAGATCTGCTGTTGTCGTATCAACCTTCCAGATCTCTCAGGTCTTCTGGTTCTGCTCTGCATCCCCAGAACCAGAACCAAAAGAGGAGATGTAGCATTCAGCATCTATTCACCAAAAATTTGGAAGAAACTTCCAGAAAACTGTAAAACAGCTGAAACACTGACTTCCTTTAAATCTCGATGTGACGGGGTTCTCTTATGACTTGGGCCACCACACACAAAAAAATGACGGACCAAGGCCAGAGATCGCTTTAGTGCAATTTATTTTCAATCAGTGCAGTGAATCAAAAAATCGCAGAGGCAGAATATTTACAAAAAATGTCCAAGGCAGGTTAAAAAAAAATCACAGCAGTACCTTCAAGTCCGAGTGCGTCACCTCCAGTGTGGCACCTCTAGAGTCTAGGCGCAGACTGACTCCCTGTGGAGCAGAGCCCTGCTTTTGAAGCCACAGGCTCCGCCCACAGAAAGTCCAATCACGCAAAACAAAAAAAACTAAACAATTACTTTTAACTCAAACAGACTCTCAAAATATACAAAATAAGGAAAAAAAAAAAATAAATATTTAATCAAAATACACTCAAATAGAAAACAGCCAGCACTTTATAATGACAGCACCATATTACATAATTCGCTCCCGGTGCGCCACACACCGGAAACAACTCCACTCAAAAGAAAACCGGGAAAATGTTTGACTGAAAACAAATTAGAATGAATGCCAACTGAAACGAAAACACCGCGTGTGCACCCACGATGATCCGCCTCCGTTTAAGCTGCAAAAAAAAAAATTAAGTTAATGATTGCGCGGCTTGCTAGCACGGACTCTAATCAGATCGTGACGGCTCCTCCGTCACACTCGACTAAAAAGCACCTGTTTAGAACTGTATTTGAAACAATCAATTAAAAATTTCATGAAATTTGACTTAATGTATTGTTTATTCTATGTTGCATGACTTTGTGTTTTTGTGTTTGTTATGATGTAAAGCACTTTGAATTGCCTTGCTGCTGAAACGTGCTGTACAAATAAAATTTGATTGATTGATTTACAGTAAACTGTTAGAGATGTGAGAGACAGAACAGTTACTAAATGACGATGAACAACAAGCATCTTCTTGCAAAGGCGCCTTGTGACACATCTGGAGCCTGTCACACATTTCATGAAATACTATTTTAAGTCCTAGAAAGAAGAAGAATTGGAAAAAGAATCAGCCAATGTGTCGAATTTAACTACTCAGTCATCCAAATGGAAACTGTTATTAGCAAGGAGCTCCACGCATTATGGAGATGCTTCAAAAGCGATCTGTACTCAGACAGAGGAAAGCTATAGCTAATTGGCAGCAGGTGTAGATGTGCCACACTCATAAATATACATCTGCATGTGGGTGTCATGTGAGCACTTCAGATGAGTGGCATATCGTTCAGCTGCAACTTACAACCAGTCCAGACAACGATGATTCAACACAGATTTTTTATCATCTGCTGCTCATGTGGTGTTCTGTCAAAAGCCCAGCATGGAGGCAGGTTTCTAAAATTGCAATAGACATTTTATCTTGTGATACATAATTGGAGCCTGACCTACAAAAGCACTATGTAATGAAGGGTTAACTATGTGTGTTTTTTTAAGTATTGGTGAACAGAGTTGAATGCTAAAGATTGTGAATGGTAGATGGGTTATTAGCGTCTGCAACCTGCGAATCCAGAGCTGCATGTTGCTCTTCCTTTACTTTGCTCTAGAAACATAATGATAAACAAAAGGCATTATGTCTTTTGTCCCATTTGAACAGTGTCTACACTGTTCCAGTTAAAAAAGACTGCCTTCGGAAGTTTTTCCTAAACTTTTTTTTTTGTCAACAAAGCGCGACAAAAATAGTTTTAAGAACATTTCATTTGTTTTGAACCATGTTAACAATAATTTGCAAACTGCAATATCCTTTTCTATAAGGATAATGTGTTTAAGCAAAAAATACGAGAGAGAGAACTAGAGAGTGAAAGAGAGAGATAACAAATCTATGATACTGGAAAAAAGGACAAAAACACATGGAGACTATCAGTAATGATGTCAATTAAAAATGATCAGATGAAAATAACTTAGCAATCACACTTAATCACTTTTAAAATTATTCTGGATAATGGTCTGACTAATAAAAAGTGCAGGCATTCATGCTTCAAGGAATGTCATCATGCTCCAATACTCTTCTATCTCCTCTTCTGCTCCTCCACCTGATTGTTCAACCCAGCTATTGCGAGCCCACAAGGGAGATGAGATTTTTTGTTATTCTCTTTCACAGTCCACTATAATGACATCCTGACATTATTATTCACAATTTACCAATTACCCTTCTAACCCATCTTATGATCCGCATTCACAACAAATCATAAGCCTATTTATTCTGAGATCAGTTGAAATTGCACTTTGTCGCTGCTTAGCTGAATGGTGATATTAAGAATAATTTATCTTTGCTCGCATATATTTTGTTAAATGTCTTAATCTGAGCTGTTGAACTATGTCCTCTTTGCCTGATCCAAGTTTATCATTTTACTCTTACTTATTCCGTCTTTGTGGTTTCCATCTGTAGAGACTAATTTACACCCAACTGTCCTTTGTTTTTAAAGCTGAAATTAGTAAAAAAAAAACACAAATGTTTCCTCTGATTTTCTTCAGACCTATTTATTCCAGTTATTAAAAACTGAATGTCGTTGGATAATAACTGCAAGTTCATACAGATGTCACTCGTATAATATTAATAAAATAGAATATTATTGTTCATTATAATAAATAAATATTATAATAAAATAATATTTAGTAATAAATATTATCAATAATTATTAATTTATTGTCAAACACAGCCTGGTTTGACAATAAATAAATATAAATATTTGATTTGGGCAAATATTAATAAATAGTCATTTAGATCAACATTACCAAGTTGGCACAAGACCTGATCGTCAGGAAAATAATAGCCAAATAGTTGAAGTATTTATTGTTTATAAATACTTGCCTGATAAGAGAATAACAATAGATGAAAGAACAAGTGAAGCACTGGCTTTTTTCAATCAGTAAGACACTAAACTTCCCTCTAATATACTGGCATTTATTAACTAAACTAATCAACCTTAACTACTTTAGTCTACAAACTCATTTAGGTAGTAACAGTTGATCAAAACTGATTAAAAAGACAAAATATTGTCACAGTTCAGCATCCAAATTAAAACTATAATTGCCAATTACTAAATCATAAATTAACTTACAACATACATTTTAACTAGTCACACCAACGTCTGTTTACCGGCTGACCTGTAAAATCAAGACATCCTGAAAAAGCATCTTGCCTGATGACATGAAGTAAATTTCAAACTTCAACACCTATGAAACACTAAAGTCTTTGATGTTCATCTGTCTGGAAAGGGTTACAAAACAGTTGTGAAGCTGCAGCTAGAGTTTGACTAGTTCAGTTTTCTTATTCTTGGTGTGTTGTTCTAACCTCTAGTTGCATAATATTTTAATTTAATAGAACAAAGCATAGCAGACACAAGTTGCACACATACACTTGCATTTGCTGAAGCCAAGACTGCTGTGTATTGTTTGGTGCTTATTAAAGTTTCATGTGTTTGTAATGAAAGTGCTGTCTGCGTGATATTCAAGCCCAAAGCACAGAAAATCTTGCTAAATAGTCGAGCTGAGAGTTGAGTTGAAGCTTATTTCACAGCTAAATGTGCACAGAAGATTCAGATAATAAAATGCGAAGCAGAATAGACTCTATGTAGATGTAGATGGCCAAGAATAAGCCTGCATTCCTTGAAAGGAAATGATGCCAGTAGGTCTAGCTATTTCTATGAGTGCAGTTCTGATGTCAACTTGTATCTTAAGAGCTCGATCTGAAAAGGCTTCACAATCAAAAAGAGCAAAATGAGAAGGATAGAAGCTACTGTCCCTGAAAAAACACAACATGAAAAAACCTGAAATGGACACAGATGTAACTCAAGCCACTCCAATCTAACAGATAAGCATATTAATTTTTCTACAAATTAATTGTTGTGAATGTCATATTTGCAAATGACAGTTTCAAGTCACTGACAACACTCTTCATAATGAAAGTTGTGACTGTCAGAAGAATTCTCAAAGTTAGCAGGTTTAAGTTGGACATGTCTTGAAATGGTGAACTGACCTTCCCAGTAGAAACTAGGCTCAGCCCTTACGAAATTGGTCCCATTTTTCTTTTGTGACATTTTTTCTTTATTCAAGCAACTACAAAATTAAAGTTAATCTCAGCAAATATAAATTTCAATGTATTACATCTCATACATGCTGAATCACAAACATAAGAGGTGAAAGGCGGATAGAAATGTGAACTGTTTCTTAGATTAAACATTCTGTTTAACATGAAAATAAAGAGACTTGAGAATTTGCCTTTTCAGAAATCGACCGTTTCTTTTTGAAATAATGTCTTCTTAAGACTCTTCTATAGTTATTATATCATTACTGAATAAATGTTTCAGTCTTGCAGCACAACAATAAAAAGCTTTTTCACTTTATGGTTGTTAAATTGGAAATAACCTTGTTGAAAGCAAAAAAAAAAACTTATAAGAAATTTATGGGTGATAATTTATCTCGATATCAGCCTGAACACTTCTTTTATTCAAGAAGGATATTCAAGGGGATTTTACTTTTGCCAAAATTTCAGGGATGCAGAAATGAACCTCTGCAACCTTGAATTATTTTGGACAAACTGTTTAGCAAAAAAAACTTTCAATGTTAACTCAGTTTAGTTCTATTTATACGTGAAGTAAATTTTTTTGTTGCCCTGAAGTACAAATTGTAATGCGGTTCAGTTTTGTTCAAAGGTGCTTTTATATGAAAGGAAATTAAATGTCATTGTAACTTAAACTCTGCAAGTTTCCCTAAAGACTCATTAAAATGCTTTTTTGGAAAAATAATTTCTTGTCAACACATGTGAATTTTTAAGCTAATTTTGAACGAGAAATTATCTATGTTAAACACGTGGACATGAATGCAGCATTTGTAGTGTATCTGTCGCTATGCACAACACAATTTTATTATGCCTCTCAAATGTTTTAATAATGTTGATGCTTTTATTGTAGTATATTTAATGCTTACACATTAAGAAGGGTGTGCAATGACACAAATTGTTTAAGGATGTTCCTTTATGTGTTGTATGAGTTGTCATTATCTGTTCATCATTTATGCTATTGGTTGCACGAGAAAAATAAAACACACTATAAAACACAACATTGTAAAAAGTCTGTAAGAAACACATCTGCATACAAATTCAACTAGCAATGTGTTGCAAGCTCTCAGAAAACCATGAAGCAACCATAAAAAAAAATTAATAGTCTACTACCTGTGACCTTTAATCAGCTCAGTTTGCTGACATTTTATCCTTTCTGCTGTAGCAGAAAAAAAAAGAAATGTACCTGCCTACGATCTGATTAATGTTGTGCTTTATAATTATAAGGCCAAGATTGTTTATTTTATTGAATTTCTCTTTTTCAAAACAAACATTTACTTTCTACACAAAGTCACTCAATTGTAGCAGGATAAATATGTGAGAAATAGACGTAGAATGTATGTCTTTCACAGTTGTATTAGCAGAAGAGTAGCTTCTGTGACAAACCATTCATTTATGAAATTAAATCTTCAACAGAAAATTGATTCAATGTATGTCACCTATTCATTTAAATTAAGCTCATTCAGTCAGTTTTTTCAGGATTAGTCATCATAGGAGAGTGTCAAAATTTTTAAGTGTCTTTGAATCCTGCAATAAGAACAGAAGCAATAAGGAATAGCCTTTGGGATAATGTTAAGAGTGAATGAAGTACACAGTTGCACACCTGAAGTGTCAAACTACAGATGGTCTAAAATTTGAAAAACATGACAGTTTTTTTTTTTTTAAAAGATTAACTCTGACACTAACATTGAGGGTAAAAAGAAAACATTTCATTGTGCTCATTGTGTGTTTGGGGACCGAAATGCGAAGAAGAGGCAGGCAGCTAAAGAAATTTGTTTAAGAAAAGGGGGGAAAACTACAGAGGGCTGTTTCACAAAAGCAAAATTCAGATTTCCCAGGCAAGAGATAAAGCGAGTATGATCTCGTATAATCAGTGCATTCTTGCTTTATCCATTTCACAAAGGGCACACCAGGCTCAGGAGGTCTGTCTATCTCAAGCCAGTTTTAAGTAATCGAGGTTAATGTGCGTACACAGATTTTCTGAAGAGACCATGAGATTCAAGAAAGCAAGGAATCATTTTCATCAATCTTTATAAAATCTGACCTCCCAGTTTTTGCCAATACAGATTTTTTATTGACTGAACTTGTTGCCAAAGAACAACACAGAAAATCATATATTTTTTAATGTTGCTAGAGGAGTTTGAAAGGTTAGTAAATATTGCAACAAAGTTGCTAAGTTGGCAACAAAGTCAGTCAGCCCTCTCTCACAGTGGAGCAAAACTGGACAGAGGCTCATTTTCAGACCTTTATGGCAGTAGGTAAGATGAGTAAATAATACTGGCTTCACATTTAAGTATCATCCAATCCTAGGTCACCCAAAAGTAAGGAAATCGGGTTAGATCAACAACCCCTAATATGCTTACATACAATAACATTGGGTATCTTCTTGGGAGGCTTGTATCCAGTTATGCTCAAATGTTTTACGCTGTAGCATTTTGAATCTGTTTTTGCAGATTTTTATCTCCTGCTGCCAGCCAAATGACTCGCTTGTTGACCTTCGATTTTTTTTGATTTGCAATTATAATGAAACTAAAATTCTGATTAAGTTTAACCTTTAGTTTCCATTCTTAAATTTTCATAGATAATTTAATTGAATAAATGTTACATTTATGCTTTCTGTGGAATATTTGAGAACCACCATTTAAATGCTGTGAATCTTTTTTTAAATTCTAAATCCACTTTCATTTTAAAGCTCCAAATTATAATGAGACAAAAAAACATTAAAAGACAGTCAACAACAGATTGTGTGTTAGAAACACAAACAAAAACGGATTGGGATCTTTTATGAAGAGCTATGCTAATGAAAACACACATATTAGTGTCAGTAATTTAGGGCTATGTAAATCTTATTGTACTGAGTATTTATATGATATCAGATATATGGACAATTTAATACTTCCTTGAAGCAGACATGGGTCCCCCAGGGTTAGCACGGCTGTCTCCCAGCTAAAACTTTTCTTGTTTAGGTAATAAAAGTAACCTTTTGAGTGTGTAATATGGACGTTTTCCCAATTTATGTGAGGGTTTTATTCACACATAAATGGAAGTACTGATGTAGTTGTGTGGTTTGTAGAGAAAAAAGAGCTGTCTGGTAAACAAATAATGGATTGCTCTTTGTGACCCCAATTTCACTTTGTTGAGAAGTTTTGCTGTTTTAATGTTGCAAAATCTCATGGCATGAGATCTCCACCCCCGCCACATCATTTCACAATCCTAACATGTCTCCTTCTACAACTGTAGGTGAAACAAAATTACATGTTTTTTTTTTGTTTAGTAAACAACTTCTCATTATCTTTCCATTAAGAAAAACAACAAACTATTTTTTTAAATATATATGGACCTGTATAATTCTGAATAAAGACAGTGATGTCTCTATGTATTACAATTGCCCTTTTGGCCTACAGCTTGTTCTTTGGGTAACGGTAAAAGTTGCAGATGGTGCATAAAGGCAGCTGTTCTTTGACAAGCATTGAGATAGATTGCTATATGTTATGCTTGCTTCATCCTCTTTCAAGGGTGTATGCAGCTGTGATCAGTTTTTGCATGTTTTGATCATTTTTTCTACCTTTACCCAACTTTCCTTTTCTTCTCATGGTGACCTCTCCTACCTCAAGGTTTAATTCTATTAATATTAAACCAACAAATAATTTTCTGTGACCTGTGTGATCAGGGGGACTTCCATGGGAGCCTGGCATAATAACATTACCAACCAGTGTCAGGAATCTATGTCTGTGAGGGGTCATTTTTGTTATGTTGGCACTCCAGGAACCACACGAGGGCACCATGGAGTTCAAGTCTTCCTATGGAGGATGATAACAGGAGGAGTGTTCTTACACAAGTCATCAGGTCCATCAGCAATGAGGACAAAAAGAACTGGCTGCCAGACCTTCTTGGCATGAATGAATTACTTGTTTCTCCTTTTAAGGTAACTTCAACACTCATGTAGGAACTAGTATGAATAGAAAAAGAAATATAATCTCTTGGGAGATTATATTTCTCTAGGTGGTGATAATTGTAGGAATTCGTCCCACAATCATTGTGTTACCTGTTTGATCCGTGCTCTTTCCGCCTCTGTTACCCGCCTTGCCTGCTGGTGGCAGTCAAGGGACCAGGGGCATCAGTGCATGGCAGCATCGCTTCTGTCAGTGTGGCCCAGGACTACAATCTATTACCACCATCAGCATGTGATTCACAGAATTTAGAGTGAAGTGCTATACAAGGATGGGCTATTTACCTTTAGCTGTATTTATAGAACAGCAAGACTGAAGATCGAAACCCTCTTAATAGTTTGGACAGGTTGTTCCCTAACTTAAGCCAGAAAGATATGTTTATTTGTGGAGACTCTAATACTGATTTGCTAAATCCAAATCATAATGAAAGTACTGATTAATACATTGATTTTGTGGATAGCTTGTTTAATTATTTTTTACCCTTATGACACCCAGCAAGAGAAACATCACTCTGTGTTACTCTAATAGAGAATATGTTTATTACGATTATGGAATACCAGATAAGATAGCGGGTTATTAATCAATGATATCAGTGATCATCATCTGCCTGTTTTTGCAGCTTTCAAGTGTAACAAACTTATGTATAAAAAAAATAAATAAAATAGAAAAGACTGCTTAAAAAACAAACAATTGTAGAAAAGTTAGAATATATTATATGAAGAAAAATTAAAAAAGCATATGAAACATTCTTGAGGACATTTAATACAGAGTATTTGATGAAAATTGTCCAGTAGTAAAATACAAAGATAATGTAAATAATATTATACAGGAACACGATGGATGACAAAAGGCCTGCAAATGAACTCTTTATATTATGAATTTATATGAAAGACTACCACTGAAATGGAAATTAAATATAAGAGTCTAAAAATAAGATGACAAATACAATGAGACCTTATTCAAGAGAATGAGTTATAAATAAGTTAGAATACCTTCAAAATGACACAAAAAGTACAGAGAATGTTTAAACATTTAATAAAGTGCATCGTTGTAAATACAGGACCAAAACTACCAGAGGCAATAAAGGTTAGTGCAACAGAAATAGACAGGTTGCTCTCATAATTTTGAGAGCAGAGGAAGAAAGATAGATTTTTGAAATTGTCAGTGGTTTCAAGGGAAAATCCTCTACAAACTGGAGCAGGGAAAAGTGTTATTAACAATGTTATAAAACCTTCAAAATAGTGTTTTTCTAAATCAAATGAACTAGCTGAAGTTGTCCCCATTTAGAAATCAAGACACAAGCTCAATGTCAACAATTGTATTCCAATATCTATATTTTCTGTTATAGTTACCTTGCAGAAGTGTGAGGAAACACCTCACACTTCAGCCAAACAGTAGCTACAATTAGAAGCCATAGCTTAATAATATGAAAAAATTGTTTTGTTGAGGCATTCTTAATTAATCCCAGCATTTTTTTTTCATCCCAAATCATCTTTTCAATAAAGTAATTTTTTCAAGCGTGTTTATAAGCAGGGAGACCAAACTGTTGGTGCCTTGCCATCACATTACAAAAAGAGAAATAATGTGAAACTGACATATGTAGCTTAAAATAAATAAGTAAAACTCAAATTATCATTAAAAAAAGTTTTGATAGGAGCTTTGAAATTCTTAGATTTGGTTCAATTTAAAACAATGCTAATAAAATGATAAATGAGAAATACTTTGCTTCCTAAAAAAATATTAAGGTTGTTTGCAGAGTGGCAGAGGATACAACTAAATTAAAATGATATCAAAAGGATATTAAAAAGTATGTGATTCTTTTGCAATTGGGGGTTTACATTGTCTAACAGATTAATTTAAATGTTAACCAGATCAAAAGACATTATGAATTGCAAAGTCTCAAAGTATAAAATGGAAAGGCGAAAATATGGTATTGTAAATGTTAAAATTGTAAATGTAAAAAAAAAAAAAAATGTAAATTGGTGTTTTGTTTTCTTGAGTTTTGGTTTTCAAATGATGTGATTTGGATAAACATAATTTATTGATGAGTTTCTTAGTTCATACTTTTTCCTACCACCTTATCAAAGAAATGGTGATGTAAAAAGGTATTATGATGTGTGAATGTGAATATGAAATTGAAATATACAAAAGGACTTTTGACAGAGGTTGTAAAGAGCTGTTTGTCACTGTGCTAGAGATAAACTCCCTCAGAAATGCTGAAACATCTTCCTTCCAAGTGCAAATAAAATGTGTTAAAAATCAGTACCCAATTTTGTATATTTTTGCTCTTTTTGTGCAAACCAGTTTTTTTCCCAACCTAGGCAGAGAGCCTTATCTCACACATCAAAAACTGCTGCTGGGTATGTAAGCTGGGGTTTGATTTACCATAAACCAGAAAGGGCTCTTCCATGTAGATGAAGTTATTGTGAATTTACTGCGGAACATACATATATTGTAGCAAAATTGCATTTGGCAAGTCTGACAATCAAATGCATGCCTGCATTTTACCTTTAAGTGTAGGTGGTTGCACAAAACTGCCTATTGACCAGCAGAATGGATGGAGTAAACAAACTGTGCTTGAAAACCAAAGAACACATTTTACTAAGCATTGCATGCTTTAGATTTCGCTCTCTCTCTGTGTGTGTGTCGTTTATACAACAGGGAGGATGCCTGAACCCTTTTTGTTGCAGGCTTGATCTCTTAAACTGGGTTTTTTAATCTATCTCAGTACCAACTGCACTTTGGATACAGAGCTTTGGATGGAGAATATCACAATGATATTATTCATATGCAGCCAGGTTCAGGTAATCCTTCCAATGCTCAGACCAAGCCATAAAAAGGACGATGAATTATTGAAGAGCATCAGAGAAATAGGAAACCTTTCTCTGAATAGGATCAACCTTTTGGGAATGCTTCAAAGAGCGTTCAATAGAAAAAACTAAAAAAACCCTGCCCTCTCCCTGCTTTATCCCTGTCAAAAAGCTCTGCCCTGGCTGGGAGTGAGAGAACGACAGAGCGACAGAGGTGTGGTGTGTGTGTGTGTGTGTTGCAGGAGGGTGGGAGGGGGAGAATTGGAGCTGAAAGCTCACCTATTGTTCACTCCTTATTTGCATGAAATTGTTTACCACCTTTATTTCTGTTCTCTCTTGCCCACGTTTGTCCCCTACTGCTCCATGTTTCTGGCTTCCTGATTTTGTTTCTTGCCGCTCATTTTAACAGACACAGATGGCAGCCTTTGTGGACAATTAGCTGCATTACATGGGTGATGCACAAATTAGAATCAAAATGAGAGAATAATGGTCAGGTTAAGAAAAGATATACAAGTGTCCATGGAACATCTTAAATCTGGACACCATTTTTTTTGTACAAAAATAATATATACAAAGTGAAGCTTCTGCTCTTCCAAAAGTGGAACATTTCAATGGAAAAGAGAACAGATTGCAGTTTCCAGTGAGAGATTGGTGGAGGTGAATGAAAGGCGAACGTTGAGCTCTAAATACGGTGAATGAAAACTGGAGCGAAGTAATGTATTTTTGCCAGTCACCAAAATTAAGAGCCAAGTTGAAGCATCTCCTGCAAATGTCTAACCACTGCTAAATATATACCAACAGACATGTAGCATAAACTTCTTACAAAAACACTAAACTGTTGTACATGCATATAAAATATCACAGGTCCCCTCTCTTTTATTTCATCCCAAAGAAAACTGGTAACAGATTTGTACAATTGATACATTCCAGGAAATCATGTAAATCAACAGTGAAAGGAAAATTTACTAAATCTGCAAGGAACCAGCCAAATAGTGGAACATGACACTGTATAAATATTTCAGAATATATCTATATTGTGTATATTTATATGGTGTTCTTGTTGGACAGCAATATTAAGACAACATTGTGTATAAATGAACAGTCTGTTTATGGAAGAACAGGCTGTTCATGTTCCTAGAAACTGGGTGCAGGTAAATTTTCTCATTCATTATTTCATGTTTTTGCACTCTTGGTCATTTAAAACATAACTTTTCCATTTACACACAGGAGCTATCTGCCACAGGATGTTTTAAACTGAGCACAAGTTAATCACTCTCTGCCAAGGAGTTGTTTTGCACCTCCGGTGCAAAACCGGAGGTGCAGGTTTTGCGCTCTGTTTGTCTCCAATTTATAACGACCAGCATGAGGCTGCTCAGTTATTTTGCTTTTATGAGCGGGCATAATCTGTCATCTTTTATATGTGTAAAAAGCATAGATATGTATAAAAATAAATGTGTGAAAAGTTTGCACAAATGTACACAAATGTTAGCATGGACATGGTAACTCTTTTAGTCAATGTTAACAAACTACAAAGCACCAAAACTCACCAAACTGAAATCATAACTTGCTGTTGACTTCCCATCCAGAAGCTGCTTCCTGCATCCTTACTGGGTGAGTAAAAGGCTGAATCAACAACCACATTCAGTTTAATTTAACCTGCCATCCCCACACCTGAAAAATCACTTAAGTAAAACAATTCAAACAACTTAAAAGTTTGCTAAAATATTTGAAAAAGCATCACATTATGCCTGATTTATAGAAATCCAAGAACAGATGACATCTATCTATGACATCTATCAGTCTGGAAAGGGAAACAAAGCCATTCCTAAGGCTTTGGGACACACTCGAAGCTGTTAACCACAAGTGAGGAAACCAATCAACAGTGGAGCCACCATCCATGAGTGGCCTTCCAAAATAAGAACAAGCTTAAAAGAAGTCATGAAAGGACGCGGAACAAAATCTTAACCACTGAAGATTTATTTAAAGTCAGTGACTTTGCTCTCCTTCTCCTCCCTGCATTTGCCTAATGGCTGTCTACACCTTGAGGGAAGATGCTACAGGCTAAATATCCCGAGGCACTGCATTCAGATCTCATAATCATAAACGTTCCATAACAGGCAAGTTTCATTAGTCACTTCTCACAAGTGAATAAAAGTGAATAAAAAACTTGATCAATGAAACTGTTCAGTTAAAGCCGACATCTTTCTTTCTGAGATGAAAGAAAGATGTCGAGTGCACAGACAGTGAAAGGATTGGACAGAGATGGATGAAGCAGGCAAGAGGGATGTTTGCTCCTGTCTGTCTTCACTTTATGTGCCTATCTATATCTATATCACTTTGTCCATCTGGCTCTTCTCACACTCACACGGTTCTGTAGTTTGTCTCTGCTAATCCATGGTGATGGAATTTGGGCAAGCAGCAGGGAAAAGGGGGGAAAAGATCAAGTGGGCGAAGTTTTATTGCTATGACCCTCCTCTCCAGTGGGATGTTTTCTGTCAGCCTCTGTTACTGATTTGCCACAGCGAGACCACTCACACAAGAACAATTTAGTAAAAGACATATAACAAGCTACTACATGCTCTTTAAGACACACAAAAGTGGCTGCATGCTTTGTGAAGCTTTCTTTACCTGCTACAAGGATTTTTTTCTTGCAAAGTTAGAGATAAAGAGAGTAAAGGGAGGGAAGAAAACAAGAGAAGGAGGTGCAGGTGGAGAATGCTTTTGTGTTGTCAGCAGAAACATTGTTTTATGGATGCAGTGTTGCAATATTGTGTGTATGCGTGCACAGATACTTACTCGTGTCTGTTTTTCTCCAATGGATGCATTTGGCCTTACCTGTCCACAGGGATGAATTAAACCTGTCAAAGATTTTGCAAGTGTGGATGTGTGGTTAAGTGTGTAAGAGATTTTCTGAGACGTATTAGGCCTGTCTATGAACACACTGTTTGTTTTAAGCTTGGCTTCAGGGCTTATGCATTCTGCATGAGAGCACCAAGCTTTATGTGTCATATCCATTTGTTTGCCCAAATGCTCAGAGAAAACTAACACTCTACAGACATTTTGTTTGTCTAGCATTCAACCATATGTACGCTTGCTTGAGATTCAGGCACAATAGCACACAAACCCTAGTGTGCACACCAACATTCAGTCACATGCACTTTGAACTTCAAGCTCAGCTCTCTTCTGAAGTCAAACTTTCAAAGTTTTTTCTCTTACACAAATGTATTTTTCAAGATAGTATTCAGAGATGGTATTCGCATTAATGAATCACTTTGTTGTGTTCTCAGATTACTTTTGCACCCATGGGTACTTGAATTTGAAAGCAAGCAAGTTAAACTCTGGCCAACAAGTTATGTGCAGTTACAAAACATCTCCAGGTTTGAGTGAACCTACAGTCTTAATGAAACAAATATAGACTGTTTTCTCTTCTACTGTTATGTAATATGAAAAAGTTTGGAGAACTCTGAAATTAGATGTAACTTTTTCCATGTCTGAAAATGTATATAAAAAAGGTTTATAATACGAAAAAAAAAAGCTAAGTAGTTCAGTTTAGTAACTATGGTCATTACTAAACTGTCAGTAGTTTAGTAAACTATGGACAGTTCTGGGAATAAGCAAGGTACAACAAACCTTGTTGAACCTTAGATAACAACAAGGTTTCATCTTGTAGCCTTATTCAATATTAATATGCCCAGACTATAACAAGGAATAACATTAATTACCACAACTATGCAGATGATATACAACTACAACGAGGTAACAATGAACCCACTGAAGTCCTGAGCAGATACATAGAACAGATCAATGTGTGCCACAACTTTATTCACCTAAACAGAAACACAACTGAAGGAGTTACTTTTGAGCCAAAAGACACATGATTAAGAGTCAGCACTCAGCTTCAGCTATTACAGATAGAAACTACTAATCAGTAATTGTTCATTCAATTCCATGCTGATAATCTTGAGACTGCTGTGTTTTTAGTGGTTTTTGGTTTATATCCTAACTTTATTGATATCAAGCTATAATAAAAAAAAAAAAAAGAAAATAATGATTGGTCATCTCTTTCCAAGTATCCCCCCTGCTTTAAGTCATTAACAAGAGCATGTAGAGAAATTCAATGAGTAAATCAAAATGCACCTATAAATGCTGTTTTAAAACAAAAAATGTAAAACCATAATAGACATGATGTTAAAGTGAATAACAAGTTGGTGCCTCACTAGATAAATATGCTCAATTATCCATTTTTTCCTCTGAGTTTATGCTTCAAATCCCCCTTTCAGTGTTTGCTATCTTGGTTGCTAATTAGTCCTAGGAGCCTTTGATGGAAGGTTTTGGAAGTCTCAACAAACAAAAGCACACGTCACATTTCATTTTTGCCGTCATGTCACACATGCGGACAGCTTTTGAGCAGCAAAACGTTTTGTTATTCGCTTAGCATACATTTCCTTTTCATGTCCACCTCAGCCTTTGTATCCCACCTCTTGCATCCCCTACTGCCTTCATGCTGTGGCACCGGCGGCACTTGACAGATCCTCAGAGCAACATGGCCTTTTGATTGATTTTTCACCTTCAAACAGCAGCTCCTTTTGTCCAGCGGGCCTTTTGTTTAAACAATGGAAACAAAGACAAGAAATGGTGAATATTCTGTTTATATCTCAATACCGTTGATGAAAGAGCAGACAAGTCTGATATCCATGTCCAAGATCTGACTGGGATTAGGCTTTACAGTCCTTCAGTGACCAGATTTAATTTTATGGATTCTACAGAGGCGTGTTATTCATAGCATCTTTCCAAGAGTGATTTCTTCAAATTACCTACCACAGACAATATAATTTTATTATTCAGAATTTTGTATTTGTCCCTGAGTTGGTATGTGTGTAATCTCAAACTCAGCAATGTCCACTTTACCCCTGCAAAAAACATGCATAGAAGATATCAGGAATTCAAACACTTACTCAATTTCTAATTATTAGCTGATTTATGATGTATTAGATTGAAAGTAGTTCCATTCAATTAAGTAAGTATGTCTAGATCATGACTAGCAGCACAAAGTGCTGCTCTCACCACTGATAGGAGACTCCATGACAGCAGAGAGCTACATCACAGTCACTGTCCACTTCATAGCGTAGGTAAAATTTGCAGTCCCTCTAACTGAATGTTCTGTGAGAACATCTCTCTGTTCATGGTGATAAAGTGCTTCACATATTTTATTCCATGCGTCTATGCGTACTGATGTTCTTCTCCTATTTCATTTGTTATTGGATCCATTTGTTCTTAAATGTCCATCTGCATGAACCTCCAAGAATGAGCAGAGATGTTTGGAGTAATTTTAGAAAAGCTTTGGGGACTGTGAGTGCAAAAGCCATCCGATGGATTTGTGACCATCACGCTTTGGTTTGGCCCTGGGGCGGGAACAGCAGATCAGCACTGAGTTGCTTCAATGGAGCAACAGATAGAATGGAGATGAAGCTTGACTAATCACTTCTAAAATGGAACAGTGACAGTGATGGGAGGGATATTGTGTGGCATTTTGAAGATCTTCATGTCTCAAAACATTGTTGTTTTTTTTTTTCTTAATGTCTGTCCTTCTATGAGCCAAATACAATAAACTGTGTGTTTAATATGCATAGAGTAGGAAGAGAAGAATAGAGCACATCATTTCTTATTATTCAATAAATGTATTTTGAAGGATGTTGACATGAAACTCGCTCTAGATATTCACAACCTATTACAACAAGATCAACACACACAATAAACAACAACTGAAATTCATGAAATACTTAGTAGAAAAGGATAGCTTCAAGACATTTGATGAAGGGATGGAAGAAATTATTTGGCTGTGTTGCTGTGTTGTTTTGTTCACACAAAATGTTTTCTAATCTCAAAGTTTATGGGGATTTTTTTTCTGTACTGCTAGTTTTTCAGCTAAATGACTCATGTTTTCTGGAACCAATAGTAATGTACTTGGATGTGTGTTTGGGATCAGTAAACTTCTCCTTTCACCTCTTGTTGACATAATTAAGTATATAGTAGAATTGCCTCAATTCATCTGTGTTGTGATTTAGTAGGAATCAATAGGACTTAGGGTCAATTAATAATTGTAATAATTGTTTAGAGCAAGTTGTTTCTCTCAGCTGTGGATTGTCTGCTCCCTCTTTTCACTCTCAGGGGAGTCAGCTAGCGATTGGTTGTCTGCGGCAATCTTAGAAAACCTGCAATCATAAGTTTCTCTCTGATGAAACTGAATAAAATCAGATTGATCTGTACACAGTTTTGGATTGAAAGCTCCTGGAGTTCCAGGAGTGGCCTTCATCTGTCCACAAAGGAAGGCGTTCAAGGGGAACATCATTTTTCAATGTGGTAAATTCCTGAGACATTACAGAGCTTCTTTCTGATACTCCTCCTCTTCCTGCTGCTGGATCCATATGTTATATATGTGAAATCGGTAATTATCATACCAGCAAAAAAACAAAACAAAACATAAACATTTGAATTTCAGGTCAATTTTATTTTTACTTTGAAAAAACATGTTCAATTCTTATTTTCCCTTCTGTATCTGATTTTGTTTTGCATTGTATGGTGAGCACTCACCCTAAAGTAAAGGTTTGACAAGTACCTTTCTAGATGTTAATGCTTTTTTGGGTTTTTTACTGCATCTAATTTTGCAAAGGAATATCTTTCAGATCCCAGGTTAACCTTAATGTTTACAGTAATGCTCATTCACTCTGCTTCTTGCAACAATGTCATAATTTACTGCAATAGTTGCAAGACCAAAGCAAGGGGCTGATTCTCATCTGAGAAGAAGCTATACTGTGAATGTACTCTGCAAGTCAAGGCCATCTCTTTTCTCCTGAAGATGATTCATTGCCCCTGTTAGATTATCTTTCTATCTGACAAGAAAGCTTTAACACTCACAAATTACTTTACTCAGCACACTTCCCTTGTTCTGTGATCCCCAATCACTGGATTAAGATTTCTTCTGTTTATTTGTAGTTACAAGTAAAATAAAAGCCATCAATGATGAAATAAACTTAGCATGGTGTGAAAGAGAAAACAGTGCACTATGCTTGTAAACACTCCCACTGAAATGTCTTGAACATAATAAGCTCTATAGCACACTGCATGCGTGCGTGCGCGTGTGTGCTTGGATGACAAGAAGATGAGAGAAGACAGACACAACAGTTGCATCATGATTGTAACATCTGAGGCATTTATGATTTATTTATGCATCTTATTTGTTACTGGCATAAAGATGTTTTTGCTAACGGAGAGATATGTATGGCTGGGGGGAATGAAATATGGAAGCAAGAATGAATTCAACAAAACACACAGGGGAAAAAAAGGACGAAAAATCAATCATTTCCTCCATTGCTATTTTCGGCAGTAGGACAGTCAGACATATAAAAATAGGAATAAAAAATAGAAAAAATATGAAAGTTTTCTTTCTTTCCAAAGAGAAAAAGAGGGTTTTCTGTCAAATTTATATTTTGAATAAGCCTGGAGCCTCAGAGCCTGTGAGCTTAGCTCAGCACATCATCTTGAAAGAGGGAAAGACAGAAAGCCTGCATCCAAGCAAAGGTAACAAAATCCACCAAGCAGCCCTGCTCAAGCTCACAAACTGGTGCATTTCATCTCTGCATCCTCTAGAGAAATGTCAAGAAAAGACACTACTCAGTAGTTAGAACCAGCCAAAAGGAGCATTTTCCCCTTTATCTTTTTCTTTCAAACTAACATGTAGCTTTTTAAAGCAGTCCTCACAGCATGACATGACCGGTGTGAATAACAATATGTACAACGTTAACCCGTGCAACATTTGTTTTTATTTTTCCTCTGGTCAGTCAGAGCAACTGTACATTCACACAGGGCATGCTGACCTCTTAGGGTGTTTCCACACCTGATGAGTCTGGTGGACTTGGTTCAATAGAAGACCAAAACTGCAACAGTTACTGCATTTTCAGCTGTTTTGCTATGTTGGACTCCATTTCTATTCACTGACTATGTGAACTGCATCTCCCAGCACTTATTGTGCTGGAGGCCCCACAGATAAGAACTGGGCCTCGTTATAAAATGTAGAGCAGAACAGATTATTTAGACAGAGACACATATGCCAATATCTAGGAATCTGTGAACCAAACAGATACTGAAAATATGAGCATTTATGATTTATTTATGCATCTTATTTGTTACTGCTATAACTGGACTGGAGAACTTTTAGATAAGTACTTTGTGTATTCAATTCTCTCTTCTTTGGAGATGTGCAAAATCTTTTGACATCTGCCCCAGAGATTTGCCGAAATGACCTCTGCATCAGTCGACGTAGGGTGCCCTTTTTGGTTTTCAACCACCGGTTCCGTCAGTTCCATCAGTTCTGTCTGTTCTGCCTGTTCTGCCTGTTCTGCCGAGACCTTTAGGCCCCCAGCAGGGACGCCAGCTCACCAGCTGAACCAGAACAATTTTTTTCTCTTTCATCAAGTCAAAGTGATGACCTCTGGACATCGCTTTCACCTGAGTGACCAAGATTGACGCATGGTAAGAGATTTTACTGTTGCATACAGGAAGTAGTCCTGGTGTGTTTGTACTACATTAATGTTGTTGTACTACAATAGTACAAGAAGCACTTAAAGCACATGAAGCACATAAAGCATTTTAATGTGAGTAAACACATAAAAATTAAATCAACTGTCAGTGTTTACTTTCTTGGTTGTGCAGAATAAAAATCACCTGAACTTTGTTTCAAAGTTGACTTGAGCAAATTGGCCTGAAAATTGCAATCTAGATTATAGTTCCATTGGCTGTTATTTCTCTTCATTTTTGCTTGAACAAATTAACCCACAAAATAACTATATTTTTCAAAATGTGTTTTTTTATGTGATTGCAGTTTCAGATAGTTGGTTTCCCCTTACTGCTGTTCTTTGCTTTAAGCAAAACTAAATGCTAAAAATGAGTTGACACAGTCTCTCATTATACAAGAGAGTGAATAAGTGTATTTCCCAAAATGTCAAGCAATTCTTTTAATGGATATGTAAAAAAAAAAAAAAAAAAAGAAAAAAAAAGAAAACGCACACACACTTGATATGTCAGGAATAACATGTGCAGATGCATGATATGAAGCACAGAGCGAAGCTTTCAAACTGTCCTTTTTTCTTCTCTGGTGGTAAACCACATGCTTATATACAATATTAATGGTGCCCTTTACCTTGGAACACAGTAACAACCAGGCTTTTAGCTTTTAATTGCATGACTCACTGCTGCTCAAACGGCAAAGTGTGGGTGAATGTGCACTAGGTATGCTGCAGAAGTTCATTATGTTTCACAAGGGACTAAATCAAGAGTGAGTAATTACCACAGGGGTAGATGTTAGAAAGTATCAATCATTGTTGGTAAAACTAGTTAGCTCTTGGAAATACTTTGTGAGTGTAGTTTGAGTAAGTTATGTAAAAGGTTGAGACTCACACCCACTGATAAAACAAATTAGCCTCTATCAGAGCTCATCCTGATGAATGCATAGTTTTCTTCCTAACTCAAATAAAAGCCCTTCTGATTTCACTCATTCAATCGTTGGACACCCTACACTGTCATGTTCATGATGTTGTAATTCATAGATTAAATTTGAAAGACAATTGAATACAAACATTTTTATTTTTGCACCGTGTTCCACATTATTATGCGAATTGGATTTAAGTGTCAAAAAGATAAACTTTTTGGTTGTGCTATTAAGTTTACAGACGTTATTGTGTGTCAGGGCTCTTTAAATCACTATAATTAATTTCAGGGAGCTGGTTGATTAGTTTGTCTGGTGAGATCAAAGGAAATCTACTTAAGAAGGATGTTACACATTATTAATCAGGCCACAGGTTTCAAGCAATATGGGAAGAGAAAGGATCTCTCTGCTGACGAAAATCATCAGATAGTGTAGAGCCATATGACAATGTATGGAAACATTACATATTTAATGAAAACTGAGGCGTTATCGTACTGTGAAGATCTGTGGCTGATTCAGAACAAAGATGGGTTTGTACAGACAAAAGGCATAATGAGGGAGATTTCTGTTAGGCAAATTCATGGGATTAAGAGAGCAACTGTTTAAATGCCCTTACAAAGCAGGAAACAGTTATTAGAAGCTGCTGGTGCCTCTGGAACCTCAAGGTGGAGGATCCTTCAGAGGCTTGTGGTGCATGAACCAACTATTCGGTAACTAGTGCTCACAAGCAGAAACTGTTGCAGTGGGCCCAGCCGAACATGAAGATTCATTTTCAAACAGACTTGTTTACTGATGACTGCTGTGCAACCCTGGATGGTTCAGATGGACGCAGTAGTGGATTGGTGATGGACGGCCACCACGTCCCAACATGGCTGTGACATCAGCAAGGACGTGGTGGAGTCATTTTTTGGGCCAAAATCATGGGGAGAGAGAGAGAGAGTGAGAGGCAGAGAGAGAGAGAGAGAGCTGGTCGGCCCCTTCAGAGTCCCTGAAGGTGTGAAAATGACCTCAGTAAAGTATATGGACTTTCTGACTGATCACTTTCTTTCATGGTTCAAAAAGAAGAGCCGTACCTTCATCTTCATCCATGACAATGCACCATCTCATGCTGCAATGAGTAGCACTGTGTCATTGGCTGCTATCGGCGTAAAAGGGGAGAAACTCATGGGGTGGTCACCATCCTTCTCTGACCTGAACCCTATTGAGAACCTTTGGAGTTTCCTCAAGCAGAAGATCTGAGGGTGGAATGCAGTTCATATCAAAACAGGAGCTCTGGGAAGGTATTGTGATATCCTGCAAAGAAATTCAAGCAGAAACTATCCACAAACTCACAAGTTCAATGGATGCAAGAATTGTGCAGGAGACATCAAAGAAGGGGTCCTGTGTTAACATGTAACTCGGACTGTTAATCTGACAGAGTTAAATGTCAGATTAGTTTTTTAAATAGTTATTTAAAAAGCTATTTTTGAAATAGCTTTTTCAAAAATTGAAAAGCTATTTCAATTTTTGATTGAAATAGCTTTTGATTTTAGTACATGTGATCACTTGATGCTGCACATTCAAAGAATGACTGTTTGCAGTTCTTTTTAATCCATAAAATGTTTAGAAAATTTGCTGTGCAAAATAATTTGGAACAGTGCTTTTTGAGTTTTTTATTTTTGAAAAAAATACTGTTCTCATGGGGAGCTTTGTTCATTAAAATTGCATTTGTACTGTAATAGTTCATGACTTGAAAATTATACTGAAAATTATACTAACCATCATTTGCATTGACCATTTAAGAAAATCTGAGGAAATATCACTTGCATAATGATTTGGAAATGAGTAAAATGGTTCCCCCACTATTAATACATATTTTCCAGCACATAGAAGAAAACTGTCCTTACTTACTAAAGACATAGGCAACACGAAGAAGAAGATATGAAGGAATTATCACAGTAATTAAAACCACAAAAAAATACTTTGAGTTTGATTCATTCCAAAATTCAACATTAATGGATTTTGATCTTTCTCTAGGGCTGACTAAAATGTGTCATGTTAAGCATTTTATGTTAGTCAACGCTGATAATGATTTGTTGTTTATATTTCCAACATACTGCCAAATTTGTGACATGGTCTTTCCTCTTTTATTCACAATTTTCAGCTGTTGTACTCATTTTCCCCTTTCATTTTTATTATTATTATTATTATTATTATTATTATTATTATTATTATTATTATTATTATTATTATTAATATTATTATTAAACTGTTATGGGGCACAGTTACAAAACATAAAACTGCTGCCACATACTCTGAGATATTGTGTCTATTTTATAACCATGGTTGGCTGATGGTTGACAAGCTAACAAATTGTCTACATTTCTAGAGATAAATTCCTTAATTTCTTCAAATCTGAATGGATACAAACAAGTTTGATGTAGTTGGGCATGATGAGCCAGAAAATGTTCAAATAGTTACAAAATATGAATGATTTTTTTTCTATTAATATTAAACAAAAGTAAAAAGGCAAAGAGTCTGCAAGCCATTCTGCAAAAAAAAATGTCAAATATTCCTTTTCATGCTACCATCCATGTGCTCTTGAGATTTTGTTCATATACGGAATAATATGACAAAAATGTAGTCAATTTAATATTTCATGGCCTTCATTTTAAAAAATATGACTTAATTCTTGACCCTTTTTGTTTAACAGAGTCTCTGTGGAGGACCTGAAGAGCCCTATGCAGGTCTGAAAGAAGAGCAAAAGCATTGTTCACCAGAACCTTCTATTAAGTTTTCACAAAAGTTTTGCAAATGAAAATATTAATTTTAAGTTGCTCATTTCACTTCACAATGAAATAATTTAGCAGGAAAGCAACCTTGTATAGAGGACAGACGAACAGGTCAGTCTTAACTGTTCCTACCTCTTTCTCCTACAACTCTTGCAGGTGTGACCTTTACTTAATGATCATTGTATGTCATTGAAAGAAACACATCAATCGTGTCTGCTTGTTAATTATCTCCTGACACCTCATTTACACCTTCCTGCTGTTGGCTGTGTCAATTATCAGGGCTGCCAGTTATTACTAATAGTTAGTGGATCGCTTAAAGTGACACTTGCATTTAGACATGGGGTAATGGCAGTGAGTATATGTGCCTTTAGTGTAGTAGTCACAAATGGTTGAAAGCACTAGATGCAATAAGAAACATACAAAACTGAGAAATGGACAGATGTCGTGATTACCTTATCAACAACAATGTGGAGTATCAAATGTCTGAGACCTTCTGTTCTGTGGATGAAGACATCTTTTATGTCGACATAATGTTCAACTCATCACTTTCAGCCCTGGGTTTGTGTTGCTTTTGTCACCTGCAGTGATATCAGTAATGCGCTACTGACGTCAGACCATTTTTTTCAGTAACGAGTAATTAACGCGTTGCTATTTCAAATCCAGTAGTCAGACCACAGTTAGTGCGTTACAATTTTCTTAATGTGCGTTACAATTTTCTTAATTTTACTTCCTTTGCGCATCTTGGGGAGTGATCGCCATTTCTGCGACAGCTATCACCCTCAACATAAACAATGGAAGGAAGAAGGAGATGCACATTTTGTTGCTGGAAAAACAGGAACTTTTAAAAAAAAGTCAGAATATCAGTCTGATTATTATGAGTAGCTGTTTTTTTCTAAAGTTGCTCGTAGATTTTATGAGTCGGGGGTTGCTGTTTTCGGGCTTGGAAATCATTTATAAAGCCCAGAATTTGTCTGACATCCAATTAATTTTACTCAGACTCTCTCTGTCCATCATTTCCAGGATGATCCGTCCCGCTGTGTCTTTGTTAATATCAGTTTAATGTATTACCTGTGAAAGAAGTTGAGCTTTGCGTTGCGCTCCAGAAAACTGCAAACATTGAGATTAATTTGAACAGCACAATAAACGTGAAAACAGCCAACTTTACGTAAAGTTTTGCAATTATATGCCATTATAATAATTAATATTTAGATAAGTTTCACAAATCTGTGCAGAGGGACATATGAGTTGTGAAGCCGCAGGAGGAGCACAATGACAGTAAACGCAGAAAATTGGCGCCAGGTGGTGGGGAAGGGTGGCGTCTGAAATCCTACTTAAAGTGTCCCAGATGATACTAGAACACACAAAACCATGCACAAATTATGAAATTACAAGTTTTTTTTTGTACTGTTGTAACCATTAAACAATCTCCCTTCAGTTCAATAAGTGGAGACACATTGTTGATGGAATCATTATAAAGTAGCTAGCAATTAAGTATTGGGAAAGCACAGTGTAATTTTCACAGGTGGCAGAGCGCTGTTGTTAGCAGCAGCTGAAAGTAACTAAAAAGAGTTATTTTTAATGTAACTTCGTTACTTTCCAAATCAAGTAATCAGTAATCTAAGTTACTTTTTGAAGGAGTAATCAGTAATCTGATTAAAGTACCCTTTTCAAAGTAACTATACCATCACTGGTTACCTATGAAACCAGTGTAGACAAAATCAATACAACTGTTTGCACCATTTATAGATTTAGTGGTAAGCTGCAAGGTCATGTTTCTTACACTTTCAATCTATTATCTTTCATGTGTCTCAAATATGAAATGGGTTCACAGCTCAACTGAAACTAGGGCAAGTTATTCATTACTGTGGCTGACAGCATTTCATGTAGGGCTGAAAATGGGAAAGTAACAAAATCCATGCAAAAGGAAGACTGGGTCCTTTTAGATAAAGTGACTGCACAGAAAAGTATCTGAATGGAAAAGTCATGCAAGCAAGTAAGTAAGTGAGCAAGGATCTATAATAAGCAAAATTTTAGCCATCACCATGTTCTTGCAATTACTCAGCTCTCACTTACTCATTTTGTGACCTTTAAGGTTTTGGAGGGGGCAGCAATTGATGTCTCTCTTCCATTTTCTTAGTGGTGCAGTAGATTAACTTGCTAGTAATATTGCAGTATCAATGATGGCAACATTTGTAATAAAATATGTAGGAATAAAAGCTGATTCGAGGCTGCTATGAAACACTTTGCACAATGGGATTTGGACGCCTTCCAACTACAGTCACTTACTGCAGGATGGCTACCTCTTTGTAGATCATGCATGTTTATAAGTGTTTGTATGATGAATGAAGCAAAATTAGTAATATTTACAGCAGTAAAGTAATATACACCATCTAATATGTTTAATATGGTGTTTTTTTTTAAATGAGAAGCTAATTATTTTGTATTATATTGACAGTCTCAAGTTATTTGTTCTCTGCAAAGGTAATTATCCCATGAAGCAAAATGAAGTTTGAAAAGTGCGTAATATTATTAATATATTCAAGAAAAAATATTTCACTCTTCACACTCTATGCCTTATAATTTACAAAACTATATATATCCTTACAACACAAGTGCTGTTCTGCATGATTAGTGATGATGTGCACACGAAAGTGTAATCCTGATGGATCCAGTGCTCTTGGGGACCCCAACTGACTCTTCCTATGTCTTGGGCCAGCTTTGGTAACAAGCTGGCCCAGACGTTGTTTCAGATGACAAATTTACAAGGCTTCTCAGATTCCTGTATGGAACTTTAAAGCACCCATAGATTGGCCCCAGTAAGAGTAATGAGTTTTTTGTTTAGAAAAAGGCACAGAATGTGACACATACACATATAGTGTCTGTCACATTTATGACAAACTTACACATCACTCTCACAGAGTGATTTGAACTTGAGAAGTGTGCTGTAAGGTTGCTTAGAGGGAGCTGAGAAGTACTTGTCAAAATGGTGCTGATTAGTTACAAGAAGGTAATTTTTATGCTTTTATCACTATGTTTTAACATAAATGTCCTCATTTTACTCTCAGTAAGTGAGAGTAATATAACAACAGCAAACCCTGTTGTTATATTAGCAATAGGAAACAATATTAATTTCTCTGGCTATTTCATAAAATGGAATAAAGTCACCATATATCATCAAAAAATGTAAAAAGTATCACTTATGACAGATATTTACTTAAAAATATGTCTATGGTTAATTTATCTAATTCTAATACACAATTTTCAGAGCGAGGGTAATGTAGAATAATGCAGAGAACCAATGTTGTTGATTCTTGTCTATTGATGTAAAATCCCAATACAATTTTATGTTTTCACACTATTCATATTTTGCTCAGATTTAATGCTTTAATTCTCTTCAAACCCATCTTATAGTGTTTTCACCTTGGGTTAGTGAGATGCAGGCCTGAACTGCTTTAAGATATTTTCTCCAGGGAGGGGATTTCGTTCTGTGATAGGTAGCCCAGAGATGAGCTGCAGTGACATCATGTGTGAATTTCTGAAAAGTTCAGAGATCTTCAACAAAAAGCATTGAAATTCACACAGCAAACGTTCCTTTGTATGAATCTGCAGAAGGACACAATTATTGTTTGCTCACTGAGATCAATATAAAGCAAAAACCTTTACTCAAAAGATCTGAAATGGGTGTTGTGTGTTATTTTACATTCAAACTTTTCTCAGCCTACATTGAGTTTCAACAACGCTTGTTTTCATAATGATATAGAAAGCAATGCCAATATTTTATTACCTATTGATGTGTTTCTCAAACATGTATGAAAGAATCGAAGCAACAGTTAAGGTATGGTTTTGATGAGGAAATAACATCAAAACATGATGAAAAGCTCAAAAGTTTTTATGTTGCTACAGTCTTCCTGAGTACTGTTTCTACCTGTAACCATCCCCTTTTTGACAATTAACTCATCCTATAATGGCTACTTCAATGAAGATATTGCACCATGTCCCAAATCTAAAATAATCTGAAAACACATGATTTTTGCAGGTGTTTAAATTTCCTCCGGTATATACTTTACTTTTGAAAATGAAATAATCATCTATGTTTTCCCCTTTAATTAATTTTTTTTTCTTTCTTATTTGCTTTGCCACCTCTATAACTAGAAATCAATGTTACGTAATTTAATTAGGTAATTTTGCTTAAAAAAAAAAACCGGAGGAACTTATGTAGTATGTATATAAAACATCCTGTTCTCTTAATCCATCACTACCTCTTAAGTGACCAATTGAATACAAAGTTCTGACATGAAAATACCATTTGGAGTTTTGAGTATGTGTTAGACAGACTGTGTGTTTCTGAGTAATATCACGGGTTCCGGGTGATAGATGAGCATAATCTCTGCCTTTGAAACAGGAATGATTGAATCAGACAAAGATTAATAAGACTGTTTACTGGGTGAAGTGGCTTGTTACAACAGTCTCCAACTTCAGCCCACCCTTTATGTCACCAAGTGGGAGCGCTCACCAGAAAATCCTTCTCATAAACTCCCACTTTGATGGTGGGTAGAGCACCTGTCCAACATGCACAGAGCTGCCATTTTGAATCAGCCACTAAAGCAAGTAGATAATCCCAACAGCAAATGCACATTGATCAAAAGTACTTTCTCTGGCATCAAGTTGTTTGGTTGATTGCTTTCTAGGTAGACGCAAAACAAAGTCACATATGTGCTTTATTCAAGATTAAGCTGCATTTGTTTTGTTTAAATGCCCAGCAGAGCACCTAAATAATTATTAGAGTTGCAGATTGCAGAGTTGCCAACCTAAATTAACTTGTATTGAGCATTATTTTAAGTTTATCAGTAAATTTGAGTGTGTTTTCAGGGCCTTGCTTTTTTCACCACCCAATGTTCTGGATATATTTATCTCAATATCAACTTGGATGGAGAGCGTATATAAATAGCAATGTTTTAACTTTAAAATCTAGACTTTAACATGGCCTTATGAACACATGAATATGTTTTAATCTAAGTCATTCAATAGTAGCTCTATGAGAACATGTATGGTTGTTGAAACCCTTTGCACCAGTCGCATCTTTTGCATCTCTAACTTTTCTTTTCATCAGTTCTCCTGCATTTTTCTCTGTTCATCTTATCTCACCAAGTTCCCTATGGTCATTAAAAAAAAGCTTCATTCATCACAGCATGAAACTGGTCCCATCTTCTTTCACAGTGGGAAAGGTTTGCTTACTGGGATGTAAAGTGTTAGTGTTGGATGCAGGCTGAAAAGTTCACTTTATGTCTAATGTGAAAAGAGCACATTCTTCCAATTATTTGCTGTCCCCCCATACAAACATATGTTGTTTTATAACCTAACCCTGCTCCCTAAATATGATCCAGTTTAATATATTTATTGATCTTCTGGCAGCTCTATGTTCACAAATATTTTCTAACAAATCTAATTGAGGTCATATTACCCACAGGTGTAAGCATTTACTGATCGTGTAATGTTTGCAGAGGATTTATTTCACACAATTTTATTTGGGTAATCTAGGAATCGATCAATTAAATATGTCATCACATACACCAAATACATGATTGGCTATGTATTTTCAGAGCTTTCTAAAAATCACAGTTATTTTATTCAGTCCAGACAGTAATTCACAAATCCGTTTTTCAACCCTTGGTGCAACATGTTACAAATCTCAAAACCCTGGACTCAGGTTTCAAATTCAATAACAAATAATTCAGCAATGTTTTCAGAAAGGTTTTTCTCAGTTTAACCAGGTTGCCAAGCTAAAACCAGTCTTGCCAAACATGACCTTTTATCTTGGGAACATTCAGGACTCTCTTTCACCACTTCAGCTCATTCAGAGTGGAGCTGCTCATCTTATAACCTGTACATGCAATTGCAAACATATCTCACCTGTCCTGCTATTTCTCCAGTAGCAGCCAGTGATTGATTTTCATCCTGTTGGCTTTCAAATGTATTGTTGGTTTTGCTCCTCCATAGTTCTCTGACTTGCTTCACTGACATGTTTCACTAGCAGCCCCTGGATCAAGTGGTCAGGTTCTGTTGGTTGTATGAAAAAGCTGGGCTGAATCTCAGAAGAGATTTGGTTGTAAAAGTCGTGGCTCCAAAAATACCGGGCAAGTTGCCATTAAATAGTTGGCAGGCTTCTTCTTTTGCTGTTTTTAACTCAATTATGTTCAGTGATTTGTCACACAGTTGGTTTCTGGTTCTTTCTGATGTTTTTTTACTCCTGTCTTTGTGGTCATTTTTATTCTGCTCTGTTGTTTTCTCATTCCTCTTGTTGTTAAAATTATTATTATTATTATTATTATTATTCAGTTCTGTATAGCACTGAAGCATAATTTGGATATGCTCGCTACTTTTTTTCTAATATTTTTTCATAAAAACAGATGTAAAAAGCCAATAACTTTTTACATTTCTTATGTTGGTGGAACATTTTGTTGGACTAGCAATACATTCCCAGAAAAAGGATTGAATTTTGTGGTTCTAATGTGACAAGATGTAAAATAAATACAATAAAAACAATAGTTCCGCCCATGAGATCACGTTTTCAAAAACCCTGTAAAGAGCACATCAGTTGTCACAGTTCCTTGTAAGGGATGGGTCTTATGTTCAATTTAATGTTACCCTGTTCTTCTGTGAGCTGTGAAGTCTGCATTCAGTTCAACAGGGAATAGGCCAATCAGCCAGTGGAGCTTATCAGCCACACTTTCCAGTGGGAAATCGCCTCGTCACTTCATCATCTTTCACTGTTATTTTCAGGACACCTGCCAACTGCATTCACTGAACCACTCCATTTTTGTACGCCATGCCCAGTGCTATATTTATCATAATATTTATTTACTCTAGAGTTTTAATAAGATTTACAACTCCTTTGGCTATATGAATGGAGAAGATGGATTTTCAAAGAAATAAGCCTTTGTCACTGCAGTGTAGGGAGAAGCTGGATTCTGTTATCCACGTCATTGTTTAACCTTCTCTGCCACTTCATAGCGTTATACAGATGCTAACGATCACTTTTACTGTTAAAAACAGGCCAACATACTGTTATGTCGTTACATTGTTCCATCTTACATTTATTATGCATATCAAATTATGTTTCAGTGCATTAATTTCATTATAATCCATGAACTCATTTCTGCATTCATTAGAATAAATTTTCCCACATGTTTTGTCTTCTTTGTTAATTTTCACAAAATCAATTGTCATCCTGAGTAAATGGGCTGAGGCTAAAAGGTCTGGACATATTTCAGAAGAAAGAACGAAGTTGAATGTGTGACTCAAACACTTTATCATTGCAAGTTTCCTTGAACAGTCTGTTCAGTCACATGTTTTACACAATCAGCCGCAGCTTTTAACAGTTTATTTGAAAAAAAAAAGACAAAACAAGCAAAGCAAACAAACCTTGAAACACTCAAAAAAATAAATTGGAAATGGGCTTTCTAGAATCAGCAAAAGCTTTTGAGCTCTTTATTCAAAAGCAGGTGTAGTGTTAACAGTAATTACACAGTAACTCTAAAGAAAAAAACTTCTGAAGTTCAGCTTGTGCGATAGCATTTTGAATGACCATTCTCTGATTTTCTTTTATAAAAACCCTAATTCAATAAATTCATTTAAATTCCACCAAGAGACTCTAAAGTACGACAGACCCGGGAAAGAAAGTTATAGAAATGTTTACATTTGTTTCGAATAATAACATTTTTCAAGAGGCATCCCTATTCAGAAGAGAAACTTTGGTTCAAGTAGAACTGATGGTTGTTTAATTCAATTCAGTTATTTTAATATATTATAATACAGAGCCAATTCACAACATATGTTTTCAGGCACTTGGAAAAAAAGAAAAAAGTAATTTCCATCCAAACATACAAAGAGATTGAATGTTAAGTGCAATATAGTAATCTATTCAAAGTAAGGAACAAATGCCGTCAAGTTCAGTTGAATATCCAAATTGGTTTTAAATATTTTCACATGAAACCCAGAATTTTCACTGAGTCATTGACTCAGTGAAAATTCTGAGTCATTGAATTACAGCATTCACCCCTTTACCGACATCAAAACAGAGTCTGAAATAAATTTTTAAGACTAAGTTGTGACAATTTTCAAGCAATTTAAAAGAGTAAACTTTTTCCAGTGGTGATCACAAACTAGTTGATCACTGGATCCCACTTTCATAAAGGAAAGAAGCAACTCAAGTTATTCTTTCAAGGTCAGTGGGAGTATGATTATAAGCGTAGTTAAAACAGTTGTCACAGATGAATAAAATTATTTTCAATAGTCCATTTTTGGTCATTATTTTCAAAACGGATCAATTAAACTATTTGTTTGGGAAATTTTATGTCGAGAACAGTTTAATTTGAACAGGATGAAAATTTCTCAAAATATGCCACCCGTTTACAAGTCCTGCCTTGTTTTACAGCATCTGCTCCCTTGTAATCTCTTCATAGACAATGAGGGTTTTTTTTTTAATCAGGATTCCTCTCTGTTCTAAATAAGCAAAAATATATTTCACAGAAAACGTTAAGCCTAAAATGAAGGTAGTTCTTTTTTTTTTTTTTTCCAGCACTGTACATAAGAAACTGGTTACAATGTCTTCCATTATGGGGCCTTACATAAAACAACATTTAATAGAAAAAAATGTACATTACATCACAAACATTTATTCATTTATTTTTTAAAAATTGGTTTAAAACTGTCTCAACATGGATTCCATCTTTGAGAAAAAACCTTAATGGCATCGAGCTTTGGACGCTTTTTCCTTTGCAGCACAGCACACAAGAAATTTGCAAATGTATGCCAATCAGGGCACCCTGCTAACCAGAGTGGAGTCTTTTGGGAGCATGATGACACAGTCAGGCTTTTATTTCCTGCAGATAAAAGCCCCAGTTTTTGCTCCTGCTGATTTTACCAGAACCATTCACTGCGCTGTGCTCTTCCAAACCAGTGCTCTCTGCAAATAGGGATAGTGACTAACCAAGCGTCCCTGCCACATCCTTGCTGCTTTGTCAGCAGCAAGATAGGATAATCATCAATTTCCTAAATGCTGCCTACAACATGGGGATAAGTAAAGAAATCTCAAGCTGTTCTATATATGTACATCCATTTACAACAAAAGCACATGCGGTGACAATATTTCTTTTGTGTGGAGTTATTATTCTCTTTTTAATGCCGACTTCATTCTGAAAAGAAGGAATTTTCTACAAGGCACTTTAAATATTTATCTTTAATATTAAGCAAAAATCTACAACAGGTAGTCTTTGCCTTCGTTCTTTCAGCAGACTGCTGTCACTGGATACCAGACGTTCATCCATTCTGTGTACTATTTTTCACAGTTAATATGTTTGAGAAAGGCAGAGGTGTGCTACAGTCCAAAAAGTCAGTTTAAAAAATGTCTGCCTCAGGTAAATTATGTCACATTCAGATGACATCTGGGTTTCTAAACAGAAATAAACAATAAAGTAGAAAATATTTTCTGACAAACTTCAATTTTCAGAATAATTATGTTCTGAAATTGCCAACTTTTAAGCAAGTAAACATACTTTTCACAAAGCCCAGATATCTGTATTATTATTTTTAAATGAACTGAAGTAATATTCACATTTAAATGTGTTTTCTTTAGCTGCAAATTGAAAACCATAAAAATGTCAAAAAATGAAGGGTTGAAAACATTCATTTGTGTGTAACTAAGCAACAGTATGCAATGTTTCATTTAGTGAATTTAACAGCTGAAAAATATTGAATTTTGACTGCATATCACCAGCATCTCAGTTTCCTTCCATATGTGAAACAACTTGGGGCTTAGAAAGATGAAAATGTCAGTTGTTTACTTGTTGTATAGAAAAAATTCACAGCAACACCTGATGCAAGCTGGTGCTGCCAGATGAAACCTCTGACCTGCAACAGTGAAGTGTTGTGACTGACATGTTGTTCTTTTATTGACACAGAATGGTAGACCGCGGTAGGGCCATGAAGACTGCTCATTTGCAAATATATGTCCTGCTCTTGACTTTGTTTAGACATTAACAACTATCAGCCACCATGTTGAAAATGTGTAAAAAGCATAAAAAAAAAAAAATTACTTTTATTGCATTGGGCTAAGACTGACCTGCAGTTCTTTAAAGGTGGATATTTATTTTTACCTTTGTCAGCATACTCTTTTTCAGCAGGATATCAGATAAACTCCTGATATCATTCTGTATTTGTGTGAGGTTTCAAAATATTTTAATTACCTCTGAAAATAAGAGATGGTGAGGAGATTAGATATCTCCTTAATTCTGAAGGTCAGCACACATCTATTCATTATACTGTATCCTGTTGAAATGTGAAAGTACATGCCAAACTACTGCAGTACAAATGTCAAATGTCAAGGCCACAGCCCTGTTCATCGCAGGTGCTCATTCACACACTTGCCTGTGGCCTTCAGTGTCTCCACACACTTTGGTGGATCTTTTCAAAATTTGTCTGGTCCAGAGTTATGTTTTTACTGGGGATAGTTACACTTGAAGTCACCAGACATTAACTCTCATTCTAAACATAACCATCAACCATAAACAGTTGATAAATATGTTATTTAAAAACTAAGTTTGTTGACATTTTGTAAGTAAAACGTTTATATGTTATTCTTTATAAAGTACATTTGAACAGTATGATGCACAATGTTTTGGATCTTCGGTTTGACATCTGGAAGGTATGAAGAACAATGTGTTCCTGTTGTGATTGAGATATTTTCAGACGAATGGTCAGTTTAGGAAATTGACATCAGAACTTTGCTTTCACGAGGTTATGCTTGTTTTAATAATAAAAAAATGCTGCTGAACTTCAATGTTATGTGTACTTGAATTTATTTACAAGCCGCGTACGACAAATATCTATGTAGACAAACGATTTGTAGAGGTGAGGTTGATTTCTATGCATTTGTTTCCTGCTTTTACGAAACTTCTGTGTGTTTGTGCCAATGACTGCAGTGTTTTAAGCCCTGCAGGGCTCTTGGCCGTGCCATTCCCACTTAGGGAAAGGAGCCCTTCATGAATAATGTGGAATACAAAATGTGACAAAACCTTGAGGTTACCAAATAAACATCATGCCCTGTGAGAATAGCAAAGATCAACAATCGTGCTGACACCTCACAGTGGGCGCTAAAGTGTGTTTGTGGGCTTACGCATATTAAGTGACTTCACTGCAGATAGTAAGTACGCACATACCCTAGAGAGTTTGAAGAATAAAACTAGCATGACACCTTAACGCTTGCATGCATGTGATTGTGTGGGTGCAGACTTGTTTTGTGTGTGCCTGCCTAAATCAAGCCACTGAAGCACAGCTGTACTTGGATTAAAGCAACAGGAGATGAAAAGAAGGCCACTATTCTCTTTGAAATGATGCTATGCATAAATTCTCCAAGGACTATTACGTCCAAACCAACAAACCAGACAGTCATCAATAATGTATTAGAGCCATCCATCCAAAGCATCATGTTTCTGTTACTTTCAACATTGTTCAGAGGTAATGTGGCAGCATTAAGTTCACCTTGTATATTTTCGAAAGGAAAACAAAGTAGGAAATGGAAATAGGGATGGGCAGTAAACGGTAATGATAATGGTACTTTGTTTTTTTTCTATGTTTGAAAAATTTAGTGCAGGGAACAAAATATATTTTTCCCCCCTCACAAATGTACTCTTCTTTTGCTTTTTTGTCACACCAGCATTCTTTAGATCACACAACGCAAATATAATAGGAAATGAGGTTTTCAAATGGTGATCTCATTTATAAAAGATAAAATCAATTCAAACCAACCTGGTGCCATATGAAAACATAATCTACCCCTTTCTCAAATCATGCAGTTACTGTGATGGAAAGCTGAACTCAATATTACTTCCAGGACCCAATTATTGCCAATAAATAAACATGAAACAGTGCTGAAACTGGAACTGCAGACCTCACTTACTTCAGTTAGGATCAGAGTTCATGGTTAACCAATAAGAAAGGCTCTTGGCACAAATATCCCAAGGTGAAAATTGTTGCTGAGCAAAAATAAAAACAAACATCTACTTTGCAATTCCCGCTAAAGTCTCCAGCACTGTAAAAGACTTATCATGCCGATTATCTAGAAAGTTTTTTGAAAAATAACGTGCACTATGAAGAAAAACAGAGATGGTCCTAGCTTGTTTGGCACCCTGGAAGAATCATACTTCTGGTGCCTCCCTTCCTCTCACTCCTGCTCCATGAAGTTGTTGACTGAGAGAGGTGGGGGCTCATGCCGTCCCCCACAAAATGCAAGCTTTTCAATTCAATTTGAGCTAAACTAGCTTTTCCTTTAACTGTTTGTTCAAGGCTTGTTGCAGACATTTTTATGGTTAATTCGCCGATTCCATGTAGAAGAGGCAGCCAGTGTCCTGAAATCTATAGTGAAGTCAATTCCTGATTGTTTTCTTTGTTTAATGTTCCTCAATAATTTGGTAATTTCAACAGCAGTTTCACTGCAGCCAAATATTTGTTTGAACTCAGAAATAAATGATTCATAGGTTCTCTGAAAAAGTGTCTTCTGGTTAAATTTAGCTTCTGCCCACTTTAGGGCCCCTGCCCTGGAGGGGTTGTCTGGAAAAGATTGTGGCAAGTGACCGAATTCTAATGAACACTGGAGCAGGAAGTCTGCATTAATTTGGGTGCTACTCTGGGCTGCTGTGGTGACTGGTGATCTGGCAAAAGAAACTTTGTGAAAAATATGTGAGTAAGTGAAACGTGCTTTAAAAATATAGTACATATACCACTGTGCATATTTTTATTGTAGTGTGTAATGTTGATCTAATAATAGGATTTTGACACAGATTAAATAGTTTGTTCAAAGATTTAAAAAAAAAAAAAGAAAAAGGAAAAGGTAGTAAAACCAGAGTAACCGGACCCTGGCCTAATGTCACCAAAGGGAGGCAGTGTATTGGGAAAAATGCAGACCAGTGGTTCACATGGCAGCTTATTGGGTTGCAGTTGAAAAGACAGAAATCAGCAGAACTGTAGTCAGAAAACCACACAGAATTTTTTCAGACAGCCAGGAAGGGATAAAGGAAATGTTACTAGAGCTGTATTTTCACTTAAGGTGCTGCAGCACTGCAACAATGAGCCAAAAAAAGTGGAGCAACTAAGAAGCCCACATGTGAACAACCCAGATTACAATGTTTGTAGTGATGTTGGCTATTATGTAAGATGAGCATTTTGTAGGTATTCAACAATAATAAATATTCCATATGGAGTCTTTATGGTTTGAGATTTCTTTGCAATCTTGAATTACAGTTTTCTATAGACTTGTGTAAATATATGTGAATAAACAGCCTGTGGTCTCCTAAATAAGTCGAGGCCACATGACTTATTTACTCTCAGCATTTTCCTAATATTTGTCCTTTATGACTACAAATCTATCAGGAATGGGCTGGGTGCAATTACTGACTTGTTATTATAAGACTGAATGAAGCCATTGTAAACAAATTTTCTAGCTCACATAGTCGTTAGCCGGGGCAGTTATGGGAATAGCACAGCTTTTTCCTGCTTTTAGGGTAGAAAACAATTCTGGCTGCAGATCAGCTCTGACCTACAGCCAGAACTGATTCGGAAACCAGAGGCTTATTGTTCTGGCATCAGATATGACGGACACTGGTAGGTTTACGCGTATTCACACTATTTTTTTTATGTTGGCGTAAATCTTGACAACACATTTTGGTGCATTTCAAACACAACAAACAAGCAAAAAAAACAAACAAAAAAAACAAAAAACAAAAAGAAAGAAACAAAAGAAACAAGAATACCAAAGAAAAAAAGAAATATATAAACTTTTTGTTTTGATTTTGTACAATGTGGTGAAAAAAACAAGAAAAAAACACAATAAAGTCTTTAAACAAGTGTATAGAAGTCAATGTTATGAAACACTATTGCTACTATTGACCAAATTAGATGAGTGATAAAACAATCTATATACATCTGTTTTACCTAAGATTTTGTAAACATAATAAATAGATGCATTTTCAATACCAAACCAAGTGTTTTTTCTTCAAAAGTTGTCTCCAATCTTTGTATAGGTCATAATCCTTGACTAAAGTCTAAACATTTGCTTCTCCTCTAGGAGCACTGACAACCTGAGTAACCAATTCACTCTAAAAATGCATCTGCTTCTTATTTCAGTTATAGATTACCTTGTGATTTGAATTCAAACTGCAGCTTATCTCTCTTACCCATCCATATGATCGAAGGAATGCCAACTGCAGTCAAGTTCCTCACTGAAACTAGTCTATTGATCTTCCTCTTCTTAGTGGGCCTTCCAGCATGGTATTGACACAGAAACAGCCTTTTCAACTACCACCATAGTTTGGGAGAAACCAGAGCGTCAGGATCAATGACCGGTTGCTCGTTACGGAGAGTGTTAACTTTGTCAGTTATCTCACTTTGCACTTTAAACTAGGACAGAAGAAAAAATATCAAGCCATATTCATCTCAACATCCTATCTAACTCCATGTGCAAAAATCACTCCTAATAGCAGGGACTCCAGCAGAAGGCCAGATGAATTAACCTAGATGAAAGGGCAACACTGTCTGATTCATTGATGAGTTAAGCTCTAAATACCAAATACATTTCAGTAATAATAAGCAAGCAAATATGACAGAATAAGTAATGGGTTTGGACATTAGTGGGATCGGTGAACAGGCAGTTGGAAGTAACTATTCCTGAATAGCTGCTTCTGACAAAATACATTAAATCAACATGAAGAGCTAAGTTTGCTCCACAGTCAGTCTTTTGCTTTTTTCTCTAGAATTTCAAATACTGGCTGGGAACATATGTCACAATTAAAAGTTTTCACTATTGCAAGGGAACTGGGCAGAGTGTAGTTCTTTCAGCTGGTGGCTTACCACACAATTAAAGACAACAATCTGGCATCAAAATAAATGGAAAATCAAAAAAAGAAAAAAAGATTTCTTTTTGAAATCAGACTAACACGTTTGATCTATGCTTAATTAGCAACAAAAGACTAATGGATTTGTTGAAATTTGCCAACACCGTTAAGCATATCCACCTCCAGATTGTTATTATAGCGAACTTTGAGCCAAATTTGATTTCAATAAAATCTGCCTCTTCACTGACTATAACCAATGGATTGGAATTTGTGTCAGCTCATTTTATGCTGAGAGCTGGAGTATTTTCATCATGCCCTTTTCAGCAGCACTGAGTTCCAGATAGACTGTCGCCAGTGGCTAGTCTTAGCAAGGTGCACGAACCCGGATTTGCCCTTTTCAATTTCTGTATCTCCGGTAGCAGGAGAATGACGCTGTGTGCATCTTCTTGCATGAAACACGGTCCGGCAGAAGTGCAAAGTGTTTTTTTTTTTTTCCTCACCATCTTGCCTTCCCCTTTTTTCTTTCTCTTGTCCTTCTTCCTCCAAATTCGTTCTAAAGTTTCCTGTTACTTTTCTGTAAATGCCTTGGAGGCATATGAATGTATGAGCTAGATTATAGTAAAGAACACATTTGAGAAGTGTAGTAAATTGTGTAATAAGGTTTCAGATACAGTAATATCTGAAGCCTTATAGCACATTTTCTTGTAGGAAGAAGCATGCCTAATGGAGTGGCCCCACCAACTAATGCATAGACATGTATTATGTATTAATTTTTATGCAGAGACTGTCATTTCATGAATTCTAAGCAAATTAATGTTGTGACTGAAAACTATATTTGCAGTTATTGGAAGATGTGTCTATTAGAAATAAAACTTTCATCTCCGAATATTATTTTAATTCTGCTAAGCTCCTACTCTGAGCCTGTTCTGCTCTCTGTTTTTTCTTTCTTCGTTCCACAAGCTTTTCACATGACATTTTTCTCTATCATCTATCTCCCTCTGCTTGTCCTCCCTCCCTCATCACCAGCTCAACTCAGAGGCATATAAGAAATGGTTCTGGACATGTCTTTACTGCTTTATTAATCCTTTAAGCTTCCAAAGGGAGGCACAAATGCAGCTAGTCTCATTCAAATCAATAGTAACTCCCAACTGCCATATCTGCTTACTGCTTAAATGTGTTTCATTTTTACACACTCAGACCTTAAAAATATGTATGAATGGGTGTGCACGCGCACACACACACACACACAGAGGCCAGACATGCACCAGCTTAGGTTCCCTAATGGTCAGTGCTCTTCTGCACCGGCCTGTTGCCGGACCAATTGATGGGTTGCTCAGTTATAAGGAACTATAACCCATGGCTCTGTGGAGCAACCTCCATCTCTTAACAGGCACATCCCTCAGTGCACACACTCACTCACTTGTCTGCTCCCAGACCATAAAATCGTTGCGACAGATGACGGCAGGGAACAGTGTTTTTGTGCTGTTTTGCCCACTACAGATTTCCATTACAAAGTATTGCCATGAGTCTGGGAGAGCGAGGGCCTATTGAAAAATGGACAGGCTACAAAATGCTGCTAGATAGAGCCCATCAATGTTGCGTTTTCCCCACTGAATGGCTTGTCAGCGAAGGGTGGAGATGGGCTTTGTGTGAGAGGTAGGACTGAGCTGTGTAGGACCAAACAATGGGGGGGAGCACCAGTGTCAACTCTGGAGAGTGCATTCAGGGTCCATCATCTGCTCTGTCACAAAGCTTCAGAAAGAAATATTCCTCTAATGTATCTGCAAGCTCTCCTTCCCTGCTTTTCCTCACTCATCTCAGGCTTTGTTCAGCACCTCTTCCATTCAAATTATTTTTTTTTCTTGTTTTGTTATTTTTAATTCCCTTGCATTAATGAAAAGAATACTCTTTGGCAATTTATCTTCTGAATTTCCTGTTTATATAGACGTTGCCTTGGAGGTTGTTTTTTTTATATCAGTGTGTTAATTTAGTGCGAAGCTCTTTTGAGTTTCTTGATATTAACGGTAACACTTTATTTGATGGGTTGTGAATAAGACTGTCATGACACTGTTGTAAACATGACATAAAACCTGTCATAAACATGAGTAAATCTTCATGAATATATATAGTTGTTGTCATAAAGTGTCATTACATTACTCAAAATGTCTTTGTTATGACAAGTTGACATTAACCAAGAAATCATGCTCTGACATAAATTTGTTATGAAAGTATTACTGAATAAAAATTAGCTTTAATAATATGAAGCTACATATTTTTTCAAGTTTAATCAGTAACACTAATAGGTAATAGGTGTTATGTTAATGACAGTGTCATGACAGTTTTACTCACAACCCGTCAAAGAAAGTGTTACCATATTAACATAAACACAACATAAAACATCTTTAGAAGTGGACAGAAATACAGTAGAAGAACAAGAATATGAATAGGAGAATGTCAGTTCTTCATCATTATAAAGTTATGATGAGGAACTGGAGGAATAACTGGGAATGCTGGGAGTTTCACAGACTGCAACAGAAGGAGCCAGCAGAAAAAATGCATTCAAAAATTCTCTTTCAGATTCCTAATCTTGCACAGCATAAAAGAGTTATTTCACTTTTCTAAGAAATCTGTATTACTTTTGTCCAAAATATAAAATAATGGACACAATCAAACTGTAATTCTGCATTGAGGAAGCTGTGTCATTTTTTATGACACAGCTTGAGATTTATGAAACCCTTGTAAAACCACAAAAGCACCTCTACCACTGCAGAGACAAACAACAGAGTTTAATCTACACTGATAAAATCTATACCAATTAGCAATTATTTTAAACTTTTAATCTCAATTTGAGTTTTTGTTTTAACGGATTCTGAAATGTAAAGGAAATCATGCTAATAACACTTTTCTCTTGTAACTGACAGCAAATGAGATAGTCTGGTTATAGTTTGCAAATAAATTGCCTTATGGTCCTGTCCATTAAAACTCAGCTTTGCTAGAAGTGCCCTATTTCAGCAAGTTGCATATTTTTCTTTCCATCATAAATGAAATGAATTGCCACATTTATCTAAATGGCAACTACAGTGTCCTGATAAGTGGCAAAAGCTGAGTCTGGTACATTTTTTTCTGCTGGAAAGGCTGTGAGTTTATTTATTTTTTACTTTTTAAAGGTTCTTCTGCGCTACCACTTTGTCAAAGCAGCACTTATGTCCATCTGAGCGTGCCCTTCTGGAGGAGGTCAGTTTGGAAGGCAGCTCTCCAAGGACCTCAACCCCTATAGGAGGTCCAATGACTCATGCCCAAACTTCAGCTGATTTGCTTCTTATGGTACATGTTCATATATATTTTTGATTGCCTATTATTAAACTGAATTAAGAAAAATCTACAAATACTACAAAACAACCAGGGATAACTTGTATTTTAAAAAGTTGATGCATTAGTGTTTGAACCTGATGTAAATAATGAAATTTTGCTGTACGTTGTGTAAATTTATCACAATCACAACTAATGATAAGTAACTGAAAGGTCTTGTCCATTTTTACAACTTTGTAAAGCCGATGAATAGAAAAAAGGTCCCCAAGTTTCCTGTTGAAGCCACTCATTGAATAAATAGTCTTGATTTAATCAGTAATTCATACTCCGCATAATGCAACAGTAAAACATATTTAAACAACCCTAAAATCTAAAATACATCACGCCAGTAATGATATAACAAAATCAAACTGTCAGGTGTCAGTGGGTGTTTTGAGGCTAAGAAATAAAATAAACTTGTAATATCTGGTGAGGTAATAACTGGTAAGGCATAGACCACCAGGAGTTGGATGTTCAAATAAATAAAACTCAAAAGAAACACAACATATTACACATCAGCTGTAGAGAACTGATGTGCAATATTTTAATAATGCTTTAATAATTTACATAGTGTTCAGCATTATGATAGCAAGGACGTAAAATAATGTTTCATATAAATTTATAGTTTTTTAATGCCCATTGGTGCTTTGGGGTCAGAGCACCCACAGAGATTTCTGAGCACCCGTGTGTGCCGAGGGGAATACTCTCATCATTGATTTTCTAATGACTACAGCAAAAATTCTGCTATTGGGTGAATGGTGAGCATCCAATAGAAGGAACATAAGTCACCACCTCTGATTCTGACAGTTTGTTAGTATCTTTCCATTTGTGTCAGAATTGTAAATGCAAAGCGGCAGAGGACGGCCCTTGTTTGACCTGTACTTCCTGCCCCGATGCTTCTAATAAATGTCCAGAAAGGACTCACGTCTTCTTAATCAGAAAAGAACGCAACGTTTCTGAAACCTAACAGACCCCGAAGAACACTGGTGGGCCTTCTAGACTTTTGTATTCACTGCCATTCCAGGTATTTTGAAAAGAAGTCCACACACAACCTGTGTTGAATTTAGGACTTGTATTCAAATGCACCACAGAAGAGACAGAAAGTGACCTTTGTGACAGTCTCTGACAGGAAAGTCACCTGCAACATAAACATGTCTCAAATTTGTTAGCACTATTAATTTTATGTTTATGTGTTGGCTTCTATTGTAGAGTATGACAGATGCAAGCTAATATAACTTCAGTAGTTTAACAAATCAGATACATGATTGCTACAAGGTACGGAAAAACCAAATTACTATCAAAAAACACTTACCAGCACTCTTTGACTTTGATTACTGGTGGCTAATAAAACGACACAGAAATCGATTACCATTCTTAACTGTGACATTTATTTGGCTACAAAAATGCACACTTGAAAACGATTAACACACCCTCAGCTTGACATTTATTTGGCTATTCATACCCAGCGCCTGGTTTCACTCTGTCTTGTCTAACTGAGAAATGAGCAGCAACACCGCTGATCAATGGGACATTCATACGGCACTGAACCAGATCCTGTCGATGAAATAACACTGAACCGTGGATGCTGCCGTAAATTTCTCTGAGTTTAAGCACTTTTCCTCATCTCTTACAGGAGGCAGTACTATTTTCTTTTGAAGGAAGATGGATGTCTTTTTTTAAAAAGAGAGGAAAAGACTTTGGTTTTGTTTGTTTTTATTCCTTTGGAGGAGCTCGGAGATTATGATTTATAAATCTGGCATGTCGGAACTGCTGTGTGGGAGCAAGAGCACATATGGAGACCATTAAGATGCCCGGACACAGGACACTGCCAGTTTTTGTTCAAAGCAAGCATTAATTTGTGTGTGCGTGCATGTGCATGTGTGTGTGTGCATTTGAGGACCATTAGATGTTATCAGAGGTGCTTTCCAGCATAGAGTGGAATTCTTGTTAGTCAGAATCAATGAGTGTTAAAAATATCTTTGGATTACAGTATTCTATATAAGGCCACTGGTCAATAAGGGGTTGGCCTGTGGACAAAACATATTTTGGGAATCAACACTTTCCTGTTGGATGATGGTTACCAGCACTTGTGGGTTGTGATGCAGTTGTGGAATCGTGTACAAGGGAAAATAGGAGCTAAAATAGGAAGAGTGAAGTGTGATGAGAGGAAATTGGTGAAAAAATAGAAAAATGTGAGTGAATAAATATAGTGGAGATGAACCTCAGAAAGACAGGAGAACATAAAAAAGGTCTGACAAATTGTTTTGCTTTCTTTTACATTGAATGAATCAGAAAAACACACACAAAAAACATTTAACATTAAATGTTAAATTCCAAGAATTTCTTGGAATTAGAATACCAAGAAATTCTTTCTAATTCCTCCTTTACCCTCCTTTGTGACCGCAAATTACAGTGGCCTCTGCCACAGTCACTTTCATGCCTTGCCAAGCGGCAAAAATCTGTAGAAAAATTCCACGCCGTGCTTTCAATTTTGGATTAATTTGAATGATATATTTCAGTCTGCGATATGGCTGAGCTGAAACAGAAGTTGGGGTCTGAAGACAAATAGCTTCAATTTACAGTAGCAAATTAAAAGTCTTATCTTGAGCAGTCAGAGCGCATTTCCATTTCCCCTTGCATTAAGGAATTCGCTGAGAGGTCCTCCTGGAAATTGGAGAAGTGAAACTTTTGGAAAGAGCATGAATATCTAATGGAGATTTGAATAAGTGCTAACTCACTCGTCAATTTGTCACACAGCTGTACGGATAGGTTTGAGGACTTTCACTGACACGTAAGTATTTGAAAATAGGACAGATACACTTTCTAATTATTGAGTTGAGGAGTACTTCAAGCATAATTCAATATGTGATACATTAACTTCCTGACCCCGCATAAATTTGGGGGGAAAAGAAAATAATTTGTCTTTGGTTCAACTGTCAAATCAGAATTTGTGTCTTACTCATTTTGTTCTTTACTGATTATAATTCTTATTTTTCTTCCTCTATGTCTATCCGTCTGAGACATTGGGGATTGCCTATATACAGTAAGTGAAGCATGTGATTCTAATATTAAAATTAACCTATTAAATGAATGAAACAAACTCTTATGCTGTTGCCAAGTCAGAACCTACAAATCATAGATCAACAATAACTCATAAGGAGAACAGGAACTGCTTACCTAATGTTGTTAAATTAAACAGTAACTGAAGGGAAGTTTTACAATGATAAGCATCCATCTCCAGACACTGTACATATTGTAATCCATAAACAATGCAGACAAAACATAAACATATATGAATTTATTTTATTTATTTGTTGCAGCAAATCAAGAGAATGTTTTACATTCTGGTAAATTGTATACAGTGAGAGATTAAAGTGTTGAAAGTAACAGAGCTGGAGTTCCATTCTTCAGTAATTATTTATAATCCACATGGTTTACATGGATGAATGCAAAGTTTTTGGCATAAAACATGTATAAACGTTTTATACCCAAGCGTGCAAATTGCTTGTTGGGGTAGGAGGGTCAAAACCATTGTTTTCGAAACAAACCTTATGCATTTCCACCTACTGAACTAAATCAGAAGATATTGTTTAAAGCCTAACATTAAAAAGAACAGTTGTTGTTGTTCATTTAGTCTGATTGACTTAAAGAACCATACAAATCCTCAACACTTTGAGCCTGGATGAGTTGTTATTGCTTCTTGTAGTAAATCAGTGGTTGGTGAATGTGCTATTCAGGATGTTGAACTGGGAGCAGCACACTACAGGTGCAGCTACTTGAACTGGAAAATGAATCATGATATGCCACTGGCTTTCTGCTTCTGCTGGTTAGAAAGAGGCAGATTCCATGTAAAAAGTAAAGTTTCATTTAGTTTGCATAATAAGAATCTAAGCTTACTGTTGTATTTCTAACAAGGTTTTATAAATGTATTCAAAGATTAAAAAATGTATGAGAACCAGATTTTGGCACATAATTTATCTAAAAGAAAAGCCAAGTGGAATTGTCTGTAATGATTAAACAACAACAGAAAAAACAAAACAGATAATGAACATAAAGTAAAACCCCCAGCAAAGGGCAAGCTAAAATTAAATTTAAGAAAAGATAATAGGTTTCAATATGTTAAAAAAAAAATAGTCCTGAAAATAACAATCAAGCCATTTTTGGGAATGTTACAAAAGCAACATTTGAGTTTCATGCCTTAGGGTTGTTTGTCTCCCATAGAGCATCTGCCTGAGAAACTCCAACTCAAGGAGACGAGCTGTCAGCTCCAGTGTCGCTTTGCTGACTGAAGAAAGTTGTACTCTGTGGCCGAGCCTACCTATACAGGACATTCTCTTCCTCTACTAACAAGCACAGATACTGCTGGTTGGATGCAGTAGCTCATTAAACAATCTCCTGATTTCCATTATTTTGCATTCACCAAGAGCTTTAAACCTTGTCACCAATCACAAACACGTGAGGACATTTTAAAAGGAATGAGAGGCCGTATTGTTTGTTTAAACCTCATGGAAATTGAGCGTTAAAATGCAGGTCAAGATTGGTATCCGTTGCGAAAGCTACCACAAAAAGATGCATACCATCCCAGCAAATTTTTGTTGAAAACACACTCAAGAGAAAATGTCTCTTGCTTGTCAATCAGATGAAAATGTAGCAGAAACATGGAAGGTGAAAAGAAGTCACACAGACACTTCTGTTGTTATCTGAATGTGGTTTAGAAAGGGTACAGATTTATAAAATGGGCTTCACTTTCATTGTGTTTGAGTTGTTTTTTTCAGGACAGATGAATTCAGTATTCAATAATAGTGTGTTTGCCAGACTAAATAAAGACAGTACCTCAAGTGGCCATAAAACAGATGCGGATAGGCATAATTTTTTCTGAATAGATACAGCCATTTACATTGTTTTGGGTTGTAATAATTTCAATATAATGCCAGTGGCATGCAATTTTGTAATTAATAAAATTCCAGAATGTTTTTCATCAGCACAAAGTCAGTCTCAAACCACATTGGCGTGCTGTTGATAGTCTGTGAATTCATCAAATATATAATGAATTAGTAGTAGTGTGTCCACACATAATTTAAAACAATCAGACACCTTTCTGAAAGGCAGCATAAATACTGTAGACAGGTTATGTTCTTTGGAAACATCATTAATGTTTCAATTGTTTATGAAGATGCAGGACACATGTACGAAGCAAATGCACTCAATAAAATTTTAAATGGCTGTGAAACTGTTGTGGCTTTTGATAAATGTAGTAAACAAAGAGAGGTGAAGGAATCTAGAAGTTAACAATGAAATAAAAAATGATACACAAAGAGAAGTCTAATAAGCTCAATACAGAAAAGGCTATGTAATAATAATGGATGGCTAGAAGATGGAAACCACAGCCCTGACTCTTGCTGGTTAAATTATCAACAAGTCTCGGCCATGTTATGTTCATCCGTCCAAAAATGAAGATGACCAAGTGAACTTGGCAGCGCCTCAATTTACAACCTTTACATGCCGAATTTGAATCATTCGTGGCACTTCTTCATGTGTTTTAGTCAGGACAAACTCCTTTTGACAAGAAAGCACCCCAGACTTTTGCAGCGTCTTGGTAAATCTAATCAGGGTTTAACATCTACCTTCAGCATTTCAAACATACTACATCATGATTAACAAAATGTATCCTGCGAACCCAGTGTCTACCTCCGGGGAGGCCTAATAAAACATCCATGATCAGCATTTCTTCCTTTCCCCTAGAGCTGTGATGAATGGGAGTTTCAGACCTTCCCTCTTTTTATGCTCACCGTTTCTCGCCTCTCAGTGGATTAGATTTCTAGCCTCCTTGAAATGTATGTGAAAAAAAAGAAACAGGACATTCCTCCAGTGGAGATGACCATGAGAATGTTTATACATGTTCTTGACCCGAACAGGAAGCTCTATCAGTAACAATTGCGCTCTGTGATGAGAAAGTGTCTTTGAGAGTGTGTGTGTGTGAATGGAGATTTGTCAAGATCTTTGTGTGTGGTGGGTGTGTGGGGGGGGTCCAAAAAAGCACAGGACTGCATTTTTTCGAGCTTATTGAATAAGTTGATTATGGCCGGAGCCAGTGGCTGGAGAGAGTGCGTCTGTTCTGCCTGTGGTACTTAATGTAATCGAGTGCAGCTGTTGGGCTTTTCAAACAGAGCCTTATGTTTGGGTTAGGTCCAGGGTTACGGTATGTATAGCAAAGACATGCTTACATAGGGAAGTGGAGTAAGAACAGAGCAGTGTTTTATGTGCTTGCACGCTTGTGAACGTGAAGAACAGCACACTCGGATTCACATGCTCAACGAGAGTGCAGAAATGATTATCGGCTTGGACTCCCTGGCTGGTCAGGGTTATACATGAATGAAGATGGGCTTGCCAAGAAGAACAACTGGATAGCAGCTGTACTAGCTGTGAATCCTCTGAGAACACTAGGGGAAATGTTGCAGAAAAAACAAAAAACAAGAAACAATGTTCCAAATTAATGATTCTTCAGGTCTGGACTTCAACCTGGATCTCTTCTGAAAAGCAAAAATATCCGAACTAACGGTAGACCTCATTTTATTTTACAACCAGAAAATACAAAACAAATAAATAATGAAACAAATTACAATAGACAGTGACCTAGAAATTAAAACATGAAGAAAAGTTATAGAATTTAGTAATTTATGGATTTAATCTGATGAATCTGCCATTTACCAGGAGTTTAAGTGACAGTGTTCTTCATTCTTCATAGCAAAAGAGATACGATATAAATCACTGCTCTGTTGGTCTGTGATGTGACCAGATCAGCCAGGGCTCTCTGTGGGAGAGACCAAAACGCAGTGCAGGACTCTGGTATTAATCATTAAAAATGTTCAAAGCAAAAACATCACCTATTGCTGTATATTTTTCTGCTGTCACAAGTTGTGTATACTGCACATGTTACATGCGGCTGCAGAAACAGCCACCATGATCTAATGATTACATAACTTAATACAATACCTGGACTTATGAGATGGGTAAAGCTAGAAGTGGCTCATTGAGTATTTAACTCCATTCCCAGATGATTAGTTGTATCTTAGTTATGAAAAGAAAATATAAAAAGATGGTGGCCACATGAAAAAGGAATGGACCACAGAAAACTGAATTGCACCCGATTAATAACCCATGTCTACAAACATTTCACAACAGTGGGATATACAAAAAAAACACCCCACAAACATAAGGCAGGACTTCATGTTCCACAAAATTGTCTTTAGTTCCTCCAGTGCAGACTCTAAAAAATAAATGGGTTTTACTTTTTAACACATGGAAGTCTGAATGTTAGAAACAGAGAAAGAAATGGAATTTAGAAATTTTTAGTCAGCTCAATAAACACTGACATTTTTCACACGAGGTTTACATTATTACTGGAAGTTTAACTTCAATTGTTTTGATGACGCAGAATCTGGTAGTATTGATCTATAAAAAATTAGCATATTTGTTGCACTTTGTTGTCAGATTTAAGAGCAGCATAGAGTGTCAGGTAAAGATTATAATGATAAAATGCTTGAAAGTTGTGGAAAGTTTAATTAAAGAGATTTGCTCGTTGCTAGTTGCTATGGAACTCGACGTTATCTAGTAATCTTGTTTGGTCGTTTGAAGTCTGAGATACCTTTCTCTAAATAATTAAAAAAGACTGAAAGCAGGATCAAGCAAAGTGATCACCACACTTAAAAAGCACAGAAATCTCTTGCTTTGTTTTAAGGTCAAGTATAATGTAATGCACAGCTAATTTAGTGGCGCTCAAACCCTCATCGACTTTTGCTGCAGCACTGACCTACAAAACAAAAGCGGATTCACTCCCCTGTATTAGGTCAGCAATTTGTGAAGCCACAGGCACATTTCCAATATCCTCCGCTCCAATCAGCCATCTTGATTGCCCTAGTTATTTCATTTGACTTTGTGAGAGAGAAAGCAAAACTGAGACGGAACAGAACAGAAGGAGTCAGAAGCAGAACCATTTCATTACACATCAATCTAAGCCCCAACTAGCGTTGGTAGGAGGCACTCATTTTAATGCAGACAGGAAGAGTAGGAAGGAAAAAGGTCAGAGGTTTTGGCAGGGATAAAGGGGGTCACACATGTGCTAGATTAGATGTGTGTATGGCTGTGTTGAAAGGGAGCCCCTTCCATCTTATAGAGACATGATGAAGCTGATTCAGGTAGAGAGCAATGATAGACGAACGGCGCTGAAACATGATACAGATGAGAGATAAAGCGCCTGAACTCGGTGATGGAGGTGAGGATGGCAATTAAGCTGACTCAGGAGAATAGAGCCAAGGGAATGAAAGGAGGATGGGTCTAAAGGAGCAGCTGAAAGGTCGGTAGTTTTGCATGCAGTGTAAGTTAAGATGTTCACAAAGAGTCTTGGGAACACATTGAAAGGGAGCAATGTAGAAAAAGTACAGTTGGCAATGAGGTTGGCAAGGAAAAAAAAAGATTGAAAGAAAATGATTAGAGTGGAAAATGAGTAGAGCAGCAGATGTGAAGAAACACAAAAAGTAGTTGGAAATTTGCTTCTGGTTCCCATGAACTCAAAATCCCATGAGACTTCAGTGAACTGTTGGGCACTTCCTGCAGATCTCTAAATAGAAGCTAATGGGAAACATAGATGGCCAGTAAATAAATAGACAAATAAAAAGGCTAAACTTTTTCACAAATAGATCAGGCTTTGCTCACAGGTCAACAGAATGTTCCAACCTTTGAAAAGCTTCACAAGAAGCCACATTTAGCAGCCTGACTTCACATGAGGAAATTGAGATTCTCTCTTTTATCATACAGTTAATGGAGCTAATTTGTTCCACCGAGAGAACTGTTCCTTATCCACAAACAGAGCACTGCAGGAGTGGTTCGATTAATGCAGTTAACCACGAAGTGAAAAGAATACTGGAGAGGCTGGCCAGCTCGCAGTGAGAGAGTTGTTTATAGCGTATTGGCGCTAATTAGCACTACCTTCTTTGGGAGCACTCTCTTAAATATTTCAGATGTATCGGGTACATGACAAATTTTGTAAATCTACACTCTTTAAAGCTAAGTATATTCATGTTACATGAAACACTAAGCCCACATTTAGAAATAAAGAGACACACTGGGGCAACTGGAAGGTTTCTGCACTCTGAATTAACATTTAGTAATCTAAACTGCTTCTATAACACTGCCTAATTCTTCGTCTTCCCTCTTTTTGTACCACAGGTACTTCTTAAGGGCAAGAAATGATTCAATAATACAAGAAATATGAGTGGAGTCTTTTGCTTTCCACTTCTGGCAATGAAGTGGCTGTTTTCTACTGTTATCATTCTCTCTATTCTTTGCATAGTTATGCTATCAAAAATGCCAAAGTTCTGAAACAGCGGTAATGAATTACTTGGATGGTTGGAAACCAAAAATGACAAACAGAAACAACCTAAAATTTGAAACCATGCATTCATTTTTTTTTCCCCAGGCTATGTTGTTTTGAAGATTGTATGCTTGTGTGCGCATTTGTGAACGGTTAGCTTGTGGCTTTGGGAATAAGTACGATGCTGTGTAAGGGTCATGGGACTTCCTGAATATTAAGCCTCACATGGACACGCAGAGTGAATCAGTGTGAGTGTTGTGGACACTGTCATCTTTTACCAATAACACAGTGTTCCTTGGGGCAGCTGGTTATTGGAACCAGCTGGAGGATAAAGTGATACGGGGTCATTTCAAAGCATCTGGATGACAAAGAAGAACACAATGTGAGACGAAGAAATATCTGTTATTTATTTTTTTTTTAGTGCTGGTTTTGACTTTGGGAGAAGAGCATTGTGCCTAGGAACTTAAAAAGTAATTCCTCCCCTGTTTCAGAATGTTGAAGTGTCCTTGAAAAAACATTAAACTCCAAGTTACCTACTGATACTGTAATAAATCAGTATTTATTACTGATTTATTACAGTAATAATAAATCAGCTTAACACCAAGAGTTAAGCAACTCTTGGTGTGACAAGCACTGTGATTGGTTTGTGAAATTAGAAAAGCATAAGTTCAATTCATTTACCATATACCATGCTTTACAACAGCATTCTTGTCTCTTGAGCTTCCCAACTACAAATTTATATACATTTGGTTCTAATTTTATGAGATTCATTAAATCAAAGAAGCACAGAGGTATGAAGTGAAAGGAAAGGGATACAAACCTTTTATTTATTTATTTATTTATTTATTTCAAAAATCTGAAAAGTGTGGCATGGATATACTTCTGATAACACTAAATTAAATCCAGTCCCATCCCTGTAGAGGTAATCTTATTGCCAAACTGATAGTATAAATGGAATAAATAAAGATATTTTTGGAAAGTCTCAGAGGTTCATTAAAGAACTTAGAAAACAAACGCCATCATGAAGACCAAGGAGCACAGCAGACAGGTCTCATTTAAAGTGTGGACGTCTTTAAACTGCAATGACATTATTAAATAATTTTCCAACCTTTGAATGTCTTGCAGAGCATAGGCTGATTCATTCTTCAGACATAGGCAGAAACTATGTGTCCTATCCTTTGCACTTTACTAATTATGCAGTTCTTTGTGTTGAACTATAACATGAAATCTCCTCAAAACACATTAAAGTTGTAATTGTAATGAGGCAAAATAGGAAAAAGGTCAAGAAACAAAGCACTGCAAATGTCTTTTGAAAGTCCTCTCCTTGACCACAACATAAAAGAAGCCACAGTTTTACTCCAAGAGCAGATTTTTAAGAAGACAACTCGTAGAAGCACTCACAAAACAGAATCCAATCTAGGTTCTTCGACAGTAAATCAAGGTGAAAGTTTACGCCCCAAACACAATGAATCTCAAACAATAATAGTGACCTATTCAATAAAAGTTTATACACTTCATCAATGGTTATACACCACTGGATAATGTTGTCTCTTTTAACCCCAAATAGATCAAAATAAAATCCTCCTCCTGCTATTTTGATGAATAAAACGCATCAGTACACTTCTATGCCCTCAAAGCACCACCCCATACTGCAACCAGACGATGTGCCCTAAGGGCCCCCAGAAGACAAACGGGGACTGAATTCATTTACATGCCATTGCGCCAGATCCATACACTCTTTTCTTTTCCCACCGAGAGGCCATCCATGCCAGTCCACCTTCCCTATTCTCTGGTTTACATCACCTTCACCGCAGTTACAATTTACAAGTGAAAGATGAGACATCAAGTGGCTCTTCTGGTGATAAGTGCCTCACCTCCAACTTTTAAACCCTCGCTATCATCAAGTCAGTTGTTTGCTCTGCTTAAAGTGAATGAGTAGATCAGTGGTTAATCCTGGGAGCTTGTGCTGCTAAGTAGCTCATCACTGTCTGGATGCTAAAGAGGCCTTGAATGCTGATGTTGTCAGATGCGGACGAGAGGAGGAGAAGATAAGCTATTGTTTTCACAGGCAAAAGAGAGAGGGCTTGATGCTACAACGCAACGGTGATGCAATTCTATGAAACTTTGCCTGCCTCTAGAGTTCATTTAGAATGGATATTCTACCATCAATACATACGTATATAAGATACACATACACTGTACACGTGAATGTACCCATCATACTGCCATCATGTTGGGCATCCTCAAAAATCGTATAAAATGCGCACAGACAGCAAATGCAAACACGGTTTATCAGCTAATTGTGAAGATCAAGATGAAAAGGGAGAAGATTTTGCTTGAGAATTATGTGCTTTCATCAAAGGACACCAATCAGCTGGCTCAACAACCTGTGTCCTCCACAGATGTTTTAATTTCCCATAAAATACAAACCCATGCTCTATCGCGTTTGATATAATCTGACTCCAAATACTTTCCCTTTCATCAGAGATTCCTCTTTCCTCATTTTTTACCCTTTTACTTCTATCGTTATTTTGGAGCATGAAATATGGTCTTCTCTCTCTCTTTTTTTGCAAAGGCTTTGGTGATATTTGTTCCTCCAGGCAATGTTCCTTCATCCACTATTCATTTCATATCCTTCATCATAAACAGATTAAGCAGCAAAATTGTGCTCCGGATCAGACGGAGAATTTTGTGATAGTCACGTGACTGAAATGTAGTATTCTTACACCCTATTCTATGCTAACACAGAATGAAAACTATGCAGTGTGATTCTTTTTCCTGTAACTCAAATGTATCTTTTCACATTTGCATTATCTTACAGAATTAATATTGTCTCACAGTTAATAGAATGTATAGACTAATAGATGAGGCCACAGATGTTTGCTGGAGAACATTAATGAAAAAAAAATCATTAACACTAAGGGACCAATCAGATAGGTCAGGGGCAAAGTACTAAAGATTGCCTGGTTGTGTGTTAAAACATAATCCCCACAGATAGACGGGCTTGATCATTTTTTTCTTCTCCAGCTTACCCTTTAAAATCACCACCAGTCACTTCAAATGTCTTGGTATTAATATGTCAAGAAACCAAAGGCTACTATTTAATTTTAACTTTAAGGACCTCTGTGATTGCATTAAAGTAAAGAGAGATAAATGGAAACTTCTGCCACTTTTTTTAAATGGATGCATAAATGGATTAAAAGCATGGATGTTTTCCAAAATGAATCCAATTTTCTCACTTCATAATTATTTTAAACAATAGAGCCAATTCTTATGCATTTCATTTGAGCAAATTATTTAATAGCGTTAAAAAAACAGTGATTATTGAAAGAAAACTGCAAGAAGTTCAGTTTAATGTTTCCCACTTGCCGTACAGAGGATAAAACAAAGACAAAGAGAGAGGTTCACTGGACAAATAAAACCAATATTTAAGTTTTTGGCCAAGATGCAAAATGTCAGACTTACAATGCAGCTGGTTTAGGTCAAAGTGTTTGTTTAAGTCAGACAAGCCCCACCCCTCTGTCAAGACCTAGAAATTGAAGTTTGCAGGTTATCTTCATCCAATTTGATCTAAGCTGAAGTGTTTTAAAAAATGATATGCATTATATGTGTAAACATTTCAAGCTCTACATTTCTAAAGTTGACAGAAACATACTCTTACAGCTCACAATATTTACATGAAAATTATGCAATAAGACATGAAGGATTTTGCTTATCTCTGACAGGAAAATCCCACTCTGGGCGAATCTCTATCAGGATTCTGAAGCAGGCTGTTGAAATGAATTCAGGGCTGTAAATACAAGCAAAGCTGTTGCATACCACCCTCAAAAGGTTATCATCTGCATTTGATTTTATTCATCAATGTATGTCTAACATCAGATAAGAACTGCAGGATCGCATCATGTCTCACAATCTGGTTTATATCATATGAGCACCGGGCCTGAATATGATTCACTTTACTCTATACAGGTGGCAGATATTTTATTAAACAAGAACAGTTCAGAAAAACTACATTACATTAGTTCATTGAAATACATGCCTGCACTATATACCTCTTCTTTTATATCCTGGGAAGAAAAAGTCGACTCAGCACCTTATCTTTCTGCTGAGAGGAGCTAACAACCATGGAGTCTTGAATGAAGAAGCATTTTTAGCTGTTCAAACAAGAGGGTGAAAAAACATCATTAATGCTTTTTTTTCAGCAGAAGTGATTCTATCCAGTCTTCATTGCTCTTTTCTTGTTGAAAGTGTTGAAGTAGATGTGGACCTTTTCACAAGTTCATCGGTTGTTTAACACATTCCAGAGTGGTGATTGAATGTAGTTTTAAAGATTACCTCTAACGAGTACAGCTGTACTTCACAGCTATTACCACAGGTATTAAAATATTTAACATTCCACCAACTCATGGTTCCAACATCACTTTGAAGCGAAAGCGCCTGCTGCTTAAATGTGTATTATCATTAGTAATATAAAAGAAATAGATCATTAATGAAATAAAAAAAAAAAAAGAAATAGGTTTCTCTTACTGTGAGTTGGCTTACCATTAAAAATGAAGCAAATACTGGGGCAGGGATGTTGCTTAGCAGAAAGAGTGAAACTAGTGAGAAAAGAAGTAATTTGGCTCTTAATGAAGCAAAAATCTCCTTGCGAGTAACACCAGTGTGCACTAATTACTGCTCTACATGTTTCTTCTTTAATTACTACAAAAAACGAAATCTGGGGTCATCAGAAGGTGACAGGGAAGTCACAATAAAAATAAAAATAAAAAAAAGCTAATAATTTTGTTGCACTCTGTCAAAAGCTGTCATTACCCACTATGTTTTGAACGAAGGATATTCAAAGTGTTAACTAGCAAAGTTAACAGAAGTTGTGGTGAGACATTTAATATAAATTTGGCCAAAGTAAATTCTATGATTTAGTGTAATCAGGAAATTTAGTTAAAAATAATAATAAAATAATAAAAACAAGTCAAAATTTGATTTTTTTAAAATCATCTGTTGTCTTTAAACTTCAAGATCAAGGTTGGAATTTTAACAGCAAAACCAATCTCAAGCTACACCTCTGAAAACCAGGTATAGAGTACCTTACCTGGGGTGTCATAAATAGTTTACAAGAGATCTTTTGATGAAAAATGACCTAGCTAATTTAGTAATGTAAAAACTTCATGGCATCATAAAAAACTAAAAGATACTACAGAAGCTGCCTGGCTCATCTGTCAGAAGACATATCAGGTGGGTTTAAGGTTGTCTGGCAGTTCCAGCCATTGTGACTGCTGCTTTAGATCAGTGATTACAAATGTTTAACTTGTTGAACGTCAACTGAATGTTCAGCTACTTTATTCTCTTTTTATGTCACACATAGAAATAAATGTAATGATCATGAGCTTATTCTAACACTTTCTCTCCCCTCTATAAGTGACAGTGTACAACATAAGTGCATAACATACAAAAATTTTGTAGATCCCAGCTCTAGTTATTGTTAGAGCTGGAAAACTCAGGGCTCCATTTATAAAATATTTATGAGTATTAGCCAAAGTAAACGTATAATGTTTGCTCTTTATCAAGTAAACAACAAAAAGCTTTGTGTATTTATAACAGACTAGACAAATTGCTTGCTTGTCAGTCTTAACAATCTTTAGGCCTTGCTCATGTAGTGGTGTCATATATTGTATTGCAACTTGTTGTAGTCCACAGTTAAAATGCTTATTTTATGTTTTTGTATGATGATTCATTTCTGTGGAAGGTGTTTCACCACCAGCAAGTTGGATCATTAAGTCATTAAGTTTTTACACTCCATTTCTGTATTGAAAGGAAACTTTCCCAATTAGTTCACTGCTTCTCTTTTTGTGCTTTCTGACTGTAGAAAAAGTTGTTTCTGTATTCTCGTTGAATGAAGAACAATAGGTACCTGACTGGTGTAAAAAGCATAGTTGATCTTTAACAAGCAATTTTACCTACACCCTCAACCTCAGCCCTCTCTGCTCAGGTTGACTGGCTTTCAGGGAGACTGTTCAGCTGAGTGGTGATTCAGCTGAGGAGCTCTACCACTATGTTTTTGGCTGAGCATGACACTCTGTGCATGCATGAATATATTATTTCTGCTGCTATTATGCCTGGCAAGGCAACGAAGCTTGGGACCTGGGCCTTGTTGCCTCCCTGGCTTCTGTGCTCTTATTGTCACTGCAATACAATAAAAATGGGTCTTAATGTTAGTTCGAAGGGCTTCTACTTGGATAAGACTCTTCCCTATAAGCAAACAAACAAACAAAAAAATCATAGATGTTTCTTTGGGGGATGAGTCTGATGGAAGCTTATATGATAAAAGATTTAGAAAACTGAAATTGGCTGGTTAAGGTTTCCAAAATCATAAAAAATAAAATCACATTTTATAGATGTAACTCTGAACCACAGGCATTATGGGCACAGTAGGCAATGATCGTGCCTTCTCTGCAATAAGTGATATTAAACTGAGCAATAGACTGTTACCAGCTTTATATCTTTAACTTAGTCAAAGTTAAACTTTAAATTCATAAAGCTTTTGACATGGTCTCTTCTTTCAAATGGCTGACAATCAGTGTGCTGTTCAATTTGCTCTGTCATAATTACCCCTCAAATTTTAAAAAACATGTTTTCATGCATAAATAATGACGATGATGATTGTGAGCACTCATGCGCGCACATCAGACAGAGTTTTTGTGCATGTTTCACCAATGTTGCCAACAGATGGAAACCTCAGGCACAACGCTGGGGGTCCTCACCCCCTCCCCATTCACCCCCAGATCTTTTCCACCCCCTCCAACCCTCTCCGAACCCCACATTGCTCCATTTCCCCCTCATCCCTGTGTGCTCACCAAGCAGAAAGGAAGCTTCAATCCTGCACAGACACCCCCCAGAACCTGGCCAGAGGCGCTGGAAACCTCCCTCTGCAACCACAAAAAGACAAATCTAGCTGTGCATTTTGACATAATAACATAGACTGAGAGGGAAGGCATAGCAGATGCAACATTCAGATGAAAATTACAAGATTGGCAGAGATGTAAAATGGCAGTGAGGCACTTACAATATGTTAGCACTTTGCATATATGAGCACTCAGAGGTGCTTTTTCCCTAAACTCTGGCTTGTGTTAGAGAGTGCAATCACAGGCGTAAAATGGATCCTTGCTGGGCCTCTGTAATATTCAGCAAAAATTTCAGCATAAAATTTCAAGTATGGATAAAAGGGATATATCGTCATGTTTTAGAGCTAGAACTTTGAAAGTATGACAGAAATAAATCACAACAGGACTTAGATATTTTCAAATTTGACAAGTTGTTTTATGACACACTTTTCTGACACAAAAAGAACCTTTCGATCAAGGCAAAAAAGAAAAAAACTGAAAAGTGCTGCTACTGTGTGTATGGATGATGACATATCTTCAGCAATGGCACTGGACATTTTTTTTTACTGTGAAAATATTTTTAGTGAAAATAAGTGAAATGTGTATGAAAAGAGCACTATTTTTTTATTCTTTCAGGAACTGTGGCCAAACACTTGCAGAATTGTCTTCACCCACAAAAGCAACTTTGCCCTCAGTGTATGAAGCTGTCGGAAACTTGTTTTTACTGTTTACCTGGTGTGGAAAATAATCTGCTCGGAATAATGTTTTGACAGCTGAATGACTGATTCAAAAGAGGTTCTCTCATGGCCTTGTCTCTTGAATGAAAAGTATTCTAATCACACATTTGTTTAAAAAATCCCAATGGATGTCAAACTAATAATGCTTAAAACTGAATCAGAAATTGTAATATCTATATGAAAGCTGCCCATATTTTTTTTCTTTCAAATAAATTTTTGTTACAGGCAATCGTTCATCACTAAGGTTAATTTTAAGCATAATAAGCTCACCGCAGAGAACTTCTAAGTCCCTTCACTATATGTTATATTGTTAAGTCTTCTAGATATTGCACTCAGAAAAGGGTTCTGATGTTCTCTTTGTGATCTGATCATCTTCATTTTATAATCTAAAATGTGAGCTGAAGAATAAACAAATTTTTAGTGAATAGATCTGGTGCTTCTTTGTCTTACACATTTTGTACATAGTTGTCAGCTGCAGATGTGGAAATGAATGTAACTATGATGAGCTACAAGCCTCAACACAGCTGTAAAGGTACATGTGTAATGGCTGATAACATGTGCCCCATTAACCGATAAAAAAGCATGTGATATTTTTTGGATAAATATTGTGCTCTCTCACACTTTCTGTTCTGTGACACTAATCAAATGAACTGTCAAATGAACCCATGCACACCCATGTGTGCATGGGAGTTTTGCAGGGCATTGGTCAATATCCTCCGAGACCTGAAAATTGATCTTGGGATATCAAATTGCACTGCGGCTTTTCACCATGTTGCCTTTGGGTCAGTCCACTGTCGAATCTTCTGTGACTTGCTAACCTTTAGATCACACAGCTCAGAGTGTTCCAGGACAAATGAAGCTACTCCTTTGGAACTGATGGTAAATATTCTCACAGTTTCAGAAAGAACGATCTATGAAAAAGTCATACAACAGCAAAACCTCAGACCTGAGCCAGAAAGGACTTTAATTTTTGAAAAACTAAATTCAACATCTTCCATTTTACAGTATAAAATGGAATGCTATATATTTATATATATATATATATATATATATATTATTTGTGCATAGATGCTTCTGAAAATAATTTGATGGTCTATCCTGGTTTGAAGTTCTGTTTTATGATGTGAAAAACATTTTTTTTCTAAAAAACTGAACTTTGTATATAAATAATCTTTTGAACAAAATCCTCAGAATTGAAAGAAATATATCTCAGAAAAACATTCCTATCTTTGGTGTGTCCACTTCTTTATGTTTCACTGTTTAAAGTAAATAACCAAAACAATCCTTTGATATGATTGTCAGAAATCCGGGTTGCTGTGTTTGCATGGTATTTTTTCTCTATGTTTGAGACCTGCTTTATCCCAGGTCTCAACTGGGATATAGCGGAAATCTGGAGCGGCAGGTTCTCCACCAGAAGGCGTAATTGTGTGGGTGGAACCCTAAAGCTATGGGCCTCCTACTCACTTGGTCCACCTGTAGTCCAGGCAGACTTAATATGGACTCAAAGCCTATCTACCACATATGCGCACTTAAAGGAAATTTTTTATGATGATGTACGTATTCTAGGTCTCACACTTTAAACTGTTCAGTGGAAAATGTTCAATTTCAACTACTTTGTATGCTACAATGAATTGATAAGATTGAGTTTTGGCACAAATGGTCGGAATGAGGCGGGGGATCCAGAGTTACACTCTGTATTGCACTGACAAATGTGTGGTGGCTCACCTGGTGGACAGATGCCCAACTTGCTCATCAAACTAGGTTATATTCACTTGGGTTTTGGAAAATGAAGGAATTTGTATTGAGAAATATAAGAAATTGGTAAGCTCAACTATGAAATCTGAACTGTGGGCAGACATTATATGTGGAGTCTGCACAACTCACAGAATGCACCGAGTATGCCCGAGTGTCTGGGAGTCTTTCCTTATCTGGAAATCCAGATCAAGGGACCAGAAACTTCAATTAATCATTAGCACCTGATATCATCAAACACTCCTATTTTCCCATAGGAGCAGTGTTGTTCTTCATTTCCAAGAAAGATGGCTCTCTCTGACCCTGCATAGATTACAGAGAATTCAACCTGTCAACAGTTAAAAACAAGTATCCTCTACGAGTCATTTGTTATGCTTTTGAACCAGTTCATGGAGCCACCATATTCACAAAACCTGACTTGAGCAACATCTTCCACCTAGTCTTCATACACCAAGTAGATTTATGGAAGACAGATTTCCCCACCCCTCTTGGTCTATTGAAGTCTCTCGTGATGGAAGCTCCAGCTGTCTTTCAAACCCTTTGTCTTTGTCTCCATAATATCTTCATCAATTTGAAGATTCTCACTGATTACCTAAAACATGTTGGCCTGTTTCTTTGATGATTCCTCAAAAACAGATTATGTGTTACAGTAGAAAAATATGAGTTCCACAAATCATCTGTTAGATTCCTGGGTTACATTATTTTAAGGTGAACAGGTTTCCCTGGACCTTGCCAACATCAAGGCAGTAATGCACTGACACACCACTTTCTTCCCTCACCTCCATTTTGACTATAGAAGTCAACACTACATATCACAAACTAAAGAAAAACTTCTCCCAAGCACATGTTCTTGTTCAGTTTGCCTTTGATTCTTGGATCAGTGATGTTCTTTCTCAACATTCACCTTCTGACAAGAAACTTCAGCCTCAGTCAGAGTATGTCTTATCCCCCAGATTCACACACAAAAGTTCTGTTGCCACCCTGGAATCAGAGGTACCATACTTCATGAACTTGAAATTATGGTAGCTTTCATTTCATAAAAATGTCAGGAAAATGAAGCTTGTCACATCTACACCCCAAATAAGACATGAAATCAACCACTTGCCAGCCTGCTTCAATATAATACCAATACAAAATTCAAAGCTCCTTTCAAACCACAGTCTTGATACTCCTACATGCAAAGAACATTTTCTGTCTCCATAGCTTGTGGCCCTCAGTTCATCTCTCAAGTCTGGAAATTGTTTTACAATCTACCCTTGTTGACCTTTTCATAGTCTCCCTAAATGTATAGGATATAGCAATCACTTTTGCATATCATCACATCTGCTGTTGCAAAAACATCTGATCCAATGCTACCACTACTCTTCATTGCAGCTCATCATAAAATCACAGGATGAGAAAATAACTCCAGCTTCTCACTATTCACTCAGACAAAAAGATTGGCTCTTTTCTAATGACATTCCTCTTTATATTCATGTCTAAAAAAACTCTCTCACAGGTCCATCAGCCCCTACAAAAATGTATCCATAATCAGTCCTGTAATGACTCAGTCCTGTAATGACTCATTCAAATCTTTTTCTTAGCTCCCACTCAATGTTTTTTGGGGGATATTTATTTTAAATGTCAGTTATTGATAGGGTTAATGTTTTTCTCACATATGTCTTATGACAATTCAATTAAAAATCTTAGTTAGGATGTTGTGTGTGTGGGTGTGTGTGTGTGTGTGTGTGTGCATGTGTGTGTTGGAAATTCAATATAAACTTTGATGTTCTCATACAATCACAACAGAAGGGGTGATGTGAGCCACTATTCTTGTAGATAGATAGAGACATAAAATCTAAGCAAAGAAATAAGTTACTGAGTTATGGCTGAGCAGCTCAAGCACCAAATGCAGTGTTAGTCTTTCAAATAGCGGGAATAGTCGAAATACCTTTTTTTTTCAAAGGGACAAAAAGCAACTAGAGCACAGCAGTAATGTGAATACATTAGCTTTTCTGAAAAAGAATCTGTATCTACCATGCTGTTAAAAACCCTGGCAAAAAATTATGAAAAAAAATAAATAAATAAATAGACTGCACTTAATGAAATAGTAGGAACAGTTTTAAAAGGCAGGTGTATCATAAGAGCAGAAGTCATTGCATGGAACATTAAGAAAAAGCAAATTTAGGAAAAAAAAATAATACAACACAAAGTGTTTAAACAAAGAAGGCTTACACCAACAAGAAAACTCCAAAAGCATGCGTTTCTATAATTGTGCATATGTAAAATTGTTAGCACTCCTCCTAAGGCTTTATGAATAATTTAGTTATGAAGGTGGGCAAGAGTTATGGGGATGTATGAAAAGTAGCACAAAAACTGGAGTTCACTGTAAATGCAGAGTTGCACAAAATGTATTTTTATGCAAACAAATAAATGCTGTTGGTACTTTATGTAGCAACTGAGCAGCAATTGTGTCTTTCTCTAAAAACTGCAGTCATGTCCAATATGGCCTACCTTTTTTTTGTAACATCTGTCACAAAATATAAGCGTGAAACAGAAATAATTATTCTGTACATAGGATTAAAGGTTAAAGGTTATGGACATATGAAATGCTTGACTCTAAATAAAAAGTCACACCGTTGTTTTCTCAATCAGTTCAGGGCCAATACTCGTTTAGCATCAGTTCCTTTTATTTCCAACCCTGGAAGTTCTTATTTCAGCAATTAAAACCAGAGCTATAACAACAGTACCTTTTTAATTAGACAGCACAAAGAATACCTCAGCATATTCTCCATGTCTGTTGGTGCTTGGCCCAACACCCAAGGACCAACAAATATGGAGAATGTACTGAAAGTCATTCTCTTGGTCTGCTTAATCTAAGCCAGATCAAGAAATATAATATAATTAAGTCAGATTAGCACTACAACAAAACTGTTATTTTGTACAATCTGATTATGCTAGTTGTATGCTGATGCAGAGCATTACCATCGTTTTATCTTCAGCCTATATTAGTGTCTGTAATTCAGTCAAAAAACATGATCAGGTCTTTAATTTGCTCACTTGAGGTTATAAATTCTGATAAACAGCCCATGTAACTCAAGTTGTGATACTTTTATCTGGAATACATATAGAAGAATATTACTTACTATAATATTACTAATTAAACTGGCAACAGAAAGTAACATTAGCTAATTATTTTTGTTGTATTGAGGTGTACCTTTCTAAATTTTACAATAAAACATTTGAAAATAGGAGATACTTAAAGAACATAACTGCAGGTTGAAAACCTACTCGTTTCATCCATCCATGGTTGGATAGAACCAGTATAGATCTGCAATACCCTTTTATGTACATCGGGAAAATAATGTTCCCAAAATCCATTGCTACTTTCTAATAAGCTACTTTGCTTCATTCTTTGGCAACTTTGAGAAATGAAAATGACTTTAGCAATAGTTTTACTATTTTTTTAGTACTTTTACTTAGTGATATTCCTTTATCTTTTGTCTTACTTGAAATTAATGTTTGGATACTCTTCCCACTGGAAGTAACTTCACCAAATAAAGGAATAAAACAAATCATGATATCCAGACACAAATGTTAAAGTTGTATTTGTAGACAATCTTTGTTATTCTAATGCTATTTTTGACCTCCTAATGTGATATTTGGCAATCCAAGTACTTTCCCTTGTCCTAACATAAAGTGTATTTGTATTGCAGACTGTAAATATTAGTCCCATTAATTAATTAATTGATTTATTTTTCTTCCAAACTGTAATTTTCTAATAATGCCATTTATTATTTTAAAAATATTGACATAATTTTTAATTATTAATCAGATAATTTAATCAGTTACCCAGTACTTAAGCAGAATTTTTATAAAATACTTTTTTCACTATTACTTGAGTAATTTCTTGGATGAGTACTTTTTACTTTCATCTGAGTAAAGTAAATAAAGTAGTGCTACTCTTATATTTGGTTACTCTAACCACCTCTGAACATTTTAATCAGTGGCCTCTGAGACATGAAGATATTCATTTCTGTGTGAATATGTCTTTGTATGTGACCCCCATCAGAGAATGTAATGATCTAAACAGCATCAGAAGGGCTGCATAAATTAGAACTACACACTGCAATTGTGCCTTTGTCCTACTAAGCCAGTGATATTAATGTTAGCCTCAGGGCAAACATTTTAAGTAGCGAAGTTAAAGGAAAATGACTGTGAGGACAGACTGGGTGACACTTTATCCTCATTTTCTAAAATAAGAGACTTGAATATACCCTTTCTAAAACTGCAATGACTGGGAACATAAAGCACTTAAACACTTGATTCAAAGCTTGGTGTGAAGAAAAGACATTGTGCATTTTTTTAATCTTTTTCTTTATTTGGAAATTTATTGGTAATAACTTGATTAATTATATGACACATGCAGGAAGCTCAAGACAGTGCCTTGAAATAAGTGTGCATCTGAAAATACTACACATCCCACTGTCTCATATTTTCATCCAGTGATTTTTGAACTGAAAATAAAGTCGACTAAATGCTGTATGCATATGTTGATAAAACTAGATAGATGTTAGAATGTGTTGGATAAACCATTTCATCTTTTGAAGTACTGTCAAATGCAATTACAAAGTGTTATCACTAATCACTAATATGAGCTAAGCAGCATATATTACGTTGATTGTGATCTGTCCATGGTATACACTGCCTCTCTCCAAGGGACCATGGAGATAGGCAAAAACCACTCTGAAATCCTGCAATGCTAAACAAGTCTGGGCAATGGATACAGCTCATCTAAATGTTTAATGGCGTAACTCATCTCTAAAGTGTGCAGAGCTGTTAAATGCTATATGCAGTGTGTAGGTAGTCCCTATCTAAGCTATTTACATCCTTGGATGTTTTCACCTTTTTGTTGCTGTGATAAAAATCCCTTTAAAGTCAAAAATAAAATTGAGTTCTATAAGAAATATTTAACATCAAATAAGTAATTACCTAAATATCCACACCCTTTGAAGTCACTGACCCAACTCAACAGAGATCCAGTTAGTTGGAGCCAGTAGTCTTCCAATGAATGGAATGAATATCACCGGAGTGCAGTGACTGTATCTCAGGGGATTGTTGTATAACAACATGTGTCTGTGTCAGACATCTATATTCCTGGCTACTGTTACAACATAAAAACAAAAGATAAAAACTCTCCAAGCAAATCAGATAACGTGTTATTGAAAGTTATATGTCATGGTATGGACATTGAAACATTTTTGAAAACACTTAGTGTCCCCTTGGGATTTCCTAGATCCGTCATCAGGAAATGGAAGGTATCTGGCCTATAAGTCTGCCTCAATAAGGCTCTCCTCACAAACTGAGATCACTAGAAACCTATGACAACGGTTCCTGCAGGTTCATCATCAGTCAAAGTTTTTTGAGAGAGCGACAATGAGAAAGCCACTGTAAAAAAAAAAATGCAAATAGAGTTTGACAGAAGGCATGTGGGAGAGTCGCTGGTCAAGTAGAAGAAAGTTATTTGTTCTGATGAGACCAAAATGGAGCTTTTTTTAAAAAATCAGATAATACATTTGAGGTAGACTGACACTGCACACAAACACAACATCCTGTGCAGGTGGCTCTCAGCAGCAGATCTTAGAAGGCTTGTAAATTTACTTTTAGAAATTGTCACCAAACTGATTGTATTTTAATGTTCATACCCACCACCATTTTGTAAAAGGTAGGGTGAAGATTCACTTAGCCATAGCCAGACAAGCAATTCTTTGTGTTAAATTTATGACAATAATTGGTCTCTCAGTGTTTTCCAAAGTAACAACTTGATTAAAATGTTAATGTACTTTAGAAAGTGGAAAGTATGTTCTTTTCATTAAAAACATGTTGGTTTACTCAAACATTAACCTTATCTCAGCTAACTGCTGAATCCTAAACAATATGTAAAGGTTAACTAAGAGTAGATATAGAAGTACAAATGGGTTTGTACTTCTATAGTGCTTTATCAATTCCAGAGCATCCCAAAGTGCTTCACACTACAATCAGTCATTCACTTATTCACATGCCGATGGTGGCAAACTACTGGATAGTAGCCATAACTGCCATAGGCCTGTCTGACAGGTAAGAGGCTGCCATGCGTCGGCCCTCTGACCATCACCAGCAGGCAAGATGGGTGAAGTGTCATGCCCAAGGATAGACACAACAACAGAGACGGGGGTAGCAGGGATTGAACTGTCAGCCTGCTGATTGCAGGGCAAACTTTAGCCACCATTACCACTATCGTCCCATCAACACTTACCTTCTGGGAAGCAAAACAAATAGCACAATAATGACGACGTAAATATTTATGCCTTGGTGTGTAGATATTTTTGTTGACAATATGACAATTGAACACCAATGAAAGGGTAAATATGTCTTTGTTTCATCCATAAATCCAATTGTGCTGTAGGCTAATGCAGAAACCTATGCCATCATGTGTTTCTATGTCCTTTAAAAGAAAGGGAGATATGCAATAGTGTGACAATATGCTTTGTCCAAGTCTAGACAGCTAGATCCTTTATAGATCCCAGGAGCAAAATTCTTTAATGAGAATGATAAAACTCCTGTCATGAGAGTTGGCAACAGTTCACAGGATCCACACTGGCAGGTCAAGATACTAACCATCGACTCACATACAGATGTCCAAGCACATCAACGAGCAACATCCCTCGGGCCTCGCCACCATCTGTGCAAACCACCTATCTTTGTCTCTACTTGCTGCTCCATTGTGGCCTCCGCTTCCACTTTACCCAGTTAGAAAAGTGGTAAGTGGGTCTCTGTGTCTCCAAGTTGGATCCCCGGTGCTAAGCACTGCCTTAAGTCCTACATTCATCATCTCCAAGGTGGGGTTCAAAATGTTTGTGCCTAGAATGTACACACCCTTCTCCCTGGAGAAGAATTAGCCTTTAAAACTGAAGAAGAGGTTAGTAACAGAAAATCAAGTTTTGCAATCCCATTTACAAATATATGCACTGAGATAATGGTGGATATTCTCAGTCACACATTGCACTGCAGTTTTGTACCTTGTAAAAGCCCCTACTTTGCAACTCGCAGCACCAAAAAGATCTGCTAGTAACATCTTGGTGCCAGGTACCACTAAATCTCAGGGGATTTAATGAAATAATAAACTTCAATAGGAATTTAAAACTGTAATACCAGTAAAAGTGGGACCAACATATTTTTATACATTAGTGTATGGCAAAAGTGATAAACGATAAAGCAGAGACTATAGAGAATATAGTTTCCCTAGATACAAAATGCATCTAGGGAGGTTTTCACTTTGTTTCTGTAATTATTGAATAGTTCATCACATTATGTCAAACCATTTTAACATCTCATCCTCTGAGTAGAACTTTTATTGTATATTTAACCCAATTCTGACACTCTGACACACTACATGTTGTATGAAAACCAACCAAAGCTTTGTACATGAACTTACACAATTCTCAAATTGTCACTGTGTCTTCTCAGCAGAGAAAAGGAAAGTAGAGCACGAACAACATCTGGGCCCGGTGACAGAAACACTTCGAATGTGGCATAACCCTTCCCCACAATCTCTCCCCTCCACCCCCAACTCACACACACATCTTCTTGTTCTTCCAACAATCCGTGGCATGAATTCGTTCTACAGTTCCTTGTAATGTTTTGAATATTGTCATCATTGCTCTAGCTGACATCTTCCACTGCCAGGCAGAAAAACAATAAACAGGTGGTAGAAGAAATGGGCTCCAACACCTGCACATACATCATTCTGATGGGGGAGAAAGGCTGCTGGGTAAATGATCCTGTTTAGTTTGTCTCCTTAGAGAATGGCTAAAGGTTTTTTTTTATTTTCTGAGATTTCCAAATTTTCTGGATTTTAGGGGATCAGTTAACTGAGCCCGATCATTTCTTTGTTGTACATCCATACACAATTGTTTCATAATAAGCAAAAGATCTGCAAGAATACGACAGAAACAAAGATGGAGGAAAGAAATATGCAGCAAATCAAGAAAAAACAGGATAACCACCTGTTGCTATGCTATCCCACATTGAACCAGCCGGTTATTCTGACTCCTATCCATCTGAAGTGTGACTTATTTCTCCAATCATTTAAGCTACAGTAACTCCACAATCACAATAATGTGCATCAGTGAAGCTTGACTCTTTTCCTGGTTTCTTCGCTTTGGCCCCAGTCAAACTCAATGAAATTGATATGCTAGTAAATCTTTCCTACTTCTACCACAGTTCATGAGAGCAAAGCGTTTACTCTCTGCCTGACATATCACCCCATCAACAAGTGTGACTGTAAAGATCTAAACAATATTCTTCACCTCATCTGTCACTGATCTCAATGTTATGCATGACCAGTGTATCAAGTGTATTTTGTTGTTGTTGTGGTGGTCTTCTGTCTAGAAATATTCATATGAAAAACAGTGCTGAAAAACAGAAGGGAGTTGAAATTAAGTGAATTTTACTTTGGAATGACACACTGCAGAAACAACAAACAGACAATTCATCTTCTAACCAGTCTCTATTAAAGGATTAGTATTGTTTCATCAAAGTGTTACGTTACAAATGCTCTAATTTGTTGTAAAAATAAATTTGTCAGCTTGTCATTTTGCTCCTTCAATACTGTCTTTACAAAAGGGAAGATATCTTTTTTTAAGTTTGAAGAAATGTCTTTTTTTTTAGAGAAAAATAAAGAACACAGCAACTGACAATAGAAGCAAAACAAGGACCAAATTAGAAATTCAAAAGAAAGTAAAACAAGGCAAGAGAATGAGGGAGCGGCTGAGATGCCTGTGTTAAAACCTTCCTATCCTGAGTGCACATTTGTTCTTGGTGGCTTTTTAATTGCGTTGCCTTGACAACCGGAACAATGCTGAAAGGCTCTTTCACTCCACTGCTGGCTGAAAATGATTTTCTCCATCATGCATTTAGCAAGCAATTAGTGAGACAGACAAGGAATTTAGCTTAAACCCAGTGTATCATTCCTGCTTTCAGTAAAATGGAGGGGGTAGATGTGGGTGGGAGGATTGGAGAGTGGAGTGGAATTTTAATGCACAAAACAAACCAGAGAGGGGAGAAAAAGACTGGGTAAAAGGAAAGAGAAAAAGGAAGAATGAGCAATACAAAGTTGAAGGGCAAATAGAGATAAATCTGGCGAGACATACAGAAGAGAAGAAATTGATTAGACTGAAAGAGGGGGGAAAAAAAATCAAAGAATAGTTTGGACAATGTGTCTTTTCTTACAGTATGTGTGAGTGTGTTTGTACGAGTGAATATATGTCACATGAGTATATTCATCACACACAGTGAAATGGGTCTGTTTTTCTTTCTCAGAGTTCAGAGTGGTCTCTGTGTTTGTCACGGCACCAATGAGGTGGAAGTTTTATCATGTCATACGTCTTTGTTAAGCCACTCAAAAAACAACTGGTTTCATCAGAAAAAAGTACAGGAGAATAAGCCATGACACATAACAAGCAGCTGAGACCTTAAAAACGAAAGATTTTAGATACAGAGTGCACACGTGAAAGGCATGTGATCTTGAATGACTGTATGCTGAAATAATTTTGATGGTTTTTGAAGGACGCCTTCATCGAGAAAATGTGATAGTGAAATTGGCTTTCACAGAGGAAATGAAGGCAGTGTCATTGCAGTGCCATTCTCACTGTTCTTAGAGCATAAAAAACTAATTTTAAGTTTTGCTAAAGTACTTTAGAGTCTGAGCAATTAGTATGAAATCTGCACTCATTTAATTGATTGCTTAAGCCAGTTATGCATGACTATCATGACTGTTACCACATGCAATTAGGTCCCTATATATTTGGACAGTGATAACATTTCCACAATATTTGTTCTGCACATCACAACAAAGTATTTGAAATAAAAGAGTGAAGATCGAATGGAACGACCAGGTAGCACTCAAGATACATATTTAATTGTCTGTCGTGTGAACGTGGTCGGTTGCCACATCTGTACAGGGTGCATTCCTGTTTACTCCTGCCACATTAGAAAACCTGCACAGGATATGACAAGCCAGAAATTACTTAAAAAAAAATAAAAATCTAGAGTAAAAAAAATAACAGACCAAAACTAACATTATTTGTGTATTCATAGGGTAGAATTCTCCAATGTTTTACCTCTTGCTCAGAATTTGTCAGGTTCAAATCATTCTAATTTAAGACCTCCTCTAGACATCTTGCCACTGAATAATACTTGAATCCTCCTGCCTCTTGCGAAATAATTTTTATTTCAGGTTCAATTCTATCAAAGCTGCCCAAAAGTTATCATCATCAAAATCTACTGATCACTCCCCCAAATAAAGCTCAAGGGCATTTTATTGACTCATAAAGCACCTTGTTTACAGTTAATGCCACATTTACTTCCACAACTATGTCAGAGTCCAAACTGCTCACTGAATTCTGTTTTAGCTCTGCTTGTTATCTGCTTTCTATTTCTCTGTGAAAGCTTTTTTTCCCCACTACTTTTGGAAAACCAGTAAGAAAGAGTAATTTCAAATGAAAGCAATATAACTATATAACTGGAGCTCTCTCTCTCTCTCTTTATATATATATATATATATATATATATATATATATATATATATATATATATATATATATATATATATATATATATATATATATATATATATATATATATACACTTACAGTGATACTATAGCTAAGACTCTATTGTGATATTATGATATCTGGTTTGTGCACCTGTTTGTTTCATCATGGAACTTGTCATGTTTCATTCAAAATTGTCAATTTGGAAGGTGTTCTTGCAGAGCAGGTTCACCTGTACTGCGTGGCACTTATAAAATCTGTCTATAAAGTCTGTCTTTTCAGAAAATATTTCACCAACAAACATGTCAAGGATACCACTGGCTCAGACACACTCAACTTAAAACTTAAATTTATAACTGCTAATGAGATAAGAAGCACATTACACTTTTATTTGTTTAATAAATGCATATGCGCTTCAAGTTAGTAATGGTATCCCTTTGTTTTTTTATGATAAAAGTTCATGATAATAAACTTTAACAACATAGTGTAATTCTGTATGTCTTTTGTGTATGGGTTAGGACAACTTTTGAAGTTGACAACAGTTAATTGGATTACTTTTGTGTTGCTGAAAAAAAAACTAGTGTTCTCCGTTTGCTTACAGTATAGTCGCAGAGAGCATAACGTGAAATGGATGCTGTTCTAATTAGCTTTCAGTTGTGGTATGTGTGCATGTGAATGTGCGCACATACATGCCAAGACATTTCTTATGATAAGGTCTAACCAGCTGATTGCTTTAGCCCTTGCATTTACAAAGATCAAACAAGTCTTGACCCAATTTTAACTCTTTTACTCCTAATAAGCTCCTTTACCCACCACAGGATGAAGCCTGACATATCTGTCTTCACATAGTGAATTTTTTCATACAGATAATGCAAGCAGCAAATGTGTCATCACAGGGGAAAAAAGTCTTTAATATTGCTGTGGTGAATAAAAACAAAAGAAAATGTTTCTTCTCTGCTGCAGAGCATAAGGGTTCATTATGTCATTTTGGTGTTGACAAATGACCTCTTCAGACATGCACATATGCTCATTCACAAATACCCAAAGCAGCAGTGCAAACATGCTCTCTGAACGAGACAATAAACCGACCAACTGTTCTGCTGTCTATTTAGCAATGTTGGGTTTTGTTCACTGTAAAAGAACTACTGGGCTCAAGCAAGTCTGCATGACAAAAGGGAGCAGAAGTCAGGGAGGTGAACGGTCGGAGAGTTGCATTCTGCTAATAATAGGGAGGAGGATGCTGGCATTCACGCTGGTGGATCAGGTCCATGGAAACAGATGTGACAGGGGGCGGTGGTGGTGGTGGTAGGAACTGGGGATCTGGTGGAAACTGGAGCTAGATAAATGCAAAAAAAAAACAACAAAAAAAACCAGAAAATTTAGAGAAAGGATCAATGAAAATAGATGATACCCGAGCAGAGATATGGAAGGGCTGCAATCCAGAGGACAGAAAATGACAGCCATCGGGAACCAAAGCCTATGTTTTAGTCCATAATCAATATATTAGTGTTGTAAGACAATGACGTTTAAAAAAAGATGGAGAAGGGAAACTGATCTCAATGAGAAAGGGGGTAGCAACTAGAAGCAGAGGCTGTGAATGTGAAAGGCGCTTTTGTTTCCCCATGGTGCTCCATTATGACTCCAGAGTGTAAACCATCCATTCTAAATAGAGGGCAGCTCACTATGGCACACACACATGCACAGAGATGATGAACCACAAGCACACCTCTCTGCAATTCTCCTAGCTCTCATCTCTCAGATCATCTTGTCCCACTTTCAAACACATTCTGCCAACCCCATCAAATCCAGATACATACACACGTAATAAGCAGATAGCGCTCTCTTGGTGTGGTGATAATGCCCCCTTGTAGTAGCATCTATCTTATGCAATGTCTTGTAATAGTGTGACCATTACGGAGTAACTGTGGTGATGGTTGCACTAGGTTACTGGGAGCAGAACTGGCAGAAATCCCTAATGCCTCTATTGCTTTTGGCTTGCCCTATTTTCTGTTCTTAGTACTTCTTGCCGTCTAGCAATCCTTTAGCCACTTGCTGTCATTAAGTGGCTAAAGTGTCAGAGAGCCTGACATGTACATGTGCTATTAGACAAATCAGAAGAACTTATGAGCCAAAACAGTTTTACTTTGTTGGTCTCATTTAAATTGTAAGTACACACTGCAAATATTTGCTTATCTGTAATTACCTGCATAGGTTTAAAAGGTTTAAGTTGAACTTGCTGGAGTAGAACTTCAGTGCCTTCAAAAAGTATTTCTACCACTTTAACTTTTTCACATATCACCTCACAAGCCTAGTTAAATTTTATTGATACATTATGTGATACATCAATCAAAATAACTAAATAGAGTTCACATACGGATAATGTAAACAATATAATGGAAACCAAATAACAGAGTAGACAGGTCAGAAATAAATTTGTGGAGAAGTATAAAGCAGCGTGTGGTTCTAAAAGAATAAACGTCCAATTCTTAGAACATCTAATCTGATCAGATGATCAACCAACATGGAGTATGGAACAACTGCAAACCCATCAAAACAACCTAAGCAGAGAAGCAACCAAGATGTTCCTGGTGACTTTCGAGATGCTGTAAATACCCTTTTCTCGGGTGGAAAAATCTGATAGGAGAACAGAAATCAGTTGGACTTTTCACAATGTTGCACTTGTAATATGTTTAAACTATGGAAAGAAAACCAAAAGTTTCCATCTCCTGATGAAACATCAGGAGATTCAAAAAGAGAATTTGGAAAGAGAGGCTTTGGTCAGCTGACATGAAATTGAACTTTGTTGCACTTTTTGAGTGAGAAACAAACTCAACGTGAAAAAACAGTGGAGGCCGCGAAGTAGAATTTGTTGCTTTAGGACAGAAAAGCTTTTTAGAATTGATGAGAGATTTCTCGTCAAACAGTAAGTAGACAGAATTATAATGAAACTTTTTTAGTGATACTAACAAGTTCAGGGTGATGACGGAACAAATTACCTACCTAAATGCTCTTCAGGATTTGTTGGGGAGAAAACTGGGATCAAACTCACAGCGTTCTAATTCCAAAATGACCACTCTTCCTAGCAAATCACAGCTGCCCTAAATGTAACACTGTCTTTGTAAGATATTACAAAAGATATAAAAGTATGACATTCACCTTCCAACAGATCAAAGGTCTTTAACAACTAGTTTCAATTGAATACATTTGATTACAGCATAATCGTGTGTTTCAATGACATAGACCAAAATCCAATTGAGAATATGTTGCAAAACTTGAAATGTTATGTTTACTGACATTCAGTAGTCTGACAGAACGAGAGCTATTTTTAAAAGAAAAATAGGTTCAAAATTGTCTCTTTATGTGGAAAGTTATGCCCGGACAGATTGCAACTAAGGTGGTTCTACAAAGTATTTACATAGGGAGTCACTCTGAACCAATCTTATAATTGTGTGGTGTTTTATGTTGGTAAATGACTATAAAATATAATTTTTTGGATGTTTTATGACATAATGCAAATACATTCTTGGGGCATTCATGCCTTTGCAAGCTATTGTATCCACAGGCATTTTATAAGGAAATACTATAGATACTTGTTTATCTGTGTCGAAGTGAGAAATTACTGGATTAGAAATGTGTTTTATTGCTTTCACTAATACTATAATGTTTTGAAATTACTCCAGTACACAAAACAGGACAGAAGCACACATTTTACACGGAAACTTCAAAAGCAATATGAGGACAGTTCGTAACGCTTCCTGACCTGCTACCTCACTGTGTGCTCCCTGCTTTGGCTGTCAGATGGAGTTAATGAGAATCTCTCAGGACCGCAGACAAGTTTTCCTATAGAGAACAGCCTGCTGGGATACACACACTCCTACACACAGGCACTTGCATAGGACACTGAGAGCCTTGTCCTCACACAGGGAGAGACCTGCTGGCCTATTGTAGATCCCTGTGGCACAGGGATCACCTCTTATCCCTCACAACCACACAGAACGCAGCAGGTAATTCAAAGCCACAATCACACACTCCAGTAGTGCCCCACACACTTGCAAGACATTGTAAGCACGTTTTTGCTTATATTTTATGTGCTCTCTTCCCAGCTCTCAATTTAATCACAGCTCTGACCCTGCTTCTCTCCATCTACCCCCTGTCTGGTTCATTTTCTCTGGTTTTCCTAATCCTCCCCCCAAACATCCATCTTGCTAATGCCCTATCTCAACACCCCCTCTGTCCCTTTCTCCCATAGCATCTACTTCTCCATGGCTTCTGCTCTGCCATTCAGCGTTGCTTGTCCCCATGTATTCATAGACCTCACTGATGGGGCAGGGAGTCTTTGTGAGCTGGTCAGCCCCCCCCATAACCCTCCTGTGACCCCCAGGTCCACGCAGTCACACATACGCACACACTGCAGCCTTCTCACCAGCCATATGGCATGGGCAATAAAGGGCTAACAAAAGCGAGCTAAAGAGGTGTCAGGTTTGTATGCGAGCTGCATCAATAGCAGGCCGAGCAGCAAGTCAGGGAGCACAGTCCAATAGATGGAATTGATTTCAGTTTTTTTTTTTTTTTTGAGATGGGGAAAGGAAAATGAGGGGACTTTCTACCTTTTCTTCTGCCGTCAAACTCATTGGCTCAATGAAGAGTAATGAAAGGTGGCTCTTGCTCGAGCACAATGGGGGCACTCCTGATGGACTGTTGAGCAATGCAGATCTGTCTTCATCATCGGCGTAGATTTGTTTTTTGTGTGTGTGCGTGTGTGTGTGTGTGTTGACAGCCATACCATCATCATCATCATCATCACTGTTGCATCATGAATGCGTCCTCTTCAGCCATAGACCTTTGTTTTTTTATCATCTATATATTGTCACTAAATTTATCCCAATTTTTACACTTTGGTGAATCATTATCTGTATATGACAAGGACTCTTTTATTGTAAATAATTGTAATAACTTCTGATTGACTGATGGTCTTGTTGTAAAGACATGGGCATCACACCAACTCTTCACAAGGCTAAAGAAAATGTTCTTGTGGAACTTAACTTAAGTTCAGTGCTTTTATAAAACCTGAGGGGTTTCTGTTTAAAATATGAATGCCCAATCTTTGAAAAACTTCACCTGCTTCTGTTATGTTTGAGATATCTTGCAATAAACATTGCTTTATGTTAGAAAACATCATATCAGCGTGTTTGTTTTTTCTGAAAAGCTTATATTGATTTTAAATATCATTTTAAAACTTTCTCATACACACGCAGACTTGTTCCTTACCAAGTTTTACTTGTTCTGTTTTGTTGTTGGATAACTGAATGTAATGTGATTTACTCTGAAAGGACGTGTAGCCGAAAGACCTTTAAAGGTATCTGTTTATTATAGCAAGATAACCTGCTTGCAAAGACACATCAAAATGTGTACGTGTGTGTCTTCTCTTAAAAGTGCGTGTTCACAGCAGGGTGAGCCTCATGCCCTATTTCAGTCAGGCCTGATATGATCAGATGTCAGGGTGTGAGCTGTCTGTGTCTCTCTGGCCGTTGGCGTTTGTGCTCGAAGGTGAGAAAAGGTCTAAACGCTGACACAGTGCAACATCGCCTTTGATATTCTTACCGCAAGACACAGATCCACCGGAAACAAGCCAAGACAAATGCAGGAGTTAAAATAAGAAGGGGTGAGTTTTGAAATGTAAAAAGCCTGGTAAAAAAAAGTCCACTGCAGAAAGAAAGAGAAGAGTGTCAAAAAAGCTGTTGCAACTGTGGTCTTTGGAAATACTCATACATTTCTCAATAGGCAATAGAGGGTGATTTTGTCTTCATGATAAAGTGAAAATGAGCTTACTCAGTTTGTTTCGCAAGATGTGGGGGTGTACAAAATGTCATTTCAAAATGTAATTTGCAAGCATTTCTCTTTATTACCTTTGGGAAAAACCACCAGAAAATAAATATAACTAAAGCTCTATATAACCTATCATGCTAATATATAGCCCTTTTTACTTATGTCTGTCATTCGAAACCAAACGTGGGCAATATTAATGCCAATGTTATTCTTACTGTAACAGGGACTCACATTACCCAAAAGAAGTAAGCACCTGATGTTTTCTGGAATAGTTAGTGCCTTGGGAAAGAGATCATACCTTTCATCATAGATTGTAATACATACTTTTGGACAGTGTTAACATGTACCTTAAAAAAGTAACAAATACTCACCAATCCTCTAAAAATTAACAGTGTTATTTTAATGATTACTTGATTTCAAAAGTAGCTAATTTAGACTCATTCTCAATGAATGTATACACAAAACATCCATAATGCTATCTAGCATCATTACCCCATGTTAACTAGCCTGGCCATTGTCTTCCTGCGCAACTCCACTCGGAAAATATTCTTGCTTATAGCACTGTTTGGGCTTGTTACCCCTGATTGTCTCTGGTAAATTTTCTACCAGTCTAATCAGCAAACAGATGGAGAAGTTGTGAACTATTATGTAGATTTTCTGTGTTGTTTTGGAATTGTATTCCGTCCGTAATTTTATCAATGGCAGAGGAGGAAGGGAATGAAGACATTTACCAGATGTTGGTCATGGTTCCAAATATTTGATTAACAGATCATTCACATCAGATCTGAACTTCTCTCGTCGCAGTGGAGGACAGTTGTTTACAGCACAAGCAACATTAGATAACAACTGACACATTAGTTACTTCATGGGCAAACGTTAGCAAATGGGTAAAATTTAGAACCTCAACACTGTCCATGCCTCCAGGAAGCAATTGTTTCTCAACAGTCAAGAGCCCATATATGCTCAATGAAACAAATGGTATAGAACAAGGGGCTGGTTTTAATGCTTGCTTTCTCCAGATACTAATTAGACAACCTCTGAAGGCAACTGATTTAACTGGATCTTGTTTTGGGGTATGAGAGAAAAGGGGAGTGGATACAAATGCATGTTGCTATTCAGATTGGCAATACATTTTGCGTTGAAAAACAGGTAATGTGAGTTTATCACATCAAGATGAAATTAAATGGATCAATCTTTGTAGTTGCAATATTGCAAAATGTGAAAAAGCAAAAGGGAAATAATATTTCCCTACATGGACAGGTTTTGCACTAAGAATCAAATGAGCTGTCACACCCTGATTAATAGCTTTAGTATTAGTGCCTCTTGTTAAATAAATTAATTATTTCAGCAGTTTTATGCTAATAATTTATGGCTACAAAACAATCCGGTGTACAAAAAGTTAAAAGTTCATACTTAAAGATTTTATATATTCCACTTTCATTGCAAATCATTTTATTTTTTGCTCCAAGCAATTGACCTGGGGAAAAAATTATAGAACAAAATTTAGAAAAGCAGAGTTATGTTGTCTTTTTTTTTTTTTACTTTTATCTGTGCTGGAGGGGGTCCAAGGAAAGAAAATGAATCACTCTGAGATAACTTTTTAGATCAGCTTCATCACAGAAGATACCTGTTGTGCAGATTTTTTTTCTCCATTTTCTTTCACTTTTCCCACAGGTACAATATATGACCCAGAAAATGCAGTGGATTCATGCCAAATTTTATGATTAATTAATTGATAAAAATATGCGCTCCCTAGAGAAGAATAAAAAAAAAATTCAATGTACAGGAGAATGAAACAAATATTAACAGGCTTCCTTAAACCAAAATGTTTTTTGTTCACTGCATTTCTCTGGTTTCTTTTGCATTTTCAACAACCACACCTCAACCATTGCCTTAGCTTTTGAACATTTATCTCTACAACTATGACTAGTTGGATACCAATATAAAATCAAAGTGCCTGTGAAGCCTAACGCTACAGATGCATACGCACAATGTAAAATGGAAGTCCACACATGTATCCGCTCACTTGGACTCACAAACCCACAAATCACAGGTCTCATTTAGATCCCTTTCTGTGTTTTAATTAGAGCCGAGGCAGGCTAATCACCTCCTTAGTAGACAGCATCACTAATGAGACAGAAAGGGAGGAGCTGAGAGGGAGAAAGAGAGGAGAGGCGCACATATAATTGAAGGTAGCAAAAACGAATGGTGGAGGAGAAAGTGGCGAGGAATAAAGAAAGCAGACACGAGAGGTTGTTAGGAGTAAGTGGATTACATAGAAGCAAAAGATATGTGGTTGAAGTTTGAAGGAATAACGAGGGAAAAAAACAAGAGTGGGAGAGGAGAGTTGGATGGAATATATAAGGACTAGAGGGAAAATTAAGCTTGAGCTGACAACAAACAGACGTGCTCCAAGGGAGGAAGAAGAAATGTGAAAACTGGACTTCTAGGACGAAACACTAGATGAGATAAGGAAATTCGAGGAGAGTGCAGCAGGAGAGTTACAAAGAACCCTGAGAGAAATAATAAAGAGTCCTTTACCTCCCACAAAGCCAGCCATGTCTGCTACAACTCCCTTCAACCCCCTGCCCTCCCTGCTTTCCTGCCTGTGTCCCTGTAGTAGATCCTTTCATGCTGTCACCCTGCCAGTGTCTGAATAGCCTTTTATTATTCAACAGTGTGGGTAGGTCAAAGGGGTCACTGCACAGCCCACCACTCTGCCACCAGCAAACATCTAAACATACTCTGAAAAACGTGACCCCACCTGAATACTTGCACATCAAGTGAAAGAAAAAAAAAAGGATGAGGGTGCTTGTTGTTGATGCAGAATAGGTGAATTTGAACCAAAACACACACAAAATTTCACAGGTAGACTTGATCAGAGTCCTAATTAAGTCAACCTAGATATATCAATACCAGTAATATGAGCTCTTCTTTCATTTTACGTTAATCTTGACAAATGGTAAAAACATGTATAAAAACTAAAGGCATTAAAAGACATCTTTAGATGAAGCACTATTGGTAAAAGTGTGCATTCAACTCCAAGAATGAGACTCAATTTCAAGCTTACGAGAACTTAGAGGAGGTTTTAGAAATATTTATTAGATAAAATAAGTATCACATTTTTATTTTCACAAATAGAATAAAGGTTTTACAAACCAGGAATTGTGATCGAAGCAAACTAAACTGACAGCAGAATCATCCCGTCAAGGTTTTAGGTTGTTTAAATAATCAGTTCTCGAAGTTGAAATATCTAGTCGTTCTACTGCTGCACCTCATTTTATGTCCTGACAAAAAATATTTATGTTCTTCTCTTTGCTCCTTGTTCTGTCTTGGAACAAACCCGTTTGGTGTTTATACCATAATAACCATTTTTGAGTCTCTTTTTCACAGCCATCTGTGCCTGTGTTGGACACATTGTCAGAACATAGACTGCTACAAATATTGTTGTGTTTTTGTCCCTCTAAGAACTCTGGTATTAACAGAGCTTAATTCAAAAAGAGAGGTTTTGGATAATTTAGATTTGGATTTGCCATGTGGTTTCTCAAGCTAGGATGTTTTCCCTCCATTGTTTGCAGAATTCCTATCAAAGCAAGCTACAATGCTCAAGCAACTTCGGGAGTTAGTTTGTATTATCAGCTAATCAGAAGGTCAACAAGCAAGAATGCTGAAATCCAAAATTGCCTCAGTTTTTCATCTTTATGGATGACTGGAGGAAGTGTTGCAAGTAGGGGAAAAGTATTCTACAACCATCCCAAAAGCAAGAGGTCAGTGTTGCCAGCTGCTAAATTTTGTCTTTGCAAAAAGGCAGAACTCAAATCGTTTATTTCACCAAAAAGGACTATGTTATAAAACTTTTTTGATGAAAGTTTGAGTTCTGATGTTAAATTCTTTTCTCTGTGCTTTGAGTAGGCTGGTATGAACTGGTATGCTCTTATAAAATTTACTCCTCAGAGTACCAGGACTTTTTTCATTGGTATGTGTTTCCCTTAAAGCTTCACTCCACCCAGCCAGCACAAAATCCACTTGGTCATTGCAAGCTTTCCCCTGGCTTGTATCAAGCATACTCTGTTCAAACACAGGGGTCTACAGCAAGTACTGCAGGAATTGCCTTAGCTAATATGTGATGGGAGTTAAGGTGTGCGTATGTGGTAGCTACGTGAGGATGGGTGTGGCTTGTGTATGCACTGTCTGACCTGAGACTTCAAAAAGAAATTAAGGTCTTTATTGATCAAAACTGGAAAGAAAAGTAAGAACAATGAAAAACAAACAAAACAAAAAAAGCAAGCAGACAGGCAGTCTGATGGCAGCTCGCATAGCCGCAAGAAAAAGGAAAGGGGAGGGGGATGGATGGATGGATGGATGGATGGATGGATGGATGGATGGATGGATGGATGGATGGATGGATGGATGGATGGATGGATGGATGGATGGATGGATGGATGGATGGATGGATGGATGGATGGATGGATGGATACTATGAAGCTAGGAAAAAGCTAAATATATCAGGATTGGACAACAAACTTCACAATAAAAGTCAATCGTTTTGACTAGAAGTCAAAAGTTTGTATTATCAGCTAATTGAATAATTTGCAGGTTTCTGCAGAAGTGGTAAAAGTGTAAAAAACAATAGCGAAAGAATGGAACCAAGTAATTAACTGCCTACTAGATGTATTATATTATCCCATATTCCAGACAGACATGCATAAGTACAGACTTTTCAGAGACAATAAAACCAAGGCAATTAAATAAAATAAAAAATAGACGTGGCAACAAGTGAAATTTGTGCTTAACAGCAACAGGACATATAGAAAATACAGATTTTTTTTTCAGGCAAGTGGGCTGCACATCAAGTTGATAATGTCTGACAGTCCCTGATGCATTTATTATAACACTTGTCTACTCCTTGTTAGCCCACCATATCTGTCTCTCCCATGCATCTGTAGCCCTGGAAGCAACTCTGGCATTTTCCTGGGATGTGCTTGTGTCTGTTTGTGTGGATGTGTGAAGGTATATGACTGTCCGTGTGTGACAGGGGGAAAAACAGAGATAACAGTAGTCCGCTGGTATCAGCTCTATCTTATCTTCAACACAGCCAGAAGCAGGTATACAAGCTAATTGGAAAGTGGCAGACACATCGCAGACTGGTGAAACACACATTCACTTCTTCCAGCTAGTGGAGCAGACCGGTAGAATTTGAAGGAAGAGAGGACGAGACCAAACAAAAAAAAAAAAAAAAAATATCATAGGATGAAAATGAGACAAAAGGAAGGAGAAGTAGTGGTAGAAGTGACAGAACAAGAGGAAGAGATTGCGCTGGAGATGGAGGCTGGGGGAAATTGTGGGAAGACAGCAAAGCTCACAGATGCAATATCAACAAGACAAATGGTAACTAAGCCACACTTCGCTGCGGTATGCTACAGGTTTTGTGCCTATTCTGTCTGTATGTATACTGTCAGAACTGGGCACTAGGGAAATAGGAAAACAAATAGTTTCTCTCATTTAACTGTGCAGTATGTGAATCTTCTACACTTGATAATGAATCACTTTGTGAAATCTTTGCTTAACAGATATACCTCATTAAGTCTTCACAACTCCTCCTGCATTGTGTACTGCTAATGTGTTTACCTTAAACTTTCTATCTTTGAAGAAACACTATAGGTATAAGATAATAATTCATCAATGCCAAAGTGTAATGATACTAAACTAGATTACATGTGTTTCCAAGACTTGGTAGATTGTTTGTAAATTATGTGAAAATAAGACTAAGTGTACACCTCCATGATAGATTAGATTTCTCCCTTGAGAAAATCAACAGCAACTCTATGAGCATGAGACTGAATGTCATATCCTACATTTAGATTTTTAGTTAGTATTCCCACTTCCCCTTGGCACTAAATTCAGATAGCGATTAAAATATTCCAGTGGGAAATAAAACATCGCTTCAAGAAAGAAGATAAAAGTGTAGTGCTATAAAAATATTTTTTTTTCTTTTTATGGATTGGATCTGGTTTTGTTTTTTGTCACACTATAATATTTCATATCATTACATTTTGATATTGGACAAAGATAAGCTGAGTAAATGCAAGATGATGTTTTCAAATGATTTCATTTGATAAAGGAAAAAAAAATGAAACAATTCACACCTACCTAGCCTTATATTATTAAGGCTTGATTCACAAATTAAATCTGATTAACCCCATCGTTTGGGCTGATGAGTTCTATTTCATTGGCTTCAGAGAGGTCTGATTACTGTTATACCATTAGAGCCAAGAATTAAGTTGAATCAGAGATTGTAGTTTTAGTCTGTGGTTTTGATTCTGTTCTTTTGTACTTTGATTATTTGTGCCATAAATACTGTCACATAAGGTGTTCCAACCTGGTTCATTTCTTTGTGTTGACCTTCTTGAGCTTGTGCTCTGGTCACTGTGCTGGTTTACAAGAAATTTTTGTTTTTAGTGTTTTGTTTCTGGTTCTGCTCCCTTTGTATTTACTATATGATTATTTGTAATATCATCCAGATTAATGATTAGGTTCCTGAGCTGTTTTGCATTTCCTCTGATTAGTCACATATGGTTCTCATTCCACTCATCAAGCATCCCAGAAGTTAAAAGCTTGCCAAAAACATCTGTTCTCCTTTGTCTGTTTCCTCCATTCTGGCTTTCCTGTGCTCCATTGTTTTGCTTCTTCTCTCTATTTTTTCTTTTTTTTTTGTGCTAGTTCCTCAGTTTTCTGTAAGTTCTTTACTATCATTGCAATTATCATGGGACAAACATTGTTTCCATGTTTGTGCACATTCCATCACCTCAGCAAAACATAGTATTCGTCGACAAAGGGTTGTTGCAACACAGCAACAACTAAAGAAATGTAAGAATTGATGAGTAACAATGTCTTGGAGACCTCGCACATTGGAAAACATCACAACACCTTTTTAAGCCTTAGCTCCACCAAATCACAGAGAAGCCGTTATTCACAAGTAGAAGGGGAAAAATCTGGTGAACTTTCCTCGATGTTACTGATCTACCAAAATGATCCCCAAATTATATTAACAGCTTGTTCTCAAAGTCACAAAAGAATTAAGTACATCTGAATCAGTCCAAAATCACTTATCTCATTATCTGTCAAGTCTTGTCTTTGGAATGTCCATCCTGCTAAACGTGGCTAAAATCCAGAACATAGAATTGGAGGGAACAAATATTGAAAGATGTCAAAGATACTTGCAGTAATGTGATGTTCGGGGTTTGTTCATTGCTTGGGGACCTGGACAACCTTTCATGATTGATGTAACTGTAAATTCTGCTTTTCTCCAGAGAATCCTGACATATTGTCGTCAGCGGTATACTGCTTATGTTTGAAATGATAAACACAAAAATAAGATTTGGTTGTGACAAGTTTAAATTGAAATTTGAACCAAGCCAAGATCCTCTGACATAAGCGTAAACAGGTGGTTCATGCTTAACAACCCTCCAATTAGGATGAATTAAAACAATTCTGCAAAAAATAATGAACCAAAACATCTCAGTACTTTTGTAAAAGTCTTAAAGCTAATTATCTAAAAAACGTGTTGTAGCCAAGAACAGCAAACTCGTAATTAGGTTTATGTGACAATTATTTAACATTTATTGCGAATGTTTTCTTTTGCAAACCAGTCCTTATTTTTAACAACGATTCATTTTATGTCAATTTATCTGACTTGGGTCGGCGCTAGATAGAAAATTAAATCCTTAAAGCAGATGAAAAACTACATGCCAACATTAGTGTTTAGGTTACTCAAATCAGCTTTTCAGTGACTTTATGTGTGCATTTTGTAAGTTTATTGGTATATAAACATTGCACATTATATTTATTATCTCTGAAGAGAAAACAAAAACTATAGAACTGGATAAATTGCTGCAAAATAACCATTAAATATTAAAGGGAAATTATAAATAGAATAAAGGTTCTGAGACACTTGATTTTTCCACTGAGAGAGCTGTTGGTATGACAGTAAAAGAGATTGTCAGAGAGGAAGATTAAATGTTAGCTTTTTGAGCAGGTGTGTGGCCAAAATTTAAAAACATGTCTAAGCTCTGAGATTCAGTTCTACATTTGGTTTTACAGAAATCAAGAAACTGCTTTTTCATTATTGTTTTGAGTTTCTAATTGAATTCTTTGCTGCATAACGCATTCTCTTCATTCCCCAGAGAAGAAATCATTTTGTAAGAGATGTTGTAGAGGCAGTTCATTTCACACACTACAGCACTTTGCAATGTAAAACATAAAAGCAGAAAATTGTATAAGTTAAAAAGTTTGGACTTGAACTGAGACTCCTGACAGTCATTGATTTTGAAAGATGTTGCAACTCTTATAAATGTGTTGGAAAAGGGGGGCTAAAATAGACTAACAACAAGCAGTTCTAGGTTATGGGTGTGTTATGAAATGAGCTTAATATTTGCCTTTAGGAGGCCTGGAGTCTTTATTTGTCAGAATGACAAGGAAATAATGCTACACATAATTAACAGATTTGATTTGGTTTTGGGAAGACCACTAAAGAAACATAGTGTTGACCTGTTTTACACATTCTAAAACTAGTTTTGATGTCTGTTCAAGATAATTGTATTAGAACATGAAACTGTTTCCAAATTTCAACAATCTAACCTGAAAACCTTTATCCTCAGATGGATAAAGGAAGCAACAGTGACAAGAAGTCTGTTTGGAGAGCTCAAAGTGAGGCTTTCAAACCTAAAAATGCTGCACCAAATATTATGGGAGCATTGTGACAGGATTATATTTCACAGCCAGTGTGTGTTTCAAGAGGACAATGATCACAAGCATATGTCAAAACTGATTTTGGAGTGAATTAATCCATCTAATATTAAGTCTTTGGAATGGGGTCAAAAATGTGTAAATCATGCTTCAAGGTTAGTTGGGCTAGAAAACCAGCCAGTTTAACCAAATCTACTCAGATATATGATCTTCAACCTTTCCCATATCCACCCCTATGCATAAGTATCTGTAATCTCTAACTGTATCAATTTACAAAGCATACCAAAATGCAAAAAATATAATCTCTTGGCTTTTATCCTACAGCAGCCTAGAAAGAAGTTTGAATATTTTTGTCTTTCTTTGAGGAAATAATATTGTGATGGGTGTCTTTTTCTCTGTGGGTCATATAAGTAATTATGGTGGATTTGTGTCGAATAAAAAATGGAAATCAAAACAGAGCTCATACACACAACTAGAAAGGTAAGAACTCACGATAATCTTTATGGATTGCAACACTGGAACTCAGCGTCCTGCCTTGTTCTTATTACAGATGAAAGCCTTCATCTCGTGCAGGTTTCCTGGTATGCCTGCTGAATCAGAGTGTGTATGTGAGAGAGAAAGATGTTAAACACCGGGTAGCTATCACTACATATAAAAGTAATCAAGCGTGAACAAAAGCCGGTGTTGATGATGATGTGGTACTTGTGGGAATTAATTTGGGTAATTATGATGCATGCTTGTTTGGTTGGTGTTTTAAAAAAGTGAAAAAAATCTGGAGGGCATGTTAATCAGCAAAATATGCTTCTGTGTGTTTCAGTAGTTATAATGTAAGCATAATTGTGGCTAACCTGATGTTGTATCCGCATGTGTTTATTTAGTGCCTGCTCTCGTTTTCCACCATTGATGAGGCCCCTGGGAGCGACAGTTTGCATTTAGGCAGTGTGTGGTTTTTTGTGTTGAAGTTTCTAAAGTAAAACCATTAGAGAACATCCTTTCCGTTTGCTGTTTACATAGCGCTGTGAAGTGAATTATTTGCTTGTTAGCAGAAAAGGCAATAATACCAGCCAAGGAGTGATGCAGACTTGATGAGACTTGTTTAATGATAAGCAGCTTTGATTAATATTTTGCTTATCTCTGTGCACTTGAGAAATATTTTTCTGTGTCAAGTTCTGTTAGTCAGATTAAGATTATTTGGATTTTTTTCATTTCACAAATAAAATGATATTTACTTCTCAGATCACTGCGTTATCTGCTACACCCCGTCGGAGACTCAGGTGTCGCCGGCTCAGACTCGTTAATGCAGGAGATTCCAGAAGAGTCAGTGAGTTAAAATCAATTCATCTTTAATAAAGACACAAAATATATCTTGAAGAGCCACTTAGACATCAAAATGCGTACAACATTGCCCAGTGCGAATTCCAATGCAATCGAGGTCTTTTTGTGTGTACAAACTGTTATATTTAAAAAAACACTCCCTGTCTGTCCTGCTGTTATCTACTCCATTGTCATTAGTCTACTTTCCTCAGTAATGTTCCGTAGTTGCATCCCTCTGACATACATAGTAATCTAACGAACTCAGAGATTACCATGGTAAGAGTGAGTTGGTATGCTGAAAGGGAGCAGATACCACACTCGTTGTTCACATGTCACTACAAAGTAAACCTATGACTATAAGTACGTAAAACATTCAACAAAGATAATTTCAGAATTCATATATTCTCCACAATCCCTAACCATTTCACAGTTGAAATTGTAGATTTTGTTTCTATTTTAGCCTCTCAACCGTTTCCTCCTTGATACCACCATTATCATTATGATATTAGTTAGATTAAATATATATATATATATATATTTTCAGAGTAGTAAACTGGGATCTGAAGGAAAATTTGGTAATTGGCATGCTGGAAGAATAATCTCTCTGGAATTTCAAGTGACTGGCAGTAATAAGAATGCAATATTATGCATGTGCAGGTCAGGTGAGGACAAATGAAACTAAATTAAATGCAACATCAGTCACCTTCATTGTCAAGAGAGTGAGGATTTGAATAATAAAATTGGCTTCACTTTATGAAATGTCATCATTCCATCCATCTTTCCGTTTTATCCAGCCACCATCCATCCACTTTGTCATTTTGTCCGAATTTTGTTTTCGTTTCCCTTCCCTGCCATTTTTGCATCTTTGTCACTCGCGTGCCTGCTGAGCCTGATTGAACAATTGCTGTTCACTGTTTGGCTTCTGTCCCAAAATCCCCTGCATAAACTCAAGACACCATGTTAAGCATTTCCACAGCGAAGCCTAACAGCTTATGAAATCTGTGGACAATTTGTTCATCTTTACAGCAAAACTGCCTTCCAGAAAAAAAATGATTGTCTGAATCCACTTTATCTCCCTAGTTTGTGTAACCTTTCCCAAGGTCTTTCTTTTTCTGCTCCCCTGACCAAATCAGTGGGAGTTCAGGTGTGACTAGGCTAGAGTATGACTAATAAGGGACACTCGCACACACACACAAATGGCAGTCACACCTAGGAGTCTGCACTCTCACACACATTTTGAAGTACCCCAGCTCTCTCAAGGTTGTCACAAATCAATCCAGCGTTGTTTTCATTAAGTTCAGGTGAGAAGTGGTGTGTGCAAATGATGGAGGAATGAGGTTTTAATCATGAACATCTGAAGGGCCAGAGGGTACACAGACGTTTTCATCTCTTTTCCTCTTAGTAAACTGCTATGCTTCTCCCTCCTCCTACATTTTCATTCAATTTTTCCACTCTTACTCTTCCTATTCCTTCTTTGTTTCCCCCCGTTTCTAACTCCACAGTTTCTGTTTCCCCTTTACATTTTAAAAATCCCCATGCTTTGAACACAAATCTCCCATATTTATATACTTATAGACCCTTATATTATACATATGCATATATAAAAATTAAGATTCATTATATTTAATGATGAAATTTCAACCGAGAACAATACCAAAGAAACTAAGAAACGCTGGGAGCTAGTCAGGAATAAATTTCTCAAAGTAATATCTATTTTCAAATAATTTGATGAGAAAAAAGAAAGTAAGAATAAAGATAAATCTAATTTTATAAAGGGTCACTCTTTATAAAATCCTCAGGAGTTTCAGGAGTTGAAAATACAAAGAATTAAAAATTCTGAAACAGAAAGTACCTACTTTCTGATCTGTAAACACGTTTTTCGCTCACTAATGGAACCAACCTGCTTGCAGCTGCAATAGTCCGATTTCTCAGCCTGGCTTCTTATTATATCTTGGTGCAAAAACCGAAAATTTCACCCAGACTGGAAGGCCAGTGGTTTTTGTCAATTTTGTTGGATGTGCTAGGTGATTCCTCTGCATTTGAACACAAAAATACTTAAAGTCTGTGATGATAAATATTTCAGAGAAGTTTAGGAATAAATGTTTCACAGAAATTTAAAAAAAATAAATACCTATTCCATCTCAGTCTGACAATTTGATGAGAGTTAGATGTTGTCACAACAGCCTGTTCGTTCAAACTGAAGTATATGAACAAACCTCTTTGCCTTCTTCATGCCAGACAGGTAATTAAATGAATGGCTTCTACCGTTTTCTTTCTACCATATTCTTGAGACAAGAGACCGAGAAGGTAAGCAAACTACATTTGTAGATAAAACTACATGATGCAAAGAGTGGCATTCCAGTGGGTAAAAAATATTATTTAAACATTAACAATTTAAACATTTGGGGATCATTTAAGAAGCTTCTTTTTAATTTTCAAATTACCACAGTACAATTATTCACAGAAGAAAACTTGTCCATGCACTGACAAATATTAAGACAATTACTTTGATCATAACACATGAGAGTCATAAAAACATAGATTTTTATAGATTCAGGAGACTATCTTTGGGATTGTTATTACTAATTTAAAAAGGTTTGTTGAGGATATTTTGAAACCAGTCAAATGTAGGTAAAAGGTCAGGTCAGAATGTTTCTTCACCATACACACAATCACCCTTTCAATTAGTCTTTCAACATATTTCATCCCTATGTTATCATACCCACCATCTATCCCACTTATGTCACAGCTGTCAGACCTCAATAAGTGTAACCCTTGTGCAACCCCAGGAAGTGGGTCAGCAGGGGATACTTAAACATGTAGCTGTCTGGTAAGGGCCTAACCTGAGGCAGAAAATCACCTCCTGGATACACCCATACAATCACACTCAGACCTAGAAGTGCTCTCACACATACACAGATTTTATGGATGTCTGGGCTTAGAACAGAGCAGCAAAAGTGTAGCTCTGTTGAACTCCAACTTATGTTACTTTTAATCAGTGCAGGTTGTAAGCGCTGCAGACTGCAGAAACAGAAGGGGCTTTGTGTCACTCGGACCAGGCACCTCTGTCCCCAATACCTGGTTTTCAACATGAACCTCCCAGTCTAATGTGTGCCAGCAAGTTTCTGGAGCTAATTATCCTGTTTGTCTTTGTATTTGAACTCGATGGATTTTTGGCTTGACGTTGCGCTTCTTCCTCTACTTCCCAATTTAAAAATGATGAGAAAACGTACAAATCCCTTGGATTTGTTTGGCAAAACTCAAGACCTTGACCTCATTATAAGCCATGCACTGCAGCTGAAGGAACAACTTTTGTCAATAGAGCTGTCATATGTTATTTTCTTGTGGCTGTAAGTGGCTCTGATGCAAATGTTTTGATGCTGTTCATTCATGTCCACTGACATCTTCAAAAAAGCAGCTGTCACTGCATGTTTTAAAACAGATATATCAAGAGATGATGGCTGCCTTCATGAGGATAAAGCCTGGCCTGTCCTCATTACCAGCCTGACATACATGCTCTATCAAAGAAATCGGACCAAGTGAAGACCAATTCTGTTTGGATGTGACATGTTTCCGAGAGTCTTCCCTTTCTAAAACACTAATCTCAGGACCCCAAATTAGCTGTCAGTCATCAACGACATACAGACATCGCATCGTGCGAGAGGCAGTCCCCAACAAATCAACAACCCGTCAATCATGCGCGCACACACACAAACACGTACTCACTGACGTCGACACAAATGGGTAAACAGTGCGTGTGTGGACACATACACACAATCAGGGACCCATCGATGTGTCTTACATCTGATAGCATTTCCTCCCTTAGACTAATAAGCCCTAACTCTGTTTTCTTCATTAATTCAAGGTGACCTGCAAGGCATTAGAGAAAAGAAGCGGAGCTGAGGGCTCTCAAGTGGCCTCCTAATTAATATACATTTGCTGCTTATATTGTCTCACTGAACTGCTGTATAATTGATATAAGCTGCCTCCACTCCAAAAGGGATCGTTAAAAAGTCAAGGAAATATTTATAGGTATCCGACTGCCAATATGTATAAGCTGGTATTAAATATTGATTGACTTGGTTTTGGAACTTAATTTCATTGGCTGAATGTTTAGATGATAGCAGAATCGCCCTCCACTGTATGTACACTGACATTTAATTGTACATTTTTTAATTTGCCAACTAGATGACCTCTTAAGACAATTGGCCTGACATTATTTTATTTTGGAGTTTTAGAGTAAAGCGAGCAGAATATCAATGCACACAACACATTTTGAGTTTTTATTTACACAACTCTTAAAGAGGGGCATCAAAGACATACTTAGAGTGTTGCTGTTATTCTTTAATTCATGTTTGAGAAATCAAGGATTTCCTCTGGAAATCATTGAATCTCCTCAACGACACTCACTGGAGGCTCCCTATTTCCACAAAACATTTTCTTTAAGCTGTACTGGCCAGTTGAGCTTCCTTTCCGCCTATCACAGCACCCCTTAATTTATTATTTTTCTTCCTCTCCACAATCTACGGTAAAACTCAAAATCATTTGTATAACAGGCAGATTTATATTACAAATTATTTTTATTGAAAAAAAAAATCTGTTTCTGGAATGAGACTGAATACAATTTGTGGCATTTTGGGGAAAAAAAAAAAAAAAACTATAAATTTTACTGTCAAAATTACATGTGGAAAAAGTTCCAAATTACAATTAAATTAAATTAATTTATGATTGAACCTCTCCTTATAATTCCTCACCAGGATTTTGCTTTAACTGTATTTGTTTCTATTGTCCATTTTTCCATCGGAGTGTCAGAAAATCTAGATGGTCTGTCCTCAGTGCTTTGGTGGTGATTGCTTGTGAAGTCTTTGTGTTTCTTTGTCCCATGTCTTGGTGGGCCAGGGCAATTTGCTGTCAGTGCCTTTTTGGTAAGAGAATGTGTGCGCTAACCCCGCAGATGCATGTGTGTGTGTGTGTGTGTGTGTTTACAAAGAGTCTGCTGTGAATCATGCAAAGAATTAGGCCAAGGAAAGAATGACTGGATGATTATGAAGCAAACAAACAAGGATCACTAATGGAGTAGAACATAATAGAACAGAAATCTACTAACTTGGGAGACTCAAATGCAACAGTACACTTGTCTTTCAAGAAAAAGAGAAAAAATGAATACAGTTCTCAACCACATTGGTAGACAAAGTCTTTAAAGTAGTAATAACTGTAAGACTGAGGATAGTTCTGTCAAGGCAGAACAGCAATATGTTAACTTTAAAGGTGACCAGTCACATTCTTTCTTTGCTTAGGCAAGAAATTTGTTCGGCAACTGTTGACATAGCCAGCAATATGCTACACTCAGAGTACTGCGATCAGCGCACTCACTGTGAGCATGAAAAGACTAGGCTACCCCTTTTGTCTGCTTACACACACATATAAATAAACACACAAACACATCCACAGAAACAGATAATAGTGGTGATAAAGCAATAAAGGTCTGTGAAACCCTATGCAAAGCAGAGAAGATACAAGGGAATACATGAATGAATAACAATCACAGCTCTGATAGGGGTAGTTCTTTATATTTGTGTACGTGTGCATGCGTGTGTGTGCGTGTGTGTGTGTGTGTGGTGGGGGATGGCATCAACTTTCCCCTTCAAGCAGCAGTGAAAGCAAGCTCCTGTCCCCACTGTGGTCCTTCTCCTCCCCTTGGCAAAAAAGGGAATCCACCAAATAGCAGCTAATTGAATGAGTGACAATGAGTGGCCAGACGAGGCGACAGATGCTCGCGTGCCTTTACAACCAAGCCACCAAAAGACTCACCGCACCCTGATGATTGCACACACACTTTTGTTTCCACTGCTATGTGGATGCAATTTAATGCAACTGCTTCTTAAACTTGTGGTGTCTATGTTTCCTTCTGAGCAGATTTTCATTGAATAAATATAGACACCTTACAGAGCAACATTAGAAAATTATGGTTCACAAGCGAAGGGACAAAAGAAGTCCGGTAATAACTTCTATAATAAAAATGTAGTTGAAAATTGGTTATAGTTAATGAAATAATATAAACAACTCTGACTTTCGACATCTTGGTTTCAACTAAAATTCAGTGCTACGTTTCTGGTGGAGTAAATAAAAACAAGGACTGGGAGACCTGGAATATAGCCATAAAAAAAAAAAAAAGATATTGGCTGACATTTAGGGATTGAGGGGTTGAGTTGAAGGTGGTGGATGAAACGGTGGCCATGTAATTGTGGCTGAGAGATGTTTTATTCACTCTGAATTTGTGGCTATAAGATCTGGACACACAGAAGGAGACGCCACATGAACGATTCTGCAGCCAAGCAAGAGGCAGTTTGCCTCTTGTAGGTGCTTATTGCATGCATTTGTAGAGACAGCATTGTGCTTCTGAAACATCAATGAATCAATAAACAATAAAAATGGGAGGCTAAAAACAGAAGTTAAACAAAATCTTTCCAAATCTACGGACACCCCTCCTTTGCACCTGCTGGGGGGATGAATATTCGTAGCATGAATTACTTAGCTCTAAATCCACTATGTTTGTTTGGCTCCTCTGATTATCTAGCGTGCCTAAACGTATTAAGCCTCCATCTGCTTTTTTTTACTTAGATTATAGCCCACCCCCCTCTCTACATTAATTGTTGTATTCTGCCGTTTTTAATACCTCAGTGCACCCGCAGCCCTTTCCAAACCATGTCCCTTTTCTTTTGCTCACTTCTTCCACAAACTCTGGAGCAGACTTTGTTCTCCAAATGTGATTAGCTTCCTTGGGACACAGGGAGTAATTGCATTACTCCATTGTGAGCATTTGGAGCTATGGAAATGTTGGGCGCCCATATCAAACCTGTTTAAAGAAAAACAACTGTGCTGAATTAAAAGATCTGCCAAAAAGGAGTGAATTCAAACATTTTGCAGACATGGCTCCTCCAGTGAATAGACACTACGAGTGGGAATAAATGAGTTTTTTTCTGCTAATTTACGAGTCCGGGTTAAAAAAGGGGGCGCTTTAGGTTGGTGTCCATGCACGTTTGGAATATTTAATAAGCTTTTGTTCCATTGAAAAAGACACAAAGAAGCCTCAGGAGATGTGCAGATGCATTGCATTAACAGACTAAACTTGATGTTAAACGAACATCATTATGCCTTGACCTGGTATTTTATCATATTTCTCATCCAGTGAGATTTGCAAATGTTTTTAAATTATTCATTTGTTGGGAGATGCTATCTCTTATCTGTCTTACTTAGAAAATGATTTATAAATACTTTGGCCGAAAGATGTTGTAACCAATTGGAAATCAATCTGTCTTAAGGGGAAAGTATTTATTTGAAAACCTCCTATTATTTTTCTCACATTTTTTCCATGTTTCAACCACAGGATACAATCAGTTTTATTTTAATGTCTTGCAAAAACCCCAAAAACAAACAACAAAAGTTGTGCATGATTTTTATATATATATATATTTTTCAAATACAGATTTGAAAACTATACATTTTCTTTTTAGCCCTTCTGAATCGATACAATTGTAAACCCACATTTTGCTGTGATTACAGATGCAAGTCTTTTGGGGTCTTTTTCTGCCATCTGGAAAGTTGTGCAAATTTTCTCCAATACTGTTTGTTAAATTAATCAAATTGAATTAAAAAAAATCTGAAACATAGTTTTCAAAAATTCTCAATTAGATGTGGATATGGATTTTGACTTACCCATGATTATGCTTTAATTTTAAACTAAGCTTACATGGGTCTTGGTGTATGCTTACAGTCATTGACCAACTGTAAAGTAAAGTTTCACCTGTTGGGTTTAACAAACTGACTTCCAGGATTGTCCTGTCATTCAACTTCCAATCAACACTTACATTTAACTCTTAAATGTACATTTAAGTGGGTTGATGTACAGTGCTGGGTTTCTGTCACACTTGAAGGCTGAAGATTTGTAATTATTCTTCCTTATTTTATCAAAGTATATTCTTTCATCTTAGCTTTCATGTTGCATGACAAACTGCTAAATCTTTCAACAATGGCCTTCCTCTTTTCATTCTTCCAAAAGAGCAGAATTGTGGACTGCATCATTTCTATCCACAACTTATGTCATACAAACACCAACACAAACGTTACTGAGAAATAAAAAGTTTTTCAAGCCACTAACTCGAATTAATTCTGTGTGGTCTCTTAGTAGATGAAGCGACAGAGTGATTAAGGACATTTTCTCTTTCTTTGGACCCCACCAAGAACAACCACATGCACTCGTGACAAATGTGTGAATGAATGTGGAAAAACTGTTCGGTACTTGGTGGTGCACTCTACAATCCCCCATGACAACTTATTTCTTCACAGTTTTAGGGAGGTGGTGGGGATGCTCTGCTGGGTTGCTGTTGGGTCGGCTGTAATCGCGGGGTCCTGGTCCCAAACAAACCGCGCCAGATGGTGACCAGAATGCACGGTCTCGGTTGTGCACATTTATTAAACCTTAGATCTCCTTCTCTCCTCTCTCTCCCAGTGCTCTGGTCTCGTGTGTGTTTGCGCATTCATGCGTATTGGGTACCCCCCTCTCCCCCCTTGGTCAACTGAAAACGGCATGCTTGAACTAGTGAGTTGCGGATGCTGCGCTCGTTATCAAAAATACCCTATCCTGCAGGGAGTTTGAAGTGATGCTGGATAGATTTGCACACGGGAGGGGGACGGAGCTGTTTCTCGGCGTGACCAACTCTTAAAAGGCATTCATTAGAGCCCGGCTCCCCTTTCAGCGCGATTCGCCACACGGCTTACCCAGTTTATACACTCTCACCCACACAGACAAGCACAGATTAGGCACAAGTGAAAGATACTTCAGTCAGTGTGTCCACTACAAAGTTCCTGTGCATGAAAAAGGGAGGTAGTCAGCCTCTTCAAAGAGCAGGAAGAAGAAAAAAATGAAACAGAGAAGGTGAGATGCTTTAATGACGAGACAGCAAGTGCTTAAGTCACTGTGTAGGAGTGGGCGCATAGCAGCTTGTTCCTGATGAAATATTATGTTTTAAAAGGTGTATTAAGACTTGAATGCGGCGTGCAGTAATGCATATAACTAAGAGGTATGTCTGATGAGGACTTAAAATAACTGCGTCTCCATCAGTTTTGGAGAGGGGGAGAAAATCATAAATATGCCTATGTAAATGATTTACAGGGATAAAAATTACTCAAAAGGAGGATTCTTGGATATCTTTCTTTCTTTCTTGGATTTATCTCCCTATCCATAATCGTTCATCGTAAAAGTTGCAAGAATTAACCTATCCAAGGCGGGGTTTCCACCCACTTTCCCCTCCTTTCTTGCGCCTCCTTTCCCTCCTTCCTTGGGTATCAAGTAGCCACCAGCCAGCGTTTGGTTTTAAAAAAAAATCGTTTGTCTTTACCGGGGGATGTCATAAAAAAGAAGGGGGAGCAGAAGCAGAAGTGCGGCAAGAGAATTTGAGGCGGGATCTTTCGTTTTTTCCTCTTTCTTTTGGGTAAAGTCTGTGCGGAGGCAAGCTCAAACGGAGAGAGGGAGCGGAAGAGAGCGCACGGCGCACAGACGCAAGGAAGAGAGGAAGAGAGACGCGCAAATTTCCAGTGGTACACTGCCTGGATTCATGCAACAAAAACTCTGACTGATAAAAAAAAAAAAAAAAAAAGGATGGTTGTGAGGAGAATCAGATGAGTTTATGGGACCTGGCAAAAATTTAAATCAGTTTTTATTTAACTACTGCTTTTTCTTTCTTTTTCTTTGCAGAAAAAGCAATGCAGTTGCTGATTTAGACATTTTTAATTTAAAGGTGGCTTGTCTTTTTTTTTTTTTTTTTTATTTTTTGTTTTGTAGCCATTTTTTCCAGCAGGACGAGCAAGTAGAAAATGACGGGACTCTTTTTAACAAGAATGCTGAGAGTTGCAACGGTTTTTGTGCTGGCGGCGCAGCACGTTTCCGGCAAGACGCTGAAATATCAGATCTTCGAGGAGCAGAAGGTTGGCACTGTAATCGCCCGCTTGAGAGACGATGTCGCGGATGTTTTGGCAAAACTTCCCAGCTCGGTGTCTTTGCGCTTCAGAGCGATGCAGCGGGGGAGCTCCTCTTTCCTTACTGTGCGTGAGCAGGACGGAGAGATCAGCATCAGGACCAAAATCGACCGCGAGAAACTCTGCGAGAAGAATCTTAACTGTTCCATCCAGTTCGACGTCCTGACCCTCCCCACCGAGCACCTCCAGCTGTTTCACGTCGAAGTGGAAGTGCTGGACATTAACGACAACGCGCCGCATTTCGCCCGAGCCCTAATCCCCATCGAGATCTCAGAAAGTGCGGCCGTCGGAGCGCGCATCCCCCTGGACAGCGCCACAGACCCCGATGTCGGTGAGAATTCCTTATATACTTACGCACTAGAGCCAAATAACAACTTCAAGATAGACGTGCAGTCTAGGAGCGACGGAATTAAGTACGCAGAGCTGGTGGTACTTAGGGAGCTGGACCGGGAGGTGCGCTCCAGCTACGAACTTCAATACACAGCCTCCGACAGGGGCGTTCCCCCAAGAACAGGATCAACCCTTCTCAGAATCAGCATCGCTGACTCTAATGACAACAGTCCGGTTTTTGAGAAGTCCTCCTATGTTATAAATCTGCCTGAAAACTCACCTGTTGGCACTCTGCTTATCGATCTGAACGCAACAGACGCGGACGACGGCACAAATGCTAAAATCGCATACTCATTTAGCAATCACGTGTCTCCTAAAATTATAGAGACGTTCAAAATTAACACCGACAGCGGCCACCTGACCCTCATCAAGCGCCTTGACTATGAGACAGTAAATTCTTATGACATTGACGTGCAAGCTCAAGACATGGGTCCAAACTCCATGCCTGCTCACTGCAAGATCTTGGTCAAAGTGGTAGATGTGAATGATAACAAACCAGACATCAGTATTAATTTCCCATCTCAAGGGAATGGGGATGCAGCCTATGTATCTGAAGCATCTCCGCTGGACACATTTGTTGCTTTGGTAAGAGTGGAAGACTTGGATTCTGGGTTAAATGGAGAGGTTGAGTGTAAACTTCACGGTCAAGGTTATTTCAAACTGCAGAAAACCTATGAGAACAACTATATGATCTTGACCAATGTGTCCCTTGACAGAGAAAAGAGGTCAGAGTTCAGCCTGACTATTGTGGCTGAGGACAGGGGGACCCCGAGTCTCTCCACAGTGAAACACTTCACAGTGCATGTGACAGATGAAAATGACAACCCGCCACGCTTTGAGAAGGGACGATACGAGATCTTCAAATCGGAAAACAATGCCCCTGGAGCATACCTGACATCTATCACAGCCACTGATCCTGACTTGGACGCCAATGGACAGGTGAGCTACTCCATCTTGGAAAACTTTATTCATGGAAGTTCCATTTCCACTTACGTCACTATAGACCCCTCTAATGGTGCCATCTATGCTCTGCGCACATTTGACCGGGAGGAGGTGAATAATATATCCTTCGTTGTGCAAGCCAAAGATGCAGGTAAACCTCCACTTACCAGCAACACTACTGTTGTTCTGAGCATTCTGGATGAAAATGATAACCCCCCAGTCATTGTGGTTCCACAGTTGTGGAATTTTTCAGCAGACATTCGTGCTTCAAAGTTCACAGAGGCTGGACGTTTAGTGACGGTGGTCAGGGCGACTGATCGTGACACAGGAGTCAATGCTGAGCTCATCTGCTCTATTGTCAATGGCAATGAAGAAGGGTACTTTGTTATTGAGCCGAGAACATGCAAGATCCAAGCCAACAACAGTCTAGAGAACTTCCCACATGACCATGCTGAGCTTACTGTGTTGGTCAGAGATCAGGGAACTGAAAGTCTTAGTGCCAAGGCAGTTCTAAAAATCAACCTCCATGAGAACATGAAAAACCATGTACAGCCAATGGACGAGGGGGGGTCTCCAATCAATATATCCAAAATGATCATCATCTTATTGGGACTACTCGTTGGCACGCTCCTGGTCATCATGGTGACCTTTGTCAGAAACTGTAACAGGGAAAAGAAAGAGGCGAGACACTCGTACAACTGCCGGGTGGCTGAGTCCACCCACCAACACCATCCAAAGAAACCTTCACGCCAAATTCACAAAGGTGACATCACCCTGGTGCCCACAGTGAACGGCACCCTCCCCATCAGGGCCCACCACCGCTCACCATCAGCCACACCTCCAATGGACCGGGCCCAGATGGGCATTCCACAGAACCATCACAGTCGCCAATCTCTTAATAGCCTGGTTACCATCTCATCCAATCACATCCCGGAGAGCTTTGCCCTGGAAATGGCACACGCAACTCCACCAGTGGAGGTAAGCATGAGCAGACACACATACCTCAAGTTCCTCTAAATTATTTCTAATGCGATTCATTAGTCCTAAATTTTCTCTGTGTTTCACCCACACCCTCTCTCTCTCTTACTCTAGTGCTCCCACTAGCACACGCACACACACCAGCCTTTCTCCTCCTCCACATACAGCTGTCTCTGAGCAAATTAAGTCATCTCCAAATGTGACAGTGACTTAATCAAAACTGCCCTGTAGTTCAGGCTGACTCTCATTAAAACTGATGATGATTATAGATGCCTTTGTCTTTACCTTGTTTACACCCTGTTACCATTACCTCCATCATTACTATGACTCAACTCCCAGTCATGTGCTTCCATATTCACGTAGTCTTATCACACTTCCAGGACCCCGTTATTATTTTTTCTCATTTTAATGTCATCCATTTTGTTTCACCCATTTTAAGTAGCCTCTCCATCATCCATTTTGTGTTTACTCAACCATTATTTTGTCTTTTGTCTTGTCTCTTGCTCCCCTCCACTCCCCATCTTCAATGTCCCATTTTTTATTCATCTTTCCCCTTTTCTTTTTTGTTTGCTTTATTTTTTTTTTCTTTGCTTTGTCATTTTTTTGGGGGATGTAGCAAGTCTCACAGCTTCTGTCCATGCTCCATCAGGGCCAGTACCAGCCCAGACCCAGTTTCCGTGGCAACAAATACTCCCGCAGCTACAGGTAATTTACCCCAATTCCCCAGTCCTCCTCGCCCTTTTTTTTCCTGAAAAGATTATCCTTTGTTTACTTTCCAAACCACTTGTTCCTCATTGTGTAGTTGAATTTCACTTGTCAGTGGATCTGTTGCGTGATTTTATGATTTGTTAGTGTTTTTCCCCACATTCGAATTGTTATCACACCAGTTTCATTCAGTCGAAAGGAATGCAACTCATTTGTCTGACAACAATTTCCATGTATTCCTCATTGAAACCAGGCTGTGGTTGTAAAAGTCCACATCCATCAGAACTTTCATCATAATATCCCCTTATAACATCTGAGTGATAGATTTAGTGATGCCCCTGGTGGCTGCTGTAAAAGATTTAATGATGGGATCTACCTGCAATGTAGAATTTATGGGCCAAACCTTGTCTTGTGATTTGACATATTGCAGAAGCAGCTTCAAGTCTGATATGATAGATCTAGTCTCCTCTGCGGGCAGACTGATTCATCCAGCTTTCCTTGTGCACTGAAACATAAACTTGCATCATTGATTTTCAAGCAGCACTATGCTGTTTACAAACTATCTCACTGTGGTTTCTGTTCCTAGGTACGCATTACAGGACATGGACAAGTTCAGCCTGAAGGACAGTGGCCGTGGGGACAGTGAGGCGGGGGACAGTGACTGCGAGATGGGGCGAGAATCCCCCGTGGACAGGCTTCTGCTGGGGGAGGGGTTTTCTGACCTAATGCACCTCGAAATGCATCACCGACTCCACCCAGGTGAGATCTTTTCTACATTCCCTGTCTGCCTGAAATGCCTCAACAGCTGGCGTCACACGGCAGCACTTTTTTCTATTTCTTCCACTTTTTGCACCTTTCTCAGCATGAATTGGCACCAGTCAGTTCCCTCACATCCCTGACACCTTCTTTGGCAGTATCTCAGCTGTGACCTGTCATTTTAGAGGATTACCTCACTTTACTTAAATCTTCCCTGTAAAACTTGTCATTTTGCAATTTCTAAATTGCTCTAATCCACTTGGAGTAAACTTAAGGGGATGTTGGGACTTCACATTTCCATAACTGATCTTTTTTTCTTTCTCTTCACTCCCAATTTGAAAGAAGTATGAAACTGACCTAAGCAAGCCCTCTGTGAGACAGCTCCCAGCTTGTCCAGTCTAATACCTATCTGACAAATTTCAGCACCATGGACAGTATCAACTCTAAGCTTATTATTTGTCTTTACACCTGCTGTTACGGCCTCTAAATTCACCCTGTTGCAGACACAATCTCCATTGTACACTGGCCCATTCTTTCACACAGGCCTCATTTCCACGCTCGTTATCACACTGAGAGAGGGCACAGCGTGCTGGCTGTTTGTGCGTGTGCAGTTGTGTCTGTGTGTTATCTGCCCCTAAGATAGAGTCGTGTCTGTAAAATCCTCCCCGGAGCGGAGATGAGTCGGCTGTCACTCATCGGTATGCGTCTCAGGGAGCTGTTTTTTTTCCCCTCCCTTCACTCTTTTCTTTTTCCTGTTCCCCTTTTTTCCCTTGGTGAGTGACAGTGGTGCGCTTTCATGTCTGAACTGAGGAGAATTCATAGTAATTGCTTTTAGAATGATGTTATTCTCTCCCTCTCCCACTTCCTAGGTCCCTCTCTCCTACTCTCTCTTGCTTGCCCAAAAGCTCCTTCACATCTCACTGTCTTTCCTCTGCAGTCGTTAATGTATTCTAAGTCTTTATTGAGATGGATAAGGGAAGAGATGGTGGACTTGACCATTCTTTATCACCTTATCTCTCCCTTTGAGAAAGACTTGGAAGTGTTGCAGCTATCCCCCCAACTGCTATCTTTTCTTTAATTAAGGAAGAAATAAAATAGACAGGAATATGAACTGATAGTGAGACTTACCATTGTCTTTCTTCAATCTAATTATCCTGACAGTATAAACAATTTTCAGGTACATTTTTTTTTTTCCAAGTGTTTTCCTATTTTCAATTTAAATATACAAGCAGGTAAATTATTACATAGATAAACTATTTGTTGAATATTCACAATCAACATAAAGTCAAATTCTAAATACACTCATTATTGAGTCTAGTAATTATTAACCATTAGGCCTAAATTTGAAATAAAACAGTTGCTGCTTTTATTTGGGTAAATGTCTAAACAATTAAATCCATAAATTAACTATAAAAAACAACTAACTAACTTGTCAAATATATCGCAGTACAAAATTGCATACACAAATCCATTTTCTACACAAATTGTGAAATTTAAATGTATAATCCGTGGTAATATATCATTTATTTGTCACTATTAACTTATTTTTTTAAACCATCAGTCAAAATATATTTTTGAGGTTTTATTATACTGACGAACTTTGCTCAAAGCAATGCATATATACATATTTATCTGAGTTGTTTGCAGTCCTCTCACAAGATGTTAGATGTCATGAAAATTTCCCAGCACATAATCTGAACTTTAGCCTGACACTGTCCTTTTTCTCTTGTTTTTGTTTGTTTATTTTTCTGTTTATTTATTTATTTTTTACTTTAGCTACGAGACTGTGCACGGATGAATGTCGCATCTTGGGACACTCTGACCAATGCTGGATGCCCCCCGTCTCCTCACCTGCATCGTCCGCAGATTACCGAAACAACATGTACATCCCCGGGGAAGAGTCCTCCCAGCCACCCCAGCGAGATGATGATGAGTCTTCGGTGGACTCAGAGAATCGCAAGAGTTTCTCCACATTTGGCAAGGAGTCTGGGAATGAAGAGCTGGATCTCGGTGGAGGAGGAGTAGGAGGGGTAGGAGGCGATGCAGCTGGGGGAGGGGCTGGATCCCTCCTCACAGAGATGAACTCTGTATTCCAGCGACTCCTACCCCCCAACATAGACTCCTACACTGAGTGCACTGAAACAAGCGCACCCTCATCCTCATCAACCACAGAGAGGGCAAGCAGTCGTGGTGGCAACATTGCAGGTAACTATAGTAACAACGCTGTTCCTCAAGATAGCCGAAGAGGTTTGCTCCCCGGTGGTAAAGGTCCTGCTTACCCTCCTGGTGTAGCTGCATGGGCTGCAAATACGCACTATTTAAATCCAGGGAACACATCTGTGGTGAACAACCATGTTTCCTCCTCTCCCTCTTCCTCTTCCTCCTCCACCTCTACAAATGGACAACCACCTCACCTGAAATGGCTGCCAGCCATGGAGGAAATCCCAGAGAATTATGAAGAGGATGACTTTGACGGTGTCTTCCATCAGGGTCACCAAAGCAGCAAGCGCAGGGACAGTCGCCACGAGGCCGGCATTGATACAAGCGAGCTGGCCCAGGAGATCAACAAACTGCTGCAGGATGTCAGACAGAACTGAAGAGAGGGGAAACAGAGAAGGCCACGAAGGACTTCCCTGCATTCTGGTACATTCTTGTTTATTGTGCCAAGCTAAAACTCTATAATGACAGGTTTCATTGACTGCTTGTCAGCTGCTTGTTTATGGTACCAGAGTTTCTCTTCGCCTCAGTGATGAAGACTTGCAGAAAACTTAAGACATGGCTCTGAAATTTTGAAGCATTGAAAGCAAGAACTCAAAGAGCCAATTGTTCAAATGTTGCTTGAATGAGCGTTTCCAAATGAATATCCACTGAAAAAAAAAGTATCCTTTCTTCATTTGCAATGTTTACTGCAGCGTGAACAGACTTGGAGAAACCAACTGTTGTGTGTTTTTGATTCTACAGTATACAATATTGTATAGTGTGTCTGTGGAAAAGGCAAACTCACTTGAATATTGTGCCATGTCCTGTTTGTTATTATGGA